>JALGBA010000036.1:372500-2772500 GCA_023970755.1 Azemiops feae
TTCTGCCTTGAACTATTTCAGAAACATCTAACCATTTCTCCATCTTTTTTGGATTTAAAAAGTTTATGAGTTCTCTCCGGATCTTCTTGGTTGCTCCCAGCAATATAATTGGTACATTTAGAGCCAAATAGGAAAAGTTGGCATCAAACTTGAAAAATTTTTCTCCAATTTCATCAGTAACATAGCCATCATTATGAGGATCCCTTCCAAATAATGTTTTAAAGCTGGCTTCAAATACTATAGAGAAGCAGAACTTGTACATTTTTTCCATCTTCCAATCTATCGTTAGTGAAAACTTGTGGTTAAATATATTTTGGAACATCCTCATCATGTTATCAGAGAGTGTGTCCAATGATTTGCCAAGTAAATGTTGATAATTCCTGTGTATATGTTCATTTAGGTCTGGACAATTCCCATTTACAATTGGCGGGTGGTCAAATGCTTGGCTTGATACTTGATCTGCAAATTCTGCAAATTCCAGATATTTGCTGTTTCTGGTCACAACAGGATATTGTAGGGGGTTTATTATAAATGTAATATATTTGCCTGAAAGAAAAAAAAAGAAATTGGTCAAAGCCCACATGATAATTTATGCCAACATTCTGCAACCTGTTGCCTTACAGTAATGCTTCTCAATCTCCAAGCAACTTTAAGATGCTTGGACTTCAACTCCCAGAATTCCCCAGCTAGCCACAGTTGGCTGGGGAATTTTAGGAGTTGAAGTCCAAACATCTTAAAGCTGCTGAAGTCGACAAACAATGCCTTAGAAGAATCATGTACAACAGCTCCCATCATCTCCAACACAAGACATATGCTGGCTGATACTGATCTAGAAAACAATAGGTTTGAAGAGTCTGATTTAGTTAAAATCATTTTCCTGGTGTTTTCCTCCAAATTATAATAAAATGTGGCAGTCTCAGAATGAGTACCATCCTCACAGTGCCAGAAATGAGATCTTTAAAAAAAAAAAAAAACCTTATTGCAAGATATTCCTAAAAATAGAATAATAAATGTACTTTTAAGTGCAGCTCGATTTATACTATGGCATTATTCCTGAAAAAGAGCAGCAAAACTAGGCATACATTTTTATATATAAAAATATAGCATACATTTTATATGTACATTACAAAAAAGGAAATTACAACAAATTACTATATTGTGTTTTGAGATATGAAAAAATAGCAAAATAAACCATGATATAGCATTGACAATATGCTATGCAGGCAAAGGTTGCAATGCTGTGCCTCAAAGTTTTTGGCCTTTTATTATATTTCTGTTAATATTTGTGCATCACATAACACTCCTGACCTCAGTAACAATGGGTATGCACATGCTATACATTTTTGCATTTGGTTCTAGTAACAAATTATCCATTTGAACTAGGTTGTATCTTGAGATAACTAATTTAACAAATATAATTATATAACAATATAATCTGTTGAGATGAATTCTAAAATGTTTCCTATGAATTATTCACTAATATCTAAACTAAAACTTGGTTTAAGCATTTCAACAATAAATACAAAGTTGAGAAATTCCACATTTTTGTTATAAAATTCACAAGTTCACCTTTTAAAATCTTATTTCATATCCCAGCATTATAGATATTAAACCAAAGTAGTGCACCTGCTGAACGAATCTAAAGCTTTATAAGTCACTATTCTTTCACTTCTAAATACCAAAACCAAGACTCAAAACTTGCTAAATCTCTTCTGAAATGGCCAATAAACATAAAAAAAGAATATTTTGTGGAAAATTGCGGGATACAAATTTAGCATTCTTTAAAACACTACGTTTCTGATTTGTTAAAACAAAATATTCCATTTTTTCCAGGTACCTTGGTTTTTCATATCTATCTTCAGTCGAGCATAGAAGTTAAATATAACTTTGGAAACCTCTGAAATTCGTTGCAATAAAACAATAATCTGAAAACTATAGAGCATTTATAGAGTACCCTAAACAAAAATAAAGAACGTTTCTTTAAAATTTATAAGATAACAGAAAAAGCTATGTGGAGTCTAGAAAAGACATTCCGCATTCTCTGTACAGTCCAGAGATTCCTCCCCCACGCCAGCTATGAAATCCACCTTCATCTGAAAAATTGTAAATATAGTAAATATAAACAACTTCTTGTGATCCCAACTTGATACAATTGTCAAGATCTTTGAGGCCTGATAATGTATTTATCTCAGAATTCAGGGACAAACAACAGAAAACAAAAATAGATAAATAAACCCGACTTGCTTTGCTACTACAGAAAAGCCACATTATACTCAAAAATCCAGCTTGCCTTTTCTTTGGACTGTAAATATTATCATGAGATAATCATGGATCTAAGAAGTTTAACCCAAAATATTAGTTTAGTGAAAGAGGAAATCTGAACAGTATGCAGTTTTAATTTCTAATTCATTGCACCTGCACCCAAAAAGCTCATTTAGGAATTTTCCCATAAAGAACACCAAGGAGTGATTTTGCTCAACGCTAAAGGAAATTCCAATACAGAGAAGATCCCTGAGGATGGATTCCAGCACGAGTCCAAAAGCTCAGAAGACTAAACCTCTGGTCCTGGTGACCGACCCAGATTGGATCCTGCAACGTATATTTGCCTTCATTTATTATAGAGAATATTCAGAAATCATAGGTTATTTCTATATAACAGACTTGAATATGGATGATTTCATTATGAAAATCATGTACTTTCTATTGGTTGCTTTTCTCATGGGAGACAGTAACCATCATTTTCAGGTCTGCCTCATCTTATTAAGAGAATCAAGCCACAGTGGATATTTTAAAGCATCTATGTCAATTAATTACTGAAATTCTGTAGTTTTATAGCTCTTTAAATAATGAGGCAGAAAATTAGAAGCAATTCCAAATTAGATACTTTCCCAATATCTGGACTATATGACAGGTCAGGAGTTAAAACCACTCCTTGCAATTCTTCCCAGATAGGAAGGATTTTTAATTACAGATTTTCTTCTTTCTTAAAGATGATGTCTGGAATGTGGAGGTGGTTGCTTTCTCTGGCATTTTGCTTTGGGCCCCACAATTCATTGACAAGCAAATGTCACTTAAGAAGAAGAAATAAACTTGTCCAATTATGAAAAAGGTTATAAAGCAGTCCAAAATTCGGAAATAAGCTCCAAAAGTCAGTGGACTGTAGATCCTGCAGTGACCTATTTATTTAACTTTTACACCATCCATTTCCTTTCAAAACTGGAAGCTCTAAATTCTATTCAATAATATTCAATATTATTAAGTCTTTAGCTTGTGTGTGTTTTAAGGACTGCAACATAACAATTTTGTGACTGTTTACTTAGGAGACAATCCCAGAAGATAAATAGAATTTCTCTGTCAATAAATGTGTATAGAATTATCACCTACATTATTGGTATTATTATTGTTATAAGTCAGATTTGATATATTGAGAAATATATGAGCTGGTGGGTGCCATTCATTAATGTTATTAATTCTATTTCATGGGTAGAGATTTGGAGCTATTATATACACAGATTTTTAAATTTTTTAAAAAATTTAAAAATTACATGCTTGAATCTTTCACTGCATAAAAATATATTCTCCTACACACATTTTTCCATATTCATCTTTTTAAAGCCACAAACATAAGTTATTTTCCAGTTATATAAAAAACCTAAGAGTTGTTTATTTCTTATTTCCAGACTATAACAGAATAACACAGTTGAAAGAGACCTTGAGATCTTCTAGTCCAACCCTCTGCTCAATCAGGAAACCCTACACCATTTCAGACAAATGATTGTCCAATCTCTTCTTAAAAACCTCCAGTGTTGGAGCACTCAACACTGATTGTTCCATTGATTAATTTTTCTAACTGTCAGAAAAATTCTCCTTAGTTCCAGGTTGGTTCTCTCCTTGATTAGTTTCCATCCATTGCTTCTAGTCCTGCCTTTATGTGCTTTGGAAAATAGGTTGACCCCTCTTCTTTGTGGCAGCCCTTTCGATATTTGAACATTGCTATCATATTACCCCTCGTCCTTCTTTTCATTAAACTAGACATACCCAATTCTTGCAACCATTCTTCATATGTTTTAGCCTCCAGTCCTCTAATCATCTTTGTTGCTCTTCTCTGTACTCTTTCTAAAGTCTCAACATCTTTTTTGTATCGTGGTGACCAAAACTGGATGCAATATTCCAAGTGTGGTCTTACCAAGGCATTATAAAATAGTATTAATACTTCATGTGATCTTGATTCTGTCCCTCTGTTAATGAAACCTAAGACTGTGTTGGCTTTTTTGGCAGCTGCAGCACACTGCTGGTTCATATTTTAGTGATAGTCCACTAGGACTCCAGGTTTCCTCTTCCAGTTAGTACTATTGAGCCAGGTACCACCTGTTCTATACCTGTGCATTTACTTTTTCTTGCCTAAATGTAGAATTTTACATTTCTCAGCATTGAATTTCTCACGGCTGTCTATGTTTTAAAGATTCTGCTGATTCCCATGACTTCTAGGTAACATAATTGCATAGGGTTATACAGTCTAAACTTTTGCCTCTGACCTAAAATAACAGTTCCCATCTGGCCACCACCTGATGTTCTTGATACACAGCTAGTATGACTGCACTGGATATCTCTGGATATTAGTTTGGAATGGCATTAAAAAGGTTAATTCTAACCCTGTATTGGCTCAGTAAAGATCAGTTATCTTGTGGTGAATGTTTAGATTTGTATGATTTTATACTAAGGATGCTTAACTACATCAGAAGCTCAAGGATAATACCAGGAAATACAGTAATATAGCCTGCAAGGTATAAGCAAGTCTCATATCTATTCACAAAAACATGCATATTTTGAAGATCTAAGTTAAGTGGTACAGAAAGCTTCAATTTGGCAATGCCTTCTATTAATCCACAATCACATCTCAGAGGAACTTAATTTTCCTTTTCTGGAAGATTTAAAGTTAAAGGTTCTGGCCAAATTATGATCACCACAATCTTAATACTGGATCATCTTCTCTCATTTTCTAACTGAAAACTGTTGAGATCCCCACCCCTTTTCAAACAAACATTAGATGCAGCTATCAGTTATGATGTGTGTGTGTGTGTGTGTGTGAGAGAGAGAGAGAGAGAGAGAGAGAGAGAGAGGGAGGGAGGGAGGGAGGGAGGGACAGAGAGACAGACAGACAGAGACAGACAGAGACAAAAAAGAGAACTATCAAAACTTGCTTGCAATACTTGTACTATCTCTTTGATAAGCATGGTGTAATCCACTATCATTGTCCAATATTAAGTAGAACCAGAGGCATCTTGAGATGCGTGGGAGAGAATGTGGTCAGAGTGGTGCCAACAGCACCACAAAACAAGTTTCCCCCCTTTTCAACATGTGTTGCTGTGTCACACATATGTCACAAAGAGGCAGAGCTTGTAGCATGATGCTGCATTTATCATTCAGGTGAAAGGGGCAAATTCCTATGGACAACATTGAGCGATATCCACATTAGAGAATGTGTTTTCATTGTCCAAGGTAGCAATGTTTCATCCTTGAAAAGTCAAATAAGTTGACAAAATTATGCCTAACTGGAAGTTTCTCTGTTGGATACATGAACAGTCACTGAAACTATAAAAATAATTTCAGCACAGTGTTTGGTGTGAAAGTTTTGAAACAATTGTTCCCAGTTTTATAGATTAAGGTTAAAAACTCTTTAAGGCTATAATTTGACTTTTATGTACTTAAGAATAAGATTTCTATGGAACTCGAGAAGATTTACTTTTGGAAATATAAAGGATTTATAATGTTATACCACTGTGAAAAATTTTCAAATTGTTGATAGAAATCTTTCAGATAAAAGTTCACAAAGCATCTCCCCTCTAGTTTTGAACAGTTTGTAAACAGAGGTAAAAAATAATTACTATCTTCATAGTTCAGCCACAAACTGTTCAGAGATTTGTGTATTTTTTCCCCTCTGGCTACAGTCCAATCTATCACAAAGAAATCATCTTGGGAGTCACTTTTTATTATAAGCACCAGTGACCAAAAGACTGGAAATACTACACTCTGCTCTGATATTATTTAACAAGATGATTTTGAATGCTATTAACCTGAAGATGTCAGCTAGCTTTCCAACTCTGAGCATTCAGGGTAAACAATTTAAAATTTCTTTAAAAATTAATTAATATTAATTTAAACCATCTGTCCACCATCTGCTATTTTCAGATGAAAAATATGAGCTGTTTTCTTTGTGATCTTGACTCAAACATTTTGCAAAACAATCCCCAATTTAATTACCAATATAAAGTAAATCATCATTTAAGGATTGGGAAAAAGTTCATCCATTCTCTGAACACAATTGTTTGAAACACAGTCCTAATACATGCCCATGATCTATGATCCCTTAGGAATCATTTGGATTTGTTTCCAAATGAATCTGTTTATGACCTGTATAATTATATACTCTTATTCTATGTAAGCCCACTGAAGTGTAATGTTGCACGCAATTCATTTCTGACAAAGTGTCATGAAATCAGCACCTCTGTTTGTCCAATTAATTTCACTTCATGCCAAAAAGCAACACCCGATTTGCAAAATCACTACCCAAGTAACAAAGATAGGAAAGAAGGGGGGGGGGGGAGAGAAAACAAAATATTCATAGAATTCAAATCCAGTACAAATTGAATGAAATAACATTTACTTACAAAAGCAAGTCATATTAATAGGATATTTATTAATAAAGTATACTTCAAAATAATATATGGAACATTATCAATATTCATATCAATGAATATCACGAATATCAATATAATGTATTCAATATAATCCCCCAATATCTGAAATGGTAAAAGAGGAAGTGAAGAAGAAACTTCAATAAAATTAACTACTGCTAAATCTTTATATGCTGATGTGTGACTGGGGAGGGGGATTAATCCTACAAGTCTTTGTAAATTCTGTGATTTTTTTTTCTGCACAAAAGTCCAGATATCTTATATATCCTTACTTGGGAGTTACTTCCTGGGATCATGGTAGAAATACACAGTCTCTTGATTGCAAAGTAGAGTGTTGTCCAATAAAAATTTGATCAGAGTTAAAACCATACAATCCTCGTATTTGCTGTCCCTCTATTGTCCCCTTTATTATATCTCAGCATCTGAAAATACAGCTCAAGAATTGACTATTTAAACAATAGCAGACTTTTGTCTCTGTACATTGTCAGGATTATGGTCTTCCTGTTTAAAGCATCAGCTAGTTAAAAATATTTTTTTCATGTACTATTCATTTGGCATTCATTAGTTTTGGGTCTAACTGGAAATCCTCAACCCTCGTCTCATCTGATCAAAGGTACAACCACCAATGAGAAACAGAGCACAGAAAACAGAGGTTTTCAGTATGTTAATATTCAGCAAGAAACTTTGCATAGTCTATTGCTAACTTCATTGAGCAATACAGGTAGTCCTTGACTTATGATAAAAATTGGGATTGGAACTTCTGTTGCTAAGTGATGCAGTCGTTAAGTAAGTCATCATGTGATTGGGTCAATTTACAATCTTTTTTGCAACAGTTGTTAAGCGAATCACATGGTCATTAAACAAAACTGGCTTTTCCCATTGACCTTTCTTGTTGAAAGCCAGCTGAGAAGTCACTGATGGTGACCACATGACCCTGGGAGTGCTGAACCATTATAAATATATGCCAGTTGCCAAGGGCCCAAATCTCAGTTATGTGACCATAAGGACACTGCAACGTAAATGTGAGGACTGATTTTAAGATACCTTTTTCAGCGTTATTGTAACTTTGAATGATTCGAAACAAATGGTTGTACATTGTGGAATGCCTGTATTATTAAAGTATGCATCATAATATAGGTACATGTATACATGAAATATGGTCATCTGTTACTGAAATTGTTATGTAACATTTTACATGTTTATGGCCCTGCTCCCAAGAACATCCAACACACTTCAGGTCTGCTCATTAAAAACATGTCACCTTATGAGACCTTAGATGCATGCCTTCTTGAATATATTCGACTAATTTTATGTAATTTACCTACTTAACTTGTCACAGAGATTATCACAGAGAGGATGTGGTCAACCTATTTTCCAAAGCACCTGAATGCCAGACAAGGAATAATGGATGGAAACTGATCAAGGAGAGATTCAACCTGGAAATAAGGAGACATTTCCTGACAATGAGAACAATCAACAAATGGAACAGACTGCCTTCAGGTGTTGTTGGTGCTTCATCACCGGATGCTTTCAAGAAGAGACTGGACTGCCACCTGTCAGAAATGGTGTAAGGACTCCTGCGTGGGCAGAGGGTTGGACTAGATGACCTACAAGATCCCTTCCAACTCTTGTTATTCTAAAAAAAACTCATATTCTTGGGTTTGCTTGGGGAACACAGAGCAGAGAATTTAAAAACTACTTAAACACTCCTTGCTGCTCAGTAAACAGTTAGCTTCTCCAGTTGCATGAAGTTAAAACATCCATACAGTATTTACAAATCTTATAATGACAATCTTTTAGATTTTGTTAATTTAATAATATTGCACATATACTATGAAAATTCTAATTTCTGTTTACATATGAATGCTTTGGATGTCTATTCAGTTCTTTGCAAAAAAAACAGGAATAATATAAAAAACATGAAGAAAATGTGAAAAACATATAGGAGAATCCGATGGTCTCAGATTGTTCAAGAAATGTATAGTTTAAAGCAGCTTATTAAAGCAGCCAAAATGCTGTTATCCATATGATAGGGAAATACATTACATGTTATCTTTAACAGACTTATTTATAATCAAGTTGGCCCAATATCAAATTTAATGGAATAAATTCTCTGGGACTGAAAAAAGCGCCTTTCATTCAAATGTTACTTCTTTATTGGCTGATGAAGTATATCTCCACTGCATATTTCTTTATTAGACGTGCTTAGAACAGAATATACAGCTTGCAGTAGCTGTAACAATATATTTTAGCTGGGTAGATATGAAAGATCAGATGTTCTGGAAAATTGTTTTGTTAAGTGGGATTAAGAGATTGAAGCAGGGGTAAGTCTCCCACTTTCAAAGCCCTTGTGAGGTCAGAGCAGGTTATATGGGGATGTGTATGCAGCTGTACAGATTTTTTTTAAAAAAAAAATTCCTTCACCAACAATTATTTTCTATTTTAAATTTCCTACATTAGCTTCATGTTAGCTCAGATTCACTTTGAATTCTTCACAGGGTGGGGAGCTACAGAGAAAAACAATTGCAATTAATAATAGTGTTGCCTAGAATTGCAGGCTGTACTCTACACACACACACACATACACACACACACACATACACAGAGAAAACACAACATGTAGAAACAGGTTTTGTGGGGCATAAAAGGGAGGGATTGCTGATTCCATTTACGTAACACTGGTCTTTCTTATTAGGAAGATTTTGCTGAAAAGTTGACAATGATGTACAGTAGTGACTCACTGGAATGACGTTTAGGGGAAATGATTCTGCTGCACCACCACACAAAACCAATTAGAGAACTATTTTCCACGACAGGTCAGGAATTTCCAGTTTCTTGTGGAGAATAATTTTTTTATTAAGGTGACATCCATGTCCATTATTGCTTTTCAGAATGACAATCATTTGCTTATCATACAGGAAAGTACAATCAGTGAAATCACGTCACCAATCTGAGGCAATGCCCGAAATTCAGAGCATCAGTCTATGTTTTCCAAATGAACTAATCTGAGAATTAATAAGGGGAACATTATATATTGGCACTATTTTTGACAAGACTGTTAGAAGCACATCAAGAGGAAAAGGTAAAGCTAGTGCAGAAATGCTGCAGATAGTTTGGCATTTCTGAATCCCTCTATTTTGCCAGTTCCGAGAAGCTTCCTGAAATATTAGTACATGAAGTAATAGAGTCTCAATTCTTACGGTAACTCCATGACCTTCCAATAATTAATAAGAAATATGGAAAATGTAAATGAACAAAAACCATAAATTATAACATATCTGGGGTTTTTTTCTCTTTCATAAGTCAGAATACAATATGTGCGATCTTTTTTGGCCTGCTCTGTTGTGCTGCTCTGTTTGATTGGTGAGGCTGTTGATGGGACTTTGTGATAGATTTGGGGGGAGAAGCAGTACAAGGGGCAAAATACTTATTTTGTCCTTTGGAACTGCCAAACAAAAAGACCCAACAACTTGGAAAATAATCTCCTCCAGATTCTCTGAAGTCTCATCTGACTATTCGGAAGGTGACCAGCCTTCCCTCTACCAAGTGAGTTCTCCAATCTTGCCAACATCATAAACTAAGTCAATAAAGTAACATTGCAAAGGGGAAAAAATACAGTAGCACTAATAAAACAATAAAAATTATAAGTAAAACATAAAAGGAAGAAAATGAAATTGCAAAACTACACCAAAACAATGTTCTTATTGGCTTGGTCCAAATAACACATTAATCATGTCAGTTAAGGCCTGGCAGCATGCTCTACCTGATTCCTTCCAGATATGTTAGGATTATAAATCCCAAAATTCCCAGGTAGTTTGGAATTCTTGTGTTAGAGTTCCAAGATTTTATTAAACAAATATTATAGTTCCCTATAATCTAATCCTCTACAAAAAGTGATAGTTTTTGAACATTTTAGTTTAGAAGAAAGGGAAGTGAAGACATGGTAAAAATATTAAAAATCATTCATGGTATGGAAAATGTAGAAAAATGATTTTCTATTTTTCTCACAATGTTACTGTAGAATTATATTTGTTAAGCCTAAATATGAGAGGATGAAATAAAATACACGCATTACTTTAATTATTCTTATTTATTAAATGCAAACTGCTCAGAATCATCTAAAGTAGGCAGCCTGCATGATGGATGGATGGAAGGATAGCCTTTAAACTGAATAATGGATCTATATTCCATTGTACTACTATTTAACCTACTAAAAGACTCTAAGAAGTAAACAAAATAAAAATGTTGCTCACCAGCCATGTGTACGGTAAAAATATCTCCATGTTTTCTAGTCGAAGATAATAAAAAATCAGTAGCATTTTTTCTAAAGTTCAGGGCCTCTCCCAAGAAAGGAATCCAACCATTTATTAGGGGAGGTTCTCCAGTGTGCCTGAAAAATAAAAAGAAAGCACTGTTGATTGATGCATAGATTAGTATGATCAAAGTACTTTATATTTGAAAACTTGAAAGCTTGGCAGTCACACCCTGAGATTTTTTTTTAATTCCTTAGGTGCCAAGTTTTCTACATCCATACATTTTGCCACTTATTTTTCACTATATTGTAAAATCAATACAAATTGGTTTAAATGTTCAATCAGGGAACTGATTCATGGTAAAATTTATATATAATCAATATATATAATATATACCCAAGCATCCAAAGTAGAGCAAAATACATTCAAATAGTTAGATTTAGTATTTTTAAAGTCTAAAACATCCTCCCAATTGAAATTATAAATAAATAATCTAATTTAAAAAAAACTAACTAAAAAAACCAAAAGTGGGTATGTGTATCAACATGATGATACATCAGTTGAGACTGATGTTGAGACTCTAGAAAGAGTACAGAGAAGAGCAACAAAGATGATTAGGAAACTGGAGGCTAAAACATATAAGGAACGGTTGCTGGAATTGGGAATGTCTAGTTTAACGAAGAGAAGGACGAGGGGGGACATGATAGCAGTGTTCTAATATCTCAGGGGCTGCCACAAAGAAGAGGGAGTCAAGCTATTTTCCAAGGCGCCTGAAGGCAGGACAAGAAGCAACGGATGGAAACTAATCAAGGAGAGAAGCAACCTAGAACTAAGGAGAAACTTCCTGACAGTTAGAACAATTAACCAATGGAACAACCTGCCTCCAGAAGCGGTGAATGCTCCAACACTGGAGGTTTTTAAGAAGAGACTGGACAGCGATTTGTCCGAAATAGTGTAGGGTTTCCTGCCTGAGCAGGGGGTTGGACTCGATGACCTCCAAGGTCCCTTCCAACTTTTATTATTATTATTATTATTATTGTTGTTGTTGTTGTTATTGTTGTTATTATTATTATTATTATTATTATTATTATTATTATTATTATTATTATTATTATTATTATTATTATTATTATTATTATTATTATTATATAATTCTCTCAGCTTCGCCTGCCGGCCAAAGTTGCAAATTGAAGTACCACCCCGCAGTCTAGGAAAGTTCACCGGCAGTTTACATTTCTTCGACATAATGATCAAGTTGCTTGATTTGTTAGAGGGTTCCCTTGTTCACCCTAAAGACTCTGTTGCTCGCAGTCCAGGTAATGAAAAAGTGGGCATTTGACTTCGGCAGTGACACGGGGCTGCGTTTCCATTAAACCAGGTAACGAGACATTGGGCAGATGTGTTTTCATTGCACCATAAGAGAAACGTAGTTTTAAAAGCCTGACAACTTCCCAGAAGCAATCAGCAAAAGTTTACGACTGCATAAACCACAAAGACCATTCCTCGGGTATTTTTTTTAAAGCCCCGCATTTAAACCATCTATAAATTCTCCCAAACTAAAGTTGGTGGCAACTATTAAACAGCTTCCATTCTCCAGAGACTACAACAGAAACACTGCAACCGTGGAAACGAGATATCTTAGGCAAAAAATAATAATGATGATTGAATTGAGGACCATATCATGTTTCTGGAGGTGGGTTGAAGAGAGAAGTTTTGGGAAAACTTGAACGTTTGATGGGAGGGAGGACGAGGGAGGAACGGTTGCTGGCATTGGGTATGTCTAGTTTAATGAAGAGAAGGACGAGGGGTGACATGATAGCAGTGTTCCAATATCTCAGGGGTTGCCACAAAGAAGAGGGAGTCAAGCTATTCTCCAAAGCACCTGAAGGCAGGACAAGAAGCAATGGATGGAAACTAACCAAAGAGAGAAGCAACCTAGAACTAAGGAGAAATTTCCTGACAATGGAACCACCTGCCTCCAGAAGCTGTGAATGCTCCAACACTGGAAGTTTTTAAGAAGAGACTGGACAGCCATTTGTCTGAAATGGTATAGGGTTTCCTGCCTGAGCAGGGGGTTGGACTAGATAACCTCCAAGGTCCCTTCTAACTGTATTATTATTATTATTATTATTATTATTATTATTATTATTATTATTATTATTATTATTATTATTATTATTATTATTATTATTATTATTATTATTATTATTATTATTATTATTATTATTATTATTATATACTATATATGTTCTTAAAGACAATTACATTTCAAACCTCTGTATTTAATATTTCTGTCCAAAGGTAATACTTGGGTACATTTACATTTATACTTCCTTTAGTCTAAATGTTAATTAAGAACCTAATTCTAGCTCACAGCTGATACAACTTCTTTAAACAATATATTCAAGTTTACTTAGAATATTTCCTAACAAAGAAATAAGAGGGAGAAACAAGCTGCCTATACCTCTTTTTACTGTACACTGTATTATGCATCAGTAATTTCATTTTAAAACAAGTCAAGGCAAGCAAACTATATTGTTTTCTTTAAGAATTTATCATACGGCTTCCAAATCCACTATGAATAACATTTATCTCATGAGATTACAATTTTAACAGAGCTGTAAAAATTAAACCTATAATTGTTAGAAATCCTAATACATTATCAAGTTTTCAAATGCAAGGAATCCTTGGCTCTGTGGCATCCCACGCTTAGCCTCCTGCAACTGATTTCATAAATACCAACAGAAGCAAAATAAATGGCTCTGATGCTAGAGTCCCTCAGGAAAAACATTTATGCAGTACAACTCATTTTGTAATAATCACAAGAGACGGACTAGTTTAATCAAAGATCAAGGCTTTATTTCTATCAAAGCTTTACTGCTATTAAACATAGCACAGAAATTTTTGTAAGAAAATTAACCCTATAACTCAGAAGGTTTTCAAATATCAAGAGAAGCTCCTTGCTATATTATTATTTTTAAGTTGGCACTACTAACATTAACAACACCTTTAAACAGGGCTTTTTTTGTCATAGAACGCCCAGAACGGAGTTCCGGCACCTTTTTTGGATGGAACCTTGTAGGGTAGGCAAGGCGGGTTGTATGATGTGTGTGAGTTCCAGCACCTTTTTGTTTTACAAAAAAAGCACTGCCCCTTTAAACAGTGAAAAGTTTTTTGGCATTCATAAAAACTAGTATAAAATTAATACAGCATGAGTAAAAATACTGTAGAAGAATATTTAGTAATGCATTTTAATCTTCACTTCCATTTGTTCTTCCAACCACTAACCACAACCTAAACACTTATACTTTACACTGAATGCTGAAAATTGAAAGTTATTGTACCAGTATCTGTTTAAATAATATCATCTGTTATTTTCTATTGGTCTCATAACTCTTTTCCTAGAAACCATATTACGAATAGCTTTGCCTTGCTGTGTGATGTGTAGTATATAAGGGAGCAATTTCTGCTTAAATTCTCAGTTTTTCCATTGCTGAATATTCTCCAATTTTTGTATCACAACTTTGTTTCATCAGCAAAGATTCTCTTTTCTGGTATTGTGCCAAATTTATTCTGTCAATATGTATTTTAGTACACTGTGATATTTTTCATTTATGACTTCTGGAACTAAACCTATAGAAATATTTGTGCTTTCAGTTCTAGTTTACTTTTTAGAATTTTTTGAATGATTTAATAATAATAATAATAATAATAATAATAATAATAATAATAATAATAATAATAATAATAATAATAATAATAATAATAATAATAATAATAATAAAGTTGGAAGGGACCTTGGAGGTCATCGAGTCCAACCCCTGCTCAGGCAGGAAACCCTATACCATTTCGGACAAATGGCTGTCCAGTCTCTTCTTAAAAACTTCCAGTGTTGGAGCATTCACCGCTTCTGGAGGCAGGTTGTTCCACTGGTTAATTGTTCTAACTGTCAGGAAGTTTCTCCTTAGTTCCAGGTTGCTTCTCTCCTTGACTAGTTTCCATCCATTACTTCTTGTCCTGCCCTCAGGCGCCTTGGAGAATAGCTTGACTCCCTCTTCTTTGTGGTATATTTATTTTGGTATATTTATTTTGAGCGGTGTGGTGGCCTAGTGGTGAAGATGCTTGCATCCCACTCAGAAGGTTGCGAGTTCAATTCTAGGTAGTGGCAGATGTTTCTCTCTTAGAGTGGAAAGAAAAAAACATCTGCTGCAAACTGTGTAGTGTCAGGAAGGGCTTCCGGCCAGTAAATGCTCAGTGTCATCCACTCACTGTAAGGGTTTACAGGAGCGTAAAAACGGAGTTTTGGGGTATATTTCTTTCCAGTACTTTTCAGTTGTTGTTTTTTTACATAACCACCATATATAATAAAACATCCCTCCTTTGTTGTAGTATTCCCAACATTTATTCTTAAATAATAATAATAATAATAACAACAATAACAATAATAATAACAATAACAACAATAACAACAACAACAATAACAATAACAATAATAATAATAATAATAATAATAATAATAAAGTTGGAAGGGACCTTGGAGGTCATCTAGTCCAACCCCCTGCTCAGGCAGGAAACCCTATACCATTTCGGACAAATGGCTGTCCAGTCTCTTCTTAAAAACTTCCAATGTTGGAGCATTCACCGCTTCTGGAGGCAGGTTGTTCCACTGGTTAATTGTTCTAACTGTCAGGAAGTTTCTTCTTAGTTCTAGGTTGCTTCTCTCCTTGATTAGTTTCCATCCGTTAAATAAATATGATTTATCTCTCTTGATAGTTAACAGTTATATGACACCTGTAAAATATTGCATATCAATTTCCCCTAAATTGTAACTTGCAATAAATCTTATTGAATTTTTCCATAATTCTTGTTATGCTTTACTATAAAACTTCTGATTTGTTTCATCTCTTTATCGTATTTCAATAACAATTTATACATGCAGTCCATTCAAATAGGTGATCTTGGTTTTGCATAAGTGTTTCAAATTCTGTCATCATTTTCAAGATCACTTCTTCCTTCCTAAAGTTACTTTTTATTGTTCCAACAATTTGTAAATACAACAACTATGATGAATTCCTTTTTTCATTGAACAATTCTTGCTGGGTCTTTAGTTCATTTTATATGTGTGGATTTACCATATTGGCATATGTGATTAAATCTTTCATGCTGCAATTATCCCTGAAATAAAAGGCATTTAATGATGAAGCTAGTAGTGAGGTTACTGGACTTATACTCGTTTTTGTTTTGTTTTTTTTTAAACACATTTTTAATAAACTTTGTCTTGTAAATGTCCCTACAAATTCCTTTTTATTTTGTTTCTTCATCCAGTAAGACACTGTACTTTCTGATGGATATTCTGTTGTTTTGAGATTTTATCCATTCTGTTTTACATTACAGACAGATTGTGCTGTAATATAATTTAAGGTTAGGCAATACATGTCTACCTCTTTCTTTTGAGTCTTGCAACGTTCTGGATCTTTTTTCCCTCCACGCCATATCAATCTGTTAATTGTTCTTTGTAAATCATACAAACTTTTTTCTGAGATTGGAATTGATGTCATTTGAAATAGGAAGTTCATCTTGGGAACCACATTCATTTTTATTGTCGCAGTAAGAGCTAGCCAAGGACGTTTTAGCCTTTTGCACTTATCAAAACATTGTTTCATTTCTTTCCAGCACTTATTATAATTGTTCTGAAATGAGGCTTTTTCTGCACCTTGTCAAATAGGGTCCTATGCTCTAGCATACAGAAGGTTGCTTTTACTGAATCAGATTATCTAGTTTAGTAATCATGTTTATTCAAAATTGTACAGGATTTGTGGAAATAAAAGCTTGGCCTTGATTTTACCCTTCTGGTTACAGTTGTTTTCACTTTTCATAAACCAAGTATATATCTCTATTTCTGTACCCATATCTGCATCTTCATAACAATATGCATATTGCTCTCTAAAAAAACTAATGTAGTAATTAAATTAACTCTCTATAAGTTTATGTCAAAACTACAATATTAACACTGAGGCTCAACAACCCCTCAAACATAAGATAGACCTTCCCAGGTCTACATACAACCCGTATTGAAGTTCTGATAGCTGCCTCTCCTCCCATCTCTAGGTGCTAATAAATGTTTTTGGCATTTTCAACATCCATAATATAAAAATATAGGTAGGATGCAAATATGAGAAGACACCAAATCTACCCAACAGCCTATTTTCAATCCTACTACCTTTTATCAAATTTAAAAAGCCCAATTATGTTTAATATTGAACTGGGTGATTTTTAAAAAATCTATATGCAATGTCAAAATGGAAAGAAACTTTGCTAGGACATTTGTGAAATGTTATAGTATTCCACATATGACGCATAAGAGCTTCTTAAAAGCACTAACTTATTTGGATGGTAAGCATATTATTGCATGTGGGAAGGGAAAGGGAAGGGTTTTGGGAGGAGGGGCTTTGAATACTACTAATTTTAAACAATATATCTCCAAAGTAACATTGTGACTGCTACAGTTAGATATGTAACTTGTCACATTCTACTTTAAGGTAATTAATTTCAACTTCCTATTTTGTAATTTTGTCAAAAGTTGAGTTTTTCATAGGCTTTCTGCAGAATAGAAAAGATACAGCTCAAAAATTGAGGAGACAATTAACTTAGTGATAAAATCTGCTGGATCTTTCTAGGGAAACATCTTCAACTGTAAAAATGTAAGGTTCATTATTTGCTTTGAATATATTTTAATATATATTAATATCCATATTAATACTCAACTATTTTTTTTAACTTCCACTGAAAACCTGGGGATTTCCTAAAGCCAATTTTTTTTCTTGGAATTCCAATGCTGTTGGCTCTTACCAGGTGGAATTATTATTAGAAAGAGTGAACCATACCCATTTTAGAGAACAGGACAACACTTCAATTGTTTAGATGCAACATATGGTAAATATATCGAAATTTAATCTTAGTTAAAGTAACTTCCTTCCTTCCTTCCCTCCCTCCCTCTCTCCCTCCCTCCCTTCCCCTCTCCTTTCCCAGTTTTTCTATACTACTACCCAGGGCTTCCTAGAAGGAAGTAAATGGTGAAACACGTATCATGACATAAACTGCATGGTTTAAGAACTTCCATGCAATAGTGAGATGCAAGTACAAAAAAAATGGAGTTTTTTGTGTCATACCATGTTTCATAGTTTTCACGTAATTTGTCTATATCACTATGATTACAGGTGCTCTTTATGTGATTACAGGTGCTCTATGTGAATTAAGTCATAAAAACAAGAAAAATCATAGCATTCAAAACAGTCTACTTGCAACTGGACAGTAAACAAAATAGACATGTTAATTTCCAAGGACATTTCTGAAAAACCTCTCTTATATTTCTCTGCCAACAAAGTCTATTTCACAATAATATATGCAATAATATACAAATGTGTATTATGTATAAAACCTATCACAACATAATTTACACACTGTATAATAATGCTTGCTTGGACTTCTCATAGCCATCCAGTGATTTCTTTTAAAGTATAATAAGGATCTATTTTTTATTATGAAATCTGAAAATATAACTTTTACACTATGTTGACAGATGCAGTTATCAGATAAAACCCATAGCTCAGGCATTGATATCTCTAGGGTTCTATTTCCTTTCTGGTTTAATATAGTTATACAAAACAAAATGTACTAAATAGTCTGCTCCAAACTCAAAAGGCTGAATGGCTTACAGATCGTCTAAAGTATAAAGTTTAAAAACAATAAAAAATAACACAACTATATTTAAACTACATATAAAATAATCCCAGCACTCAAAGAGCACTTGAACATAATATAGGAAAACAAATGAAAATAGTTCACTTATTATACTCATTCTATCTCTGAGACTTTTGGGAGAAGCCACATTTTAATGAACTTCCTAAAACTAGCAAGGTGAGAAAAAAATATAAGTTCTGGAGATATGCTGTTCAAGAAGGAAAGTTTGGATTGAGAAGGCATGTTCTCCTGGCCCATGAAGATGAGAATTTAGTGTTAGGATTGAAGCCATTGGAAGAAGATCAAGGTCTCAATCATTGTCTTTAAAGGACAATCAGAAAATTAATAAACATTGGGAAAATCTCAAGGATCCCAAGGAACTTCTGGATAGTCTTCATGAACAGTTCTTTAGAGAACTGTAATTGTCCGAAAACTGTTTAGCAAACAACAAAAAAGTGTCAAATTCATCCCCGTTTAATATTTAGTGAAATAACCAAACAGATGAATTCTCTTCAACTATATCATCAATGCACAACACCTGTAACTGATTTTCACAAACATAAACCTTCTGTTTTAGAATATCTGTTTACAACCAGAAACAGACATGTACTAATCTCTTGTTTGGGATAAACATTAATCCAAATCTGTCTACAACACATGCATACACACACATCCAGAGATACATACACAGAATTCATTACTTATGATAATCTCTATTGCAGTCTATTTATTCTTAACCTTTATCCTCTAGTCACTTGTCCTAAATCTAGCAAATCCACTAGCAGCATGTGATGACTAGCATCTTAGCATAATTATGAAGTATTCTATAGAATACTTCAAAAAGCCCTCCAATAAACACACCATCTTGCAATATATCAGCAATTCTCCTGAATAATTAAAAAAAGTCTGAAAGGACAACAGCTATTATAGGTCAGTCTTTCTTGTTATAAAGCATCATAGTCAAACACACATTAACAGAAACAGATAGACAACAACATTCCTATAGTATTGGAATTCCAATTCAGAGGTCATCTTATCACACTCGTCATCTTATCAAACTTAAAACTGATAATATGAGAAATGTTGCTTTCTCTTAAAATAAATAAAAAAAATGAATTTAAAAAAGAGAGGGACATTGGACTGGTACTGAGATATATCTGATTATAATATGAGTTTTAACATGATACACATTCCCAATGGCTTTCTATCATTATTGAAACTCAGACTTTAATAAGTGTCCCAAAGATATTAGACAGAGTTGCAGTGCAGAAAGTTTGCTTTATATATGAACAAAAGGCAATGGTATCTAATCAGAAAGTTTCTAAATCTCTGAATGGTTATATCACCCACAAATATGCTGTACTTCCCTTGCAATACCATATAAATATTTCCTCCATTGTTTTTGTTCATGCCCAGCTGTATGGCCACACCCTACTCAACTTTTTCTGATCTCAAAAACCAAAGCAGAGTTGGAGATGCATATAAGATCTCCTGGAAATACCAGGGAGGCTGCAGATCAGTATAGGATGCCAGAAAAATACCTTAGGAAAAGGCAAGGGCAACTCATTTTTATAGCATTCCCAAAATAATTTGCACGATAAACTAGATTATAGTGTTTTCAGTTTGTTGTTGTTTGTTTATTGAAATGAATCACACAGTAAATGTGAATGTCTAGGCAGCTTAAGATAACAGTGAGTTTGGTATTTAGATTAGTGTTAGTATCTTGAATTAAGAAAACTAATAATTGTCATTTCAAATATTTGTATGGGAAATGATATTATTGCCCTCATTACAATACAGTCCTCCTCCAATAAAATCCTAGGAGTAAAACACATGGGCATTGGTCATTTTTTTGATAATAAGATGGAAAGAAAGAAATAACATTATTTAGATATTAGCTTTCTGTCTTTTGATTGCTAATTTTGTCTGTTTGGTTTTTAAAGAAAGTTTTAATTATTGGTTTTATTGTATGCCGCCTACAGTGACATTTATGAGAGGGCAACCATATAAATTTGATCGATCAATCAATTTAACTTCATCTTCTGGTATTAGAGGTACTTGTAACTAGGGAACATCTTCTAAAATATCTTGGATATTGATATCCCTGTTAAACAGTATTTCAGTGTATTCTTCCTATCTTTCTTCAATCTTCTTTGGATCAGTTATTATCTGTTCATGGCATTCTTCAGCATATGAAGCATCAAAATAGAAGTGCATCAAATGCAAGATTATCCAGGAATACTGAGTCCCAAACAGTAGCTCTAGTAACTGTAGAGCTGATTTGACAGTCTCTGCAATCAGGTAGTTGTGAGGACTTGGAGCCATCATACTTTTTAGATGGCTTTTTAGAAAGATTAATCTAAGGTGAAAGGTGAACCCTAATCATACACTTACAATTCCATGCTAGGTAAACAGTCTCTGGTTGGAGAAGATGAAAGGATTGGGGACACAATAGACAATTCAATAGATCCTCAGTATTGAAGATTTAGAACAGGGATGTCAAACTGCCGGCCCATGGGCTGGATGCATCATAGCGAAACTGCGCCCACCCCATTGCCGGCAATGGCAAAAAAGTCACGATACGTCGCGACATGCCACCCCTGATTTAGAAGGATGGATTAAATAAAGTAGGGTTCTCTAGCAGTCACTAACAGCAACAACACATGGAAACCAGTAAAACCACAGACACAAAAGGTATTATTAATTATATGTTAAATCACAGAAATTTTGAATACATTGGCTGAAATAGCACAACCTTTAAATTGTGAAATTCTATGAAAAAAAGTATTTGCTTATGTACTATAAGGAACAGAATTAATGGCCATAAACGTAAACATAATTTCACTAACTGGAATCTTGTGAAAGACATTAACATCTCTATTCTGTTACGATTTACTGCTATACAATCTCCAACTTCCCAAAGGAGCTTTCATAGGAACCAATAAGTGGGAATCTTTATTTTTATGAATTTGTGTAAGTCAACAAATGTGAAACTCTTTGAACACAAAATGAAAATATATTGTCCCAAGGACAAAAGCTAATTTTCTAATAAGAAGACAAAAGACCATAAACAGCAGCTGAAAAGTGAACCTCTTATATACATGTAACATCCCATGCAAAAAGCCAGAGAATACATCTCATGGTTCTGCTTAATTGTTTCAATGACACCTTATGGGATACTAGGTTAGCCTTAAGCCTGAGGCAGGTGCTAAATAATCAGCTCTGGTACAATCATCTATTTTTTTCCAATCAGTGTCAAGTGCATGGAACATCTGTTCTATACACTGCAATTTTATTTAAACACATGACAATGGAAATAATTCAGTGCCAACTAGAATGACTGGGTGGTGTGCAGGTATGTTCTCAGGGCTGCCTCTGGCTTGCTAGAAACTATGCAAAGAAGAGGACTAAAGTCCTGCTGGTAGGGTTTCACCTCATTCACTTTCAGACTGGTTTACAGTTACATCCAATTTCACTCAGAGCAATGTAGGCCATTGAAGTTTTTGGTTTAGCTTGATCATCAGGGACCATTTAAATGCTAATGTTGTGAAGCTTGAGATTTAAGTGATTATGCCTGGATGAAACTAAATTTGAAAACAGGTGGCATGTTTGTTCTAATGCCTATTTGATCACATACTTGTTTGTTAATACACACTACATTGAATTTTATGAACTATAGAACAGAGTTTAATTGAGTTGACTGCTTCTACTGGACTAAAGAAACAAATGAAGCTATAATACTATATAATATTCAGAAAGTGTTTGAGTTTTTTTAGATCTAAAATTCTAATTTAAATTGATACCAAAAAAAAAGGAGCTTGCTTGAAGACAAAAAGAATGCAAATAAAGTACAGGTAATCCTCAATTTATGACCACAACTGAGCCCCAAATCTCTATTGCTAAGAAATATAGTTGTTCAGTTGCCCCATTTTACCTTTCTTTCCACAGTTGTTAAATGAGTTGCTGCAGTTGTTAAGTTAGTAACATGGTTGTTAAGTGAATCTGGTTTCCCCATTGACTTACCAGAAGGTCGCAACCCTGGAACACTGCAACTGTCAGAAATCTATGCCAGTTGCCAAGCATCTGAATTTTGATCATGGAAACACAGGAATGGTTATAAAGTCACTTTTTGCAGGGCTGTTGTAACTTTGAACGGTCACTAAACAAATGGTTGTAAGTTGAGGACCACCTGTAACACATTTCCTCATCACAAGCACACTTTTCTGTACCCTAGATCAGGGGTCTTCAAACTTGGCCCTTTTATGACTTGTGGACTTCAACTCCCAGAATTCCTCAGCCAAGTCATAAAAGGGCCAAGTTTGAAGACTCCTGCCCTAGATTAAAGTAGTCTTTTCAGTTATTTAGACCTAAATCTCAATATATTCTTTTCCTTAAAAAAAGTAGCATATATCGATGACAGTTTTTCAAGATAGATCAGACTATGAAACTAATGCCATGTATGTCCGTACTACTATTATTGTAAAAATATAATAACAGAATCTTGCAAGTCTGAATATGCTTCCTCTCTTTCTCATCATAATGGGGTTATCTGAGACATTCATGGCATTACTTTCTTATTCTAAGATCAAGCCTTTTTTTTATCTGACTATTGCATTGGCAGCAGTTCTTCTTCCTGTCCCTCAAGGCCACTCCCTCTGTCTTTTATATCTCTCACTCTTATGCAGAGGTTGCAAAACACTTTCTGATATGCTTTTTTCTCACCTAGGGTATTGTGTAAACTCAGCCAATTAGGTTAGTTTCTTTCTCAGGATATTGTGGAAACTCAAAAAATTGATTAATTCAGTAACCAAATTAAGTGTGTTGCTGAGCACAGCCAGACACAGTGCATAGGGTACTAATCTGATTGAAATTCCAAGGAGAAATATATTTGTATGTGGTGTTGTATTTAGCTCTTAAATTGCTTTACTTTTAAAAAAACATAGTGACAAGCCATCATTGGCAACACTCCTTGTGCTGGATGTATCAGAACTGTAAAGCAAAAATCTCAAAGGGTCTCAAAGGTCTCTTTACAGACTCATTAATAAGCTCAAGAATATTCAAAATAATTTGCAGCATTAGAGAACACTGTAAAATTATGTTTTAATACACTTAATGCTGTCCAAAATCATATTTGTATGTAAAACAGTTGATATGCTCAATATTTTTTCTTAACATATCAAGGATGATAGAAGCTTCTTTTTGCTGTCAAAGTGATCAAAGAGATTGAGAAAAAAAAATCTATAAACAGATGCTACCCAGTGACAAACTTTAAAGAACAAGATTGTGAGGCCAGATGTTTGAATGACCTTCGGACTACAGAACATGTTGGCATGGTGTTGATTTAGATAGCTGTTGGCAGCACTTTTGATCCAGCAGCTGAAGAAAATATCTAAATTATGGAAATCATACCCCCTCCCTTTGCTTTCCCGCTCCAGTACAAAACCTAAAACTACTGCTAGCCAGTGGGACTGATGGCTGTCAAGGAACTTGAATTCACCACACCACTCTGCCAGTAGTTATCACATCAAAAGGGAGTTAGCTGAATGAGCAGGAACCACTTAAGGCAGTGCCATTTACATTTTCCCCATAACTTTTAGCAGCTGTTTCTTGAGTGAATACAGACACAAAATAAGAACAAAAAATACACTTTTTCAATACTGAACCCTGTGCAAAGGAAAGGATGTGAAATAATGGCCATGCACAATGATATAAACTAGAACAAAATGGCACAGGAAAACAATGATATCCTTTTCTCATTATTTGGGTGCATTGAATCAAATCAAAACGAAGCCATCCAAGATTAACAATTAAGATTGAATTAAATAATTTCCAAAGATTGAGACTTTCTAAAAACAATTTTGATATCCAATCCAAAACAGTACTAGAAGAAGTATGGAAAACAGTATTTTTATAAGATATGTGTGAGTATTTTTATAACAAATAATGTGATTGAAGACAGAAGAGCTGTTCTTACACTTCTGGACATTTTGCCATGTTACCTGGAGAAATATACACTGCTTATTCTGAGTTGCCTCTGCTGTCCAGCACTTGTCAAAACCACTTTCTGTCAAGCATTTCACAAAGTGTTGCAAAATGACAGTTCAGGATTTCTGAATAGATGGAGCCCCAGGAAAAAAACTGAACAGATAGAAGATTTATAACTCTAAACTACATCAAAGCGACTCCTGTCAACATCATGTCAAAAAAAAAAAAGCAGAAAAAGAAAAAAAGGAGGGGGTGAAGGGAAACGAACTGTTCATTTCAGACAGTTTTAAAAAATATTATATAAAACACTTTTTTTCTAAGTATGAACTAAGTGTAAAGAAAAAAAAATTAGCTGCACATACAGTATGATATCCAATATGTGACAAAAATACATTTATAATATTCTAGGAATAACAAAGTTCTACTAGTAGATACTGTCTGGCAGTTAAAAATCACTGACATCCAAAGGAAGTTTATGAAGTATCTATCAGTTTAAAATAGGACAAACCATCTGGCTCTAAAAAAACAGAAAATACTCTAGCCTGAGTGTTAGTTTGGATTTTCAGAATTCCTTCCACAGATTTATTGTCAGTGAATCAATTTCCCATGATGGACTCAATGCTTTATCTCAGGAAAAAGGCTGAGCAATCTCCTCAGTCAGGCTAGAATATTACATATCTTCTTTAAATTGCAACTTCAATGCATTACTTTTGTTCCTCTTTATTTATTTCTTTATTATACTGTACTAAGCCACCTAGCTTGGCACTGATCAGATTCATTTCAGAAGGACTGGTTTTAGTTTGCTGACATTTTAGAATACTGTGTTAAGGCAGGAATGGGCACAACAGCTCACAACCATCTTTTGGGGGGCACCAGAACTTTCTGTTTACACTTTTTTAAATTCAGTGGCAAAATGTTCAGAGATACAGAATTTCCTGACAAATGTTGCTGGATAATAACAAAAAATACCGCAAGTACATAACAATGGAGCCAAGGGCTTTCTTAGGTCAGCATTTTGTTTAGCACAGTAACCAACTAGATGCCTCACAAGCAGGTGACAACATATAACCCCCTCCCCCCACACTTTTCCCCTGCAGCTGATAAGAAACATGATTTCCCAACCCTGAGATAAGACCTAAATATTTTAAGATGAAAAGCCTTTGATATATCTCTTCTCCAATGTATCTAAACTCCTTTACAGCCATCCAAATTAGTGGCCATCGTTACTTTTCAGCAATGAATTCCACTGTGATAAACAGAAAGAAGTACAGCTGTAATAGGTTGGAAAAGTACAAAAAATTCCCAATCTAATGTTCTGGAGAGAAGCCAAGCTTCTGGAAATTACAAGTTCTCTGTGCAGTAGATTTACAGTGGTTGTAAATGAATCAGGAATTTCTAAATGTTCTCCACCTAATTAATATTAGTGCAGCACTACATATTTGAAGGGGAAAAGCATTTAAATCATGTGTCTTCTCACAGGCTCATGTAGGGCTAATCTATCATCTAGTTTAACAGTTTATTGCATAAACTCTGTAACATATTGGTTGTGATACTATTTAAACCCGCAGTCCCCAACCTTTCCAGTTTGGCGGCCCGACTCGGCGTGGGGTGGGTGAGTGAGTGGCAGTGGAATGGAGCTTCGTGTGCGAGCGGAGGGTGTTTGTGCTCACGCGTGAAACTCCATTTGTGCAAGCGGAGCTTCGCACATGAATGTTTACCCATTTCTGTTGCACTCTGTTTTGAACAGGCCACAGCCCAGTAGTGGGCCACGGCCACGGCCCGGCAGTTGGGAACCCCTGATTTAGACGACACTATTTAGACTAGCACAAACATACTGTAGCAACCTGAAACATCAGAAAAAAGAAACAGATTATCTATACAATCTTCCAACAAAATGGATATCCATTCAACTTCATCCAAAAGTGCCTTACCCTCAACGCAATGTAGCACAACCAACATAAGCTGTAAAAAGAATAACACTGTAAAAAGAATAACACTAAGAATAATACATCAAAAACATCTCAGAAACCACTAAGAGACTATTACAATCACATGGCATTAGAGTAGCATACAAACCAATGTCCTAAACATCCTAAGTAAACCAAAAGAAAAAATAGGAGTTATCTACAACATACAGCGTAAAGACTGCAACAGCCACTACATCATCTATGAACACCAACTAGCAATCAGGAGACATGATGAAAACTCTTAATTTCACAGCACATGGACAGACTTAACCATACTTTTAACTGGGAAACTGTGACCAACCCAGACCAAGCCAAGTGCAAAAATGCTAGAGAATTCTTGGAAGCCTGGCATTCTGACAAACTGACCATCAATAGACATATAGCCATAAACAGTATCTACATTCCGTTCAAAAGAGACAATCAACAAGACAAAAAAGGGAACAAAAAGAATAAAACACCTCCCTACTAGCAATCAAAACCCCAATCAAGAAACTGCCAAACAAGCTAACAGTAAACAGTCCAACCAAAGAATCACCAAGATAGGCAAACCATTGTATATAAACAGAGATCAAACCCCACTCCTTACCAGCAATGATGATGTTACCTAGTTTGAGTAATGAAACCTCCGCAAGAAAGCAACCAAGATCAGAGAGAACCAAGGACTCCTCACATATTAGCTGAGTCTCACTCAATACACTATACCATAAACTATGGCTTACAAACAACTAGAGCTGGGCCCAAATTAAACAAACCATTTTATTGCTTAGCAACCTTTGTGAACCAAGCTAAACTTTTTTCTATTCCTAAACTATATTTAAAAGATGCTGATGATTTGGTTATATTCTTGCAAGACCCAAAAATAATATAGAATATTTGATGAGGAAATTAAATGAGTTTGGGGTTTTAGTGGGTTTTAAAATAAACAGAAAACAACAGTGTTTATTAAGAATAGGATCTCTCAGGACTACAAAGTCTGGTTTTAGGATTGAGAAAAAGGTGAAATATTTGGGGGTCATACTGACAAATACAAACACAAAATTAATTGTTTGAAAATATTTATGTACCTCTCTGGAATGATATAAAAAAAGATTTAAGATGGGATAAACTGCATTTATCACTATTGGGTAGAATTTATGTAATTAAGTTGAGTGTCTTACCAAATATGCTTTTTCTGTTTCAGACATATGCCTTTCCCCCCCTTTTTTTCCCTTCTTTTCTACATTCTTCCTTTCCCTTTTCCCTCCCCTATTTTTCCTACTATTTGCTTTTGTATTTCTGTATTTTATATTATAAACTAATAAAAACTGAAAAGATTGATGAGCACCTTCAGGTGCTATGCTTTTTCTTCTCTCCTTTCCATTTGCCCACCAATGAGCATTTTGATTATTGCAGTTTGGAATGGAAGCAATTAATCCAAGGAATGAAAGTCTTACTTATTAGAAGGAAGGTAAGAATTACAAAGTAAGAATTCCAGTGAGTATGCTATTTTCAAATGAGGCACTTACTGTATACATAAAGCATTTTAGGGTGGTAACACTCTTGCCTACTTCCTCCCACTTTTTCTATGCTAAAAGCTGGATGCTCCCCTCTTTTATGAAGGAGAGACAGTTCCATCTGTTCACTTTCTTGATAGATATTTCTTATATTGGTAAAAGTGATGTTAACTTTCACAATCATTATGCATGCATTGAGGAGAAACTAACAGAATCTTTTCTAAATTAAAGATTGAAATATGGCTAGAGGAAAAAGTTTCAAAAACTCAGAATAGAATATGATTTCAAACTTGCTTATACTCTAATTTCAAATTCTGGTTCTAATGAAAGAATGAGCAGCCAAGATGAAACATTTAGCTCTGAAAAGGAAAAAGAAAACTTTTGAGAATGGTGACAACTTCTGGTTAAGTGCAATATAAGACTAGCCATTGGGGCTAAACTAATCCTACCAACTTTTTCCTAGTCTCTAATGGAGAATGGTATGGAAATCTCTAGGAAGTGTCACTCAACTGGCTACTCATCCATAGAGAAAGATAATGGGAGAGGCAAAGCTATTAGATAGCCATAGTACATGCATGTCATGCTCCGTCCAGCGATTCCGTCAGGAAAGAAAAACATGGAGTCAGGCCACAGCAGAGAAGGCATGTTTCCCGAGCCCAGTCAAGCAGCAAACCTTGGCCAATGGGACTTAGAGCATGCCCATCTTGTCAGACTAGATTGAACGGGTAAAAAAAGCAGGGATTGCTTAGTATCACTTGGGCTCTTGCACATGTTCAGTTCTGCATACCTATACCAATTTTCAATCAAAAATGTGTTCTGCATCTGAGAACCCTTTAAATATGCCTTTTGTTCATTCAAGACAAAGCTGTTGAAAGTATTTCCTTGTTTGACTGCTAGCAAAAGTTCAATACCATAGAGCATTTTATTTATTTATTTAGCACCCTATAACTGTCCTCAAATTTGGGTGGCAATTCTTTCTAGTGTGATTCACGGATTTTAGTAATCTTATTTTTTTTTTTATAAAAGTTGTATTAATTTTTAAAAATTACAGTCTTTAGTGCTTAGTAAACAACATGTTGTCTGGGTTCAGATATTTAACATTAACTTCTTCAATATAAATCTGTTCAATACTACACAATCCAATATTTTTCCCCTGATCCTCCTTTCTTCTCCATATTTTTTCCATTTTCCCTTCATTACACCATTACGATTTTTGGTACTGCTAATGTATACAGCGTTAGATATAAGCATCTTCATCATATTTTACTAATATCATACAAATAACAGTAATATCAATCCATAAATCAATAATATCAATTCATTAATCAATATCCTGTTTTTCGTGCTCTTGTTAAAGTTTGATTTCCCATCAGTATTTGAAATTCTTTATCAGTTATGATTTTCTCAATATTAATTACATTTATATAGCTGAAAGTTTTATTCAAATCAATCCTCCTCTTATCTTCATATTTCCCATATCAAAAAAGAGAGAAAGAAATGCTATCTTAATTCTAAATCATATATTGCATTATAAAGGTCTAATTATATATAAGGGTCTTCTGCTCTTTTAATCTTATTCAAAGAAATATTTAAACATATAATGCCCCCTCTAAAAGGTCAAATCTTCTGTTTTTTAAATCTGACTCTCGCTTTCTTTCTTTGCCAAGTAGCTTTCCAAGCCAGGGCAATTAGATTGTCCAAGATTTTTCTTTCTATTTTTGTAAAAATTGCTTGGCATGAGGAAGACAATTTAGGTAGGGTATTTTTGGGGGGGAATTCCACCCATTTATATTCCTTAAACAACTCCCAGGTCCTTTCTCCCTCCATTTCTCTTTTCAATCCCTGTCTTCCAAGTTGTGACATTTCCCTTAACAGCTGTACATTCCCTTTTAAAAAATCTTTTTCCTTGCCATCAGATATATTTTGCAGACCGAGGGGTAAAAGGTCTTTTGCATTTTCGTTGTTATAGCTAAGTCTTGCAGTATTTTGTTTGTATATAATTGTTTATATTTCCCTTCTTTTATCTCTTCCATCTCTAAATCCATTTCCTCTGTTTCGACTTCTGATTTCTGGATTGTTTGTTCATATTTTGTAGTCGTTATCTGGGAGCTTTTAGTTATAGATTTAATTTGGAGATTTGCTCATTTATATTGTCTAAATTGTTTTTAGTCTCATTATGATTTCTTTTTATGTCCTCTTTGCATTCAACAATTGTTTGGTGAATTAGTTGTAGCATAGAATATATTTCTTTCTGAAGTGTTTGTTTTTTCTTGAGGCATCATTCCTGGAGATTAGTTTTCTGGTCTTTAAATGTATCCTTCATAACCCAATAGATTCCAAAGTATAGGTTCAGTTCTGAAAGCAATATTTTATAGTACTCCCTTGTCTCAAGAATCTCAAAAATTGTCAATCAGGCAAAATTGTAATCCACAATGTTCAAAATGTTTAAAATGTTCAACCTCTCTGAAAACAGCTCAAAAGTTTCTCCCAGCCTGGCATAGTCCAAGGTCACATTTTTCTTTCTCTCTCACTAGCTCTTAAAGTTAAAAATCCAAGCTCAGTAGGTATTTATAATTCAAGGTCAGGATGATAAGTATGCCAAAATATTTTCCTTTATTGCCAGCTGTTCTGTCAAGGTAGGAATCACCAAGCAAAGCAAATTATGGTGCTATACACAAATCCACCACTAGATGTCATTCAAAGCCCATTTTCCACTCTTAAAGCAAAGGTTTGATTTCTTATATTTCGCCTTAATGGGTTTTTTTCAAACAGAAAATCTTAACAGTTATCTCAGTTTTCAAATTTATTGAAACTGTAGCTTTATATTACTTCCACTTTAATATTGTGTGTTTCTGTCCCCCATAAAATTAAAATGCCGCTTCCGTTTACATTTGGAGGTTTTTAGCTTCTTGGGAGCCTTTCCCAGGAAATTCAGTTGTAAAATAGTAAAGAAAGGATCAATATTCTCACCCAGTTTCAAACATGCTATTTACGATGTTTTAAGTAGTGCTTTTTTTCTTATTCGGTTGTCAGCAGCTAATGGCTGGCCACAGGAATGTAGCCGGTCTATCCCCTGCTGGTTGGGAGGGCATTCCTTGGATCGAATGGAAAGGCTGCCATCTCTCCATGATCAACAAGGCACCCCTCCTCTTCATCACCTCTTCGGGGCGATTTTAGGCCCTTTTCAGGGCCCCCAGGAAGGCGAAATTGAGCATGGAAGGCAGAGCCCTGCCTTCCTGCGTCCTGTTCCACCGCGACGCAAACCGGAAGTCTCTAATCTTGTTTATTTCTTGTAATCCCTGCCAATGAGTATTCTAGTGTTTTCTACCCCATTTCCAAGCTAGAATTCCCCATTTCTTTCTTTTTTCTTTTTGAATTGCATTGTTGCTTCATTTGTGTGAAGAAATATACTTGCATTGCACTCAAAGAAAATTCTCTTCTACACAAAGTATAATAATTGCATTCATGAATGCAATGAAGTGATCTACTGGGTCTTTTGTTAATTATTTGGTATGCATGCTTCTAATATTAGTTATTAGATTTAGAGACAATAATTACGATAGTAAAATTCAAAGTTGCCTAGGAATTAAAATTTAGGAAGATACTGCTTAAAAGCTCGAACACAGTGGAACCACTAAGATTTCTGATTTTTTTTTCTAATGATGTGCAATTCCATCATTATTGTTATAAACATCAGTAGTACCACGATTTTTAATCAGCTCGTCTATTTCTGTACAACATAGTTCTTGAAAGTTCCTAAATAACTTAATGATTTCACTCATTTCAGTATAATCAATTCACTTACAGTACAATTGGACTTCATAAGCAAATGCAGGCAAAGTCCTCAAGGTAAGCTATACAATGCAATACTTGATTATCAGTGACACATTTCAAAGTAAAATCAAAGGCAAAAGAAGAAGGCCAGAGACAGAGTCAAGATATTTGACTCGCCCTACCAGATGGAGTATTACATGAGCAAACACCTGTTTGAATACGGTTAAAAGAACAGATAACTTTGGATATAAAGGGGCCTTACAATAAGAGGGATAAGAGATATAAGCAATATAGTATTTTTCATAATATATAAAATGTAAAAATATTGGGATGATGTATGTGAATGAAAAGTTTGAAATTTAAAGGTAAATTAAGTTGAAGAGAATTAGGACTAAGGAATAACTGAAATACTGAGGGGAAATTAAGCTTAATTAAGAACTTTGAAAATAGGATATATAGTGATTTAACAAATTAACTTTTATAAATATAAGTGAAATATAAACTGATCAGAAAAGATGTTATAGGTAGATGTCATAAGATAGATAAGCAGTATAGTATTTTTATAACGTATGAAATATGAAAACATTGGGATGGTGTATCTAAATGGAAAATTTGGATATTTAGATGATTAATATTGAGAAAATTATGACTGATAAGAATTATTTGAATATTAAGGGGAAATTAAGCTTAAATAAGAATTATGAAAATAGGATATGTGGTGAACTAATAAGATGATTTTTATAAAAACAACACAAGTTGATAAAAAAATGTCATACATGGACATTATTATTTGTACAAACATGAAAAAATGTTTATATTTAACCATTTATGCATTGAAAATATTAAGAATTATATTTGTTTAAGGTTGAAGAAGGAAAATACCATTGGGAGAAGGGAAGATCAAAGAAATATACTATTAATTAATATACTAATTATGGAATTACAGAAATTATTATTGACTGTTAATTAACTACTATTGATTGTTTTTCTCAAAATATATGAACCAAGACAGCATGCCGTACACTAGGCACTAAGGATTGTTATTGTAAAAAATCAATAAAACAAAAATCAATAAAACATTTCAAAGTAAAATCTTTAGTGTCCCTCTCACTCTGCAAGGGGTAATTAGAATTGCTTATGTTTTATGTTCTCTTTTTTCTCTCTCCTTATATAGGTCTTTATGTCTGTTGGCATTATTAGAAACTGCTTCCTTTACTGGTCTTATGTGCTAAAGCAGCAAAGGGTTTTTTTAACACTTCAAGATGTCTCATGTAAATTACTGGGCCGCATGTGAGTTTGTCCTTCTCCTCCAAAACTCTATTCATTCCACTCCCTACCTGGAAAACCTGAAGATGATAGATGCAGCTTAGGTGCAGCTGGTTTCGAGCTGGTAGTGGCACAATTTCCACCTCATATATTTCCCATTTGTTTAAGAGGCAGGTGAGGTTGGCTCTGACAGCCAGTATATGAAAGCTCTCCCAGGTGGGAGCACCTAATAGTGACAGCTCCATACACCTCCATCCTTGTGCACATTACACTGGTGGTCAGTGGAGCTGGGAACATTTTTCCGTGTCAACTGTCTGGTATATCACTGATTCTCTGCTTATCGCCTTTTGTAAGCCAGTTTAAGAGCAGAAGTAAAATTTCAAGCTATTGAGTAGTTTCTCTCCTTCTGACATAGGAGCCACATAAAGCACACATAAAGTTGGCCCTAGTTGAAGATCTAAAATGGAAGACCTCCATTCTGAAAGGCAAGAAATTTGGAATGGCTGGTTGTTGGTCCTTTCTTCATCATATAATCATCTGCCCTTATTGTTTGTGGAAAGGTTTAGGTTTTCTTCCTGGTCCTACTTCCTGGACATTAATTTATATTCTGGAGATGACCACTTAATTTCTAAAGTATATAAAATGTTACTCAAGATGAATGTAGAAGAAAGGAGATTGATTCTGACTATGTAGCCTGGCCCTGAATGTAGCAGGACAGGGCAGAGACTAAGAAGTCCCTCTTTCCCAATAATGCCTTGCTTTAACAATGAAGTTTCATGAATTTTAATATATTCCCATTTACTTGTTTGTGTATTTCCTCTTTTGACTTCTGGTATTGCTTCTAAATCTGGATGCCTGGTTTGAAAAATGTTATGGCAACATAGGAACCAGTGGCACAGACATATGGTAACAGTCATCTAAAAAGTGGATCTCTTAATCCTTGACCAGAAAGGTTTTATTGCATTTAAACCATGGTGTAGCATATATGGTGCCTTCTTTAGAAAACAAAACAAAACAAAAGCAGAAAGCTTTACATTGCCCTGTTTAATGTGTAATATACAGAGACATTACTATCTATTAATACTGAAGCAAGGCTGAAAGAATCAGTGTTTTACTGTACATAGACCTCAATATATCTTACTTCCTACTTATGAAAAGATGTTTATTACCTGTAACTGTCCAGAGGTGTGTGCTTCACAGCAGCAGAGATTGGTAATAAGCTTCCTTTTCTCATTTACATTGATAGCAAGCATTAGTGAAGATATATGCATTTCATTTCATGGTTCAGAAAGAACAAAGTATATGTATATGTGATAACGGTGGGTGGTTAATGAAATGGTCTGACAAACATAAGCTAATACATAATCATACCAGAATGTGGACAGGAACACCTGTTCTCACTTCCCAGTCTTATGTCTCTTTAAAAAAGTTAGTATTCACAAGAAGTGAAAACTGCTACTATTTAGACATCAATATGCTCCAAGGAAATTTTACTGGTTGGATTTTGTTTTATTTTTTTTTGCAAACTCTAAAGAAATGAAAGAAGGGGGATTTAATGATATCAAATCTCTTTTGCTTATGTCCTAAGAGTAATGAAAACTTCACACATGCATGAAGCTCTAGTAATTATTTTAAACTGCCTTCTGTTGTCCCCCTGAGGAACACGGTGGTATTTGTTTGATGCAGTTTAATTAGTGTCAGGGTAATTAATGCTATGCTATCTACATGAGATCAAAACCCTTCCTTTGTAACATTCTAGTAACTAAGAACCAAGGCAGGGCATAGATTACAAAATAGGAAACTAGAGTACGAGAGATTCAAAAGAGCCAGGTTGATATCAAATGTTAAATATCTATAAAAGGTGCCCAGTGCCAAGTACTTTGTTGTTGTACAAGTACCATTCATTTCCAAGGGGTTTCTTCTGGTCATCCACTCAGATCACATAAAAAATATTAGGTGTGCTTGTTGATATCCAAACACATACCCATTCGGATTACCAAGACTTACTGCTTTCAACAAATGATAAATTATTTTCTATTGCTGTAATCAAATTAATCAACACTTCAATGTACCCTTAAAGATAATTAAAAACTTCTGAGATTCGAATGTTATATTTTTTTTCCAAACTAAGTCCTCAAAGCTATACAGAGCATGAGGTGCTACAATATAAAATCAACTTTTATTGAAATTTCACCTTACTATCTGTATTTTATGGTTGACTTCTATGCACACCAACCTCTACCCATATGCTAACACAATGAATAAAAATATGTATCCTCAGTCCAAAACTGCACACCCAAGCAAAATATGATCTTCATAAATCCTCTAAAACTCTCCTTCTCCTCATGGTCACCACCAACTGCAATATAAATCTCACACCATACAAACTCAGGCTGATTACAGACTAAAGGAAATAGCTACAGCTATCTTGACTGGATAAATTATATCCTAAAGGTTATTTCAGATTTTCTAATAACGCTCTAGTGGGGTGGGGGGGAGAAAGAGTGAGAGCAAATGCTAAAGGAGGACTGAAAAATGCTCAAGAATTTCATTCTCTTTTGTAACCACGAAATTACAAGCTTGACATAATGCCTTTGTGATTGTTTTGACGTCAAAAGAAGGGGGGAAAGTGTGGCATGTTTAAAGGAGGAATACCACTGATGTGGCACAAAATAAGATTATCCATGAGACATAATATACCATCATTAAAACAATGATCATGGATTCTTACAGTATTAAATTGATTTTGCAAATATATAGAAAAGGATGTTTTTTTATTATGGAAATGTACTAGGATACAGACTGATTCAGATGTTTGAGTATGCACTGATACCCACAAAACGATGCAATGATTGAAAGATCACATTTTCTCACCGTGTGGATAAAGTTTAACTTTACTGGAAAATCCACTGAAGTTCCCACTGCAACACCCTTATTATGAAAATCACTGAAGTATTTCTCAGACAATAAAATATTTCCATTTCTCTGAGGCATTCATTACTTAGTGCTTGCTGAGATCAGTTGAGTAGCAAAATATGCTTTTTCACATCTTCAGTTCTGCTATCTGCAGCCCAGTTGCTTATCAATTAAAGTGATAAATACAAGTGACTTTGATAACACCAGCAACACATTATGGAGTAAAGTAATCCCCGAAAACCCTGGCAGAAGAACTATATGCAAAGTTCAACAACTGTGAAAGAACTATTAAAGAGGACACACAAACAAGTGACCTTGAATGACAAGCGCACTTCATTCTAGCAATAAACAGAGGCAGTGCTGATAAGTGCTCATTGGCGCATAGAGTAATTACCTATCTGTCAGCATTGCTGGTGTATGCGAAATAGTATAAATGAAACATACATAATGTACAGCAATAATATCAGGGCATGCAGAACCTAATGTATTATCATCATTCTCAGGGCCCAGGTTTATGTGGCTGCCACTATAGCACTGAGTAAATGCCTTCAAGCCATGATAATTTCATTCTAATCTCTGTTCCATTTTATAATTTTCATAGCTAAAAGATACCAAGGAGCAATACGTTTCAATCAAGGGCTAAAGAGAACACAACCTGTAACCAGCTATTTTATATATCAATATCCTCTTTTTTCTGTAGAAAAATTAGTCCCTTTATGAAGAGAGGAAAATAAACTGTAAATATGTGGATGACACAGAGGCTCAGCAATGTCATCTTCTCCAGAAACAAGCACTACAAATCAGGCATGAACAATGATATTTCTGTTTTCTGGAACATTTAACTCTGACCATAGCAATGTGGTTTAATTTGTGGTTATTTTCATGTTCTAAAAGAGAGCTTGAAAATTGGTTGTGTTCCCTGCTAAATGTAACATCTTTGTTATGTAAATACAACTGGATATGAATGGACTTCTGACATGGTCCACCATATGTAGAAAGGAAAATTTGAAAGATGTTTTCACATAATTTATCCAGCATATGAAAGAATTCAAAAAAAAAAAAAAAGCTTATAAGGCTTCCTCATAGACAAGCTAAAATTCCTAATGTTGGACCTGCTAACATGATTTTTTTTTTTGAGCTTTAACTGAAACATGGGAAGTATGGAAGGCTCCAGATCCCTGGAGATCTTAACTGTCTTGTAATTTTTAAAAAAATATCTAAATCCGTTACATTCTACACATGAGAATTTCTGTGTAATTGCACCTTCTACAAAAGAAATTCTGAAGCAAAAGCCTCCATCAAATTACATGAGAACTGGTGGGAAAAAAATGCAAGAAAATTTCTCTGCCCAACAATGGCATGATTTAAATAAGCATCCTTTCTCAACTATGTTGTTTGGAAATTGCTTGATTTGAAGGATGCTAATCACTGGACTAACAAATGCAAGCCCAGCACTGAGCTAGGCTAGCATTTGCTAAAATCTATATATCTGACTATATCATCTATATCTAGCACTGAGCCAGGCTCAACCTTCTATATAAATATGCAAGCCCATCCTGATACATTTGTTTGTATTCTTAGTAAATCTCCATTCACAAAGGAAAAGGTTTTGGGTGACTTATGTAAGGAAATAGCCAACTAAGACTCCTTTTCTGACTTTAATGTAATGTCTCACTTTGAGCCATCTAGCTATAGGGAAAAAGATCTTTCCACCTAAAAATATGAACAAATCCATGCCAGCACAACACTATAGTTTAAGGTACACTGAACAGAAGATAAGGCAGATAAGGAAGCAATGGAGTCAGGAAGCAAGTGAAGAACAAAATACAAAAATATAACAAGTTTAAATCAGACTGTAGCCCAATTAGATTTTTTACTAATTTAAACTTCTCTGCCCCAAGTGATCTTCATTCATAGTTACTTATTCTGCTACATCTTAATGATCTTAGAATTAGTTCCACTAAGAAAGAAATTGTGGAGAGCAAACGAAGAAGGTGATGGCATATTGTCTGTTTCTATGCCAATTCATTGAGGTGATATTGATTGGCAGCTATTCTTATACTTAATGGGCAAGGAGTACACATATGTAGTAGAAGCTTAAAGATTGACAAGGATGTGATGAAGTTTTTCTCTCAAACTGTCTTGAGTAGCTGAATAGTAATATTGAGATTAATTGTCATGGTTCTGACAGATGAAACTCTTCAAAAGAACTTCGAGGCATTGTTTACCTTAAAGAATCTTTTATTCGAGAAACAAAGTATCGGCACTACGTAGTTGAAACCAAAAACTAAATTCCCCTCCCCTGGATACACAGTAACAAAGTACAATTCCCTCCTCCAATAAACAGTCATAAACCACATTCCCCAATTAGCTTGAAGCGCGGGCTTTCTCCCCAGCTCTCCAGCCCGCCAAAACACTATCAGCTCTGGGTCCAATGTCCTTAGGTTCCCACGGCTAAGTTATTATTGTTATGACTAGCTGGACTCTCATCCCTATTCCCCCTCCCAGCATCAACTAATTTTAAAAGCAATAGAGAAAATGGCTGCATTTTCATCTGTTGTCAAAGCAAGAACATCCGATGTTAGCAGCGTTGACATTAATTGGACAAAGATTTTATAACTATGGTAAACACAGAATAGCAGTCCTGACATTGTTATATAAAAATAATTTAATAAATATAAAAGTAGCAGAGAAAATAGGTAGCTAGTTATAGCTTTAGGATATTTTTTAATTCATTGCAGAACAAGACTGTAATGTAATAGAGATATCAGAATACTGCACAAAAAAATTGTTGAAGCAATCTTGTCTAAATTTGCAGTCTCCAGATCTGTTGGATTATAATTTCCTTAATTCTCTAAGCAGGGGTGTCAAACTGCCGGTCCGGGGGCTGGTTGCATTATGCATAGGCCGTGCCCATCCCAGCTCTGGCAATGCAAAAAAAGTCACCATATGTTGCGACACATCACGTGATGCAGCAAGTTTGACACCCGTGCTCTAGAGAGCACAGCCTTTGGTTACATTGTCTAGTGATGATGAAATTGAACACAACATATCTGGAGGAGAAGACTTATTATATTAACATGTATTCTGTATCAATGTATGTCTAGGGACAGAACAGGACCATAAACCTAATAATGATCACATTTAAAGAGTAGCTGATTCCACAATAAATGTTCAAGAGAACATATCAATTTCTCTGAAAAAAAGGACAATCCAGTTATTAGAAATTGAGAATATCAATTTCACTGAGTGAAAAGATTATAAAATTATTGTAGCTAATATTCCTCTAGTGATTAGATGATACCAATTACTGAACATGTAACTGCATAGTAGCACCATGCCCTTACAAACGTGCATATTTTCCTTCCATTTATCATTTCGCTAATAACCAGTAGAGCAAATTAACTCCAAGATCAATTTCTTCTGTTCCTATTCAAGTTTTGAACAGGAAAAAAAACAAAATGATCCAATTCTTTTTTTTCCAGAGAAATAAATTATTGGATTTATTTTTGTAAATCTTTCATGGCAATGATAGAGCTTTTAATTTTGTCAGGAATTGCTGTTCCATGCCTAGATCAATGAACTATAGACTGTAGACAGTTTCTTAATGAAGTATCTCTATATCCTAACCTGACTCTTCGCTGCAAGAAGCTCATAAAAAATTCCTTTCTAGCAAAGTTTTTCTTATCCAACAACAACCTTGATAAGCATTTCCTTCAAAAAATGCTTATCAAGAGAGTATTTGATATTTGGTAAATCAAAGAGTCTGTGTCACTGATATGACCTTCCTGTATACAAAACTGTGAACTGTGTTCACTGAAACATAATTGGAAGCCTTTCTTTATGGCAAAGTAACTCCACAACTGGGAGAAAGAGTTATACTAACAAGATTGTGTAATCTTGTTAGATTACACAGTTTAACATAGCAAAGCCAGAAAAAAGGGGAAAATATATAACAATTGGGAAAGGAAAATATAGGGTGAAGTCAGTAGAAATGATCATATTTTCTACCCTGTTTTAAGTTTCCACACATCTATGTGCTTTTCTCCATTATTTCTTCAATACTGGTCATTTTCCATTCTAATTTCTGTTTGACTTCTTGGCTCTGCCTCCTATTTTGTTCTTGGTCCAGATGGTCACAGAGGTATTGTTATATTCTGCTTTATCCCAGGCTGTTTCCAGAATATTCAACCCTGGGAAATTTTTACAGGTGAATTGAGTTGAATTTCAGAGCTTTCACAATGTAAGATTAACTTTAACAAATGCTTCAGAACATTCCATTTGACAGAAGAGAAGGTCTGGAAAATTGTTTGTACAATATTCAAGAGGGAGTTTAAATACTTCCTGGTATGCAGAATTTCTTCGACATGTAGTCCTTGATTTTTTACCACAACTGAGACTGGAACTTCTGTCACTAAGTGATGTGATTATTAAGTGAGTCTGCCTGATTTTATGACCTTTTTTGCCATAGTCATTAAGCAAATCACTGTGGTCATCCAGTGAATCTAAGTTCCCCATTAACTTTGTTTGTCAATAGCCCTCTGAGAAGATCACAAATGGTGATCAGGTGGCCCAGGGACACTGCAACTGTTGTAAATACATGTCAGTTGCCAAGCTGGTTCGATCATCTTTTTTTGCACCATCTGAAAACCTGGGAACCTGTGAACAAATGGTTGTTAAGTTGAGGACTAGTCTACTCATATCCTTATTACTTACTGAAAAACACTCAAAACCATGCTGTGATTTCAATGAAACACATTATATGGCAAAAGGCTCCACGGTGGCAATAATTCAAGGATTAATTGTGCTGATCCTTCTCCAGTTTAATTCTTTGTAGAAAAGAAAATCAATGAGACTACCCCCTTTAGCATTAAAGTCCATCATGAAGTTTTATTTATTTACAATATTATCATACAATATCATATTGCTAAGTCACAGACACATATCTTCGGCTTCTTGATCATCTAGATTTTTGTGACTTTATGCTTCAGAACATAGCATTGTATTTAGATGGCAGCAGAGAGCCATTTCTTACAGTGAATAGCTTCCTCAGTCTTAATGCTGCTAGACATTACAGGGAATTCTGGGAGACAAAGTCCACTCCAAATTAGAGGTCCAAATTAAACACTGTTTTCAAGGAATCCCAAAGTGTGTCAGCTGCAGAATGCATATGTCACAAACACTCTTCTAGTTCTAAACTGCAATTTTTCTTGATACTAGAAAAACATGCTTTCATTCATCATAATTTTTAAACTTGTGTACATATTTTGAAATTCAGTAATTAATTGATGGTTTATATCACATTTTATGTTTGATTGCATATTATCATGAAATTATACACAAAACAAATGTTGGCATAAAACAAATAAAATTGAAATATACAACAGTTTTATTAGCTAAATATAACAACACATTTAACAGCTTTTTCCAACCTGATGTAAGTCCTCTGGATGTTTGGTCTACAACTCTCAGAATTAGATTTGGCCAATTCTTATTAAATATTGGTTATATGCCAACTATCACCTATCCAGAGATATAGATATCATTTTTTAAAAAACAAAGTGCAGACTATCAAAGGTGCATGAAGTCATAGGGATGAGACTTTGGTTTATAGCCCAAAACTGTTAGGAGATAAATTCTGCTAAACAACTTTTTTCCAGGAAATGGCTTGTTTTCCCTGTTATTAAGGTGGAGAAAAAAATCAAGATGATCTGCCATGCAAGACTTGACTTAAACTAGCAGGGAAGACTTAGTTGGGGAAATGGCAGAAACTCTGAGGAAAACTGACATCTAAAATTGGAGTTCAAGGTTTTAAGGGAAACTAAAGCTGAACATAATCATTCTCTGAGCCTGACATCAAAAAGGGCTTTTTGAATAATTCAAAATAAAAAAAGAAATTAAAAAAAATCATTGCATCAGTTAATCAAAGAAAATGACTGAAGAAACTGCAGTTATCTTCTCCAACAACAATAAAATAACAAATAGGTCTTCTTTAATAACAACAAAAATGTGAAGAGCCAAATGTGCTGTAATGGAGGTTAAATAGCCCTGTGCCTGGGATACTTTATCTTCAATGGTGAAAAAAGTAAAGTTCTACATTTGGGCAAGAAAAACCAAATGCACAGATACAGTATAGGTGATATCTGACTCCATAGTAGTAACTGTGAGAGGGAATCTCAGAGTCCAAGTGGACAATCACTTAAATATGAGCCAGCCGTATGCTGCAGCTGCCAAAAAAGCCAATACAGTGCTAGGCTGCATTAACAGAGAGACAGACTCAAGATCATGTAAAGTGTTAATACCACTTTATAATGCCTTGGTAAGGCCCCACTTGGAATACTGCATCCAGCTTTGGTCACCACGATATAAAAAAAGATGTTGAGACTCTAGAAAGAGTACAGAGAAGAGCAACAGAGATGATTAGGGGACTGAAGGCTAAAATATATAAAGAATGGTTGCTGGAATTGGGTATGTCTAGTTTAATGTAGAGAAGGCTTAGGGGTAACATGATACCAGTGTTCCAATATCTCAGGGGTTGCCACAAAGAAAAGGGATCAGGCTATTCTCCAAAGCACTTGAAGGCAGGACAAGAAGCAATAGGTGGAAACTAATCAAAAAGAGAAGCAACCTAGAACTAAGGAGAAATTTCCTGACAACTAGAACAGAAGTTGTGAATGCTCCAACACTGGAAGTTTTTAAGAAGAGACTGGACAAGCATTTGTCTGAAATGGTATAGGGCAGAGGTCCCCAACCTTCTGGGCACCAGGGACCGGTTCCATGGAGAGAGGTTTTTCTGCGGACCGGAGGGTGCATGGTTTTGTGTGCTGCCTGCATCCTGCAGATGGGGCTTTGCTTGTTTGTGTGGACCAGTTGCTGGCATGCCGCGGCACTGTACTGGTCCAGGGACCGGGGGTTGGGGACCCTTGGTATAGGGTTTCCTGCCTGAGCAGGGGGTTGGACTAGAAGACCTCCAAGGTCCCTTCCAACTCTATTATTATTATTGATCATCGCACAGTCAGCCAGATGTTCAGACTGGATTTGGCATTTTTTTCTACCTATCGAGTCCTTACCAAGGACCTGTGATAGGCAGACGTGGATGTTTGATGGTATTATTGATATTGTTTCATGATGGAAGCTGTTCCTAGTAAGGCTGCCTTTTGCAATTGACTGATGGCAAATTTGTCAATTCCAATGGTGTTCAAGTGGTGCTCCAGTTGTTTTGGGATTGCACCCAAGGCATGTATTACTACCCTTGCTTGCCTTTGCCACAGTCATTCTATTTCTATTTGTAGGTCTTTGTATTTTATTATCTTCTCCAGTTCTTTCTCTTCTATTCTGCTATCTCCAGGCACTGCCACATCCACTATCCAGACTTTCTTGTCTTTCTTATCAACAATTGTTAAGTCAGGGGTGTTATGTGGCAGATGCTTGTCTGTTTGAATTCTAAAGTCCAAGAGCAATTTAACTTTATCATTTTCTATGACTTTCTCTATTTTATGGTCCCACCAGTACTTGCTGCAGGCAAATGATATTTTTTGCAGATCTTTCAATGCACCATTGTTGCTTTGTCATGCCACTGCTTGTAGTCAGTCTGTGTGATCTTCTTGCAGCAGCTTACCAGGTGGTCCACTGTTTCTTCAGCTTTTTTGCATAGGCAGCACTTACTGTCTGGTGCTCTCTTCTCAATTCTGGCTTTGTATGCATTTGTCCTTAAGGTTTGGTCTTGGGCAGCCAGAATTAGTCCCTCAGTCTCTTTCTTCAACTTTCCTGCTCTTAGCCATTGCCAGGTTTTGTTATTAACTGCTTTCCCAGCTATTTTTTTTAATGCACTTGCCATGTAGTGTCCAATCCAAACTCCATTGCAATATCTTGGCTATATATACAGACAGGGTTGAGCAGCGATTCTATTTCAAATGGTGTTTTTCCATACAGCTTCAGTTCATTCACGTAAAGGAAGTGGGATAGTCTGGCAGATGTTTTTGATGTTTGATAGCCATGGCCTGAGTTATTCAGTATTGTTGACAGAGGAAACAGTGCAATAACAAATAGTAGTGGTGATAGTGAATCTCCTTGAAATATTCCTTTCTATTATTAACCTCTCCCAGTCTCTCACCATTGACCTGCAACTGTGTCTTCCATTGTGCCATCGATCTTTGCACAAATTTTCTGATGTTTCTACTGACTCCTGTTATTTCTAGACACTTGATTATCCAGTCATGTGGCAGAGAGTCAAATGCCTTTTTGTAGTCAATCCATGCAGCACCATTCAGGTGCTTTGGAGAATAGCTTGACTCCCTCTTCTTTGTGGCAGCCCCTGTGATATTGGAACACTGCTATCATGTCCCCCCTCGTCCTTCTCTTCATTAAACTAGACATACTCAATTCCAGTAACCATTCCTTATATGTTTTAGCCTGTTCTAGATGCTCAGTTATTCTTTGTTTCAATTCTTTTATTTCTTTAGTTAAAGGGCTTTGTTCTTCCTGAGGAAAAGGTACCTGGTTTCCAAATGAGAACAGTTGTATATCTCTGGTAGATTCCTCTACTGCCATCTCCCCCTAGTTTGCCTCTACATTCTGAGTTTCTTCTGGCAAGGCATTGATTTCTTTGCCCGGGGTAAACCTTTGTAGTTCGTCTAACAATAACAATAACAACAACAACAATAACAACAACAACAACAACAACAATAATAATAATAATAATAATAGTAATCTCTTTGAGCTTGTTTTGTTGCAGACATTTCATTACTCAAACAAGGTAACCTATCAGCACACTGATGATGTTACCTAGTTTGGGTAATGAAATGTCTGCAACAAAACAACCAAGCTAAGCTACAAATATTCTTTATAGATACTTTATCTCTGAACAGGATTTGGGCTTCAGGATCTAAACAATCCCTTCCAATTCAATGATTCCTTGATTCTGTATGTACAAAGGCATTTATAAATCTACATGAAAATAATTTTGTTTCTCCATTTATTCATATTTGATTAATTGGAATAATTTCTAAAGCAATTAATTCTATCTTTTTTCCTTATTAATATTCATTTGTATTGGAGAGCCTGTACCTTTTATGTCCTGAGTCAGCATAGGATTTTAAGAAATTCTAGTAGCCCTTCCAGAGAACAGAAAGATGTTAACATAGTTCCTATTTTACAGGCAATTTTAAAAAGGCACACTCCTGATAATGACAAGTTCAGAATGCTCAAGTCTTCAATCCAAGTCCAATCCCCATTGGTGACCATCATTCTGCCTCTTCATTACTTCAGTCTTGTTTTTATGCAATTAGCTCACCTCTTAATTAGCTTCTCCCTTGTGTAGATACAAATGCACATACTTTATCAGTTGGCAGGAGAGATAGAGAAATGGGGACAGGATTGAGTTTCTGATACTTTTACTCAGACACTGCATTTGCTAAAAGAAAAATCCAACATATCCTAAGGCTCAAAATGATTTTCAACAGTCATTTTAAAAACTCTGAGGTATCCTTGTTTTGTGGGCATAAATTCCTCAGATTAACAAAATCATATTAGAGACATAAAAATAAAAGTTTTATTTTTAAGCTACCTGATACAAATTTTGCATGAAGAAGAATTTTGTATATTACCTATTCTTCTTCCTAATCATCCTACAATACACTTTGCGGGTGAGCTTGAGCAAACCATATGGAAACCAAGAATTTGCTTGTGCTGGCTATAAACCTTTCATTCGAGGTCAAGGCCATTCTAAAGATTAGCTGCAAGCAAATCAGACATGCCAAACAACTGTATTGTGTCAAAGCAGAAAACAAATTGATACATAAACATACTCTCTAGAACCACTCTATAATAGTTGCACAATGTTAAAACAATATATCAATATCCATCCAAGCAAATTGAATAATCTGAAATATATAAAGCCTGAACTATATCAATATTGACCTGAACATTAGAATATGTGGGAAATCCCTACTGTTGGGATATTTTGATTTTTTTTAAACCAAGCGACTGAACAAATATTAAAATATGCACACAGAAAAAGAATAAAATAAAAAGAATGTGAAATTGTTTATATAATTAGGTCTATCATTAGGCCTAGGAATCAAGGGCCACTTTTTTCCAGTCATCAGAACAAAAAATAAGTAAAATGGGAATCAAAGCACAAACACTGTCCAAACCTTTTGTCCCTGATTCACCATATTAAGAGGCAAACCTTTTAAACAAATCTCAGAGGACCAAGGATTTTGAGCCACTTTCAAATGAACTACCAAGCCTTTTCTCTTTGGCAAAGTCTTCAGGGTCTTGTGCATCTGCCAATCTGTAGTTTGCCTCTGGCTAAAAGAGCATGATTTGAAGGGATATGGAGAAAACTGTAGAGATCAACTGCTTTGTCTGTTTGTTTGTTTAATATCAGAATCACTTTAGCCCAATAGCAAAAGTACCTTAAATGTTAGCAACCAGGACCTTGTTCTAATATGAGACGCTGATAGCAGATTAGATGAAACAAACAAATATTCAAACCTAAAAAGCTAATGACATGAAGATTGACAGTGAAAAATGGATTAACTATAAATCTGATTTCTCTAACCAGATATTATCACCAATCCCAGCTAGCAGTCCCAGCTAGCATATCAACAGTCTCAGTGCTCTAGAAGGCAATAGATTGAGTTATAATTCAGAACTAAGTACAGAAAATTTCTAAGTAGGTTTCATAGAATCATAGGCTGGTAGGGTCTTTGGAGGCCTTCTAGTCTAACCCCTCTCCAGGGCAAGAGTCCTCATTCTATCCCAGACAAATGGTTGTTCAATCTTTTCTTGAAACCCACCAGCGTTGGAGTACCAACAACTCTGGGAGGCAAATTCTTCATTGACTAATTATTCTCACAGTCAGTAAATTTCTCCTTAGTTCCAGTTAGTCAATTTCAATAACTGATAGTAGGCTTTTGGAGGTTAGCAGTATTTTTGCTGGTTCAGAAGTCATCACATGAATACAGTCTGTGCACTCTTCAATTAGCAGTATAAAAGGAAATATCTAAGAACTTGTATGCTGATTTTTTTTAATCTTCAAGAAATATAAGCAGGAGTACAAAGAAATCAAACCCCACACAATATGATCAAAAACTGGCAAAATCCTATTTCTGATTTCATATTTCTGATATGATCACCCTTTACACAAATAGCTCTACACCTGAAATGTTGCTCCTAATACATTAGTGAAAAAAATGATAATCTGCTCCCACATTCAAGCAACACTTGTTCCTGCTGTGTCAATGAAATATCTCCCAAATGAAACCAAGTAAGGTAATGCCAAAAAAAGATTGCTTGTCTCATTCTAATCATTCCACCTGTTAATTGTAAACTACTTTGAAAATGTCTGGTACAGAGGATCATATTTTTCTTATTTCATTCCTAGGTCATTTTCCTCATTTTCCTCTTTTTCATATACTTCGCACCACCATAAGCCTCAAAATGGCATTGATTTACTAGGATGAATTAACAATTTATTCCATTTACTCACTTAACTCCTTTGAGTTGAAAATGTGACAATAGACTACTGTATAAAACATAACATTTTATAACTTCTGCATATGACTTTATTAACTATTTTTAAGCTGGTAATGATATTTTTAAACCAGGAGTACGCATTTACGGTAGGAGGTGAGAAACCTCTGGTTCCCCCAACTATCACTGAACTGTCCAATTGAGCAGCTACAAATGGTGAAGGTTCCTAACAGCTGGAGTTCAGCAAAATTTCCCTAATTCTCCTTCTCTGACTCAGATTGCATATTATCTCATTTAACTAATGTATTGTTCATCCTAGGCCTTGCCAGGAAAATTGGAACATAGCGAGGGAAAGCCTTTTGCAGCTTCAAATCCTTTAGAAAAGACAATAGCCTGGACAAATGGTTTCCAAAAAATCTAGGACTTAAATATTCTCTATGGGGAAAAATGTTAATTTTGCAGTAATGCATTTCTACCTAGATAATTATTAAGTCCATTCTATGACACGGTGACATTAAGTGATAAGTGATATAAGAAGTATGTATTGGAAAGGTTAAACATCAAGCAGGAGCAAATGCAAACAGGCAATTTTCAGTTTTACCTCTTTAAATCAACAAGAGAGAGTTGTAGCTGACACATACAGCTTCTGCTTGCCCTTTATCATGTATGTTTTTCACCTCAAAAACTGTCAGCGACTTGTCAGAATCAATCAGAAAATCTTATGCTGTTCTGCAGTGATGTACAAGGTTAGACAGCAGAACACCAAATTTCTGGTAGTATATGTCAAGAACCATATGAAAACAGATGTCCTCATTATTCCAATGCTTGGGCACAAAGGGACATTGACCCTACCTTTCTGACCCATATTTGGCAGCAATAAGAGTTGTATAAATAAATTAAGAAAAAACAATGCATTCATTAAAACAAAAGATCAATGTCATTATTTCACCTATGAAGAAATTACGTTTATCTTTCCATAGTGACCTTATCAGAAGTCATAGTTTGCTACCATGTCTCTAAATATCCTTGAAAAATTAGTGATTATAGTTTGGGAGCAAAAAAAATAATCATGGAAAATATCATCCTGGTGGATCTAAGAAGAAAAGTGAATGCTTTCTTTTTCTTGTAAAATTACTCATAATTTTACAGTACAGTGTTTTAGAATAAATTCTTGGACAAGAAAAAGAAGACTTTTTCTTCAAGCTGCTAGTGAAGAGCAAATAGGCTTTTCTATAAAGACTCAGCTATGCCTTCCCATCCTATTCTTTAGTTGAATGGATAAAGTATCCACATAATGATGAATGTGGTATATGCTGCAGATATCTCTGGGAAATGGATCAGATAAATAGTAATGACAGGATGACATGTCCAAAAGCAGTATCCTTTTGGCTAGCAAATTTAGTTTATGATAAATGAAAATGGAAAAGTGTATCCAGGTGTTTGGGAATTACACATAGCAAGCCAAAGGAGGAGTCCTTGTGGAGTGGTCCTGGACAGTATTATATGTAGGAAGTACGCCAGCATACACAGTTACACAATATGCCAAGTAACCCATTTGACAAAATGCAGTCTGAACATTGGCCATTTCAACAAAGATATTCTACTTTGACTAGAGATAACATACAATCCAAAACTACAAAGTACAGAATCAAGCAGGATTTAGTAAGAAGGTAAATATAAAATGCAGCTACCCAAACTAAGCATTACAGTAGTATATTGATTGCCTGGAAAGCTGAATACCTCAGAATTAAACTGCAATTCGGAAAGCTCACATAAAATATCTGCAACTGTGTGAATCAGGAAATAGATTTTTACCCAAGTTCTGATATGTCTGCTAGAGGAAAGCAAAAAATCATGGGGGAGTAAAAAGGACTTGCAGCTATAGCAATACGACCACAATAATTAGCTCATCCATTATCTAATTTTGTTACTTAGTCCACCCCCAGCCATGGAAAATCTCTAGGTAATTTTAGATCAGTCATCTTACCTCAACTCAACCTAACTTACAAGTTTATTCCAGTGGAAAAAATAGGAAGAAAGATTGCTACATACATACATTATTTCATGAATGGATGGTGGGTTAAAATTCATAAGAATAAAAAGGGACAGAGAGAAACCTCTGAGTGCTCATTGGGCGTAGTGTAAAAAGTAGAGGGGACAGTTATGCAGCATAGTCTAATGCTATGTTCACCTGTACTTTGATCACCTGGGATAACACTAGTTTCATATCTATCCAGCCGTCTTCCAACCATCATCAGATGTGTAAGTAAAATTCCAAAGAAAAATACAATGAAGAGATAATGGTGCAAAATTGCAGCCCAATGATTTTCACAGTAATTGCTTTTGTATATCCAAGAAAGAGAATAGGTTTTGTTTTGCTTTATGGATAAAGATATCTAAAATCCTTCTTCAAACTGATGTCAAAAATTGATCATGAATATAAAAGATGTATGCATGAATCAGAGGTTATATGGCAACAGTCATTGCCACATAAAGTGCTTCATTTATTTTCAGCAAAGTAATATTCCACTGGCACCTGGGTCCAGGCAGACACTTCCCTTGGCACTCATTAGTCTCCCATTCTTCACCTAAGGGTTTTTTTAACCATTTTAATTTAAAAAAAAACACTAAATAAATAGGAGGTTGAACAGTGCAACTTTTACTGATGGTTTCTTCTTCCATCACTCCACACAAAAGTTAAAACAGTAAAATAAGAATTAGTAACCTGGCATGTTTATGCCAGAAATAGACAAAACAGTAGTCAATTTCCCTCCTATTCTTTTCCACTGGACTATTGGGAGAAAGCTGCAAAGCCCCAGCAAACCTTTGCAAACCTTACAGCATGTCCTTTCAGAACCTGAAGTTCAAACATTGGAAGAAATGGTAAAGCAAGAGTTACCAACAGAAGGTTAATGGAGAACTCTAATGCCATCACTCCCAAACATGCCAACTTTTCAATCACAACTATATCATTGTTGAGCTGGAAGTAAATTAGTTTTTGTTCTATAAAACAGCTGAAGCCATCAGAATACAGAATTCCAGTTCTGCTTTTCAAGTAGCTCACTGTTCTTGTGGAGAAGACCATTCTATTTGCCTTCCTGTTCTACATAATCTATTCAATCAAGAGACAAGCAAAGCTGATCAGTAGTAACAGTGCCAGAACTACCATATCTACCACTGAAACAGTAGGTTACCCCTTCAGGTTTCTTACTATGATAAGATCAGATGCAGTTTCCTAATAGGCTCCTCTCTATGTCACTCTTTTTTACCCACTTGCTATGCTCATTGGTGCCATCACTAAAGTGATTAGACTCATTCTGTCTAGAAATAACAGATTCTGGCAATGATTAAATGGTGCATCCTCATAGTTATATCATTAAGCTCTTACCATAGGCAAAACAATTACACTTCTGTAAAACATCAAAACATGTCTTTGAGCAAAATCAATAATCCAACAGCCAGGCATTATGAAGTTAATAGTCTATCAAGACATTAACAGTGTTGACTCCTGAAGAGAAGTTGAGAATTTTAAAAGACAAAACAATGTTTATCAGATGGGACAGATTGCTGCTTGTCTGACCAACTTAAGTTGTGTGACAGAGCTATGAGCTGCCTTTGGGTTCACAAGTCCTTCAAAACCAAAGATTCATGCTAATAGAAAGCTTTTTCAGTGGAAAGCTCCCAACAATCTGAGTTAAAGTTTTATTTATTGGCTTTGACCATCTACTTCTGTTATCAGCCATAAGGGCCCACACACTTCATCAACTCTCAACAATAGCCGCAAGCTTGGACAATCTGTCTTATGTCTTCATTGGGGTAAAACTTCAATAGAGCAGCATCATTTAAAAAGCAACCCACGCATAAAATGGAAACTCATTAAAACAGACTTTTTCAAAAGGGGATACCCTCCGCTCCAATTGAATTGAACTGTTTTTATTTCAAAGATGAAAGGTCCATTACCCAGCTATACATTCATGTGATCTTAGTTTAAGTGCTTTTTATTTGACTTAAAACCTTGGTTCCTTCCCATGTCTTTTTGAGGCTCTGAAAACATAATAGAAATTCAGTCTTTACTGCAGACAGTAAGACCTTTTATGTTTTTCCTTTCAATGACATCTCTTTTATCTGGGTGACTGGAGAAAGACGAGGGCTGCTTTCACATGTATTTGTACAGAATTTTTAAAGCCTTCTTTCACATTAAACAATTGTCCTCTAAGTAACAGAAGAGGCTGAACATAATACAGGTGTAGTCATTTGCATTATAGATGGAAGAGTGCATAAGGAGTAAACGTCAAACTATTCTAAAGGATTATATGCAAACTGACTTGCAACTTACTCACCTTGAACTTATTGTGAGGGTAATAATAATATAAAAACCACACTGAGTAATCTAAACTGCATGGAAACTATTTTTTAGCACACAGCATGCAAGCTATCAAGAACAATCAAGGTTAATATTATTCTAAATGTATGTTGATGATTGAATACTAAATGAAATGAACTATATTCTCAGTTTCTTATATTTATTGAATGTCAAGAAAAATTTGTTTAATATTGTACAACTGCACATAAATATTCTCTGACTCAGGTACCCAACATTTTGACACTAGAGAAAAAAAGTATACAAACATTCAGTATAGCGTATCTTTAAGGGGTTATAATGCATAAATATAGGCACTCAAGGCCACAATAGAACAGCAGCAGAGTGGTTTATCACATTTATGGAAGCAAGTTAGAAATACTGTTTTTTAAATAACTTAAAAACACAAAACAATAAATATATTATTATTGGATTATACTATAGTACAAGTAATTACAATATTTATCAACTGTTCTTTTAAAAAAACATACCTAAATCTCACTTGCATTTGATTACATTATTCAATTAACAACTTAAAATAAAACTGTCACCAAATACCTATGAAAGGCAAAACATTATGCAATAAATCTTACTTTGAGTAATTGCCAATGCAAAAATATCCGCTTTTTATTATCAGATGTTTATCCTTTACATGCACACAGACATACCCACACACACACACATACACCAGCAACATCCAAGTATCACCAAAAGGTAAGATAGGTTCTGAAAAAAACAGCTCAATGGGAAGAACAAGATCCACACCATCAACATGTCTGCCCTGTGAGTTATTAGATAACCTGCTGGTATAATGAGCTGGTCAAAGGAGGATATGATGCTGCCAGTGTGAAGACCCACAAGCTCCCCACAATATACAGAGGTTTCCACCCCAGTCCAACAGCCAGAGATCATACTCTAGCAGGAAAGAAGCAGGTGAAGTTTGGTGAATGTCAAAGCCACTGTCCTGTACAAAATTCAGAGCATCCAGGTGTACATCATTAAGATGGCACCCAGATGAGTTGCTGAGAGAATACCAGAAGCAGCAGCAGACATGGGAAGAAGATCAAGCAGAGGAAAGACAAGCTCCTGCACTGGATGTACCATTGACAGATAGCTGACTGATACTAAGAATTAGCAATAGCAATAGCACTTAGACTTATATATAGCTTCACAGTGCTTTACAGCACTCTCTAAATGGCTTACAGAGTCAGCATATTGCCCCCAATAATCTGGATTCTCATTTTACTGACCTTGGAAAAATGGAAGGCTGAAAAAACCTTGTACCAGTCTGGACTGATCTCCTGGCAGTTGACAGAGTTAGCCTGCAATATGGCATTTTAACCACTGCGCCATCACAGCTCCTACCAGTATCTGGAAATCCTACCAGTGTCTGAAAAGGGCTGGACTAAAAGACAGCAAGCAGGAACAACATATATTAATGGTACAACTTAGTAACTGCCATTTGTACAGAATTATCTGCACAATGTATCAGGTAAGCCCTCTCAAGTTCAGATGGGGTTTCATAGAAAGTTGTGGAGAGTAATAGGGCTACTAAGATCCTGATCCAGATGGAAAGGCAGGTATTAGTCAATCAACCAGACTTCATGGTATTAGACAGGGATCAGAAAACAGCAGTGGTGATAAAATATAGTGCCAATGACAGCAAACTCAGGAAGAAAATGATAGCAACATCAGACCCTAGAGAAGTACCAGGGACTAAAGGAGTGGATGTGGAAAATAAAGGCCAAAGTGAGGTAGAAACATTCAGGATTGTGATTCCTAAGCTGAGAAAGTGACTCCAATATAGCCAAGGAACAATATTATAGCATTTTATCCAGAACAGTGTGGTGCAAGGAACAGCTAAGATACTGTGCAGAACCCTCAAACTCAAGGCCTCTGGTAGAGGACCACAGATTGAGGAAGATACATACACTCATAGGGGCAAGAAGAAATTCAAGGCAGAAAATATACCTTAATATTATTGCCTTACCACTTATTATAAATCTACTAAGTCCATATGCCCGCCAGATCTGTTTAAAGGGTTAGAAACAGTTCCAAAACAGTTTCAACGGATACTCTGGAATAAAGGAAGTAGAATTACAGAAATGAAAATCCCCATTAGGAAACTCCCTCATATTTTGCTCAAGACAATCTACAATTTCCAATTTGGTAAAAGTTTAGGAAATGCCCCTCCATGACTGAAACTCTGTCAACACACAGCTCTAGAAGAGGGATAAATTATAGAAGCTTCTACAAGCTTCCTGGCAGAATCTTCTTTTCATACCTCCATTGTTCCAACGTGAACAAACAAAGGTATGGATACCTCTGCAGGAACTCCTGTGTCTTCTAAGAGAATTAATCTCATGACTAGACTAGAAAGCATTTAATTTCTTCTTTGTATATCTTTTTCCTTAATTTTCACCATGAAACCAACATTCTAAAGCAGGGGTCCCCAACCTCCGGTCCATGAACCAGCACCAGGCCATAGCATGCCAGAAACCTGGCCATGCAAACAAGTGAAGCCCCATCTGTCGGAGGCAGGCAGCATGTGAAACCACGCTCCCTCCAGTCCGCAGAAAAACCTTTCTTCACGGAACTGATCTCTGGTGCCCAAAAGGTTGAGGGCCTCTGTTCTAAAGTGTGCATCTGACATATAGATATGTTGGAAATCTGAAAAAAAATCTGTATTTTATATTGCCTCTTTCTTCCAATTAAGAATGGTAACCTTGGAGCAGTCTTGCAACTTCACTCTTGCCCAAGGAGTTGGGGGATGATGTGTGATTATGCATTCTGGGCTTTCTATTCCAGTAATGCTGGTGATGGCAAAGTCCACAACTGGCCTTGAGTGACATGCTTAGGACTGCACCCCATAATAAGCTAGGCTCATTATGAATAAAAATAAATGAATGAGGTAAATGAATAAAGAAAATGAATAAAGGTATATGTAACTGAGATTCAACACTAATTTAGTTTAATTAATACTATTAAAATGAGTACAACTCATAATTTCTCCCTTCTGCTCCTTTAAGAAAGAACCTAGTGACAATGCTTGCAAGAGTTTCAGGGACATCCTTAAGGCTTCTGGAGTTTTTATGGAAGCCCTGGGACTTTAGGACCTGAACCTCTGTCAGTGAACAGCAGAAATAATCTTGATTTTTTTTTCTATTCATATATTCCATAGCAGGGGTGTCAAACTGCCAGCCCGTGGGTCAGTTGCATCATGCGGAGGCCACGCCCATCCAGCTCTGGCAATGCGAAAAAAGTCCCAATACGTTGCAATACGTCACGTGACACAGCGAGTTTGACACCCATGTTCTATAGGAAAAAAAACTAAACATATTGAAAGCATATCTATGAAGTATCTTTTTACTTTTTTTGAATGCTGCTTGCAAATTCCAAATGCATTCCATGTACTGTTTATCAACCACTTGAAAAGTTTTTAAGCAGAAGGCTAGGATAAGGTGATGAATCTGGTATCTGTACTGAAGTATGCTTTGGAAAAACCAGTTTTCTGTTGTGAAATGACACGACATAGTGCAAATAATATACACAGTTACTTCTGTTAATTGGTAAGCTGTGGTACTGAAAAAGTGTGCTTAGAGACTATTTACAGTATAGTAAAAACATTTACTATCAGTAGCTTAATCAAATTTAAGAACATCAGACAGAGAGAGTGCTTTTTTAATTGTCTCATTTAGTTTTGAAACATAAGGCCCTGTTCACTTCATTTAAGTCTCACAATGAAGGGAAGCCTGGTCAATCTGTCTTGTGTCTTCTTAGGGTGAGACTGCAATTGAGTGGAAGCAACAGATGAACAAAGCCCACATTCAAATGTGTAGCTCATTAAAATATGTTAAAAACAGGGTTAAATCTCAATTGTAAGTGAACAGTACTTGGCTTTTTTCGACAACATACATTTGATTAATAAATCATTCATTCCTTAGCTCTGAATCAATGAAATAAAGAGCCATGCTGTTTAAACCTTTAACAAGCTTGAAAAAAATGCTTTGAAAGAATGTGTGTGTGTGTGTGTGTGAGAGAGAGAGAGAGAGAGAGAATGTGCAAACCATTATGAACAATGACACCACTGGTAATCAACACATTTTGTTTCCTTCTGAGACAGTAAGCAACTGATTAAGACAGTTTAGGAGAAGAAAAAAAATATATTTTTCGTTATTATCCCACCTTTCCTCCATAAGTTTAAGGCAGCATATATTTCTACTTTCAATATCTGCCCAATAAGATAGGTTGGTTTGCGTCAGCCCTTTATGGTAGTCCAGACAAGAAGCACCAACCATGAGTACTAACACTACCTTTATTGTAAGGTTACAGTACTTAATCTTGCAGATCTGAAAGTACCTCTCCTTTTCTCTCCTTGTTTTCATTCTTCCCAAAACTAGGGAGAGCCCCTTCTGGGATGCTTTCTCGGCCCCCACCCTTCTTATTGACTCAAATTTTGTTTATCAGACAACTGTGTAGACAGCAGTTCTTTCTCCTATCTCCCAAGATAATTCCCACAATATATCTGAGTAACACAGGAGTAAATAAATAAATATGAATTGCACAAAACAGAACTATTCCAATTCTTCTTCAGTTCAGGAAACTATTAGTCTTAATATTGACCAATATTTTGGTTAACAACCTTTAGCTGTGTATCAGTTGTAAGAAAAGAGTCTTTTGGGCACTCACTACAGTTGCTAAAGAGCACAGAGGGGGATTTTTCTCTCTCTCTAGCTTTATCTTTCTTTAGGCTGGCATTGGGTGGTATAATGGGTGCTTGGGTTATCCCCTTTAGATGAGCCTCTCCTTTTCTGACATCCGCTTTTGTCCTGCTCTTTCTGCTTATTAGCTACAGGGAAGGAGGCAAGTATCACTTTCCAAGGCTTCTAAGACAGGTCAAGATATTCACAAAATTAGGTTGAAAAGTCTGTTCACTTGCCAGCTAAATCATTGACTTAAGCAGGATTACCATATTTGCTTTGCAAATTGTATTAATAAAATAAGTGTAATCATAATTTTAAAAATACCCTAAACTCTGAAATAAGTCTAAAAAGTTAGCAAGTCACAATTTGCCTTTGCAGAACTTGGATTTCTTCCAGCAAGCTTTGTTTTCGATGTGTTTGAAGTTTTTAATATTTTACCATACTTCTTACCATTTATTAGAGTAGCTTGTAAGGTAGCCAATTCATAATATTATGATCTCCATTCTGAATTTTCTTTTTAAATACAAGAGTTAAATTGCTAATGTTCTAGATACTAATCTAGGAGGAATCTAGAATAATTTTGATACATCTACTCTTTTTAATAAATATAATTTTAAAAGATTTACTTCACTTTAGAGTGTAAGATGAATTGCCACCCAGTCTTCTTTTGCACCCAAACGTCTCTAGCTTTTGTAACATAGTCTTCATCTCAAAAATTAAATACAAGTGTATTAGTTAAGTTGCTTATTAAAAAAAGAACAATCTCAATATTTTCTGGCATTCTATAAAAGAAATTAATCAACTTTCAGAACTGAGATAGTGGAGGTGCCCTCCCTCAAACTTCACTGCTTCATGAACAGGGCTGCAGATGCCATATAACATGGTCAGAATTTGGCAGAAAGCCTGCCTACTAAATAGTTTAAAAAAAAAAAAAGCAAGGTGAAGGAGAAAGGACCAGCAGCCAGCATGTTGGCAAACAGGGGAGATCAAAACACCAACCCTGGAAGCCTAAAAACCCATCTCAAGGCACGTAGTTTCTGTGGGCCAAGATCCCATTCCTAGCAGTATTAAAACATACAAATTTCCATCCATACGGAAAAACCATATGGGATTCTTTCTCTTACAAGAGGAAAAGCAGCTGGGGATGAATTTGGCAGAGAAAGGAGTCTTTGGGGAAAAGGTGAAGCCACATCTTTCTCTTATTCTCCTCCTCTGCCTCCCCTCCCCATTCTGATCAAACAGCATTGAAAAAGATGGCACAAAACAGATGCTGCCAGGATGCATGGAAGAGGAAACAAGGAGAGAAAGAGTGCCTGAAAGAATATAGTTAAACTCTTTGTGACCTTGTCTCTATTGACCCAACATGCAAAATGCATTAAGATGTCTAAAATTTACTGGAAATATAATTCCAATGGAATATTGGGGAAAACTTTCTAAAACAGGGACTGTAGAATCAATTCCCCTCAAAGGTGGTGGAATTTCCTTTGGTGCATGTGTTCAAGCAGAGGCTTAATGGCCATCTGTCATAGATGCTTTAATTTGGAAACCTGCACTGAACAGAGGGTTAGATTTGATAACCCTGGAGCCTCCTCAACTCTATTATTCAACCTTTTTGTCACAGTCAAGGGAAATAAACTTACACCAACACTGTAAATTAAGATGGTGATCTGTACTGCTGACCTAGATGAATCTGAGACAAAAATATACTGTAGAAGTGACTTTTATTTTGATGAGAGAAATAATTTGGGAGGCTTCAATTGGCTTCAATTTCAGTGGCAGAATGGACTCTATCATGCAACTGGCTAGAGTGACTTTGTTATGGTCTGAAATCAAATAAAAGTAATCATAATATCAAAGAATTAGGTTAAAAGCAGCATAGAAACTACTTCTAACTCCTATGCACAGAAAAGAAAGGACAGAAAAAGTAATCTAAGCATGAATATTTTCTGAAACAAAATGGCCAGAACTGCCAGATAAGCATACCTGTTTCAGAAAAGAACAAACTTCAGGCAACGGGTCTCACTGTCAAGGGCCAGATGAAGTCTTGGGGACCAGAAACAGTATCTACTAAACCCATACCTTGTGAATTCAGTTGTCCACCACACTCAGCAAGGATTGATAATCCAGTGTTGTTGTTTTTTCCTTTTGGGAGTCAAATGTTATATTTTCTGCTCCAAAGAAATATAGTATCATTCTACAGTACAAGATTTACAGGAGGATACATCTCATCTGGTAGAAAAAACATTAAATCCCATCATGACTCAAGAAGGAAATTGTCTCTAACTGATGCTGGCAAAGCCTTGATGTTTACAATTCATATGAAAAAACAGTATGGGAGAAAACAAAGAGTGTGGCCTGATCCTACTTAAGAAGACTTCTCAGACTTATAACACCTAAACCTAGTGCTCCAAGTGATCTTGTAGCTGCTTCATTGATTAGAAGAGAAGAAGAAAAAATCTTACTCACCAGGAACCAAGATGTGACAGAGTAATCTTTTAAGGAGTCCTTGGACAGAACCAAGGCTAGAACCACTTTGATGGACTTTACATATACGTATCATTCTGGAGGACTTTTTAAAGTGATATTCCTAAGGTGGGAAATGAGAACCAGTTTAATTGAGTGGTTAAGATGCTGGACAAGCAGTGGGGAAACCTGAGTTCTAGACCTGCCTTAGGCACAAAAGCCAGCTGGATGACTTTGGGTAGGCAAACTTCCTCAACCTTAGGAAGAAGACAATGGAAAACTTTGTTATTGAAAGACTATCTTGATAACTGCAGGAACTTGTCTGTATAGTTGCCAACAGCTAAGACTGACTTCCCCCCAAAAACACCAGGCAGAATATGTGAAGTGACATCCCCTGTAGTTTGTTAAATATATTAATAACTAGACTGAATTAATTTGTGGACGTGGCTAAAAAGCTGGAAGAAAGTCTTATGGAAATGCATGGGGGAAAAGTTATTCACCAAACCTAGCAAACTGTTACTTTGCCAATTAAAATTTGATGTAAAATTCCATGCTGATTTATTTATTATTTATTATTATTTAGTTGACAACAGCAAATACAGCTGTACATGTAGAAATCATCACCAACAAGTCAGTAAAGACATGAAATAAATAAAACCATAAGAGTTACTTCCCTTATTATGTTTGCATATCATGAATAACAATTCCTGCAATATAAACCACATAGCTTTTTCATATAAAAAGACAGAACACATTCATAGTAGATTACAAGGAGCATTTGTAAAATTATTTTAAATGCCATGTTCCAAGTTAACTTTTTATTACTTTCTATCTTTTTTTTATTACAGCAAGAATACTTTAAATTTTATTGCTGCATTTATTATGATTAGGTTTCAGCTTTTTATTGTAGCCAACCAGGCCATGCTGCCTTTTCTTCCTGATACCCTTCAACATGTCAGACATTTATATACCTGCTTCCCATTTACCTGCCATACCATCACATCAAAAGTTTATTCCACACTTTTCCTTGGTGTGTAGATTAGCCTAGACAGATATGAATAGGACTTTTAATGAACATAGGGACGATATCATACTTATCTGAAAGTTCTGTATGTCTGATTTATCCAAGTATGAAACTTTTTTAATGGGTACTTCCAAATAAATTGACTTAAATGAGCCCAGTATTTCTGAATAAGTTATTGTTGAATTAGTTGTACTCATCTCTTGCAGCTCTGAGGCCATGTGTACTGTTAGAGGCAGCCAGCTACAATTTAATTAATAAAACTAAATAGATTACAGTGTTTTGCTCTTCAAAGCTCTGTTTTAAGCATGGTCTGTTGAACAAGCCATAGCAGCTTGCTTGACACATAATCAGGGAGATGTATTTTTTATGCTAAGGGCCACATTTGGCCTTTGGGTAGCATGCCATGCCATGCCGTGTGTGTGTGTGTGTGTGTGTGTGTGTGTGTGCGTGTGTGTGTGTGTGTTTGTATAAATAAGCAAAAGCAAGATAAAGAAGTAGGTGAAGTCAAAACAAAAACTAAATGTGATTTAAAACAAATTTAATCAGAATGTTATTTGAATATTTCTCAGGTATTTATTTTTCCTGTAGTATGTTTAAAACTACAAGTTGGTGTCTATTCGGGAAAATCTCTGAAGGTTGCATTTAAAGGTTGGGGTACTTCGTGGAGTTATGGTTGCATTTAAGGCAGTGTTCCTCAAATTTGGCAACTTCAGTATTTGTTTCAATATTCAAACTTCAATATTTGGAAATTCTGGGAGTTAAAGTCCACAACTCCTGGAAGTCTTAAAGCTGCTAAATTTGAGAAGCACTGATAAAAGGCTTTTGAGGGAGGTCTTCATGGAGTCTTGTATCATACAAATAATATTTCAATAATTACTTATCTTTTACATTGGGATTTTCATTCAACATAGATAAAAGGTCTGATAGAAAAGAAGCAACAATATAAACCTACTGGAAGAAAGTCCAGTCCAGTCCAGTGGATACAAGACAGTTTACTATCTGGTAATTGAGTATAATGATTGAAGGATATGTTCTCATTTGGAGTTAGGATTATACATTAATTAGGTTTTATTTTTTTTAAAGTTAATTTGAAAATTATGTTGCTTCCAGTTAAAATTGTTGATCAACATAGTTTAATCTTTTAATTATTGCCATGTGAATTTGAACTGAAAATTTGGCTGATTGTATAAAAACTTGTTAAATATAAACACATATGCTTTTGTAGATTTTAGGAGAGATTTGTTAATTGCTTAATGAAAGATGTCTTCCAGATACTACAGTCTTAATTTAGTTCAACATATTCAATTTTATACTAAACAGTATTCATATGTGTGCAATGAAATGGCAAAACCAACTGAAAAAGCTTAAAATGCTTTTTAAAATGGATGAAGTGCGACTGAATGCTAAACTAAAATCTGTAACATTTATTTCAAGATAAAAGGTGGTCTTTTTAGGAGATTATGTATATAAAAAGTCATATTTAATAGAGCAGTTAACATCACAATATGCTTTGTTTCACTCATTCAGTGAATTACGAAATCTTTAAATGCTGCATGCTTTTTAATGAGCAATACAAATGTCACCTTTCTATGATAAATAAAATAAAATAAAATAAAATAAAATTTCCCTCTTTGCTGACATTTAAAATCCGTATAAATAAATCTAGCAATTATGAACAATTCTAGGCTTCATTTAGCGAAACCAATCAGCTTTAATTGATTAATAAGTGGTAACACGGTAGTAGTGTCAACCATTTTTGCAAAAGCAAATTGCTAGCAATGCCAAGCAGACCTGTGTCTTTATTTTTTGCTTTAAACAAGAGCTTAGTCTGCCATGATCTTTTCTTTTTCCCCAGTAGGGAGCATAAGCCCTCTAGCTTCCCTGTGTGTTTTCTGCTAAGGCTGTACCTTGGCCAGAATACAACTGCTCTGAACCAGTCTTTGTATTGACAATGGGGTCATCCCACCATCTTCTTTTCAGATCAATATGATTGGTACAAACAATAGTTTGATTTTGATTGCTCTAGAGCACGCTTGGGTAGAATCTCTGAATGCAAGAGAATTGCTCCAAAACAATGGCCTGCTTCATCATCCAAAGCATCCCTTTTTCAGACAGCTGCCTCTGCCACACTCCCCCTGACAAACGTCCAGAAAAACAGATGGTTACAGCATTCACGGGCAGTTTAGTGAAAACCCCAGAGTCAGCTATTCAAGATATCTTATCATCACGCTCATAAAAAGAACTATTTCCTAAAGCTACAAACTAACCATACATTTAAAAATTGTTCCAATCAGTGATATCAGAGAATATATGTAGCCTTTTTTAGATGTCAAGGAATACAATTATTAACATATTTTGAGCACTAAAATGCTGTTTTTTAACCAAGTGGATGATATGGTGGCATTGTGAAAATTATGGTGCTGCCTAAAGCATACAACTACCAAACTATAATATGAGACATAAGGATGTCTCAAACATCCTGTTTGGCTGTTTTTAACCTTTAAAACAACAGAAGATCTAATATCATATTTCACTGTACAGATTTTCATTTAACAGACTGGAGCATAAGTTCCTAGGAAAATATACTTTGGCTCAGTAGGTGCATGTCTTCCAAGCATGTGTTCCACCATCCCAATACTTTGGAGATTCTTTTGAAATGACAGCAACTGCCTCTTCACTGAGCACACAGATGTAGGCCCTGCTTTGTGCTAATTTCTCTTGGACAGGCAAAAATTCATACTTTAAAAAAATAAGTATTTTTTACTGGAGGTTTTTAAGAAGAGATTGGATAGCCATTTGTCTGAAATGGTATAGGTTCTCCTAGTGCTTTTTTTGTAAAAAAAAAAAAAAAAAAAAAGGTGCCGGAACTCACACACGTCATACAACCCGCCTTGCCTACCCTACAAGGTTCCATCCAAAAAAGGTGCCGGAACTCCGTTCTGGGCGTTCTATGACAAAAAAAAATGTGGGTTCTCCTGCTTGAGCAGGGAGTTGGACTAGAAGACCTCCAAGGTCCCTTCTAACTCTGTTATTCTGTTAAGTAAACATTTTCTTCACTTCCCTGATATTGTTTTATAGTTATAATCCCCTCAAAAACGACCAGCCTGCAGATCTGAATGTCCAAGTCTTTGAAGAGCTGGGCCTTTAGTCATTTAAATAAGAAGTAAGCAATCTGAGATCTGATTCAAACTAGCAACATCCTCTGTGTAGCCACAGAAGCATACTGCAGATAATTCTTGATTAATTACTGGTTGCTCAAAGACTGTTCAAAGTTACAACTGATTCCCCACAAACAGACCCTTATGATCTGATTTCAAAGTTCTGATGGCCACACACATACACACGTGGTCATTTTTGGCACTTGGCAACTGGCTTGCATTTATGGTTGCTTGTAGCATTCCGTGGTCATGTGACCACGATAATAATGATTTTTTTTTTTGCAGGTTTCTGGTGTTTACTTCCAGTTTCTGGGGAAAAAAATACATTGGGTATAATGGAATAACAATGATGGCATTTGTTTAACAAGCATGGTGTCCACGTAATGACCACTGCAGAAAAGATTGTAAAATCAGGCATAGTCACATGGTTATGACTGTAATTCTGGCTCAATTTTAGTCACAAGTTGAGGACTACATGTACTGCAAGTAAAGGCAGCAGTTTTTTATACATTTAGGAGGCTTTAAGACTGAAATGTGTTAAATCTTATATTAAAAACTACAACCTTAAAATGTTGAACCATTATTGGGAGAATCATGGTTGAATTCCACAAGATTTGGATACAGTCTCCAGATCAAATGGGTCTTTTTCTTGGGATTGGGAACAGTTGCTGAGAACAGCTGAACAATCCCAGAAAAGACACAACTGTTTCAAGAAATTGTGCTATGTGTTTCCACATATCCTTTTCCCTTCAAATGTGAGGAGATGCACAGCCCTAATGAATAGTGCAAAAATGTATCAATGTAAGACTCATTGAGTTCATTGCATTTAATTCTAAGTAGATGTATTACATTCTTAACAACCCTGACACAAAACATTACTTTGAAGTAATGTCTAGTGACATCAGCTTCAGGATCTGACCTTTTCTGGCCTTCTGAGACACTTAGGAGTGATGGATAATTTGTTGGAACTGAACCCGGGAGTTCAAGTCTCCACTCCACCATACATCTTACTGAGTAACTATGGTCCAGTCATTTTACAAATCTTCTTCATATAACTCCTTTGGTAAGCATAAAATCTGCTGGTGAGTCTACTTTCCCACATGTGTGGACCTTGACTTCTCAGAGGAAAAAGATAACTGCTCCAAAGTGAATCTGCCAATCTTTCAAGATCTGAAAGGAGGTCTTTTCAAGCTGTTTGGTGTCTCTCCTGCGGAGCAACATGCCCTCGTATACAAGAACCTCTTCCTATTTATTGAATTTCAGAAAGGGGAAGTATTTAGCCCTGGGAGACAATATTTGGAGAACGTTAGGTTTCATTTGAGGATCTGCCTCTGTTGGTTGGTGCCATTGTTATTTATGATACTTATTACTTACTCAAAGAAGTTTTTAACCGTTATTCTCTATTTTATGCTGTTGAAAGCCGCTTTGGGATAGAATGCAATAGGAATACAATAGTTTTATTCAGACCACTCAGACAATAAGCATCCCTCATCTTTTCAACATTTTGATTTTTTCTCTCTTTTATTATACTTTGCTTTGCCATTTTTTATCTTCTTTAGTGCCTGAATCATTCTGTGTCACACACCACTCTTCCCATGGTTTCTAGTTGTGTCACACATCTAGCATGTAAAGTCATATCCAAGCCAACCACTCATTTGTCAATACAAGGACAGGTATAAGTGGCAATTAATACTGTTAGTCCCTCAAAAACCATTTAAAAAATGCTATTTATCTTCATTATTTTAAAAAAATATTCATTTTATTTAAACACATTTCTATCCTACTGCAATCAAAATAAGACTCATGGACGCTTACAATTTTACATAAAAATCTATGATAATACTTCTGGTTTCACAGCAGTTTCAGGCTTTGTAAGCTGTACCACTTCAGAATGCTTTAACAAGAAATTACAAGTAGTCCTCAACTTACAACCACAATTGGGATTGGAATTTCTCTTGCAAGTTATTGTGATCGTAAGTTGAGTCAGACTGAATGTTACAACAATTTTTACAGTGGTTATTATGCAAATCATTGCAGTCATTAAGTTAATCACACAGTCATTAATGCAATGAAGTCATTAAGTGAATCCAATTTCCCCAATGGGGAAGAAATAGGCAAAAATCATGATCACATGACCCCAGGATGCTGCAACTGGTCCTAAACGTGAGCCAGTTGCCCAGCACCTGAATTGCCGTCACTGTGATTCATACTATTGTCCAGGAACCTGTGACTTTCTCTCTACTACTAAAATCACACAATACAATAGCAAGCTAATATTCAGAAATAATTCTACCTTTATACCTAATTCCAGTAAATACTACTCTTCCTCATAGTCTATCAAACAGAACCAAATAGCAGGAATATAATGACTGGAATATCATCCAGCAAAAGTTAGTTCTCTTATCACATATACTCTCATGTGAGTTTGTGTGTGTGCGCGCACATGAGTGTGTAAGTCAGATAAGACAGAGGGGAGGATTTGTATGGCTATGAGGAGTGATGTTAGCATATGGACATCCAGTATGCATAATTCAATTTATTACCTGTGGCATTTAGAGAGAAAAAGATACTCATCTTATCTTATTGGAGTAAACCGAGAAATAAGAAAGCTGCATAGAGAGGCCATTATCTCAGGTTTCAGTCTCCTAGTGAAGCTTGATTGTGTTGATTCAGCTTTGATACCTACAGTACAGTATGTATGGTTCACACAATAGCATCCAATATTTTTGCTACTACATTTTGTTACTGTTCCATCTACCTTGTTTATACTTTTTGGCACCTATATCTTAGTCTCCACAGATCCACACTCAGCTTTGGTCTTTCAGAGATGTAGATATTTCAGTGCCACATAAAATGATGAGCTGCAGTTCCTTTCAGAAGTTCCTTTCAGAATTAAGTTATTCTGTTATTTGGAAGGTTTGAAAACAGATTATTTATTCATTGATAGAATACCTAAGTGTGAATAATTTCATTTGTGTGAATGCCTTTTGCAGACCTTCCAGACGCTATACAGAGATTCAGATATACAAATTAGTGTGATATGAACACATACCTCTGCTCCTCTGTCTTCTCGCTGGCTAGGTTCACACAATCTGGTAAACCTTATCTAATTCTTTTTCCTATTATCTCAAAGCAGAGTGAGTAATATATGTTTAAACCAGTAAAATATGAAATATACTAAATACAAAAATATTAACATGTTTAGAAGACCCATCATGCTATTCTCTTTCAGAGTAAAGTTATGTAGAGTGCAAAATAGACTAAGCCCCCCACCAAAAAAATTAGGTTAACATGTTTGCTCTATAAAATTCTCTTTCCTGTCTCTTTTACAGGATCTCATCAATTCTATTCAGCATAACTTTCTTACTCTTACTCTTCCTGACCACCTAGAGTGTCATGACTGTTGTGCAAATGATAATTATGTAACTTGTATTAGGTGCACCATAACATAAATGACATATAGTGTAAGATAAATTTTTGTTATGAAGTCTTCATACACATGATACCCACATTTCCCCATATCTCAATGCAGACAATCATAATCTGGAGCAATTTACCTCATATATTTGTTTTGCAATTCAATCTTCACAGATTCCCTCTGTATGATCAAGCTGAGTACTTCTTTCATACCTCTGTCATTCACTTTCAGTCCCTATTAATTAACTAGACATGTATTTTTGACCCTGTTTCTTGTTTTACTCCATTCTCTTTGCATTCAACTTACTTTTATGTTTCTCTTAACATACCCAACTCTCACTTTCATGTAATAAAGTGGGCAAAGCATTTTACATATTTTTGCTCCTTTTGACATTCATTCATTGCAGCCACTACTGTACCCACCGCCATTATTTTCATATCTTAGAATGTCTCAATTTCTCCATTTGTAGTGATTGGTTTACCGAATTACACAACTTTGTTAATTTGTTCTAGCTTTTTGTCATTTATGTATGTGTAACTTGCAATTGTCCATTCCATTTTTCTTGATAAGCACAATTATCTTGGTCTTTAAGACTTTAATTTTCAGTTCCATATTCCTTGTTTCATTGTACAATCTATCCAACATTTTCTGCAAATCATTCATCTTCTCATCCATACCAGGGCATCATCTGCATTAAGAATACATCAACATATCCCCAACCTCACAGGCAATCCTTATATGTTTATCCATAAAACTGATAAACAACCAAGGTGTCAAAACCCTGCAGTAACAAATCAAACCGGAGGCCTGATTAGTTAGATTTATTACAAAACAAGCTAAGGTGACACCACAAGAATTGCAACCAGTACATCTTCTTTCAAGCATAACTTTATAGTTATGTCACTGTCAGTTCCAGACCATGGAATCAGCTCAGCAGGAAGGCTAAAACTACTTTTATTGAGATTGGCTATAACAGGGGTGCCAAACTGCCGGCCTGCAAGCCGGTTGCATCATACAGAGGCCACGCCCACCCCAGCTCCGGTAATGCAAAAAAAGTCACGATACGTGGCGACACATCATATGTTGTGGCAAGTTTGACACCCGTGGGCTATAATAACAGTTCTTGCGAGTCTGATTGTGTTGAATCTCCTCCTCCATCCCCTCCCATCTGTTCATCCTGCACTGGAAGTGGGAAGGGGATAATAATAGAAAGACACCTATGGCTGCCATGTACTATATTTACACACTTTATTAGATCTTTTATTAGTTGGAGAATGCATTCTCACACAAAGGAACATTGAATATGTCTTACTCCCTATTCCATGTGGAAACATTCCACAAACATTTCATTCATTCTTCCACATACTTTATTTCTATCATATACTGCTCATGCTGCATTCAAAAGACATCTTTCCATTTCATCTTCATGTAGAATATTCCAAAACTCAGACCTATGCAGTTTATCATATGCTTCCTCCAAATCAAGAAATTTCTTTAATTTCTCACATTTTTTTCTATTATTCATTCTTCATGGACAAATGTACTATTATGAAAAAGGATGTTTAAAGAGGCACTTTTTGTTTTGGGGGGTTTTCTTTGGTGCCTTCAAGTCCGTTTTTGACTCCCGAGGACTGCCTACACTACTCCCCGCAATTTTATTGGCAAGGTTTTTCAAAAGTGGATTGCCATTGTCTCCTTCCTAGGGCTGAGAGTGAGTGACTTGCTCAAGGTGATCCTGCTGGCTTTCGGCCTAAAGCATGGCTAGAATTCAGTCTCCTGGTTTCTAACCTGCTGCCTTAACCACCACAGGACTAGGAACAGAGATGAGTCTTTAGAACACACGTAAAACATTTTTTTTCTCCCCAAAGATCACAATTTCCTGATTGCACTGAACATTCTAAGCTAAACCAAACAAACTTCATTATGGTTTAGAGCAATGTACAAATTCAGCCACCAAACCTGTTTGGTATATCTTCTCAAAGATATTGCTAAAATTTCAAAGATAATGCTAAAATTAGTAAATTCAGTATAAGTGTCATTTTGAATTTAAATACTTTCTTGTATATGAAAAGAGATTACTCCTAGAACCATTCCTCTGAACCAATCAAAACCTAGGATTATTTTTAGTAATTAAAAGTTACTAGAGAAAATTGGCAGTGAAAATGCCATTATAAAATCTTGCAGAACTCATTAGTTATTCATTTCTCACATTGATTCATATGCCTCAGACTTACCATTGTTAACCAGAAGAAAGTTTGATTTATATAATGATACAATAACTCTGTTTAGAAGTAAAAAATGTGAACATCAATATATATAACCCAAGATTTTTTTTAAATCAGAACTCTCTCTTTTTGATCTTGCATGTATTTAGGGAAAGAGGAAGTGGGGGAAATTAAAAAGAATGTTTCTTTTAATCTTTATCATTTTATCCTACTGAGTTAATCACATGTGACAATGATTCCAGCCTATTTCAGAACCTGTTAAGGATTCTGTCCAGCTGAAATACACTGTTTCAACTATTGCAGGAGGCAGGTATGTATTAGAGAGACACCAACTTCCTTCATGTCAAAATAAACTTTCAGCTGCATATATGTATATGGAAGTGTGTTCTTATAGAGAGAATTGTGATCTTGAAGCTCTAAACTCTTTCTCCTGTTGAGTTTAAGATTTTTTAAAAATATGGATCTTTGGCGTACTCCTCAACTGTAACAGTAGTTCACCAAAAAAAGAATGGTTGTGCCCATACAGAATTCGACAAATATAATAATCCTTAAGTAGAAGCAGCAGTTCAGGTAGTCTTTTTTTATGCCATGGGTTTTACAATCTAAATGTAGACATTTAATTCCCACAGTCATATTCTCGAATTGGCCTAAAAGTGACAGTAAGCTCTTTGAAGAGGATGACAATGTCATTTTCAATTATAACTACTGATGTGACCACAGAGAATGTTGAGTTCTTAAGCCTGGGGACAAAATAGGCCAAGATACCAGGAGAGGAATTCTGGACTAGTGTATGCCCTCTGCTGTTCATCTGAGAAACAACGGCCACTGTAATTTTTCAGGATAGATACCGCACACAAAAATTCCATAGCCAATAGAAGGATGGAAAGCTACATTTAATGAATGGAAGGGTAAACTACCACTTGACACTAAATATCAAAGATGGATTAAGAAATAAAAAATGCAAGAGACTAGGGGGCTTGAGGAATCTCCCTCTAACACACCTCACAAACCAGGAAGAAACCAATGTGGTGGTACTTTTTCACAAAAGTTGTGTTCCTTTGTCATACTAAACCATAATGTAGTTGCATAGTTTGACTTTAACATATTATATAAACCAGGCCATACTTTAATTTATTACTATTTATTGGATTTATACCCACCTCTCATTTAAGACCTGAAAACAGTAAACAGCAGTCCTTCTTCTTATTTTTGCCCAACTTGAGAAGCAATTGGGCTGAGAGTGACTGGTCTGGAGGCACCAGAAGCTTCCAAGTCTGAGACTGGACTTGAACTTGAGTCTCTCTGCTTCACCTGCACCATGCCACTGGCTCCAACCAAGTTAACTAGTGAATTTAGATACCACCACATTCATTTCCACTTTTTACACCCACCATCGAGTTGACATTCAGACTTCTTTGGGCAGCCACTTTGATGGGATGATGCAGACATAATAAATATGAGTAACTGTCCTATAATAAATCAAGCTGTCAGCTCTCCAGGATTTCAGAGATGAGATATTACGTGTGTGATTAAATGTGTGATCTTTTGTACTCATCGTATCTGTTCACCAAAAAGCTGCAGCCCCACTGATTGGAAAAAGCATTAAGACAATTTAAAAATGGCTATTTCCCTGCTATCACCAAGACTGTGTTCCCATTTTGTAGGAGGCATCCAGTGACTAAATTGTTAATGTTATGTAACTTGGCTATTTTCATCACGTTCATGGAGAAAACAAGAGATTTGGAACTTCCCCTTTAGCCTCAGGCAATTCAATTTCTCTTAACAAACTCTATAGCTTGTTCATACTGTTGGATGACTACCCTGTGTATTTCACCATCCTCCTCATTTGCACCACAGCAAAACTCTTGGGAAATCCTAAAACACTGTATGCTTCCAAAAGTTCTGACTATCTGCCTAGAATGTTAGTGCACAATGTTCTTTTGTTTGCAGAAGCTGGTTACACGCAGACATATATTAAATACTATTCAAGAGAACAGAAAAGAAGTTTATGTTCAAGGTATTTGTTCATGGAGAAACTTTCACATGCAATACATCTACCAGAAAAAGGTGCATAGAATAATTTTAGCTTTTTGTTGGTAAAAAGTTTGACACAAAAAAATTTCCCTACAATTTTTTTAGGGAACTTTGATACAAACTTTTTAGGTGTTAGTTTTTTAGGGAAAATTTTCTACAAAATACAAGAACACAGAATTATTATTATTATTATTATTATTATTATTATTATTATTATTATTATTATTATTATTATTATTATTATTATTATTATTATTATTATTATTATTATTATTATTATTATAATTATTAATTATTAATTATTAATTATTAATTATTAATTATTAATTATTAATTATTAATTATTAATTGAAAAAAAGATGCTGTTACATTTTTCCCTGATTTATGTGCTGAGCAAGTAGAATCTGTAATAGACCAGAAACGGTAGTAATTTCTCTCCCACAGCAAGAGAATGCAAAATCTTCACTGTACTAGTAATTAAGATACCATATTAGTAGTAGTTACCATAAGATACCATATTAGTAGTTAAGATACCATATTATCTCAATTTTTATTTTTATTTTGCAGTATGTTTTTATACCCCTATCTCACTAAGTCCAACCCAGAGAATAATTACCCTGTCTTCTCTTACATTCTCTTTTCTCACATCCAGAAGCAATGTCAGAATTTGGAATTGGGTGATTTATTTTCTAAAGTTTCTAAAGTTCTCACATCACTTTCAGAATCACTGAGATCCCATAGAGCATGTAATAATGAGTAATATTTGAATATAGCTGTTTTTATTAGCTTTTAGAAATATGCATTTTCCAGACAATAATTTTAAATAACAGCCACTAATATGAGACGTGCTAATGTCTCTGGTTCTCTAATGACATGATAACCTGAATCTTCAGCTAAATCTAGGGATAGGATAGGATAGGGTAGGGTTAGGGTTAGGGGCCAAGCTTTTTTTTAAGTTAGCCCAAGATATATGCATATAATATACATATACATATACACATACACATATATATATATTCCAGGAATTGATGATCTGCAACATCAAGGCCATCAACTATTACATACCTAGAGAAATTGGTGGGTAGGGATAACTAAAACAATGATGGAAATTTTCTGAAATTCAGACTGTCTAGATGTGATAGAAGAACATGCCATTTATTTATTTATTTATTTATTTATTTATTTATTTATTTATTTATTTATTTATTTATTTATTTATTTATTTATTTATTTATTTATTTATTTATTTATTTATATATATATATATATATATATATATATATATATATATATATATATATAGCTAGCATCCCTCCTTTATTATTTTTTACAAAAAATTCAGGGTAGGGAACATATCCTTCATACCTTCTACCTCCTATTTTCTTCACAACAACAACCTTGTGAGGTGGGGCTTGGGCTCAGAGAGAATGACTGACCCAAGGCCACCCAGCTGGCTTTCATGGCTAAGATGGGACTTGAACTCATCATCTTCCATTTTTCTAGCCTAGTGCTTTAACCACTAGACCAAACTAGCTCTATGGAAGAAAGATGACAGCACATGGTTCCTTATGCTTCCTATATCCCTCATGATTTTTTGTCCTAAAAATTGGTTGAATTTTTGATATTTGTTTTTAACAAAATTCTGCCCAGGGCACACTCCAAAACCCAGCCCCAAAAGGCTTTTTTTCAGAACAATATGAACCTATTTTTGGCATCTACTAGATATCCTTTTTCACACCATCTATGTATGTGTGTTTGACAACATACAGTATATGCATACACATTTGAGGGTATACTTTGGATGACTTATGGAATATATATATTCCTATATCTTTTCTAAGCTGATTTTAAAGAAAGATACTTCCCATTTTCCTTGTTTTACTCATGGCTACCTCCCTATTTTCTTCCTTCTTATTTCTCTACTCTTGAATTTCTCTCTCTCCTTTTCTATTATTATTTCAATGCATTTCAGCATTACTGGATCTTTCCTACCACTGGCAAATACACTTCAGCCAAGATTTATCTAATCATAAGTACATATTGTTTAAAGCTCTTCCTATTTATATTCTTTAAAACCTTTGCTAAGGGCCTATATATCATAGTAGGTTTTCTGAATTGTGTCTAACACAATTAGAATAGAATAGAATAGAATAGAATAGAATAGAATAGAATAGAATAGAATAGAATAGAATAGAATAGAATAGAATAGAATAGAATAGAATAGAATAGAATAGAATAGAATAGAATAGAATAGAATAGAATAGAATAGAATAGAATAGAATAGAATAGAATAGACCTTGGAGATCTTCTAGTAGTCCAATGGCATAGACAGGAAAGCCATTTCAGACAAATGGTTGTCCAATCTCTTCTTAAAAACTTGCAGTGTTGGAGCATTCACAATTTCTGGAGGGAAGTTGTTCCACTGATTAATTGTTCTAACTGTCAGGAAATTTTTTCTTAATTCTAGGTTACTTCTCTCCTTGATTAGTTTCCATCCATTGCTTCTTGTCCTGCCTTCAGGTGCTTTGGAGAATAGCTTGACTCCCTCTTCTGAGTTATTGGAGTTATTGGAGCACTGCTATCATGTCACCCCTAGTCCTTCTTTTCATTAAACTAGACATACCCAATTCCAGCAACTGTTCTTTATATATTTTAGCCTTCAGTCCCCTAATCATCTCTGTTGCTCTTCTCTGTACTCTTTCTAGAGTCTCAACATCTTTTTTTATATCCTGGTGACCAAAGCTGGATGCCAAAGTGGGGCCTTACCAAGGCATTATAAAGTGGTATTAACACTTCACATGATCTTGATTCTATCCCTCTGTTAATGCAGCCTAGCACTATGTTGGCTTTTTTGGCAGCTGCAGCACACTGCTGGCTCATATTTAAGTGATTGCCCAGGTACCACCTATACTGTACCTGTGTATTTGGTTTTTCTTGCTTAAATGTAGAACCTTACTTTTTTCACCATTGAATTTTATTTTGTTAGATAGCGCCCAATGTTCAAGTTTGTCAAGATTCTTCTGTATCATAAGCCTATCTTCTAGAATGTTGGCTATTCCTGCCAGCTTGGTGTCATCTGCAAATTTGATGAGTTCCCCATCTATCCCCTCATCCAAATCATTGATAAATATGTTGAAGACTACTGGGCCTAAAACAGAGCCTTGGGGTACCCCATTGCATACTTCCGTCCAAGTAGATACAGTTCCATTGAGGACTACACATTGAGTGCGGTTGGTCAGCCAGTTTTGAATCCATCTGGTGGTGATGATGTTAACCCACATTTTTCTATCTTATCAAGTAGTAGGTTGTGGTCTATTTTATCAAATGACTTACTGAAGTCCAAGTACATTATATCTATAGCATTCCTCTCATTCACTAATTTTGTCACCTTGTCAAAGAATGCAGTAATATTTGTCTGGTATGATCTGTTTTTGACAAACTCATGTTGGCTTTTGGTTATGACTTTGTTTGCCTCTATGTGTTCACTGATTCGTTGCTTATCTTTTCCAGAATCTTCCCAGGTATTGAGGTCAGGCTGATAGGTCTATAATTTCCTGGATCCATTTTTTTTCCTTTTTTGAAAATGGGAACTACATCAGCTCTTTTCCAGTCCTCTGATAGTTCCCTGGTGCTACCAGATCTTTGAAAGATATGGTTCAGTGGTTCTGAGATCACCTCTGCCAGTTCCTTCAGAACCTTGGTGTATAATCCATCTGATCCTGGTGATTTGAACTCGTCTAGGGTGGACAGGTGCTCACTTATCATTTTCTTGCCTATTTTAACTTGTGTTACTAATATTTTTTATGGTACTCTTTTTGATAGGTTGGACTGTTTTTTCCCTTTGTGTAAAGACAGATGCAAAAAGGAAGCTAAGTAGTTCTGCTTTCTCCCTGTTGCTTGTCACCTTCTTGCCACTTTCTGCCACTAATGGACCAAACATTTCCTTTACTTTTTTCTTGTTTTTTACATGTTGAAAGCAGCTTTTTGTTGTTGTTGTTATTTTTGACTTTTGCCGCAAGCCTTAGTTCATTTTAAGCCTTAGCTTTCCTCACTTCATCTTTGCAAGCTTGGGCTATTTGCTGATATTCTGCCTTACTTAAGTGCCCCTCTTTCCACTTTTTATACTTGTCCTTTTTGTCTTTCAATTTATCAGAGAATTTTTTTATGCAGCCATGCTGGTTTCTTTTCAGAGCTGTTATTTTTCTTCTTCATTAGTATTGTGCTAGACTGGGCTTTTATAATCTCACTTTTCAAAATTTCCCAAGCTTCTTGAGTTGTTTTCCTCTTGAGGATTCTTATCCATGGAATCTTTCCCAAGCTCTCTCTAAGTTTACTGAAATTAGCTCTCTTAAAGTCCAAGACTCTAGTTTGACTATGTTCTAGTACTTGTGCTTACATAATGTTGAATTCCAATATTGCATGATCACTGCCCTCCAAGGTTCCTGTAGCTTCAACACCTTCTATCATTCAGTTCTGCTGCGCTTGTAAAGGGAATCACTGTGGGTGATTAAGTGCACTATCATGTGACTACCTCCATTGACTGTTTGTTGGAAGCTGGCTGTGAAGGTCACAAATGGCAATCATGTGACCACAGGATACTGTGACCATTGTAAATTTGAACAATTATTGTACAAGACAATCGTAAGTGAGGAGTACTTGTATAAATGTGTGTGTGTGTGTGTGTTTTGAAGCATATCTAATTTTATTTATTATATTCCACCTTTATTATTTTTGTAAATAACTCAAGGTAGCAAACATACCTTATACTCCTTCCTCCTCCTATTTTCTCCACAACTGAGAGTGACCGGCTCAAAGTCATCCAACTCACTTTCATGCCCAAGGCTGGACTAGAACTCATGGTCTATTGATTTAAAAAACATTGTTCTTTAATTTTCTGTGGAATTTTTTTCAATTTGTCATTTGAAGATGGAGTTTCAGTCTTCTGAATTCTGAGTTATGCCATGACTCATATTTTCTAATTAATACCAGAGCTGATTCTTGCTGGATGTGCAGCAATTAGAGGGCTCCCACACACAAACTTCTTCTCTCCTAATGAAAGACATCAGTTACTGTATGCTTTCCCATTTCCAAGAAACAGGGCAGGGATTACAGGCTTTCCTGTATTCAATCCAATCCTGAGATAGGATTCTGGAAGAAATAGCTAGATTCAGACAACACATTGAACCAAGTCAAGAACTGAGTAAATATGTTGCATGTGAACTAAAACAGCCAACAGAGAGGCAGAAGAGAACCCTGTGTTTATTTAAACTAAAGTACCGTCATGTAACCAAGTCAAAAGTGAAGTGAGATTGCCCTAAACTGCCACCTAGTGAGTTCTCCAAGAAAGAGTCAGAAGGAGCAAACAGCTCAAAATATAAAGCTCTCGAATACAGAACTCACTGGCAGATTCCTGTTGCCAGAGAAGATACCATCTAACTCCAGTTCAGTACAATGCCCAAGTCACAGCCATGGCAGCCTAGAGACAAATTCCAATAGAGTGGAAGTTTGTCTATTCACTCCTGGTCCAAAAGTTCATGAGATAATAAGAATTTCCTGCTAAGACTACCAAAAATGAATATCCAACTTATTTCTGTTTGCTCCTTAACAAGGAGCTGGTATATTTAAGTTATGACAGAAGACAAATTGTGATCATTGCTGGATTTATATTTCCATTATGGGGAGGCAGGGTCTGCACTGGATCACAAAGTAGTCTAGTTAGTTGTATAAACCAAGTCTAATTAATATAATTAAATTTAAGGGTCAATATGTCAAGTACTGAGAGAGATGGAGGGAGGGAGGGAGAGAGAGAGACTGAGTAAATGGTGATTAATAGTACTGTAAATATCCAGGTTGCAAAAATCCAGATGACTACTAGAGAGCAGCAAAGAGGATAGGTTTCTGTATTTCTTTACTGCCTCTACTGTAGTGTAGATTTTAATGTTACAGAACTGGTAGTCCTAGTATAAACATAGCCATTAGTGTCTGGCTGGCTTCAAACAATTAAGGGATAATATGAAATGTAGAATATATGCTAGAACAATAATATTTTTTATTTACTTTCATACGAAGACAGTGATTGTTGCAAGATCATTGTTGCACAATTATTGTGTTTGAACAACATAATATGTTTGCACAACATAATGAATCACAAACTAGCCAAACATGTTTTAATCCAGCATGTTATATAAATTCAACCCACATAGTTCAGTGTACTCTGCAAATCTAAGAATTAACAGCAAATATAATGTACAAGCTGCACATATGTTAGTGCTTTGGACTACAACTCTTTCAGTCTCTTGGTTTCTGGTCATGGTCATGCTCATTCAGTTACTGGGCACTGAAGTCCAAGCCACCAGATTCTAGTCTGATGCATTCTGGGTTTCAAATCAAACCATCTTTGTCCATTACTTTCTCTATATCGAATCTGATGACATCTTGTAGAGCAGGAAGCTTGCTCATCACTTTCTAGCGTTCTGATTGGTCATAATACTTGTCCAATGTGAATTATTAATCTAATGTTTACCACCTGTGCGAACAAATAAGGCTCACTCTTGAGTGGTAATTTTGTGCCACATTAAAAGCTTGAAATTTGAATTCAATAAGGTTTCAATAATGTGTGTGTACCTGTACAAAAGATATCTGGGTTCATTCGATTATAAATCCATATATGAATATTATCTTTATTAGGGCCAATCGAGGCGTCATAAACTAGTAAAAGCGTTTTTAACTTCTCGGTAAATTGTCGTCAGATTGGAGCACAATAATAATGAGTCGTTCTATCAATATCCTGTCTTCCTCTCTGGAGACCAACCAGTCTTCATTTGTATCGGACGGCATTTTAAAAAAAACTTTTTTTTTTCTTCCGTAGCTTTCCCTTCGTGATTCCGTAAAAACGTCCGCCACAAGTCCCAAAGGTGCTTTTTTCAGGAGGCAACTGGAACGTCTTCAAAGAAAAACAAGAAAGTCCAGTTGCCTCCTGAAAAATCGTCTTTAGGACAACCATGAGCTGGATGGCTGAGAATCTCCATAGACAGTCCGCTACCAGGCAGGGCAAGCTCCTACTCCCCCAGCTGCTTCTGTGCGACGTTCACCACGGAACCAAAAGTTCCACGGCCGCTTCTCGAGAAAAGTGGGAGTCGCCTTCCCTCTCCTAGATGCCTTACTCTCCCGATTAGCTAAAGCCAAGATATACGACGCCGCAGGCCAGCGAGTCTTCCCTTACCTTTTCCTCCTGCCGAAAGCACACAACGCCCCGAGAGCCAGAGCGGTAGCGAGCGCCAGACTGTACGCGCCAAAGGGCAGCCACTCCAGGAGGCCCATGTTGGGGAGAGCCTCTTTCCTCTCCAGCTACCGAAGAAGAAGAGATCGTTCCTGCGCTCGATTAAGTTTCTGCGGGGCAGCCACTCCTTCTCTTCGCCCTCTCGGTCGCTAATCTCTAGCGACGTTCCAGGAAGTTTGGAGCTCGGCGCCAGAAAGCCAAACTCGAGCGAGCAACCTCGCTCCGACTGGAGCTTGGGAAGACGGGAGTCCCCGGCCCCTCCTCTTGGGATCGGCCGAAAGAGTTACAGGAAAAGGGAAAGGGTGAGGCCTTCTCTCCCTCCCTTCCCCGCCCCTTTCCTTTCCGCGCGAAGTGAAAGAACTGATTGTTCTTTCGAGGAAAGGTGACAGGTCCGAAAGTACTGCCGATCAATCTCCCAAAGTTGGGAGAAAGCTTCCCGCTGGAAAACTCACAAGATCCGAGAAACCTTAGCCCATCTTTATGCCGCTCTAATTGTTAGGAGAGCAACATTTTATTTGTTAATTTGAGCTTTGCTAGGAATAGGCTCTGTATTTCAGTATACAACAATTTGGCCTGGCAGAGTTTCAGTATCCTGGAGGAATTTCCCAAACTTCAAAAGATGAGGGAGGCTGAGATTGTTCTGCTGATTCACTCCTCTGGAAACCAAGCTTCCCACGATCTGTTTCAATCAGTCAATCAGAATAGAGCTGTAAGGGACCTTGGGGGTCTTCGAGTCCAACCCCCTGCTCAAGCAGATTGCACATTGGTCCGTCTAGAACTACAGATAGGAGAACGTTGTCTCCGGAAGGTCCAAATATCCACAGCCACTCCATCTAACTAGGGTTGAATCAGAGTCTGTTTTGCCCTATCCAAATCCAAATAGCTTCCAGACACTGGATAAGATATGTGCAGCATCTCTCAAGGGGCCTGTAATAGAGATATAAAGTTGGGTGTCATCCATATATTGATTATATCTCACCCCAAATGGATGGATCACCTGATCCAGTGGTCTCTTTTAGATGTTAAACAGGAGAGGAAAGAGAACCAATCCTGACAAAGTAGGGGGCCACAGCCTGGATTTCTCCCCATCTGTCAACTTCCTGGTAGAAGGAGGAAAACCAGTACAATATAATACCACTGACCCCCAATTCCCAGAGCTTGCCTAGAAGATACTCTGATTGATGGCATTGAATGCTGCTGAGAGGTCAGGAATAGCTAGAGTGGAGGCACTACCTCCATCCTGCTCCCACCAGAGGTCATCCATGAGTGCAATCCATGCCATCTCAGTCCCAAATCCTGGCCTAAACCTCTACTGAAAAGGGTCTAGATCAGGGGTGTCAAACTCAATTTCATTGAGGGCCGCATCAGCATTGTGGTTGTCCTCGGGGGGGGGGTAGGTGTGGCCAGGGTGGGCATGGCCTACTGGGTGGGTGTGGCTAGAGTGGGTGTGGCCTATTGGGTGGGCATGGCCAGCTCTACATTGTTCGCATCAAGGGTGCCTGTGGGGGCCTGAGCAGGAGTGGGACAGTGTACATTGGCTTCCGGGCGGCCGGGGCCAAGGCAGCGGGGGCCATTCCCTCTTTGTTTCCAGGATGGCTTCGCGGGCCACATGAAACCACGTCGCAGGCCGCATCCGGCCCCCGGGCCTTGTGTTTGACATGTCTGGTCTAGATAATCTGCTTCATCCAAGGCTCTCTGCAACTGCTACGCGACCACTCTCTCCACAATCTTCCCTAACAGGGGAAGATTGTAAACTGGGTGAAAACTGTCTAGCTTGGTTAGATTAAGCAATGAGAAGTGGGTGCACTACTCCTTCTTTATGAGCTGATGGAACCATTACCTTTTTCAAGGAGGAGTTGGCTGCTGCCCAGGCCAATTCCTCATCCCCTCCCATGCAGCTTTAATAAGCCAGGAAGGGCATGGGTCTAATATACAAGTGGCCAAACCAGCAGCTGAGAGGGCCTTGTCCACTTCCTCAGGTTTAACAGGCTCAAAATCTTCCCAGGTCACTTTGCAAGACAGCCCCACCAGCTCCACCAATTCTGCTTTAAAGATTGCTTAGGATATTGTTTAGAGAACATTGCCATAGATATTGATAGATAGATCAAAATTTCACTGAGTTGGTGGATAAAATTAATTTCATTAAAATGAATACTGCTCAAAGGTAATCTATAAAGAGGTATTCTAATGTTAATGCCAAATAAATATTTCTTTGCATAGATAACTTATTCATACAATTTATATGGAAAATAGGCCAACTAAAAGTTCATTAGCTAAACTGAAACTATGTATTGGGGATTGCTGTCCCTCCCTAAAAATATATAAAGATTTCCTAGATTTTCTCAACCTTGGCAATTTTAGGATGTGCTAAAATTCCCCAGCCAGCATTCCGGGATTTGAAGTTTATGCATCTTAAAGTTGTCAATGTTAAGAAACACTGTCTTAGATGTTTTAGTCCATCACGTTTATCTTTCTGCCATTAATCATTAGATGTTTCCAGGAAATCCACAATCATGACTTGGAGTGACAACTTTTTTCTCCCACTAGTTAAGTTGGAATAGCCAGTAGCATTCTACTTCTCAAGATATAAGTTTCATAAGCCATCAGAAATCACAAGCTCAGAAAGATAATGTCTCTCTCTTACCCAGGCTGTATATGCACTACATATCTCCCTAACCCTGAGATAGACATCGGTATAACTAAAAGCTGAAACAGGAAAAGACTTACTCCTCACTAAAATCTGGATGGTTTACCTATTTGGGTAATGCAATCACCCAAAATAGAGATACAGACACAGATGTCAAATGCCGCATTGGAAAAGCAACAGCTACTTTTCAGTGGATGAATAAAATCTGGTCGTTTATATCACTGAAACTTAAACTCCGTTTGCTCACCTCTGTAGTGATCCCAACAGCCATTTATGCTGGCGAGACTTGGAAGATGTCAGCAAGTATTATCAAGAGACTTGACATTTTCCAACAGAGATGCTTTCACCAGATCCTAAAGATTTGCTATTTTGACCATATTACTAACAAAGAAGCTCTCCAAAAGAGTTTCTCCTGCAAACTACATTACATTGTCGCACAGAGAAGACTCCAACTTGCAGGTCATATCCTCTGCATGGAGAATAATTGAACCCCCCAAATGACATTGAGATGCAGTCCCCCACTCCTGCTGCCAAACAACCAAGAGAATGCTCTTGAAATACATGGTGAAGAACATTCATGGAAGACTTAAAGACTCTAAGTATTACATGGGAAGATGCTGAAGTTCTTGGCCAAGACCAAAAATGCTAGAGATCCCTTGCTGCCTTATATGCTACATTGCATGGGATAATTTAATGCTAATGCTAAAATAAATCTGGATGATACAAAACCAACTGCATCTCTCTAGGAAGAGTGTTTCACATCCAAAAAACCACAGCAGAAAAGATCTACTGGAGTACAGCAGCCTATGCTTTGAAGGGCAGCAAAAAACCCCTCTATTAAGTTCAGAAGTTCCTTTAATCTAAGTCTAAGAACATTCTGACTGGTATTTCATTGCAGTAAGCCATAATGTAATTTATTTAATTTGTATATATTGTAGGAACTTAGCCACTACATTTTGAAAACCATGATTTATGGTTGAAAGTATTGGAGAACCTACCTACTTCTAGTTTATTCAACAGCTAAACCATGACTAAGACTGATGGTGGAATCCAGCTTATGGATGTTTGTACCTGTGTGTATGATTTGTTTTCTTACCGTACTTTCTTTCAGCCCTTGAGTGGAGCCTAGCATGCAGCTCTCAAACCTTCATTCAGAGAATTGACTAAGTCTTTGGAGAGATTTAAGGAGAAGTTTCAATTCAAGCTTTGATCTAAGTGCTCTGAAAAAACACCTCATGGACATGGTGTGGAGTAGTGCTAACCGTACTAGATCCTTGCGGATCCTTGAGGCACCTCTTTATTCAAAGGAAAAGAAGCTCCTTTTGATAAAGCAAGGCTTATTTTTCCAGCATGACCACACAAGCAGAAGATTAGAATTGTTTAAGTGTGAAAAACAAATCCCTCACAGCTCTTCATTTTTAACTTTATTACAAGGGGAAAGTTCAATTTTGTCAACGTATGTTACACAGAAGGAGAGAATATACTTGTTGGATAGGTTATTAACCAGAAGATTATAGAAAATGGCCAAATGCAGCTTTTTCAGCTCGACTGTAGGTATTTTCCATTGTGTTATCAGTGTTTAATTTCTAGGGTTTTAGATTTGGGGGAAGTCAAGCTTTACTCACAATTCTGTCTTGCCTTGGGCAACATCTAAATGTCTAGCACTGATATTTAATTTTAGTATATGGACAGAAAGCTGCCATAAACTACCATATGTGCTTCAATTTGGCAAGGTGCAAACTGCATTTCTAAAAATATAAACTATTTGTAATGTGAAACATTTTTGTACATTTGCATTACATTCTTAACCAGGGCAATTAAAGACCTAATGACTGCATTCACACAACAGAGTAAAATTGCTTAGTTTTAACCCTAGTTACATTTTTTTTGGGTGGTTTAGTATTTTATGCAACCAAGCCTGTTTGATTAACATTCCTTATGTTGTGTAAATAGCTTCAGATAGCTTAATTCATAAACCCAATTTAAACAGGTTGTGTGAATCCAATTAATGTTCCATACAAGTGCAGGTTGTCCTTGACTTGAGCCTGGAATTTTGGTTGTAAGTTGTTGTGGTCATGAAGTGAGACACACATGTGGCTGACTTGCTCAATGACCACAATCCCAACTCTCCCCGCTGGGAAAGTAATGAAAGTGAAGGTGCCTGTCCAAGACAGCGTTTCAAGGTTGTTCCACTATGAGAAGAATGTGACCCTTTCAAAAACAGAAATTGATTGGATGATGGGCAGGGAGCAGCAGCAATGGGAAGTGCCTAAGCAGGGAAAAGTTTTCACTTGGAGATTTAGCATGTGAATTTCAGTTCTGGCTTTGCATTACTGTATTTCATTTGACCTTTAGTAAACTATACCTTTCTCAACAAATGGAGTCAAGGATCGTTCTTGCTTAAAGATTCAAGTTGAGGCAGGACTGACAATAAAGTATTGGCCCAGGTGTCAGGTGCAAGCAACCAGAATCACTCATGAATAGGTTTGAACAGATATTTTATTGTTGATCACCTACTGTATATTACAAAAATCTCTACCTCTACCTTCGTTTGGGAAGTGGCAGATACAGTCTTAGGGCCTTGATCTCAGATGTTTCATCCCCCAAATGGAATATCGCTTTACTCTCTCTGATGAGGTTCCCTTTCCTTAAACCAGTACTTCCACCACACTATGGAAAAATCCAGTCTTTAAGGCTTTTTTGAAGGACAACAGGATTGGGGTCATCCAGACCTCAGTGGTAATAGAGGAAGCATGCTTCCTGGTTTATAAAAGAGGACATTGTTTAATATATCAGAAAAAGAGATTACGACCATAACTGAACATGGAATTATAGTCATAATTAATGGCAGTTAATGGCAGTCATTAAATTGGGCACCCACCTAATCACCTCGCTTAACTACCACAATCCCAGTTTTCCCTGTTGTGGTCATTAAATGACTATGCGGGTCATTAAGTGGAGCATGGGGTGCCCCAGGGGTAGGAACCCTGTGACAGTTCTCCAACTTTCACGTGACCTGCCCAGAGCCTCCCCCACCCCATGGGGCACCACTTATATAGCTTCCCATCCTACTGGGTCCCACCTTTGGGCCTTCCTCCCCTTGTTATGCTTTGCTCCCCTTATCTCTTTTGAAGAGGTAAATTATAAAGTCTGAGTAAGACCACACAGGGAATACTCTGATCACCACATTAAAAAAAGATGTTGAAACTTTGGAAAAAGTGCAAAGAAGAGCAACTAAGATGATTAAAGGCCTGGAGACTAAAATATATGAAGAACAGTTGCAGGATTGGGTTTGGCTAGTCTAGAGAAAAGAAAAGGGGACATGATAGCTGTATTCCAGTATTTAAGAGGCTGGAGGAAGGGGCCAACTTATTTTCCAAAGCACCAGAAGGCAGAATAAGAAACAATGGATGAAAACTAATCAAGGAGAGAAGCAACCTGGAATTAAGGAGAAACTTCCCAACAGCGAGGACAACTAACCAATGAAACAGCTTGCCTGCAGAAGTTGTGAGTGCTTTATCACTGGAGGTTTTTAAGAATAGACTGGACAGCCACTTCTCTGAAATGGTATAGGGTCTCCTGCTTGAGCAGGGGGTTGGGCTAGAAGACCTCCAAGGTCCTTTCCAGATCTATTGTGATTGATTGAATGTTAAAATTACCTTTCCCAATGAGAAGAAGCCAATCCACCACTCTGCCTTCCTATACAGAGGCTGCATTGCACCATCCCAGAAGCGGACTCCATTCTATAAGTCCCTGTACCAGTTAATCCTTTCTTTCTGGTTGAGATCCCTTCACAATTGTGTGTTTTTGCTCATACTTCAAACTGCTTAGGAGTTCATTTTGTCTTTAAGAAGTTGCAGCCAGCATTGTTTCTGGTCTTTTGAAAACTTGCTGAAACGTTTGAAAATTTGCCCAAGCTGCCCAAGTTTGCCATGAACCCTGAAACAGCAACATGAACATTCATTCATTTCAAACTCTGTTCCATGTAGGAACTGGAAAAAAATAGAGATCAATAGCTGTAGTAATCCAGCTGAGAATTTAGAACATTTTGGGAAGCTGCTGCTAAAGATCTATTATCAAATGCATCCAGTTGGTTGGCTTTTTTATTTGTATTTTGTTGGGGTATTTTTTATTTATTTCAACATTGATACAATTCCAGGATCTCTAATTACTCTGAGAACTTCTGTTCCAGAACAGCATTTCAGTAACCTTTAGGGTCTTGAGTTTGCCTGTGTGACCTACAGCCTATTGCCTTTTTAAAAATGTTACAATCAAATAAATGCACAGTAATTAAAATGTTTTCTTAACTATTGATTGCCAATCTAGAAGAAATGTCTTTATTCTAACATTGGCTGCTAGAATTATTTTTGCCAGGAATAAGCAACATGTGGTCTATAACAGGGGTCCCCAACCCCCAGTCCGTGGATCGGCACTGGTCCGCAGCATGCCAGCAAGCAGGCCACACAAACAAGCAAAGCTCCATCCTCAGGATGCAGACAGTATTCAAAACCACACTCCCTCTGGTCCGCGGAAAATCTTTCTCCCTGGCACCGGTCCCTGGTGCCCAAAAGGTTGGGGACCTCTGGTCTATAAGATTATTCCTCCCAGGAATAATTTTAACAAAATCAATCAATAAAGAACAAAATAAATTTTTTTTAAAAAATAAATGTATTAGTAATATTGAACTTGCTACATATGTTCTGCAAATAATTTGTTTGCTCTTGTGCTTACTCTCCATAGTATTCACAGACATAAGAACTAAAAGGAATATCACTTTTGCATTTTGCAAATTAAGAATCCTCCAGCTGACTATATGAGTTCAGCTATAATGATTATGAAATTATTCCACCCCTCTTTTGGCAGCTACTTGCATCTTCCAAGGCAAACCCATCTCATCCCATCTTGGACCTTCCAGTCTTTTGTCAAAGATAAATTTGATGAAGAGACTTTCCCCAAGTTTGATAATGACTTCTTTGTTTCAGTTCAGCTTCTTCTACCCCTTTTACTAAATGTATTTAATATACATATTTGGCACCTCCTTTCTATGCACTGCCTACCAATGCATTAGTACTGCAACTGAAGCATGTGGAAGCTATTGGAAGGAGCAGTTTTTGGAAGTTTGCAGCTCTTTACAATGTTTGTGGTTCGCTGAATATTTTAACAAGCTGCCAACAGTCCTCAGGGAAATAAATGAGAGAAAAGGAAAGAAAGCTTAACCCTTTATCACTTGATGCAAAATGAATAAAATGTTAACAGCACTGGAAGAATTAACTTTATGCAAAAAAATCAGTTATAAACATTATGAGTATATTCTTGAAAAAACTTAGAGGTAGTTTGCATCCAAGTATAATGTTAGCATTTCCTGTTGCTATTATTAATTTCACTTACATTCTGTTAATCTATATTATGTAATCACCTATGAGTGACCAGTTATTTAGTTCAAAGGACACTTTATCCTACACAAACCATTTATGTATAGAAGGAATATTGCTGCATCCTTAAATTCCTTTATATGGGAGCAAATCTATGAGTTTAAGTTAAATTTTGGAATAAATACATGTAGAACTTTGTTGTCAACAATATAAAATGAATTTCAAACAGGATGAAAAATTCATTTATAACAGAATAACAGAGTTGGAAGGGACTTTGGAAGTCATCTAGTCCAACCCCCTGCTCAGGCAGGAATCCCTATACCATATCAGAAAAATGGTTGCCAGTCTCTTCTTAAAAACTTCCAGTGTTGGAGCATTCACAACTTCGGGAAGCAAGTTATTCCACTGATTAATTGTTCTGTCAGGAAATTTCTGCTTAGTTCTAGGTTGCTCCTCTCCTTGATTAGTTTCCATCCATTGCTTCTTATTCTGCCCTCAGGTGCTTTGGAGAATAGGTTGACCCCCCCTTCTTTGTGGCAACCTCTGAGATATTGGAAGACTGCTATTATGTCACCCCTAGTTCTTCTTTTCATTAAACTAGACAATTCCAGCAACTGTTCTTTATATGTTTTAGCCTTCAGTCCCCTAATCATCTTTGTAGCTCTTCTTTGCACTCTTTCTAGAATCTCGACAACTTTTTTACGTCTTGGCAACCAAAACTGGGTGCAGTATTCCAGTATTCCAAGTGTGGTCTTACCGAGGCATTATAAAGTGCTATTAACACTTCACGTGATCTTGATTATGTCCCTCTGTTAATGCAGCCTAGCACTGTGTTGACTTTTTTGGCAGCTGCAGCACACTGTTGGCTCATATTTAGGTGATTGTCCACTAGGATTCCAAGATCCCTGTCACAGTTACTGCTATTGAGCCAGGTACCATTTATAATACCTGTGCATTTGGTTTTTCTTGCGTAAATGTAAAATCTTACTTTTTTCACCACTGAATTTCATTTTGTTAGATGGCACCCAATGTTCAAATAAATTTCCTAATGTATATTTTAAAACTATATTTAAAAAGACATTATTTATGGGAGACTTTGACCATTCCTGTTACAGGGAAGTGGAGAAGTTGTTTGGAGGATAATACACTTTAATATGAATAAATCATTGAAGGAATTTCCCCTACTTCCTCTTTGTCTAACCTCAGAGTAGTATACCTTCCATGATTAAAATAACCATAGAATTGTAGCCGAGAAGACAATTTGAAGTGGCCTCTTGTGTTGTACAGTTCCCATTCTTTTCTCTGGAATTTATTTAGAAGACTATGTTCAAAGCCATACAAATCCCAAAATGGTAACATGACAATGAACTGGAATTAATCAGGCATAATTTATGGAATTACAAACTGATAGACTTCTGCCCCAAAACCTTGAAGAAAGAGAATTATTACATTGTTGCCTATTCCTAATCTGCATAAAAGGATAGCAACAGAAAAAAATCTACAAAATAGATTTTACCAACCTGGTAACTTTCAGAAGTCTTAGAAATGGAAAATCTAAAATTGCAGCCAGCAAGTTGGGAACACTTTAACTGTAAACCTTTCTTAATATTAAAAGTGTAATTTGTATGTTGTACATGAATGCAACAATCTGAACACATAGCATAATCATAGGCAGTTTAGTTTTTTCTGTACTTCTTCATTTGAGCCTCACCATTTCCTGACATTTTGTGCCTATTTTTAATTGCAACATGTAAATTGTTTGTGACTTTGAATTACAACCCTCCAAAAACTCTGCATTCCGGCTGTTCTCCTAAAACTACTTGTGCTGCCAAAACCTCATCAACAGCCTTGGAAACCTGCCAAACAAAGCGTTTTTAGGTTAGTAAACATTAGATTTCAGAACTAAAAAAGAAGTTGCCTCCTAAAAATAATCAACGCTGCTTTGAAATATTCAGATGAAATTTTCCATAATGAGAATCAGTAAGTTTTAATAGATATCTGTATCCTCCTAGGGTGACTGAATACATAATGTTTCTCCCTTTATCTCTTTTGAAAGTTTATCACAAAATCTGCAAAAAAGTGATTTGTGTTTTGAGACACTCATTCATTCTGAGGAATTCTGTTTTTGTCAACTGTTAGAAATGATCTGGAGCCAGTTGTGCCTGAAATGAAACTAAAAACCTCAAGAGCAGATGGCCTAGCAAGTTCAGGAAAAGTGCTGTCTAAAAATGTAACGTATTCTTTGCTAATGAATAACCTCAAGGACCAGTCTCTCTACTTTATCACCAACCTTTGAATTTGCCCCATTCCCTTATTCTCATAGGCTGCAAATGAGAATGAACAAGAGCCAAAATGATGTGGAAGTCACATCATATTTTCAGATTTTTTTTGCTTGCTTTTGCAGATATGCAATAGATTGAGCTCTCAAAATAAATAAGTGACTTATATGCAAGAATATAAAGTTTGTATAAGTTTGTATAAACATTTTCTATGTTTATAATAGGGTATATGAATTAAAGGCATCAACTGTAGATTTCCTTTTTTTACAATACAATAATTTTATTAAAGTCTACAAATAGAAAGATAAAAATTAATACAAACTAAAGAAAATATAAAAAGCAAATCAAAATCAAAATCAAAGAGATAGAAAAAAGAAAACAAAGATGCAGTATATAAAAGATGATTCCTTCCCCCCTTTCCACTGGCATATAAACAATTTGGATAACTTAACATCTTTTCTAGTACTTTAATAAAAAAAAAAACCTTCTTCCCATATCTGATCCCTTATCAGTAATCAAACTGCAAAAACAATAGATCAACAAAAATCTATTAAAATCTGTGTAATCCAATCTTATTTTCTTTAAGAGATAAAGCATGAGAAATCTTTCCCCACTTATAAGGAAATTTTTATAGCTTGAGTAGTTGTTCTTTGTCTCTTCTCAGAGTGAGTTTCCTTGGTTCCACACATTGCTTTTGTAAATCTAAAGTAAGAGGGATTTCCAAGTCACTCTTCTCATTTATTATTTGTCTGTCCCCTTTAATTACTAAAACAAGTTAATTTGTAAATCCATGTTAACATTGTTTTACATATCATTCTTATATTTTAACATTTTAAAATCCATTTTCAGATCCACATCTTTTCCATATAACTTGTATAATCGAGCATTTTTAAAAATCTAAATCTACATTCCAATCAGTCTCAGTTTCAGTCTGTTTTATCAAATAAAATCTGTTGTTCTTCTATATCCTGTGCTATAATATCAAACGATCTTGTAAGTAATTTCTGTGTAGATTGTTACCAAATAGCCTTAATTTCTTTTATAGTCAAATAGTGTTGCTCCATTACATTAATAGGTCTAAAAAGCTGATCATTTACCAGCTCCTATTTTGGCCAAGTTTGTCAGCTCTACAAAGAGCAGAACAATGTTCAGTACAATATTGCTGCCCCAGTATCATATGTAGATTTCCATTTTTAGTAGTGAATTGCATGAATAATTCTACAAATATGTTTAAGCCTTAGACTGTGAACAGTAAGAGCATCAATCATCTTTGGGAGATGAAGTACGTAAAGTCTTTAATCTTTCTTCTATCACAAAACTATCCCAAATAGGTGATTAGCATAATCTATTTACCGGTACTACTAAAAAGTGTTTTTCAGTAAAAAGTAAGCTTCAGGTGGGTGAGATAGACATCAACTATGTGTCTCCAAACATTGCCCATTGGCTGTTATTTTCTAATCTCTCCCTCCTGCCAAAGAATTACATTGAATTTTGGATACATAGCCCAAATCAGGTGGTTTGGAGTTGCATAAAGTAAACAATCTGTTTAATGGCACAAGAGCAATCAAGCTGACAAAAGCTTATATTGATAAGCCTAACTTTTCAGTGAAGGGTTAGTTCATAATGGAAGAGCTATATATTTCCACTTTAAGCAGATTTTTAAAAATGCATATCTTATAGCATATCTATAAACTATCTAAGCAAGTCAAGATATCTTGAAGCCTCAGCATATCTGGGAAAGTGAGATGAACATTTTCTGTGCCATCAGTATAATGGCATACATAATATCAGCTAATAAGAATACAGTATGTGCCCTTAAGCAATGCCACAGAGAAGAAAGTTTGAAGTCTTTTTATTCCACATGTTTATAAACATTTGTATTAATGGGTTGTCCAATATGGCCATGTTCACATTGGTAATTATTTGAAAGAAATGTTTTGGAAGTCACATGACTAAAGTTGTACTGTTTTTAAAACAGCTTGTCTTCTGACTTATCTGAGAACCTGAAAAACAAGATGCAGCTGCCTTGAAAAATGAATACATTCAAATGAATGAGATTTTTACAACAACTGCATCATATTTTCAAGCTCACAGAGAAGACAAAATACTTTAATGAATAATACTTTTAGCCAATTTTATCATTTTATTTTAAAGTTTCAGAATCCGTTATAGGAAAAAGATGGGCTAAGCTTATTAAGTAGTTTAGTAATACATAGAAGGCTTTGGGGAAGCAGAGAGGATCTTAGTATAGCAACAATATTTGCAATGTTTAATCATCTTGACTTGTATCATTTTTATAATAGGGGTATTTGTCCTGATGCAAGGCCTCTTCATATTTGACAACACAGTAGGACAAGGAATGTTTTATGATGATTTTCCTGAAAACTGGCATTTACTTCTGGTTTTCAGCCCATAGAAAACAATTGGATATCCTAGCCCTGGTATTTGCTTAATGACTGTGACATTCACTTAATGACTATATGTTCACTTTGTGACAGCTACGTTTACTTTATGACTGTGTTTACTTAACGACTACCACAAAAAAGGTAATAAAATTGGGTTAGCCATGTGATGATCAGCTTCATAACCATTAACACTTATGAACATAATGGGTAGGCTCCATTGATGTAATTCAAGGACTACCCATAGTCTAAACATTCAAAGGGATATCAATAGAAAAGATAGAAGGACCCCTCAAAAGACTATAAATATATAAATCGGTTTAAGTGGCTTTTATGTTACTAGTAAGTTGTAGATCAGGGGTGTCAAACATAATTGAGCGCCGCATCAGCATTGTGGTTGCACTCAGGGTGGTGGAGGGGGCATGGCCGGCTTGATGTTGCTTGCCTCAAAGGGGTGCCTGTGGGAAGCCAGGTGGGGCTGTGGCAGGGATCCTGGGGTCTCTGGTGGAGGGGGGTGGGACCAGGGTGGGACTGGGGTCGGCACAAGGGAGGAGCTTTGCCGTCCCTCTCAGGCCACATGGGAAGCCCCAGGAAGATGGTGCAGGACCCCCGGGGCCCAGGGTGGCAGGGATCAGGGGCCCAGCCTGATCCCCAAGCTCCTGGGGCACCAGGATCCCACGATCTGGCCCAGCATCACTTCCCTGAGGTGCCTGGCCATGCATGGGGCAGCTCTGGGGCTGGGCTTGGGCAGAGCAGGGAGAGGAGTCCCAGCTGCCTCTTGGGGATAGAGGGGATCCCATCTTTCCTGTTTGCTGGGGCACTGGGGATGTGGCGGTGGGAGTCTCTTCCCATGTGTGAGGCAGAACTGAAGGACAAAGTTGGACAGCAGGGATTGAATGGGCAGGGGCCGCAGCGTGCCAGTGATGGTGACTGGCTGGGCTGCCTTGCCACAGCCCCATCGTCCATCTTTGCTTGCCTGTGCCTGCAATGGCTGGGATGGGGTGGCCAGCCAACATATTTCTTAAGTGCTAAACATAACATTCCTATGCACCAAATTGTTTCTTTCATGGTACAGAATACAGGAAGGGTTATTTGATGTCTTGCTTTCTGCCTTTGTTCTGCTGCTATTATGTACATAAATGGGTTAAAGCTGGAGTAACCAAATCTACTTACTTTTGGACTGTGCATGCTAATTATCCACAATAGCAGCTCTGGAAATTCTGTGCCTTTTGAGACAAACATAGATAGATAGATAGATAGATAGATAGATAGATAGATAGATAGATAGATAGATAGATAGATAGATAGATAGATAGATAGATAGATAGATAGATAGATAGATAGATAGATAGATAGAAGATAGATTAGATGATAGATAATTAGTAGATAGAGATTAGATAGATAAAATAGATTAGATAGATAGATAGATAGATGATATAGATAGTAGATAGAAGATAGATAGTAGAGATTAGATGATAGATAGATAGATAGATAGATAGATAGATAGATAGATAGATAGATAGATAGATAGATAGATAGATAGATAGATAGATAGATAGATAGATAGATAGATAGATAGATAGATAGATGTTCATATCTCTATCTTTCTCCGTATTTTCTGTCTTTTGTCTCATTTTTCCCAATTAACTTGTTTTTATTATCATTGATGTTTGATAAACATCAAGTTATATGTTCTATAGCCGAACCAAACTTTGGTGTGTATGTTTGGTCTGATCTGGGATTAATTGGAATAAATTGGAAATTACCTCCAGTAATTTTTGCAATAATATCAAGAACAAAAATCAACAGTCCTGCCCTGATTTAAAACGTAGGCTTTTTTAAACAATATGCAATCCTACAAAATGTAGGGATTGTGTTCTAGTGTTAATGCCTTGATACTCTGTCAATCACATGTTTGAATTAAAACAATATACTATTTGACCAGATGGCCAAGAGAAATAAATCTGTATTGCAACAAGGGAAACAAAGACTTTTTATCACAGAGTTCTCGTTTCTCATTAAATAATAAGTTGCTTTTGACAGATGTGCTGTAGTTGTGTTCATTTTTAATCTCAACCATATGGTGGCACAGTCTAATGATAATTCAGGTATCCTTTCAGATGACTATTAAAGCTTGGTGAGCACAATATCCATGAAAATTGGTATAATGGGGAGGGGGGAGAGAGGGATTTTTTTTACAAATGAGATTGAAAAAAAAATCCAAATCCCTAGTTACTCCAATCCATAAATTAAGCAAGGTGGCTACCAAGTTGCTAAAGGACATGAAAAATCTAAAGGATGGCAGCATTTGTCTAAAATATGCAACGAAAGTAACAGTTTTATGGCAGCACTGCACAATTGGCTTACACTGCTTCAAGGACTGGAGTGGCTAATAAATTGACTAAATAAATATTAGTGGGCATTTTCCCTTGGCCCTATCTGCCAACATTTCTTTACTTGAAGATTCCAAATATGATAAGTTGCAATAAAGTGATCCTCACTAGTGGATGTGAAGTGGATCTAGTCCCATGTCTATAACAACCTGCTTGCTCAGATGTTGTCTTTCCTAGGAAGGAAAGGGTGCTTTCAATAATTTTGCTCAAGATCTTGGAGAGACAGGGGTGTGTATCTGAATGTATACAAACACACACACACACACACACACAGAAACAGTTTAACTCTGCCTGCAATTAGGGAGCAAACCATTTGCTTACCCTAATCTCAGAATAAGAGGATCTCAGAATATTCTGCTCCACAAAGCCAAGGTTTGCAGTGGGATACAAGAGAATTTGCCCAAACTCTTTCAATTTAAGTAGATTTGAAGTAGCCATTCTTTTTTCTGATTTCATACATGTCAGATTTGCATGGGGTATTAAAAAAAAAAATAGTCAAAGCCTTTCAAGTGGGATGTCTAATTCATAAAATCAGTGAGTTACAAAACTAGGCAAAAAAAGATATTGCTGAGAAAAATGCTTTAGGACACAACAGGAATGGAATGAGCCTACCCTTGCTCCCTTGCCTCATCACGGCATTCACAGCAGTGCAATTGCGTGAGTCCCAACAATTTTAAATCAAAATTTTTCCTGTTTGTTTACTGCATCCAAGAGAGCAGTTTTCTCAGTTGTTTGTTAAATGAAACAGCTGTCTACCAAACAGCTGTTACACCCCCCCCCCCCAATTAGCAGCTTGTGCAATAAAGGGTTGGAAGAGCTATTTAAATGTAGACAAAGTTAGCAAGCTGGAATTATTAAAGGCAGAAGGTGAAATACATTTTTTTTGTTTATTGAAAATGTTATGTCATAGGATGATTTCAGATATCTGTTGTCAGTGGGAACAGAGTTAGCTAGTGTGACTTTTCCCTCACCCACTCAACATGGGTAATCATGTCAAGCCACCACAAGAAGTTCATAAAAGTTCATATGTATATTGGTCTTGAATTCCCGTGTCAGTGTTGTGGCTTGTCAAATAATCACATGTACGCTCAATTAGTATAACCAGTGCCTACTGCTTCTGTTTGTTCATTTTATTTAGCTAATATTAAAGCCAGTACTAAGCCCTCTTTAACCCTATTAAACTTCCTGCATTTTTTTTCCTTTCAGTTCTCATTCAATAAGATGAAAGAGAAATCTTTTTAGTGGAGAAAAGGATGCCAGGAAAATTTCCATGGGTAAAGTATATATTCTTTCATTGGTTTTTTTTTTTATGAAATGGCTGGTTTGTGCATCAATATCCTGATCATCAGTATGTAATTGCTTCCCTAATGGTCTTCTCTGGGTCCTTTAATGGTTTTGTACACTTCAGTTATGTCCTAAGGGAAGACTATTGGGAAGAATTTCTTTCACATTAGGAAGTGTACACTATTCACAGAAATTCCAGACACATTCTAAGAACTGTGGAGAAGATTTTGGCAGTGTGATAGTTTAAGCAGATTAGAGGTGTACCTAATCTGTTGAAATGAGTTAGGGGTTGTTATCTATCCTCAAGAAATTCTAGTTATATTAATGAGGAACATTTTTTTAAAAAGGTCATTTGCAGAAGTCAATGAGTAAAGCCAAAGATATCTAACAGAGTATGCTCAACATTTTCACTAACAATAGTTTGTAAGATTCTTTGGGGGAAAGGTATGGTTATTAAAATAATATGTCATTCCCATAGTATTGATTTTTACATGGCTATATTAAAGTAGTGTTGGAAGAAAAAACAGTTCCAGTTCCAAGCTGGGAATAAAATGGAGGCTGCTTTTGAAAGAAGGTCTGTTTATTGATGAGCAGAACCAGCAACAGCATGCAGTTCTGGGACAGCTGACAAAATGGAATTGAGAGTGGATGGAGCTTTATAGGATCTGATTAAGATGCTCCAGGGTTTTTTGCAATGTAGTGAGCCTTGTGCCTTTTGCTATTCTAATGGTGGTGGGTTAATCCTATTATGTCCTAAAGGTCATGTCCTGTCCTTAGAATTTGGGTGGGGGGATGTAAATTATTAATCCCATCAGCTTTGGGGGCTGAAGGTGTTTTGTTTATGAATAGATTGACCCAGCCTTTCTTAATAGGTACAAAATATCCATCTCCAAAGGCTTGAAGCTTCTGCTTGAGGCTATTAAGAAAGACTGGGGCTGCTTTCTGCCTTTAAGATTTTTCTCCATTTCTCCTTTGAGGAAATATAATATTCTGCCTTTTTAAAAAATATTCCTCAAAATATTTCATTCTCGGGGGGGAGGGGGGAGACTTCCTACAATAAAGTAAATTAAAATTTAGAATCACCCACTTAAAAGAAGCCATTTAATCCATTAAGTCCAGCTCCCTTGATCAGTGCAGGAATTAAAGTATTCCAAGGGACGAGAGGGGAATGGGAGCCCACCACCTCTCAATCAAACTGTTTTCCTCATGCTAGCAGTCCAGCACAAATGACTCTGTCAAGGTTGTTTATTTAAACAATGAATCAATAATTTGCAACTAACATGTATAAAAGGAAAGACTGGGGAAAGAAACTGAAAGGTATAATTGTAAGTGCTGAATGAATTTGATAAGCTAGAGAAACTGTCAGTAAGTAATGGCAAAATTGTTCATGGCATTCAAAATTTCTCAGACAGTTTTAAAAATAAAATCAGCCTACAATAACAAAGGCAAAGGTATTCTGGTTCCAAAGTCTGATATTTCAAGAGCAAAGTTTAAAAACCTTGCTTAGAAGTTAATAGTCAGTGCAATTTTTACCATATTCATGACCAGTGTCTGATTCTGGTGTGCCAACATCTTCTCTATTTTTTCTACTCCATTTATATATACAATTAACTGGATTAAAATAATCTATCTCAGCTACAGTGGAGAATTATGTCTACTTACTGGGAATAAGATCCATTGAATTCAGTGGGATCTGTTAAAGAGTATACATGAATAAGTTCTTGTACCTCTGGATGCATGACTTTTAATCAGGTTTTTTTTTTGCACATAGAATCAAAGTAGCACAATATCCCTATGATCTCATCTCCAGGGAGCACATCTCCCCAGCCTATGGATAAATTAAGCCAAGTAATCCATTCCTAGCATATTAACAGCCTGTGCAAGGGTACCAGAGGTTAAAGAGACAGTTGTCAATAAGATTTATTACAAAATAAGTAAAATGTATGGTTGCTGAACTTGGATTTCTAGACCTTCTCTTCGAGTTAAGACATATTTGTATATGTTGGCTTATGAAGAAGCAGTTTATGAAATATGATGTAATTTATGTAAATATAAGTGATCAAATAACACTCTACTAGAGAGACGTTCCCTGAAGATGGGCTCCAGCATGAGTCTGAAAGCTCGGAAGTTTAACCTCTGGTCCCATGACCAATCCAGATTGGAACCTGCAACATTATCCTGGGACACGTATTTTCGCTTTCATTGGGTCAAATAAGTCTACCGATGGGATGCTCATTTTACCGATAATGAATAGTAGTATTATTCATTAACTTAATGTCAGATTTCAGAAAACAAAAAAGACATGAAGTGATTCTTACACCATATTTTTTTTATTGTTCCAGACCTATTGACAAAATCTTGCCAAAATGAAGCAAGCTACTATCCATATGAAGCATTTACTCTGGGAACTATTGGGAGGGGGGCATCTTCACCCTCTTACTCTCACACAAATAATCTGAACTGAGTTATCTCTTACTTCTTTAAATGCACTCCCTCCCTCCTGAAAAACCAGAGTATATTTCATTAAATTAATATTAAAATATTTGATCCTGGTCATTTTTGAAACATGTAGATATGTCAGATGCATATCTGGGGGTGGGGGGCACGACAGTCAAGGACAAGTTTCACTGGGAGTTGGTAATTCTAGCCAAGCCATATACAAAGCTTTTATTTGTGCATTTATGGTTTTGTTTTACCTTATTTCGGTTAAGTTTTTAAAGTCATGATTCTTTTTCTTTTTCTTGGCACCACCTGCTCCTTTATTCCTATCTTCAAAAGGCTTAATGCAAATATCAAACTGGAGGGGGGCTCAATTGTGAAGGGACACAAGTGATACCATATGCACCATGATGTCATCATACACATATTGCAAACTACGTAATTTGCATAATTTGCATCATCAAATAAGAGAATGCATACCTGCGCATAACATTTCAAGTGGTGGAACCAATTAGTATATCCTCACTCTTTAGTCAAAGGAGTTTTCAAGTGGTTTGCTGATCAGTGAAAATCAAAATACTACTTATATTTAGACAAAGGAGAAATGTGGAATAGGGACAGAACAAAATACTTCTCCCCTTGTATTTAGTTTTTTAAAAAATAAGACAGGTTTTGGGGGAACTTCTGCATTTTGCTCTTTTTCCACAGTTAAAAGGGGAAAAAGTAAAGCTAGTTCTTAAATAATTTTCTCTCTCTGCTATTGCCGCTGCAGTTATATAGTGGGTTCACATTCATTTTGTTCTTCTATTTTCATGTTTTGCCTGTGTTACAGGAATAAGGCTGCCTAACCACGAATATGAATGCTGTTTAGCTACAAAAGCAGCTCTTTTGTAATGGAAAATTTCCTAAAATCCTTACTTCTCAGGGGATTTTCCAGGCACATCAAGTGAAAATTCTGCAAAGGAACATCTGTTTAGTTTGTTAACTGTACAGTATCTTCACAGCCATATCAATTTGAAATATATACTTTTGTACTTTCTAGCCATTAATTACAGAGTATATTACAGTCTCATTTTTACTCTGCATTAAACATCTGGTGCTAACAGAAGCAACAAGAAAAAATGCATGATTATATTGTCAGACTTAATAATTTAGAAATATTAATCAGCTATCATAACCATCAGTAATATTTCACATGCAAATAGCTCTTGATATTCATTTTCCCCAATGTTCCTTTTTCATAAAACAATAAAAATATTTAATGAACAACTTTTAAATCATATCAGCACTTTTTTATCAGTCTTCATGAATTTTTACCAGATGTATTTTTATAGCACATATGTGGTGCATAATCTGGCTACATTTAAATCCATGTTGTCATTGCATTTTCAGCAGGACACACAAAAACAAGCTGTATTAAGACTTGCCCAGGTAGCATAATTGCAACAATTTCTTAATGGTTTACATTATTTTTTCTGATCGTTCTAATCAATCTGCAGGACTATACTTGATTCTCTTTTCCACTGGATATTACATTACTTGCTTCTTAGGACTGACCCAGTAACTATAATATTTTACACTCTGGGAGCTCAATGTATCTGAGATGAACTCTTACATTTTTTAGAGTTTTAAAAAATAGTGGATGGCAGAACAACTTAATGTAAATGATCATTAAAAAAAAGAATTTTAAAAAGTGGTCCTGCCTGAGAATTCTAGTCTTCATTAATACATTTCATTGGTATGATGGTATGGTGATACCTGATCATACAATTCATGGATTGATAGCCTTGAAAATCAAAGGAGCTTCAGATCAGACCAGTGGAGTGTAACTCTTACTAACCCTGCAGATAAGTCCAAAGCTAAAATATGTGAGAGATGCATTTTAGGATCTCCTGGTACCAATAGAATTTATACTACCATGCATATAGGGATTTCCAAAAATCAATTGTTCTTGAAATCATTGCAGAAGTAGAAAGTGTTAAACTTCCTTGTCTACCCCTTATGGTCCTGAAGCTTCTCAGGTTTCTCAGCTGCTGCTATTAGCATAAAAATTATGTGAAAGTTAATTGCATTCAGATTTTGCCCTCAGCAAGCTGGCAACAGATGAATAATCTTGATGAATAATTATATGAGCTTACAACAGTACACTGAGTAAGAATGACCAACAGCATGGAAAGGATGAGTAAAGTTAGTATCAATTTGCTATCAATTAAAGATAGCTGATTGACTGGAATTCTGAATGAGTCTAAAAGCAGAAGCCTGCATTGAAATTTGAGACCTATTGATATCTAAGGTGTTGAATCAGTTATAAGAAGCATATATTATTCTTGAGTATTTTTTTTACTTGTTCTTAATGATGTTCTATTAATAAATATGTTACTGTTTTAATTACCTCTTAATAGATTTTAAAGTCTATTCAGATCATCATATACATTATCAACTGTATAAAAAGGGAAGTCCTACTGTAGGGCCATGCAAAGTCACAGGAAGAAGAGTTTTGCAACATGTGAGAATGTTTATAGAGATCCATTTACAATTTGGAAATAAGTACATGCTGCTGTGCAGTTGAAGAATCTGGTCCTATTGTTCTCTCTGCAAATTAATATTAATTTAGTGAAGATGATAAAATCTTGAACTTCACTAAATCAACAGAAGGTGGTGAACTATAAGTAAATTGTGTCCCCAAGGCCACATTCAGCCCCTACAAAACACATCTGGCCACAGACAGAATTTTGGGAGTTGAAGTCCACAAGCCTTAAAGTTGCCAAGGTTGGAGACCCCTGCCCTAGAGTGCACATGTAATACCTCTGCTACATGAACTGCATTGGGGTGCAGTTTGCTTCCAGCTCCAACTTAGGGTATTGGTTAAATCCCTTCATGACATGAGCCCAGGTTACCTGGGATAGTGTTTCATTCCAATTAAATTGACCCATCCTACCTGGCCAAGCAGAAAAGACATGTTATAGACCCTGTTGGTTAAAGTTTCCAACTGGCTTGGTCTAGGAGGAGAGTCTTCTCTGCTGTTTCCCCTGCCTTATGGAACATCTTGCCCCCTGAGGTGAGGCTCGCTTTACTCTTCTGGCCTTCCAAAGAGCATTAAAACCTGACTCTGTCAACTGGCACAGGCATCAAAGAGTGATACACAGCCCTGGGGGTGGTTGGTGGCTTGATGGTACTCTCTCTGTCTTTTTAATTTTGTCTTTGTAAGGATTTTATTGGGTTTTATTATTATTATTATTATTGTAAACCACTCAGAGTCCTTAGTGAGATGGGTGGTGCATGGATTTGATAAATAAATATATCTTGCCTGATTCTGATTTAACCAGAGAAAAGTAAACTATAAAGATATCCTAATTGACCACACAGAACTACCCACTTTATTGAAATACAGCATCTGCTTTTCTACATTTGAAATAACCCAAAGCAATGTTCGTTCCATTCTGCAGAATTAAGCTACCTTAAAATATCTCCGATTATGCTGTTACATTCTGCTGTGCATTCAACATCTGGTATCAACAGCCTAAACAACAAAAAAGCATGATTATGCTGTCAGACTTAATAATTCAGAAATATTAACCAGCTCTCATGCTATCTGTAGTTTTTCCATGTGTAATTGGCCCTTGATGTGTATTTTGTACTTAGGAGACTCTCTGCATACCAGCAAAAGAGAACAAGCATTCGATCTTTCATGTAACTAACAGGGATCATTTCAGCTAAATGAAACCACTTCATCAGCAAATGTTTATTTTTTAATTGTTGGGGGGGGGGGGGAGTTCTTAACCAGCCAAGCATCAGTTAGAAAATAGCAGGAAACAGAATATAATAAGGAAATCTCTGTGGGCATAATTCTAGATTAGCAAACTGATTTAGTTTTAGGTGAACTTGAAACCCATGTATAAAGTGACCAACTGACTATTGTTTCGCTAGTTGGAAATTTCAGGATTTTACCTTATTCGTAATTAAAACATTTATGTCTTCTCTTTGACTGTTGAGCTAAATTGCCACGTATTTATCAAAGAGAATCCTGAACTGTTCTTCAATGAATTAATAGTGATTTAATGAATATGTGATTACAGATAAAAGGCAAGTACAAAATACTGTTTATGAAATATATTTATGAATTGTTGCATATATAAGGTTTTTTTTAAAAAAGAGTCTATTATGTTCCTGCTGTTTGGGTATATAAAGTACACTAATCTGTAGATTATTAAGCACAAATGAATGGGTTTACACTTGTGCTATGCTGCAAATTCTGGTTTAAACACCACACTGATTAGGTTCTACAATATGCCTGCCATCAGAATATCTGTTACCTCACATAAAGGAGCCTATAGCCTTGAAAGTAAATTGCAGTTCCCAAACTAAATTAAAATTATTTATTTTTCATTTAGTTTTTTTTTAAATAAAGTATTTAGCATTAAGGTGATGTACAGCAACAACAGATATAAACTAGTGAATAATAAACACATAACAGTACAGAAATGTACAATTATATATATCATATTTTAATTGATACACATGATAATCTTTTTTTTCTGTTTTCTGTCTTTTTAACATTTTAACCCATCTAGAGTCATTTTGGAGTTGAACAGCCTCTAAATCTAAATTTAGTCAATAAAGTCATCAATAACACCCCACCAATAAAGTCTCAAAGGTCTCTGGAACACTCTAGTTTCTTTGAGCTTCCAGAAGACCTTGATAGTGGAGGCTGCCTATGTCTTGGAATTCTTGGAGGTCAAATGGCGGAGAGGGGGAATCCCACAGAAAATGCCTGTTTTCAGTTTTAGAGATCCAAATACAATGGTACTAACTCTTCAACACTAAAGATCTATTTGTCACCCAGATGTCAAAGGTGTAAGTAGAGTTAAGGATTTACGAGGCTGCATCACTAGAGGAATAGTATCAAGTTCATGTGAAATATTAGTATCGTTATATACTGCCTTGGTAAAACCACCCTTGGAATACTGTGTCCAGTTCTAGTCATCATAATACAGAAAAGATATTAAGACTCTAGAAAGAATGCAGAGAAGAGCAGCAAAGAGGATTAGGGGACCGGAAGGTAAAGCATATGTTGAACACTTTATATGTCTAGTCTAATGAAGGAAAGGTCTAAGGATGATATGATAGCAGTCTTCCAATATTTGAGAGGCTATCACAAAGAAGATGGGGACAACCTAATATACAAAGCACCTGAGGGCAAAATAAGAAGTAATGGATGGAAATCTATCAAAAAGAGATCCAACCTAGATTTAAGGAGAAATTTCCTGATAGTGAGAACAATTAATCAGTGGAATTGCTTGCCTTCAGAAGTTGTGGGTGCTCCATCGCTGGAGGTTTTTAAGAAGAGATTAAACAGCCATTTGTCTAGAATATTGTCTAGAATATTGAGTCTCCTGCTTTGGACTAGGACCTCCAATGTCCCTTCCAACTCTGTTATTCTGTAATTCTGTAAGACAGATTCAGAGAATTAAAACAAAATCAGCATTATAGAAAGCAACAAGGAAATGTTGAAGAATGGATGTTTATCCCAGATGAATTGTTGAATAAGAATGGCATCTTTTTGAGCCTCAAGAGCTGTCATGTGTACAATGGAAAAGATCTATTCTCTGTTCTCAAAAAGATTTTTTAAAAACTAAAGTTATATATCACAAGGTCGATTTGAGCTGATAAGGATGGATATAAGATAACTAAAGCAAGGTATTAGTTACCTATATTGTAGTTCTGGCTTCTCTTTAACTGGAAATCTTCAATGCACAGATGTATGCATTTACACATGTATCAAGCAGGCCAACCATGCCTGAGGAACAAGATGTTCAGACTTGAAATATTTATGCTATATGAATATGTGTATGTATATTGAAAGTATAAGTAATGCCCATACTTAAGCCTAAACACTTTCCAATTTGCGTCCTCCCCAAAATATTTGCATAATCCCAAATGCTGTCCTAATGAGACTATCCATCTGGCTAAAAATATTCTATAACAAATATTTTAGAATAAAAAACCAAACAAAGTCTAGACCCTGAAAGACAGGCTCTGCTGGTAATAGCAGTATAACTAGCGAACAGTAATTGTGATTGCTTCAGGTTCTTGGTTCCAAAGGTTTCTGGTTGATGAGAATTTAAAACTTAATCAGTGGGATCACTGAACTAAATGATCTACAGTCAACGTTAAAGCCATCTCAAAGATCCAGATTGGCAAACAGTTTGCATGTTATGGTTTTCTTTCTTCCAAGAACTTACTTATCTCTTTAGAATATATTTTTTTATGTAACTAGATTACAGTTATATAGCTTTCAGAGAATCAGAATAGTTAAAAAACACTGAAAATATAGATTTCTCATTAATGTTTTAAAAAGTGTTAACATCTCCTTGGTTGTTATACATACAACAGAAAATTAAATATTTGTTGCTCAACATTCAGCCAAAATATGAGTTCTTCAATGAGTCAGAGACAGCTAGAAAAATGCGGGATAGACAGCATCACCACCAGATGGGTTTGTAATGGGCTGACAAATCATACTTAATGTGTAGTCCTTAACAGAACTACGTCCACGTGGAGGGAAGTAAGCAGTGGGGCACCTCAACATTACCTTTTAGACCCAGTACTTTTCGATATCTTCATAAACTATTTAGATGAGGGAATAGAAGAGGAACTCATCAAATTTGCAGACAACACTAAACTGGCAGGAATAGCCAACACCCCAGAAGACAAGCTCAAGATCCAAAAAGATCTTGACAGACTTGAACACTGGGCTCTATCCAACAAAATGAAATTCAGCATACATAAAAGTAAGGTTTTACATTTAGGCAAGAAAAACCAACTGTCTAGGTACAGACGAGGTGAGACTTGGCTGAATAACAGTAACCGTGAGAAGGATCTCGGAGTCCTAGTGGACAATCACTTAAATATGAGCCAACAGTGTGTGGCAACAGCCAAAAAGCCAATGCAATCCTAAGCTGCATTAATAGAGGGATAGAATCAAGATCGCATGATGTTCTAGTACTACTTTACAAAGCCTTAGTAAGACCATACTTGAAGTACTGGATCCAAGTCTGGTCACCACAATATAAAAAGATGTTGAATCTTTGGAAAGAGTGCAGAAAAGTGCAATAGGTATGATTAGGGCTGGAGGCTAAAATATATAAAGAATGGTTGTAGGAATTGGATATGCCTAGTCTAATGAAAAGAAGGACTAGGGAAGACATGATAGCAGTGTTCCAATATCTGAGGGGCTCCTACAAAGATGAGGGGACCAAACTATTTTCCAAAGCACCAGAAGGCAAGACAAGAAACTATGGATGGAAACTAACCAAGGAGACAATCAACCTAGAGCTAAGGAGAAATTTCCTAATGATGAAAACAATAAACCAATAGAATAAGTTGCCTCCAGAAATTGTGGGTGCTCCATCACTGAAGGCTTTTAAAAAGAGACCGGATAGCCATTTTTCTGAAATGGTATAGGGTCTCCTGTTTGAGAAGACTAGAAGACCTCTGAGGACCGTTCCAACTCTATTGTTCTATGTTCTATGTCCTTATGTCATAAATCTCTCTTAGTGGTATGAAACCAATTGAGGAATTTTATCAGATTATATATTCAGTCTGGGAACAAGGCATTCTTCATGCCTGTTTACTGCATGGCATTTGTGTGCATTAAAATCTTTAGACTAAGGACAAATGTCTGGTAATATTTGTGTGATCATATTTGGAAAGGATAACATAAGCATTCCATTCTGTTGCATGGTTTATTAGATAGTTCCAGTTTTTATTTTGGCAGAAAGTGGGGGTGGGGGTGGGGGATGAGAAAAGCACATAATTATCTTCTTTCTTCTTTCTTCCAATTGCTTGCCACAAAATGGAAAAATAATAAAATGAAAGGCTAAGAATATTGATGAGAATTGGAAACAGATTGTGTTGGAAGCTTTTTGCTGGAAATATATTATAACTTATTGCTGCATGTTTTGTATTTGAGGATATTGCGCCATATTAGTTCCCACATCTGGGCTTTAGCAGGTGGGGGAGGTATGCTTAACCTCCTCCATTTCTGTACTATTATCTTGCAATCATTTTCCATGTCGGCACAGATGTAGCTGTAAAAACTTGGTTCAAATTAGAGCTGTGAGAGCTGGGGAAAAACCACCTGGAAACCCACATTTTGGGTGTGTGTATTTATTATATATATGTATATGTATATGCCCACCCAGAGTTTTCCACTGCAAGTTGCTTTTCAGCAAGAAAAATGCCTAAATACATGCAGAGGGATTCTTTTTCTGTTTTAAAAAAGAAAAACATAAATAATTTTTAATATAAAGAAGGACTAAGGGAGACATGATAGCAGTGTTCCAATATTTGAGGGGCTCCTATAAAGACAAGGGAGTCAGATTATTTCTCAAAGCACCAAAAGGCAAGACAATAAATAGTGGTTGGAAACTGACCAAGGAGCATGTAAAATATAAGTCTGCATCCTTTCTGTTTTGTTTTTTGTTCTAATTATTTCCCCCATTTAAGAATAAGAAAATTGAACTCTAAATTGGTACCTGTTGAACAGTGCCTGGATGACCGAGTATGTTGATACTCTGCTATGCCATCTTCAGTCTTCATGCAGAGAAATATATCAGTGAATATTATCCAATGACCTCCTGTTATGTATGGAGCACTGAACTATAGTATCAGCCTGAATTTTGGCACCACCATAATATAACTGGCTTTATTTATTTTGGTCATAAGATTAGCCCAACAACCGAAGGCCAGAAGAGAGCAGCAAGGCATTCCACAAAGAATGTTTGTGGCATAGAGCAGCAAAGGATAACACAATAAAGTTATGATGGTATTTTTTAGAAGGAATTCAAAATTTTACATGACATTTTGATTTTTAGTACATATCAGCTGTTTATATTTGTGGGGTATTATTTTATAAACTCCAACCAATGACAGTCATAATTAAAAGACTAAGATGGCTGAGAAGCTGGTAGACAGCTTTTGTGACTTACACTCAAGCTTTCTTGCAGAGAACTTTGTATTGAAGAGGTGACACACTTTTGATGAGGTACTTTATCACCTGAAAGTGATGTTTTGCAAGTTATTGAGGCACACGGATGATCTCATCTCTTTGGTCACCACAGCTCCCAATAGATGCACAGAATTAATCAGTAAATGAAGTATAACAGGCTGACCTGTAGAAATGGGTGCTTTAAAGGTGCTTCAAAGTTTTTATCAAAGTGAAACATCCTTTGCAATATTTGCATAGTCCTAAATCTGAACAGAGAACATTGAGACACACTGTTCCTTTAAGTAACGCTCCAGTCATTTGTCTGGTGATTAACATTTAATCACCTAAGGAAGAGAATTCTGATTCTGATCCCAAGAAAGAAATACAAGAAAATCATTTAAAACGTATGTGAGACAACACAATTGCATCCACTGTGTCGCAACTTTTTAAAACACTGCTTACGAAAGGATTGTTAACTTGCTATTATGAATTGCTGATATCGGTTGACATTTTAACATAATTCTGTCTGCAGTCAAAGATTCTTATGTGGCCGTTTGTAATATCACAATCAATCCTTCCCCAGTTTAAACTGTTTTGCAAACAAACTTTTTCCCCATGAATAATTGATGAGGGGAAACAGCTTGCGGTGTATGTGCTCAGAACTAATTTTGTTCTATGTGGTTAGTGAGAATGAAGATGTGACCCAAGCCCAGTACCATTTAAATACTTAGTACTTTGTTACCTTGACTAGTGTAAAGTTGGTTCCCAAGGTAAAAACTAAGTGGTCTGCTGGCATATGGTGTAACCTCCATTTGAGTGCTAAAAGCTGGAGACTGTTTTTGTGAAACAGATGTTGTTGAGTGCAGCAATGCACAACTGACTCTATCTAACAGCTGGGAATCCTCGGTGACCCATATAGCTGGAAATAAACATGGCCCTATGTTTGGCAGAAGTATAAAGAGGCAAATTTTCATTTGTTAAAAGGGCTCCACAAAATGAAGAGTAAATGTTTCCCGCTGTAACCTGATTTTTATTCACTAGAGTTAGCTCTCCGGCAGTTTTCGGCAATGGCTTTAGATTATTAGAGCCCCCCCCCCCTGCCAGATGAAGGCTGCAGTTGCATTGACATATAGTGCAGATGGGAAATAAACATCTGCCTCAATCAAGAGAGGAAACCAGCAGACAAGGCTGACGGATATTCTCTGGCAAGACACTCTTTTTCAGGAAACCACATAAATGCTACAGGACCACAACCACTGGCATCGTCTGGTGCTGTCCTTATGTGGTTACTGACCATGAAGAGAGATGATTAGTATGCACTCTCTAAGGAGGAGTGGTACAGATGCTCAGAGTGATATGCTTCCAACTCACTAGGATGGGGTTTGCTATAGCCATGTATTCTAAGCTGCAGAGCAGCTTGGATTTATTTTTTGCAGTGTTTCAATGACATTTACCACCCATAAATCCTCTCTATCTGGGGGAGAGGAGAGTGGAAGGGGTTTCCGCATCACCAGCAAAAGAATATAGCTGGATAGCAGTAGTGATATATAGAACAAGGGAGGGAGAAAGATAGAGAAGAGGAATGGAAAGAGAGAAAGCACAGATTATTCTAATATTTTATTATTATTCAGTTCCTTTCATATTTCAGGAAATCAAGCATTTTGTTTAATGGACAGTGAAGAAAAACAAACAAAGAAGAAAACTGGTAGACACCAAGGTAATCAAAGCCATTTTAGTACTAAAAATAATCTTTTTTAAAAAGGTTGAAATAAATCCAGATAGTTTACTGTACATCTCTCCATAGTGACTTAAACTAAACAATCACCATCACCTTTTCTAGGATTTTGCACAAAACATGATTATTAATAAATAAGTAATAGGAACCAAGCTCTTCTGGCGCTACCAAGGATTTTCTTCTTTTAAAAACGCAATTATAATTGCTCCCAAACGAAAACCCTCTTCCTATTTCCTCTCTCATTTGCTCCCTTTTCCCACAATTGTCTATGTTGCCACCCAACCCTGATATTTCAGTTATGCCTGTTTTGACTCCCATTCTCTCCTTTTTCCTTCCTTTCTATATTTGGTATCATTAGATAAAAATGTTTACAATTGGTGTGTTAGATCACTGTAAAATAATATCAATGAACTCACTTCAATAATCTGAATAATTCCTTTCCATGATTTTCATGTGCTTCATATGTAAAATAAACTTGTGAAGTTTAGTGGCTGCTTAAGACAGTTGTCATAGTTTGTAAACATGAATCATAATTAAGTAATGATCCTTTATCTTTTGTTAGTTCCATCAGTGGATAACTGCCATTTGTGAGTTAAAATTTGGAATATTCCCTGAGCAAGTGAAACTGCACTGCACAGTTTAAAAGATCTGAACTTTTAAGAACAGGCTGTATCAGTGTCTCACTATACATCTGATATATATGTTTCCGAGATGCTGAGGCATAGCTAAGTAATTTTTCCATTAATTTACTTTTTTATTGTTTCATCCATTTTATTGAATTAGAGTTGCATCGCCTTCAACTTATAATAACAAGATATCAGAGAATGAGATATGTTTAATGTAAACTCTATAAGCAGTTCCTGAGAAAGCCAATATTTACAAGTCACATGAAAATTATCCCCAAAATATATCAGATTCTAGTTAACATAATATTTTTTATTTTAAAAGAAAGTAATATATTTCTTCTCACACTACAGCTTATTAATAATACTTATTGAATAAGGCCTACTATGCTTGCTTAGAAAAGCAGTATGTCAAAACATTATAACATAATTAGATTGTAAAGGTGTAATAAATCTTCTCAATTAAGTGACTGTGCCTTTTTTGAATTCCATATTCTTCATACAGTATGTATAATCTTTTCTGAGCAAAGTGAAAATAATGTAGAGATTTGAAATTAAGAGACATAGTCTACAAGTAAATAAATTTACACATACACATGTATTTACCTACTTGAAAATGCAATAATCAATATAGACTATGGAAAAAATCATTAAAGTCATATTGCTTCTCCACTCATCATTAACTCTATTTTAAATTTTAGAAGACATAAGAATATAATTGCCTCCATATATAGAGAAACCAGCAATTTTTCTATAGGCTAAATTCAAGAAGAAATATTTATGTTCATAATTTTAATTATCTTGTTTTGAAAAATAGTCTGAAGGTACATATATAGTTCCATTTCTCTCTCTGATCTGCCATATTAGTTTTCCAAAGTTCTCACTGCCATTAAAAGTGCTTCATCTGACTGTTGGTTATTTGTTTTGTTCTGTTGGTTTGTTTTGACAATAATTCTGCTTCATCGAAGAGTTTTCATCAAGGAGTTTATACAAAGTTTCTCTGGCCTAGTATATTTTATTGTCCCAGGAAAAAGGACATTGCTAGTTCCTATATTCCAGACACCCCATAAAGTCAAACATATTTTTTTGGGTTGAGGAGGGAGGTTGATTACACAAAACTAGGGAGTAGGATAAGCACCTACTGTAAAGGTGTACACAGTTTGCCCATAGATATCAGTCCAGTTTAGATCAAAATGGATTTCATGGTTTATATGGCTCTATCCTCTTGCAGAAGGAAATGACTGTTGCTCTGGCTCCCAAAATCTGCCATCTGATCACTGTGCAATACCACTACCTTAGTCAAGCCCAACTGATGTCTCTTATCCAACCTCCTATATTTCCAGCGTTCATTAAAACAATATTTTTTTTCCTTAGCAACAGCTTGCAGTCCCACTTTTTTCATTTGTTATTTTATTTTTCAAAGGAAATGGCATGGCATAGTTCAGTCTCATTAATTTTAAACTGCCAACCATTTGTGTTAGCCCTCTCTACCTACATACACACATAAGCATTGTCTACACTACAGTCTTGAAGCCAAAAGAATAGCTTAGTTTCAGAAGTTATACTGGCTATTGCAAAGGTCTGTGTAATAAGTTTGTTCTTGTCTAGAGTTGTCTAAAGGACTTTTGGGAATCTCCACTTTATTGTCCAAATGCAACAGAGATCTGCTAAGATCATTATAACTTTTCTCATTCTGTCCCAAATGTCTCTAGTTTCAACTGCATATGCAGCTATACTTTCATATTCTGAATGGAAAATTATTTCGTATGGAGAATGCCTCTAGAAGGATAAAATCCCTATCTGACAAAACTTGCAAAAATCTGAACTGAATAATAGATGATGGTGATGATAGCAATAACAATAACAGAAGCTTTAGAGAGTCACACAAACCATTTTTAAAAAAAACTTATTTGCAAGCTGCTCTGGGAGACTTTTTGGCTAAAGAACAAGGTTAAAATGCTTCATATAAACAAATAAGTCATAACATTTTTGCCACAAGGCATTTGTTATTTAAATTTAAAATCAATTTTTACTAGAAATTGACAGAAAATACACATTTTTCCTTTCAGTGTTAAAATGCACATTTTAGTAATTGAAAATTTCCACCAGGAAATAGAAAAGTTTATTTCACTACTTTCCCCATGAATTAGGCAATGAAAGTTATGCATGGATGTTGCCCAAGAGGCAATTTCAATGCAAAACAATGCAAAATGCATAACCTAAAGTAGAAAAGCATTGTCCTCCAACTGGGCCTTAGCTCAAATAGTTTAGAGTGTATTGAATATTGTTTATTTCTAAAAATGCTCCACAGGAGAGATTTAAAAAAACAAACAAACCAAACTGTATTTGTTCTTCAGCCAGATAATATTTTACCTGGAATACAAAACCTTCCCACTATTGTAAAATATAAAATTTTGGCTATCACAATGCCCTTATTTGAACAAAGGTTAAAATGAAAAAGAAAAAAAATGTAACTGATTACTTTATACAGGGGTTATTTATTGGGAGGAAATTGGATACTTAGGAAGCTCTGTGGTATTGGCAATATCTAATCAGAGATCTTCAGGGCATGGTATCATCCACCAACTAGAGAAGGGCAAAGTCTGTTGAGTATCAAATGCAAATAAAATCATATCTATTTAAAGCATTTCTGTACTGCTCTTCTGAAAACCACTACCAACATTTGAAATAATAAGGCAATATCAAAATAGTATTCCTCATGTCCAGCTTTATCCTCCATCCCACCTGATTTTCTTTATTTTAGTCTAATTTAAAAATAGGCTACTTCTGAGGCACAACAATCATACCTATGCTTTTAGTTAAATGGGCAATTGCACTTGTATAATATTCTATGTATATTATACAAGTGCAATTACCCATTTATTAGCCTGCTTAAGTTCTGTGGTCCAGATAGATGCCAACAATATACTGTATATATGGGAAATTTAATATGATGTCATTAGCTATGGAGAATAATATGCAGGCATGTGCGTGCATCTGCACACATGTACATGGCTTCCAGAAGAAAGTGAGGCTTTAGTTTCTTTGTAAAAGGCAAAGAGAGAGGTTACTGAAACAGTATTTTTAGAGCAATATGTGGAACCAACAAAGCTCCGGAAACTATTTTCCATATGAGTCCCTTGTGCCTGCAACTCTGGCAGGCAATGGCTTAGTACATTAGTATCTCCTGAAATTCTTCCAGCTACTGGGAACTGCTTCATTATTATTTAATAATATTTGGCTCAAATTGGCATATCCTTCGGCTGTGCAAAACCATGTTTTATGAAATAGCATGCTTTCTGACTATTGGAATTGTGTGTGTGTCTATGTGCATGTATGTATATATTTAAGTATGTGTGTTTTATACACACAAACACATGCACCCTTTCTATCCAAGCCTTATACTGTAATAAATGAAATAAAAGATGAACTTAAACTATGAACTCAAATTAAATAGAACTAATGATGAGAAATAGATGACACTCTGCCATTTTTCACAGCACTACTCATGAGAGAGAACATACATTTATAATAATAAAAGTTGCCTATTTGGAGCAAGGCCAGCCCAGGACATATTGCTGCCTGGGATGTCCAGGATAAAAAGACCAAAACACCTCCCCACCAGCAATCAATGCTCAGATGAGCATAGATTAACATCAGACCAACAATCAAAAAGTAAACAATCAAGAAACTGCCAAACAAGCTAACAATAAACAGCCCAACCAAAAACCCTGCAAGACCACTGCCAGCAACACTGACAGGGCAAGCCACTAGAATATGAATTCTTCTCCTTGCTAACATTAATGATGTTACTTAGTTTCAGTAATGAAACATCTGCAAGAAAACAACCAAGCTCAGAGACCACGTCATACATTTTTCAATATATAGCAATGCAGATAAGGAAAACAAGGGAATCTTACATTTGTCAGCACTTTGATTGAATCACTCTATTGAATGAGTAGAATTATGAATCAAAAGGGGCATTTGTGTCAAACAGTGAATCAGGTGGCTTTGAAGCACTTTGTAGCCTTTTGAAATGCATTGCGGATTCAATGATTTTTCTACACAATCTGAAGAGTAGCCAGAGTACTTTTCTAGTTTCTGAAGTTGTTAGCAATGACATATAAAGTTGCAGTTTTATTTTCATACATAGTGATGGCTCTTTGATATTGCCATGAGTATCTCCCTAATGAGATGTGCTGCCTTATAAAACTCTTTTAGGATAGCATAGCTAACTGCTCTGGGGCTTCATATATTTTCTCAGCTCTCAACTACTTTTCTGTGGCCAACTACATGCTATCAACTTGTTCTCTTTTATATTTTGGAATATTATACTTCAAAGCTGATTCTGTTATTGCGGTTGGAAATTTATATTAGCTCCCATCACTCTCAATGTCAGCTCAAGAGCATCCAAATCAGTACTCATTTTTGAACCAAATCTTGTGTTTAAATTCTGTATGTCTGGGATATTAAAGTCTTTTGATATCAATGAATTGGTTCCCAGCTAACACAGTTCTGGTCTAAATGTTTATTACAAATATATAAGATGTTGAAGGATATTTCCTCTGTGTCAATCTCTTTCTCACCAGGTTGCCTAATTCTCCAGCACTATATATTTGGGCTGAGACAACTTCAGTATACATAACCTTCATTGTATCTCCAACCTGTATCATTTGAGTGATGCTGTGGACGTTCTGTCTTAATAGTTGGAAACTATAGGGATCTGGATAGGGAGCAGCAGTCTTCAACTTAACCCTAGCAAGGCCAAGTAGTTCTGGGTTTTAGGAACCCCTGGTTATGGGGACCTTCCCTTTCTCATTCTGGTGTTATGTGGTGTGGTCCAGACTTACCCCTATCCTACTGTCCTTTTACAAGGCCTTATAATTCACAGTAGGGTCCTTAGAGGTGTTGGAACCTCATAGTATTATTTCACATTATTGTGAAAAGTTGGTTCTTTCCCAGCTGTTAGTTTAGTAATTTATATTATTATATTGTTTTTATTGTTTCTAAGTAATATTCACTGCCCAGAATCATGTGTTCTAAGATCAGTAACCATATAAATATCAATGTAAGGAATAATATCCTGCTGTACTATATTTTTTCTATTCTTTTGGTAACTACTTGCTGCTAATAAGCCACAACTTGAGTCCACCTCTAGCAGATGCAAAGCTTGCCAGCTAGCTCTTCCAGTATTCTTAGCATGCCATATTATTGAGTGAGCAGACAATAAGGTACAAGAACAAATCAACATTCTTCTGAATGACTATTCCAGAAGAGGCCAGATTTTGCCAAAGTGCCATGTCTGGCTAGGCAGTATAGCAAAATTAATAAATGGGGGCCCTTCCCAAGAAGTAACAGGCTTAATAATAAGCTACATCAATCTTTCTGGCATCTATAAAATCCAAGGATCAGAGGCAATCATGTCACACCCTATCAGGGCAAGGCAATAGTCATTTTTCTGTCTGGTGCCATTTTTATTTTCTGAAAAGGAAATAGAAAAGTAAGATCTGACTTTAAAACATTTTTTTATATCTATAACTTCTGTCAGTGGCTGTGCAGACCTTTTCTATTTCCTCTGCTTTAAAAGGGGCACAGGGGAAACATTTTAAAAAATTATTGTAGTGATAGTTAGTTGAAACTTGGCAGGGTAAATTTATTCTAAAAGGCCATATATCATTCCTGCAGTTTTATTCTGATTCCACTAAAAAATGGAACAGCTGCAAGCATTTCAATTCTTCCCCATTTGGGGAATTATTTATTTTTTTTAACAGAATTTTGAAATATCTTGAATTAAATTGGTTTGTCCTAGATTCACAAGTCCAAATTTCCAATCTAATTAAACCAAGGCTGACTTGTGAATCTTATGAAAGAATAAGTAATAATCAGTCTATAGTCAAATAAGTTCAAGAAACATTTCAAAATGGGTCCTTTAACAAATTTTATGTTATCTTTCCTGGTTTAGGTCATACTTTTTTTTTTAAAGGAAACAAATCTGGAATTTATTTATTCTTTCCTAATATTTGTGTAAAGTTTAGGAAAAGTTTTACACTAAAGCTTTCAGTTTAATGGGAAGTTGTGCTTGATAAAAATGTCCACATATCAGTGTATATTTTGTTGCCCCATTTTTTATTTAATAAGGCCCTGGTCTCCAAATGAGTAAACTGCATTCTTTTATGAGATTAAACATGCTGGAATGTATCACAGTTTTGTTTTCTAATTAAAAGACACTATTGGGACCCGCAGAACAGCAAGGGGCCTCGGCCGATTGGAGGGAAGAGTGATTTCTCCATTGAAAATAAATGCCCCAGCTGCTCTACAGGCAACAAAATGGCAAGAAGAGGGATAGGAAAGGCGCTTTCTCACAGATGGGACCACACCACATGGTCAGTGGAAGTCGCCCATTTTACTTCACAATAACTAAGTCAATTATTTTGCATCAATATTTGAAGGCCTTGTGTTACCATGCCTTAGAAATAGTATCTGAGAAGCCAAGCTACTAATACCACAAGGATAGTATAACAGAGTACTGTATTACACGGCATTGTATCTACTAGTAGAAACTATCCATGAAAAATATTGCCAGCAATTTGGAATGATAGGTGATTCTTTCTTTTCCCATTTTGTGCCATTTGAATTAAACATTGTAACAGGCAACTGATTCTTAATCAGTACATCTATGTAAATCAGATACAGCAGTCTGAACCATTGAAGATCCTTTTATTTGATCCTTTCTTTCCCTTTATCTCTGAATACTGGAAAATAGGGATTATTTCTTACCAAAATCCAAGTTTAGATACTTATGAGATAGTATTTCCATTAGAAAAATAGCTATAAGGCACAACTGGAGTCTTCATCAAAATATGAAACCAAGAGCAAAACTATTGTGAACTGTGTTCACAGAGTAAGATCAAGAATTGCTGTTTTCTTTTTTATGCCTGCTGACAACATTCTGTGGTATTATGAAAACTACTGTGGTTCTGTACATGAGTGGTTTCAAATGTTCTAAACAAGGAGAGAAACAGGAAATTGAAGTAGACTATGTTCCTTCCTCTCGTGCTTGCTTGAAATGTTTAAAGTACATTTACATTTCCAAAGTTGGAGTTCCTCAGATATGTTGAATCTACAACTTCCAGAATTCCAGGAGTGACCATACACCAGTAATAATTCTGGACATTGTACTTCTGAAATATCTGGAAGGTACCAGTTTGAAGAAGACTGCTCCCCCTAAGCAGAAATGCATAACATCAAGAAAACGTGTGAAACCAACTAGCTCTGTTAGAGAATAATATGACGGCATTTCCCTTATGCGGTGGATTGCATCTTCTTTTCTTTCTTCTCTCCATTCTTACTATAACCTCTCTTCTCTGCATTATATTCAGTCTGTATGCTACCAAAATTCTCACTTTTAAGAATTTGTGAGATTCTTTTGTAATTTTCAATTGAGCAAAATTGGAAAATATAGGGCAATAATTATTAAACTAAGATAACTCAAATGGACTAACTTACAGAATGCTGAGATCCATGACTCCTGTGGGAATGATTTGGGGAAGTTGTGGCTGCTTCAACACCACTATGCCTTCCAATTACACTTCCCAGAAACTTATAGGTTGCATGGCACAAGTAAAGAGAGAAGGAGTGTATCTCCACCTTCTTTCTCATCTGGCTCCTAAGTCCAATAAGCTAGCAGCAAGGCCCAACAGGTGAGCTATGATTGACTACTATAGGATCTGATATGATTTAGATTTTACACTAATTACTTGTATTACTTGCTACAATTCTCCTAACTAGAAACGATGGCATTAACCATATTGTGCATCTCAAAAGTGAATATCTCTTCATAATCATCAAGAATAATGTCTGTGTGTATACCAAAACAAGGTAGACCCTTGCAGTAACAAAAGGCTATTCTGATCAAAATATTTGCACTATAGAGGCTGTGGGTTGTTCTGGGTGATATCTATGCTGTTAGGCAATTGTATCATGTAGTAAAGTATCATTCCCATTTTTCTTCAGAATTGTTTATGCAAGCCCCGTTGTTTTGTTTTCTGCCAGACATTCTTCATAGTTGCTAAAAATGCCTGCATTCCTGAATTAGTTCTGGAATTTCCCAGTTTTCCACTGACTATTGCATAATGAACTGTTGCAATTTATGCTTTATCATCCAGTTTGTTTCACATTAAAATGAAACAAAGAAACTTTTTTTAAAATATATTTTATTAGATTTTTATAGGGATGGGGAGGGTGGAGGTAGGTAAAGGTGTAACATAGGGTAAAAAACAAGGATTAGACCAGGGGTAGGGATAGGTACAATAATGGGGTTACCCCCAACAGTAAGTCAACGCTTTAGCAAGCAGACTATCGTCCGGGTATACATGTTAAGTGTGCATAGTTAACATAATACTAAAAAGCTATAGTAAATAAATTTATCACTAATAATAATAAAAAATTAACCAATACATATCATTCATTCTATGAATAACAATAATTAATATACTATTGATAATATATTACTGACTGAATATAATTACTTATAAATACTAGTATATTGCTTATTAATTATAATTACTTATAGGTATGAGTATTCACCGCAAACATCTAACATAAAAGTTAAAAAATAAAAAAATATCATTTATCTTATTTAATTTCATAACCTTTTTTCGTTCTGTCGTATTGCTAACCATTGATAGAATTTTCCCCATGTTTTAAAATAAATTGTGTCTTCTTTCTCTTTGATTTCTAAAGTTAGTCTATCCATTTCTGCGCATTCCAATATTTTCGTAATAATAATCTGATCAGGTGGTATCTTTTCATTTTTCAAAAATTGGGCAAATGCTATTCTCGCAGCTGTTAATATATGTAAAATTAAATATTCGTTCTCTTTTCCATAGTTAGATCCTAGTATTCCTAGTAGAAACAGTTCCGGTTTAAATTCTATCTGTATCTTAGTCATCTTTTCTAACCATATATGAATCTTAAATCAATATTTCTTTGCATTAGGGCATATCCACCAGATATGATAATAAGTCCCGAAACAAAGAAACTTATTGGCCCTTTTCAATATTCCTCTTTTATATTATTGCCATAGCATGTTATTTTGTGTAAATAATAAAATGCATAAAGTGTATTTGTCTTATTTACCCATAAGATATTAAGGAAGGCAAATGCCATTCTCTATAAGCCAAACATAAAGAAGGAACTGTTCTAATTTACTTTCAAAATCACTTCAAAAGTCAACTTTTGAACATTTGTTTTGTCATCTCTGTTATCTTAAATTTTTTTTTGAAACCAGGTTATTATTTTAAAAAGCTAATAGAAAATCAACCCTTTAGGCAGAAGAATTTAGTTCAGAAATTGGTAGTCACCTATCTGAAATAATGATAATGTTGAGATAATGTTAATCTGCTGTTATTAAACTTTTCTCATCAGTCAAGAATTCATTGCTACTCATATACTAAGTGCATATATCCTTACTGCTAGTCATAATGGAAACCCACTACAATATTTTAAATATATCCAATATATAACAGAAACATAGAAGTTAGATTGCTAACCTCATTTGCTTAGAAATAATTTCCATTTATTTCAGTTGAATTCCCTTTAAATAAATGTCTTTCTAATAAATTCTATACCATACATTGACTAAATTAGCTCAGCTCTTAAAGTTTTTAAAAGATAATTTTTAGCACATGCTGGTTCCAAACAATGTAAACTTGGCAAGTTTCCCATTATGAATGCAAGTGTAAAGCTTAAATCTTCTCACAGTTACACTAGATACCCTTTCCATTGCTTCCCTCGTCCTTGTGGTGTCTTCATGATCCAATTATGAATAATGTATAATCAGAGTGGGAATCTCATGTTTGTCCTTTTTATTTTGTGTCTTCCAAGATATATTAAAACACCCCAGTGGGTGGCAAGCTGACTAAAATACAATAGTCTCATATCTAATGCTATACAATGAATAATTCCTGTGCATTAATTTTAATTACTCTAATACTTCTAAAGAAGTTCACTAGGAAGATTATCCTCATCTCTGCATTTTTAAATTTACAAATCTTGGGGGAACAACTAAATATTTGTTTCAAAAGCATAATTCCAAGCATAATTTTGACCACTTATCAAAATTGTGACCCAACAGCTTCGTTCAGCCATTTTTACAATATTATTTAGCTGGTTCCTGTTATTATTTACTCTGTGACATTCTCACTGATGCACCTCAGGCTACAGGCATGAAGAAGCATCACTTAAAAAGTAATTTAGCAAATAAGGATGGTTTCCCATCGGTGAAAATAAAAGGAAAAGTTGTAGTAAATAGATAATGTAAGCAATAGGTGCCTTGGGGGAACCCAAAGACTGTCTTCTTTGAAACCCACAATAAGGAGGTCCTGAGGCAGCAGGAGCTGACATTGTTTAGAAATGCTCCCTTATGGCGTTCTCATTAATTAACTGCTCTGTTTGTTGATTCTAGGTTGATTCAGTTTGTTCTCGGGAGAGCATTTTTGGAAACTCAGTAATGCCTTGATGCAGAATTTCATCTTCAGGCCCAACATTCTCATGATGTTGCTTTACTAGGGTCACAGAGACAATGAAGTGAAAAGGAGAATTTGTGGGGTAAAAAATGATAATCAAAATATTTTAAAATTCAGATGTAATTTTTGAAGAGTCTCCCCACAGAGCTCAAACATTACCTGAAGCAAAGTTTGACTGACAGACAGGATGTAACGGAGAGCCAAACAAAAGGCATGCATAACCAGTAGGAAAGTATTTGCTTCTAATGATTTGAGAAAGCATTTAATTAAGTTGTTTGCCAATTAATACTTCACTGTTAATGCTTCGTGAATATTTTAAATGGTTGAACAAACTTTTACTTCTTATGGAAGCAAGTATTAAAGACTTTCAAGATCACAAGAGATTTTAGATTCCTTTTTGCCATTGCTACAAACAAATAAATTAACCAATTTTGCTATCTTCTTTAAGATGGATATAAAACTAGAGTGTTAATAGTGTGACTGAAAGCTAAAACAGTGCATCAGTGCATCAAACTTTATTGTTCAGTTACACTGATTCTAATAATATTTTGCTAATATTTATATGTAGTCCCCATTGACTGACCACTCATTCAGCTATTATTTATAGTTACAGCAGCCCTGAAAAAGGAGAGATACGACTGGTTTTGGAGTTATGGCTATTGCAGCATCCCCATGATCATGTATTTGTGTTTTGAGCACTTGGCAATTGGTGCCCATTCATGATGGTTGCAGCATCCCATAGTCACATGATTGTTCTTTCCAACCTTCATAGTCAATTTCCAATAAGCAAAGTCAACAGAGAAGCTGGAAGAAAGTCGCAAGTCACAGACATATGACATCATGCCTAATAACCGCTGGTAATTGGCTTCACAACTGCAGCCAGAACTGATGCCATAAGTCAGTGCAGTTATGTAATGTTTCACTTCATGACCACATTGCTTAACAATGGAGTTGCAAGTTCTAATTGCAGACAATAAGTGAAGACTTCTGTTCTTTCTATTTAGAAATTCTCTGTACCCCACCCCAGTGATTTTGGTAGTAAAAACCAATTCCTGGGTCTGTTGGGAGTCTTGGACACTGGCAGCATACAAATACATATGACAAATAATGTAATCATGAATATTTTTGATGGCAACTGCATTGCACTTCACTTTCAGGGAGAGACAGTTCAAAACCAAATTAAATGTTACCATGAGGCAGGTTGTATATTATCATGTGGCTGGTGCCAAATTCCTGTAAGGAAGGCAGTATGGGAGTTCATATGGGGCAAATGATAAAATATCTGTGATAATATCACCATGGAAATTGCCTGACAAGCTTTACCTGACATTACCTAATATGCTTAAGGTAATTGTGTGATTTTACTACTATGTACATGTCATCATTTTAACATAATTGTGCTTTGCTGCAAATGCTGCTGGATGATGGGGATTTTATCACAGATAGAAAAAGAAACATTTCTATATAAATAAATATAATATAAATACAGCTCCATTTATATTTACCCCATAATCCATCTGTGTACTTATTTTCCCCAACCTGAATTATTTCTAACTTTTGAGTTGTTCATGGACAAAGGAATCTCTAGTGATCTAATTCCAGGATACCTGTGACAGCTCCCTAATGCAACTTAAATCTCACCACCCGCCCATTTTTTCATATTCAGTTGCAATTTATTTTCAACACAAAGATCTATTTCCTTCAAGGCAGTTTTTCTTTTCAGGATTTTATCTGTTAAATTCCTTGCCAAAGACTTAATTACATGCAACATTACACACATACATATACATTTACTGCACATGCCACATGTTTTTCAGCTCATCTTACCTCACAATGGCACTAGTACCAGCTTATGAACCATTGCATAGCTGGGGTCACTTGAAGTGGTAACAGAGGAATTAAAGAAGCATAGGTATGGTTGACTGGTTGACTGGTTGACAAGAGAGTACCAAACTCTTGACTTATCATCTGAGAGGCCTCTACTCTACCTCCAAGCCAAATGCTACTCACTGTAAGGGAGTAAACATTTGAATAAATAGTTATATTTAACTATAGGCATAAAATCTTTAACATTAATTGAAAACAAGTGTGATATAGTAGTTAAGGGATTGGTGTAGGAGGAAGGAAGTAGCACTCTGAATAACTTACAGCTAGTCACTCTTTTTGAGGTCAACTTACCTCATAAGGTGGAAAAATTGGAGAAGGGAGGTCTATATCTTGAGCTCCTGAATGAAAATTGGGGCAGAATTCTAATAAATAAATATTGTGAACTTTTCAATTAATTGCTGAAACACAAGGTTTTATTCAGGTATTGAGTCGGCTATTTGGAAACTGTTTTTTGTTTTGGGTAAATGTTCCCAGAAATTCTTATTTGATGAAACAAGGATTCAAAAACGTAACTCTTGTTAATGTACCATAAAACACAAAGCAAAAAAATCCTACAAGGCTTATCACGGTGTATAACCATCTTTAACCACCTGGATTCTTGCTAATTTTCCTACATTTTATAATGAAAAGCAGCATGAAATTAAAAGCTTCCTTGATAAAGATATTTGCAAACTGGCCCTGGGAGAAACATGAATATTTGAAAGAGAAAATATGCAAGTGGAATAAAAGCTATATATAACTTTTTTCTTCACTGTCTACTACTATATTGTAAATAATGTGAAGGAGGAGAATTTGTCCTGGAAATTTCTTTCAAAAAAGAAGTTAAGTTTTGTCAACATTCCTACGAGTCAAAAATGATCTTTGTATCCTTTTATAAGCTTCTTGACTTCTCTGCTTCCTTTCAACCCAAAGGGAAAACCTCATGAACATCTTCCATTGAATTTTTTCAGATTGGGAAGTGTGCTCATATTGGTGGAGTGGAAAAATTGTCTCAGAAATATCACAATATCAGCAATAGTACCCTTCAGTCCTGCTGACAAAATACACTCAAGAACACTGCCTGGGTAAAGTTGGAAGAAAGTCTCAAGGCAGGAATCCAGAAATCTTTTTCTCAAGGGAAGACAATATTGGAGAAGTTGCAAGGCAGATACTACCACAACACTGAAGTGCAAAGAGCTTCCTCCATGTCAGTGAGATCTGGGGCGGTTGTAATTTACCACTTGTATGGTGGAGCCAAAGTGAAGCAGCTGCCTGCTTTTGAAGCATACCCATTTGGCCCATTTGAAGCATACCCTTTATGGATGAATTTTTTGTTCAAAGTGAACGTTGTTCATGTGATGTTCAAGGAAAATAAATATACATCCACCCACCCCAAATGCTATTGGGAAACAAAGATATGCTCTGCACATTCACTTGGTCTTAGAGGGGGAAAAAACACGATCAGTAAAGTATGGCCCCTCTGCCATACTTGAACAATGCCTGTCCCAGACATTCTTAAAGACTTGATGCCCTGCAACTCAAAGTGCACAACTGGTGCAGACTCTGAATGGGAAACAGCTGCTCTCAGAGGTATGCTGCCCTTGGGAGCACACATTCTCCTGGGAGATATGTTGCAAAGTTCCTGCTGATTGAACCAGAAATAACTTTCCCTCCATAGCTGCCAGTAAGATCTTCAGGCACTCCATAGCTGGCTCACACAGAGAGCTTTCCCTTTCTCTTTCTTTTCTCTGCAAAAGGCAATCCAAAGAGATAGTAGAAATATACTTCCCTGAGGGAAGATTGGATCTAAAACTCTTTCCCTGTAGCAGAAAAACCATTGCACAATCAAGGAAATAAGAAGGTCATTATTTCATACAATTACTGTTTCTTTAAAACAAAGTCAGTGTGAAAACACCAAATGTATATAATTTGGGCCTCACATACATACACAGAGGCAAGTGGGAAATTATTTGGATATAATAATAATAATAATAATAATAATAATAATAATAATAATAATAATAATAATAATAATAATAATAATAATAATAATAATAATAATAATAATAATAATAATAATAATAATAATAATAATAATAATAATAATAAAGTTGGAAGGGACCTTGGAGGTCATCGAGTCCAGCCCCCTGCTCAGTACACTATAACCTCTTGATAATGGTGACATTTTCATAACTTTCAACACCCATATGAATTTAGCAGATAAAGTGAAGGTGAAAGCAATGATACAAGGAGGTTGGAGATTCAGGAAACATGAAGAGACAGAATTTCTTAAGATAAAGGGCAATTAGGCTACCCTTAGTTTAATGGTTATAGCTAGCATTTCCTAATCAAACAGCCTAATCAAAAGGATGTTGGGTACTTTGCTCTGTAATTATGTTTAACTAATAATTTAGTTAACAATTGTGCCATGATCGGTTTGGGCTAGAACCATCCCTGTTGTAGAATGTCCTCTTCCTCAGCTATGGTTCTGGCCCTCTGCACCAACCACTCATCAAAATTTGTGACAAACAGAAAGTGATTACAGAAGTGGGCATGCAATTAACAACCATCCAAAGAAGGAGGAATGGCTGGGGACTAGCAGTGTGACTGGGCCATCAGGCAAAGCTGTCATGCAACTGATGTATTATTAGGTCTCTGCAAATCTAGCCTGCTTCAATTTGAACTAGAGCAGACATGTCAAACTCGCGACGTCATGTGACGTCGCGCAACGTATCGGGACAGTTTTGCCATTGCTGGCAGTGGGGTGGGCGCAGCTTACGCATGACGCATCCGGCCCACGGTCCGGCAGTTTGACACCCCTGAACTAAAGATTCAAAATTTGAAGAGGATGTTAAGTTTGTGACTTGAAATTTGAGGGTAAACTGGATTCAAACTCCTTCAAGATTCACTTTGAACAAAAGATTCATCCATAAAGTTATGTTTCAAATGGGCCAAATGGGTATGCTTCAAAAGGCAGGCAGCTGCTTCACTTTCTTTCTTTCTTTCTTTCTTTCTTTCTTTCTTTCTTTCTTTCTTTCTTTCTTTCTTTCTTTCTTTCTTTCTTTCTTTCTTTCTTTCTTTCTTTCTTTCTTTCTTTCTTTCTTTCTTTTTCTTTTGGCAGAATGGGATGATATACTCTTTATACAATTAGATATTTAACCTGCCAAGTTTCACTTGGATGTATTTAAGGAGTTCACTGAAGTAATTTTTAAATGCTTGTCTTATGGCAATGATAGCATGGGTGATGAAAAGTCAGCATAATAACCTCCATGTTCACAAAAGAATCCTAAGCTGTCCTGAGCTAATGATTCAACTTTAAAAGTCCCCCCCCCCCAGAATTACTTAAAAAGTAAGTTTCTTCTTTTTCATTTGCTTTTCTGGGTGTCAATTTTGGCATGACCTTAAAAATGGCCATTGATGATATTTGAGTGGGTAATGCTTTGTTGCCTCTAAGCCATGGTAGTGCAGTGGCTAGAATGCAGTATTGCAGGCTAATTCTGCCAACTGTCAGCAGTTTGATTCTTACCAGCTGAAGGTTGACTTAGCCTTCCATCCTTCTGAGGTCAGTAAAATGAAGACTCAGATTGTTGGGGGCAATATGCTGATTCTGTAAACCACTTAAAGAGGGCTGTAAAGCACTGTAAAGCAGTGTATAAATCTAAGTGCTATTGCTATTGCAATCACTGAACTGTCTGATAAAACCTTTTGGACAGGATTGATTTTCCCATTTAGGATGGTGTAGTACTTCTGCCTTTGATCATTATGGGTTGCCAAGAACATTGACATAGCTGGTTGGAAAGTTTTGCCCTTCCCAGAAGGAATTCAGTTAACATTGGTGGGACTTAACTGTGTCCGGTGTGTGGCTTCCTGCAATATTGTACCTTAGCTAGTTATTAGAGACAGAAATCAAGATGGTGCAGTAAGATACAGTGAAATAGGCAAATTGTAAAGAAAGAGGCTAGGACAGATTATTCCCATATCATAATGCTTGATTAGCACCTGTGAGCACCATTCACAGATTGTCAAGAGATTTAAGACTGTCCAATTGTGCAGAACATCAAAGGCTGACACAAAAGTACAAGCAGAATTGTTCTACTTTAAATGATGAAAGATTAGATGAATGCTTAACAGTGTTGGCAAGAGCAGTTTAGAAGTATGCATTCCATTATCTAAAGGGAATGCAAAATTAAGGCCAGAGTAAATATGCTGCCAGCTAAGAATGAATGAAGACCCAAGTACTGTTATTCTTGCTATCCCACTATTGCTGCAATAGCCCACTTAAAGCTGCACATGTGTACAGTTTGGATGAAAGTTTAACTACAATTTGAGGCAGGAAGTAACAAATTGTGGAATGGCATAATGGCCAACATTGTCATTCACAGGATGACACTCAGGCAAGAGATTGCCCCTGTTGTGGCTGATAAGCACATAGATTAAAAAGCTGATAAATCTCACAGGCTGGCTACTCATGGCAATGTCAGAAAATCTACCACATTATTAGCTTCCCACCCCATCCTGTGCTCTTTATTTAATTTATAATATTTTACAGTATTGCATATGCTACAAACATAAAGTACTTACAACTACAAACATGAAGAACTTACAAGTCATCTGACTCAACTTGCAGATAATTCTCAACTTACAACCGTAGTTGAGTCCAGAATTTCCATTGCTAAGCAAGATGTTGTTTAGTGAGTTGCACCTGGCTTTATGATCTGTTATGCTACAGTTAAGCAATTCACTGCAGTTGTGAAGTGAATCATGCAGTCATTGAGTGAATCCAACTTCCCCCATTGACTTTGCTTTGGGAAGTAACTGGGGAGATCACAAATAGCAATCACATGATCCCAGGATGCTGCAACCAATATAAACTCATGCCAGTTGATGAGTGTAGAATTTTGATCATATAGCCATGGGGATGCTGCAACAATCGTTTTTTTCACTGCTGTTATATCTTTGAGTGGATGCTAAATGAATGGCTGCAAATCAAGGACTACCTGTACCAATTCAAGGTAAATGCCTTGGTGAATTCATTGATCTGCTTCAATGAGGTTTTATAGTCAAAGCTTCTGTGAATTAAAGCACCTTTAAATATACACAATTTCACAAAGATGGAATGTAATGAAGATGTCAACTTAACTTTACAAGTTAAGAAAAGATACATTCCTAAGGTACATTCATCCTATTGTAACCATACATAGAATAGCATGAGCTGGTGGATAAACTAGGTTTGAATATTCTTGTGAAATAATCTGGCCAAAATGAATTAGCACTATCCTTACTGTTAGCAGTGAATGATGTATATGAGAAAGGTACAACTCATGCTGGTAAGCAAGTATACCATCTTTATCTTACTAAAAAGTATTATGTGAAAGCCAAGATAGAGCAAATCTAGTAATGAATGAATAAAATTAAAGAAATTAACCCAAGTACATATGCTGCTTGATTATGAGCATAGGCATCACTTCCAAGCCACAACAATCCAAAATGCTGAAACAAATATCATGTTGCAACACTACAACACAAACTCCACCCTTTCCTATGCACGTTGTAATGTCACATGCAAGTTTTAAAGGGGTAGAGTCTGCATCACAATGTCATGATGCCTATTTGCTCACTTGTCTCAACATCCATAGACTTCTATGATTGTGGAAATAAGACAAAAGAGAAAGATATAGTACAGCTGAATAAATATATCCAATTTTGCAGAGTAAAGTTCATGAAAACTGTATATGAATGGAATTAAAAGCATAGGTGTAGTTATGAATGGCACAATTAAAATATCTGCCAAAAAGTATCAGCTGATGCCATCTAGACTGTTGTAGGTGTACATGAAATTTGAATGTTTGTGGTAATTTCATGTTAGGCTTCAGTAGAACCTGGGATGATTTTTTAGACAGATTATATATCATTCTGAATCATTATGATCCAGGAGGGAAAAATACCTGCTGGATGACATAAATGGATTTTGGCAATAAGACAAGAGAGAACAGAAAAGGCAATGGGACCCAAAAATGAATGACAATGGGTGAGGATTGATATTCAGGAAAAAATAACATCTACTTGGGTACACATTGTTGGTCAAGCAGCAAGACTTTCCAGCCCCAGCTATCCCTATATTCAAAAAGCATCAACAAGCTGAGAATTATGCCCATAATTTAAAAAGAAGCAAGATAAAAATCATGCCAATTCCATACACACTGTAGAATGTAAAAGAAAATATGGAAATTAACTCTGGGCCCATCTTTTGTTTTGATCTGTAATGCTCTGTATTAAGATTGTCCTCTTTTAATGGGTTTCGAAAGAATTTCTTGCATAATGGCACTTTAGTCATTATGTTAACATCAACAAACAAGGCAGATTAATGTTTCAAATTCTGAGCTGTCTCGTGGATGGCTTATTAGAATTACAGGCAGATCTTCATTAGAATGAATGGCATCTGATTTTCCCAGCTCGCCACAACAGGGGCACTGTCTTGCCTGAGTGTCACCCTGCCGATGACAATGTTGGCCATTATGAATGACACTCCACAATTTGTTACTTCCTGCCTCAAATTGTAGTTAATCTTTCATCCAAACTGTACACATGTGCAGCTTTAAGTGGGCTATTGCAGCAAGTACCCAGTAATGTTGCAAGCACATGGAGACTGACAGAAGGTAAATTGCTTGTCAGGAGGTCTGTATTTCAATTCACAGCATATTCCAAACACGTCGCAGCAAAAGCTCTCCACAACAGCTGCTTTCATTGCTAACTATTTTTGATGTAAATGTCAATAAAGCTCCAGGCTCTTTCATATTTGGGGCCAAGACTGTCCATCTTTCCCTATGCGGGCTGGCAGGTTGAGTTCCATTTATCTACTCTTAGGAGCATGTCTTGTAATAATGATTGTCTCCAGAGACTGTTTAGGGTGATTGAAAGCAGTGATTGGGACAATAGGCTGCTGGATTTCATTGCTGGAGTGGGCTGACAGGTGACTGCTTTTGTATCCTTTCATCTGGTGGAGAAGGACTTTTTTTAAAATAGAAAAATGCCACATGTTTATAGCTGATCAACAGACAGATACAGATTGCTACCTTTAGGGCACCTGTCCTACAGTTCTCTTTACAACTATTTGAAATTCACTTATACTCCACAGCAAAGTCCAGACTTTTTGTTTTCTTTTTAAAAGAAGAGTGGTACTTTTTCAAAGAGATCATTAGAAAATGGAAATAAAGGAATATCCACATTGCAATATATGGCATTATGGTACTTAGTCATCGTAAATTACAAAGCTTACACATGTCTCATTAAGCCATTTTTTGTATTAATACTCCTATTACAGTCCTCCTATTGTGACAATTAAGGAAGTCTGCACACTAATAATCCCTAACTGCAATTCAAAAACCATTGGAGCAACATCAAAAGTTGTCCCTTGTATTAAGTTTATTTAACTCATTTACAGACCATCTTTCAAAGTTTCAATTTCAAGTAGTTTGGTAAGAGTGGTAACTCTTTCTTTTGTTGAGGTCTACATTTCCTACTGAGTAAATTATTGTCCCTCCAATCCCTGTTGGTGGTGAGAAGGACTGAGACAGATAAAAGGTGGAGCTAACTCTTTTCTTCTACTTTCTGTCTTTCTGACATTTTCTTCTTTCTTTCTGTGAACAGCAGGTTGAGCAGGAAGATGATGGATGTAACGGACAGAAGGAATAACATTGAAAAAGAAGAGCATGTGGCACTATCAAGACAATAAGTGGATAAAAGAAATTTGAGTATGGGCTAGAAATGTAACCTAAGAAAAAGTCTCAGAAAAGATTCTCCCTAGTTCTTACAAAGATAAAGGGAGGGAAGAAGCACAACCAGGCCTGAAAGATTCTGTTACCATAACCCTATCATAAAATTAGCATTTGTATATGCAACTTTGGTTTCCTAGTCTAGTCTATCTTATAGGGCTGACAATAGCTAATTAGCTTCTTAAAATAGGATAAAGGTCTATATTAAACAATGGATTAAAATTGATGGGAACTGCTACCGTGAGATGGACACTAACCAAACAAACAATCTATAGGTCATATAGCATGCAATGAATTTACATTTACATAACAGGAAGGAAACTCAAACATGGGCTTAATAAGGCAGCTTTTTGCTGTTGGGAGCCTTATGATGATGACAACTGTTATTCTCATGTGCCATGGTCAACAACCATGCAGGCTAAGAACTTGAGATTGATTTGGAAATACTAGTAGGGAAGTGCAGCTATCATATATTCTTAACTGAAGATTGGTACACTCCTATTTGGGATAGTTGTCCTCTTCTACCAAGCATGCAACTTTGGGAAGGATGTACATGGAGTGGTGAGGGAGGAAGGGGACATCTGCCTAGCCAGCCAGATCAGTTGAATCAACCCTAGTGATCAATGGTGTGGTAGATGTCACAACCAAGTTGCCATCTCAACCAGACTAAGAACTTAGAGAGCTCTTCCCTAAGATATATGGAAGAGAACAGGCTTCTATAGGGACCATATTCAAAATTCAATATTAGTATTTTTTACATGATGAATTTTACACACATCCTGTGAGAAATAGTAACATCAGCCTCATTCACAGGATATATAAGCTTTGTGTGCTATATATCTACTCTCGATTTAATTTGTTTATATGAAGTTATGATGTAGTTTAGTTTTCTGCTTGTAAATAAATATTCTGATTTCAGTGGTATATAAAAAGATTTGGAGTTTTAAATTCATTTTAGAAAAAAAGTTCCAAAATGATGATGACCCTTTGCTTACCACCATATAGGAAACTTATGCTGAAAAGTCTATCAATTAGAATTCTAGAAACAATATGGCAAATGGTAAGAAATTATTCACTCCAAACCAGCATCTGGCTTATTGGCAGCCCCAAAGGCAGTTGTGTTGGCACCTTTGAAATTCCCAATGAGTCTGTGCAGTTGCCTATGGTAACACTGCAGATGGGATCTGTCCTTTTTTTTTTTTTCCTTTTCTCTTCCCCTTGCTTACTATGTTCATCTCCATTCACTTTCATTTCTCCACAAGGCTTAGGCAGTCAGTATTCCCACTTTACATAATGTTGTAGAATCCTCCAACATAAAAAAGGCAATTTTTAGAAGGCTCTTTAACTGTTCTTCATAGGCAAGAAAAAAGAAAATGATCTAAAAGTATACTTTATATTTTAGGCAGAGAAAGATACCCTGCATTGTTGATATTATCACCCTAGCTTTTAGAAAAAATGTTCTTAAATTACTGCCTCCTAGAGTTTTAAGCATACCCTTTTTCTCCTGATGGATTTTTCCAACACCCATACTTTTCCAGCAAAGTATGTCCCCTTAAGTAAGTCATCAAACACAAAAATATATTTAATACATTTATATGTATTTTTTTGGCAAAAAAATCCAGTGTAGCTTTAAATATTCTTCTCAAGTATTAAGGACTGAAAGCAAATGTATATACTACAAATTGAAACACTGCAACCTCCCACAAACCTTGTATTCTCATTTTAGTGTAACTTCTCAGCTTGAAATATCTCATCTGAATATAGCATTATCTACTTGGGTAGATGTGCTGTTTTTTCTATCCCAGAATAGTGAAAAGATGTATTTTCTGCCACTATTTGTCCACTCTGTTTTAGTTTTTAAAATCTTTTCTTGGAACTAGGAATACTCAAACATTTGATTTTGTCCCTTTTTTTAAAAAAAATGTTTTTTGTTCCTCTTGGACTGTGGTATATATACAGAAAACTGCTGCATTTCACAGTTCTTTAAATTCTGTCATACAGCTAAAAAAAAATTTTTTAAACCACCTACACAAGTCCATGTATAGCTATATGCCTCCGTCATATGAAAATCTATTAAACATAGTTTTAATATGAATTTTTATATGGATTTGGCAGTTTATAATAAAATTGGGATAGGATCCAATTAGGGTTGGTCACTAGGACCAGAGGTTTTGCCTTGGGGATAGTACAGATAGTACAGATGTATGAATAAAGGGATTAGAAATAGATAAAAGCTAGAAATAGATTGATCCAGCCATCTCTACAGAGAAATATTCTAACAATGGATTTGGTAGACAGAACTCATTCCTTTTTTACTTCCCACAATGTTGAAGGACTCACAACAATATAGTACAGTATAGTCTGAATCCAACAATATGGTCTTTCTTGTGAAGTTCAGCTTCAAGTCATTAAGCATTCACACATACTGGGCCATCTTCACACATTACCATTTTCCTAAAAGGAGAATATTTTTTTTTCAACATGGAATGAGTGAAGAAGCCTGTAGTATGTTGACTAGTATTCAGACAGATGGCTTGAGTAAGTCCATCTGTCCTCTCCAGGATTCCTATGAGTAGCTATAGGTTATCTCATTTCAAAGAGATCAGACTCACACCTTAGAATAGTGCACAAAACTTCCTTCTTGGGTTTACTGTTATTGTCTTCTTGGGTTTACTGTTATTGTTATAAATACAGTTGGATAGCAGTTAGCTGCAATGTGAAAATGAGATTCTTCAGTCCTGCCAAAGAAGATAGGAACATCATCTTAGCCACATTCTGAAAAAAATGTACTTAAAAATTCAGTGCAGAAAACAGCGACTACTTTATGAAAAATGAATATTATTCAGAAAAATGATGATAGAAATGAAAGAAAAATATGCATGTTAATTTCATGGAGAATAACCGGAAAAGAATGTTTGCTTCTTTGTTTAATATAACATGTTTAAAAACCACCCATCTCCCTCACAGAGGGAGTACAAATAGACATAAAAACATGTAAATGGTAACTTGTGAAGATATTATAGGAACTATCGATGTGTGGCATGCAAAAATTCTAGCAAATAAACCTAGAAACAAATGTATTTTATTTATTTTTAAAAAATATATCTTATTGATTTTTTAACATAAACACCTTAATATTTGGCAAACAGTGTGTTGTCTGGGCTTATATTTACAAAGTAATCACTAACAATCAGTTTTTATATTCCAAAGTCCACATAATAGCTTTGCTTGATTTCCTCTTCTTCCAATAATATTCTCTTTGCCAACCTTGAATTAATTCAATTTTTATTAATTCAATAGGTAACAATTTAAATATAATTTTTTCCTGAATTTTCTACCAATAATAATCACATCAAGATCATGCTTCTTTTCTGTCTAGTCATCTTGGTTGCCTCATCATGAATCCTGTTTAAATTCTTATTTAAATTTCTTTTCCCTACAATGTTCAAAAGATTCTTACTGGCTAAAAATTTCTCAAGGTTAATTACATTTAAGTATTTAAGTCTATTTTCATATCTTTAAAAGTAAATGAAAAAAGACACCAAAGAAAAAGAAAAAGGAAAGAAAAAGAAGAGAAGAGAGAGAGAAAAAAAGATTAAAAAGCAAAGAATAAGAAAATAATAAAGTACTTAAAATACATATCCCTCTTAAACTAGTATACATTTATTTCCAAGTTTTTTTCTGTTCTTTTTACCCTTAATTAAACCTGTGTTTAATCTTTAGATGTTCCATTTAATAAATCCAATCATCTAATCTTTCAACTCTATTCAAAACATTTTAGTTATCTGTTAAAATTTTCTTAAAATCAATTACATTTAAATATCTAAAACATTTCCTTTATATTAACCATCCCAAACATTTTTATATTTCCCCATATCAAAAAACAAACTAAAAAAGAGGAAAAGAAGGGGGGGAAAGGAAAAAAAAGAAAAAATACTATCTTACTTGGGATATTCATCCCTCTTAAACTAAAATCTTTCTATTTCTTCAACCATATTCGAACAAGTGTTTAATTTTTAAGTATTCCCTCTGATACGCCCCGTCATCTAATTCCTCAATTCTCACTTTAGCCCTCTTCTTTTGCCAAACATCTTTCTCAATCAATGTATTCCGTTGAATTAAAGAGTCTTTCCATAATCCTATAGAAGATGTTGTAAATATAAGAGGCAAATCAAACATCATGTCTTTGTATAAAGATTTTGCCCCTTCATATTCATTGAAGATTTCTCTCATCATCTCTTGTCTTGTAGTACTCCCAACAGCTCTGCAATCCATCTTGTCAAATCTTTTTTCTTGTCCTCAAATTTATTTTGTGGTCTTAGAATTTACTTTTCCGTGTCCAGTGTTTCTTGTAAGTTCTTCTCCACTTGAGTCTCCATCTCTAAATTTCTTTCCACTAGTTTATATTCAGTTGTCTGCTTTACATTATCTCTCTCTTTTTTTGTTTTCTGATCATTTATTTGTTGTGATGTTAAATTAAAGATGCATTCATTTAAGTTTTCAAATTCATTTTTAATTTTCTCATGGTTTGAAATTAGTGTCATTTGTAATTGTTGTAACATAACATACATTTCCTCCTGGGAAGTATTTATTTTTTCTTGGTATATTCTTTCTGCAGACCTCTGATGCTCCATAATGACCAACAATACTTTCTCTGCCAATCACTTTAAAGTCACAGTTTAAAAAATATTTATAGTCGAGGAAGGTCAATTTTTTCTAAGTTTTATAGTTCTCACTTTGTAGATAGTCCACAGTGTTCTCTTTTTTATTATTACAACTGTTCTTTGTTTAGTTAAGGCTTTGAAGATCACAATATCAGGGTTTTTTCTGGGTTGTATATTTAGGGCAGTATTTTCATCCACCACTAGATGTCAGCACCAGTCTATCTTTCAATTTTCAAAACAAATAAGCCTTTTATCTCTGTCAATAATCCTTTGCCAGGAAACTCTTAATAAATTCCATCGATTTCACATTTTCCAGGTTTAAATCTTATATTCATTTTCTTTCTGTATCTTTATTTCCCATAAATTTAATTCGCTGCTTCCATTTAGAGAGGGGTGGAGCAAACACCCCCCCTCACTTTCGGAGGATTTTTACTTCTGGGGTTTTTTCTTTTTTTTTCAGGAAGTCAGTCAGGTAGAAGAGAGAAAATCAATATTTTTACCCAGTTCAATCACGCTGTTTACAATCATGCTTAATTTAGTGCTTTTTGGCTACAGCTGCATGTAGCTTGGGCTAGACTGATGAATGATGCTAGCCTTTCTTCTGTTGGTTTCTAGAGAGCTTTCCCCAGATGTCCAGATCGACCGCCATCTCCCACGATTGTTGGGGCTTCCCTCCTTCCTTGTCATCTCTCTGGGGGGGCTTTGGGCCCATTTAGGGTCCCCAAACAGAGAAAAATCAGCTGTAGGGTGCAGAGCCCCACGATCCCTCGGCTGTTGCGCTAACTGTGCAAAACCAGAAGCCCAAAATAAATTTATTTTAAATTGTTGTAATTTACCTTTAGTTCTACATATTCTTTGAGATTTTCCAAACACTTAAAAATTTATTATAACTTTCATCTTTAGATCAATGAATGAAATAAAATTATATATGTAATCTGTAGCAGAGATTTGAGATACTGAAAGTTCGGACAAATGTAGGTATAGGGCAGTGGTGGTGAACCTATGGCACACGTGCCAGAGGCGGCACTCAGAGCCCTCTTTGTGGGTATGCACACCATTGCCCCAGCCCTGCGTCCCCTGTGGCCCCCTCCTTACCAGAAGCCCCCACAGAGGAGAGTCGCCACCAGGCGTGGCCCACACGGAGCAGCGCAGCCAAGGACATGGCAGCCAGGCAGCAGGGACAAGACTCCACCCTTGAGCCCCATCGCGCACAGATGATGCTGCTGGGCGCGGGCGGAGGACATGGCCACCATGGTGCTGCAGGGCCGCCTGGGCGATCTGCTGCGGCGGGCCTTGGAGGCAGTAGGTGGCCATGTGGGTGGGGGTGGGGTGGGGGCAGGAGGGCAGGGCAGGGGCGGGCGGTTTGGGGGCACTCAGTGTCTAAAAGGTTTGCCATCTTTGGTATAGGGCATTAAAAAAATTCCAGCAAGAAATAGATAGTAAATGGAAAGGAGGGAAGATATTAAAAAAGTAAGATAATTTAGGTAAAATTAAGACCACGAAGCTACTAACGTTACCAAAGGAAAAATGAAATGTAAAGAACAGAAAAAATATCAAATTGAAAAAAAGAATGAAATAGAAAAGATAAAAGAAGAAGGATTCTACTGGGTACATGAAATCCTTGAGTTCCTGGATGAAAAGATGGCATATAAATTCAACAAATAAATGTTTGCAAATGATGAATGGGAAAGGCTTGACTATGGCCCCGTAATCTGGATAAGCCACTTGGCAGATGGTTATATATCCAAGAACAAAGATTCCCCATCTCTGATTCAGAGTCTCATGACTATTATAACTTCCCCCTAATTTCCTATCAATTTTTGCCCAATGTACTTAGTGTGTTGCTGCATTGAGGGTTACTTGAAATAACCATCTTCAAAGGATTTCTGTCTGGAATATGTTTTTTCCCATTTGCACTATTCTATCTGCTTGAATGCCAACATCTGTAAAGTCATAATTTATAATATTACACTGGCAGTGCTAATAGTGTTCCCCTCTAACAAGGTATTTGCTGGTGCATGAAGTGTTAGGACCAGCCTATTTAATGACACAGATATATAAATAATAAAAGATTTCAGAAATTGATGGGAACTAATATATAAGCAAAACTGAGGCAGGAGAAAAGAAAGGTCCGTTTTTATTCTGCATCATTGCCAAAAGAACTGCTGACTTTCATACAGAAAGAACAAAGGAGATATGAGACAGAGAAGCCATTTTTTCACTTTTATAAGACATATAAAAAGAAATCCATGCATAACTTTAGTAAAAGTATTGCCAACACAGCAAATGGGGTGTAAAATACAGAAGGGCTACTTTGTAATAATATTCATTAATACTTCAGTTAAATCAACAGACTATGAAGGAAGGAGAAAGCAGGGAGAAATATAAAATGTAAGTATTTGGAAATATTAAAAAATCCCCATATTTATTAGCACTAGCATTTGATTTTTCCACAGTTATGAGTCAGGCATAAGGAGAACTACATCATGTTAACAGCTGAGCTAGAAAGGACCACAGGGTTGCCCCCTTTCTTTTTCAAGCAAGAGCAGAACTGTCATTCTTGCTTTGTGTCTTCTGCTGTTTTAAGAGCCCCAGTGAACATAATGTTTGCCTCCACTCCCTCAGAGCACTTAATTTTCTTTTGCTCTCCCACCAACCTTCACTTCTTTATTAAAAACAAAAATAATATGAAGCGAAAGACATGCATCTAGATCTTTATGTCTGGTCAAAGAGTTGAAACAAATATTCTTTTCTTTCTCCTTATCCTTCTTGTAATTAATTTCACCAAGAGAATGTTTATACCCTCTATTTCACTACCTATATCCTGTTATCTCATTGATTACATTAGCTTCCCAGATTTCAGGAGTTTCAGGTGATTATTTAAATTCCAGTATATCATCTACATAATTTGAAGGCCAGGACAACTGATATCTTCCACATATGCTGAGTTCAGAAGTGGAAAGTTCACACTATCAATAGAGTCAGATAATCATGCTACAACAGCTGTTTACAAACTCATCAGATTACCATGTGATCACAGTTGTCTTCCCAAGAAGCCAGTATGTGTCAGCAGCCAGTCAGGAACATGGAGTTGTGATAGTAAAATATGTTATTTAGCTCTTGGCCAGATTCTATTAAAAGCAGATGGCAAACTGATATCATCACAGAACTCAAGGTCACCCAATGGAACTGATTGGCAGTTCAGAACACACAGAATAAAACACTTCCTCACCCAAAGCATAGCCATGGCCATGAGATCTAGCAATAACCATTTCCAGACAGTTTTAAAATGGATTTATCCAGGGCATGTTGGGTAGGTCTATGAATAGTTGTTAGGATGATTAAACAGAGCCTCCATGATCTAAATATTAGTTGCTGGAGGGATAATGGCAGGATGATGTTTATGCCTGACTTGTGGACTTCTAGAGGTTTATTGTGAGGAACAAGATATTGGAGCAGATGGGACCTGGGTGTAATGAAATACAGTGCTTCATTATAGAGAGCCAGGCTTTGAAGACTACATTGATTTGCCAGATGGTAGACCACTATGTACACATGTGCATACATGCATCTGTACACAAAGCCTTTGCCATCATGCTCCCTGACAATTTTTTAACCCAATTCTCCAATTTGATAAAGATCCCTACCAGCAATCTTGCTGCCAAGATAGTAGCAGTACCTGTAATAGACTGCATAAATATCCAAATCTTATAGCCACCTGCTTCATTTAAATAAAATGATGCCAAGATATAAGGTCTAATAGATCCAATTAAATTAAAGGAGAGGAATTTTGATTCATTCTGCTGCCCATCTCTTTGTGATTCTAGCTTGAGGGAGATAACTATATTTTATTGGAGTGTGATAGGTGTAGCCCAAACCAGCAAGCACCATGATACCCAAATGCTATCCAGATGTAATGCAATTCATAACATGGGGGATAGGTGGGAGTGAATGCATGGAAGCTCCATTCCATTTTTTACATAACTATTGCCTATCATGAGCTGCTGATATGGCCAGATTGGGTATTGTTATTATTTTTATTTTTTCACCCATCTTTTATCATTAGCCATCTTTTCAAGGATTTGGGAATAAGGAATGAAATGGATACTTTAAGCACCCATTTCCATTTCAATTTTACCCAAATTGGCTGTTTTTCCCAGGGAGAAGGGGACTATGGGGAAAACCAAAAGTATAAGCCTGTGCAAACTGTAAGGCATGCATTTCCCATTATTTCTCCCAAATCTTTCCAAACACAGGAGGGGAAATATTTGCTTCATCCACTCCAATGAAATCATGATATCACTAACTCGGCCCTTGTGGCCTCTGAAGGAAGCATCCCCCTCTTAAATAACAATCCTTGGCCACAAAAAGTACCTATTATTCAGGTATTTGGCAGGATTGGTAGGAGTGCTTTTCAGGCACAGAGGAACTCAGTGAGTTGAGAATATCGAACTTCCAAAATTTATAACACATACCTGAACCCTCCACAAAATAAACTTACACAGTAGAAAATCATTGGCCCAAGATATGGGAAAATGATAAAACTGGTAGAAAGCCAGCAAGAGAGAAGGGATTGAACATTCGTGTTTATCTACACCCTTTTTCTCAGATGGTACCAGGAGTGAAGAAGTTATTCCAAAATGAGCTGTTCCAATTCTAATTTTTCAAATCACTTCACTGAATATTCAGTATTAATAATTGTTCTTTATTTGTCATTTACATTTTCAAGTTATTTTTTTTGCCAGATGAGCTAATGTGAAATGTTTCCTACCATCACCATCACTTTTTGGCTGATGGCTGATGATGTTTCAAGTATAAAATTAGTATGAAAAACATTTGTGCGATGTATGCTCCATTAAGTTTTGTGGACCTTCTGAATAAATATGGGACAGTCCTGCACATCTTCCATATTCTAGATTCAGGATTGTCCACAGCTTATGGTTTAAAAAAAAATCAAGACGACCACAACAGTATAAAGTTCTTGCTGGTTTAAGTTGTAATGCATAAAAACCAAAGGCAACTTCAGTTGCACTATCATGAGTTCCATCTTGACTTTTTTTTTTAATCAGTTGCAGGTACAGACAATGAAAATAAAATGGCAACTGGCTACTCTTCTGTGTTTGTCACATACACCATAATATATTATAACCTAACAATGTTGCATCAGCAGCCACCTCTATCTTGACAAAAATGGCATTTAGAGGTGGAGAAACCAGATGATAAGTTCATTCTTTGCCTGTGGGTGAAGAATTTCACATTGTAAAATGTCTCTGAAATTCTGTATACAGTATTTCATTTTGAATCACCAGCTTTTCTAACCCTAGCCTTTCTCTTCATTGATAAGTGAAGATATATTGCAATAATCTGATAGAAAGTGAAGAAAAAAGACTACTTAAAATTTCCAGCCATTTTTTCAAAGCTGAAGGGTATCCTTTACCTTTGATTGGTTTAGACCCCCAAAATGAAAGATTCAGCCAAGACAAAAACTAAATTTGATTTGGTTTCATTTACATTTAATTATAATTCAGTATAGTTATTATAATTATTTCCAGTCATATATTTAATCTTCCTTCTCTCCCATCTCATTAAAATTATAATTTGGTATTTACTACAGGTCTTTGAGAGCAGTAATTATTTTATTTTTTAATTCAAAACATTTATATAGCCACCCATCTTACTGTATATTGATCTGAGTAGCCAAGGCTCTCAGAGGCCACAGGACGTACTGGGACTTAATTTAAATATCTTGGAATTATGGGTTATATTCTATTTTGGCCTCTATTAAAAGTGCTTCAACTTCTGCGGGACTGTGCATATAATTTTTTTATCAATCCCTTCTGTCTAAGCAATTTAATAGCCAATATTCCATACCATTCTGTAATTTCTTCCAACTTTCCTGATTAAATATATAGAGGTGGGGCAGGTATGCTGTAGTCAGTTCACCACAGCAAGCAGGAAAAATCAAGTGCTTGTCTTGCATGTCTGTAAAACCACTAATGGATATGACTCAGTCTGCTTCTGAGATTTGTTTAACATAATGTTAACACTTTTCCTGTATCTAACATCTTCCCATCCCACCACTTTACATTTTCATCCAAATACTTGGACCACAAATACAAGTGAATCAGATTGTATAGCTATGAAAGAGATGGATGTTTAAAAAAACCCTGAGGTGGTTCTCTTCTACAGCACCAATAACAGTGCCTTGCCAGAACTGAGCAGCAGGTTCAGTGAACAACTGAGAATATTCAAGCAAACATTCACTTCTTTCACATCCTCCTTTGATGCTGGATCAGTTCCTCTCTTGGACTTCAAGATACTAGCATCTCTTCTGCTATCAGCTCCAACTGATGATGAGTTACATCTGGCCTGTGAAATGAAAACAGCAAAACCTTTGATTCCATCCAAGCGAAGTAGATCTTCAGCATCTGCTCAGTCAACATTTGCCAGGATGGATGATACCCTGTCAAAACCTTGATCATTTCAGAAATGGACTTCCATTTTCTCTTTAGACTACATTTTCAATAACTTGAAAATATGAGAATATCTATCACTTTACATAAGGAATCTCCCAGCTTCTTTGTCTGTACATTCTTATGCTTAACAAATGTAAAGAAAAAAGAGTATCAATTGTTTACTTGAAAAATCTGCAGAAACCGTTATTTGTTTGTAAGAACTACCCTCTGGAATCTCCTCTTACCTTCTTTGACCTATCCTCCATGCATGCTCAACTTTATCCTTTTGTCACTTCTCTGGTGCCTGTAGCCTCTTCTTCTGCAACCCCTCCTTTCTGCCCAGCCTAACTTTCTATCTTCCATGACCCAATGTATTTCGTATGCTCAGCATCTTTCAATGTATCTGCTGCTTGTCGCTCTCTTTCATCCACCCATTCACTGTATATTCTTAATCTCTACCATGCAATTTTTGTCCTGTTCTATTCAAACCAACTATTACATGCCTCTAGTATAACTGTTACATTGGCCTCTCCCATAATTTTCTTGCACAACTTATTATTATAGTTGCTCACAGACTCATCCAGATATTTAGATTGGATTTGGCCTTTTTATCCAATTTTATCCTATTGAGTCCTTCCCAAGGACTTGGGATAGACAGATGTTATTGTTTGATGGTATTAAAGGTATTGTCACAAGATGTAAGTTGTTTTAAGTAAAATTGCCTTTTGCAATTGACTGATGATGGTTTTGTCAATGCTGATGGTATTCAAGTGGTATTCCAGATGTTTGGGATTGCACCCAATGCACCTATTACTATTGTATTGTTTTTGCTTTCTTTTGCCACAGTCATTCCACTTCTATTATGATAATTATCACTGTGATTAGTCGCATAATCATCCAGAAGTTTAAACTACATTATTATTATTTAAATTTATATGCCACCCAATTCCTAGCAACTTTGGACTCTACATCATGTAATACTGTGTTTCCCTGAAAATAAGACCAGGTCTTTTTTTTTTTTTTTTGCCTCCAAAAGAGGCACCAGGTCTTATTTTTGGGGATGTCTTACTCACCTCCGGCACCGACAGCCCCGCCCAGCAGGTCCACTTCTTCTGAGGCCGAAGGAGTAGCTGCATTCCAGCCTGCATTTCGCAGTCAGGCCTTTCCGGAAGGGCTAGGCAGCCGAGTACCAGGGTAGGGATTCAATCCATACCTCAGTTGTCAGCTATAGAGGTCTTGCAGAACTGAGCTATGGATTGAATCCATAGCTCGGTTCTTGGCTGCAGTGGCCTTCTGGAAAAGCCTGTGACTGGGTGACTTTGAGCAGTTGCTTTCTTTTAGGCCTAGACTAGAAAATAAAAAGATCTTTATCTACCAAACCCTTCTGAACCAGTTTGTAGATTACAGTCCATAACCTTCAGTAAAGGGGACCTCATCCAGCAATGGCTTGATATGCACATACATAGACAAGCACACATACAGTGAAAAATAATTGGAATGGAATGGAATGGAATAGCACCATAATGGAATAGAATGCAATAGCATGGAGTGGAATAGCATGGAATAGAATATCTTGACTGGATTTCTAAATAATTATTCAAATATTTAGTATTTAATTTTCAATTTGTCGGTATTATTTCTAATTTTAGACTATGCATTATGTCAACCAGAAGTCAGAGTCTGGTTGGGTGGAGGTTACAATCTCTGTGCATCTCCTCCAGGTTGTCCTTCCAATTCAGGATTGAGGTCATTGGCAGAGAAAGCTGAGAAAGGGAGCATCTGTTTCAAAAATACCTGGCCTGTGGATTGATTCAGTAACACGCTTTTGGTTGCTGCCAATCTCACAACTTTCATAGGCACAAATGCAAACCAAACCAGAAAAGAAATCAGACATGCACAAAGGTTTGGTTTAAAAGAAATATTCAGTTCAGCTCTGGCTCCTGCCAAATGAGATTCAGGCCAAAAAATGACAAAAGAAAGAATGGCCATTTATACAGAAAACACACAAGGGCAGCTCTATAGAAGGACAATATGATATTTCCCTTTTAATTGTAGTACAACTTTTCCATTGCTCTGGTGTCTTTCCTAAATAAAGAGATTTTATTTATGCACTTCTCTGAGATTTCTAAACACTATGGAACAGACAATTAGTTGAATTACTCTCTTAAAGATACTAACCTGGAATTGTGTTCCATATAATCTACCATTCATACATGTCTATATAGGTTCAATATACAACTTTTTCTGCCTGGGAAGCTGCTGTCCCTTGACAGCAAATGACTGTCCCAAAAGACGCGCAAAACTCTGGAGAAGCTGCTACTCATGGGCTACCTGCTTTGGCTTGCCTAAGCAACACTGATAGCCATATGTGAAGCTGCAGGAAAACAGATGCTGTTTTTCCATTTGTGAAATCAAGTTGTTGGAAACTAGTCAGATTTCTGATATATGAATGGCTCATCTAATCAACCTACATGGAGACAGTGTGAGTTTTTTCCAGAAATATTTGACAACATTTCCTATTTGTGGCAAGTAGGACAATATATAAAATTGTAACATAGTAATATGGTTGGTAACTATTTTATTCCAACCATCACATTTTTTTTAAATAACAGCAAATGGCATATTCAAGTTTCACAAACAAAGAAGATCTGTGGCTTGGTTTCTCATTGCCAAGATCGCTTCAGGGTAATAATCTCTACAAGTGCTTTAAATTTAATGAAAACATCTTGATTGTTAGATAATAGCCTCTCCTATTACATTTTTCCTCATTCCTTGGCACAATATGTTGATTAAAATGCACATGCACACACACACACACAATTAAACAAAAGAAGATATATTTTTCTTATCTTACATTTTTAATGTATTTTAAATATATAGTTTATTGAAAACATATGTTTATGCATGTTTGAATTGGAATCTGTTTTTAGATTAAGACAGAGAAAGTCTCAATGAATAGTAATCACTTTTGATATATTTTTACCTACCACCTAAGTCCATTAAACCATTAAATTGATATTTTCCTTTACTTAAACTGCTGATAGATGTGGTAGCATTTATTTATGTAAAACACTTATGTGGCTTCCCATCTTATACACAATAATACTGGATGGCTCACAACAAGATCAGTAAAACAAAAAAAGATAAAAGAGCAATACACAAAATGAAAAACACGTTACACCCTCTCAGTAGCAATGCTTCCACCAACCTGTTATATCCTATGTTTGCTGGATTCCATGCACACCTCAATCCAATGCCTGGGCGAAGAGGCACTTTTCATGGCATTACAAAAGACTTCAGGATGGAGAGTCTCTCAATCTCAGCCAGAAGGCTTTCCACGGGGCAGAGCAAGTAGAGAGAAGGTACACCTCTTAGGTCCCACCAAATAGCAACATTTAAGGGGGAAAAGCAAGAAGAGCACCCAACCCACCAAGTCTGCTGGGAAGGGCAGACACCCTAATGAAGAAATGATCCTGCAATTAATCTGGCTCTGTGCCATGTAGTGTTTAAACATGATAACCAGCACCTTGAATTGCACCTGAAAAAAAAACCCTGGGAGCTCACATAGCAGCTGTAATCTGGACAAGCAACAGGGTACTCAGAACTATGCGCATTACTGCATTTTGGACCAATTATAGCATCTGGATGATCTTCAAGGACAACCTCTATACAGTGCATTACAGTAATCCAACCAGGAAGTGAACAGACTCTGATTGACTATGAGCAAGGCCTCTTGATCCAGGAATAGGTAATTGGCGCACAAGATGAATTTGTGCAAAGACCCCACTAGCACAGTGCCATCTGTTCTTCGAGCAAGAGCTGCAAGTCCAGGAGATAAGTTCTGCAGCTTCAAATTACATGCTATCTTTGCTCAGGGAAGTGCTACTCTATCAAAAATCAAAGATAATATTTGTCCAGATAGAGGAGTGCCAAAACCACAAAGCCACTGCTTGATAGGATTGAGTCAGAATTGGTTTCTCCCCATCCGGGCCCTCATAGCCTCTAGGCACTGGGTAAGCACCTGAATGACATTGCCTGACCAGCCAGGGATATAGATAGCTGGGCATCATTACTGTACAGCTGTTTCATGGAGATGTTAAAGAGAAGTCCTGAGGTGTAGCCCATATAAACAGCCTAGGGCTAGATTTCTCTCTCCCCCAAACACCAACTGGAAGTGGCCATGGAGGAAGAAGAGAACTGCTTCAAAGCAGTGCTCTCCATTCTCCACCCCTGAAACCCAGAAGGATACTATGGCCAATGGCATTGAAAGCCACTGAAAGCATAATTAGAGGCTTGCATGTAAGTAGTTAGCATTGGCAAAAAATATCCACAAGAACCCATTCACTTATTTTCTAATATCATACTGAAAACAAATGACCTTTTCAGTATTGCAGACATGTTGGATGGGTGATTAATGTTTACCTAAATGCAGAACATATACTTAGTTTATAAACTTAATGGTATCATAATATTAGTATGGCAAGTAGTCACAGGCAGCATTCACATATCACATTAAGATATAATGTGCTTTGTGTGTTTTCAAACCCAGTCATTCTCATTTTTAAACCATAATTAATGGCTTAAAATTATATGTGAACTTTTGTCAATTGTGTTGTTCATACATTAATGCCTGTGTAAATCCAGACACTATTAATATCTTTAGTATTCTTTCTATTATTCAGTGTGATAGCACAGTATTAAGATTACTTAGATGCACATTTAGGTGATTTTTAAGGATTATCAAAGTCAGTATTATGGATTTTGCCCTGGATCCTTATAGCTTTAGTCTAGTTGTAGTGATATTGTTCAAGCTTCCAGTAATATTTATGAGATCTGAAGATATGCATAGAAATCGTACAATATAATATAGATGGACAAAGCACCTTTACAAAACATTTGCATAGACAGCTGAGTGAACACAATGAACATGTAATCAAAATGTAATCATATTATTAGACTCAATGAAGAAAGTGTATGAACCCAACACTACAAGACTAAGCATTGGTAATTATATGATTAGAATATTTATTCAACCATGAGTATTTCCATATGGCACCATTTTCATACCCCAAAGACCCCCTTCCCCCCAGAATTTTGTAGTTGACTTGACTATGTAACCATCTTTATTCCAGCCAACTTTGTAAAGCTGAGGGCAGGCACAATAAGCTAATCTGAGCGACATTCAGCCAAGCAATACAAGATTGCAAAAATCTTTATTCAGTCAAAATCACATGCCATGAGCTATGGCAACCCTTGGAGTAGCAAAAAGCCACTCATTCTCACTCCAACACAAAGGGCAACATTTTCATACATTCAGTCTCATTACTTTACAAAACAAAACACAAAAAATGAACTATTGATATAAAGAGAAAACTGCCTGGCTATCAAGACATCATTTTTTCCTGCATATAAAATCCTACAGAAAGTTGAGCTGATGGCATGACGCTTTCAGAAAGCAGAAGACCCGCTGATTCAAGTTTACAACTTACAGCATTCATGTTTGGGGGAGAGAAAAAGATGTGTGTGTGTGTGTGTGTGTGTGTGTGAGAGAGAGAGAGAGAGAGAGAGAGAGAGAGAGAGAGAGAGAGAGAGAGACTAAAAGCTGAGATGAAGGCTGAGAGAAGAGTCAAGGCTTATTTAAAGGCTTATTTAAGTAGGGGAATTCAGCTCAGTGGTTTTCATTGAAACCAACTAGAACAGGGGTGTCAAACTCGCAACGTCATGTAACGTGTCGCAACGTATCACGACTTTTTTTCCAATGGGATGGGCACGGTTTCGCCATGACGCATTGGGCCTGCGGGCCGGCAGTATGACACCCCTGAATTAGAAGGATTAAGTTTAGGGACAGTGATGAACTCCAAGTTTGGATGGCAGGAGAAAAGATGCGAAAGCAGTTCCCCATAAAACTCCAGCTTTCCAAACTGCAAAATGGAAGTTTTGCCATTTGAGCTGTATTACATTGAGCTGTATTACAGCCAAGCTTGAAGTAAATTAGCTCAGAGGACAGCAATGACTTATAATGGGAATACAGAGATATAGCATCAATCTTTTATATAGGTCTACATTTCCCAATCTGGTACCTTTCAGATGTCTAGCAGTAAAGTTGCTAGAATTCCTAGCCACCAAGGAAGTTGGTTGGCAATCAGGATAACAAGGAAAATGCAATAGATCAAAGGCAGCACAGATAACTTTTCAGCTTGTGCATTTGTGCACAACTGGATAACATATTTATTAATGTTGTCAATGCAAAGGACTCTGGAGAGTAAAAAGGTGTAAAAGGGTGGCATGGCACTTTTTTTAAAAAGGTGTTTCTTGGAATTTTTTTGTGCTAGTTACAATTACAGGAGAAGCAGATCTGTACTTGCTATTCTTAATTGAAAAACTTACTTGAAGAAGCCAATTCTCTCCAACAATGCTTAATTAGCTCCACTTCCAATTTTGAGTTCTGAGTTTTCTTCTCACCACATCTGCAGCCTTGTGAAAGGTTATGTGGTGCTCTTCACAAGTAGACTAGACACCGTTCCAGTAAGCTAAACTTCTCTTGTTTTGCTGAATCAGTATATTCTATGTAATAAAAGCAGGACTTCTTATATAACACAATTGGAATTTGCAATTAAATAAGCAGCATATTTGACCAAGATACTTTTCGCAGTTATGAAAAAGACTTCAGGTGACTTTTTCAGAAAAAAATAAGGCATAACTTGCTGCTGACATAAAAGAGTAAAGAGGTTTCCAAGAAAAAGCAAGCTAGATTTGGTTTTTATTGTTGCTGAAAACTTCTGGGGTAGAACAATTTGCTAATTCTTTTATGAGTCTGAGGACTAAAATGTAGCTCCTGTTTCCCCAGTCTGCATCATTAAATTAGGAAGTATATCCACCAAAAAACAGAATATAGATTTACAATAATTCGCATACAGTAGCCATTAAATTGGTATTTAAAATTTAATGGCATATATAAAATATACCATTAAATTGGTATTTACACAGAAATAGCATACATTTCCCGCATCTCATTTTACTGACTAGATATATATTGCAAATGACTAAGTTCCAGACTACTGAGCAGACTTTATTGGTGTCCTCCAAATAGAGGACCCAGATTTATTTTTGTCGGCCCACTTTATTTTTATTTATTAATTTTTTTGCCACTGATCTCACTTTGAAGTCTGGATGGCTTACCACATTAAAAGCAACAGAATTATACTCCAAGTGAATTTGCAGTTAACAGATGGGGAGGGAAGCAGCCTGAAGTTGAGTCATGGCAACTGGACATCAATCACCTCAGGTGTGATGCTCCCCTATTGTGGCCCCAAGCCATCTGGCAGAGTCAGGTCTTTGACCCTTACAGAAGATCAAAATGGTGGGAGCCAATCCCACCTCAGGAGGATAAGATGTTCCAAAGGTCAGGAGCCACAGCAGAAAAGGCTTTTCTCCTGGACTCTGCCAGCTGAAATTCCCTGACAGGGCCTGCAGCAGGCCCCTTCTGCTGGTGCAGGTGGGGCAGGCCAGTCCCATTGGGGTGAGACCGTTCCTTTCATCACTGCACTAGAAAACTGCAATATGATTTTTCTAATCAAACAGCAGAATATTTTCTTTCCCTTCATTCAAAAATGCAGTATGGCCATAAATGGTTTACTATGCACTTCAGACTGATTAGATAATTCAACTTTTATATTTAAAATGTTTCATTGTATGGATATTACATTAAATTACATTACATATAAAGCAATTGCATATCAGACAGGAATTAAGATCCCCCAAGTGCTTTGTGTTGACTATTTCATTTTGACCTGTAGTTTGAATACACAAAACGAAATTAGTCAATTAATTGTGGTTGCTGCTGTTATAGTTACTATTACTAGCACTGCTACTGCTACTGCTACTGCTACACGGTGATTTGATAATGCCGACATTCTGCATCCATTTTGTGTTTAGGAGTATATTGTTTATCAAACAGCAATGCTGTTTTTAAATAGACAGATATAGATGTACAGTTTCTCTCTCTCTAAAATGTAAAATATGGCATCATTTTTATTTTGATGGGGGCAGGAAAGCTAATGAATTTGAGTGTTGTCTCCTGTCGAGGGTCATTGGTTAATTAAAAGTCTGATGTATATATACAGCTGATACTTCTCACCCTAATGAAGAACATTAATTCTAGAACATGTGTGGCTACAATCACATTGGTACAAATTACTACAGTCTTTCCTTTATCTGTTTCCAAGAAAGCCTCCCCTGGTTAGTTAAAAAGAATAAGGGGGGAAAAGAAAGAAGGGAAAATATGAGCCTTTAGCTCTAAGCAGCATAAATTACATGTATCAATCAGAGGAAGCTTAAATTAAAATACACATTTGGCAAACAGATATGAATATGTTGATCTCATCTGTGAATCAAAATGATTTAATGCCAGGACTGACCCCCCCCCCCCACTGATCAACATGAAGGTCACTGGAAACTGATTGATTTTCATTGAAAAATGTTGTTCTGTCTGTTAAAAGTGCAGTTTTATAATGTGTAGCTAACCAGTCATTCTAATGTTTGGCACTCTGATTTATTTTTACAAAAGGAAATGGGATTCATTGCTTTATTTATGTAATGCAAAACAGATAGCTAAATTAAAAAGTAGGAGAAAAAAAGAAAATGGTTTATGGTTCTCAGCTGAGGGCTTTCCCATGTGTTCATAATATTTTCCAATCCAGAAAACTACTATTTGATAAATAGAATGTTACACCTTTCAGGTATGGAAGGACCATAAATCAGTCTCTCCTTATCATCCCCTACATGCTTCCTGAAGATGAGAATAACTACATGAGCATCATACATTATGAGACAAACCCTTCTAGTCTTTGTACCATGATAACTTATTCTGGAAGATTTCTAGCAGTTTAGATGGGTAAGACCAAGATTCCACTAAAATTGACTTGAGTCTTTGAGTTGTATCATTTGAGTGTACTATCACCAAAGTATTTGGTTTGGGTTGTTTATCATACTGATACAGAGTAATCCAAGCACAGATTAACCACATAAAAATGTAATCTTAAGCAAAATTCAGTGTTTAAGAAATACAGATATATGTATACATGTATACATTGTGCAAATATGTGCATGTTAAAAGAAAAGTAAATCAAAATTAAAATCATTATCTTAATACAATACAATTAAGCCATAATATATGCTGCCTAAAACATTGTTTTTTTGTTCTGAAAGTATGGTCATAAGCACCAATGAAGATTCTCAGTCATCCAGGTAGAGTTGTCTGGAAATTGAGTCATGGCAACTGGATTTCTTGTAGGTTCAAACGTTTTGCTGTTTATCCAAGTAGCTTCTTCAGTCTGAGCAAGTTTGTTAGGGGTTATAAGCATATTTTCAGCATGTAAAGCTATTCACTATCTAAAAAATGTGTATGATATAGTTTACATTTTTTATTTGTTTGTTTGTTTTGCTTGTTACTTTTTAATTGCACCCCTTAAGAACAGTTTAGAGGATTTTCCAATGCACTTTCACCTCCCACTAACCCTACAAGTTCCACATTTATTTCACCATTCAACACTATTGTGATTTAGAAATTGTGTTATATCTGACTAATGAAGCAATTCAAGATCTCAGCAATACCTTCCATGCTTCCTTCTGTGGCATGCTGAATAACATAACCATTTATAAGCTCACAAAGTTTTCCAAGGAAATACATCTGACTGATACTTGAATCAAGATCTGAGAGGAGCACCATAGGAAAAGGTCAGTTAACTTACTGCAGTCTTCTCAATTGTGTCTAACAAACAGTGAACATCTGACAATAATACTTTGTTTTGATCCTTGAATCTATTATTATTGTTGTTGTTGTTGTTGTTGTTGTTGTTATTATTATTATTGATCATCGCACAGTCAGCCAGATATTCAGACTGGATTTGGCATTTTTGTCTACCTATCGAGTCCTTACCAAGGACCTGGGATAGGCAGATGTGGATGTTTGATGGTATTACAGATATCGTCGCAGGATGGAAGCAGTTCCTAGTAAGGCTGCCTTTTGCAATTGACTAATGGTGAATTTGTCAATGCCAATGGTGTTCAAGTGGTGCTCCAGTTGTTTCGGGATTGCACCCAAGACGCCTATTACTATTGGTAATAGTAGATTGCTTGCCTTTGCCACAGTCTTTCTATTTCTATTTGTAGGTCTTTGTATTTTGTTATCTTCTCCAGTTCTTTCTCTTTTTTTTTTTTTTAATATATTTCTATTTTTTTTAAGACAACAAAACATAACACACATAAACATACAATGTATACTCCTTTTTTTTTTAAACAGCAATTTCGTAACTGTAATCTTCTGTTATTTACATTTTCCCCCTTTATTCTTCTTTTTTAAAAAAATATTTGTCCTTGTTGTCCCATTGTTTCTTATTTCCATTTTCTTCATTCATACTATATTTCATATTAAGAATAATACATATTATTACTATACATTATTATACATTATTATACACACATTTTCCCTTTCTTGACCTTTCTGCATTTATTTTCATTTGTTGTTTCTAGTCTCCAACCAATCATACCACTTATTCCATATTACATAGTACTCTGTGTCTTCCCTTTCTTTTATCTCTTTTGTTAATTTGTCCATCTCCGCACAGTCTAAGATTTTCCTTATCACTTCTTCCTCTGATGGTGTATTCTCATTTTTCCAGAACTGTGCGTAGATTATTCTTGCTGCCGTTGTTATATGTAAGATTAAGTACCGTATTTCTTTACTGTATTTTCTATTTAAGATACCCAGCAGAAAGATCTCTGGTTTCCAATCTACAGGTTGATCTATTATTTCTACCATCCATCTTCTTATTTTAGTCCAGTATTTTTTTGCAACGGGGCATGTCCACCATAGATGGTAATATGTTCCATGTACCTTTTTACATTTCCAGCATGTCGGTGAGTTGTTCTGGAACATCTTAGCAAGCTTTGCTGGTGGAAGATGCCATCTGTAAAACATCTTCAACTGATTTTCCTTGAATGCCGCAGACATAGTCAATTTTATGTTTGTTTCCCATATTTTTTCCCATTTCGCCAATTCTATGTTGTATCCGAAATTTTTTGCCCATCTAATCATTGTGTCTTTGACAACCTCATCTTCCATTTTATATCTCAGTAGATATTTATATATATTACTAATTAATTTTATTTCTGTTCCATGTATAATTTTATCCAATTCTTGCGATTCTTTTTGTATTTCGTATAATTTTTTGTCCTCTGTATATTTAGATTGGATTTGTGTGTATGTCCACCAATCAATCTCTCTGCCTACATCTTGTTCCAATTCTTGTTTTGTTTTCAGATTTCCCTGTTCATTTACCAATTCCTTGTATCTAATTATCTTATTTATGTCCAGTAGGTTTGGGTGTTTCAGAGCTTCTGTTGGGGATAACCACATTGGAATTCTTATGTAATGTTTTTGTTTTATCTTTTCCCAAGTCTGTAGCAATGCATCCCTAACTATATGTCTTCGAAAGTATCTATGTACTTTATATTTTTCGTCCCATAGAAATGCATGCCACCCCGCTTGCAAGTCGTGTCCTTCAAGTGTTAAAATTCTGGTATTTTCCAATTTCATCCATTCTTTTAGCCAAGTTAGGCTTGATGCTTGGTAATATATTTCCCACTCTGGTAATGCCAATCCCCCTTTATCTTTCGTATCTTGCAAGAGTTTTAATTTAATCCTAGGTTTTTTCCTTTGCCATATAAATTTAGTAACCAATTTATTTAATTCTTGAAAGAATGTTTTCCCTAGTTTTATTGGAATAACTTGGAACAGGAATAATATTTTTGGCAATATATTCATTTTGATCGTTGCAATCCTCCCTAAAAATGAAATTTGTAGGTTTTCCCAATTTTCTAAATCTTTTTTTATCTGGTGTAGTATTTTATCATAATTATCCTCCTTAATTGAGGAGCACTTCGCTGTAAGCCAAATCCCTAAATATTTTATTTTTTTTGTTACGCTTATTTTTGTTTTATCTTCCAATTCGCTTTCCTGTGTCTTTGTAAGATTTTTGGTTATTAATTTGGATTTATTCTTATTAATCTTAAGTCCGGCTACCTCACCAAATTCTTCTATTTTTTGAATTAATTTAGGGCCGGTTTCTAATGGGTCTTCCAAAATAAATACCAAATCATCAGCGAAGGCTTGGACCTTATATTCTTCCTTCTTAATTTTTAAACCCTTTATTTCTTGATCCTCTCTGATTTTTGTCAAGAGTATTTCTAATGATAAAATAAATAGAAGAGGAGAGAGTGGGCACCCTTGTCTTACTCCTTTAGTTATCTCAATTTTTTCTGTCATTTCGTCATTCATAATTACCCTAGCTGTTTGTTTAGTATATATTTTCTCAACCATCTTTCCAAATTTTGTCCCAAATTCCATGTAGTTCAGTTGTGTTATAATAAATTTCCAGTTCAAATTATCAAATGCCTTCTGGGCATCAAGGAAAACCAGTGTAGCTTATCTTTCAGAGTGGACTTCATAAAATTCTAAGGTGTTCATTATTATCCTCATATTGTTTTTTATCTGTCGTCCTGGTAGAAATCCATTTTGATCTGGGTGGATGTAATTATTCAAGATTTTTTTAATCCTTTCTGCTATTATTGTTGCAAATGTCTTATAATCTGTATTCAGTAAAGAAATCGGCCTATAGTTTTGAATTTGTTGCAGGTCTGAATCTTCCTTAGGGATGAGAGTAATAATTGCTTCAGTCCAAGATGGCAGCATCTTCGCCTCCTCCAGCACCTCATTACAAATCTCCAACATTATCCATTGTAGTGACTCTTGTATATTTTTATAAAACTCAACCGGAATTCCATCTGGTCCTGGTGATTTATTATTTTTTTGTTTTTTCAATGCTGTTTCTAGTTCTATTGCGGTTATTGGTCTATTCAACATTTCCTTTTGTTCTTCTGTGATTTTGCTCATTTTTGCTGCCGCTATATATTGTTTAACTTTATCATCTGCTATATCTTCCTGATAGTATAGCTTTGAGAAGAAATTTTGTATTATGTTCTTTTTCTCTTCCCGTCTATATTGTACTGTTCCACTTTCATCTTGTAGTTGATGTATTGCTCTTTTACCTTTTTCTTTTTTTAATTTATAGGCCAACCATCGACCGGTTTTATTCGCGTTTTCAAAGTAATTTTGTTTCGCCATCCTAATTTTCTGTGCCATTTCTTTTTGTGTTGTCAGATTAATCTTGTGTTTTATAATATTCCATTTTTCCTTTATCTTTTTGTTTTGTGGATCCTTCTGTAGGTCACTTTCTGTTTCTTTAAGTTCTTCTTGCAGTTTTTCTTGTTGAAGTCTCCTATCTTTATTTTTCTTAGAGTTGTATGCAATTGTCAATCCTCGAATGTAGGCTTTTGTGGTATCCCACAAATTTTGTGTTGATGTCTCTTCCTTTTTATTTACCTGAAAAAATAATGTCAGTTCCTTTTCTAGCATCTGTATATATTGTTTGTCTTTACATAGTCTTTGATTCATTGACCATCTTTTTCTCTGTTTCTGGCCTTTCCATTTTATTGTTATTGGGTTGTGATCTGCCCAGTCATTAAGTCCTATTTCAATTTCCTCTATCCCGTTCTGTATTTCTGTTGTTACCCAGGCCATATCGATCCTGGACCAGGATTGATGCGGATACGAATAAAATGTGTATTGTTTGTCTGATCTGTGTGTCTCTCTCCATATATCCCGAAGGTTGAGTTCTGTTACCATGTTAAAGAATGATTTTGGTAATATATTTTTCTTCTTTTTGCTCTTTTTACTACTTTTATAGTCTTTCTTAACATCGACTATTGCATTTAGATCCCCAATCATATAAATATTTTCATAGTCCAGATCCACTAGTTTCTTATGTACCTTTTTAAAAAATTCATGTTGGTTATTATTTGGTGCATATACTGCCGTTAATAAAGTTTGTTTTTGCCCTAATTCTATTTCCAACATTAAAATTCTCCCCTCTTCATCCGAATATATTAATTTTGATTTTATTTTTTCTTTAACATATATAGCAATTCCTCCTTTCTTGTTTTGTGCTAGTGTTGTGTATAGTGTTCCTAATTTTACATTCTCTAGTAGTTTTCTATAATCCTTTTTTATATGAACTTCCTGAAGACATATCACGTCTGCATCCAATTTCCTTAATTTATTAAACGTTTGTACTCTTTTTCTTGGTATGTTTAAACCATTAATGTTTACAGAAAAGAGCTTAATTGCCTCTCCCGTTTTTTACTTGATCTGTTTTTTTTGTGCTTCTTGTCTCTATTACCCTTCCTTTTGCTCCTTCTCTTTCTAACCTTTCTCTTTCTTGTTTCTTTTGCTTTTCTCTTTCTCGTTCAAATTCTTCTATTAGGTCTTCCTCCTGACTTTTACTCTCTGGCTCTTCCCTACTTTCTTGTTCTTCTCCCTGCGCAAAGTGACATTCATAAAAATCCTGCGCTTTCTCGAGTGTGTCTATCTTATATTTTTTTTCTTGCCATGTTACAAATATGCCTTCAGGTACTAACCATCGAAACATAACTTTGTATTTAGTTAATTGGGTTGTTAGAAATTGGTATTCTCGTCTCTGATTTCGTATTCTACGTGGTATTTGCTTTAATACAATTATTTCTTTACCCTTATATACTATCTGTTTGTCTCTTGTTTTTTTATATATTTCATCCCTTATTGATCTTCTAGTCAACCTTATATGTACCTCTCTCGCCAGTCTGTGCCTACGTGCATAATTTGTATATACTCGATAAATTTCATCTATGTCTCTTCTTGCGTCCTGTTTGTCCTTTCCTAATATCTCGGCCAATATCTCCGCCATCTTCTCTCCCAAATCTTCTTCTTTTTCCTCTACGATATTTTGAAATCTTAGGAAGAACGCAGCTTTTTCCAATTCCAAGAAGGTAATAGATTGGGTCAGCTCTCTGTTTGCTTGTTTGGATATCTGATCCATCTTTTCTATTTTGCCATCAACTTGATCTATTTTTGTTTCAACTTTTTGAATTCTTTGTTCGTTCTTCATCATTGTTTGTTGTATACTCTCTATCTTGTCATTCATGTTTTTAATTTCATTTTTGATTTCTTTGTGGTGAGTTTTTGTTTCTTCATGATTATTTGCTATTGCCTCTTGGGTTTTCGTCATTGTTTCCTGCATCATTTGTAACATTGTCTGTATACTCTGTGGGTTCATCGCCAATTCTACTTTTTCTTTTTCTTTCCCCAACATGGTTCCTATCGTTCTTTGACCTATAGGAGAGGCCATTATAGGTGTGGGATTTATAGCTGTTTTTTTACTTATTTTAGTTGTTGCTGTGGTACTTGTCATTTTTATTACTTGGATAATATTTTCCCACACTTGCATATATCAATTTTATATAACGTTAAGGGTTAACCTTAAAAATAAGATTACAAATAGAGTTATACCTTTTCTTATCCCACTATTATATAATATAATTTATAATACTCTTAACACCTCTTTTGTATATTTCTGTAATACTACACACAATGCATATACATATACTATTCTCAAGATATTATCACCACTCTTAATTTCATTCACTATCACTCTTGTTTAAATAATCACCTTTCTCTCTATGATCCCTGTTTGTTAACAGGTGCTGCAATATTGCATCAGCCTTTTTTCTCTCTGTCTCAGTTTAATGTGTCTACAGATCCACCAAATGTCACCTTATTTCCTCTTCTGTATATCCAATAAATCCAAAACGTCCACTAGTCACTTTGTCCAGATATATGTCAGTTAAGATTCAAATTTCAATGGTATTTGTTCTTCAAAAATAAGATCCAGTAATTGGTATTAAGTTTCTCCGTTGTCTCACTTCAACTTTTAATCCTTATGTTGATTTTTTCAAAGTCTCTTAATCACCCTTTGTTGCCTCTGGCCGTCTCCAGTCCTTTCTCTAGTTTCAATCTCTGCTTCTTACAGCTTTTAAATTCCAGCCTTTCACGTTTTATAAGCTTTACTGTGGGCTCTCTGCTTCTTCTCGCTGCTCTCGTTCTGCTCTAAGGCTCCCTTCTCCGCTCTATTCAATTTCAGTTGCCGCTGTATCTCTCTCCTTATCGCTTTGCTTTTTCCGCGCCTTCTATCAAATATTCCTCACCTCCTTCAGGGGTTTCTCCTCTGCCGTACGAAGCTGTCAGTTCTACTTTTCACTTCCCTCTCAGGCTGTCGCCATCGCTCCCGGCCGGCCTTAAAGACCGGCTTCTTCTCCGCCAATTTTAAGAGTGCTGCTCCTGTCTGCTCGGGTGTTTGCTTTCCACCCGGCTTCTCTGAAGCTTCCTCTTTAATTTACCGGTCTCTCCGGGATCGGTAAAGCCCTTACCGGGCTCTTAGCGAAGAAATTTCCGGGATTTAGGAACAGAGATCTGTTTCTTCACCCGCTCCACGATGACGTCACAACCGGAAGTTCTCCAGTTCTTTCTCGTCTATTCTGCTGTCTCCAGGCACTGCCACGTCCACTATCCAGACTTTTTTGTCTTTCTTATCGACAATTGTTAAGTTTGGGGTGTTATGTTGCAGGTGCTTGTCTGTTTGAATTCTGAAGTCCCAGAGCAGTTTAACTTGATCATTTTCTATGACTTTCTCTATTTTATGATCCCACCAATTCTTGCTTACAGGCAAATGATATTTCTTGCAGATCTTCCAATGCACCATAGTTGCTACTTTGTCATGCCGCTGCTTGTAGTCAGTCTGTGCGATCTTCTTGCAGCAGCTTACCAGGTGGTCCACTGTTTCTTCAGCTTCTTTGCATAGGCGGCACCTACTGTCTGTTGCTGTCTTCTCAATTTTGACTTTGTATGCATTTGTCCTTAAGGCTTGGTCTTGTGCAGCCAGAATTAGTCCCTAGGTCTCTTTCTTCAACTTTCCTGCTCTTAGCCTCTGCCAGGTCTTGTTATTATCTGCTTTCCCAGCTATTTTTTTAATGTACTGGCCATGTAGTGCTTTGTCTTCCCATGCCTCTATTCTGTTCTTCATTTGGTCTTTCTTGTAGGCCAGTTTGGTCTTTCCAGTAGTCAGTAAGCCTTCCTGATATACTAATTTCAGTGCATCTTCATCATTGTCCTTCAGATATTCTTCCAAAGCCATTTTTTCTTCTTCAACCATCTGATGTACTTGCAGCATTCCACGTCCACCTATTTGCCTTGGTAGATAGAGTCTGTCAATGTCACTGCGTGGATGAAGGGCATGATTCATTGTCATTATTTTTCTGGTCTTCCTATCCATTGCTTTTAGTTCTGCTTGAGTCCAGTCCACTATTCCAGCTGTGTATCTAATGACTGGAATTGCCCAGGTGTTGATTGCCTTCACGGTATTTCCTCCATTAAGTTTGGACTTTAAGATCTTCTTCACTCTTTTGATGTATTCACCTCTAATCTTTTTTGTTCTGTTTGCAACACAGACATGAAAACGAGGCAATTGATGCAAAAAAAAGATGTTCTTTATTTGGTACTTGCACTGAACAGAAGCAAGGGAATGGCAACATGCCTTTTTATACTTCCCCTGCAAGGGGAGGCTCAACCAATGAATGCAGGCTATTCTCCCGCCTCGCGCATGCGCACGAGGCTGGAGACAGCCTGTCTGGGTCCCGGGCAACTTATGGGCTGCCCGGGTCTATACAACTGGTCCCAGGCAAACACGTGGTCTGCCCGGGTCTCTGCAGTTACCCTGCAGGTTACCTGTGCCTTGCTGATTGACTCAGCAAGGCTCAGGACACAACCCCCCTCCCCCCTAAGCTGGGACAATGCCGGCCCGAGCTATATCAGTACCATGTAACATTTAATCCAATGTCACCCTGGCTGTTCCCATACCCCTTTGTAACCTGGTTCCCCGTGGATTCAAATTAACCCACGGTCTTCCAGTTTTTTATAACAATCACCCTCTAGGGACCGCACATACTCTTGCAAGTATTTAGGCGGGGCCTTAATCCGCCCTGATCTTCGCGGATCCAAGTTAGGGCCGGGTGTGATGACATGTGGGGGAGTTAATTTAGGTGCCTGGAGTGCTGGCTCCTGGTCTGCGCACAACAAACCAGGACTTTGTTGCCCAGAAGACTCAGGGGTTCCCCCTAACTGCTGACTGGCTGGGTCCGCTAAACCCAAACCAGATTTCCTTGGTGGGGTCGAGTTCCCCGAGTTCCTTGGTGGGGTGGAGTTCCCCGAAAACCCTTGGAACTCCCCTTGGGAGCAATGTCCTTCGGGCCCAAGGCCAGCAGCAGGGGTGCCCTAAGTAGCTGATTTACGGCCATTTGCCCTAAGCCAGGGACCTCTGCCAGAGTCAGGAGCCGCCTCCATGGCAGAACTCCCTGCTTCTATGCCAGAGTCAGGATCTGCCTGCATGGCCAGACCCTCATCTGGGACATTTGGAGACCCCTCTGCTTGGGGAGACTGTGATCCACAATCGTAATTGGGGTCCCCCTCCCCCCTGAGAGCGGAGTCAGGAGAGTGATGCCGGCCCGGCAGCTGCCAACGCAGCTGGTCTATGTGGCGCCGGAGGACACGCCCATCATCCAAGACCACTTCATATGACAGAGGCCCAGAGACCTTAGAGATTACAGCAGGTACCCAGAGATGCCCCTGCCCATAGTTCCTGGTCCAAACCGGATCACCCACTTGAAGTCTCCTAGGTGCCCGCGGCTGCGACACCTGTGAAGCCACCTGGTCTGGGTGAAGCCTGTCCAGCTTTGTGATGAGTCTGCAACCCCAGCAGAGTTCTGCTGGGCTCTTTCCAGTGGCTGTGCATTGTGTGGTGCGGTGTGTGAGAAGAAAATCAGCTAACCTGTGATGCCAGGGTCCTTGAGTGATTCTCTTTAATGCGTCCTTTGTGGTGCGCACCATGCGTTCAGCCTGACCGTTGGTGGCAGGATGAAAAGGAGCAGATGTGGCATGCCAGATCATGTTGGCTTGTAGAAATGCCTGAAACTCAGAAGAGGTAAATTGTGGACCATTGTCTGATACTAAAACATCAGGAAGGCCATGGGAAGCGAAGATTCCTCTGAGCACCTGGATGGTCCTGGCAGTAGTAGTGGAGGACACAGGAATGACCTCTAGCCATTTGGAATGGCTATCCACGAGGAGGAGGAAGAATTGCCCCTGAAAGGGCCCAGCATAATCTATATGAACACGTGACCAAAGAGTGAGTGTCTCCTCCCACCTATGTACAGGGGCCTGGGGCATTTCTGGCCGAGATTGCTGGCACACTTGGCATCCCTGGACCTGGGCCTCGATGTCTTTATCGAGGCCAGGCCACCAAAGATGACTGCGCGCAAGCGCCTTCATCCTCACTATTCCTGGATGTCCCTCATGAAGAGAGAGCAATATTCTAGTCCTCAATGAGGCCAGGATGACTACTCTGTTGCCCCACAGGATACACCCCTTAAATGTGGACAATTCGTGCTTCATGCACCAGAAACTCTGGAATTCAGCACCAGGACACGTGTCAGGCCATCCTGACAACACACATGTCAGCACGCGTGCAAGCATGTGATCAGTGGCAGTTTCTGCAGCCACATCCCTAGCATTGAGGGGAGATTTTGGTAAGTCCTGAATGGACAGAATATGTACAGCTGGGGCAGGGTCTGCCTCTATTTGCTTAAGAGGTAACCTGCTTAGGCCATCTGCATGGCCCATCTCAGTACCTGGTTTGTGAACCAGTGTGTAATCATACGCTGCTAAGAATACAGACCAGCTCAGCATCCTAGGAGATATTATCTGGGGAGTTTGTTTGTTGGTTGTGAACAACCCTAGCAAAGGCTTGTGGTCAGTATAGACTGTGAATTGGCGTCCATACAAGAAATCATGAAATTTCTTTATGCCTGAGATTATTGCCAAGGCCTCCCTGTCAATCTGAGCATAATTTCGCTCTGCAGATGAGAGGGTCCTAGAATAATAGGCCACAGGGACCTGTGTTCCATCTTCCTTGAGATGGCTTAGCACTGCTCCTACCCCATAAGGGGAAGCATCACATGCGATGCACACTGGCAATTGCTCATTGAAGTGAACCAGTACAGCATTTGAAGATAATAAGGCTTTGACCTTTGAGAAGGCTTCCTCATGGACCCTTGTCCATGTCCACGGAGCCTGTTTGTCTAAGAGCCTGTGAAGCGGCTCGGCCACAGCAGCTTTGTTTGGAAGAAAGGAATGGTAAAAGTTCAAGAGGCCCAAAAAAGCCTGAAGCTCAGTTTTTGACTGTGGACTAGGGGCCAAGAACTCGGTGGTTGGCACACTGATCTGACACTTGTCCTGCTGAAGCTTCAGCCCAGCTTGGCGGAACCTCAACAAGACAGCCCTCAGCCTTTCGGCTAAGTTTCCTGATGATTCTCCTGCAATGAGGATGTCATCAAAATAGGGGCAGACCCCGGGAATCCCTCGGAGCGTTCGCTCCATTACCCCTTGGAAAATTCCCGGGGCTACATTTACCCCAAACTGCAGCCTCTTTACTTTGAACGCACCTCTGTGCGTGACTATGGTCTGGGCTTCAGCAGTCGCCTTGTCAACAGGCAACTGTTGATATGCTTGAGCCAAATCAAGCTTAGCAAAGTACTTCCCTCCTTTCAGCGAGGCCAGAATGTGGCTCACCACGGGCACAGGATAAGCATGCTGCTGCAAGGCCTTGTTCAGCGTGCACTTATAGTCCGCGCAGATACGGACTTCCCCATTGGATTTTAAGGGAGTTACTATGGGGGTTTCCCATGGACTAGAGTCCACAGGTTCCAGGATGCCCTGTTGGAGCAGCTTGTCCAACTCGGCATCAATCTTACTTTTTAATGCAAAAGGCACCCTCCTAGGCTTGACCCTTATGGGTGTAATGCCTGGATCCAATTTTAATGTAATGGGAGGCCCCTTGTACGATCCAAGTTCTGAGCTGAACACATCTGCAAACTCCTTGCAGACACCCGCAAGACTAGCCGTTTGCAGCTGGTTCAGACCGGTCACCTGGATCCCAAGTGCCTCGAACCAGTCGAGTCCGATGAGACTTGTTCTGTCCCCCCCAACAACTACTACATCCAATGCACCGTTGAAGCCTTTTCGCTGCACTCTGATCGTGGCTTCCCCTTTTACGCTTACTCTCGTGTTTTGAAAATCAGTAAGGACAAGGTTGGAAGGCCTGAGCTTTACTCTCGAGCCACTCCGGAAACAAATCTTATTGAACGTGTCCATTGAAATAATAGACAACGCGGAGCCTGTATCCAGCTCCATAGCCAGGGGAACTCCCTGCAACTTCACGTCAATACGGAGCTTTTTCTTGAGGGGCCTATGCATTCCTGTCTTGAACACCCCCCTCCTAGATGCACAAAAACCCACCCTGTTTTGGCTGGGGACCTTGGTACCTTTCAGAGGCAATTCTGGGGACCTGTTCTTTGGCGGCCCATGCAGGCCGATGCAATGTGGCCTTGCCTTCCGCATGCTCGACAGACGGCAGATCGAAACCGGCAGTCAGCCCTCCTGTGGCGACCCCCACAGCTGAAACATCGAGGGGATGCAGGCGGTGGCCCTCTCTGCTCCGGTCGCCATCTCTCTGTCGCTGGCTGGATCTTGTCCACCTCTTCCTCCTCGGATTCTTCCCCTGAAACCTCACGGGTGGCCTCCTGGTGGATCGGGACGGTCACTGAATGACTCTCGACGACCGCAAGGCCTTCACGGCACCTCCGGCTGCTTCTTCTGCTGCGATCTCTCGGAGAGCATCTTGGAAGGTGACGTCCGTCTTCGCAAACAGTTTCTGCTGTACTTCGCGGCTTCGCAACCCGCACACCAGTCTATCTTGGAGCCTTTCCTCCAAGTCTTGAAATGCACAAGGGTGTGCGGCCTGCCTCAAGGCTGCAATGAAATCTGCAGCTGATTCGCCTGGCCGTTGGTCCCTTTGTTCGAATTGATGCCTCCACGCAATGATCGAGAGCTTGGCTCGAAGTGCTCTTGCAGCATCTTTTTCAAATCGGCATATGCGATTGATTCTAATAGTGCTGGTGCGACAAGATTCTCCGCTATTTCAAATGTCTCTTGCCCACACACACAAAGTAGGGTAGCCGCTTTCAGGCCGTCTTCCTGGATCTTGTTTACTCTAAAGTAATTTTCAACGCGAGCTGCATACGAGCTCCAGCGTTCAGGATGCGCGATGTCAAATTCGCCCAGATGGCCCAGCTTGGACATCTTCAACTAGATGGCCTCGTCCACACCTCTCGCCATCAGGAATTGAGAAGGGGTCCGACGAAGCCAAGCCCGCCTCCAGAGTATGTATGCTGGCTGGCGGCTGCTCCTCCTGGACGCCGCGCTTCTTCCCTGGCCTCGGTGAGTAGGCCTACTTCTGTTTCTTCGGGATCCCCAACGGCGGATCCCACCTTCGTCGCCAATGTTCTGTTTGCCACACAGACATGAAGACGAGGCAGTTGACGCAAAAAAAAGATGTTCTTTATTTGGTACTTGCACTGAACAGAAGCAAGCGAGGGAATGGCAACATGCCCTTTTATACTTCCCCTGCAAGGGGAGGCTCAACCAATGAATGCAGGCTATTCTCCCACCTCGCGCATGTGCACGAGGCTGGAGACAGCCTGTCTGGGTCCCGGGCAACTTATGGGCTGCCCAGGTCTATACAACCGGTCCCGGGCAAACACGTGGTCTGCCCGGGTCTCTGCAGTTACCCTGCAGGTTACCTGTGCCTTGCTGATTGACTCAGCAAGGCTCAGGACACAACATTTTTCTTGACTTCAGTGTGCTTGATGTTGTCAGCTTGAAGGATACTCAAGTATTTGTAGTAATCTTCCTCATCCAGACTCTTAATGTTATTGTCGTGGGGCATCTTGATTCCTTCAGTTTTCACTATTTTTCCTTGTTTGACAGTAAGTGTGGCACATTATTATTATTATTATTATTGTTATTATTATTATTTCCACATTTCTTTTCCTTTGTGATGTAACTGTTTAAGCTGAGTTTGAAGGGACTGGCTGAACCTCACTGCAAGGCTCACTCTGAATTTTAAAGGAAAAGCCAAATGTAATTATTTTAAGTCCTGCATCTTTGTCTTATTCCTTGAGACTTCTTGCACGATATTGTCACAGTCTTTATTTAGTCCAATAATGTACTCAACCCACCATCAGTTAAGCATGTCCAAGATCAGTCTTTGAATGATTCCTCTATGTTTGTGTTTTAACATGTCATATTTTACTATGTAGGAGATGTGAACCACTTCAAAAAGCCTCACACCATGAAAGGAAATTATATGCTTAACCCTCACCTATTTTATTGCAAGTTATAAATGCATTATGGCTCATAATCACTCCTGAAAGGTAGATGATAGAAGTGTGAATAGTGCATAAATGGCCTTTTTTCAATAACATGCTTAATCCAGTCAATCATTAATCCAGTTAAGTCTACTTATCAGTGTTTCTGCCAGCAATGGGCAACTAGGTCAAGAACCATCACCTCAAGAGTGCAAAGGTCATGCTCTTATTCTCCAGAAAATTTCTAATATCCAGGAGACTATTAGGAATTGCACCAGGGGAATATTGGCTAAGTTGCATGGTATTGCCAGGCCTATGATCAGCCACCCAATGAGCATGAAAGGGAAAGACAGAAGACAAAAAAGAATATTGATGAAAGATTGACATGTAAGTTCCAAATTCCACTTACTTTATTTATCTTCCGTGCTGCCTTCCCTTCTAGCAAAGCCCTTTTTCAAAGTCTCCACCATATATCTCCTCCTTATCGATCATGATATATTCCTTTCCATTCCCCAATATGGCCAAACCAAGCTTCTGGCAGTGGGAGCATCTTGACATAAAAATGTGAATGGGGAAAGGACACTTGATAGATGCCATGTCTACACTCTCTGGAGTAAGCATAGGTGGTCTCATGGTGTTACCAGTATTTTGAAAATCAGCAGAGATATAAACAACTGCAAATCTGCTTCAAACTGCTTTTAAGGAATTGGGAATAGAAGTGGACTACTTCATGTTTTAACACTGAAGAAGTAATACCTCACAAAATTCATTATAATTGCAGTGAAACATATTTAAGAGAGAGAGAGAAACACTTCCACAGACAGGGAGCTCCTATGTTTTGGAGAGAATTCTGTTATTATTGTAAGTATACAAAAAGCTTTTTTAACAGATTCATTTTTTGCAGCTTCCCCTCTCCCCCCATACAGTATGTACTGTTTGATACATCTGTCCAAAGTATCCTGCTTCACATCAGATCATCTCGGAGTTAGGACTTCAGATTTCAAAATGAATCTGAATGATATAGTATTTGAAGAAGGGAGGGAGGGAGGGAGGGAGTCATTCTTTTCACTTATGTTCCTCTGAAATGTAGAAATATAGAAATATCTATGGATATAACAAAGGGCTTCCCATGGCAAATCTGAACAAAGGCCACAGTCCAGCAGAAACTTAAGAATGTTTAAAATCACAAATCAATTATGATTTAAGCAGACCTAACTCTGTGCTGGATTGTAGCTCTTATCCCCCTACCCATCCTCCTCAAAATCTCAGTAAGGTCGACAAAAGAATTATCTTTCATCCCTCCAAGTCTATTCACTGCAGTGGGCAGTGCAGAATGTCCCCTGCTGTGTCAGCTGCAGCAAGTTTGGTCAAAAATATCTGGGCACAGATGGTAGGTAGGAAGACACACTTTGTCACTTGGAAAGGAAAATAATTGTGAGTGTGAAAATGTGTATTCAGGTTATCAACAACTTTAAAAAGGCAAATGTGGTGTAAATACTTCATTCAGGCAGTCAATCCAGTATTGGAAAGTTGTTTCTTGATTTTTCTGAAGCAGATTGTAAAATGTTTCCAAAACTAAAGGACAGATGCTATGTAATGCTAACTTAGCATATTATAAATTTAGCACAAGTGTCACAGTGGCAGGACAAAGTCCAGATAACAGGGAAGAGCATAATCTTTTATGATTCAAATGTACTAGCCTAATTACGGTATAAGTAACATAATCTAACAACAACATACAGACACATAAATGCCAGCCATACCTCTCCCAATGCTTGAAGAAGAGGTGTATGGTCCTGTTGGACTTATCTTTGGAGGAGGAGGAGGAGGAGGAGGAGGAGGAAGGAGGAGGAGGAGGAGGAGGAGGAGGAGGAGGAGGAGGAGGAGAGGAGGAGGAGGAGGAGGAGGAGGAGGAGGTGGTGGTAAAGCCATAGACATGAAGGAATAATAGATCTGGAAGGGAGTGCTTCCACTAGTGATTAAAAATATGACTCCCCTCTGGTTAAGGCAGATCAGCAGCCCCAGGGCTCTTTGCTTGCACCCAATGACAGCCTCTCAGACTCTGAAATCCAGCCATTCAGTCCCAAGCAGAGCCATGCTTTAAAGAAGCCTGAACTTCATAGATCAAATAGACTAGCCAAGAAATTAGCCAGCAGGAGAATAGATCCTAATAAGGAGCTGTGCATTTAGGAAGTCACTCAATCTAATTTATTTATTGGCCTCATTTCCTGAGAGAAAATGGGGAGAACAACTTTTCAAGTTGCAGTTGTGAACTATGGATTCCACTTCAGGTAACTCATCTTTTGCCTAAGATTTGTTGTTTGTTTATTGGATTCCTGGTCTTGACCTATGTGAAGCCTTTGACTACATTACAGTTGCTGTCCTTAACTGTAGGTAAAAAGATTATTTATTTCTAAAAGTTCTACCTGACTGCCTATCTCTCAACTTGGCCGGCTTGCTGCCTTGTTGGGATGCGGCGAGCTATTCCAGCACAGAAAACCTGGTCTAGAATGCCTCCCAATAGGTAGTCAGGGCTAAAAGTGAGTGAATCTTAGGGGGAGGCTAAATAAAATGAACAGAGCCTTTGTTATTGATCTTAAAATCTGGAAATGTTGATAGAGGTAAGGGCTGCCCATCAAATAGTCTTTCATCAGTGCCATAGTCTCTATGATTAGCCTCGTCAAACCAGCCAATCTCAGAATCCAAACAATCCAATCTTATATAGTCCTTATCTTTATATATGTTTTTTGTAATCCAATGTGTTTCCAATTGTCAAGGCATCAGTGAAAGCAGTATTTTATAACAGTTCTTCTATTCAGGGGTCAGTTATCAACCAGTTAGAATTGCAATCCAGTATATTTAGCCACCTTGAGTCCTTCCTGTAAATTCCCCCCGAGAAATTAGCCAAGAGTCAAAAATTTTCTTTTTCTGTAAACAATTCTTGGGCTTAAACAGAAGTCAGAGTATTTCTTTTTCTGTAGACACTTTTTAATCTTATGGCTGGCTCAGTATTTTTCTTTCTTTGTTCCCAGCTGTCTTCTTGAGAGTTATTAAAGTTCAAGGGAACGGATTATTCTTTGTTTCTGGGCATCTTGCCAATTTCTGAATCAGTCTTGTTGATGTTCTATACTCTGATTCTCCACTAGATGTCAGTAGTAGTTTGTTTTCCAGCTTTTTCAAACAAAAAATTCTTATTTATATATCAGAATAAATATAAATCAGAAACCCTATCAGAACCCTTTAGGGTGGTAAAAGCTGTTTTATTCCATGTTATATTTGCCAATTGTTTATCCACCTTTTCTCGATTTTCAATAAGTTGTATCTGAGTGTCAGTCTCTGTTGGTATTGATGCTTCAGACATCTCTGTTGAAGTTGTTGTATAGTCATCAGACTTCTCGATAGGTTGTGTTGGAAGTTGAATAAAATTAGTTTGTTTTGTGGTTTCCACGGTTTCTCTCAGTGTAGGGAAAAGGGATTGAAAATAGGAACTCACATCCTCTGCAGCTTCTAAAATTGTTTCCAATATAAGTTCATAGTCCAGTTGTGTATTAAGTTCCATATCGATAGTAATAAGGCTTTTTAATCTTTAAAGAAGGCTCTACTTCATAAGAATCAAGCAAGCATTCACCTTCAATTTTCAATAGGCCAGCTGCATCCGTTATCTTGTGGTTATCACCCTTTGAAGGTCATAGCCATTCCCAGCCATAAAGAAATATAATTGCAGTACCACTTTTCGACACAAGATGTCCTCAGCAAACCAAAAAATCTTTTTTTTTTTCCTTTCCAAATAATAGATTTTTTATTTTTCGTGTTGAAAAAGATGAAGAAAGGGCTCAAAATAATAAATGCGTAGTTGTAACAATAATAGTCAAGAATAAAATGTTTTCAGGTCCCCTCAGTATTCCAAAATTTAAATAGTCCATCAAAATTGACTGGTTTTTATTTATATATTTTTTTTTCCAACGCTGTTTTTCCCCATTGCCCAAACGCTGCTTCCTCACGACAGGGAAATAGTTCAAAGAAAGCTTTTAACAGGAAAGTAGTTAGGGGAAAAAAAAGGGGGTAGGAAAGGTCTCACCCGGATTCTCCACGGGGGTTCTTTCGCTTAGATGTTCTTCTGGCTTTCAGCTGGTGCGACGAAGTGATCGTCCATTTTATTGGGCGATCTTTTCCTCCGGCGGCCCTAAGGAGATAGCTCGAACTGGGGAGAGCCGCCGCTCTTCCCCAGTCGAGCAGGAGCCTCCTCTAACGGTAGTCGCCTCTACGGGGCGACTTTCGACCCGATTAAGGGTCTACCGGCGGAGGGAAAGCAGCCGGTGGGAGAGAGAGATCTCTCCGTACGACTGCTGGTGTCGCGATCCGGAACCGGAAGCCTCTAATTTTCTTAGTTTCTAGATTTATCCAGACTGTAGTATTATAAATTTCATTTCAATATATTTCTTTCTCCCTTAAAAGTTAATTCGCCACTTCCATCTATGGAGGAGTGGGGGTATAGTCCACTTTTGGATGATTTCTTACTTTGGGGGTCTTTTCCAAGGAATCAGTTACAAAATAGAAGAGAGAAGATTGATACTCTCACCAATTCCAAGCATGCTGTTCACCACTGTTCTAGTTCATGCTCTTGGATTTCGGCTGCAAGTAGCTTGGGCTAGACACTGGTGTGCAGCTAGCCTTTCTCTGTCGGGTTAGAGGGCTTCCCCCAGATCAAACAGATCAACCGCCATCATTCTGTGATTATCAGAGAGCCCCTCTTTTTTTGTCGCCTCTCCGGGGCAACGTTTGACCCATTTAGGCAGGGTGAAATTAGCCGTGGGGTGCGGAGCTCCGCAATCCTGCAGCTATGCCCTATGGTACAAAACCGGAAGTCCTGAGGCTGCAAATATCTACATAACCATTGGAAGGCAACAAAGAACTAGAAGTCTTGCATCTCCGTATTGGTATTTGTCTGGATTTTTAATCCTATTCATTTTGTCCAGCTTAGTCTCAGTTTATTCACCTTCAAGGTAGCACTAATACTCATTAGTTTTGAGCATTAGTTTTGATCTAGATTTTCCTCAGCTTTCTTAAAAAAGGCAGAAGGTGGTATTCCCAGAAAAAGGCCAAAAGAATAAGCCAACTAGCCACTAGAAAAAAACCTGAAAGAATGCTCAACTCTTCAAAATGTTACTCAGAGTTATAACTTATCAACTGTTTAAGATGCTACATAGGATTAGATAAAGCAGACATCTTCTTGCAGATTTCCTCACAAGTAGTTCTTAAAGATATTTTTTCCCCACCAACTTCACCTATTACATCTATTCTATCATGGTGTGTGTGTGTGTGTGTGTGTTTATATGTGTGTCTCTATTGCTATCACTGTTAATATGATGAACAAGTATAACCAAAGAAAAAGTGAAAGGGGTACTATCTTTGTTGAGGATTTTGAGGCACTCTTCAGTTGGAGGGCTTTTCTGCCAATAAATGTCCCAAAAGAAAATGACATATTCTTATTCTTTGACTAAAGGCATGAATGGACATCCTAAGGCCCAGGAAAAGCCAGATGTGGTCACTTTAATATCCCTGAAAAAAATGTTAATAACCCAGAAAGATATTTTAAAATATAAACTGACTGCCTTTAGATTAGATTGAGTTTTTGTCCATGGCCTATCTCCTTGAATGATACACGTCCACTGGCATATCATTCAAAGGCCAAATGAGAACCAAGCTGTAATTGTTTGTACTGACTAACAAAGAGACTATTAGTTATGATTAACAGGATTTTATTTTATTGCTGATTCTATGATGAGAAAAATATGCTTGGAGTTCTCTTAGTGAACAGAATCAAACAAGCAATATCTATGGCAGAGTGAATGGGACATCCATTCTTTCTCTTCCTTCTCTCCAAAAGCTCCAGAAAAGGGATAGATTACATTAAATCAAAGGCCTGAACAAAGGTCTTGTGTCATAGTTATTAATCCCAGAGTGCATATGAGCCTAGAGCTGCAGGTTTCCTCTTCTCTATTGCTCCTTCCTTTCCGCCATACATGAATCATGACTTTTCTGTAGAGTGAAAAGGTAGGTGGACAATGTGATAAGCTTGCATACAGAAAACAGTATAAATATATCCATGAAATTCTTTGTGTAGAGGCACAGAGCTTCCTCTTGTAGGATTTCCCCCCCTCTTTTTATGCTTCTCTGTGTTACCCTCACTATTTTTAATTATCAGTTTGCTTTTAAAAAAAATATGTTTAATTAGAAGAGTTTAAATCCCTCATTAGTACGTATTCTCATGCAGAACTTGAAATGGGAGTGATTATGAACTGTTCTAATAAACACCAGATTTTCCCTTTTAAAAGACTGGAATTATTGTTTATATCAATATGCATATTAGTTTATCTCAAGATGTGTTAGATTACAGTCATTAACTTCACATCTGCAAGAGCCAACATTAACTATTTGTGTGAACCTAAGGCTTCTGAATTTTTCAGTACTTACTGTAGTTTATGGTTGTTTTCTTTAAACTCAGAAAATGATCCAAGCAAATGACATATCTATATAGACTCTGTAGCCATGAAAGCTAAACATTGGTTATAAGACAACAAGAATTGATTTCAGGGTCAAACAATATTTTCTGCTAAATATATCAAGCATATTATATTATATGGTAAGGCCACACTTGGAATACTGCATCCAGTTTTGGTCACCATGATGTAAAAAAGACGTTGAGACTCTAGAAAGAGTACAAAGAAGAGCAACAAAGATGATTAGGGGACTGGAGGCTAAAGCATATAAGGAACGGTTGCTGGAATTGGGTATGTCTAGTTTAATGAAGAGAAGGACGAGGGGGGACATGATAGCAGTGTCCCAATATCTCAGGGGCTGCCACAAAGAAAGAGGGAGTCAAGCTATTTTCCAAGGCGCCTGAAGGCAGAGACAAGAAGCAAACGGATGGAAATAATCAAGGAGAGAAGCAACCTAGAACTAAGGAGGAAACTTCCTAAACAGTTAGAACAATAACCAGTGGAACAACTGCTTCCAGAAGCGGTGAATGCTCCAAACACTGGAAGTTTTAAGAGAGACTGGACAGCCATTTGTCTGAAATGGTATAGGGTTTCCTGCCTAAGCAGGGGGTTGGACTAGATGATCTCCAAGGCCCTTTCCAACTCTATTATTATTATTATTATTATTATTATTATTATTATTATTATTATTATTATTATTATTATTATTATTATTATTATTATTATTATCATCATCATCATCATCATCATCATCATCATCATCATCATCATCAAAGTTTTATTTCATTAATATCAGGGCAATTGACTGGTAGATTTTATTGGAATTGCAGTACATGGACAGAGAATAAGTCATTTCCTCCTTTTTTGTAGTCATAATGAAAATCAACCCTGCAGTCATAATAACAATGAACAGAGAAAAATGGCTAAATGTTTTCTATCCATTTGCTGCAATACTAGTAAAACTCCTGTTCCTGTATAACTGTTATTTAAGTTAGAACCTGAAACGGTTTTTAATGCCATCTTTAGTGCTAAATGAACCTAAAGGTTATGTTAGAAATGAGGGGACATAGAGGGGTAAAAGAAGCAGCATGGAAGTGAGAGATATGCAAAAGCTAAAGAAAGAGGAAGTACATGAGGACAACATACAGTTTGTGGTAGAACAAGATAATTGATTGGGTAAAACATTCATGCACTGAAATCTATTAACCAAATTGTTAGTTACAGCCGTCTTAGGATTTAGGTATTAATATGACATATCCAAAGGAATCTATATATGTTAATGCTAAAGGATTAGTCTAAGCCTGATTTCCCATAATCAGATTTGTTCAAAAGTAGTCAAAGTTGAGACACATATTACTCCTACATAAGAGTGCAAATCAGACTGCAGTCGAAGCAACCCTGTATTTGTCATCTTTCGAATTTGGACATAGTTAATAGAACATAGAAAATCAATTTCCTTTCAACTCAAAATTTAAATGATCCATCTCAGAAAGTTTTAACTATAATGACATGAGGAAAGCCATTTTATTTATTGGTTATTTATTTATATAGTCTCCCTTCTCACCAAAGGCAACTCTAGGCAGTGTACAACAAGGCTAAAATAGTGAATAAATACATAAAATCACATTAATTATAAAAGCATTAAAAACTATTTTAAAAAACCTAGAATAAATAAACAACAGACAAGGGATGTTTATATGAAAGGATCCATCTCAGCAATTCACCTGTCCTCTGGAATCATCAGCCTTGCTGGCATAACCTCACCTCAGGAGAGAAAAGGTTCCACATCACAGGCACCACCAAAGAAGAGACCCACCAAATGCTATTGGTTAAGTTTCTATCTTGTCTTTGTTCCAGGAATTCATCTATAATGGTATCTGTAGTACTGTGTCCTCCAATTTTTGATTCAAAACAAACCTGTGTCAGTTTCCATGACTGAGGATTTTTTCTCTCTTAGAAGCTCCCCTTTAATAGCAATAGACTTATACATCGCTTCACAGTGCTTTACAGCCCTCTCTAAGTGGTTTACAGAGTCAGCATGTTGTCCCCAACAATTTGGGTCCTCATTTTACCAACCTCGGAAGGATGGAAGACTGAGTCAACCTTCCAGTGAGGATCAAACTATTGGTAGTCAGCAGAATTAGTCTACAATATTGCATTCTAAGTACTGCACCACCATGTTCCTTTAAGCTACAGGAGGGCAAGTTCCAGCTACATATTAAGGGGGAAAAATCCTCCTAACAGTAAGACCAGACAGTGGAACCAATTATCTTGAGAAGTGTGGGCTCCTCTTAACTGGATATGTTATGCAAAAACTAGATCACCATCTTTTTAGGATGTATTAATTTCGATTGTTGCACTGAGAAGGAGGTTGCATTTAATAACCTAAATGGCTCATTCCAACCCTGTGATTCATTTACAGATATCCAATGGTCAGGCCAATCTTACAGAAAAAAAGGTAAAAGTCTCTACTTTTAATTTTTAACATTACTTGTTCTGATTGCGGAAATTGTGAAAAGTACTAGATCTGTTTTCTCAGAACAAACTCAGAATTCTATAAGAGGAACAATGCTTCAAGACCATTCACAATAAAGATATTAATGATTAAAGAAAAGCTTAAGGTTTGTATGTGTTGTGTAAACGGGGGATATGGAAACATTGATAATTTATTACAAAAAGATGTTCCTTTTAGTACTATTCAGTATATTAGCATTTCTCTTTGAACACTAGCTGCTAAACCAGGGTTGTCAAACTGTTGGCCCACGGGCTGGATGTGTCACGCGCAGGCCACGCCCACTAATCTCTAGACTTTTTGGTATTCACATTTTTCCCCAGGAATACTTCTTTGCATTGATGTGTATGTGCAGTGTGTGCAGACACTTTTTTATCTGATATATTTTTGTATGTATTTTGGGAGCTCAATAGTGTTTTGCAAAATTTTGAAAACCTTAGATTTTAGTGTAGACATGCATTCTGGTTCAATATTATCAATAAATAAAATGAGAAAATGTGATTTTAGTAAATTCATATAAAATAAACTTCATATCCTCAAAAAAAAAACAACTGCATAATGCCACAGTAAGTAGCTAACATACAAGAAAAGATAAGAGATTTTAAAAAAATCCTTTTCATATATACCTTATTATTCTCACTAAACAGTTTTGGATCAGAACTAGAGGATTATTTTTCTGTTCATGATTATTACCATCTAGAACCTGAGTTATCAAAATCTTAAAGGTTAATTTATAAAACCCAGGATTAAATGAAAATGTCATGAGAACAGTAGGTAGTACAAATTATATCTTAATGGCTTATGCACTGTTGTGGTGATTTGAACAACTTGTCTAATATTTTTAGCATTTCATTGAACTGAACTAGGTTTCAAATCTAACACCCCCTTAAGAGGAACAGCAGAAATTCACACCTCAAGTGATGCAGTCTGTTGGAAATCAGAGCATTTTTATATATGGTTTTTAAAAACCAAAAATATAATCTACACATGCACAAGCAGACAATTTAGTAAAATTAGTGAAGCACTCTTTGTTGTTTTGTTTCTCAAAAGAGTAATTTGACTGCTAATTACATTCTTTTCTTAATTGTCAAACACCTTTAGTCAATTTCATTCAAGTGAATAAGTATGCCCTTTACAAAAGGCTGCTGAAATAATACTTTGAGATCTAAATAACATTTGATTTATATCATTGAACAATGTTTCTTAAACTTTTTTTCCCTCTCAGGACCCTTCTCACTTTTAAAAATTATGAAGGACTCCAAAAGAGCTTTTGTTTGTATGACTTATATTTATTTATTATATTAAAAATTTAAATTAAGGCATTGCTGCCTTTACTGCTTCTCACAATTGTTTGATGGGGTTTTAATATTGTATTATTTTTCAACATAACTAGCAAATAATTTTGATTTCATAGGTCCCTGAAGAGGGCCTTGGGAGAGGGACCCCCAGAAGTCCCGGGATCACACCCTGGGAAATACTGTTCTGGAACAAAATTTACCAAATAAGTTTGCCCTGGATATGTTCGAACTGGAATACCCAAACAATCTTTGAATGTTGGGGACATTACACATCTCAACTTCCAGGAAGTATTTGATGAAGAACCCGATGACATTCTGATCACCAGTCTAATTAAATATGAACTAAATATTGTGTTTATCATGTGGAGTTACATCTAGTTTGAAAACTATCCTCAGAAAAGATTCGAGTGGGCATGGCCTCCGCATGATGCAACCAGCCCACAGGCCAGCAGTTTGACACCCCTGTCCTAGAGAAACATTATAGGAAGTTCTTCCTAAATTACAGGAAAACAGATTCTGGTTTAATATAAGAAAATAATCTCATAAGAGCAGATCAACAGCAGAACCAATAGAGCCATTTTGCTGACTTAGTTCTAGCAAAGATTGGATAGCCATTTTGGGGGGATGCTTCAATTTGTATTCCTGCACGGGAGTAGGAGTTTGGAGTCAATAGTCTAAATAGCTAATTCCAATTCTGTGATCCTATCCAGTTGTCCTAAGCTAGCTAAAAGTGATTTGCTTATCTAATTTATGTCTCATTTTTCTTACCAACAGCCCAGGTTTTCTCATGTTACTGTCACATGGAATCATCCTAAAATCCTTAGATACTCACTTAGAAGGATAATTTGTAGTGGAGCAAATATGCATGATCTTTCAACATTAGCTGTTGTACCATAATGAATCAAGTGAGTAAAAATTAGTTTCATTTTCATGTAATGCTAATAAAGATGTTTGCATAGACCTTGGTTCAGTAGTCCGTGAATACTTCACACGTCCAAGAGGTGGAAAATGTTGTTATAGCTGACAATATTAGTGTTTATGTATATATAGTATAACGCACAATTCTATTCCCCTAATTCATGTAAAACTAACTAATCTAATCTTGGCATCAGGGCTAATATATAGAAACCAAAGAAATTTTTCACTTTGCATGCTAATTCTTCACCATCAATTTTATTAAAATGTTTTGAGGAGATGGCTGGTTGTTTGGGGATAGGAGGAGTATGTTTCATAAGAATGATCACCTTCAGTAACAGAAACAAAGCAGAAAATTGAACAGAAAATCCAGCTACTTTTATTGCTCATAGGCATTATTCATTTCCCTGACACATTATGTTTTTAATTAAAATTGCACATGAATTAATTAAAATGTTCATTCAGCCACTTTTTTCCCCTTATGGATGCTTTGTTACCTTCCCTGTATTTGAGTAAAACACATTTCAACAAACGGCTGCCTTTATCAGCCTAGACTTCAGCTGACAGACTGTCATGTTCTCTACACCTTTATCTTTACATATTCTTTGTTTTTTTTTTCAAATATGGATCCCTATGTGTAATTTTTATTCTTCTGTCACCAGCACCCTCCACTGGTTATTCGAGCTAAGAGTTTATTAAATAGACATTGTCAGCAACTAACAAAACCGCTTCACAAGAGGAAAGGCAAATAGATTGATTCTATTTCTCATTTTTGAAGTACTTGAAAGGCATGTGGTGGTGCATCAAGGTGTAGGATAACTTGTAGATAACCTGTAAAAGGTTATCATCCAGCCTTCTACTAAACAGTAGGGCTCTGCAGAGCTTTGAAGGATTGCCTTGATTCAATTATGTTTCAATTCAAGCTTCACTTCTAAAAGATAGGCTGGAAAAATCAGATTCCCTTTGAAGGGAATCTGCTTTGATTCTGGGCTGCTACATATCCCCTTTTCACCAGATCAGGGTCATTTACTTCCATTCAACTCCTGGGAAAGAATGACTCAATTTTACATACCCAGTGATGGTGATCCAGCTAAAAAGGACACCTCGGGACAAAGCAGAGCCATTTTGAATAGGGCCACCAAATTGACCTGAGTATGATCATTACATTGTTGAAGTTGGTATGAGACAATTCTGGACATCGGTCACTTTTCAATCATGGATGGAAAATCATTTCAAATTCTTGGTATCTATTTATTACAATACAATTCCATGTGGATTCCTGTGGTTTAATAAATCCATAAAGTATATATCAACAAAACCAGAAAAATGTAAAATATAATCATCCCATCAAAACTACAACAATAGCCCTTCTTAGCAACTACTTCTAGTGATATTGTAGATAAAATGCTTTGGGGGAAAATTCTGTTTTAATTATCTTCACCCAAACTATCAAGGAGTGTCATCTGAATCTCTGGTGAAGGTTTTAGAAAAAGGTAATTTCTTATGCCTTGCCCCCCAGATCTCACATAATTGGGGAAGGGCAAGGTTCCTTATTTCCACTCTGCTATAGTTGCATACACTGGAAGTGATTCTGAAAATGGATTTATAAGCAACAATCAGCATTTGTAATTTTAATAGCAGCAGCATCGCTGAGGATGGAATGTGAACTTTTAGGCTCCTGACAACAGCTTCAATTCAGCAATAAACTCACTTGTTACCATTAGGCAGGAATAAAAGTCCTGCAGCTTTAGGGCCATTCTAAACATTTAATCTCATTTTAGAATTCCTCTCTATAAATTTAGTTTATATTTCATGTTAGACATATTTGATTTCTCCACAGTGCAGTACTTGTAAAAAGAGTATCAGAAAAAATTCTTTACATCAGCCTTGAGAATCCCACAAAATACCCCAAATTTACTGCCTTCAACCATTGACAAAATTGTAATCTATTCAGGTTCCCCACATCCTCTCATCTGCAGCATGAAAATAACAATATTGATTTAGGCTCATCAGTTTGGATATGAAGGCAAACAGGTGCTTTGATGTGCAGAAGTCTGCAACTCCTTAAAGTAGCTGTGTCTTTTCCTAAGATTGCTTGACTGCCCTTAGCATTTATAAGGGAACTTCAAGATAAAATGCATTGCCAAGAAACTTTAGAAGAATGTTAAATGAAAGACCAGACACACTTCAAAGACTCTTTTACCTTTTAAATACAAAGTGAAACACAGCCATACTATCTAATATGCTTGTTCTATATCTGTCCTTGACCTATAAGTGATAGGCAAAGTGAAGTAAATATGTACAAAACATTTCTAAGCCTCAATATAGTTTATGAAGATTGTAGACCAACATTTCTGAAGAACAATAAGTTAAACAACAGTCTTGTTTTATGTTATTTTAATAGTTAAACTGCACACAATATAGTGAAGCAGTCCTTGATCCTGCATGAAATATCCTTGTGACATGGTCAAACTTCACTTTGGATTATTTTTGAAAATGAACAAAGGTTTCTTCTCTACTTACATGTTTTACAATTTTTATCCATAACAACATATATTTTAACACTTTCAAAGTCTAACCAATGGATTTTTATGCAGAATTAATGAAGGTATTTAAGAGACAGCTGTAGTAGTACATTCCTGAATGGCCATTACAATACCCATTGCTGAGAACAATAATCTGGAGGGGGCTTAAAATAGGTAGGGAAAAACAGCTGAATTAGTAAGAATAATATTTTGCATTCAAGTCTGCCTGATATATATATCAGGCAGAGTTGCGTGTGTGTGTGTGTGTGTGTGTGTGTGTGTGTGTGTGTGTGTGTGTGTGTAGAAGATTAAATCTTTTATGTCCTATTTACCAACTGATGGACTGTTGACCAACTTAGTGATAGAAGTATATTCAGTGGCAGGATGTAATAAAACCCATAAGATAACAAATTGTGTGTTGTATTTTCCAGTAATAGAGGAAATAACAACTTGAATTAATGGAGCAAAGAGAAATCAGAAATAATTTTCAAAATGAAAGTGGCTCTATTATTTCTATAATTAGAAATGTTCAAGGTTGAAATATTCCAACCATGAAACGTCCAATTCAGTAACCATTTTAAAGTCTACTATCCTTGAAATAAACAGCCACTCTTCAAAATGCATTTTGGAAATCTAGGTAATGAAGACAGATTATATGGGGACATCTATGAAAAATTTAGCCTTCCGTCACAGTCTTACAGCCTCCCCACTAATTCAGTTAAGTCAGTTTAAATTAATATGTCAATGCTGTGAAAATCCAAACACTTCACCTCAAATTTTCTCATATTATGTAACTAAAGCAGAACTATTTTATTTGTGCCTGTTCATAGTCAGTCTAAATAGATTTCTGTATATATTACCTGGAAAAGCAATGTCATTTATACCCTCCTAAGCTATTCCAATTTCTATACATAAAAATAAAAAAATAAAATAGAAACCTATCTATGCATAATGTGCATCCTTAAAAGAACATACATTTCTGTAATTTAACATTTTCATATTAGCATTCTTAATACGTGCAGTACCTCCTTATTTTGTATAAGCGTAGTCCTCCTGAATCTGTAAGCATGATATAGTTTGAGCAGATTTACATTTAGCACAAAAATTCTTAACTAAAGTTTAAACTGTTTAGTAAGGCTTTTATACCAAGGTGGACTGTTGTTTCATTAAAAATTCGTGGGATTATTCAATATAAGCCCAAACTGCTCACTTTTATAGATGCAGAAATTTAATAGTGTGAACCGTTAGGAATCATTTCCACACTAGTAATTTATGTTACCCTGAGATAATTATGACAAGATAAAGTGTATCTTCTTCATTAGTGATATATCACCATAATAATAACTAGACAATGCAATTAACTGCTAGTTTGAAAATACAGCAATTAATAATTTATTTTTTAAAAAATAATTATTTTACCGCTTTTCAGCTGAGGGGTCTCTTACAGCAACTTACCTACAGTATGATTAAAGCAATGGCAGTTTATACTAATTTACAATGGGAGATTATCAGTAATTTTAATTACTGGTATCATTAAAGTAAACAATCAAAACCCATCTGGTCATGAAACCTACTGAATATCACGTGTTTCCTAATCCCATCAAGAAAGGTTCCCATACCAGACAAACTTGTTTGCACTGATAAATTAGGATTTGACTTTATTTTTTGAAGTAAATCCTGATTTAAACCCTAATTTTTAAAAATCAGCACCTAAATTTCAGAAAAAGTGTTTTAAGCTACAGTCTGCTCTTTTGCTTTTCCTGAAAAATGAAGGCTCTCGCTCTCCAACCCTCCAACAACAATTTTAAAAAATGAATAAAGCAACTTATCCCAAAAACAAAAGCTAGCAATTTTTTAAAATTCCTGTGTGGAACGTTTTAACTACAGGTCTGCAACTGAGCACAGCCAGACCCTCACATGTCCCCATGCTGGGTCTGGATTGTGAGAATATATCTGCAGGCATACCTCAAGCACATCCAAAGGTATTACACTGGGCAGTGGTGGGATTCAAATATGTGAACAACCGGTTCTCTGTGTGGATGCCACTTCCGGAAGTCCATTCTGGGGCTGGGCAACAAAAAATTAGCTACCAGTTCTGCTGAAGTGGTGCAAACTGGCTGAATCCCACCACTGGCTCTGGGCATGCATTAAGGATGTCTTGCAAAAGGGGCATTGGTTACATGTCGTGCCTATTTGTACTGGTTTTTGCCACCATGCAAAAAAGCAAAAATGAGAGGTAGAGGATTTCCTGAGGGTTTCTGCGGCATTACGAGCAGCATAGAGAAATCTATGCCAGAAGCCATAAGTTCATAAGAAACTCCATGCAACAATCAGAGAGGCCAAACTCAATAGACACACAAGCTCTGGTGGAGGTACATTTGGAAAAGATACAGGCATAGAAGAGAATTATCTGGAATTACAGTGCAGTGAAATACTACCGCACTATAGATGTGTAAACCTTAATGTGTCCATTCATTCACCCATGTCAAAGGTGTCATTCGTAATGAGATACAGAATCTCTTCAACAGACATTGATGAAAACCATTTTGTACAGGATAGATGCAAATAGATTGAATCACATTCTCTTTTCTGTTAGGAATCATTGAGTGATTTAAATGCTGATGAGTTCCTGAACCATGTTGAAAGCATGTTATCGAAATATGTTGTGGAATGGTGATTTACAGTTTTGGGTCACTATTGTTCAGAGAAGAGGAAAGTCTTAGGAAGTTAGGCAACATGCTGTTAAGCCAAATCCTAAAGAAAAAAAGTGGATATCATGAGATTGATTTCAGTGTCGGGAATGAATTTTGATGTTAGATAGAAGATTATTTACAAAATAAGGAATCATTACTACAGGCAGAGACTTTTCACTGCAAAATATTTCCACAGAAAAGTGATTTACCTGTCTTTTAAAAAAAAAGATAGATTTATATTATTGTCAGTTTCAGTTTTTGCCCTTAAATTAAATAAATTAAGACTATAGATAGCCTTCAATTTACAACAGTTCATTTAGTGACCATTTGAAGTTACAACAGTACTGAAGAAAATAACTTATGACCGTTTTTCACATTTACGATCGTTGCAGCCTCCCCATGGTCATGTGATCAAAATTCAGATGCTTGGCAACTGGTTCATTTTTATGATGGTTGCAATATCCCGGGTGTAATGTATTGGCCACAATTGTTTTAAATCACTTGCTTAATGTCTGACCTACATTGCTGTATTGCTTAACAGTTGCTGTTACTGAAAGCCAGACTGGCTGTCTCCAAGCTGATAATGAGGTTTGGGGTGGGAAACTGTTACTTTAAACCTATTGGTTGCCACCTAGAGGCTAACTGTATAAATAGCTGTGCAGCAGCCTTTTGAGCTGCTTCTGTTCTGAGTTAATAAACTTGTTTGCTGTTTCAACACTGCCTCGTTCAATGCCTAAAAAAACGAAGATATAACACCGGGGTCATGTGATCACCTTTTGCAACCTTCTGACAAGCAAAGTCATTGGGAAGGCTGTAGACCTGTATTAGTATAATTTTACATTAATAAAGCTGCATAAACTTCACATGTGTCCATTTGAACTGAACTTGGACAGAGGTAATAGAGATATACTGTAAGTGCAGAGTTTGCACTCCAAGCTTTAAAGTCTTAGCAGTTTTCATTTGGGACAAATGGTAACATCCCATGTAATCTAACAGAATATCAAAATGGAAACATGATCATTTCAATTACCATGTATTGTATAACCCACACACAAAATTGCTTTCCCAACAAGAAGCACTTATTCCATTTCCCTAATTTTAAGACATAATCAACATTAATAGCTCAATGTCAAAGCCCAAACTAAGAAATGAGTGAAAGCTATCTGAGTCTATTTTATATCCTAACAAAATATAAAATAGCATTTAAACTTAAACTCATTTAAACCCATCTCAGACATTTAGATCCCATTCCAATGTGTGAGACATAGTTAACTATCAAGCTGTAGAGTGAGAACTTTCAAGTTCTTTTTCTTTGGCACTTCTTTCAAAATGATCACAGTAAAAAAAAAAACCTCACTAGAAATCAAAGGAAAGAGACTTTGCCGCATTTTTAACTGTTGCATGTGCTGAATAGGACATAAAGTCAGTACCACTTCCTTTCTTCTATAGAAGGTTCAACACTCAGTTCATTGTACTTACCAAACATTACAACAGCAAAAGCCAAACAGTTCTGTGAACTGAGTTACAGAGACATTTTTCAAAGGCCTTGCAATTTCTCAGAATCTGTACTTTACTGTTAGCATATCCAGAACACATGATTGAACTGAGAATCTTCAAAGTTGACAAGTTACCAGGAATAATTTGTCCTCCTTGTCAGAACCGCCATCTGTACTTAGTGAAAAATCACCACTACTTTATGTTCCCTGTTTGGAATAGCACCTATGCTCTTTTTTTCCACACAGTGAATAAGTTGTCTGACTTTTTATCTCCAAACTTATTTGTTTGTTACATCAGTTTCTGGAAATACCCTGCCAATTTTGCTTTTAGCACACAAACCAATGAACAACCTGGAAAAGTGTTTTATGTTGACTCTGTCCATTGGATCAAGACCTCATTAGTGCTTGGGAGAATTATAAACTTTTGGCTTTCTGCATTTGTCCTGTGCCTCGTCATATCTGTTCCTTTTTCCTTTATGAACTCTGTCATAGTATATTCAAAGTCACAAACAAATGTTGCAAAAACAATATAAATGTTTCTTTTGTGGGCGGCTTTGTCCTCCTTTGTCCTCTGAAAAATTTGGGAAAGTGAATGCAATTTCCTAGTTTTTTTCTTGAATTTCCACTTTAGAATAATAGAAGGAGGTTTCTGAGAGTAAAATAGTGTATTGGATAATAAGGTTCTTCAATTCAATCTCTAAGCAGTCCTGTAATACATAGTGGATATAAAAGCAGTCCTGTAATACATAGTGGATATAAAAAGTCTATACAAACCTGTTAAATTTCCAGACCAAGATAAATCACTTCAGAATTTTTCACATGTAATAAAACATATAAAATGTACAATTCAATTGAAAAACAAACTGAAATCTTTTAGGGCAAATCTAACAATAAAAAACTTAACAATAACATAGTTGCATAAGTGTACGTACCCTCTTATAAGTAGGGATGTAGCTATGTTCAGAATTAATCATATTCAGACTGATAGTAGTCAGTATAAACCTGCCATCAATTCAAGTGACTCTGATCAAACCTATATAAAGTTCAGCTGTTCTAGTAGGATTTTTCTGACATTTACTCAATTGCGTTCTACAGCAAAATCCATGGTCTGCAAAGAGCTTACGAAGCATCAAAGGGATCTCATTGTTGGAAGGTATCAGTCAGGAGAAGAGTACAAAAAAAATTCCAAGGCATTAGATGCACTATGAAACACAGCGAAGACAGTCATCAACAAGTGGAGAAAATATGGCACAACAGTGACATTACTAAGAACTGGTTGTTCCTCCAAAATTGATGAAAAAAATCAAAGAAAAATGGTCTAAAAGGCTACCAAGAGGCTATCAAGAGGCCTAAAGCAACATTAAAGGAGCTATAGGATTTTATTTGGCAAGAATTGGTTGTGTATTACATATGACAACAATCTCCTGTATTCTTCATAAGTCTGGACTATGGATAAGTTGGCAAGATGGAAGCCTTTTCTTAAAAAGAAAAATATCCAATCCCAGCTACATTTTGCAAAAACCTACATCAAATCTGACAAAATTATGTGGGAAAATGTGCTACGGTCAGATGAGATTAAGGTTGAATTTTGTGGCCATAATTCCAAAACTTTGTATGTTTGGTACTAAAACAACACTGCACAATGGTACACCATACTCAAAGTGAAGCTTGGTGATGCCAACATTATGCTTTGACATTGTTTTTCTTCAGTTGGAACTGGAGTTTTAGTCAAGGTGGAGGAAATTATAAATGGTTCCAAATATCAGTCAATTTGGAAACAAAGCCTTCTCCTAAAATGTGAAGGTGAAGAAGAATTTCAGGATATTTCTAAATCAACAAAAGAATGGCTTCATTAGAAGAAGATCAAAGTTTTGGAATAGCCCAGCCAGACACAGACCTGAATCAAGTGAAAAGCTGTGGGATGACCTGAAGACAGTTGTGCACAGAAGATGTTCTTGAAATCTGACAGATTTGGAATGGGCAAAATTCCCAAGGCAAGATGTGTCATGCTGATAGGTTCCTACCCCAAAAGATTGAATTCTGTTATAAAATCAAAAAGTGCTTCAACAAAGTATTATTTTAAGGTTGTGCACACTTATGCAACCATGTTATTGTAAGTTTTTCATTTTTATTTTTCCCCCTAAAAGATTTGTTTGTTTTTCAATTGAATTGTACAGATTACATGTTATATTAAAGGTGGAAAAATTCTGAAGTGATTTATCTTGGACTGATATTTTTACATCTCAAAAATCTGGCTTTTTAACAAGGGAGGGTAGACTTTCTATATCCACTGTACATGTACACACATATGGCTAAAATAAAATAATAATCAAGCAAATAATCTCATTGGCTTCATTGACTATCAACTCTTTGAAAAAAGGTTTTCTGCTTATTAAACAACTTCTGAGGCTTTGATCACACCTCAACTTTGGCTGCCCCATAATTTGCACTTTCTTTAATGTTTATCCTGGCAGTTCTGCCACACACATACACACCCTCACCTTTATAACCTCAAGTTATGTGACAAGAGAGTTCCTTACATGATATCCGTATTTGCAGTATTTGCAGGGGAGGTGTTTCATTCAGTCAATTACATTTCATGCATTTCTTCTCTCTTTTTCCCCTTATGCCCTTCCCTTTTTGAGACGTACTTTTTGAGACATGCTGGACCAAATGAGGGATTATCTAGGTTCTAGGGCAAAGATTTGCTCTGAAGTGCTGTTTGCCCAAAGTGGCTGTTCTAGGACATTTGACAGATATATGGTAAGAAAGCTGTATAAAATTCTAGTACAAAAAGCCAATGGCCAATTGCTGATGCCATTGCCCTAAGATTCAAACTTCTTTCTACCTGCAAATAGTGCTTTAAAACAACACATGCCCTGCTGACCCCAATAAAGCCTTTTTATTTTCTTCATTCAGTAAAATTGAATATTCACTAACCAAACCACAACTTATCAAAAATAAGAGAAATTAGGGAGCCTATAGACTATCATGGGAGCTCCACAAAATACTGGGCAGCTTAACAGAGAAAGAGATTTAAGCTAGGAACTAGGAAATTTTTTCTACCTAATCATTAGTCTGGGATTCAACTTTACAATATATTATTCCTGGGTAAAATCCTCGTTGCTTTATTATATATAATAAAGTTGGAAGGGACCTTGGAGGTTATCTAGTCCAACCCCCTGCTCAGGCAGGAAACCTTATACCATTTCAGACAAATGGCTGTCCAGTCTCTTCTTTAAAACATTCACAACTTCTGGAAGCAGGTTGTTCCACTGATTAATTGTTCTAACTGTCAGGAAATTTCTCCTTAGTTCTAGGTTGCTTCTCTCTTTGATTAGTTTCCATCTATTGCTTCTTGTTCTGCCTTCAGATGTTTTGGAGAATAGCTTGACTCCCTCTTCTTTGTGGCAGCCCCTGAGATACTGGAACACTGCTATCATGTCACCCTTCGTCCTTCTCTTCATTAGACTAGACATACCCAATTCCAGCAACCGTTCCTTATATTTTAGCCTCTAATCATCTGTACTCTTTCTAGAGTGTCAACATCTTTTTTACATCGTGGTGACCAAAACTTAATGCAGTATTCCAAGTATGGCCTTATAAAATAGAAAAGGACTTGAATTTTGAATTGACCTAATTTGCAAAGCTAATCTTTGAAAAAATAGTTGTCTATTGAAATGTGCACCATATTCCACCAAGCATACCACAATCCCTTCCCAACATAGCATTTTCCCTCTCAAAAAGCCATCCATATGACTGCACCTATTTTGCTCTGTTCTTTTCATAACAGATACTTGGACAATGTGTGAAGTGCATGGATTTTTTAAATATACAAACTTGGATGATTTAGTTGAAAACAGCTTTGCTCCTATTTAAAGACACTTGCTCTTTTGCATAGGGCTCTGAATTCACTATGGTTTCCATGGTTAAATGTAGCAGATTTACATATTGGCTTGCCAATTGTCTCTTTACAACCATAGTAAGTCAATGACATCATTTATTAGAGAGATAAATGAGAGTAATTAAGCATCATGACTCTAGCTACTGAAAGTTTCTGGAATGAAAGTGTTATTAAAATGACAAAGTGCCCAGCAGAATCTTGTGAAGACATGTTATTTAATTCCTCAATTCTTAGCTGGTTGGATGACCTCTGATAGCCTTTTGAAAGGTATGTTGTTTACACACACATATGAAATGGCAGGCAGGAGTGACTAATGAATTATTTGATGTTAAAAGAACTGTAATTTTAAAGACAGGCAGGACAGGTAAGAAAAATTATATTTCATTCAACTACTTACAGAATATGCTTAAAACCCATTCAAAGACAGATAAATGATATGATCAGAAATAAATAGTGGGCTGTATAATGTACCCTAGGGTTGCTGGCTTTTTACTTCATACTAAGAATTTAAAATCAGTCAGTCATTTAAAATCTCATTAAAATGGGACTACTTTTGCTTTTTGTAATTTTAGGCTGTTACAGCAGAAAGTAGTAAAACCTTGAAACTGGAGTGGAACAAATCTGTTTTGACTGCACTGAAATCCCCATAAAAACTTTTATCATAAAAGCCAGTGGGAAATTCTGTTGAAGTCCACCCAACTTAGAGGGACTGAGGTTGAGAAATACTGATATAAGACATAATGATATTGTGGGAAGTCACCCCCACCCCCCCAGAGAAGGAAATATTAAAAAGGCAGAATATTATATTTCCCCAAAGGATCCTAAAGGCAGAAAAGCAGGCCCAGTTTTTCTTAATAGCCCCAAGCAGAAACTAGGCAGAGGCCAGCTCTGTAGAAATGCAGATTTGATAATCCTATTCAGAAAGGTTGGGGCCAGGAGCTAGAAGCTGATGAGATTAGAAAAACAAAGAGGACAGGAAACATGACCTTTAGGACATAATAGGATTAACCCACCATCAGAATACCAAAAGGACACACTGAACCTCAGGTCAAAGTTCATGCCACAAGAAAAGCCCAAGAAGGTATAAAAACCCACCACTCCCAGCAACATGTGGTCAACTTTCCCATAACCACATTTCTGTCTGGCTCTGCTGTTCAGTAAACTACAACCTTCTTTCTAAAGCAGTCTTCATTTTGTTTATTCCTGGCTTGGACTGGACCCTGATGAAGATTTTCCTTTCAACAATATAATGATAAATTGATGCAAGGAATCAACAAATACAAATGTTCAAGTATTTTAGAGCAATAACATGGGAGCAATAACACATGTGCCCTAATGGGTACTTTGCATTAAACACTAGTCTCTTTTCAGTGACACTGTAATCTAAGGCCTCTATTCTCTTAATATTAAACAAGTCCATTACAGTCCAGAGTATAATATTATGCATAAGTATATACTACATAATTCACTGATATCCTGATTCACTTTATATAGTATAGCCCTTTATTTGAAGAGTTGTCATATCCAAAAATAAAGATTAATATTATTTAGCATCATGATATGGTACTAACAGTCATAGGTCATTTTCCCCATGATGGTGGGGATCATGGGTAATTTCCCCCATGATGGATATATTGTACCTCTATGTAAAAGATTATATGAATTTCTAAATATGTATTCATATAAATTAGCACTATAACTTTTATATATTTTTATATACTGTAACTTTTATAACTGCCCTATTTTTGGTGCTTCCCTTTGTGCTTTTTTTCCTTTATTTGTTGGCAATCCGATACATTTTCATGAGAAGAGGAATGGCTTTTTTTAATAAGAATCAGATCAAATATATTTGTACCCTGAGAAAGTCCTGTTGCTGTCCTAAACATTCAGGATATAGCAAGCAGGAGATAAACATAGTATACACAGTCTTTCTATTTTAAAACTAAATGTTCGTATTTTCTAATGAAAATAAGGAGGTGAACGCACATATGTTGCCTATCACCTTCATCTCACCTTTGTGCAATTCTGATATAATATGGCAGAATGATTGCTACTATTTAATTAAACAGAAATCTGGATTAACTCCAGCTGCAAACCTTGTAATCTGTCATAGTGTGTTTGGGAAAAGGGGGGTGTTTCCCCCGGCCCATATTTCATTTCAAGATGGAAATCTGTTCTCTCTCCAATTGATCTACATGCTGCAATATGGTTTCTTTGTCATTTGAATGATTTCTTCCAAGTCTTCTTTGGAATATCAGTTAAACTCTATCTTCAGCTTCCTTTGATTTTTATAGAAATGAACAAATACCCAGCCAATCATTTTAAAATATCAACCATTCAGCCAAGGTCTGTTATTGAACTCAATCATCCAGGGATATTCTTTTAATGCAGTCCTGTTCATGTAGACTTAGGTCCCAATGAATTCAGGGAACATTTTTCCAGAGAAGAGAGATGAGGTTTGTATAATAAGGGGCTATGCAGGTTTATTGGGAAATAAACCCTACCGAACTCAACCCCTATCAGATAAGCATGCATAGAACTGCAGTTTATATTTCAATTTACAATTCACAATCACCCAGAAAAAAATGGTGTATGGTAATAATTCAGCCCCTGTCTTTTTTCAAGAGCTTCTTAGAAAGAAATGTTTGCACATACAAGGTAATTGTGCGATATGACTGTGAATTCTTGCTCAGTTCAATTGACTTTGAACTGTGATTTTATTGAAATTCCTTACAAATTCCACTGCAAGGAACCTGCAGGAAAAATAATTTAAAGTGTGGGTTTAGCACGATTTAAGGTTCCTTTCCAATTCTCATTTGCTAAAACAAACAAGTAATAAAAAGCGCTCTGTTCTTAGTGGATCTAAGCCAATATGGATTGATTATTCCCTCTGCTATCACTGTCTCGTTTGTTTCTTTGCTGCAGACCAAAACATAGATGAAATCATTAAAGTTTGCTCCCAACCAAATATTTAATTTTAAATTAGCAGTTTTTCATAGAAACTAGCAAACAGCAAATTATATTCTTTTATGTGGGACCTGCAACATCACGATTCCACCCAGTCGTGCCAATCTCATTTCTGGAAAACTCTATTCCATAATTTCTCCTTCATTTTCTAGTCTTTTCTTTTTTTCAGTCAATATCACAAAACATGATTTATTCCTCCCTTTTCCCCTAAAAAAATCTCTCTGGATTTCTGCCATTCTGATTCACCACATCCCCTCTGTGTTAGTACCACCCTCTTGTTAATGCACGGTACATTTTTTTCTTCTGGAAGATCCACACTCAGAAAATGAGTTTATTATCAGCAGGTATAGCATAAAATGATGGTGGCTTACCACTGAAATTTCCAAAAAGAGCAGCTTAGTGCTTTACATAGGCATTTCATTTTCAAGAGGGTTAGAAACAGATTTAGACATATTCAAGCATCTGTTTGTTTCTTTGTCCATCTGATATAGACATTGTCACATTCATGGATGCACTTACATACAGATTCATGCGCCAGCCATAGGGAGACCATTCAGGTGGGAAATTAGTCCTCTCTCTAGCCAAGAGATATTAAAAAATTAATGTCAGATGGCAACAATTTGACTTTAAGTTTTGTTAAGCAGCAGTGGATGTTTTTAAAGCAGGTTTTTTTCCCAGGTTGCGGGCAACACAATTAAGGTAGTATATTAATAAATCAGAGAGGGCTAAATATCTACATGCAGAGGTGCCCTGGGCCAAATGGAGAGATTTTACTAGCCACAGGTTCCCTACCTGCCTTCTAACTACTTCACAACACTAACTCTGAGCATGTTTTTCAATGTAGTCAGCTGAAATGTGCCAATGTGAGTCATCAAATAGCAATAGCACTTGGACTTATATATTGCTCCATAGTGCTTAGCAGCACATTCTGAGCAGTTTATAATGTCAGCAAACTGCCCCAACAATCTGGACCCTCATTTTACCAACCTCGGAAGGATGGAAGGTGGCTCAACCTTGAGCCAATCAAACTCCTGGCTGTGGGCAGAGTTAGCCTGCAATACTGTTTTCTAACCACTGCACCACCAGGGCTCTTGTTAAATGTTAATAAATTTGTTAGTCCTCATGCAATTCTGTACAGAGATGGTAGATATTTTTCTAAAAAATGACAAATAATCAAATGAATTCTATTTGACAGTTGTAACTGAAGGCCTGCATGAACAGTCTGTATAATGGGGCTTTTAGGTGAATCACTCTGCGACATTTCACAGAATGTGGATGATTGGGGATCTGTATGATATGATCTTCTCATGGCTTCCTCTGCTATTCTAGGAAGAAAAGATAGGATGGCTGCATTTTGTCTCAGATTGAGTGTTCTAGGAGACATTTCCCTTTTTGGTTAGAGAAAGTAAATTACACCAAGCAGGGAACAGAGGAAGAGCTCTGAGCTTACATTTATATGCTTTTAAAATTGTCTGTAGAAGAGGGATATATTTTGAACCTCAGTTGCTTTGAACTTTCATAGACTGAAAAATGAAAAAGGATGAAAACATAATTACCAGTTGGATGGAAAATCCAGTTTACAAGCAGGAAAGGAGTAGCCAAATTTCCCACTAAAAGTGATAAACAAATTTATAAACTTTCCTAATTCCTACAAAATAGGTACTTCTAGTTTTATTGTCTTGAAGGATTAAAATAATCCAAAAAATCCACATATTTTGGCTAGAAAGCATCAACATTATAGGCAGCAGAAGACTAAATGAGCAATGATAAATATGAAAAGAAAGAATAACCAGAAAGAAAAAACAGTTCCAAACCAATTATGAAAATAACTGAAAACACTCAAATCAGTTATAACAATGATTACAAAAAGTGAATAATGAAAAAAACGAGTTTCAATTGTTTAAAATATTTTACATTATCTGATTGCATCCTTCTCATCCTAAATGTTTTCATTCCATCTAGCAGTTTATTTCAGCCTGAAGATATTTCTAATCAAACTCCTAAATTAAGTTTGTTGTAGAAAACACACATTCACTACCTAGAGATATTTTATATTATTGTCTTCAGTCGTTATCACTGATGTGATTCTATACTTCTGAAATAGAGGTTCTAGCTTATATGAAGGACAGAATGAAAACTGGAAAAGGGATAAACTAGTCCTTGTGCAAAAAGCCTGCAGATAAAATTTTATCAATGTTCCTATTATAAACTGACAAACAGAGAGCTCAGTAAGGTCAAGTTGTACATACTTGAACTGACATGCCAATCTGCCAGCAGTCATATGGTTCTCATATGGCACCACTCCACAGATGCCAGGAAAATGTGAGAACTTTCTGGCTCGTTTTATTTTTCTGAATGCCATGTTTTCCTGTGTAATGTATGTACATATGTGTGTATGTCTATGTGTATGATTATTACACACACACACACACACATAGAGAAAGAGAAATACAGAAAGATAGGGTAGTCTTTTTCTTATGTTACATGCATATGTGATTTTTATTCGGAGTTTAAAATGAACAATTCCTTTCTTTGAAACATTGAGACATTTATAAAAGTGATCAAAATACACCCATGATCATATTTTGCTTGTACTGAGATTTGGAAACATCACAGGCATTCTATTGTGTCTGTTTAAAGAGGGGGAGGAATCAAAACAAAACCCTGTTGACCCTCTAATAAGGATATTTAGAAATATCTGCCAGATTGAGAATTTATTAACATTTCAGGAACTGACCAATGTGTAGATGCAACACCACAGTTGTTACTTGCATCAACAAGTCAACAATGTCACAGCTCCATTTCACAGAACAACGTGATCCAATTGCATTTGTTAAATAGACCATAATGGTTTACTGAAGTTAAAACTCAAAATTCAGAAATTGTTAAAAATATGTATTGCTACAGTTGATCAGTTAAAGAGCTGTTAGAATCTTTTGTGTCACATCCAATGCACTTCACATTTGTTTGTTTCCTTCTCTTGAAAGAATAAAAAAGAACATATACACATATTATTATTATTTTCAAAATAAGATTTGACCCTATAAACTAAGCAGGCATTTTATTATAATTATCACGCTGTTATTAAAGTTACCTTTTTATAAGATAATTAAATAAAAGACTAAACATCCTTACACTTCTTTAATACTATAAGTGTTAAAGTGTGGACATTTTTCTAAGAAGATAACAGGCCTCCAGGGACACAATGAAGATTATTTTTTTCTGAGCCAATGTTAGTGTACAATGCCTAGAAAAATTCTGTGAAAGATTTGAGTAGAATTAGTTCAAACATGTTCTCTAGAGCAGGGCTTTTCAACCTTTTCACCGATTGTACCACTTTTAGGATATGGCAATATTCGAGTACCATCTAGCAAGGTGTCAAAAACTTGATGACCAAAAAAAAAAAACCTGTTCAAAGTTGCAATTGCACTGAAATGACTTATGACCATTTTCACACTTATGACCATTGCAGCATGCCCAGGGTCATGTGATTTATATTTGGATACTTGGCAACTGATTCATATTTATGATGGTCACAGTGTCCCAGGGTCATGTGATCCCCTTTTGCAACCTTTTGACAAGTAAAGTCAATGGCAGGGCTGCTGGTGGCCAAGTGCTAAGGCAGGACTTCCCTCCCTCCCTCCTTCCCTGCCTCCCTCTTTCTCATGCCCACCTCCTTCTGAAGGAAGAATTTTTTTTTTCTCTTCCATATATTCATCAAACAAGGAAAAGCCTCCAGAAACAGAAAAGACAAACTGCTGAGTGAACTAGCTTTAAAAGGCATATTTCCCTTTAAGAATTAGCTACTGGCTAGAAAGAAAAGTAAGGAAGAAGAAAAATGTAGTAAGTATTGGCTGCCGGCTAAGGCAGCCTCCCCAAATGGCTCCATTCATAAGTAAAAGAATCTACAGGCAAAATCCATTCAGGAGAAAAATACTTCAAAATCCCTTGCAGCAAAACTTACAGCTAACAATAGCAGAGCAATAGAAGCTAACAGGAGACATCAGCCATCAGCCATCAGCCAAATAGAAATTGCCAAACACTCCTTAAGAACACAAAGCCCACATTGCACAAATCCCAGAACTTCAAAAGCACATAAGAATCCTTCCACTTTCCATCTCCTCCCTCTTTCCCATGGGGGAGGGTGAGCCAGAACTGAGCCTGGGCCCTTTGTCTCTCCCCAGCCACTGCAACTCCAGAGTACTCTCTCACTGTAAGTCCTTGCCTGCGCTGGCTCTTTCCCTCCCCCACTACACTTGGCTAGGCAGGGCTGCGTACCACCTGCCACTTGTTAATGTACCACAAGTGGTACGCGTACCACAGGTTGAAAAGCCCTGCTCTAGAGTTTTAAGATGTCTATCTTCTAGATAGATGGCTCTTATATTCAATTGTCTATAGAGATTCTCAGTCATAGTTATCCCAAGATGCTTTTTCATGAGGCAACTGGACTTTTTTTTTTCCTTTGAAGACGTTTCGCTTCTCGTCCAGGAACTCTAATATTTGATGTGGTCCATGCTCACCTGAACAACAACCAATCTGATATATTATTATTATTATTCTGTTTTCTCACCATATTAAAAGGGTTGGTGGATAAACCAAGACCTGCCTGGTATGCGTGATCCTTCTGATAGAATATACTACTACCAACATAGCAATCAACCTCATCAGAGCATCTCAAGCCCCTTCCCCACAACAAGGAGGTATCCATGGAGAGGATAAAAAGACAGTTAAAAAAGTTAAAGTAGTTACTATTATTATTATTATTAGTAGTAGTAGTAGTGTTATTTTTATTGTTATCTATATCATTGTCTGTAATACAAAGTGATACACACTAACTCTAGAATCCAACATTGACTCTTTACTTTTTGCTTTATTAAGTCGCTATTCAAATGATATATTCATGGAACCCCCTTCTTAATATTATAGAAGAGTGGAATTGTGCATTATATTTGCTTAACTATGAGTTACAGATATGGTCCTTAAACTATATAATGACAATTCAATTCCCTGAAATTTATATAAATCTAAATGTTCTTATTGTTATTTCCATAGCTGATGGCACTGCAAATGTTTTTATGGTTAAGTGTGTCTTCTAGAATATTTATATTCAGACCAAGTGTGACACAAAGCAGTCTATGAAATATGAGAGTTCAGTAATTTTGCTGGCATAGATTCTAAATGGCCCAATGCACAAAAGGCAGGAAAGAGCAAACATTTTCCCCCACTGGGCTCTGCAGAGTGAATCTGTAATGTTAACCATCATTGCTGATATTTTTCCACTGAGTGCAATAGAGAAGCCTAGAGGTTTGGGATGGACAAAAAGGAAAAACATATTGCTTTTGAAAATCATAGAACTGAAAGGCAGAAATATTATAGTAGTTGGGTAAACAATGTTGGTTCTAAAGCAGTAAAATGAAAAGCAGCTGCACTCTTTTAGCATTTGATGAAGTTTAACATTCTGAACAACAACAAAAACCTTCTGATTAGTCTTACTATAATTTTAAATTGATCCCCTTCCTTTCTGCTTATAGATCATCATTCCCCTCTTCAGTTTCAGTCATAGGCCAGTATAAATTGTATAAAATTATAACTATTCCACAAATAAAAACTTCAAAAGTAAATCAAAACAAATACAATAGATAAATAAATATTATAACACTAAGCTCTAACTATAACAAATGTACTTATTATTGATATTAACAGAATAAAGATTAAAATGCCTTGAGAGCACACACCTAAGCCACACTAGAATATTTTTAACAGCTCAAAATGAGGAGAAGGTTTTTGTGGAAATGGTTCCCCAGTTGCAGTCTCCAGCAGTCTTTATAGGGAGCAATAGAGCTGAGAGCAGACTCATATTTCTCCCTCTGCCTTGCCAAAAGTTGCTCCTTGACTTCTTAAAGATGAACAGAAAAAGAGGGGTTGGAGTTAGGGGTATAACTGCAGTTTGTCTCTCAAAATGCTATTGGGGCCACGTTTCAAAAATCAAATTTCAACCATGCACATGTGTAGCTTGTCCAGAGCCCTCTTGTTACTTGAAAAAAATAAAAGCTTAAGAACAAGAGAGAAAGATCCCCATTTTGTAGCCAAAGATTCTTCTTCCTCTTTGGTGTCATTCATATCTAAGGAAAAATGACAACAAATGTCACTTTTTGCTTCAAAATTCAAACCCAGATATTTTTGGAAACCAACATCTTTCCAACATCTTGTCTCACTTTTAGATTTTTTTTTAAATTACTAGGAACTATCAAGAGACACCTTTACGAATACAACTAAAGGATAATTAATTCCATAAAATAAATATTTCTTGCTGAAGAAGCACTTCCTATCCACTATCATGAACTAGAGTTTCAGTTGGTTTTGGGGGGAAAAACAGAAGAAATAAAAGCGTGTTCTCAGCAATAATGGAGAATCTTAGCAAACATTTGTCATTTTAATTCTAAAGTAGAGCCACCAAGCCAAATTATCCTAATGTACAATCTTACATTGCTATTGCTGCTTTTGTGCCTGCATTTATTATTTCAATTTCCTTTGATTTTTGTACAATCTAATTGTATTTCCATAGCTATTTTCTAAATCAAATGGATCACTGTACAATAAGGGTTATAGGGCACATTCTGCTTCCCTTTTTGAAGAATTAACTATGCCTGTACATTAATTTCTTCTATGATGGAGGTTTGAGAAGGAGAGATAAGAAGAGAAAGGTTGCTGCTTTTTCCTTGATTTTGCCATATTGCCTGGATCACAGCCCCACTCAAATGAAACAGCCATCTGGTTGCTGTGTGGTTTTTTTTTTTTAAGGATTTTGTCAAACAAAGAAGCTACCTTTTTTCTATCCTAGGCCATATATCCCTAGCCTCAGATTTTTATTTAATGCAATCTCTGAGCAGAAAGATCAGAAAGCTGTCCTACACAAGCCCATTTAGCTTTGGTCTGATGAGTCCTAGATATTCCTGTAAAGTCAAAGCCATAATAGATGCTATGGCCAGCACTGTATTGATTCAATGAGAACTTTGTTTTACTGGAGTTCTCAGGTCTCTGCTCCTATCCAGCTGGCAGGCATTACTTTTGCTCATAATGCAAGCAGACTTAATACAGAAAATAAGCTAGTACTCCCATGGGCTCTGCCCTGCAACTTGGCATTTTCACTCTTTTGATATCTATCTGAAGTTGTGCCCGAGAATCTGGAAAAAGCAGGGCTAAGGATTGTGCATGCTGGACTTGACTCCTTGGATTCAATAGCTTCCATAGCTACCCTTCCCTAACCTCTTTGTCCAAGGATAAGCCACTGGGGCAGGGAAGAATGAAAGATATCAGGATGTAAGATGTTCTTTACCATGTATTTTAAACATTATTAGTTTACAGTCTAATCACAGTGTTTTTAGGTTATTTTACACCAACATCAATCCTTACACATACCTTTCCATATTTCTCTGTCCTTGCAAAGCATTCTGGCCTCCACCTTGTCTATTCATTCTTTAATATGTATGGATATTCACTGCAAGATATAAATCAATGTATAAGCCCAACAACATTACGGAAAGCATAGAGACGGAATAAGTAATAACTAAGTGTGATTAGAAAATGGAAAGATATATAGCTAAATCTAATTTATATCAGCGCAATTCACTATATCTCTGTAAACCATTCATGTCTCTACCCCATATATAGACTACCTTATTTTCATCTACTGCCTTAAATTATCACCTCCCTCTTTTCGACTATCTATCAACACAAACCATTCATGATTTCTGGATCTTCCCCTTTGTAAGTCCCATGACACTTCCTTCATATACTTGTTTTGTGATTCAGTCCAGATTTATTCTCTCTACATGATCAAACCACTCCTATGTATTTCTTATTGGTCACTTCCTTTTTTACATTCAACTAACATTCATTCACCATCCATTCATTTTTGACTCTACCCCTTCTTCTCTTGCATAGACTTAAGTACATCATTTCCCACTGCATTTCACTTATTTTTAATGATCCCAACTTATCCAATTGTCATTTCCATTCCACAAAGTAAACAGAATTACACTATTATACAAAGCCATTTTTTGCTTTGAACAATCATTCAGTCTTCACAACCAATGGTATATTACCAATTACTCTTCTACCGACCCTTGCATGTTTTAAATGTTCTCTATCTATTCTGTTAGCATTTTATACTTTCTTCATTTTTAATACATTTTTGTGGTTACAGCAGCTACACCTGCAGCCTTATCATTTTTCAATATTCTCATGTTATTTATTACCCATTTCATCTTTTTTTCCTTGGGCAATAATATTTCTAGCAATCATTTCAATTCTGCTTTTTAACATATTACCATACAGATCTCTAAAATACTGTTTTTAACATTTTTTTACTTCAGTTTTAACTGAAATCATTGTATCTTTCATTTATTTAACTCTTTTCACCCTCTTTTAAAACATTTCTTTAAAATTTTTATTACCCTAGCCCTAAAAATGATGTCTATGGAGATTCTCAGTCATCCAGGTCACAGTTGTCCAAAGGTGCTTTTTCAAAATTAGACTTTCTTTCTTTTGCTTTGCTTAAAGACGTTTTGCTTCTTATCTAAGAAGTTTCTTCAGTTCTGACTGAATGGTAGAAGATGGAAGGATTTACCTGAATACTGTTAAGACAGGAATATGACACCACCTATTTCCTGTTTACAACACAGTCCTTTCAGCAGTTCCAAGAAGTTTTACACTCATTTGTACTAGTCAGGTCACTCTGGGGAAATAGATAAATCTCCAAGTGGCCTCAATGACTCTCAGAAAGAGTGCTAACAACCAGATGACCACAAGGAATATAAATCCTTCCATCCTCCACCATTCAGTCAGAAATGAAGAAGCTTCTTGGATGAGAAGCGAAACAGTTGCCTTTTGAAAAAGCACTTTGGAACAGCCTAAAAATGATGCTAGAGTAAGTTTATGCACTGTAGCATGCCAGCTTCATATTCATTTTATTTTTACCTTATATTTTTTTGTTTAGATTTTAAAAGCACAAGTATGTGGGCAAGGAGACTTCTGAGTGTCAAAGTTTCGCTGTCACATTGATGTTTACAGGTTTATTTATTTATTAAACATTCTTCACATTGAAATGCAATGTTTGTGTATAGCATAAGACAAGTTGCCTCATAAAGCAACTTCAAATAGCACTTTACTTGAATCATTATAAAGAAAATTATTTTGAAAATTCACACAGTCCTAATAAATAATGTCCTGCTTTTTTTCATGACAGCCTAGTACACGGGTCGGCAACCTGCGGCTCCGGAGCCGCATGCGGCTCTTTGAGCCATCTCCTGCGGCTCCGGAGCCTCCTCCGCCATTTGCAGAGAGACAGAGACAGAGAGAGGCACTTGCACTTCCCCTCTCTGTCTCTCTCTCTCTCTCTCATGCAGACTTGCCCCCTCGCAGGGCTCCTGATTGGCCCTGCGCCCGGGTGCCCCACCACCTGGGAGAAGGGCGGCCAGGAAGTCCCTTTCACGGGCTGGCCCCGTGGAGGTGCACGTGGCCGGGGAGCCGCGCAAGGAAGCCCCGGGATCCCCGCTGGGAGCGGCCTGCAGGAGCCTCCGCTGAGCAGGCCAGCCCTCCCGCAAGCTGCGGCCCCGAGGGAGAGCAGCCCCTGCGATGCCCAGACCGTTGGCCAAGCAGCAGCAGAGCCAGTGACAGTGGGTAGGTGGCAGGAGAGGAGGGAGGGGATTCCAAGTCTGCGGGGCAGGTGGTGTACCCCCCCGGCTTACCTGTACCAGGCGGAGGGGCTGGCAGGGGCCGGTCGGTCAGGACCTTTGGTAGTCCCTGCTTGCCAGCGAGGCTTGCAAACTCGGCTCCCGCCGGGGAAGCAGCACCTTTTGGGGCAGGGGCTCCAAGCAATTGCATGCTTCGGGGAAGGAGCATGGAGGCCTGCAAGGAGGCAGGCAGGCAGACGCTGGGCAGCACGAACTGAGCGGCGGCAGAAGGGAGGCGGGGCCATGGCTTGTTGCTTATCAAGACCGTGCTCAGTTCGTGGTGCCCAGTGTCTCTCATTCTGCCGCCGCTCAGACCCCTTTTTCACCGCTGGAAGCACGCCGCATTAGCTGGCACCGCAGGGGGTGGTCCCACGGCAACGTCAACAGTCCGGGCCGTGCGCCACCGGCGTCTTCTCTTTGCAAACGAATGTGAAAGGTTTCGGGGTTTCGCTCGCCCGCCCGCCCGGGTGGAGACCAGAGTTGGTGGCTCTAATGTCCTACTATTGTTGGCTGCAATCCTATCCACCTGTTTTGCCCAACCTATCGCAAGCCAACCGCTGCCTGGTTGCTGGATTAATAGCTTCACTCAACTGCGTGATCCCAATGACTGAGCTGACTTCGCAGGAGCCTCCATTGGATTGGACCTTTCCTGTCCGATTGAGCTCAGTTTAGGCAGGGCCCTTCTTAGCGTGGGGTTCACACGTTAGTTAGCGGGGCTGACTCTAGTTCTCCGGCAAGGGTGCCGCGCTCTGGTCTTCCTCCAAAGCGCCGTCCTCGGAGAGGTAGTCCAAGGCACCACTTTCGCTTTTAGCCGGCTCCTTTGGCGCGGCCCCAACTCTGCTCTGGGGAAACGAGGGCTCCACTCTTCAATCAAGCCCCCCCCATTGCACGAGCACGAGCGCATGCGCGAGCACATTTTGCGGCTCCCAGGGTTGTTTTTTTTTAGGGAAACGGGTCCAAGTGGCTCTTTCAGTGTTTCAGGTGGCCGACCCCTGGCCTAGTAGAAGTTGTCTAGTTTTACCTAATGGTAAAGACTGATCCTGGGAAGGACAGACTGAGAAAAACATTTGCATCTTGCTCCAAAAGATGAATGGTTTCCCACAACTGAAGACAAAGGTTGTATAATATTTATATAGGACTATACCTGCCAAATGGCCAGGCTCAAATTATCTTTCTTCGGACATATTATGTAAATACCCAGCTCCCTAGAAAAGTCTCTAATGCTGGGAATGGTGGAAAGAAAGAGAAGTGAATAAACAGCAGGATGATGGACAGACTCAGTTACAGTGGTGTTGAGTGCACCAGCCAGGAGAGTCATACTCCTCATCTCCATCAATCTAACATCACTCAAGGAAGGAAAGCTGAACAAAGCCTCTTTTTAAGATTCTGCTATAGGGGGACTTTGATAATGAAGAAGGGATATTTTAAAAATATTTTGTACCAAGTTTTAAAAGAGAACTTTGTATAAACCTGTGAGATAACTATAAAATGCTCATTTTGGCTTTCTTTTATAATTGCTGCATGAATTTTTCTAGACTAAATAATAAGAAACTACAGAAGTATATGAATCAGAATTGTCCAATGTGAGGGTAACTCAGGTATGTTTAACAACAAACAAATTATATTCTTCTAGGAATGGCCACAACTGGAAAACAAACATATTCTTTTTTATCCTCAAAACAAACCAACAGGTGATTTTGCATTATGGACAGTTTTTCAGCTACCATTCAAACGTGATGATGCTTGACAAGTGAAACTTACTACCAGTCTTTGAAATTCTAGATATTGCAGCATCCCACAGTTACATGATTGCAATTTCCAAAGCTTGGAAGAAAAAACCTTTGGTCCCGGTGACTGACCCAGATTGGATACTGCAACATTATCCTGGGACACATATATTTGCCTTCATTTGAATTGTTCTATGTTATTCTTGGGCTCAGCCTGATGTTTACCAAGAAAACTTTATTGGGTTTTTTTTTAAAAAAAGTAAAATAAAAATAGTCTCGGTATGATAGATTATTTAGCAAACACGTGGACTACAGAGACAAAGGGTGCCTTTCCCAAAATTAAAACTTATGAGAAGCTTTTGAATCAAGATTAGGTTTGGTTTCAGGTTGGCCAGAGCCTAATCAGAAGCATTGCTAATAGAAAATGGAAAACAATATTGCCATAAGAGAGGATGCACTGTGTTATTGTCATTGTTCAAATTTTTGGAATGTATACTTCTTGTCTGGGGCACGATGAGAAGAACACTGATCTAAGTGTTCTTCTAAATGTATTAAATTTAATCAAGTTTTCTTCTTTCCTTTTCTTTATCATCCAAAATGAATGGGAAATCACCTACTGTTGTTCAATTATACAACTGAATTTCAGCAACATAGTCCTGGGTGCTCCAGGACCCTGAAAAGTTTTAAGGTAACATATATCCCAAACAGATCCCATTTGTTTAATTTAAATAGAAAGAATAGATTATATAAGATTCAAAGACCAATAAAACATAAAAGTCACCATGTGATACCCTAGGCTAAGAGGAAATGAAATCAGCTAAGTTTGTGGTTTGATATATTATAGGAATCTCGTTACTATCTTTGTGTCTTATATGAACCATGTTAAGCCATTTTGCTTCGAGCACAGCATGTTACAAGGACATGCCATTTCTGTTTTTTTATTCCAGGTTTAGCATTAGTATATTTTGTGAATGCTTCCACATAATGCTGATATATTGTTTTCTATCTGTCCCAAATGTTCCTGAATTCTACATTATGTCATTTCCCACTTCTAATCTTCATTTTTCAATTAGCCTCAACCATATCATACTAGCCTGATTCTATTTTTTTTCCTTCAAAAGCATATCAAAAAAGAAAAATGTTCAAATTGATTTGAATTATATCTAGAGTTGCCAGGACTGTGCCTAGATATGTTGCCTCACTTGCAATGTAAACCACTGATCTGAAAGTAAATCTGTGCACTTCTAGACCTTACGGGCAAATTATCCATTTTACCATGAGCGAAGCCACTTTCTTTTAAAATAAATACATGTGTTTTTCCCCTTTAGGAAGAAAAAATGACTGAATTCACTTATGGAGAAAAAGAAAATGATATTTGTACAAGTGAGCATAAAAAATGGAGAATATTAGTACTAAACAATCTGATTTTCTGTATGTGCGTGTTTTCTTTGGATAGTTGGGGCTTTTACGTATATCCTTGGACTCTGGATGAAGCATTTTAGCCTCCTAGGATAGATAATAGGAACAATAGTAAGGATTATTCTAAACTGAGAGATAGAGATAATGTGATATTATTGTAATCCTCAATCAATATGCTCAGATTTCCACCTTCATTGCTACAGGAAGTGCTCAGGAATTCATCTAAAATTAGAAGCAAGTTAATCTAAGGATATTTTTTTAGATTTCCCATTTTCAGTGCCACAGATACATACACACACAAAGAAACCTATGTATAATTTTGGCATGAGAGAGCACTATGCCATCTTTTGAGTTTCTAGTCAACACTTCTTCCAATCAATAGATGGCAATAGGCTGAGCCTGGAAGTCTGAATGCCTGCAGAACCATCTGCCCCCAATTTTGTCTCTTCCTCCTATAAGATCTAATAGGGATTCTGTCTATTGAATAGTGTCACCTTATGAGACCCCCTATGAGACTCAAGAGGTGTGCCTTCTCTGTCACTTCATCTGTCCTCTGGAACAGTATTCCAGGCAAGGTTCATATTGTTTGGCTCCCCCACTAGAGGAGCTGGACCAGGATGTGGTATGACTCCAGCAGTGAGATTCTTTTGTCTGTTTAATTGTTGTGGTTCTTTATCCTGAGCAGGGCCATTTTATTACTACCTTATAATCGATTATATTGTTAACCTCTCTGTAAATTGCCCAGAATTCTGGGTGGCAGTAGAAATTGAAATTACAAATAAGTGGAAAAATGAATTGGAGTCTTACATCACTTTTAAAATATGGATGGACTTTAAAGGTGGTGGATAAATCAAGAAATAAATGGTCCTCAGTAAGCCCCATTGAACTGAATACCAACTACAGCAGAATCAAGAAGTAACTTTGAGGTGAACAGGACCACAATTATTGGAATGAGTTCTAGATAATATATTAGGGTTTCTGTATTCAAGAACCTTGCTGTTGTTTTCAACTTATATGAGGATACAAAAGAAACTTGAATATCAATAAATTCATCTAGTAAATGAAAAAACAGCTTTTCTGGGATGTACTATTTGTTACAGTAACATGTAATTTTTATTGTTGCCTTGTTTTTTTTTCATGGTTTACATAACTGTAATTCATAGAGAATTATTATGTAAATAATAATGTTCAATTTTCTTCTAAGGACAAGGCTCTCTTTGGCTCTATAAATTTGTGAGACTGGTCAGGATTTCACCTTGTTTTCTTAGGTACAGTGCTGTTTTATTATCCTCTAACAGTTATATAAACAGATCTTAGGTGATGAGTCTTATATACAGTACTAGTGAGATAATAGCGGATATAAAGATATTCAAACAGCACCGACATCAATGTCATCTAAATTAGAAATGGATAATATATACAGGAAATAAAGAAAATGAATCCAGTATTCAAAATCTGACACAGAGCTCATTTCCAGTCTAATAAATGCCGTTGGCTAATGCTTTCCCATTCTGCATAAATTAGAATTTTATTATCGATCTCTGTTCTAAATCCGATCAAATCAGTTGAACTTATCCTAAAGCCGCAGGTTTGTTTTTGGCATTTGGGTGTCCTAAACACCTGCCAGCTGTTTGTCTGCTGAATTGAGGACATCATGTTTTCAATTTCCTTCAATAAAGCTATGAATCTGGCAATTTGCTGGTCCGCTTCAGCTAAACAGAAAGGACAATTTGAGAAAGATCATAGTTCAGGCTCAGTCAGTTGGAAACGATTGAAAACTGAGAACTGGCCGCTATGTTGCCCCCCCTCCCTGCAGTGTGCTGTCACAGTTTGATTGACAAACTGACTTTTTTGAGGTGCCCATGCCCATTTCAGTCAGAGTTTATTGAAGGTGATTTTGATCTTCTCCATGAGGCCACAGCAGTGGCCGTGCCATCTGTCACCTTGATTGCATCGTGGATTCTCTGGAGAGAATGCTATGGCTCCTGATCATTTGCAGATTGTGAGGCTTTCGCCTCCATAAGGACCACATGCACAGAGCCAGATGGTGAACATACACGCTTATTATAAGTCTTTATCTCTGTGCAGGAAGGAGAGGAACCATTAGATCTCCCTCAGGAACTCCACTACCATCATGCTTCTCTTCGACAAATACAGTCTTCTTCAGCTGTCATCAGCCTACCTCAGAAAATTAAACCACCACAACAACAATTCCATCAGCTGAAGCAAGAGAGAAGCAAACCGCTCACACAAAGCTATTCCCCCATTCCCCCCTTCCCCCGCACACACTTCATGTTCTTCTCCCTGACTGTCAGTTCAAGGTAGAAGCAAGTTTGTTTGTAAATAGATAGCTTTAGCACAGGCTTCTATTAAATATAAAACTAGGTTTTAGGAAAGACATTTTATTTATTAAATCCTATGTTAATTAAAAACCTTTTTTCCCTACACCAATTGCTTTTATTTTTAATATAAGAAATGTGGAGAAGAAAACTTTTAGTTTGTGCCAAATAAAAGGCTCTTCTCCCCTGGCAGTATATGTAAAACATGGCAAATTGCGTGAGGGAAGAGTATTTCTTTGCTGGTGGTGAAAACAGAGTACATTAGTGTAAGAGAGCTGCTGCAAGCTTATCCTCATGTCTCAAACAAGGAATAGAAGCAGGATTATTTGTTTATGGAAGGATTATTATTTGGGGGCAGAATTTGTCTTTGGAGGTCTTGGTAATGAATTGACTTATTGCATCTCAATCTGCCCTGACGAAAATCCACCTCTGTTACACTCTATTGTGAGGTTGAGAGAGGGAGGGAGGGTCATAAAATGTATTTTCTTCTTACTGTGAGCACACAAATATGTAGTTTAAAAAAATTATTGTTGCAAAGCACAATCCTTTACAAGTAATAATGAAGCAGATTTAACAAGAAAAAGTATTGTAATTGGTTGTAGCTTCTATATATGTTCTTGTCAAATTCAGTATTACGGTCTTCCTACTGCACCTGAACTGATGCCAAACAAATATATATTAATTCCTAACCTGTATTAAGTCTTAATCTGCAGATAAGTGCATACTACTCATGCTCATTGTTATTAGATCTAAGCTCCCCAAAACACCCTCCCTTCAAAAAGGAGCTGACACAAAAATTCAGTATGTGCATGTGAGGGCTTTGCCAAGCCTGGAATGTCTTTCAGCATAGAAGTCTGGCCTTCATCCAGTTTCAAGCATCTTCTCTAAAACACATGGTGGTTATTATTTTTCTTCCTATTTCTCAAATATGGATCTTTCTTAAAACTGGCTAAGAGATTTTCCCTGCTTATGAAAACCTGTAAATAATGATCAGAATAATCTCAAATTCAGATATCAAGATCAGGGAGGAAAGAAAACTACAAATGCATGACCAAAATATCATTTCCAGCAGGCAGACTATTTAATTTTTCTTTTCACTGAATTTCCAGGGCAATATTATAGTCTAACTAAAACGTTAACCTACTACTTACCAAGAATTAACACTAATGCAGAGTCTGTGACTTTCACTGATGGCTATGTTAGAGGCCACACTTATTACTTTTAATCCATGTAATTCATATATTTAATTAAATTAATATTAAATGTAGATTTTTTAAAAATTAATTTAATGTTTAACTGTTCAAGGATATATAGTAATCTCTCAATTAATTCTCATGTTTAAAATAAATTAAGCATGTGTTTTTTTAAAAAAATAAATAAATTATATGCTTAATCTCCCTTGTATACATATATAATTCTCATATCCAGAGGATAAAGCAGATAAATCAAAGAAAGAAAGGCATGTTACTAAGTTGCTAGAGATGAATAAAATCTATGGGGGACACGGGGGGGCAGATGTGAAATCTCCCATGAACTGTATTTAGACCATACCATAATATATTCTATATTAAGAACTAGTATTCTCCTAAAATGAATTTCAAAATATGATATAACATTAAACAATATAAATTATGGTATTCATTCACCTTAAATTACTTACTTTGCTTAGTAGGACTTATATGTCATTTTAATCAAAATTAAGCATAGGGGGGCCTATGCTTCTCAATACAGTAATTGTATTAAGGTACAATTTTGAACTCAAAATAACAAAATTTCATTTCATTATAGCCATTGTCTATCCACTGCAGGATGAAGGCCTCTTCCGCATGTTTCAAAATTTACAATACAATTTATAACAGTAATACCATATTGCTTCAACTTCATCATAAGATGGAAAAGTCATCTTGGTCACAGTCTCTTCCTACTGCTCAGAAGAAGCTATGAGTCCAAGAAGACCCTCAGATTGCAGGGAGCCTTCTGCAATGGGGTGTGCAGTTGTACTGAATTTGAATGGCTTCCACAGTGATAGAAACTCTGTTTTGCTAATATTGAGTCTATTTTCCTTAACCAGACCCCAGCAGTCTTCAGATACTCAGACAGAACTTTGACTATATCTCCTGTTCAGCTCAGAGTGGAGACATTCAATTGAGATAAGATAAGATAACCTTTATTTTCATTTTTTTACTGTGGGCACAACGGCACACATCAAAAATGAAATTTAATTGCCCGCTCTCAAAGTGAAACACATACATGACACACACCTAAACATACTATATATAACATATATATAGACCCACACCCCTACATATGCATAACAAATAAATATTAAATACTGTCCATCTTGAATATATAATGGAAGGAGGGAGCTTGAGAGTTCACAAGGTTAATGCTGTATGGAATGAAACTGTGGCTGAATCTGGATGTTCTGCTTCGGATACCACGAAGCCTCCTCCCAGAAGGTAACAAGGAAAACAGGTCATGAAGAGGATGTGTAGTGTCCCAAATAATCTTACGGACCCTGCTCAAGCAATGCTTCTGTGCTATGTCCTGGATGGGAGGGAGGGAACTGCCAATGATCTTTTCGGCCATCCTCATCACTCTCTGCACCGCCTTCCTGTCTGAAGCAGTGATGCTTCCAAACCAGACTGTGATGCTGTATGACAGGATGCTCTCGATCGTCCCCTTGTAGAAAGTGGTCAGGACAGGGGAAGGAAGATGTGCTTTTCTCATGCGACACAGAAAATGCAGGCGCTGCTGTGCCCGCTTCACCAGTGTCTCACTGTTGAGCGACCAATCCAGCCTACTCATTAGTTGCACACCCAGGAATTTGATGCTGGTAACCATCTCCACAGATGAGTCATTAATGCACAGAGAAGTGTGGCTGTGCCTGCCTTTTCTGAAATCAACAATGATCTCTTTGGTTTTTCCAGTATTTAAAATTAGGCTGTTTTCCTTACATCAGTTCACCAACCCCTCAACCTCCTTGCGGTAAACATCCACATTGTCATCATGAATAAGGCCCACTACTGTTGTATCATCTGTGATTTATCAGCTTATTGATGATACCTCATCCCATGCTGTGGATGATAAATACAATGGCTTCATGTTTTATTAAACAGAGAAGAGAGGGTTAAGCACCACCAAGAGCCTGATGGTTCAATCACTCCCTTCCCGGGAACTGTCCATTCAGGAAGAGCCACTAAATAACATGCCCCCTACCCCCAGTTCCAATTCTCACCAATAACCTTGGCTGAAATATCCATCAAAATTGGAAGAATCATATTTCCCTTATTCAGGTACCATTATATGTTATCCACAAGAGATAGCATGGATGTTTCAAGCCTATTACATGGCCTAAAACTCAAGTAACAATTCTCTAGAAACTATTTCTCTATTTACCAATCATATTCTCTTTCCCCCATGCATCCACATTAGCTATTCATCAAAAGGACCAATCAGTATGCAGCAGCATGACCTTCAATGACATGTCCTTGATGGTATCATTTAACCCATTCCACACACATAACAGATAAGGCATCCTGCCAAGAAGAGCCCACAGTGCCAACTCAAGAACAACCAATGCCATAGCTCAGGTTATATATGATGAATAATGCATTTCAATACTGTCCTTTGGCAGAGAGTTGAATCTCCTGATTATCCTAAACAGATGGCAGCAGAACAGTGCTTTTGCTAGGAAACCATCCAGTACCATACAGAGAAAGGAGGAGCATAATTACAACCAGAATAGCCAAGCTGCTTATATAGAATAACCCAGTATTTGAGAAAAAGCTTACATGCGGAATCCATATGATTCCAAAATAAAGGACCAAGTACACTGGGAGACCAAGGTTGATTTCTTAGTGAGCCTAAAATTATCTCTTACAGGAAAAAAAGAAAACTTGCTATTTTGACAATAATAATTGATGGAAGGTGATAGATAGCAGACATAGACCCTATAGAACTGTGGCCCTCCACTGTGGCCTCATTCAAAGTTGTCCATCTCAGTTCTTTCTATTTTGCTTTATTTCATTTTGATACATCTTACTCCTGCAAGTAAATATGTTGGCTATTTTTTCTTCATCAAACCTATCCATTCTTTATATCATGGTGTTCTATTCTGCATTCATCACATTTAGCAACAACCAGCAAGTTCTGGGGAAGAGTCACCTCTCCAAAGACAGCATCTATTCTAAGGTTAGGCAATCTGAAGTTTTGGATTTCAGCCTCAGCCACCATGAGTAACAGCAAAGGACCTTGGAAATTGCAACTAAAAACAACACCTTCAGATCACTAGATGACCTTCACCAGATATGGATTCTAGATCACATGGAACTACATATTTATAGTTCTTATTGTGCATTCCATTCTAACCCTCCTTAGAACATGGAGATATTACCTTGTCAGTGAGAAAGTCAGTTCTAAAAGGAGCCTGGACAATGGGGATATCTATTAATCTGTTATTTGGTGTTCATAGAATCTGTTCTTCCCATTATTGGTCTGCTACATTAGCATCATTATATTAAATTAAAATCAAATGCAGTTTTGAGCAAGTCATAATTACTTTTTTCTTTGCCAAATCTATTCTGCATTGAGGAATGTGCTAATGCAAAGGGAGAATGTTTGCCTTTCTAAACAGCTGTGTCACACTCCAAACTTAAGGCACTTCCACTGAAAAACCAGCTTCAGGCCTCAGTGCTTCCTAAACATCATCTGATTTCTGATTCAGATTTGGCATTTTTCAAACATAATTGCAGTCTTTTCTTTGCAATGCTCAACTCTACTGAATGAGTGGGTGGCTTTCTTTCCCTTTTCAAAAATCTGCCACCTCATCTTGGCTCCTTAAGCAAATCTTTCAAGAAGAAAAGTGGCTTGAGTTTCCTACATTTTCCCAAGTTCAGTTTTGTTTTGTTTTTTTGCCCAGCATCAGATATATTACACAGCATGGATGTTAGTTAATGCCAGCACTTAATTTTTATAGGGATGAAACAATTTATTTCTCAGGATGTATGGCAACTTTTGGGAGGGGCATTGATTTTGTTCACTTTTTTCTAGTAATTCCAAGGTCATTTTCAAGCTGTTGTTTGAGGAACTCAATAGTGAAAATAGTCAGTGTGGAAATTCCCTCATATTATAATCTTGCAATCAACAATTTTAAGTCATTTTCATACAACTATACAATTATAATGTACGTCATTTTTACATAATACTAAGTATCCCCCATTGTAACTTTCGACTTAAGTAAAGAACTAAAGAGCCAGTTTGGTATAGTTGTTAAAGCATTAGGCTATAAACCCAAAGACTGTGAGTTGTAGTCGCCCTTAGGGACAAAGCCAGCTATGTGATCTTGATTAATAAAACTTTTCTCTCAGGCTAAGAAAGAGACAGTAGCAAACCACTTTGGAAAAACCTTACCAAGAAAACTGCAGGAACTTAATCAGACACAATGGAAGGAGAGAGAGAAAAAGAACTATGTATTTCTGTTCATTAAATTTTCTATTTTATTTCCAGTCCTCTTATTTGAAAATCAGGGTGCTATTCATAATTATTTGTTTATGTGCTAGAGAAGAGAATATCTTCCATAGGATCCAAGAGAAACACATAAGATTTTTAAAAATTCTAATTACAAACATACCTTTTGCTTAACAAAGAAAGATGTTCATGTTTAAATATTATAAATGCATACAATTTTATTGCCACACATCTTCAATACTAAAACTGTCAAATGTTTACAAACACTTGTAAACATGTAAACCAGTTTTAAATATTAATCCTTCTGGAATCTTGGGTTGAAAGTGCTTATTTTGAGATCAAGCATTTCAGAAATACAGATTTTGAAAGGAAAATAGTTTAGAAAGGCATAGTCTTAGAAATATATAGACAGATGTATACAGACACACTAACATAGGCGGATTTTCCTGCAGTTTTTTTTTTAAAAAACTACAATCAAATACAAAACAAGTCCTGATGAATAAATCATTAATGTAACAGTGTGCTTCTGACTAAGGGGATCCTAGAACTATCATTCAATAAGTCCTTTTGGATTCTGAATAATTGGATGATTTTTATTAAAAAGAAGAATGAAGTTATGCCAAAATGCAGACAAGTTAAAAAATAAAGTATTACTTCTGGTAAAATTTCATGAATAAAACAAGATCCAAAACATTGAATACAGTCGCACTACATTGTATTTCCCTTTTGTTTGTTCCAAAACAACATAGGAGTTTGTATGGCAAAAGTCTAGGGACAGCAATTCCTATGATATATTGTAATTCTAGCCCTTCTTTATATTAATACCAGAAGTATAGGGCACCTCAGGTGAAAATGCAATCCATAATGCTATTTTGTACAATCAGAAAATAACATGAAACCCCAATGGTCATGGGGTGCTGAATGGAAACCAGAAATATGTCACGGAAGGGAGGATGGAAGGATTTAGCATGTATATATATTAGTACAAATGAGCAATAATTGCTAATGTGTTGGAATCATTTTTGCATCAGCTAGCCTGTTCTGAGAACCCTCTTTCAAATTAGGCTACCATGTGGCTATCAAGTATCCCCTCTTGTAACCAGAATTATATACTGTGCTCAATCAGATTAATCTGATTAAGATAGTGAGTGACTAATCCGTTAAGCTCCACATGAGTGGTGTTATGCCTGCTGAGCATCAGATTTGAAGCTAGTAATCAGCTAAGAAAATGTTCAAAGTTAAGCAAAAAAAACCCCCGCCTCTTTCATAGTTACCCTTGAATATGTCTTTGTCTTGTGACCTTTGTAGTTAAAAACTAAAATTATAACATTCATAAAAATAAGAATAAATCAACTGTGATGACAGTCTAACTTTCATAAGGATACCAATCACCAATGACCTGTTAGCACTTTTCTTTGAATGCTTAATTAATAAATTAACAGCTTTGTTTTTTTTGTTCCTATTCCAACAAGTCAATAGAAAGTGAATAGTTTAACACCTAAAAATTTTTTAAAAAAAACAATCTGACCAGTGCCTGCAATTGGAGCAAGTGCTTGATTTCCATTCTGTTCTTAAGAAGGATTTATTGATCCAATAAAAATTCCCAGGCAGGAATTAAACCTCCAAGTGTCATTTTTATAATCTAATACCCAGTTGATCAAGATCAAACCAGTTGATCAAGATCAATATTAGAGTTTTACTTTTAGTTTCTGTAATAACTGCTATAGTTTTAGTTGTAGTATGAATTGGAGCTTCAGAGAAAGAGAAAAATTTACTAGAATCCAAAATATGCTGTTCTTGCAATTATAGATCTGTGTCACCCTATAAAATGCAGACATTTATAGTATTAAAGAAGACAGCATAGTAGGCTTTCTTAGGAAGGAGGAGGAGAAGAGAAAGAAAGAAAGAAAGAAAGAAAGAAAGAAAGAAAGAAAGAAAGAAAGAAAGAAAGAAAGAAAGAAAGAAAGAAAGAAAGAAAGAAAGAAAGAAAGAAAGAAAGAAAGAAAAGAAGCTTCAGCAGCAGCCAGGAGAGTCATAATCCTCATCTCCATCAATCTACATCACTCAAGGAAGGAAAGCTGAACAAAGCCTCTTTTTAAGATTCTGCTATAGGAGGACTTTGATAAGAAAGAAGGGATATCTTAAAAATATTTTGTACCAAGTTTTAAAAGAGAACTTTGTATAAACCTGTGAGATAACTATAAAATGCTCATTTTGACTTTCTTCTATAATTGCTGCATTAATAATGACTAAATAATAAGCAACCAAAGAAGTATATGAATCAGAATTGTCCAATGTGAGGGTAACTCAAGTATGTTTAACAACAAACAAATTATATTCTTCTAGGAATGGCCACAACTGGAAAACAAACATATTCTTTTTTCAAAAGCAAACCAACAGGTGATTTTGCATTATGAACAGTTTTTCAGCTACCATTCAAACGTGATGATGCTGGACAAGTGAAACTTACTACCAGTCTTTGAAATTCTTGATATTGCAGTATCCCATAGTTACGTGATTGCAATTTCTAATGTTCTCTGCTGACTTGCCACAAGAAAAGTCAATGGGAAAGCCTGCAGCAAGTCAGAAGTTACAATCAGGTGAGGTCCTTGCTTAATAACCCATGTAGTCCTTGCTTAACAATGGTAACCAGCACTACCAAAATTGCCATTAGTAAGCAGTTATATGACATCATGCTTTATAACCATATCTCTTAGCGATTACAATTCTAGTCCCAATTGCCATAGTAACCCAACCTGCAGTTATATTAAAAGGCATATTACATTAAAAGATGTTTAAGTCACTATCACTGAAAGGAGTGCAGAACAAAACGGAAGTTCCTTAAATATACCTCTTCCTTTCAGAAGAGTATTAAAACTCTCCACTTGCAACTCAGTTGGCTCTAATTTTGGTTAATATCATTTACCTTAAGTTTACTTTGTTAAACAAGCAGTAGTGGCCAGTTCAAAGAGTGATGAACTATAATTTGCAAAACATAATTACTAGAGCAGTTACTGTTTATTCAGGACTACCAGGTGGACTGCAAAAATCTCAATGACCACTAGGTGATAACAAAGAGATACAGAAAGATCTGACAATCAATGCCATCTAATGATGATCCAGAGGATAATTCTAATATAGGGGAATATGTAGATCCAGCACTGACTCTTCTAGCACCATTTTTAAGGGTCCACTTAATAAGCTACAACATTATCATAACGCTGCACTACCACTTTCTAGCACATTTGTGACAATCAATGCACTTGTTGCAAAGCATGATAGAAACTGATGATCACTATCTTGATAGTGTTTTCCATAGTTTCTCTCCCTTATGTAGACAAAATAAATACAGTACACAGCTACTAATATATCTGTTTTTAAAAGTTTGGGCCTAGATCCAAGCTGCCTCATTTCCCGAAGTAAGAAATGAATTCCTAACACACGCATTGCAGCTTTTTCAAAAATTTGAATCCAAATAAAATCAAGCAAGAAGTGTTTGGCCAGGTTTTGGAGGACAGTGCTGTAAGATAATAATTCTTTCCAGGTTTCCAGTATTAAATTATAGAATAAATTAAATACATAATTTGGTGGTGCATATTTTTTAAAAAAACAAACTTAAATACCAACTATAATCCATGGGATGAGAGCCAGTTAAAATTGGGCCTATATCAAGTGAAACAGATAAAATCTCTTTCCCCAGAGAGTCTGTTTTGAGAAACCCCATTTCATATTTCACAATATTTTAACCTGGTTTAGTAAAAATTTATGTTGCATAATCTGGTGCCTTCCCAATATATTTGGACTACAGCTTCCAAAATTCCAAACCAGCATGGCAGACTCCTTCATCAGCTAAATTTTATTAGATCCATTATGTCAGAAGCCCATGCTAATTTTGTTATCACCTTTGCATAGTCAAGCATGTATCCATAAGCATCTTATACAACATGGTATCAAACATGCTCCCTGCAAAATAGAATGTTTTATTCATCTGTTTGTCATTAGCCTTGGGAGTTTGTGCAGAGTACTCATTTATCAAAGTTTTCTTCTTTGCTGCACTTTTATATGTAAACACGAGAGCAGAAAATACAATTTGTTGTAGAAATATTTATTCGCAATGTAATGTACTTATTGAACAGAGTACTGCTCACTTATAAAGATGGCTTTCTCAGTGACTTATCCCAGTTTTGGAATGCATTCCCTAAATTGTGAGCTTCTTTACAGACATTTTACTATCAAATTCAAATACCTTTATTCACCAGGCATTTAAATTTACGCAACTTCTAACTTGCCCATTTGGATTTATTTTCTTTTGATTGTTTAATACTTGTGTTTCATTGCATTCCATTAAGTTTTGAATATCCCATGTTGGTAGATGCTCTGTTGGTGTCAGCTTCCATGAAATACATTTAAATAAAAGAACTCACAAGGTGCATTCATTATGTTCTTGGTATTATAGCATTTCATCAGGATTAGTTTTAAACCTAGCATTGTTCCATTTGAGTACCTTAAGAATTAAAGAATGAGGAAATGAGAAAGCATTGGGCTGTCTATTGAGTTAAATATTTAGTTACAGCAGCAATTTTACTCCCTTAACCTGCAATAAAAGATTGGTGGGACTTTGTCAGAAGGGAAAAATAAGTTCTGGGTATAATTAATGTACCACCCGCCTTCCTTATTCTTTCTCTTCTAATTTTCCCATTTCTTCTGGACAATGCTGAACTTAAGACAATAAACCAGTTACCCAGGTTCAAGGATTCAGCAGCACACCGTTGCAATACCATCATAATCAGCAGCTGCATCAAAGTTGAGAATTTTTTGTAATCCTCACCTATAGTAGCATAGCTTTAAGCTAGGATTACACTTAAAAAAACAATAACTGATTTGCTAAACAATTACATCAGTTAGCATCAGTTAAAAAAAACCTGCTGTATGGCTTACAAATTAAAAAGACAAGGCAATAAGGGAGTGGAGACCAAAAGAAAGAAGAGAGTGAATCTGTCAAGGACAGAATTGCCCATAAAGTGATATTTCCATCTTGCCCAGCCTAAATTAATATTGTTCTTGTCTGAATATCTTTGGTAACTGTTGATAATCAATTGATAAATGAGGTGATGTTGCCCTTCAGTTCTCTTCAAAGTCTTTTTAAGTCCTCCAGAGCTCTCTGAAAACTCCAGGAATAGAATATTCATTTGAACCTTTTTTTATAAGATATAAAATTATTGTTATCTGATTTTACCATATCAAGGACAATCAAGGAAAAAGTTATTTACTGCGCATTATATCTATTGAAACTAAGGGTTCACAGGAGAATCCAACACACTATCTTTTAACTAATTAATTTTTGTGCCTTGAGTAAGTTTATATTTTAACTGATTAATTTTAGTGTCATGAATGGAATTCTACTTTGACTGATTAACTTTAGTGTTTAGGAAGTATATCTATATAAGGATAGATCCATCAGATTGCTTCAAATGTAGTACATTGGCTGTTCAATAGCCCTCATTACTTTCTATTAAAGAGGACTGTGAATCTCCAGTTGCAGAGCAACTATCAATTAAAACTGATTGTTTTTTCTGGCAACAGTTGGTGAAACAACAGCCAGTGGTTGGTGTCCAATGTATCATCATGTTGTTTACATGAGACAAAAAGTAAAGACTTCCATTGACCCTAGACTCCTGATAAATGGGTGTGCCAGCATTCAGTTCTCCAGTCCAAGGCAAATGGCAGTTGCCTTTACAGATTTAAATGTTATTAGAGTATACATTAGTACAGGTAGTTCTCAACTTACCACATTCAAAGCTACAACGGCGCTGGAAAAAGTGACTTATAACCTTTTTTCACACTTATGACCATTGCAGCATTCTCATGGTCACATGATCAAAATTGAGATGCTTGGCAACTGACTCATATTTATGATGGTTGCAGTGTCCCGGGGTCATGTGATCACCTTTTGAAACCTTGTGACAGCAAAAGATGATGGGGAAGCGAGATTCATTTAACAACCATGTTACTACCTTAACAACTGTGGTGATTTGCTTAACAACTGTGACAAGAAATGTTGTAAAGAGGGGAAACATTCACTTAACAACTGTCTCATTTAGCAACGTAAATTTTGGGCTCATTTGTGGTCGTTAGTCGAGGACTATCTGCACTATTAAGGTCCTGTATGTGGGTTCCAAAAATGTATATGACTACTAGATGGCAGCAAAGAGACATAGAGTAATTTTATCTCTTTGGAATCATCTAATGCACTTAGACACACTTCAATTTAGAGAATATAAATCTTCCAGAATATTTGGAAGGAAATCTAATGCCCTGAGATTTATAGATATAGTAAATAATTAGTTAGAATACATTAGAGTTTATCTTGGACATGCTGAAAGTCTTGTTCAGTTCTTTCACAGTTATTTTGACTGAGGCTTGGTCTCCATTTTGGAGACAAGGCATTTTATCGTTGTTGATACTTCCTCCTGAAAGTTAAGTCTTTTCTTAAGCCCAATATTCAACTGCATTTTTCCTGTTTTTTCTTTCTTTTATTAACAGAAAGATGAAAGTATATTAATCAGAATAGCTTTGGTCCTATCTCTTTAGCTTGAAAGAAAGAGAGAGAATGTGGTAGTGGCATGTCCCAATGAAAACAAGCCTTCAGAGTCTCAAAATAAGATGGTGCTGGTATAGTTGGATGAGTGAAATTCTTCCAATATAAACATCATATTTAAATTCCTCAGCTGGAGGTCAGTTGCTGATTTATTAATGGATGAAGTGGCTTTTCAGAGCCTGTAACATTGAGCAATTCATTAAAATATAGTAGTAGTATTAAAATAATACTATAATAATAGTAGTATTAAAATGGTAGAAATGGTCTATAAGTCATAGATGCAAGCTTATAACTAATATTTTATATACTGTATAGTCCACCATTATAACTCAGAAATCATGTAATGGTGTCTAATATTGCTGTGACTGTTTGCATAATCAGATGTTGCCAGCTGTGTTGCACTACAAGCCTACTACTACAATGCAAGAGGTAAATAAGCATCCAGCTCTTTGGGGTTTGTTTGTTTGTTTGATGCTGCAAGGAATACATGCTTGTGCAGGTATCTAGAACCTTTTGGGCACCAGGGACCGGTTCCGTGGAGAGAGGTTTTTCCGTGGATCGGAGGGTGTGTGGTTTTGTGTGCTGCCTGCATCTCGCAGATGGGGCTTTGCTTGTTTGTGTGGACCAGTTGCTGGCACACCGTGGCCCGGTACTGGTCCACAGACTGGGGGTTGGGGACCCCTGATCTAGAAGATACTATGGTATGTATGTAAGTAAGCAAGTAAATAGTAATTGTAATGATTTACAATAGTTTCAGGAATAAAGAGTTAGAAAATTTCATGGAAGATATCAGTAGATGATTATATCTCCCCTTCCAAATAGAATGTTTCTGAATTCCAGTTGTTGGGGAACACAAGGATATGAATGCTGTTGGCTTTATGTCCTGTACAAGGGATTCTGAAAGCAGCTGGTTGGCCACTGTGGGAACAGAATGATGGACTAGAAAGACCTTTGATCTAATCCATCTTGGCTCCCTTTGTATTCTTAGTCACAAATCAGAATCTACTTGTGCCATTTACTCAGCAGTTGGCCCACATTATCAGGACATCCCCAAACCAGATGGAAGCCTCCACAATATCTCAGATATATACTGTCTTAGACTGAACAGATCCTCTCAAATCTGCTCAGCTTCGGATGAAAGCAACTAAGGGTTTGTAGTATAAGTATTGTACCTGTAAGCAGCTTGAGCATACTGATCACTTTACCTACATTTCTGCATATTATAGAAGAAAGTATCCAATATTTTTTAATTTCATATTTTTGACATGAGGAACTGGTAAGACCTAAAGAATTGTATTTGCTGGATTACCTGGGGGGTTTTTTTTGCCTGATTTTGTCACTTAGATTCTAATTCTTTTTTTAACACTATAAAATACAGACTTTGCCCTTCGTTGGCAGCCTACTTAATATGTGACAGAATGTACTGCTTTATTAGTCTAGAAGAAAACAAGTTTGCTTTTAACGTTGTCTGCAAAGCACTGTTTTTTCTTTGTACAACATCTGCTTAAAATATTCTAAGACATGGTTTGGGATCATATCACTTCACACACACCGATAGTGTAGCCGAGTATCAAGGCCTTTTTCTACCTAGTGTGATCTCAGTCCCATGAGCCAAAGTCTAGTTGTCAGGGGACTTGTTGTAAGTAATGGTCATTTGTGTTTCATAATTATCTTGAATAAACACAATTAGTTCCACATTCTGCTGTTTTCTTCCTAAGGCATCTGTAAACATTCTGTACTATCCTTGCAAACAGCTTTTGGCAATCATTAGGGGGAGAAAAATCAAAGCAGAATTATTCTCTATGGATCCTTTTAATTTATTCCAAGGAATGTGCCCAGAGGAATAATGAGATCTACTATAGGAAAAAGTAGTGATGGATTATTTTACTATCATTGTATCCCATTACTTGAATGTAGCTAAAGAAATGAAGTCACAAAAAAGGACAGATATTATAATTATAGTCAATTCTTTGGGTCATTCCCCATTCCATTATAAGTATTTTAAGTATTACAGATTTAGTTTCAGCACAATCCTATATGTGTATATTCAGAAATAGCCACTAAATTCAGCAAGACCTGACTTCACAGAAACATGTAAAAAAAAAGAGCACTTTTTATCTGGCCTGCAAATTTGTTTTTGTGGTTAAAGCGTTCATTTTGAGAAGTAGGAATTCACATTTCCTATTACCAAGATTTTACTACATGGTTTGGGGAAACATATTTACAATAGCGCAGACAGTGGACTGATGGTGGCAAAAGGAGGCTGAGATATATAGCATTGCTGCGGAATGTCTCTGTTAAAAATACCGTGATATGAAACATATAAGAAAGAATAATTGAGTTCTTAATAATAAAGCAGTACATTTTCTTCCTGTTTTAAGAATGGTGACTGAACTGAGATCACATTTTCAGTGTTTAAATATTTCTTCCCTATGGCCATATCTTTAATGAAGTAAAAAAGGGAATGAATCTAAAAACATCCTCCTAACAGCAGAAATAAGCCAAAAATAAAGATGATAGAGATAGATGATAGATAGATAGATAGATAGATAGATAGATAGATAGATAGATAGATAGATAGATAGATAGATAGATAGATAGATAGATAGATAGATAGATAGATAGATAGATAGATAGATAGATAGATAGATAGATACTTTAGATGAGAGAGAGAGAGAGAGAGAGAGAGAGAGAGAGAGAGAGAGAGAGAGAGAGAGAACTAGATATCTATAACACAGTAAAATCTTAATATTGATTGAAAAGAGAAGAAAAGTTATAGCAACTTTTGTCCTACAGTTGGATGATCACATCTGAAACAAACTTTTGGAGGCACATTGCTGAATATTGCCAATTTAACAAGCTGTTCTGTGCTGCAAGGGACATATTTATGGACATACTTTCAACAAGACATACCTAGTGTGACCAAGCTGTTGTGTAGTAAAGAGCAGAAACTATTAGAAAAATAGAGGGTTGTGTTTTTTTTACATAAATGATTTCACACATAGAAATTATTAAGTTCAGATCCACTGAGCAAAAAACACTCAGTGATAAGACAGATTTGTCATAAGCAAGAAGCTATTATATAGAGTAGAAAAAGCAAAATGGAACACATTATTCCACTGTTAACCCATGCTGTGGTGTAGATCGTTCTTAATTGATTCTAAGGAGCTATTGTCTCCAAAAATATTAATTGTCATGCTGATTTTTAAATAAGATCTTTAATATTTTTCCAAGGGGATCACAGCAATGAATACAATATAAATATATTGATTACAAGAGAAAATGTATGGAGAGAGAGAAGATATTAAAACCTATAGCCATTCTTCAAACATTTGTTGATTTTGCAATAAGCTTCTGGCCATTCCAATTGCTTTAAAGTATCTAAATTGTCATTTCCAAAATAAAAGCTTTGTAAAAATTGGTGTTACTAATGTATTTATGAGCATAGGTCAAAGAAGGTTAGGTTTGATTTGTATAAAGCCAGACTATTGGAGATACTACATCTTCTATAGCACCTTGGAACCATGTTTGGCATGAACTCACCAGGGCCTTTTCAACAGCCATTTTCTGGCTCCAGATGCCCCTGACAAGGGACGCCAGTTTCCTGAAATTCTCACACTGGCTGAAAAGACAATTTTTCAGTTTTGATTTTTAAGCTGAATCACTTCCTAAAATGGATTTTAGATAGCCAGGAATGTTATCTATTATTGTTGTGTTTTTAGTTAATTCATTTTTGTTTTAGTTACAATTTTTGCATCATTCATAATTCTGTATCTTATTACCTTATGGGGCTCAGTTTTTACTGGAAAGGCAAGTTATGAATTTGATCAAGATCCCCTCTGGATTTTGACTCTGGAGAAGAGCAGAGCAGATTTTATATTCTCAATCTATTGGTTCTGTGCATAAGCCTATTTATCACCATCCATTATGTATACAAAGACTAGCATATAATATGATGTTTTCCTATCTGCTGCCATCCAGAATTATGGGGTAATAATTTCCAGAATTCCTAGTCACTATAGCCAAATATAGTTTAAGGCAAGTGACAAGTGCAAGTAAAACATCTTCTCCCAATCTGTAGTTAAATAGGATTTAATCACTACCAAAGTATGATATTAATTGTGCTGTTCTATTATAGAATAGCATCACTACCTATCAGAGAGCTGTATTTATTTGTAATGTTATATTAACTGAGAGATTAAAAAAGACATATGATCACTTACAGGTAGTCCTCAACTAATGATGATTCATTTAATGACTGTTCATAGTTACAATAACACTGAAAAAAGTGACTTATGATCAATCCCCATACTTATGACCATTGCAATGTCCCAATAGTCATAGTGATTCAGACCTTTGGCATCTATTGCACATCTATGACTGTCACAGTGTCCAACAGTCACATGGCCACCATCTGCAACCTTGACAAGCAAAGTGAGTGGGGAAGCCAGCAAGGAAGGTTGCAGGTTGTGGTCACGTTATATCTCACTTAATAACCATGGTGATTTTCTTAACAACCATGGCAAAAAAGTCATAAAATTGGGTGTGGTCATGTGATGCCTCACTTAACAATCACCCTGCTTAACAAAAAAATTTCTCATCCCTATTTATTTATTATTTATCGTTTTTTGATAAATCACCACTCAAGGTGGTGAACAAACCTAGTACTCCATCCTCCTCCTATATTCCCCACAACCACCACCCTCTGAGGTGAGTTGGACTGAGAGAAAGTGACTGATCCAAAGTCACTTAGCTAGGTTATATGCCTAAGGTGGGACTAGAATTCATAATCTCCTGATGCCTTAACCACTAGACCAAACTGCTGTGGTCATAAGTCCAGGCTATCTATATATGCTCCAAAGAAGTATTAGAACATTAGAAAGGGTTTTTCAGAAGTGACAAATGAAAGGGATGGTTGTGACTATGGGTACTAGTCAAATCGACAGAGCATGTGTGTATATTCAGTTGGCTATGGATGCCACTCATATACAGTCAGAGTTGACATTTAACAACAATCAAGTCCAGAGTAGCATTATAGTGAAACAAACTGAACACAGAGACTTCATGTTCTCTATAACACTGACTTTATCCTGTCCTCGTGGCTGTTGCTTCCATTTTATTTCAGCAAAGTCTTTTAAACAGATAGAGCAGCTTGTTTCCTTGACAGCACAGAATGAACTATTTTGGTTTTCTTTGATCTGTGTCTGTTCAGCATACTGTATCCATAGAAATAGCTTCTGTCCCAAGACTACAAGCATGTTGTATTATGTATGCCTAAAATAGTGTGTTAATACTGCATTAAGTTGGCACTGTTCATAGCCTGGAAAGTCACAAAAAGAAACTTTGAAGATCCTCAAAGCCTTGCTGTAGAGTTTATGTGTCTCTTGCCTGATTATTCCATTAACCATCAATGCCATAATCTTAAAAAAAAATAAAAAATCGCAGATGCTACGAAGCTTACTCTTACTTTAAAAGATTGTGCATGCTTTAAAATATATACTGACAAACTATTATAGATTGTATTCAAGTATTATCTTTTACATATTTGTTTTATATGAACATGACAAATGAGGGGTCCTTGGTGCTCTTTGAACTTGGATATTTTCTTGCAGATGTTTCATTATCCAAATTAGATAATATCAACAGTGCTAACACGACAATATATATATATAGTTCATGCCTGATGACCAATAGATTTTCCATATAGTGCATGGGATATAATTCAGAGACAAGATGCATTTGGGAAATGAGTTGTGAATATGAGACAATAAATATATTAATTTTTGACATACCCTAAATGCTCTTTATTGTTTCGGTTGCTAAATATAAATGTCCCTATCCCTTAAATAACAGATATTTTCTGTAGATATTGAACATCTTTCAGAATGTTGTTTTCAAATAAAAAAATCAACTTTTCAATCATAGCTTCAAATAATTTTTTTCTCTTAAAAGCAAATAGCAATTTTGAAGCAAATTTTGCCTTCATTTTTAAAATCTTCTAATATTTTATAATTTGTTGGAGACTAAAATCTTCTATTTGTACATGAGACAGAAATCTAACCAGAGCAAGGATGACCAAAGCAACTTTTATAATTATAACAGAAATAAGATGGGCAAATTCTAGCATCTAGCTAATGCATACTGTAAAGACAAGCAATAAAAAGCATTTATTCTCTAAGAATATGACTGAAGAAGAAAAGCAGAAAGAAGTAACCTCAGATTAGCAATCACCCCATTGTCTATGTTTAGTACTGTGCTTGAAGCTTTCCTAAAATAATTTTTAATAAAGCCACATGTTATTTATTTTTATAAAGTTGACCAATTTCACTGAACAAGTAGCAAAATGTTTATCTTATGTAATTATCTATGGATATGAATATATGTTAGTTTTCACTCAATGTGGTGACATGCATTGGCCAACAAATGTCACAGCACTGAAACTAGATTCTTCTTTGTCTCCTTTTCTTTTCATATTCATTGGCACATTGCTTTTGATGTTCATACAACCTGAACACCTGGACTTATGCATTTATACATGGTCATAATTTTAATCTTTTATTTAAAACTTCCAATTTACAAATAGCATCTGAGACTCTGTGTCCCATTCACTAGTGCCATTTGGTTACACAATTTTTGTGGTTGCAGTTCTTTGCAACCTTGCTGTCCTTGCTTTCTCTTCTACACAGTTTAATTCAGATAAAGGATTTTCATAACCAATATTCCATTCTCAGTCACATAACAATGATTATCTTTAAATTTTACATCACATCCATTATGTGTTATATGGTTTACAGACCATAGACATGACTCCAGATCTAGGCTCATAACCCTGTTGGAGATTGAAACATTTTAACTCTACATATGAGTTTCCTGAGAGTAGGAATCTAGTCTGAGCAAGGATTAGTGAAGCAGATTTTCTAACTATAACACAGTAGGTATATCACAGAAATATGCAAACTCTTTATCCTACCAGGAGAAGAATCCAGCAGCATATGCTCTGAGCATGTACTTAGGAAGAAAGGCTGAAGGAACTGGCCTTAGAACAGTAATATTACAGACAAAATGCAAGGTAACTGACCAATAAAGAGGGGACATGAAATTATCTATCTAGAGATAGTTATGCTTGTGATCATAAGGTATTAGGCAAAAGGAACCAAAGAACTTCGTGAACATCAAGAACCCAACAGTTCAATTCTATTGTATTTCCTGCCAGACAGCCAGTGTACTATTGTACTTAAGCTATTGGGATTGGATCAGTGAAACAAAAGTTCAAGTGATCATTTAAATTAATCACTCCCTCTCAACCCAGCCTAGCTTTCCACTTCTACAGATTTTCAAGCCAGGCAATGTTTTAATGGTATCTTGTAATGATATGTGAGAATGGAATTAACCTTAGGAAGCAGAAGGGACAGCCACAGACTGGACAACCAATCTGTAAAAGATATCTCTGCCCACAGAATGGGGATAATGTAGAAAATATTTTAGAAGGGACCCTCCCTAGTTCTCAAGAGAATAAAAGGAAAGGAGAAAGGAAACTTGCAAGACTCTGTTAATATAACCATATAATAAAGATAGAACTAGTACTTTTGGTGTGCTTCTTCTCTGGGCTACCTTGAAGGTCTAGCAAATATTAATATAATATATAAAAATCAACTGTAAGTCAGGCCAACTATTTGTATTACAATCTAAAAGATGATAGATAGATGATAGAAATGACAGAAAGACAGATAGATATATAGATTTTTATTTTTTATAAAAGAATCTCTCTGCCTGTTCTAAAGTGAATCAATAAACAAAATCAATAAAGTACCTTTCTACATCCTTACTGTACATGTTATCTCAGCATTATTCTATTTTTTTTTCCAAATTGGCTTTCTCGTAATTGCTTTGCCCACTTGGCAGCAAGCATCCTTATGTACAAGGGCTGTGCATTCCAGTTCTTGTGTGCTAAAGTGAGGACGAGCCATGGGGAGTCCTGCCTGCACCACTGTCCTTTGCTATTCGTGATTCCATGGCCCGAGGCAATGGTTTACGTTTTTAGGACAACAGCCAGCTATCTGCAAGCAGCAGAGCACTCGTCAGGCTTCATTACTGCACACAAAATGACACAAGTGAGCCTGTGGTCACAACTGTGCTTATGGTACACTGAAAAGCCATTATATCTCATTGTAGCCACCACAACAAAATCCCCATATAAATGCATACATTGACCCAAACAATTTAACTTATTTATTTAAAATGCTATCAGTAAAATGCAACAGTGAACAAGTGTCTGGGTTCTGATGAGGGCTTCAGTCAAGGCAGCTCTAAATTTTATAAGATGTGACTCTCTTTTTCTTATGCCCATAATTTGTCTCTCCTAAACTTATATAGTACAACAGCAGAATTTGTCAGCTGAACAATCAGCCTTTTTTCTAGGTTAATAACTTGTAGAGCATAATTTGTATCTAACTTGCTTAGAAGTAACAAAGTAAATTGCTTGGGTATGATTGTATATCAAGACAGTGAATTTATAATTGAAACATCTCTCCTTTCTTTATAAGTTGACATTGTTGTGTGTCCAACGGGCATATCTTATTCTCGAGCTAATTCTAGTGGATATGGCTCAACTTTGCACTAAAAATTCCCTTTCACTGGGGAAATTCAAAGGCATACTAACATAGTGAATACACATTAGTATACCAGCATGGTAATAGCAAAGTTGCAGTACTGGCACAAAGTTTCAAAATGGATTAAATATTGTTTAGAGTATGAGAGAAATCAGCTTCTCTTGTATTCAAAGGACAATCATACTGTCATTCACATAAACTGCAGCACCATGTTGGAACAGGACAAAGCTGCAGTTTGCATTCTACACACATATCATACTTTGCTCTTCTGATATTCACACATTAGGACAGAGGTATCAAACTGCTGGCCCAGGGGCCGGTTGCATCATGCGAAGGCCGCGCCCACCCCAGCTCCGGCAATGCAAAAAAAGTTGTGATATGTCGCAACACATCACATGACGCAGCGAGTTTGACACCTGTGTATTAGGACGTATTGCTTGCAAAAGAATTCCAGGAATAATATTTCTTTACAAGTAGACACTCTGAGTGATCAAGGGTATCCTACAGGCAGGTAATCTACCATCTTGCAATTACATATACATTGACATTCCTTTACAAATAAATGTGTCCCACATGCGGAGCTTGAAGAGTGGACCTAGGACGCTGGGATCAGAATTAAAGTTTGACAGTGCAGTAATCAAGCATTGCCAGAAGCGTCAGGAAGACATTAGAGCAACCAGGGCTGAAATCAAAGGATGGGAGGAGGATCAAAAAAAAAAAAAAAGGAAAAGAGCATAAAGAAAGAAAAAATAATGGATTTGGGTGGGAAAGCAGAGAACAAAGAGAGCAAAAGGGACCATATAGATAAATATTGAATCCATAAAGTGGATCTTGAATTTGTCAAGTTTTTATTGCACATGCCTCAAAAACAACATATTTATATAATTAAGGACAAAACAAGATTGTAAAGAACAATGCAATGAGGTCTGCCTCACTGAAGCCCTTTATATCACTTCATAGCTTCACCCAGCTGTTCCATTGACCAGCACATGTTGTGCATCCAGAGAAGTACTTCCAGCACATCCAAAAGCCATCTGAAAGTCTATGAAAATATTTTTGTGTCTAACTACTAGAAACAAAAACCTCAGAAGCAATATAGCATTTCCCTTTTAAAACTATGGAGTGGGGCACATTGCTTTTCAAAGGTTGCTTTGCCTGAAACTTTACTGAACTTCAAAACTTTGCATAGTTCTAAGAATGCATTAGGATTTGTCTTTGACCTGCCTGTTCATACATATCAAAGCAGCCATTTTGAAACTTCATGCAACATTCTTTCAAAATTCCAAATGTCTCCACCCTTATATTTTGAGAATTCATTTAAGGGCACACATGAAACATCCTGAATTAATAAATATATATGAAATGCATATGATCCCTTCACTAAAACATAGTACATATCAATGCTTGTCTCAGAAAATACATATTCCAAGAAGACACAATTGCAGTAGCATTGCTACAATTTGACTGCAAGTACTTGCTCATACAAATAAACAAAGAAAGCAGTTCTTTGGGGCAAACCTCCCCCCCCCCCGCGCTCCTTTCTTTAAAATGAAGAAAAATACAATACTGGGTAGATATTTTACATGAAGGCATCTATTTTTCTGTAAGAAACCTGGGGGAACATACCCACATAAATTGTACGTACTTGTACCAAATGTTTCCAACACCCCTGGGGTTAATGTTGATTAAGCAAATCCTGCCAAGTCTATCAACTTTCTTCCTTAAAACCATAAATATAATAAATGCCTAAAAAGCAGCTACTGCATTACTAATATAATGTTTTAAAACAAAACATTTTATATACTATATAATAGGTTATGAATAGGAAACACAAGTCAGGAGAAAGATTTTGAAAACTTAAGCAACTGATCCAGCTGGTGAAAACATATTAAAGTATAATCATACTATTATTGAAAACATGAATTACATTTAATCCTAGATTTAAAAGAATATTATTAGATATTAGCCAAACCAGTGTTTCTTAGTTTTAGTTTACCATCTGGAACATTAAAAATGATCTATCACACTGTCCTGTTAAGAAAGATGAAAAGTAAAAATAAAGCTTCCTTAAAAATGTTATCCTTAATCTAAGGCATAATTTGGCAATGTAGATAGTCCTTGACTTACGATCACAATTGAGGCCAAAATTTCCATTGCTAAGCAAGACAGTTGTTAAGTGAGTTTTGCCCCATTTTATGACCTTTCTTCCACAGTTGTAAGTGAAACACAGCAGTTGTTAAGTTAGTAACATGATTATTAAGTGAATCTGGCTTCCCCATCACCTTTTGCTGTCACAAAGTTGCAAAAGGTGATCACATGACCCTGGAACACTGCAACCATCATAAATACATGTCAGTTGCCAAGCATCTGAATTTGTTTACATGACCATGGGGATGCTGCAATGATCATAAGCATGAAAAATGGTCATAAGTCATTTTTTTGTGCTATTTTGAATGAATAGTTGTAAGTCGAGGACTATCTGTATCTGGATTTCTTCTCTCTATTCACTTTTATCCAATTGGAAAGCTACCTACAACCATTATCTCTTTGATCTGATGATTGAGACAAATGATCAATTTTCCTTGCATCTTCACACAAGAAAATGAATAGTCCCTCTTGAAAAAAAATGGATATTATACCACAGATCTTAAGTCATATGAAGACTCATGCAATAGAAATAATTGGACTTCTAAAGTTTCCTAAGAATTGTCTCCTGTTGAATGATTCTATTAATGAGGAGACTTCTTAGGCAATATTCTCTCCCTGGCTCTGGAATTCCAGTCATCTTCACTCTGTCATGGCCAAAAATTGCCAGAGTTAGGCATATGCATATTACAATGCAGTCCTTGTAATATTTAGCAAGTAGCAATAGCACTTAGGATTTAAACTTATATACCACTTCACAGTGCTTTACAGCATCCTCTAAGCGGTTTACAGTGTCAGCATACTGCCCCCAACAATCTGGGTCCTCATTTTACTAACCTCGGAACGATGGAAGCTTAGTCAACCTTGAGCTGGTCAGGATCAAAAGAATCGAACTCCCTGCAGTGAGCAGAGTTAACCTGCAATACTGCATTCTAACCACTGTGCCACCACAGCTCCTACAACATGGTAGCTGTAGCTATAGGGCTTGGTTATCCATAGGACTATCTCCAATCATTTTGGGCACAGTGGATGTGCTCCAGATCCTCTCAATTAAACCTTGTCATCTTGTGGGATCAAAGAAATACGTCTTTTCTGTCACTGCTTCTGTTTCCAGGCTTTGGTTAGTATGTTGTCGCCGATTTGTTTGTTATTGCTATGGTTATTTAGTTTGGCCTATCATTTTTTGCTGTCATGTCTTTAACTGTTTTAATTGTGTATTTGAATCTTATAAACCACCCAGATTCTTTTGAAATAAGTGTCCTTAATAAATTTCATTACTTGGGAAGGAATTGATAGGTGGGCAAAATGCCAAATCCAATCTGAACATCTGACTGACTGTGATGATGAACCATAATAAAATAAACAACATAACCAATAATATCAGTAATAAAATAATGGGGGGTATTTATTCATTTATTTGTGGTTTTTTTATAGCTGCCCAATTCAACAAAATGACTCTGGATTGCTTACAATTCTAAAATTATAAAACAATTAAAACAATTTTAAAAACATTAAAACAATAAAAACATCCACATAATAAATAAATACAAACAGCAGCCATGATAAATCAACTAACAGTAAAGTCAAGTAACGGGGCTCTTAACACATTCTGAGCTCCAGGCCTGGTTACATAGCCAAGTTTTTAGTGAAAAGGCAACTGTATTGGGATCATTCTAATCTCCAAGGGGAGAATATTCCAGAAGACAGGGGCTACAGCAGAAAAAGCCTGTTTATCTCTAGTCATCTTTCTGCAAGACTATATAATCTGGCATGGGTCCCAATTGTTTGAGAAATTGTCTCTCCCCAATGGGATTGGCCTGTCCCACCCGCACCAGCGCAAGGGGAATGCTGTAGATCCCGTTGGTCAAGAAATTCTGGCTGATAGGGTGCAGAATGGCCTTTTCTACTGTGGCTCTCATCATCTGGAGCATTGTGCCTCCTCCTCCCAAGGTGAGATCCTCATCTACCCTTTTGGCCTTCCAAAAGAGCCTAAAGATCTGACTCTGCCAACTGGCCTGGGACCCCAATGGGGGTATTCTGGAGGTGGTTAATGAATTAGGATAAGACCTTACTTCCTGCCCATGTGCATTTTGCTAGCTTCCTTCCCTTCTCAATTTTAACTCAATTTTAGTATTAATATTTATTGTTTTAATGTTTTATCTTATAGTTTTTTTTATGGTTGTAAGCTGCGTATAGTAGCCTCTAGATGAGATGGGGAGCATATAAGATAGGTAAATGTGTGTGTGTGTGTGTGTGTGTGTGTGTGTGTGTATGAGAGAGAGAGAGAGAGAGAGAGAGAGAGAGAGAGAGAGAGAGAGAGAGAGAGAGAGAGAGAGAGAGAGAGAGAGAATATAAAGCTTTTATCAGTTTCAGATCAATGCTAGAGGAATACAATAAATTGCCTATACTGCAACACCATCAAGTATAATGTTCTTATTTTTGTGTGAATCTATTCACACTAAAGTTTAAGAACCAAGGCACTTCTGTTGATAAATCAGTATCCCTATCAAAAAAAACCAAAGCCCAGAAAAAGCTGCATAAGGAGATAACAACAATAACAATTCAGATACTTCTTCCAGCAATAAGAAATATGTTTACTTGATACTTTTGTTAATACTTTACTTGTTCAGAAATATTGAATAAGCATGGCATATATTCCTGGCATACTTTATAAATAAGGGGTAACTTGTAACTTTGACTTCTCAATAAGTTTATTATTTCCCAGTACATTCTCTCTCTCTCTCTCTCTCTCTCTCTCTCTCTCTCTCTCTCTCTCTCTCTCTCTCTCTCTCTCTACTCTCTCCTCTCTCTCTCTCTCCTCTCTCTCACTCTCACTCTCACTCTCACTCTCACTCTCACTCTCACTTTCTCTGTCTCTTTCTGGTCCATATTTGTATTTCAGCTGGGTGAGTGGGAGAACGAACTCTAAGGGAGGTCTTAGCAGATGGTTGTCACAAACTGCATACGGCAATTGAGAATTAGTGTGCAAGCATATGCAACCTGGTATAGTATGAAACATTCCAGCATATGAGCACTGAAACAAGCCAGACTTGTGCAGAATTTTTCTTACCAGTAACATTCTAACATAGCTTCCTTTTCTTCTTTTACCCATCTATGTTTTATACATTTTGATTTCAGTCATGATGAAAGCAAACATAAACTATATAATACCTATTTGAATCTTAAAATTTTAAATATAAAATAAAGATAAAAAACACACGGAATATATCACATGGAAGATGGATAGTCAACTTTACATCTTGCTTTCTCATTCCTAATTTAGAAATGTAACTATAGATATATTACTTACAAGTAAAACCGTCTTTGGGCATTCCTAAAGAGAATATGTGAAACAAACAAAGATGGATCCTTTGGCCCTGCCTTTCCACTTCAGTCTCTCTGCTTTAACAGGGCAGATCTGCAGTGCGGCTTGAACCGGGTATGTTACAGATGTCCATACAACCAAGAATCCTGTGCAAACAACCTGTATAAAGGATCAATTCTCAATTACTAAGCCATGTTGAAATTTCCCATTTTTTCAATTTTCTGACAGGTACATCAGCTGGAAAGCTCCTAAATGTTGGGTCTTCCTTCTTACCATATTATCTGCTTCAGTCATCTTATATAATGGACAAGATGTGTAATACTTTTTCCAGGCAGGTATAATCCAGATGGAAGGCATTGCTTGCTCTTGCATTCTGCTTATGCTGCTCAGTAATTCCTCATAATTTCTCACTGTGTCCTCCAAAGAGCTGAGACTGCATCAAAGGAAGATGCCTTCATGGCATCTCCCACTGTTTCTTGACCTTTGTGCTTTCCTTTTCCCCAGGATCTCAGGGGAATGGGGATCAAGGAGAACAAGGAGAAAGTCTAAACATTGGCATACAAGGCAAGGCAGAATTACATACTGGTCGACCAAAATACAAATCAACTCAAAACTACAGGAGTCCACCAACATGCACATAAATCATTTATAATGATAATCCAAGACTAGGTCCAAATCTCATTAAAGTATATGAATCCTTAATCTATTTTGGCAAAAGAGAGCCAATACACATTTTTTCTTTTTATCATAAATTACAGTTCTGTGGCACTGTGCAAATATTACCAAGCTGTAAGACAGCTGTGCTCCATTAAAATGTGTAATGGTCGCTGATTTCTTACAGCACATGGTCATCAGGCTGAATCTACAGCCAGTAATTAGGAAGATGAAATGTTTAATTGTGCCTTAATTTTGATAAAATTTATCTGTCACACATCCCGTAGTTGAGCATTATGCTCACAAATCAATGTCATCAGGCCTGAGCACCAGACTCTGGATCCTGACAGATTCATTTGAATATCAAACCACACACAACCAGGAACAGGAGGAAAGAATATACAAAAAAAAAAAAACCCAATGCAGCCACACACAAAAAATAAAATAAACAAGGCACACCTCACCACCTTTTTAAAAGCAGGAGAGATCAAAATCAAACTGCTGCTGACTTTCCTGCCTTTTCTAAGAGGTGTTTGAGTTCCAAACACCATGTTGTTTTGTCCCCCCTCCCCATTTTTCTCTTTTAACTTAACCCCATTTTTCAACCTGCAGGGTTGTTTCCCTCCCAGACCAGCTCCATCCTATTTTCTGCATCTGTTGCTCGGCTGTAGACTCAACCAAAGCTAAGCCAGAGTCCATTGTGTGCACCAGAAGTGATCATTTACTTCCCTGCTGGCAATGGCATCAGCCAGCTTTGCAGCACTTGCTTCTGCGCAGATTAGTCTGAGCCTGAGTCATTTTATTACAAATGTTGTTGGGGGGGAGTTGTGCTGAGCCTGTGTGCAGTATGGCAGAGGGCAGTTTCAAACATGCCTGCTGCAATTACAAAGCTTTCTTTTTTCTATTTCATACTGAAGCACCAACCATTCAGATTAAGATGATATAGCAGTAACTCAGCAGGTTACATGGGAGAGTTTTCTTTCTGACCCAGAATTCATACTTTGAGCCATTGAATTGTTTCTATTAACACAGATAATCTTGGCATTTTCTTCTGGTCCTGCACAAAGAAAATAGCTAGATTGTTGCCACCGCCTTGTGTACCCGACTATTTCCCTGCAGTGTATTTGTTTAGGGACAATTCTATTCTGCTTTCTGAACCAACAGGCATGATTAAACACAAATATTGTTACCTTCATGGATTGCTTTTTACAACCAACTTCCCTTCTCTTTTTTTTCTCCCCTTTTACACTCTTTGAGGAATTTGAGAACTGTAGTTCAAAAAAAATTATCAATTGGCTTTTGTGTTGAGGTCGTTTAGTATTCAGTTAACTTCTTTTTCATAGCTGATGGGAAATATAATTGAAATGATTACTATTTACATGTTGTATAACATTTTTCAACATGTTGATGCCAAAATCCTTTTAACACTGGTACTCCATTATTTTTTAAAAAAACTATTGAAACTTGGGATGGTCTAGAAATGCCTTTGGTTCATATTTTAATGGGATATGATCTAAATTTATACTTTAAGACCTGAACTTTATTATATACAATATGCCAACCTTTGAAATTCAGTTTGAAAAAAATATTTGCAGCTTAGGGTTGAAATGAAAGGTCCTTGGTGCTCCCTGAACTTGGTTGTTTTCTTGCAGATATTTTATTATTCAAACTTTTATCTAGTTTGGGTAGTGAAATTCTGCAAAAAAAACTACAAAGCTCAGAAAGCACCAAGGAACCCTCAAATTCAAAAATTCTTTAAATTTTGCAATACAGTTCTCTCATTTTAAAAAAATTCAAAAAATATATAAAAATGTACATAGCTTGACTTCCGGTTCCGTGTCGTGGTGCTGGCGGTCGTGCGAAAAGCTTGCTCTCTTCGCCGGCCGATTTCCCTTCCCCGGTAGACCCTGGACAGGGTCGAAAGTCGCCCTGGAGGGGCGACTACTGCTGGAGAGGACTCTCGTTGACTGCGGCGGGCATGGCAGTGCCTTCTGTGGTCCAAGACAGCTCTTCTGGGCCGACGGGGAAAAGATCGGCCATTAACATGGCCGATCATCTAGCTGCACCAACCGCAAGTCAAACAACATCTAAGCATCAAAGAACCACCGTGGAAGATCCGGGTGAGATCTTTCCTTTCCTCTCTCTACCCTAATTATTCTCCTGTGAAAGCCTCTGAATTATTTCCCCAATTTTATGAAGCAGCGTTTGTGCATGTGGGACTATAAGCCTTGAAACTATAACTAATTTAGTTTGATTATTTTATTTTTTTATTTTTAGGTACTCTGGTTCCCGAAAAATTTCTCTTATTGAACATTTTTTTTATCTACTTATTAAACTGAACAATACTTTTTTATTATTGTTCTTGTTCTCTTAATTGGAAAAAAAAATACTATCTGGAAAAATACTTTACAGCCTACTGAGGACATCTTGTGGTGACAATTGACATTACAACTGTACTATTTCTTGATTATGACTATAACCTGGCCTTCAAATTATCACAAAAAAGCAGCTGTGTGGAGGTGGACTGCTGATTGTTATTAAACATAGCCTCCACTAAAATACTAAAAGACTACTTGATCATGGAAATGGAGGATTTTTTCCCACAGCTTGACTACAACCTTATATTGGAAAAAATCTTGGAATTTACTGAGAATATATACTTCAGGAGGGAAACTAAAGATGACTCCCCAGAACTACAAACTGAGGAACAGATCAATACCATAGAGGTTTGTCTTCAACCCTAGGTACAACATGAGACAGAGGAATATTATTTACAACTTAACTACAAAAAAGTCTTTGCCTCAAAATCACAAATTGACACTCAGACTTCAGCTGATTTCTTCATAAACCAAAAATCAACAGAACAAGAACTTACCACTATCAAAGAGGACTCCAGACAATTCTATCTACAATCCATCGAATATCAGAACTATGATATCCTGGACAACCAACTAATAACTATAACATTAGATAAAATTGAGTACGTCACCCAGATGACAATGGAAGAAGGACAACAGACACAAGACCAGATTGAATTGAGGATGAATATCGTAAACAAAACAATGAGATCTATTGATATAGTGGCCCTTTTATGGAAACTGGCCTGGCACAAAAAGAAAGCTAGAGTCAGATTTAAAAATGGGACTTAAAACTATACTTGATGGCTAAAAAAGGTTTTTTTAGAGATATGGTCTGAATTAATAGTAACTGAGATGAAAAATAAAACTGGGACTGATCTAGCTTAGGACTTAGATTTATAACTGTGAGGGAATTATTGTAGATTATAATTTGGAATTTTGAAATGAAAAATGTTTTAAATGTATTCCTATCTTGATTATATATGGTTGAAATAGAGTAAGAAGGAATATATTTTCTCTTTTATTTTATTTCTATTTTTTGTCCTTTCTTTTTTATGGAGATAATATGTTTATCATAGGTATATCTATTTTGTAATGGAATGAAAATAATGGAATGGATGTTGGGATTGATTTAATATTTAGGATTCAGATTTATAATTGAGATGAAATTATTGGTTAGAATATAGTTTGGAATTGTGAAATGAAAAATGTTTTAAATGCATACCTATTAAGATTATATATGGTTGAAATAGTGTAAAGATATACATTTTCTTTTTTAACTTATTTTTATTTTTTATTCCTTTTTTGGAAGATAAGAGGTTTATGTTAGATATGATGTTTATTTTCTAATGGAATGGAAACAATAGAATGAGAAGGTAATTGTTGGAATATTATTGTAGACATGATAATGATTATGTTATGTAATTAGAGAAATTAGGGATGCCTGAAATATAAATAGTATGTTTAATTAATGTTAAATTGTAATGTGGTAATTGGAATATAGTTAAACTTAAAAACAGGACTTGGAATTTTTATAGGTAAAATGTGATTGAAAAAATTTTATGGACGGATTGAAATTTACCTAGAAATGTATTAACCTGAATATATTATATTAATGGAGGGAAAGAGAGAGGGAACCTCCAAGGAGTTAACCTGACTAGTAAATGTATGTTTTTGATTTTAGACAATTGCTGATTTGTGAATGTATGTTTTTGATTTAAGATGATTGATTACTCTATCCCCACGTTGTTTCCTAAATACTTTGTTCAAAAAAAAATGGAAAATTTAATAAAACTTGTTATTAAAAAAAATGTACATAACTTGAAAAACTATTACAATAAGCATAAAAGTTCCTAAACTTTTAGACAAATAGGCAAAACAAAATTAAATATATTTGCAGAAATGCCAATAGAAAATGCACCCATTATAAAAAAAAGCTTATACTGATATAAAATGTAACAGTTCAAAACTAGAATAATGAATAAGAAACCAAAATTGATAGATAACCTTTCCTTATCAGAAATATGTTTCATTACTTTCTCCTTTATCATTATCAGAAAGATAAGACACCTTCTTTCCTGCAATTATATATTTATCCAACCCAAAATTGTAAAGTGACATTGGGTGCTGGCACAATGGACTGTTTCCAGTCTCCCTTTTTTGTAGATTTTTTTTAGTTTAAAGATTTGGCCAATCATTATGAATGGAATGGAATGTGATAGCTTATTACAAATAGATGTTTCCTTATCTAGAGCTAGAACAGATGCCTCCTTATTTATAGTTGAAACAGATGTCTCCTTATCTTAGAATTAAAACAGATGTCTCCTTAAATGGGCATTTTATCTTTTCTATATATATGTTTTCTATACATAAATATATGTCATTCTTTACATGAGTTTTGCTACCAATGTGCTCATTTGTTTATAATGGCAGTAACCAGGCTTTATAAAATAACATTACCACTGCGTATATAATCTTTCATCATTTTACAATTTAAACTTATTGTAAACATAAAAATATGCCAATATTATAAACCAGTTCAATTACTTAATTTAAAAGATAGAATAAAATATGAACAAAATTAGTAATATCTTTGTCTGCCCAAATTGGAAACTGGAATGAATAGGTAAATAAGTGGTCATAACAGTAATGCTAAATATGAAGCAAATGCAACAGCAAAAGCTACTTTAAAAAGCAGATTAGCTCTTAAAATCTTTCACGGTTTTTGTATTATGGAAATAAGATGAGAGACTCAGAAAACCCAGACATTATCAGGAATATCCACAGTGTCATGAGGATCTGCAATAATATCTAAGACTAAACAGGATGGAATTTGAGACTAAACTAGAATGAACAGCAGAGATTTTTGGCCTATCTATAAAACATATAGTTATATATAGTCAATTTTTATACTCTTCCCCATAGGAACAGTGAGGGGGGGAGTCAAAATATCAACGCCACAATCAGGGCCACTGTTGATCTGTAAAGTACATTTGTGCAAGAGGTTTTTTGCCATCTCAGTCAAAAGAAGATGCAGCTTAGATTTCCAAGGCTGAGCTTTTCAGAACTCCAAGAATTCATGCACCAGAAGATGTTAGTGGGGCTGATAGTTTCAGATTGCACAATATGTACAATTGCTCTGAAATAATATGCAGCACACCTTTCAGAAGAAGTGAAATCTTATGTAAGCAAGCCCACACAGTTAGTTTTCAGAATGGAGAACTGATTTTTAAAACCTAATTTGGCATCCCCATGTCATGGATCTTTGGGCAGTGCACAACTTGCACACTTGCTTGTGGAAGCCTTGAGGACAGATATGACCATGTGATCAAAGTCCTGATGGTTTTTAATATGCATCAATGTCACACATATACAAAATTGTGAGCTTTGAGTGCAGAGTCGTGGCACTTGTCTTTTCTTACTCTTCCATGATGAATGCCTCTGTCCCTCCTATTGTAATTCCATTAATGTTTCAGAATATCTAATTATGCAAAGCCAAATTACAAACAAAAGGTGAAAGAGGACATCCTCAGCATGTACTACAACATAAACCTAACTAAATAAAATGCATATCATTAATAATCACTGGTGATTTAGAAGCTGAATAAATAATATTAATCCCACATATAAAACTTTGAATAAACCCAAAACGTATAAAAATCTGCCTCAAAAACTTCCAAGAAATCATACCATATCTGAAGCTGAGATATTGTATTTTTTTCTGATTTCATTTTTAAATTAATCTTTCTGGTTTTGGATAGAGCTGCACAGACATTACTCAAAAAACAAACTTTATTTACAATGGAGAATATTTGTAGTTCAGGGCTTACATCAGGCTAGCACCAATGATGTCGCCTAGTTTGGGTAATGAAACATCAGCAAAAAAACAAGCAAGCTCAGAGAGTATCAAGAACCCTTCACAAACTTTATTTTCCTTCCCCTTCAGAAAAAGAATGCTAAAACTGAAATTCTTGGTCCATTTATTATATCTTATTTCTACAACTTCATTCACTTTCTTCTAAAGATTTTGTGTGGGTTTATGTGGAATGCTCTAGAAAAAGACAGGTATAAAATATTGCATGCAATGAATCTTGATATAATCATCCATAATAGTTTAAAACGGGTTGTCCTTTTTCTACAGGGTTTTATCAAAAAGCAGATGAGAATTGGTCATATAAAGAAGGAATTAATTTATATGTTATGGCATTTACATATTATCTGAAATCAATACATAATTTAAACTGATTGTGACAAAAATTAAAACTACCAAATATAAATATAAAATCTCTAATGAACCATAGTTAGGGGTAACATCAATACAGGGGATATTCCACGACAAACAAAATTGCTGCATCCTACCTGGCTCATACAAGCCACAATGAAGAGAATCTTAGCCCACCATAGAAATTTAGCCTGTTCTGAATGTTCCATCTTGTTGATCCAGATGAGAGGGAAAAATATAACATATGGTTTCATATGTTATATTTTTGGGTTATGTTAATAATAGGAAATTACTCTGCACCTGTTGGAAGTGAAATCCCATTGATTTAAAACCTTTTTCAAAAGAGTTTTGAAGTATGGTCCAATATCATCTTAATTTGTCAAACTAAAAATTTAACATTGTTTCCATGATCTCTTTTTCAATAGAATTTGAACATGTTAAAGGAAGCATTGTATTTTTAATGCTAAAAGAAATTAATGAAGAATTTCTATTGTTTGAATTGCAGAAGTGCAAAATAACAATAACAATAATAATAATAGAGTTGGAAGGGATCTTGAAGGTCTTCCAGTCCAACCCCCTGCTCAGACAGGATACCCTATACCATTTCAGACAAATGGTTGTCCAGTCTTTTTTAAAAAACTTCCCGTATTGGAACATTCACAACTTCTGGAGGCAGGTGTTCCACTGATTAATTGTTCTAACTGTCAGGAAATTTTTCCTTAATTCTAGGTTACTTCTCTCTTTGATTAGTTTCCATCCATTGCTTGTTTTCCTGCCTTCAATTGCTTTGGAGAATAGCTTGACTCCCTCTTCTTTGTGGCAACTCCTGAGATATTGGAACACTGCTATCATGTCACCCCTTGTCCTTCTCTTCATTAAACTAGACATAGCCAATTCCAGCAACCGTTCTTCATATGTTTTAGCCTCTAGTTCCCTAATCATCTTTCTTGCTCTTCTCTGTACTCTTTACGGAGTCTCAACATCTTTTTTACATCGTGGTGACCAAAACTGGATGCAGAATTTCACGTGTGGCCTTACCAAGGCATTATAAATTGGTATTAACACTTCATGTGATCTTGATTCTATCCCTCTGTTAATGCAGCCTAGCACTGTGTTGGCTTTTTTGGCAACTGCAGCACACTGCTGGCTCATATTTAAGTGATTGTCCACTAGGACTCCGAGATTCCTCTCACAGTTATTACTATTGAGCAAGGTACCACCTATACCAGGCATGTCAAACTCGAGACATGACGTGATGTCGCGCGACGTATCGGAGCTTTTTCTCCATTGCCGGCAATGGGGTGGGCGCAGTTTGGGGATGACGGGTCCGGCCCGCGGGCGGCAGTTTGACACCCCTGACCTATACTGTATCTGTGCATTTGGTTTTCCTTGCCTAAATGTAGAACCTACTTAAATCATGAGCGTAACTGAAAATTGCTGCAGATTTTTCTTCCATTCAATTGTATCTGACTTTCAGAGACTGCCTGGACAAGTCTATGCTATATAAATGTTATCAATCAATCAATAAAGTCTCTACAGTTTTCTTGTCAAGGTTTTTCAGAAGTGGTTTCAGAAGTGCTTCCTTCCTAGGCTGAGAGAAAGTGACTGGCCCAAGGTAACCCAGTTGGCTTTATGCCTAAGGCAGGACTAGAAATTACTGTGTCCCAGTTTCTAGCCTGAAGCTTTAACCATTACACCAATATAAATACAAAATATTTTATTTTTAAAACTTAGAATCTTTTGATGAAAGATACTTCATTCATGTTATCATGTACATTTTATTTTATTTTTCTTTAAGATATTACATTGTTCAAATACTGTGATCAAGTTAACCTGAAAATAAATGGGTCACAGCCTCTTTTGTGTCAATAAAAAGTGAATTTCACAATGGTTGTATTCATATTTCTGAATCTTAGTACCAAACTGCACTTTTGACAAAATTCTGTATCTGGCACTACATCTAACATTATACCTTTCAAATACCTGATAAATTGAATTCTGAATGTAACAGTGATTACAACAAGATTGATCACTCATGGTATTACAGTCTACATTCTTTCCTGATAATTACATTCCCCAGCAGCTAAATAACTGGAGTAGATTTTACCTTGAAAAGGTTTTTTCACTATCTGACGCATGACCATATCATCAACTTTGGGGGACAGCATATAGCTGAAATAAGACTTGGCTTTCAGTCCATGGCCTAAATGCCTCCTGCTTTGCTTCTGGGTGCCAGCCACATTGGAAACTGACAATGGATTGTTCCACGATGCCAATATACTCCACCTTCACAGGGAGGGCTTGCCTCGCCCGCTCTAGTTATGCCACACGGTATTTGGATATGCAGGTCTGGCTCTGGCAGGTGGCAGCACAGGAGGCAGAAAGCAGTAGCAAATGTAGCATAGCTGTCCCCAATGCAGCAAAACAATAATCAGCACCTGACATTGAGCAAATCAAGGAGACCTGATGATTTTTGTTCTTTCAGAATTATAAGTTAATTGTAGAGTTTAGATATGAAAAGAAGAAACAAGTTACAACTGCTTCCACAAGAATGCTACTGGTATGGATGAAACTCATATATCTCAAATCACTAGTCCTCTGATTCCCCCAAGTACTAGTTCCTCACATGGGGGCCACTGTTTTCCAAATGTTATTATGAGCTGAGTATTGTTAAGTGGTCATAGCATAAGAATCCAGTAAATTATTTCATGTAAAGTTGATCCCTATTTTACACATCTTTCAATGCAGCAGAACGCAGAAAGCAGGATTCAAGAGAACAAGTAACCAAGAGAAAGCAGAAAGGGGAAAAAAATCCTTTGGGGAAGATAAATCAGCATCTTCCAATCTGCAACCTTCCAGATGTGCTGCATTATAATTTTCAGGATTTTCCAGAAATATGTAGTAGCTGGGAATATTGAAAGTTCTAGTTCAACATAAAAGGCTGGAAGGGACATTAGTCACAGTCTCCATCAGTTATTTCATAGCTTGACTGGGAATATAAATGAGGTTTATGTTTACAGAAAGGTTTTCATATTGTATAGGCATATGGAATGGGATAAGATTCAAAGATGTTTATTAACAAAAATATCTTCTAAGAGTTTTGACAACTAGTTTTCAGAGCAATAGATCCAGAGAGCAGTTTTACAACATTTTTTCCATCATTATGTTTGAGATGACGTGGACAAATTGTATTTGTAGGCTTCCAGATCCTCTCCTTAATGTTTGATGTTGTTGCTTTTATGGCAGTTTGGAACTTATATGTAAAGGATTTTGTTATGATGAAGATTATGCATGCATAGCTGGAATGTTTATCATTCACAGATCAAGGATAAAGAGATTTTTACTTCAATAACACCTTAGACTTCCAATCTTCTATTGTTTGAAGAATAGCTTATAGATTAGAATCTTTGGTATGCAGGAAAAGAGTGAAGGCAGACCTTCCCCCCTCCCGCAGTTTACAGGGTATATTTAATAGTTATGCAGATAAGTGCTTTGGTCTAGAAAAAAATTCTTTCTATACGCAGACATACAATAAACTGCTCTGAAGTAACTTCTTGTATTATTCTTGGTTCCTTGAGTCTGACAGTAACACCTAGAATTAATTATTTATAGGGATCCATGGGATCTTTATTGGCATTCCTTAGTAAAGATAAACTCACCTGATGTATTGTAAACTGATGTATCCTGTAAACTCTTGCTACAATGTGTTTCTTTTCCTCTGATTATAACAAAGCTTTATTCTATCTACCCACTTGTAGACACTGAAAATTCTCCATTTTTATGTACTCTCTCTTCTATGCACTACTAGGTTTTTCAGAATGAAATACAGCTTTTCAGTTAAAGTCATATTTTGTTGCACAAGTACCCTGTATTTGACTTGAGGATTTACTAAAGAGGTATGATTATCATGCCACAAACAATAGCTGATCTAGTTTTTTATCTGTTGAAGCACTACATTCATCGGGTGATGAAGCCTTGCAATAAAGAGAAACTAATGGAAGCAATTAACAAAGAACACCTGTCAGTGGAAAACTGCAACCTCTATATTGACCATAGCCAGAAATTGTTCCCAGTTGTTATTCACAACAATGAAAGGCCTCTGGACTGTGAATGGAGGCAATGATGGACTGCAATAAAATGTGCAAATGAGTTTTCACATTGTCCAATAAAATTCTATGACTCTGACAATCTGTGTTGACATAGACCAACACATGGTTAAACAATAAAATAATGTAACTGCGAGGCTACTTATCACAAGGGTTGCCAACTGGCCAGTCAAAGAAAGACCACAGCCAGAATTTCTTGACCAGTAAGATTATCTTCGGGGGGGGACCTCTTTTTATTCCTCATGTCTATTTCCTTGCAAAGTGTGTGATTTTTTATAAAGTAATTTTGTTAATGCGTGCCAAAAAAAGAGCCCAGAACCCACATAGTTAAAAGGTCATTAAATAGAGTGGTATAGTGGGTATTGTCTTATTTATATTCTTTCAAGAATTGTAGAAAAGAGGAATCAGAAATATTTAAAATCTTGGCCAATACATAGCAGTTTTCAACAAACATCATTAATACAACATCTTTAATAGAGAGCAAAACAGGACAATTCAGAAATAACCCCAGTTCCATTAGTCTAGGTTAATCTTCCATTAGTCTCCCCATGGAATGAATTTAGCACCATTCCTGTCTGCCACTGACCTCTTGCCTAGACCTGGTTGTGTTGTGGTCCTGGGGTGGGAGATTGTTATGATGAGCAGTCTTAGCAAGCAAATAGTTCTCTCCAGAAGCATCTAACTAGCATCCCTTAGTTTGCTTGAAAGAGTGAAAACATGTAACAAAGATTTTGGTGAAGGAATATTTTATTCTAATGACTTATTGGCCTGCTGAATGTGTATATGTCTGAAATAATATCAGTGACAAAACAGTACTTTTTATTTATGACCGATCTTGATAAAAGACAAGCTAGAAAATGTGTCTTGCTGTTATTTTCTTACTGTACATACTGACCTAGTACAGTTTATATATTGCTCAATCCAGCAAAATGGTTTACAACAGGGGAAAAAATCATTCCTCAAAGATATTCCTCAAAATATCCCAACTGAAAACAGGAAGGTTTCCCTCATCACCAATCTATTCCCAATATTTCCAACAAAGCCAGTTTTTAATGGCTTTAAAAAAAAATTCACTAGGTTTGGAGACGATGTAATCTGGAGACGAATGCTCTGCAAAGAAAGGAGGGGGCAGCAGCTCAGAAAACATGTTTCTGTGATCCCTAAAATTGATATTCCTTAAAATAAGGACATGTGTGCTAATTAATCATGGATGGAATTAGCGTATTGGATAAACACTTAAACCTAATCAGCTGCAGGACACTCCTTAGAGAAAGCATTTGTATTGTTGTTGGTGATGATAATGGGGATGGTGGTGATGATGATGCCCTTCCCCAGTCAAGGAAACATCAATATCCAGCTAAAGTGGAATAGTTGCCCATCTCTGCCTATTCAATCCTCTAAGAAAAACAACTGGAGCTATAGTGTGGCCAGAAGAATCAGGTCTCCATTATAGAATTCACTGCCAGGTTTCTGGCAGCCTGATCAGCTGTAGAACTAGCAAAACCACAGAGAAAGAGACCTCACAGTTCTAAGCTTTTCTAGTCCTTTCTGCTGTAAGAGTTTGTAAGAACTTTGTGGAGAAAATTAGCAGGGGCCAGGCCACTAAATTTCTAAAATGAGATTTCTGACCCAGTTAATATATTGCCAGAACCTGCTATCGGGAGATTTGATTTGGTTAGTGATTAACTGGGTCATGCATATCAAGGGAACCTGGCCAACCTGTCAAAGTTTATTTGAGTTATCTGAAATTAATTCTTTTATATTTACTGGCCCAGTACCATAAAATGCTTAACAAAGTGAGCTAGTAAGCCAGAAAAAATATTTTATATCTGGTTATAGCAGCACACAATTACAAAGACTCAAAAATCAATAATTTGGGAATGCAAAATCCCTGTCCACTTTCTCAAAGAAATGCCTAGTAAACTTTAGACCAGCAGAATACTGGCAAGTTTCTTTGCCTTGGTGGCCCTTTTTCACTGGCCAAGTGGTCAGAGACATGGTTTGGCCACTGCTTCTGGTTAGTGTCTGTGCTACCAGATTTTGACAATCAGTTCTGTAATAGGCCTCTTTATTCAGCACCTCTTACAAGACACTTCAGCTACATTTCTTACAAGTTTTAACTCAGCCAAACAGGTCACTTGAGTGAGTTTTGACATTCTTACAACAAGATTGACTGGGTCTCTTATGGGTTAAATTTAACTCTTCAGGTTGACTGGAACAATTGATCCCCTAACATATTAACCCCCCCCCTCCCATTGAATGAGTGAGTAGATAGGAAAAGGACCACTAATTGCTCCCTTTATTCTGTCCCCATCCTCCAATTCCTTTGCTCTTCTTCTCTGTTAAACATTTAACCTTCTTAACCATTTATCTTCCTACTCCTATCTTAAAGGAAAAAAACCTCCTTTCATTCAATCTGGCACAATGGTAGAAATTTTAAAATAATATTCCATTATTATATGCATAAGAAGAGGAGGAGGAGTATAACCTCCTGTTTATATGAAAGAATGTAAGAACACATTTCTTTTTTTTTCCTTCCTAAATGAGTTTTAAAAATTCTATGAAGTTCACTCCATTGCACCCAAACAATTCCAAATGGGTCTCCTGTTCTCACATGGCTAATTATGCTGTCCCACCAACTGGAGTACTGTACTGTCAAGACAATTCCAGCACTGCTTGTGGATCAGAAGAGAAACCAAGTTTCAGTGTCTCCTGCAAAACCTCTCATAGATGCCCATATGCACAAAGCCTGGTTTATCCAAAGTTTACCTTATTATATTTGATACATTTTGTATATGATGTAATGGTGAGTCTTTCATTTCAAAGAAATTGACTTTTGGGAAGTGGGTTTCTTTGTATTTCTGAATTCTTCTGGGACACGTTATTAAGTAAGGCTATGATTCTTATTTGATGAAGGATGCTTTTTTTTTTTTTTAGAAACATGCAATTCAATAGCTTCAGCACAATATTAGCTCCCAGGGTGGTGATAGGAGGAGAGTTTCCGGGACCTGAAAGAGTTTATTAGAATAGATGTATTAAGCCTATTGGAAACTTGGTAGACCTATTTTACTGCTTTTTTTAAAAAAAATGGCATTGTAATTCACTGATTTACAATCACATTTTAATCATGTGACCTAGGAGTAGAGGTAGCCCATGAGCTGTGTTCCCTATCAGCAAAACTCAGGTGCAAAGTCCAATGAATCTTCAGACATGCATGTAGGGTTTTTTTCTAAAATGCATAATGTAATTAACTCTAAAATAAAACAGATGTCAAAAGTGGTTGGAATATTTCCTATCCAAGCCACTTTTAGAATGAGATACCATTTAATATAGAATGCATGCTGTTAAAGCCCAAGCAAATTAGCATTGGAAACCAATACATTGTGAAATAAGCCCTACTGTGTCTAAGCTCCACAACGACCCTTGGACAAACCTAGTTTGTGGCTGGGTTCCCTGTCAGAAATAGCTCAGCTTGCTTTGTGTCAATATGGGAAGATAGTAGATTCTGACTCATTGCTTATTTTGGTGTAAGAATCAAGAAATGAAGAGTAAAGGTCATCATATATCAAAGAAACAGGGGAGTTTTATGCAAGACACATTCAGCTTTCCTGTGTTGAGATAAAGTTAGTATATATGTGAGGAAGTTGGAGTTCCATACTTTATAACAGCATAATATAGGAGATAACTTTATTTGAAATTGTTCCTAAAGAATTAAAAAAAACAAGTTGATAGAAAGTCAGCAGGGAGGGTGCTTCTCAGTTTACTGCATAGAATGTCAGAGATATATCCCTGTTTGCAAAAAACTGCAGATTTGTGTTCTCTGAGTTTGTTCCTGGATCTCAGGGACAGAATATGTACTGTAGCTTTGAACCGAAGATTTCTGAAGATGCTTATAGAACAACAGAGATCTTCCAGTTTGTAATAAGTTTGTCCCTCTCTTGGGGCACTTCCTCACTATTAGGAAAAGAAGAGTATTAGAGAAGGGTATCATTTTGAAGATAAACAAGATGTTCTAATAGGAAGTACCCAATCCTTGGATAATGAACTTACATCCTTTTGCAACAAGGATGCTTCTCTGAAGTAGAGGAGACAGAAGGCTTTTGTTTGTGAGTGAGTCAACCATTAAAAATGTCTATCTGGTAAAATGGTTGTAGATGTCACATGCCATCTAGATAAGCTGCTCAACAATGGTGGAGAGGAGCAGCAGGGTTCTTCATTGACACCAATTACTTTGAGAAATGTAGTAACCACTTTTAAGCCAAATGTAGACTGTTCAGTATCATGCTGAAGTTCAGAATTAACAATGTAGTCCTTCCAGAAATGCTACCAGTTCCATGTTCATGGGCCAACAAAATAGGCAGAGTTTCAGAACCACAATGCATGGTTATGAAAGTGGTTCCAGGCAGAACAACTCGAATTTATTAAACATCAGAAAACTTTGCACAACCTAAACCTGTACAAAAGGAATGGATAACTCATCCCTGAGGGAAAGCCAACATGTGACAACATTTGGTTCAGGAGAATATAGATGCACTAAAAGGGATACAGATAATGTTGGGATATGATAATGGATGGACATGATGTTCAGGAGACAAAAAGGTCTTGGAAAAGGCTCATACTAACATTTTAAAAAATGAGGTATATAGATATGCCAGTAAAAAACATTTCTGAGCTAAGATGGGAAAAGTAAAGCACTTCAACTTCCTGATCTTGATCAGGCCATAAACAATCAATGGGCCATTATGAGAGCCCAGATGTTTGGCTAGAAATGGCCTTTGGCCACTGCAATAAAGCCATTCTTATCTTGTTATTACAAAACAAGAACCATTAAAAATGGTCTAGACAACATTAAGAAGTTTCTATATTTGCAACAAATATCTTTCTCTATCAAAATCACCATTATGATCTTGTCACCCATTCAAAAGGCATAACCTGGTGATCTCTGAATCCAAAACTTAACTCCTACACTTCTTCATTCCTTTGCCACCAAGGTATTTTTTCAATGAGTTTGTCTTCCTCAACATGCTGACATGTAATGCTGATAGCAATAGCAATAGCAATTAGACTCATATATCATGTCACAGTGCTTTACAGCCCCCTCTAAGCAGTTTTACAGAGTCAGCATATTGCCCCCAATACTTTACCAATCTCAGAAGGATGGAAGGATGAGTCAATCTTGAGTCACTCAGAATTGAACTCCTGGAGTGAGCAGTGAATTCACCTGCAGTACTGCATTCTAACCACTGCACCACCACGGCTCTTACTGTTGAAGATGGGATTCCACGAAGGATTATGAATTTGGCACAGAAAGAATTAGTCAAAATCATCTGACCCAATGTAAGTTAAAACATATCCTGAACTGCTGCCCACAATGCTGGGCTGGAACCTTATACCGTCAAAATAATTTAATGTGTAATCTCCCATCTCCCATTGCAGATTTAGGTTTTCAGCATATTATATCTAAAATCAAAATATTTGATAAAAACAATTAACACTGATATTCCCCCTTCACTATATGAGAATATTTCTCCCCCTACTGCCAATCCTTCATCTTTGGCATTCATCAGCCCAAGAACAAAATTTGTGTACGTGTTTACATGTGATTTCCTGCATATATCTACATATCATTCTATTTCTCACTTTCAGAAGTTGCTGTTTTTCACACATTCCAGGAAATAAGTACATGTGAGAATAATACCTTTACACATCTGAAATGTCTCCAAATTTTTAATATCCAGGCCATCTATGTTTGTAAAGTCTCCTCCTTTCTTTTTACACTTGCAATGAACAGAAACTGTGGGGTAAGAAATTAAAAAGGTAGAATGGCATATAGTGTGCAAATTTCTTTACACAGAAATGAAATTAAACCAAAAGCATGGATTAATACAATGTATCATGACATTCTCCAGAAGATGGTAGAGGACAGGAAGGCCTGGAGGAACGTTGTCCATGGGGTCGCGATGGGTCGGACACGACTTCGCAACTAACAACAACATTATGACATTGAAATAATTAAATAATTATTTGTAGCTGCATGCTCATCACAAGATGTTCAGCCCAATTCTGTGAACGTGTAATCAGAACGAGATCCTTCAGTGGACTTTACTTTTTATGCATGTATAAAAACATGTTTTCCTCATGATATGCTCATATCAGGTATACCACATCTATAACAGAGCAACTGAGAGTTAGCTCTGAGGCTTCATTAATCTATTGCATGCATCTTGTTTTTCCTCCAATAATTTGAGATACTGTGCATTATTCTCTAGGCACACATCAATCACAAAACTATTATTTTATCTTCCCAGGGATTATGATAGGCAAACTTAACTGAAAGATAGAGACTTCTTTTAAGTGAACGAGACATATTGACATAAACTTATTTATTTTTACTTTACTTATTTAATGGCTGGATTCACCTAATATATTGAGCCAAACCCTAATAAACCATAATAAACCCTAATAAACCATAGAGGCAAACAAAATCACTACTAAAAGCCAACATGGGTTTGTCAAAAACAGATCATGCCAGACAAACCTTATTGCATTCTTTGACCAAGTGACAAAATTAGTGGATCAGAGGAATGCTGTGGATATAATTTACTTGGACTTCAGTAAGGCATTTGATAAAGTAGATCACAACCTACTACTTGATAAAATAGAAAAATGTGGGTTAGACAGCATCACCACCAGATGGATTCGTAGCTGGCTGACCGGCCGTACTCAGCGTGTGGTCCTCAATGGAACCGCATCTACATGGAGGGAAGTGTGCAGTGGGGTGCCCCAGGGCTCTGTCCTGGGGCCAGTGCTCTTCAACATCTTCATCAACGATTTGGACGAGGGGATAGATGGGGAACTCATCAAATTTGCGGATGACACCAAGCTGGCAGGAATAGCCAACACTCCAGAAGACAGGCTTAAGATACAGGAGGACCTGGACAGACTTGAAGATTGGGCGCTATCTAACAAAATGAAATTCAATGGTGAAAAAAGTAAGGTTCTACATTTAGGCAAGAAAAACCAAATGTACAGGTATAGTATAGGGGGTACCTTGCTCAATAGTAGTAACTGTGAGAGGGATCTCGGAGTCCTAGTGGACAATCACTTAAATATGAGCCAGCAGTGTGCTGCAGCTGCCAAAAAAGCCAACACAGTGCTGGGCTGCATTAACAGAGGGATAGAATCAAGATCACGTGAAGTATTAATACCACTTTACAATGCCTTGGTAAGGCCACACTTGGAATACTGCATCCAGTTTTGGTCACCACGATGTAAAAAAGATGTTGAGACTCTAGAAAGAGTGCAGAGAAGGGCAACAAAGATGATTAGGGGACTGGAGGCTAAAGCATATCAAGAACGTTTGCTGGAATTGGGTATGTCTAGTTTAATGAAAAGAAGGACTAGGGGTGACATGATAGCAGTATTCCAATATCTCAGGGGCTGCCACAAAGAAGAGGGAGTCAAGCTATTCTCCAAGGCGCCTGAGGGCAGGACAAGAAGTAATGGATGGAAACTAGTCAAGGAAAGAAGCAACCTGGAACTGAGGAGAAACTTCCTGACAGTTAGAACAATTAACCAGTGGAACAACCTGCCTCCAGAAGTGGTGAATGCTCCAACACTGGAAGTTTTAAAGAAGAGACTGGACAGCCATTTGTCTGAAATGGTATAGGGTTTCCTGCCTGAGCAGGGGGTTGGACTCGATGACCTCCAAGGTCCCTTCCAACTTTATTATTATTATATTATTATTATTATATTATGGTTAGTACAAAGTATAATTCAGCCAATGACTGTCCAAGTTCATATCCAATTGCATTTAAATATCCATTGGGATATTAATTAAAATCTCTCAAGGTCTTAGTCCAGCACTCTAACTGGTACACAACATTGGCTTTTTTCCCATTGCAAATCAGTACTCATAAATGAAAGAAACATAATATGTGAATCTTTTTCTTAACAGGCACTATAAAATAAGCTTAATAATTAAACATGTGACTTTCTTTCTAAATATAGAAATATATACTATTTGGCATCCACAGAATATAAACAAAATTTAATTTAATCTACTTTATTATTCATTTCTTTATTTAAAACATTACAACCTTCTTCCCATAAATTATAGGGCAATGAAATGTAAATATATTACAGAATACCTGAATATACAATAAACCATAACCTTAATTATAACATAGGTAACAATTAAAGTATATCGCAAATCAAAGAAATTTTCAAACTGAAATGTCAGAAGAATATAAATATTTTAGTTTACTATCTATCTATTTTTAAAAAGGGTAAAGTAGATTACATGATCACCTTTTTAGGGAGAATTTCTACAGTCAGATGCCATCAGAGAAGGGGTCATCTCCTTGTTGTTTTATAACTATGTACCTTTAAATGAAGATTTCAAAACCCTCGGCAATTTGTATATGAAAAACAACTTCAAGCTTTGAACCCCAAATCAAGGATCAACATCTTGAAATTGGACTTAGTACCAGTATAGGTTTTTAAAATAATTTTAAATTAATAATAATTTAATATTATAATAATATTACAAAATATTATAATATTATAATAAAAGTTTGAAAGCACCTTCTCCAGTAGGAAACTTCCATGTTGTTGTCATCAAGGGAAGCCTTAGCAACTACATAAGTGTAATCCAACAACAGAGAATGAACCACTCTAACCAGACTATCCCTCTTCAGGAATGCTTGCCAAAAGAAGGCACTGTGTGACCCAAGGCACTCTGGGTATATGCTAAAATTTGCATTAGAATAACAGAATAACAGAGTTGGAAGGGACCTTGGAGATCTTCTAGTCCAACTCCCTGCTCAAGCAGCAGACCGTATACCATTCTAGATAAATGGCAGTCCAGTCTTTTCTTAAAAGCCTTCAGTGATGGAGCACCCAAAACTTCTGAAGGCAAGCTGTTCCATTGGTTAATTGTTCTCAGTGTTAAGAAATTTCTCCTTAGTTCTAGGTTGCTTCTTTCCTTGATTAGTTTCCATCCATTGTTTCTTGTCTTACCTTCTGGTGCTTTGGAAAATAGATTGAGCCCCTCTTCTTTGTGGCAGCCCCTCAAATATTGGAAGACTACTATCATGTCACCTCTACTTCTTTTCACTAGACTAGACAAACTCAATTCCTGCAACCGTTCTTCATATGTTTTAGCCTCCAACCCCCTAATCATCTTTGTTGCTCTTTTCTGCACTTTTTCCAGAGTCTCTACATCTTTTTTATAATATGGTGACCAAAACTGTATGCAGTATTCCAAGTATGGTCTTACTAAGGCTTTATAAAGCTGTACTAATACTTCATGTGATCTTGATTCTATCTGTCTGTTAATGTAACCAAGGATTGTGTTGGCTTTTTTGGCTGCTGCCACACACTGCTGGCTCATATTTAAGTGATTTTCCATTAGGACTCCAGGATCTGTCTCAAAGTTACTGCTATTGAGCCAGGTTCCATCTAATCTGTACCTGTACATTTTCTTGCCTAACTATAAAACCTTGCTTTTCTCTACACTGAATTTTATTTTGTTAGATGGGGCCCACTGTTCAAGTCTGTCGAGATCCATCTGGCTCTTGAGCCTATCTTCTGGAGTGTTGGCTATTCCTGCCAGTTTACTATTGTCTACAAATATAATGAGTTCCCCTTCTATTCCTTCATCTAAATTGTTTATGAAGATGTTGAAGAGTACTGAGTCTAAAACAGAACCTTGATCTACCCCACTGCTTCCTTCCTTCCATGTAGATATAGTTCCATTGAGGACTACATGTTAAGTTTGTCATATTGATATGATCCCACAATTTCAGAAGGAGGACAATCATGTACAGATTGTCTAGAACAGATCCTTGTAGCTGAGATAGATAGATAATAGCCAGATAGACAGTTAGATAGATAGATAGATAGATAGACAGACAGACAGACAGACAGACATAGACAGACATTGTCTTTGTGTGGCATAGATGGGCAATACGGTGTATATTAAAGAGCAAGGTTCTGCATTTGGAGAACCAGCAGGAAGCAAGTTTTAAGAGAGAAATCTGCTAAATGAACCGGCTGGTAGAAAGGACTGGAGGTTTTGGAGAACAGAGCTGATGTCAGGGAGCACAGCTGGACAAAGATACTGGAATCCAAGAAAAAAAAATATTTTCCCTCTTTGCTTTTTTCTCTCTAAGTAGAAGTGAGTTCAGAAGTGAAAGGACAGAAAGAAGCTGTGCAAAGTAAAACGGGTCAGACATTGTAAAAAACTCCATTTGAAAGTGTTAGTATAGAATTGTGTGTGTGTGTGTGTGTGTGTGTGTGTGTATAGTATATATATAGTGTATATATAGTGTATATATAGTATATATATAGTATATATAGTGTATATATATAGTATATATAGTGTGTGTATATATAGTATATATACAGGTCTTGGCGTATTCGGGTCTTTTCCCGTGTAAGATTGAGAGTGTCTTGGCGACGTTTCGACGAGGTCCCACTCGCCATCTTCAGGCTGGTGTCTTCGGCTTCGTGCTTGTGCGAGCAAAGCATGTATATACATATATACGTGTGTGTGTGTGTGTGTGTGTGTGTGTAGTTAAATTAAGGCCAGAATATATTAAGTATCACTGTAAGTATCACTGTGATAGAAAAGAACTGTGTGTGCACATCTGGAAAGTTCCTGTCCCTTTTTCTTACCCTCCAACAGGGAAAAGGCTAAACATTCTCTCTGTGTATAGACAACTTTTATTTTGATAGAGAGCTACTAGATAAATCCAATAAAAGTGCTGGATCCTCTATATTTAAGTGTATTTTACAACAAAATGTCACCTCTCTTTAGCAAACAATTAGGATAGGCCACATGGACCTTCAAAAACAGACTGCCTGAAAATCCTTTTCCTTCTATGCATGTTTCAAACAGGCATCCAAACAACCAGACAAGCTGTCTCTATTGACATCTGTTCCCTCTTCAATGCACAAATTATTCTCTTGGGTAATTCTATCATAAGCTGCTTTAGCATCGATGCTATCTTATGCATTATCTACTCCAATATTTCTTCCATCATCAGCACAACTAATTTTTTGGGGAAAGCCCAGAAAGAGAGGAAATAGAAGAATCTGCCAGTTCTCTATTTCCTGTCATGCTATTGGTGTTACCAAGAAATGCATTTGCAGATAAAGTTCAGAAAGACATAAAGTGACAATGCTGAAAAAATTCATCCTTTGCTGATTCTTAATGTGAGCAGACCATTCATTGTCTCTTGGACTTACATGCAGCTCAAGAAGTAAAATTATTTTTGTCTCCTATATTTTCAATGAACAACAAAGCTATTGTGCTATTGTATTGCAGAATGGGCTATTGTAAACTGTATAGTAGTTATCACAGACTTACTATTTCTGGCATTGGTCAATGGTTTTAGTCATGCTGCTAAATAGAATAGAATAGAGCTAGAAGGGACCTTGGAGGCCTTCTAGTCCAGCCCCCTGCTCAAGCAGGAGAACCTATACCATCTCAGACAAGTGACTGTCTAGCCTTTTTAAAAAAATCTCCAGTGATGGAGTGTCCACGATTTCTGGGGGCAAGCTATTCCACTGGTTAATTTTCCTCACTGTCAGGACAGAACTAACTTTAAAAGAAAAATGACTGCAGAGTTATTGCATTGAAGATGATGTATTTCAGCAAATATTAGCTAAAAACAAATCTTAGCACTCATCCATCTCCACAAACACTAGAATTCTTCAGAGAGAGCATAGTGTTATAGGCAACAAAATATTGAGTGGACTTCCTTTCTACATTCTGGAAGTCACTAATGAGGTTTATTCATTGATGATGCTTGTGGCTAATGTATGCAACTGATCTCTTTACAAGCAGCCTAGATGCAAAATTGCATTCTCATGTCACGAAACTGGTTTTTGATTGGCTCTAAATAAGAGGCTAATTGGGGTTTTGAAGTCATGACATGGCTGCAAAAATTTTGGATGTAATTTTTAGAAGGAACTATGGCAAATAGAAAGAGTTTATAATTCCATTGAATATAATTTTACTTTGAGCAAAGGTATATATAAAATGAATTTTGAAATGAAGCCTTCTACAATTTGATCCATATTGACTACAAATTGTAGGAGTTAAAATGTAGCAATTATGGAAGATACCAGGTTGAAGAAATGCAAATTTAAAGAATAAATATTTTACAAATGGAACAAAATTACAGTCAAATAATAGGAGTTATTATTAAAAGGGGGGTGAAAAACAGATTCCAGATATTAATGAAATGCAGTTTTCAGCAACTCTAGCTGACATAACCTGAGCAACAATGTTGTTGAGCAATGTTAGGAATAGTATTTCACCACTATTTGGAAGGATACAAGATGACCATCCTGAGCTATAAATTTGTTTAGCGGCTAGCTGAATTCTTTACAAAGTGATTAGTGGGCATTGTCTTTGAGTCCACATTCACACCCACCTAATCTCCGCATGAAACAAGTCCCAATAATCCTTTTTATGCTTTGTGTTCTCATAATTATCCTACAGTAAGGATAGGTTAAAGTTAGCTTTAACTGTTTCACTTTTAAAATATTGGTTTACTTCTTCCCCCAACACTAGGACCATGGTGACTCATGAGGTTAGGATGTTGGGCTGACGATTGGCAGGCTCATGTTTGAGACCCAGTTGTTTCCATGGGATGGGGTGAGCTCCCATCACATGTTCCAGATCCTGCTAACCGAGCAGTTTGAAAGCTGGTGATTATGAGTAGATAAATGGGTACCACTTCAGAGGCAACTTAAAGGGGACATGAAAGGAACCCACAATTGGGCATCCCTTGGGCAGTGGTAATGTCACCATTCAATCCTTTCAACCCAGAAGCACTTTGGGACTCTTAACACAATTGTAGTATCAGTTCCCCCAGCACTAATTTTGCCCTGAATGCCAACCATCATACTTCACTAATGATGTGGTTGTTGACATGATCAAGGAATGGGATCTTCTCTGTTGCTATTGATTACTTTAGGCTATTGGAGGTACTCCTAAACTGCCCTACATGGGGTTGCGGGAAAGATTAAATATTTATTTAATTTGTTAAATTTATTTGCCACCTATCTTGCCCTGGGACTACTCTACATGGCTTATAATAATAAAATAAATCAAACAATGAAAAAAAGAACACAATGAAAATACATTGATTATGCTAACCAAAAAGATGGATGGGAGGAGAGCCGAGAGCTGGGAGGGGAGGTGGAGTCTGCCAGCAATTCAGCAGCCAGCCACTCCAGCATGGAACTCCCCCATTTGGTCCCAGGCCAACCGGCAGAGCCAGGACTTCATTCTCTAGCAGAAAGATAGGAGGATAGGGTAGATCTTATCTCAGAGGGTAAGATGTTCCAAAGGGTGGGCACTGCAGCAGAGAAGGTTCTTCTTTTGGATCCCGATAATCAGATATATTTGACTGACAGGATCCAAAGTAGGCCTCTCTGCTGGCATGAATAGGATGGACTTGTTCTAGAGGACAAGGTGGTTCATCAAGTAAATAGCTGTCTTCTACAGATAATTTAGTCATCTGCCCATGTAATCTCTGAACAGCACTTTACAAAGTCGTGCTCAAGTTTTACATGAGCTCTTAAAAACATGCTATAAGTTCAATGCTCTCCTAAGAGGGCACAATTCCTGTGCTACACAGAAAGCCAGTATAAATCAAGAAAGAGGCTCTCCCAGCCATGTGTTGGTTTTGTCAGAAGTGGGTGCATGAGAAAAATTTTATTCCACGTATCAAAAATGAGTCTCATGCATTCATACTTCATTTTTTAGAAGAGTACTAAACTTTTCATTTAAAAAAACAGTTGACATGTAACTGGCTGAGAACACTTCCATGTTTTCAATCTATGAGCTGGGCAATATGATAACCAGCTAAACCACCCATTCTAAGCATCCATCTATACTTGCCCATCACTATCCCATCATACATTAAGGAGCACCATTAAGGTGATTGCTTTTTCTGCCAGAAGGTGAGACTTTGGAGGAGGAAAGCCAGAAGAATCCACAAATTGCTATCCTTGACCACAAATTGCTATCCTAGTATTAAAATAGTAAGTATACCACCTGGCCTCATTGAAATGGAATAGAGAACTACCCACTTATGCCTGCAAATTTGCTGCTGGCTCAAGGACTCAAGGAGAGGATTTTATCACAGTCATCTAGCTTTGTGTTTGTTATATTGTAGATCACATTGGTTTGTTTTTTTTAAAAAAATGCAAGACTCAACAAAGAGGAATAAGGCAGAAATGGGAAAATAAGAGAATTCTTCAACTTCTTAGGAGATTGGAAGGAAAAGATTGCTCAGTTTTGGAAAGAGATTCAGTAAAAGGAAGTGCCTATATTTTTTTTTCTCAGACACTCAGGAGAAATATTCCCCTTAATAACTGCTTTTCTTTGCAGCTTATGATAGGATATGACACATACTGTACATACACACAAACACACACACGCATGCATACAAACAAAATGGCTTGATTCAGGCTTAGCAGGAAGTAATTTGTTTGATTCTGACTTAGCAACCACAATCCAGTTGTGATTTCCAAACCTCAGTTTATGATTAGCACAATGTATAACTCCATAGAATCTTTGCCTCCATGATTCAACACAGTTATAGCATTTTTCGTTTGCACATTCAAGAGGTGATGATCATCAGCATCATCTAACCTACCAAATGTTTCCTTTAGAAATTTTACATTTAAAACAGGAGAGTAAAAATGAAAGATTGAAATAAATAAGTGCAATTTGTATCTATTTCCCTAGAAGCAAAGGATTGTGTCACATTTACCTAAAGACTTGATATATTCAGCATGTTTATTCTGCTTTTACATCTGTTACTGATGTATTGGCAACAACATATTGTTATGATAAAAAAGAGAGTTCAATAAAAGATATCATTTCTTAGATTAAAACTCAGCTTTAGAAAAAAATAATTATCATATTTTGTGGATAACATATAGTTCTATAGCAACAGCACTGGGAATGTTGCAGAGAGTTTGTAAGCAAACAAAATGAATAATTGAAACTCCACGACTTTTATTCTCCATGTAGGGAGACAGACCAATATTTCATGTCATGTAAAATTATTCAGCGTATTTGCATAAAGTGTGAATTATCTGAACTGACCAATACAAAAACAACTATGAGGGCACTTTGATTTAAGTTGCAAAGAACATTCATAAATAATCTTAGAAAGCAAGATGTACCTACATTTAATCAGCACTTGTTAAAATTTTATTCCCTACAGTTATTCAACAGGATTCATGATATAAGAGCATAATTACAAAAATCAGATTTGAGCTCATTTGACAACAGAAGGGTTTTTATGGTGACCTATCTCCAAATGTTCCTATTTGTAATTAAATGCAGCAATCAGCAGTAAGGATTCTGAAGCTGTTTTAGTAGTTCCGCTATTCTGCTTAACATGTGGCACCCGTAATAATTAAAATGATACTAACACATGCACAATTTTATGGCCCTTATGGTGCAACCCATTATGCCAAGTAAGGGCCTCTGTTTTCACAGCATACTGCACATGGTCTCATTACACCCACTTTTCTTTTCCTGTCTTCACACTAACAACTGTTAAAAGTGAATCAACACAAGAAACGTACTCTAACAGCTTAGTGTTTATGATATGTGTGCTGTTAGTCAGTGAACAGGAAAATCTAAACATTTACTGTTTATGTAAAGAATAGTGCTAGTGTTCATGAATTGCTTAGGTCTGATTATTTTATTATTCAGATCCAATGTACCGGTGAGTTTTCTCACCACCTATCTTTTCTCTCCAGTTTTTACTTTTGGGTGCTAGCAGGCTGTTATGAATTTGTAGAGCCTCAGTTCAACTTATTCCAAAAAGCCAATGCTTTCTGGATTAGCATGCTTTTTAAAAATGTGAATAATTTTGTAATTATGCAGCTACTCAAAGACCCCCAACACTCATTTTACAGTCATCAATTCTGAATGGTTTCCAGTCTCTCTGGTCTGGGATACATTCCAAAGTCAGTCCCCCAGGTAGAACTTCAATGGATTGAACTAAATCTAGCCTCTGCATTTTCTCTTATGGCTCTTTGTGAACATTAGTTGAAACTTCAGATAAACAGCATAACTAGCCATCATTTTCACCTCTTTCACTTCTGCCAATAACAACTTAATCCTAACAATTTCATACATTTTCTATATTATCTACACTTTAAATGAGGCAGGCACTTTCTGTCAATCAAAATTTCTTGCTTTGTCATTCAGGGAAGCCACTAAAAAACAATAGATATGCAAATTATAGTTCATTAAGAACAAGACAAAATATTATTATCAGTGCAGATATGTTTTTCTCAACTGGATTTTTTCAGAATGTGAATGACTAACACTTAAAGAACCCTTCTCCTAAATATTAATCTAACATAACATGATTGTAGTGCCATTTTACTGATTTTGATGCTGTGAGTGCTTACATTTTGGTCATGAAACATTTCTTTGCTTGTTCAGTAACTCTTGAGATACATTTTCAGGGCAAGTGGTCATGCTGATATTTTTTCCCCAAGGACACCTGTCTTATATTGAGGGAGAGAAAGACTTCCAACAACAATGGAGAATTAACTGTAAAGACTATATAGCTGATTATGGCCCACCAGATTTAATCTCAACTGCATAGAAAGGATTGGATGGATCTGTTTCTTTGACCCTGCACCTTTTATATCTGTTGCTGTTTTGCAAGTCTTTTTCCAAAGCCTGACATAATGAATGACAATTTAAAGGTATGATAACAAAAAAACCTGAAAAAATATTGTGGATAAATTCCTCCTTTTGTTATACCTTGGCTACCTGGGCAACCAATTTATAAATTGTGTTTGAGCATGAATGAAGGTTGACACTGATGCTTAAAAAAATACCTTGAATAAAAATTGTATTGTTGTGATCAGCACCAGTGCTTGCTCACCCATGATCAAAAGCAAATAAGCCACTTTGTTTGTTTCTTCCTGCAAATGAATTAAATTAGACACCATTAAGGGAAGTAGCTGTTTATATCCTGGTTTCAGCAGTAGTAGTATTTGAAGTTTCCTGCGGTAAGTTCATTACGCGTATTTTGTCCAGAATTAGTGAAGCGTGCTGAAAATTGCTAATGACAGATGTTTCTCCACTCTGTCACACTTCTTGTATCATTTGATTTGGAAAGCAACATACGGTGTTCTGCTCTATCAGTATGTCACAGACTGTCTGTAAACAGCTGGTCATAACTCAGTTCAGTGAAAACCATTACTTTCCAATGAAGTCCTGGACAATCTCCAAATTGTATTTTGGCATGGCCTGGGCTGCATAATGCACAAAGTTCTTCTTTTCTGAGGTTACCTAAGGAAGGATTTCCTTTACTTCTCTCCCATCTCTCCCTCTCACAATCTCCCTGAGCTTGTTTCAGGAAGATAAAGGATTGTTGCAAAGATCTAGACATTTTTTTGTGTCTGAAGAGTCCATGGCACTTGTATGGAATATTAATTAAACTTATACTAATGATACTAAAATAATTGTTGCTGATTTTACTTTGCTATTTTTTTTCATTCTGTCTCAGAATGCAGATGAGCATGATTCTAGAAAATAGAAAACTGGTACTTTGAAATAAGCAAGACTTGCTACTGGGTTATTCTTGACCCATATTACAATTTCAGTTTAATTTAGTTTTAAGGGCTTGTGTACAACAATGGTTCAAAAGAAATTTATATGGAGTATTCAAGAGATGGTGTACCTGCAGGATGGTTGCTGCAGACTAAAAGCCATGAATAGAGTGTTCATTATCATCTCACAGTATCTTAGTAAAAAATATGCTTCTCTGTGGAAAAAAAATACTTCATTTTTGGAATTGTGTTTAATTATTGGGCGGGGAACAAAGATATATAACTGTAATAAATTTTAAAATGGATAGAATTAGCTGTGTGTGTTTATGGAGCTAGCACAACATGCCTAATGAGTCTTTCCATAGAAGTTCTCTATTATAGTCTGTCTGTCTGTCTGTCTGTCTGTCTGTCCGTCTATATATCCATCTACCCATCTATCTTACATACTGTTAATCTGAAAAGCAGCTTTCATAATAGTGATACAAATTCACAGGACTGACACAAGACATTTTACAGTTTGAGAGATGTGATTGGTTTATTGCTGGTCTGTTGCTAAGTAGTAGTGAGCCATAGCCATATGATGACCCATCATGGATGAGTGTGACTGCTCAAATCTTCTGCCTTTGCTTAGCTCAAACTGACAAAGCACCATCAACAGTGATAATAAAGAAGTCCTGCCAATAGATGAATCTGACTTTAGAGGGTCCTGGTTTGTCTAAATTCAAAAGGTTGGGGCAGGGGAGGAATAGCAGCAAATCAGCCTTCTCTTACCTGATGTCGTCTAGATACACTGAGAGTACAATTCCTAGATTTTTTTAGCCAAAATGTTTATTGGAGATACCATGACTGGTAACTCTGGGCTTCTAATTCTTATACACCCAGAGACTATCATTAGTAAAATTGTTTTTAGCCATTTTTTTCCTGCTGGCTCATCTTCCATCCAAGACTTCCTTGCTGAAACTGAAACAAATGTCATGTGCTAGCTTTGATGCTGAGAGGAACTGTTAGTTTAGATTATCCTAGGACACTTTTTCTTAGTAAATAAAAGAAGAGGCTAAAATGCCATTGAAATGGCAACAGAGGAGACACTGGAAAGCAGCACAAAGAGGCATGGCAGGATGCCAAAAGAAAATAGAAGAAAACAGAAGAGAAGATTTCTTATTTTTTAATCAGGCAAAGGAAAACCAGCTGCCAGATTGACTAAGAATGACAAAATTGCTACTCTTATTTGTAAGTCCTTTCTTAACTCTAAATTAGGAAGTTGATGGGGTTAGAAATAGAGTAGTTCACTTAATATAAGCACACATTATAATCTGCAAGTACAGTATACATGCTTGCTGACTTCTCTATCTTGAGTACAGGGAAAAGAACAAGACAGGTTTAACAATCAAGTCATGATTTCAGAGATGAATGGGAAATTGCTGAAATGAACTTGGCTTTATATAACCCAAAATAATCCTTATTAACTCCTATTGGAGGAATGTGTTTACCTAAAAAAAATGGAATTCTGTGTGTTTTATCAAAGGTCTGTGTAGTTAATAAAATTTGGGGGAAAATGTAATGAAGTTGTTTCCAACTTGGTACCTCAATGCTGAAGTACTTGAGGTTCATAGCCATTTGAATTATAGTCCAATAGTATACATGACAACAGAATGAGTAGGACCAGTGTTGGGATTCAGCCAGTTCGCATCAGTTCGGCAGAACCGGTAGCTAATTTTTTGTTGCCCAGGCCCAGAATGGACTTCCAGAAGCGGCATCCACACAGAGAACCGGTTGTTCACATATTTGAATCCTACCACTGAGTAGGACTGATACAAAATTCACAAATGAAGAAGTCAAATTCATACATAAGACAAACACACAATACAGAGATTGAAAGACTGTCTAAGAAATGGATTAAATGAAATATTGCTATAGTTTATTATATCAAATCTGATATAATAAATCTAAATCTTTTGCTGAATCTAAATATTCTAACAAATAGTAATATTACATTTTCCCCTAATATTCCTACTAACGCATAGAATCAGAAAATTACAAGTTTTGATCTATCTAAGAACATTCCTGTTTTGTTCCTAAGAACTATCTTAGCACCTTCCTACTTTCTTTTTCACCTCTTTCTACTTTGTCCCTCTCCTTTCCTCTTCTTTAATCAACAACAAAGAGAAAAAGATTCTTACTCATAACTATACACTGTGCACCTGATAAAGTATAACTTAATCCACAATGTTTATACAACAACACATTTTTTAATATTTAAATGCCAAAAGACTCTTTGCTGTTGTTATTTTGATCATCATTGATTCTAGAGTAATTCTAGAATCTTCTAAAGTAACTCTGTTAATTCTGTTTCAAGTTACAAATACACAAAAATGATGTGGTTTAAGAAGTCCATTTTAATTTTAGTTCAATATTTCTTTAAAATAATATGTTCCAGTTTCCCCAGTTTTAAAAATAATTATCTACCAGGACCCAAGAAGCATACCTTCCCTATCATGGTGCCATGATATCTCCCTAGAAATCCATGAATATTCACCCTGATGATGCTACAGTTGTCAGTAAAAACTTGGCTGTTTTCTCAGGCCTTATAGTAGGCTGACTGTGAAACTCTGGTAATATGTTTGATGTACAGTTTATCAGGATACTTAGGTTGTTTAGGATTTTTTTTATTTTTAGGTGTAAGCTTGAGAGGCATTCAGGAGTTGTATAACCTCCAAATCAAATAAATAAATAAATAAATCTTGTCTTTTATTTGAAATAAGAGTCCTTCATCCACTTTTTTTGTAAGTCAATGTTCATGACAATCAATGATTACGGTTGCAGTATATGGAGTTTGTAGCATCAAAAGCGTCACTTTACTCTGGGATTATAGCTTATCCTTTAAAGCTCTTTTCTTGCTATCCAGTATCTCAATATCAGGGACTGTTTTCATTCCAATTCCCATACTCTACAAAAAACAAAGTTAGTTCATGCACAATTCTTGACAGTGACAAAGTTGTCATTTTGTACAGGAAGTCCTCCTTTAGTGACCACAATTGGAACTAGCAAGTCAGTTGTTAAGTGAAGGGGAAACCATATCAGTTCTTATTATCTTACTTCAGCTTTCCCTTGCTTTACAAACCAGCAAAGGTCATAAATATGAAGATTTGTCTTTTCAACAATCACTAAATGAGGCACTCACTAAACAAGGGCTACCTATAATTTTAACTTATTGTATCTTCATTATTCATTATTTAACTTATTGTATCTTCATTGTATCTCTCATTGTTGGATAATAATTATTATTGAAATTAAAAATAGATAGAAAGGATACGTGTGAAACTGAAGTACTAACTTTCCTCATAGAACATTTTCAAGTAACAAAGACCTTATTCCTAAAGACATTATTGATAGAAAGCAATAGTGAACTAAAATTATGTGACTTTAATATTTAGTTGCTGTCAGAAAAATATCAATCTGAAAAAAGGATTTTACTTTGGAAAAGAAGACTAGTATTTGTTCATTCATATGAAATATCTTTTCACTAGAAGTGTCAAGAAATAATTGTTCTGTCCTGAAAAAACTAAATAATACAGTTTTGTGTAAAATCAGGTATTGGAAAAGATATGAAGGCAACTATGACTGATGTCACAGTTGTGCAAATATAGAATAGTAACTATAAAGCAGAATATTTGTAGCTCAGGCTTGAAATGTTACCTAGTTTGGGTAATGAAATGTCTGCAAGAAAATAACCAAGCCCAGAGAGCACCAAGGACCCCTCATAGAATAGTAAGGACACACAATTACCAATTTTCTAAAGATAAAAAAAAGGAAGGGCCATGCTTTTATTTAGAAAAGTCCACCCTGCTGGGGAAGGATTCATTCCATGACACTAGAGAGTTATGATAGAATAAGAAAATAGTTGATGCTGAGGTTGCCAAGGCACTGGACACATTCACTTTTCTTCCAATTGTACATATAACAAATGTATATAAGATAAAACAGGGCTACTGTGTAGCATTAACTCTTTGTCCTGCATAATTTCAACAAAAGGAAAGTTATTTTCCCTAATTTCATATGCATCTCTTCTGTTAGCAACCTCTTAAATATGTCCATAAAGTCATTAAGAATGGAGTATGCTTAAGTTTTTAATCTTAGTTCGGGAATCAAGGCTCAGGAGTACTAAGTATTACACAGACATATAACATAAATGTTGTCCTCATTTTAAAGTAAGTAATAACCAGGATGTGAAGCTAATGATGGGCAGTTCTGAAATGGCAATGATTAATAGACGCATAGAAAATAGTTCCTTAATCATGCCAAAAGATAGAACATTAGGCAGGTGATTCATGGTCATTTACTAGTATAGAATCATTATATCACCTGAAGCAACACCAATATAATCGATCACAGAATTGCTTCTGCTTTTGTGTAAAAATTCTTTTGTTGATGATTAATGGACTGAAGATTTAATCTAGGAAATGCTTCCATTTGGATGAAGACAATTGGACCAACACCCTCCCTCCCTTTGAACCAAAACATTAAAAGCAAATATTCTCATGTTCATCAATGAACATATATTCAGTAGTGAGTATGCCATCCATGTTCACTATTGGTCAGTTAGTTCAATATTAAGAGATAATTTTGCGTGTGTTAACATAGTTACCAATTGATATCAGATCTAAAGTTTCATCTGAATTGGCTGTTGAACTTTCAAGATAAAATATTCTGCATATTCTCAGAGTTGTCTTTTTACTGATATTCCAAATATTCATGCCTACAATATAATCCTATCAGTTAATAAGAACTATTCAATTAAGCTTTTTGGAGGGGGAGTGCATTTCACTCACCAATATAAATATGATTATTGTTTCATGCTGTGAGAGCTTTCCTCCTAAGGATGGTTAGCAGCAGGAGCTTTGTTTGCTGATGCAAATTAGAACCAATAGTTTAGATTCCTGAATATAAAACAAAAGAAACCAGGAAGTTAGAAAAACATTACAGATTCATTTCGCCTCCTTTAGATCTCTAATTAGAAATCACCAAATGGATATGTGATCTCCAACAATTATTGCTGACCTCCAAAATGTGTTACGTCCATTTCTTTCAAAATGTATTAAACTACAGACTTCTATTTAATTTTTTTAGACTTTAATTTCAGATTTACTTTTTAAAATGTGAAAGTAAATCATTTTCTCCTTAGTCAGCTGTAAAAGACTTGGTACGTTTGGTTAACGCTATTTATAATTCATGGTTTATCATGAAAAAAGCTAAAGATCTCTGCTGGCTACACAGTAACACTGTGCAGTTTCTCCAAAAGCCATTATTGAATTCCCCAAAGTAGTCTGTGTCAACCCTCCAAGTCTCAGTGGAGCTATCCAAAGGCTCATTGTTGTTGGTATTGTTATTCATAGTACTACTAGTTAAAGTAGCATTTATTATTTTAATAATATTTGGGAGTTATTGAGCAATCTGAAACTTCATGAAGGAGTCCGTGAGGCTGAAGAGTTTGGGAACCCCTGTTGCAAGTCTTGTCATATATTTATCTGCCCTTGTAGTCAGAAAAACAAATTTAGGATAATCTCTTGCTTGCTTTTTTTGCCCTCTGGTTGACATCCACTGTGCACTCAACTACTATGGGCAGTTGGCCCTTTTATTTAATAGTAAGTATGCTTCCAGCAATTTATTTATTACTTTCTTTGGACGCAAATAATACAGATTGGACTGAAGCACTAAACTTCAGTATGCAGTGACTATAATGAAGGAAAAAATAATTGATATATTTATTATTTTTTAAAAAGAAAACTTGAAATATCGAAAAGGGCAAAGATTAAGCCATTGTTATGGAACCAGCTCTTCCAGTACAGTAGTCAACTTAATACTAAATGCACAAAGATACTGGATTTTAGATACTGAACATCCCTATCACAAGAGGTTCCTTCAATATAAGCCATGGGGGAAATTATTTGATTATGCCATGATGGCATACAATTTTTTCCTCAGATTAGTCAACTGTTACCTGTCCATGAAATTTAATACCTGTCAGCTTAAATATCAATTTGAATTCTGAATACTGAAAGGCATAAAAAATGTAGCCAACTGAAACTTCTTTGAAAAATCTGCCAAATAATTTAACTGAGGAAAAATAATGTAGAGATAACATGAAGAAGAGAAGATGCTGCTACTATTCCAGATGCTATCAGTAGGAGGACAAAACTATATCGGTTCTAGGTTTACACAGATCCTTCTCTGTGAACATTTCCCAAAATGTTATCATACAAAACTTAGAATTACCAAGAGTAGCATTTGAGATGGTTGACATTTCTGTCATAGCAATTTCATGTATGCAATTGTCACAAGTTTGCAGTCATCAAATAATATAAATGGATGTATACTTTTTAACTAGGAAGAGGTCAATAAACACTGAGGACCCTCAATGCCTTCAGAATCCATATGCTTATGGGTTGTTTCTCAAGGGTAAATTCCATTCTATAATATTTTTTCCTGTGCTTACCTTGGCTATTGAAGAAATGCACCTTTTTCTAGAGGCTGGGAGGTTTGCTATTAGAGTCTATTGTCTAACGATATAAAAGAAACACCAATTTCAGTGTCAATGGAATGTGTTTCCTGCCTGGAGCTCATTAAGAGATCTATCCACTGATGAAAGATAGTCCACTGTTTGAAGGTGTACTGAAAATCCACTTTATAAATTAAAATAATTCTAATACAATTATTTATTACTCCTTTAAAAGTTTATGTCTACAATTACATGTTATTGTTTATTGTCCCAAAGGTGTTTTTTTCAAAAGGCAACTGGACTGTCTTTGTTTTTCCTTGAAGACCTTTTGCTTCTCATCCAAGAAGCTTCTTCAGTCTTCTTCAGTTGCCTTTTAAAAACAACACCTTTGGGACAACCATGACCTGGATGACTGAGTATCTCCATAGACATTATTGTTTACTGTTCTGGTTATCTCCTAAACTTTAATTTTGGCAAAATGTTTCTTAGATTATGAGCCTAGGAAAGGGAAATGACAAGGAATGGGACTTGAAAATAAAGGTAAAATGGAAACTAATCAAACAAATAATTTAGAAAAAATGCTGACAGACCCTCAAACCTGACTATAAAGAAATGGAATAAATACTCCCCCTACCCAATTGTATGCTTCATTTCTGTGAAGAAAGGTCAGTATATATGTTTTCAGAAATAAAAAAAATCAAATTATTTCTTGAGATAATGCTAAGACTAAAAATATAGGTTATGAAAGTGTGTTGTGAATTATGTGAACAAAATATTAACTTGCAGTGCTTCTGTGTTGCAAATATTCTACCATTCCTGTTGATACCATAATGGCTTTTAAACAAAACAATCAAACCAAAAAACATAGTCATGAATAAAATGTAATCTTATGAAATTGTGCTCTTATGCTATCTATATAAGCCAACAAAACACAGTGGGTCTAACATCTAGGTAAATGAACACTGGATTTTATGTTAATGGACTTTAACTATATTACTTTTTACTTTCATTAAAGTCTGCAGATTTAGTTGTGATTAACATTTACTAGATTGTATCTTACAGCTTTAATTTTTAAAAATTACTTCAGTCTAATGATGAATTTAATTAGTTCAGTAAAGGACCAAGGAAGCTACCTGAGATATGGTTATTAATAAAGTCCCAACTATTTAGCAGGAATTTTGTCCCAAATTAGATGGCTCAAATTCAGGAAAAAGTAATTAGTCAAAGATCTGAACTCATTATGGAGATTCCAATTAAAGCCTCTTTTCTATGTGGCAGTAAAACAAGTAAATTTTAGAACTGAAAATGAATGTGACAGGAAACCCTGGAATTATGCAGCTCTATTAGTATTTTGCCCTCTGCTACAATGACATGATCAGTTTTAATTGATCAGATACATACAGAGAGACAGCAACACCAATAACTAAAATGAATATTCTCAGAAAGTCTTCCAGGGAAGAATGTTTGCTCTTCAGGAACTGATGATTAAAATAAGAATGTAATAGATACAGATAGTCCTTAACTAATGGGCAGTCACTTAATGACCATTGTTTAGATCAGGGGTGTCAAACTAGCAACGTCACGTGACGTGTTGCGACATATCGCGACTTTTTTTTCCATTGCCGGCAACGGGGTGGGTGCAGTTTTGGCATGACACATCCGGCCCACGGGCCAGCAGTTTGACACCCCTGGTTTAGACAGACCAACCTAAGGACTACTTACAACCCAGATTTGAAGTTCCAGCAATCAAGTTTCTCCCCACGGTCATGTGGCCACAATTAGGGAGCCTAGCAAGTAAGCCTTACTGTATGTATAGCTATTTGTAGCATCCCACAGTCATGTGACTGAGTTTTACCATGGTTTTGCCAAAAACTGGTAGTTACTTCCAGTTTTCAGCAAAACCAGACCCATAGCAAATCACTACTTTGCCTAATGACTGTGGCATTCAGTTAATGACTGTGGATTTGCTTAGCATTTTTAGGAGCGAGGAGCTTTTATATGGTTGGTAGTTGGAGTGGGAGCTGCTGTGGTTGGGGCCTTCTTGCTTTCCTTGTGGGAGAGATGGAGGTGCTGTCCATCCAGTCCTTTTAGGAGTGTTTGAGAGGGAAGGGGAAGATTTGGGTTTTGAGTGCTGGAGAGTTGTGTGAAAGAATGTTTGGATGAAATATTTGGATAGAGAGCCTGCTCAGATGGAGGTGCTAAGTATGTTACAGAAGTGCCGGAACCCCAACAGAGTTTGTCCATCTAGTTTAATTTTTTATTATTTATCATATTTGTATAGGTTGGATGTGTCCCAGATCTTTGGAGATGGGAGATTGGGGGAGAGGAAAGCCAGATTGGAGGATGAGGAGATGGTAGGGGAGAGCACTGCAGTGGTGATGGGCATTGGAAGGTATGGTGTGAGACAGGGGGCAGGCCATTCTTGGGAAAGGTGATACCAGTACTGCATTCTTGCCCCTTGTGGTTATTTACAGAACTGCTTCTTCCTAAGAATAATTGCCCATACCACTAGATCCAATAGGAAAGGCATGCTCCAGATCCCTTCCCTGAAATCCTGCCATTTAGTGGGACCTGGGAAGCATATCTTTTCTGTGGCTTCCCTCCCTCTGGCGATTCAGTAGACCTCAACCCTTTTAGCTTTTTGGAAGGCTATCAAGAACTTTCAGATATTGGAAGACTGCTATCATATCTCTCTTAGCTTTCTCTTCTTTAAACTAAGCATATCTGGTTATTAACCACTTTTTGTAGGATTGAGTCTCCAATCCTTTTACCACCCTTTCATTCTTCTCTGCACAATTTCCAGTTCCTTTTTGTATTATGGTGACTATAGCTGCACTCAGTAACTCAGTATTCCAGGTGCATTCTGACCAGTGCAGCATATAGTACTATCACTTCCTGTGATAGTACTATATAGGAAGTGATAGCACTATTCAAGTACTACTCAACACAACCCAAGATCACATTGGTTTTTTGGCAGCTATGGCACATTGGTGGTTCATGTTTAATCTGTAGCTTACCAAGACTCCGAAATCCTTGTCATAAATGCTATTACTACTAAGCAAGGTATTACCCAACTTGTATCTATCCTTCTGTTTCTTTTTACCAAGTGCAGAACTTTACATTTCTCACCAATGAATATTTGAACAGAGTCCAATGCTATAGACTGTGAAATCCTAGCAATCCCTCCCCTTTCCCAGTTTTGTATAATCCACAAATTTTATGACCATCCCTTCTCTACCCTCATCTAAGATCTAAGATGTTGAAGAGTGCTGGGCTCAAGACAGAACCCTGAAGTACCCCAAATCTCCCTCCATATGGACAAATGTTCAGCAAACTGCTAATCTATCTGATAGTGGGACTATCCATCCCATATTTTCCAGCTTATCAAAAAGAGAGCTGCAATCCTTTGGTCCATTTATCTAGTCACATTGTCAGGGGAAAAAAACCAGTAAGTTTTATCTATCACAACCTGTTTCTGACAAATCCTGCTGGCTTCTTACAATAACCACAGACAATAAACTAAGAAAAAGGAAAGTGCAAGAAGGTCAGAACTAGACATAACACATTTTCTTTCTCATAAAAATTCCTGACTATCTGAAAACTATCAATATTGGAAAATATTGTTGTACAGATAAAAAATAACCAAAGAACACATAAAAAATAATAACAGAGAGTGTTCGGATAATCTCTGGACTTATTTGAATTATTCATTTATTCATTTAGCTCAATGTAACTATTCAAATTAAGTTATACAATTCAATTCAGAAAGCCAAAGTGATCCAGTCAAATCACTTTAAATTAATATTTCAAAATTAATGTGTTTACAATCCACTTACAGAACAAAATTTGGCCAAGAAGAAATCAGAGGGCAGAGATGATTTATGACTATAAACCACTTAGCATTTTTGGGAATAAGTAGTATAAAATGATTACATAAATAAAAAATAAATACATAAATCAACTCTTTTATAACCTGACCCAAGCTTTCATAAACCTATCCCAACACCGTGTCTTAAAATTAATGACAGCTATTCTCATTAATCATGGATTTTTTTCAAGAAATTTGGATTTTAAGCAAAATATAAAAGTAGGATGTTGAGAGAAGGATAGTTAGAGCTTCTGCCTCAAGAGAATTCTGTGAGATCACTTTTGAATATATTTTAGCAGAGTCCTTAGTTCAGTGTTCTTGAACTTTAGCAACTTTTAAGATATTTGGACTTCAACTCCCAGAATTCCTCAGCCAGCATGGTAAAGTTCAAAATCTTAAAGTTGTCAATGTTGAAAAACACTGCTTTAAATAAGCACAGGCTAGGTTAGTCTGTAGCTAGAGAAAATGTGGAAGGAAATGTTCAAAACTAACCGCAGAAAAGGTTCAGTAGTTGCTCTGAACAAACAGGAATCAAAACAGGCCTTCATTCAGCAAAACAGAAATTGTCACCATTGTGTTGTGCCTCTGCCAGAGCAACATATGGTAGCACAGCTGACACCTATAATCTTTCCTTTTTTTCTGTTGCACATGTGCACTGCATTTGTGGAATATGAGAAGTTAATAATTTGCCTGTTAACTCCTTAATATGACGGCATCCACTATTTCAAATATACAGCCTTCTCCAAACTAAAAATTCTAACAGAGTTAATTTAGATGAAACATTCAGAATATTTATTTGACACTTGCACCAGTAGGGACTGGAAATTCTTCAAATGTTTACAAGAAGTTGTTGTTTTTCATCCCCATCTCTTTATTGCTAATATCTATAAATCGAGAAAGAGGTAGAAACAAGCAGAACTGCCTCCATTCAAAGACAATGCAAATATATTGAGGCATAAATTTGTTATCCTAGGATTCTCTCAGAAGTTTTATTAAATTCCTATAGAATATTATTTACATCTTATTTATTTTATTCACTGAATTTACATAACTGCCTATCTTATACAATGGCTCACAACGATCCAGAAAATATAATTAAAAACATACCTTTCCTCAAGATGCCACACCAAACATCCTCACAGCTCACCCCCCCCCCCCCAATGTTTGGGGGAAGATCCAGGTCTTCACAGACCTCCAAAGTCTAAATAGGTGTCACTCTGATCTCTGGTGGGAGGCTGTTCCAAAGGATTGCGATGGTTACCAAGAAGGCATTCTCCAAGGTCCCATCAGATGGCAAAATTTAAGGTAAGGGAATCCTGAAGCATGCTCCCTTATCTAATTTAGTAGGACAGGCAGATACCTTCAGGGAAAGGATATGTATGTATTGAACACCTTTGCTTCCATCTTCTCAGTACCAGAAAGAAGAAAGAAAGAAAGAAAGAAAGAAAGAAAGAAAGAAAGAAAGAAAGAAAGAAAGAAAGAAAGAAAGAAAGAAAGAAAGAAAGAAAGAAAGAAAGAGAGAGAGAGAGAGAGAGAGAGAGAGAGAGAGAGAGAGAGAAAGAAAGAAAGAGAAAGAAAGAAAGAAAGAAAGAAAGAAAGAAAGAAAGAAAGAAAGAAAGAAAGAAAGAAAGAAAGAAAGAAAGAAAGAAAGAAAGAAAGAAAGATGTGAGGGGGAAAGAGCCCTCTAATTTCCACTGTGACAAATTATAATGGAGAATAGCAGTAGGTTCCAAATAAAAAAAAGAGTTCAGCTGCACTAAATAAAAATGTAGATCATATTTTCAGACCTGAAAGCATAATCCAATTTTCCAATTTGTAAAATGTTTTTTACCATCTGACCCATGAAACTATGGAAATTTGACTATACACATGCAAAAGATGTTCCCAAATTACCCCATATATTGGACAGACAAACCCAATGAGTCATTGAGTAGAATTCAGCAAAGAAATAAAGAAAACCCGTAACACTTGCTATCTATTGACTGTCTGGACTTTCAGTCCTGCTATGGTATAGTATATGGTCCCTGCCACACCACCCTCTTCACCACCTCTATTCATGTACTCTATACCCTAATAAACAAACTCACTCACACATTAAGTGCATTCTACATGTCATATGTAGTCTCTTAAAAAGGTGCAGAAAAGCCCTATTAGGATTGAGCAATCACGTATGGAATAGGATTGTTCTTTTTTGTTCATATTAGAGTCCTATCAAATCTTGGAACTGTCCTCCCCTATTGTGGCTTTGAGACAGGGGATTAGTTGAGGGATGGGGAATATGTAAAATCACATGCATGATGACATCGTACAAATGACTTGAATTCTATACTGTATGTTATTTGTGACATGACATGAGTGACACAAATTATTTTATTAGGGTGCAATTATATTATGATGCATAGTGTATCATCATGGGATTCTCCAGATCCCTGTGCACAAGGAACATCTGTTGTAGGAAAGGGCTATTTCAAGTACAGCCATAGCATGAGCTAGGGGAAAAAAGCTTTTTCTTAGTATATTTTTTGATAAGACTTTTCATGCTTAAGAAAATTTGGCTCTGAGTCTATATATATTTTATATATATATATATATATATATATATATATATATATATATATATATATATATATATATATATATATATATACACAAAATCAGCAAGATCCTCCACAAACACAACATCAAGACAGCATTCTGCACAAACCGAAAAATATCTACCATCCTAAGAAACCCCAAAGACAAAATTGAGTTAGAAAATCAAGGGGTATATGAAATCCCATGCACCGCCTGCCCCACCACATACATCGGACAAACCAACAGAAGAATAAGCGCACGCATTGAAGAACACAAGAACTCAGTCAGAAAAGAGGAACCAACTTCCTCCCTGGTCCAACACCTCAAAGCCACAGGACATAAAATTGACTTTAAAAATACCAGAACTATTGCCAAAACTGAACACTTTAACAACAGAATAATCAGAGAAGCCATCGAGATAGAAAAACGCCCACACAGCATGAATAAACGAGATGATACCTCCCACCTACCAGCCATTTGGAAACCCAGCCTTATTGACAGACGAATCCCTAGCACAAGGAGCGACACTGGACCCACACTCACGAAGACAACACATGATGTCACCACCACACATCCACGCAAAAAGCAGACTCAAACCCGCACCGATGATGAGGCACGACCGCGGACCAGAAACCAGACCACAGCTGCATCATTGGCCATCTTAAACCCCTCCATTCCATACGTGAAGCAAACCGACACCCACCTTGAAGATGTGGCACGACCACGAACGCGAAGCCAAACTACAGCAATGCAGCTCTCCATCTCAAATTCCCCTGCAACTCAGACTAATCCTAGCACAACAGGGCCCCCACCCAAGCAGAGCACACCCCCAGCCAATCAGAGCACAGCCAACCCCCCATCCAATCAGAGCACAGCCAAGCCCCTAACCAATCAGAACACACCTCCACCCAATCAGAACACAGCCAAGCTCCCATCCAATCAGTTCATACCTCCACTGGCAGTTAAAAGGAAGAAACAGCTGCGATCACACATTGCTCCTAGAAGCACGAAGCCGAAGACACCAGCCTGAAGATGACGAATGGGACTTCGTCGAAACGTTGCCAAGACACTTTCAATTTTACACGGGAGAAAACCCGAATTACCAAAGACCTACATATATATGTATATATATATATGTATGTATATATATATATATATATATATATATATATATATATATATATATATATATATATATATATATATATATATATATATATATATATATATATATATATATATGCTATATATGCTATATATATATATGCTATATATGCTATATATATATATATATGCTATATATATTTGCAAAAATGACTGTGACACTCATATTTCCTATGTGTACAGTTAAAATATTGTAGGCAATATGAGTCAACATTCTATTGCATATCCTCATTTGGCTCAGTTAATCTTTCAACTAATATCTAAATGCATATGTGATTAATATTTAAGTTAGTGAATTCAGTTCATTTGAACTGCAGACCAACACTCAAGTTTAAAATTGATGGTCTGTGTGAAAATAAAATCTGTGCTTACATTTTCTTTTTTTATATATATAAAACAAGTTTTATTGATTTTTTTTGTTTTACAACCAAGTGCTTGGAACTCATCGTGGAGATAGGGCACTCCATACAACAAAGTAAAAAATATAATCATACATAGACAATTTGAATTACTTCTTTAAAGTTTCCCTCTCTAAGCAAGAAAAGAAAAAACAAGTAGAAAAAAAACACACACACACAATATCAATAATATTTCCACCCGTTTTCAGGCTTAACTAACTCACAATTAACATATTCCAATTTGGCCTTATATAAACATATAGTATACAATTCGGATACCCATATAGTATAGATTATTTTTAAGATATAGATATTATTCCAGTTGTTCAATTTATACTTCTCTGTTTTAAAACCGTTTTAGATTCAAGCCTGAGATGATAAAAACAATAATTGTTTCTAAAATAGACTTATAATATGCCTATTATATATATATATATATATATATATTAATGTGTCTATATTCTATTTCCTGTACTCTATCAAATATTTTTATAAATCATATTTAAATATTTCACCAATCTCTATCCAACTCCTAATTTTAGATTTTCCAATTTTCCATCTTGCCATCCGGATCAAAGTCTTGAACTTTAGGAATCTCAGGCATATTAGTTCAGTCAAAGTCTCTAAAAACCATTTTTACCCATCCAATAAAATTTTAGCTCTGACTTTTAAACCTAATTCTAGCTTTCTTTTTGTGCCAAGCAGGTTTCCACAATAGGGCTTCTAATTCCTTCCATAGTATTTGACCATACACATTTTTCCACAATTGAATCCAGTCATAGTCTTCTTCTCTTTTCTCCACTGTTGTCTGCACTATGTAATCAGTCTTAATCATATGGTGATTGTTCGTTGTTTATTCATGTTGTCAGCATTTTTAACGTCTCGTATCTGAAAGTCTGTTCCTGTTGCCTTTAAAATTATAGATGTTTTAATTGAACTCTGCCTTTGGTCATCCAAAGTCTCTGTCATTTGTGTATAAGATGTAGTATCTTCCTCTTCAATAGATTGTAAATGTGTTTCCTCCATATCGTTAAGTTGTAGACCTAGTTGTGTATCATATCCAATAAGTTGAATTTCAGTTTTTAACTCTGGGATTTCCCTTTTCCAAAGCATTCTAAAATGTTTTTTTAATTCCTCCTTTGTTTCCAAGATTTTTTCTAATATAAATCCATAGTTAAGCTGTGAGTGGGATTCCATTCTTCGTTTTTTTAGTAGAATTTCAACTTAAAAGCTGAGTTGCAATTTTATAAAATATAAAATCCAAACAAAAATAGGAAAATGCAAGTACAAAAATAAAAACAGCAAAAGTCCCAATCAATATTATGAATATCTAATTTATAATCCAAATAAATAATAGCAACTGGTGTCTCAATTATTATATTGTAATCCTAGAGCGAACAAATCCATTTTTCAGGAGAGTATACTTTGTATTATAAAATCAAAAACAGCAGGCAGAAATTCAAACAAGTTCCAAAAGAAATGCAAGCGTCTGGGCGCAATCCACATAAATTCACCCAGGAGCCGTAGCGTTTTTGTTTTTTGTTTTTAAAGTAGATAGCACTATTCAGAAGGGGGGGAAGAAGAAGAACACTCCACCCCCCTCCCTAAAGGTTTCCACTTAAGCTGAAAACAAGCAGGCAGAGAGAGAGAGTCACAGCAAGGATCCTTCTCTTCTCCTTTTTCCTCAGGGTCCTCCGAATTCCAGCCGCTCAAACAAACAATAGAAATTAGTCATTTTTTTCTTTTTCCATAGCTCTTTCCCCAAGTGATCAAAGGCTGCTTTCTCAAGGGGGGGGGAAGCAATTTCTAAGAGCTTTTCACAGGGAAATGAGTAAAATATCAAGAGGGAAAGAAAGGTCTCACCCAGATCTTCCACGGTGGGTCTTTATGCTTAGATGTTGCTGTGACTTTCGGCCAGAGCAGCTGAGTGATCGGCCATGTTACTGGCCGATCTTTTCCCCGTCGGCCCAAAGGTGATTGCTCGGATCGCAGAGGGAGTTGCCGCTCCCTCTGCAATCAGCGAGTGCCCTCCTCTACGGTGGTCGCCTCTCCGGGGCGACTTTCGACCCTGTCCAGGGTCTACCGGCGGGGGGAAAGCATACTCTTTGCCTGACCGCAGGCACTGCCACAGGAACCGGAAGTCTGCTTACATTTTCTTGATATCCATTTCCTTCTCTCTTTTTCTAAGAATACTGTCATATTCATCTTTTCAGAAGCTTTGTCTATGAGAAAATTTTAATAATAGTAGAGTAGGAAGACTGACAGCATGTGTTTTAATTCAGACTTTATCAGCCCATGATGGTATGACAAGGAATTTTGTAAACTGAAATCTTAAAGGATACAATGTCCTTGTCTTGTTATTTGCTCCTTGCATAAAGTTTGAGATGGTGACAAATAGAGCTTCAAAGGACTTCTAATGATGAATTTTGTCTGGTTATTCAGTAAATTTTTACATTTTGTAATTAGAGTACTGTATGTAGCTCATCTTAAAATTTATATTCTCATCCCAAGCAGAAAAACTGTTCTACCATTTAGGGGACTTGAAATGATTTTCAATGTTAATTTAATTTTGGGTTTTTCCACAACTTGTTATTGGTGTTGAAAAGTCCATATATAAAATGTTGAGATGGATGTTGATTTGTATTTCATCTTGTTAGATGCATAAACCTGCCTTATCCTAGTTTGTTTTGTTGTTTCTCCATTGACTATTACTCTTCTAATAGACTAAATAAATAATAAAAGTTCAACTCCACAGAAAATGTATCATATTTTATTACCGGATATATAAAAAATCTTTAGAGAAACAGTACATTATGTCAACAGTACAAATCAATGCATTTTTACAGATGTATGGTATGTTAGGAACTTGACACAAAAGATGTGAATTGAGTTAACGAGTCTGCCTGCATATTTGCCAAACTGTGTGGTCAATTTGTTTGAATAAACTTGACCTTTCCTGTTTATTGACTTCTTATAGGGGAAAAAATATAGAAAAATCCATAGCCAATCATCATAATGTCCATAAGTCTAATCAGGTACCTTGACAGCTGAATCCCTACCCCATCAAGAAATTAACCCTGAGGCAACAGCTAAACTGGCACACATTTGTTGATTCTCTTTTTTTCATATTAAATATCTCTAAGGTTTTCATATTTTTCATGTTGTTACACTTTTCACTTCTGCTTTGCATAGCATTTGCAGGCAAAGATTTATATGGCATAATACACCCCATTAGCAGTCCTCAAGCCCTAGTTATACAGATGAGAAACTAAATGCAAAGCTGTCAAGTTTCAGTTTTTCAGGGAGGAGTGTGTTGCTTCTTATGGTTCAAAGTGGGGAAAATGTTTGCAAAGGGTTACATTCTGACAAGACAGGAGGAGCATCATTATACCACTAGGATCAACAATTCCAACATAGATCTGAAAGAACAATGCAATTGCTTCCATATGGCCAAGCAGGATTGGTGCTTCTTAAATAGGGCAGTAGCTCCCCCTGCCAATGATAAACTAATTTAAAACAGAGGAGTGTTTCCAGGGAGTTGGAGATAAGCACTCATTTCTGCTGTCTAAAGGAAATCTATTATTCTGATGAAAATGCTCTGATCTTGAGCTATGTCTAAAGTCACTGGGTGAAACTTTTGTTTTAAGTAATGAAGCAGGGGAATGGGTTTTATTTCAAATCAAATCTTTATTTCATTTGTAGACCAATGTAAAATAACATCAATAATAACTGCAGCCATTTATGATAGAAATATACTTAAAAGTGGGCAGTACCAACACAATACTATAACAATATAATATTTATTGTAATACTGTAATATCACAATATCTTTATATAAAAGGTCTTAATATTAAGACTAAGTCTTTAAACTAAGAAATGAAAATAGAATATGAAATGAAATAATATAATGAAATGATTAAAATTAAACTACACTAATGGATATGTAAAAATATGGAAACAGTTTGTTCTATGTATGTGTTTATTTATGATCATAGATCAGATATAATGAAACACGAACTATAAAATATACTGTAATACAATTAACATTTTTAGTTCATCTGTGTTACCTACCTGTGGATTCCCACTGCAGCTGCATCGAACTTAGCAATTGCAGCAGAAACCTATTGGTCTGTATGAGAGAAGAAAAGTTTGATTGAAAGCTCATCAGATATCCCTAGATGTATCCTTATTATATGTGTAAAATATTCTTCATTGGGGTCTTTGTAGAAAAAAACAATATAATAATGCAGGTTGAATAACTTCAATTTCACTCAATTGACAGGAACAAAATATGTTCCAACAAAGAAATGTTTGCAAAACTATGAAAGGAAGATTATTCAGGTGACCCTGAGGGCACACATAAACCTCCAAGTGGCCTCAACAACTCTCAGAAAGAGTGCTAACAACCAGCTGACTGTAAGGAATATAAATCCTTCCATTCTCCGCTCTTCAGTCAGAATTGAAGAAGCTCCTTGGATCAGAAGCAAAATGTCTTCAAGGAAAACAAAGAAAGTCTAGTTGCCTTTTGAAAAAGCACCTTTGGGACAACCATTACCTGGATGACTGAGAAGCTCCATAGACATGAAGATCATTACACTTAACTCCAGAAAGGGAAAGTGATGACAAATAATGTGCAGGTTAGCAGATATAATCTGTTACCAACTTTCTGATATTCCATGCCTTGCAGTCTTTGCCACAGCTCTTTATCTATCTGTTCATTTGTAAAATTTAGAGGCCACCAGATTCCAAATACGTTGGGCAGCTTAGAATAGAAAAGAAGTATTAATAAAAAATATATATCATACCTATCAAAAAAAGACATATACTTAACAAAGATAACATCCTATAGTGACTCAACACTCATCCTGCCCAAGACTGGGATAATAGCCAGTTTTTTACAAATTTCTGACTGTCATCAGGGTGGGAACAATAAAGATCTCTGGGGGAGGCTGCTCCAGAGGGCAGGCACCATAACAAACAAGGCAGTTATCTAGCCTAATGATATTCTAACAAAAATAGGCATTCTATTATAAATTCATAGGTAGCTAACGTCTTCATTACTTCTGTTTTTCAAGTGGACTTATAATTCATCTAGTAATATTAATGAAGTGAGCCCTGATAGAAATAACTACCATTCTAATCTCTCACCTGTATTCTTGGCATCCTTGCTTCTAATAAGTACAACATTTGAGATGTAACTGGAGTAGCAAGATGGGATCTTTGAAATTTAGTTTGGAGTTATCTGATTAATTATTCGATTGTGGTATGTTGCAGCTCATGCCCCATAAATAATTTAAGCAAAAGATATGACTTCAAAAGCTTAAGAGCTGCTGAAACTACCTGTTTATCTCTGCTAAAACAAATTTAAGCAGCAGAAGGGAGCAAAAGAAATACAGTGTAAAAATAGTTTTATCTTTAAAACATTGCACTGGTGAAACAAGTACAAGAGATGGCACCGTCAAGTAATACCTAGGTTACTGGGGTCATCATGAATGGTTTAACAATGAATGCAACAATCAGAATACTGAGTTCTTCCTTTCCTTTCCTTTCCTTTCCTTTCCTTTTTTCTGGTGACATCTTCTCAGGTATCAGAAGAAAGCTAATATGTCCATTCCTCTTTCATGGACCATTATCTTGTAGTGATTAAGGGACTTGCATATCTCAATGAAGCTGTGAGCTATACCATTGGGAGTGTACACAATTATCTCGAATTCCCATAGAGCACAGGTGGAATGTTGTTAATAACATTCTAATCCCTCCAGCAAGCATCAGGTTAAAGAAAGCTCTTACAAAGGAGAATTAAGGAATTAAAAGCACAGTTGTCATTGTTGGCTATAGACTGATTCACAGCGCATATTGGCTTCCCAGTGATTCAAGCTGGTTGTCCACCTTACAGGACAAACTCAATTGCTAAAAAGTACAGCAGCTGTGGGATTCTAATTATAGCAGAAGATGAACTGAAAACGATCCAAATATTTTTTTAAAAAAAATGTATTAGGCATGTATTTAGAAATGTATTAGACATAGCACTTTAAATTCTGGATTAATACTTGTCCCATGACACAAGCATTTTCTGTTCATCTAGCACTAACCAATATTTAGCATTTAACTAATCAACATTCATTAAATGAAAATAAAATTAACAAATCCTGACTCTTCCACAATGAAAATGAGAAGATAATTCATCTACCTGCCAGCCCATCAAAGAACAATAGTAAGCTTTGCTTGGCATTGCAATCAGAAAATCTTATCACTAAACAGAAATGTTGTGTGAGACATTATTAGTCATCTGAAGGATTTTTAGAGCAGAGAGTACCACCATTGTGCCAGAGTGATATTACAAAACCTGTAACATCAGTCATCTACCCACTGGTCTTTGCTTATTTTACAGGATGTTTTGCTCAGATATTGTGAAAAATATGCTAAAATATGAAAATAACATTTATCTAGCACTTCTAAATTCTCAGTTGTAAGACTACCTAAGAATAAGTGGGGAAAAACATTTTTTCAGCACTTCTTAAATTACATTAAAGGGACACAGAAATGTAATCTATAAATTCAATAAAAAATCAAATATCTATGCAAGAAATTTGAATGTCATCAGTCCTTTGCTTCAGAATTGGATTAACTACTTAGATTGGATTTATCATAATAATTAATTTGTCACTCTTTACAATACTATGAAGAACTTTTGGTTTACCTTTTGGCTTCCTCTTTAAGAAATAATTTTTTCAGAGCTCCATTACTTAGCTTTAAAATCTTGCTATCCCTCGTTCCAAGATGTCATCTTATTTACGTCTCACTCAACTGTGATTTGTTTAAAGGTTCTCAAAAATCCTAGTAATCTTCCCAAATCTCTAGCACCCACATCTCAAATAGAGATAGATAAGTAACTTTGTTCCTGAGAACATTTAGGTGGATATATATGATTTGTCTAGTGTATAGGAGATCCCATATACAAGCAAATGTTGGGGGGGGAATAATGTTTTATTTTCACATTTTTGAACCTCCCATCTTCCTCAGAGAAAATGCACATTAAAAGCACAAAAATGGGAAAAATGCCTTCAAAGTATATGTCTTACAAAAAGAGTGTGTAAAAAAATCTATTTTTATGCTGATTTCAGCATGAAATTAACTTGATATTTTAATCAAAATTACAAAACGTGAAATATTTCCCTTAAAGCAGTACTTGTAGTTAATACCATGAGAAATGTAGAGAAAATGAATAGATGGAATGGTCTATCACTATTTTCAAGAAAAGAACCATAAGTAGCTGGCATATCCCACATCAAAACTTTTAAAGTTTCAATATTTGTTTGTTTACTTGTTTGTGTGTATCCTGCCTTTATAATTTTTACAAATAACTCAAGATGGCGAACAAATCCAATACACCTTCCTCTTCCTATTTGTTCTTCCACAACAAGAACTCTATGATTGGCTTTTATGGCTAAGACAGGATTTGAAGTCATGGTCTCCAGCCTGGTTTCTAGTCTGGTGTTTTAACCACTAGACCAAACTGGCTCTTGGCAGTTTGCCAATACTTAACAGCCACATGGAATTGATCTAGTCTTGTTTTGGTTTAAATGTTAGCTTCTTGTCTAGTTGCTGTGATTATTAAGAGTAAAACTATTAATTTCTGCTCCATGGAAAGAGCAAGTTTCCTTAAACGATCTCTAAAATTAAGGACTGGCTCAAACTGGCAACAATCCTATTCTAGTGGAATCAGAAAGGATTGCTTTGTTTCAGATATTATGTGTGAGTAATCTACAGTTAGAATCACAGTCTAAGACTGGTGGAAACTTAATCATTCAGGTCCTAACCAAGAACCTAAGAATTAATAAGGTAGCATCTAAGAATATAGACAATTCCAAGGTGGATGCTTTTTTGTAAAATTAGGGTGTTCAGGTCTGATAAATTCAGTATTTCCAGATATCAAGGAAGTCCTTTCGGTATCACTCTGAGGGCTACAATCCTAATTGGTATAACAACAGATTTTTTATTATTGTTATTATTTTAAACAATGAAATTAATCATCTTTATTTAATTAAAATGGATTTTGTTCATAATCCAATCTGATGTTTAAAAAGTATCACAGGCCCTTATAAGGAGGAGAAGGGAAGTAAAAATTAAAGATTAATTAAAAAAAAAACCTATACACCTCTAATGAAAAATTAGAAGTTCTAGTTAATTCAGTAAGACTTTATTCCAAATAAATGGGATGATGGATCAATGAATGAGTACAATAGTGACATGTCCCCAAACATTTATGGTTGTGAAAATACTTGGTAAATTTCATATTTTGGTTGAATTATTTTTGTTACTAGCGTAAATCTAAAAAGATATTTTAAAAAAAGAGTTGAGCTGTTAAGTTCTAAACTAAGGCACGTAGGCACTTTGGAAAGGTAATTTGAAAACGAGTTGAGCCATAACAAATAGGGACAGCTGGCCTAATTGAATCATTTGATCTAAGACAGCTCAACTTGGTTATCCTCACTGCAGCTCACATTGATATTAGTGAGTGAATCATTAGCCATGAAATCATGTCGACTTCCCCCACTGCACCATTTTTGACATGACAGGGAGCATGGACTGCCTTTCATTAGAGCGCTAGTGAGTTTTTAAGTCTGCCCTGGGTCGGAGAGGATATTTTTGGAATGAGGGAGAACTTTTTGGCACAATAATAGAAAAGAGTCTGCTGTAACATACACCCAGGAGCCATTCAGAGGAAGACACTTTTGTTGTGGCTCAGGTTATCTGTTAGACCTAGCAGAAAGGTTGGGCATCCAAGCTTGTTGTGCTGACTGGACTCTTGGTGTTTTAACCACATAATGCAACATAATTGGCACTTGGTGTACAAATACCCAGATCAAATTCCTGGTCTCTTGGTTTTCTTTGAGGAGACTGCAAAATTGGTTACATTTGGGATTGTGCTTATTGTCCACATTCTTCAGCATATGAAAAAATGAGTAGTGGATTAAAGGCCCACCTCAAAAGCTGTCCCCCAAGTCCCCATATAACTAGCTAGATCATTGTACACTCATCCTGAAGATTGGCCAAGTTATTTTTATTGTTTATATAATGAATAAATCTCAGATGATTAGGTTCATATAAAATGCAATAAACCATCATTTTACACAGTATATTGCATAAACCCAAACTAATGGGTGAATTTGCATAAACAAAATACAAAGTAACACACATTATGTCTTAGCATAATGAGTGGAATAAGATATTTGAGTTTTCATGCTCCTCTGAAATTGTTATGTTCTTGTTGCTGCTAGTTCAGGCAACTATATGGACACTTAAGTTAAAAAATCTACAATGCATGTTAAAAAGTTTTTGGCACTCACATAAACTTGGTATTTATGTTGAGATGTCCCAAATAATTTGCATCATGAAAGAAATCCATTTCAAAAAAGACTGTGTTGTTGTCTACTATCCCAAAATAGAGTACTTAAAAGCGGTTTTTTTACACTTCAGCATAATTTTTGCCTAGCCATAGTTTCGTGAGTAAACCATAATCAGCTGGCATCATACAATAGGCTTAGCTTACAAACCACAATAGCTGTGAGCTAAAACCAAACAAGCCATGTTATAGTTTGCTCCTATGTATATTTAATGTGGATATTTTAGAGTTTTTATGGTTTTACTATTTTATTATTTAAAATGTTTTTAATTTTTAACTAGATTTTTTTAACTGTAATTCACTGATTGATTGATGGACATCCATAGAAATTGAATGAATGTATAAATGAATGATTTAATCTAATGTATAAACCCAGTCACAATCCTTTATTCCACAGCTCTCCATTCTAATCCTGTGCATTAAATTGCAGTTAGTTTTGGCTAAATAGAAGTTGTGGAACTTTCATTCTGAAAAATCCATAGATTTTGTTGGTTGTTATATACAAAAATAAGTAAAAAAATATTTTTGTTGATTATGTAACCTGTTCAATAGGACCAAGAATCCTGAAATGTCTTCTTGCACAACTCTTAAAGGAAGCAACATACTGTTCTCTTTTATCTCCTGTGACTGCCACACTGACTTGTTTTAGCAATATGCAGAAGTCTGTTGATTTAGCACTAAGTGTACTTTTGAAATCCCACTGGGAAATAAGAAGCTTGATTGACTTTTGGGAAGACATAAATATCCCAAAATGTCTCATCAAGTTGCACTTAAAGGTACAAAATGTAATAATGACTTGTTACAATTGCTGCCTGGTTGCACTTTGATTTAGTAGCTATTCTCAATTAGAAACGTTGCAAAAAAAAAAGTATATTTTTTAAACGCTGATGAATTTGTACACCAGAATGTTTATCATACTCAGTACCTTATGTCACCTGAATCATTATAATTATAATTCCCTCGGTAATGCATGAACCCAGAGGATGTGATGAGCTGTTTATTAATTATCTGATTCTTGTTTATAAGTGATGTCTTTTCTTTCTGCAAAGGAAAAATAGTGAACTTACCTTAATTATAGATATGATTTGGCAATACTTCCTGCACATCTGCATGATAGTTATTGCTGTTTGCATCAACCTGAAGTTACAATGGTCCCAGCTCAACAAACAATTAGGCACAGTAATCTCATTATTTTATGCATATGTACTACTTGATGTTTGTCTAATAGCACATAAAAACCAAAGCCACTTATAGTGAGTCAGACATTCAAACTTCCTAGTTTAATGCCAATTGTTGTTTCTTCAGCTTTTAAGAGATCTTTCCTAGCTCTAGTTGGAAATAGAATCAATGTGGCACTTTTTTCATGCAAACAAAGGTATTTCTCTCAAGACAGAATAGAACCATAATCCTGATATTCTGTAGTCAATATTTCTACATTACCCTTAAACTGAATTATTCTGGCAGATGTTCTATAAGACTGGTTATTAAAAAATGCATGGTATTTTTGTCATATTTAGTCAATTAGAAACTATTGAATAGCTATTAGAATTGAAAACTGTGAATGTATTCACATCTATCCAGTAACCATCAGAACAGTAATTCTAATAGCCATTCAGTGATTTGAAATTCAGTCTATATATAAATGCAAAGATATGAAATGTATATCTTTAGATTTATCTCTGAGATATGAAACACAAACATCTCTCAGGACATCAGAGGACTACTTATTTATAAGGAATTTACAAGACAGCTATGGAGTATCAATCAATTTAGATGTAGAATTAATTACTGTTATCAAATCCATAGTACTCCCCAAAAAGTCTGTGGTTCCTCATTAATGCATGGGAACAGTTTCTGGGCAGAAAAGGAAGTGTTGATGGAAATGCAACAGAGTTTTGTTGGATATCCAACTAAAATAACCTGAATATTCTTAGCAATAAGAATGTAGCCTCCAAAAAAGGCAAGGAGCAGGACTTTTAGATCTCTGCAATTTAGCACCTTAGATTTACTTCAACATAAAGATTTGTGCCATGCAAGTGATGCAATTCCCTTTCTCAAAGTATAGATACACTGTGATTAACCTTAGCAAAATGATTTATAATGCATTGAACAAATTCAGGCTGGTGCCGCTCTTCTCAGCACTGACTGAAGATCTTCCAGCCTGAGAAGTTGTGACACACATTGCAGTATTTAGCACTGGCACAGCTGTGTAGCCTGGAAGACCTTGTGAGGACGCTTCAGGCTGGTGGCATTGCCTCTTCCTATAGAGACTCTTCTCAGCCTTTTCCATAACTTAACTCTCCTAAACAATCACAGACAGAACTGTGGAGCAGAGCAGTACAAGACAACAGGGTCACGCCATCTTACTCGTAGATGAAACGATCATAGAATGTAACCAGATGATCATTTTATACATAAAGGAATGGTAGTTATAAAGAGACAGATGAAGGGAGAGATGTGTCATAATGCTAAAAAAGAAACTATTAGATGGTTAAGCACAATATAGGAATGGATACAGCAGATCTTCAGGGAAGAAGATAACTTTATCTGACTAAATAAGCCTGCTAACAACCAGGACTTACTTAACCTTTGGACACAATAAGCAGACTGCCTCGATCCATAATTATTTTCATGTGTTTTAGTAAAACTAGGCAAGAAATTCAGAAAATGTGAATATAAAAATAATTATCTTATTTGTATCCTATAAGCATAGCAGGATTACTAGTATTTAATAATTTTGACAGTTCATATATTTGCTGTTGACAAATAATGTATCATTTCCTATTTCCTGTTAAAATATGAAGAGTACATTTAAAATAACACAAACTATGATTTTTAGACTATTGCTTTTATGGCGACAGGGGCCCTCAAAGACAAAAATACTAGGGCCCACAAAAGTCATAATGTGCCCTTGCTAACAGCCATCCCTAGAATTAATGGCCTTCAGATTTTTTATCCTAAAATTGACAAAACGAAAATAGTTGTCCAATATATCTGAATTGTGCCAGATTAGAGAAGACTGTGAGAGTGATATTTTGTTTGCTCATTTAATGTTCTAATGAAAATAGTATGAAAGTCTATTTCTCCAACAGAAGTTACTCCCATTAAAGAAAAAAAAACCCTATCTATGGTGCTTCATTTCAAAGACTTGGTGTTTTATTAGATACTGAGATTAATTTTAATGTTTTTCAGATTACTTTGAGATTAATATGCCTTCAGGAACTCGTGTGATACTCTGGCAATATCTTTCCTCTTTATCATCTCGATCATTTTCTAGACAGCAAGAAAGAGAAAATGTATAGTTTAGATCTGTCATGATAAAGCAAGTAGAGGGAGATTTAATTACAGTAAATCATTACAACTCTTGTCCTTACAAACATGAAAATGTAAAAAAGAAACATAAATCTGATTATGATGAGAAAGTGTTAAGAAACCAAGTTTTGTTTTTGTTAGCTCTATTAAATTATCAATTTTTAATCCAGTCCAGGTAGCAAAACAATTTTCCATTTCACATGCATGACACTATATGCGATGTTATACAAAATACTGATAATTTAAAACTGTTGCCTCATATCATACAATTTCATTGCTTTTAAATTTTATGTCCATGTCCTAAAGTAAGGCTTTTTTCCCATGGTTTATTTCAAGTGCTCTCCTCCCATATGTGAGCCAGCAAAAAACTAAACAGCTTGGATTTTGTTGCCTCCATTGCCAATTCCAATACTCTTTGTTACAATTTTCAACCAAATAATAGTGTCATCATTTCTCATACAGAGACGGCTGGCTTCTCCCTCCTTCTTCACATCACCAATTAGTGGAAAAAACATCTATCTATTACAGCATTACTACAGTTTTAGTCAACTAACAGAAGTCATGCTCTGTTTCCACCACACCTCTTCCAGGCTGTGGATCAGCTGTCTAGGTTAGGAGAGAAGGCAGGGGATTGGTGGAGGAGGTTCTTTATCCAACTGGTCTCTGAACCAATCTCTAGCTCAGAATTCTGAATCAACCTGAACAAGTAACCATCCAAAGAACAGCTGAGAAGCTCAGGGAAAGGAGTTGTGTTGGCTGGCTTTCTCTCTGCTATTTCATGGTGCAACCCTACCATTTCAGTCAACTGTTTCTTCAATCTGGCTTTGAACAAAGGTTTGGCAATCTTGCAGAGCACTAGATCCATGGGCCTAAGAGCTATCTGAACAAAAGTTGGTAGGCATGGCCAGAGATTGGGCTGTGAAATTGCATCACCATCATTACTGCTGGTCAGCTGCTATTTAAGCTGATCCAGATCACCAAGTCAAAGTCCAGCTCAAAAACCTAGCGTGGACAAGGAAAAGTACAGTCTGAAAGAATCAGGCTTTCCTGCTGCTCAGAGCAGAGTATCCATGGAACACAGTGCTCAAAAGAGAGGGGCAATTTCCATGCTACATTAAAGAGGCCAATAAGTCTTAGGCTGTTCCATGATTATACTATGATTTGTTGGCTTCTTAAATGACCAAATTAAATCACTAATTTTGCCTCAAGTATAAATTGAAGACAATATGAGTAGAATAAAGCAGCTATCTGAATATGTTTGTAACATGTTAGATGCAAGGAGGAAAAGATCTATTCCCACTGCTGCCTGCCTGGTCAATATGGAAGAGGCCAGTAATGTTTAATATTAATAAAGTTAATATTTCTCCACCTTTCCTCCTCCCCCCTCACCTTCTTAGATGTTATGGTCCAAGCTACTGCAAGTACAGGTTACTGTAAGTACAGCAGAGATGGGAAACCTCATAGTATTGATCGATAGGAAGAAAATTAATCATCCAGCCGAGCATTTTCTGTACCAAGAATTGCCGTCAAACTGCACACAGCACCCAAACTCCTTTCTGGCAGCCCCTAAATCAGTGGCCTGATTTCCAGAGACAGAATTTCAATTTGTTTAGATTATGATGATTTTAATATCTTAGCTGGCCAATTGGTAAGAACAGAAATATTCTGCTTTTATCAGATTATTAAATCTTTCTGTACTAGATATCCAGTTTAACATTTCATTATTGTCAAATAAAATTTGTTTTTATTTATAATCTAAAAATACAAAATATTTACCAAATGTACAACAATGAACAATCTATTAACACTAGTCTGGCAGCTTAAACACATGGAATGTGACAGAACAGCTGTTAGGATTAACCTACTCATAAAGAAAAACTTTATGAGTCAGTTAGGGGTTTATGAATTAACACTGCTTTCATCAGTGCTAGAATAAGCACATGGGTTTCTTAACATGTTTCATTATTTGGTATATATTTAGATAATGTATCTATAGAACGGTAAATCATACAGTTGCAGTAGCCAATTCTGAGTGCATCAAAATCTATTTAACACATATATGTTATGCTGACTAATTTTTGAAGCCAGAGACCATCATTCTCTGATTCCTGTTCTAACTACTACATAATATTGACCAATATAATGTTGCAGAAATTTATTTATCCTTATTACCTAATAAAATATTTAACTAATCACATTTCTGGATAAAAATGATTGCACATACCAAACTTGGTATGGCACACCACAAATACATGGCACACCACAAATTCCAATAGAAGACAGGTAACCCAGGGTTGAAATATTGGGTTCATTATGCTCTCTGAGCTTGTTTTCTTGCAGACATTTCATTATTTAACTATGTAACATTATCAACGTGCAAGGGAGAGTGAGGTTTGCTGGCTGTTTAGATATGGTAATTTGCCCTGCCGGTTTTAGTTAGGGTGTGGCTTTATTCTTGATTCCTGATTTGAATACTTCTTTTTCTCTGATTGGTGTTGCTTCCTGAATGTTCTGAATGTTCGCTGCTGGAGATGTGTTCTAGACTGTTCATTTCCTTCCTAGCCTTTCAATTTTGTTTTTCAAATGATATGTAAATCTTGAAGTGTCAGTTGATCACTGATTTATCCTACACCAAACTTTCAGGAATTCCTTAGCAGTTTTTGATTTGGCCTGTTCTAAAATGTCAACACCTTCCCAGTTGAAACTCAACTCAACATGTCGTAAGATTAAGTTGTTTTCATCATGTCTTCTGACAGCCAATTGGTGTTCATGGGTACAGTGTTTATTTTAGTTGTTTATCTTACATAGTGACTATTGTCGTCCATGTCTGTTATGATGACCTGTTTTTTTATTTCTTTGGTTACTACACCTCTGGATTTGTTTAAGAAGTTTTGGAAGGACTTTATTGATTCATGTGCTACAATCAAGTTGAGTGGTTATAGCAGTCTGTTGTTTATCTTGGGGTGTTTTTGATGTACAGGAGCATTATGCTTTTATACGTTTCACTTGGGATTAGTTCTGTTGCAATCTCTTGTGCCATTAGATTTTTTTTAATGAACTTGCGTGAATATCTGTTATGTTGGAAGATGAATTCAGAGAGCACCAAGAATCCAACAGTATCAAATCAAATATTGAATGATATATATGAAAATATTTAGGAAAAATATTTTTTTAATTATTGGTAGCAATAAAAAAATCATTCAAGCAATGAAGAAATGAAATTCGTATAGCTACAGCATTTTAATTATGACTACATAGTTAACTTTTATTAAATCAGCTATGAACAAGAGTAAGTGCAAATTGTCTTCGTTAACTAGTGTAACAACTGTTGGCATATTGACAGCCAGTAGAGAAAAACAGCTTTCTTTGAACATAAGAGAAACAAACAACATAATATCAATAACTTATAGTATATTGTTTAAAACTCAAAGCTACAGACCAGGGGTGTCAAAGTGGTGGCCCATGGGCTGAATGCATCACGCACAGGCCATGTCCACCCCGGCTCCGCAAAAGCAAAAAACGTCACAATACGTCATGATATGTCACGTGACACGATCGAGTGTGACACCCGTGCTATAGACCTCCCAGACGTAACAGCTTCAGTCATACATAGGAACTGAAGTGTATTATATGTGAAGGTAAAATGGGTTAGGGAAGACCTTTCTAGTTGATAAATGTGCAAGAATTACTATGTAATTCCAGATAGAATCCAATTTTTCCAAGCTAATTTCTCACTTCAGTTCCTGGCTCTTAATGTTTTGGACATCATGCTGTTGAAAACGATCATGTGATTGTGAATGATAGAACTTCATCATCTCTTGAGAACATGAGGTAGAGGAAGATTAGACTACAAACATTAGGCCACAAACATTAAGCTGAATCACTGGAAGATTTCAAGAAAAGATCTTGGCTTACCTCTTTTGCATATGAGGGTCATTCCAGGATACAATGACAATACAATTTCTACCTGAAGATTGCTTAGCTATCCAAGTGGTAGAAGTGGAAAGTGTTCTTTAAAAAAATGTTTTTAATTGAGCCATGCTGCTGAATGTCATGTTCCAGACAAGCAGCATTTCCATGGGATAGTACAAAAGTAGATTGCATGCTGTTGCTAAGCAACAGCACATGCCAACTTAAATTGAATGGAGGCCAGTGGAATCAATAGAAACCAAGTGGCTTTAGAGAAAGAAGGCTCACACCCAGAATGCCAAGTTCTTCTCTCGATAATGGTCATTTGGTAACACTGCCATATTGTACTTGCTGGGACTGGACTCTATACAAGACCATGCGTCTCTGTCAGATATTATAATCCTGCATTCAGTTGTACTGATTGATAATGGCAATATGTTAATTATAGTATTTGTTCATGAATTGTGAATTCATCAACACATTGCTGCACAAAATGTTCTACTCACTCCAGTAAGTGTCCACCCACTTATTTTCTTTCCTGCTTCAGTGATACAAATGACTTGCCTCTCATGTGCATATTTTAAAAAAAACATGAAAAGTGCCTTGCAAAATACTAAAATGATTCTACTATTGTAAAAGAAGGTTGTCTAAATACAAAATATATGAAAAATCTATGAAATGCAATTTTTGTCCAAAATGATTAATAATAAAAATGGTTTTAAATGCAACAACAAAAAGAACAGTAGGACTCTCTTTCAACAACATAAAGCTAATCAAGAACATACCACATCAAATATCCTTACTGGTAGTTTTGGCAGCAATTTATCACACTAACCATATCAAAAATTGCTATTTTGGAAATGTCATGTCCCCCTTTACTCTCCTCCATCTAGGGTGCCTGGTATTTCCATGACATTACTGGCCTCCTCCATATTGACCAGGCAGGCAGCAGTGAGCATGACTGAGATACTACAGGCAACCAATATTGGGCAGGTGTTTTTAATTTCACCAAGCCTTGACAATGAGTTCTGTAATGAGGATGCTTAATTTTTCAGCTGCTCTTTCCCTCCAAATCTTGTTCTTCGAGGACTCACAATGGAGGCTTTGATCTTTCAACATGGCTGAACTGGATAAAGTTAGCTTAATTCCATACAAGATTGATCTAGTTGGGATGTTACTACGACATGCTAGTCCCTGTTCTCTTGATCTGAAAACAGGCCCTATGTGAAGAAGGGATATAGTATAACTGTATGTCCTATATGTTATAATAACTCTTATCTAGTCTCTTGAGAAACAATTATAATAAGTAATTAGCAACTGAAGAAAAGCAGCAGTCAGCAGTTCTAGATAAGAATTGTGTACTGGGCCTAACCTTTCTTCAACCAAAGTAGTCATGTAGTACCAGCAATAGAAACCTGATCAGGACAATTTAGAGACAATTGTTCTATACCTTTCCCAATAACAGTTGCATATTCAAAATTAAATATATTCAGCTTGATTATAAAATGCTATAGTAGTCATAATTGTCTATTATTCAATATATTTCCCCCACTGCAATCAAAATTACACTTGGCAGTTTACGAGGATATAAATAAAACAATTTAAAATGTCCAAGTTTAAATGTAATCTCAACTGACAAATAACAATTATTAAAACCACAATTGAACTAAAATTAACAAAAATAAATCAATAAAAAGGAAAGAGGAAAGAAAAGATAGCATCAGATATAAACTCTGATGCTATCCACTCTGAACTCTGAAGAATTCCATCTTCAACAATTTCCAAAAGATCAGCCAGGAAAAGGCTATATTTTTTCTAGGAGCCTGTTCTACAGCATTGTGCTGTCACAAACAACATCTTGTTTCAGCTCCAAAAACCTCTCAAAAATATACAGCATGCTCAGTTTTTTTTCTTATTGTTCCAACAGATGGAGCTGATATTGGTTGGAATGGTGATCCTGCAGGGTATCCATGTACCAAACATAAAAGGTTTTATAAGTCAAAACAAGCACTGAAAATTGTACCCAGGTAGAAACCAATGAGCAATCAATCTATAAACCTAAATTTATATGCTCCCAGGACTGCAAGCCAGGAAGCACATGCATTTTAAATCAATTGAAGTTTCTGAGCAGAGGGCTTTATAGTAGTCTAACTGGATGGTAATCTATCACTTAATAGTTTATGCATGATTAAAATATTCTACAGCTAATCCTCGACATATGTCTACAATTGAGCCCAAAATTTCTGTTGCTAAGTGAGACATTTGTTAAATGAGTTTTGCCCCATTTTTTTACTTTTCTTGTCACAGTTGTTAAGTGAATTCCTGTAACTGTTAAAGTCGTAACACGGTTGTTAAGTGAATATGGCTTCCCCACTGACTTTGCTTGTCAGAAGGTTGCAAAAGGCGATTACATGTCCCAGGGACACTGCAACTGTCATAAATGCGAGTCTGTTGCCAAGCAACTGAATTTTGATCACGTGACCATGGGAATGCTACAGCAGTCATAAGTGTGAAAAACAGTCTTCAGTCGCTTTTTCAGTGCTGTTGTAAATCGAGGACTACCTGTATTTTTTATGCAATGCAGTGTAACATTGTGAAGAGATGAATAAAAGCAGTATAACAACAAGATGTCAGGAGCCATTCTACTGTCAGTAATATGTGTTGGAATAGATCCTAAATTAATATCTACAGCCTGCATTTTTGAACATTTGTGTTCCAAAAGACATTCTGACTGAAATGTCAGTGAGGTCACTTTTAGTGTAATATGCTGGACTTAAGGCCTTGTCTATCTTGGTTGTGGCTGTTGTAGAAGAAAGTGTTCAGATTGCTAATTTGGATAACTTAGATTCAGTGGGCCAAAAAAGAATATGATTAATTAGATGATTATTCATCAGAATGTTTTTCTTGTTGATAATTGAAGAGAGAAAAATTCAGTTTTGAAGGAATATCACAAATGTAAATACCAGCATTAAACAAAGATCTAGAAGCCAGCCCTGGTGGCTTAGATGAATAGGAAGCATTTATGGCGAAGAATGGAATTTAGCCCAGCACAGAGGGCTTGAAGTATAATTCTGACCAGAGAAACTCAGCAGGTATCCTCAGAATGAATAATCCTACAAATCAAAAGCAGCAGGAGTAGTTGGGAAAAGGAAAATATTCCTGCTCTTGCTGGCTGAGAGGATATTGAAGAAAAATTGATCATAGTGAAAAGTCTGAAACTGTCGGCCAGTAGTATAGTTGATATAGGAAGATTTGTTTTGTTCTGATAAATATATAAGAATCCCTTGTCTTTTTTTTTTTAAAAAAAGCACCAATTATTCGTCATTTTTCCATACCATTTCTTTGTAAGGGACTACATGTCATAACTTGGATGAAGAATGCAAGAGATATTTAAGACTCACTTCTGCTGCATTATATTCCCAGCAGAAAGGTAAGTTTCTTTGTTACTTTTGGCTGCTCATTCTCTTGATTAATTTAAATCATTAATTCAGATTTATATTTCATCTTTCCTCCAAGGGTTGCTTGTAGGATCTCTCTTATTTTATCAAAACAAATCTGTGAGGTGGGTTGGGCAAGAGGGCATGTTGATCCATATTTACCCAATGAATTTCTGTGGCCGAGAGTAGATTTTCTTCACTTCCACTCCACAACCACTATATCATAGTGGCTCCTTAAATGCTTGAAATTGTCCCTAAGGTCTGTAGCAATGCTGTTTCCAGATTTTAAAAATAATAATTCAAAGTGATTAGGGCACCACAAACAACAGTGCTTACTTTGAAATACCAACTTTTTCATTCAAAATATTATCATCAGATCTTGGCTACTTTTATTGTTACTTGAAAAGTTCATTAAAATATATTCACCATGTTGCCTTCATTTCATACAAAACAGCTGACAATATGATTGCTGCACTTTCATTCCATGCCTCAGAAGCTAATCACATCTATGTATTGAAGGTATTTCTGCAATTTCTATCTGATCAACCCATTAATAAAACTAACCCCAAATTAGGTTTAAGGCACATGACTTTTGTTATGTAGTTGGAAACCACAAGTAAGTATAAGCAACTTTGGAAATACATAACTGAGGTGAGGAAAAGTGAACTCTTTTTTTCTCTTTGCCACAATCATGATAAAAAGCTGTTATGTTTTCACATAAAATTTATCAGGCCACCAAGGAAGGGGGAAAATAGTCTAAGAGCTGTTCATACACCATATCATCAAGACAGTTGTTTAGCTGACCACAAAACCTTGTCTGCACACTTCTCATCCAAGGTGGGCTGCTGCCTTAGAAACATTGGAGAAAATACTCCATCCTCAGTGCTGATTATGATTCAGCTGAGTGGGGATGATGCCATCTTGTCCTTCACCTCAGGCAACAAAGTGCCTTGTGTTGGCCCTGATTGTAAATAGTGCTTTGTAAAGAAATGTTGATATTGTTTTTCCTTTTGAAATTAAGTATGTGGTACTAAAGAGGTTTTCAATATAGGTATAAAAAATAAACACGGTGTAATAGAGAAGAATGTTTGTATTTATTTTTCAAATTTATTATCAAATAATAATTCAAATGTATTATATATTTAAATAATAAACACATTCCATTTCCCTTCCTATCTTCTTTTACAGTACATTCTTTTTCATACTCCTTTTTTGAAAAATAAAGGCATTTTTCCCCATGCTGTGCCAAATAGGGTAATAATACTAAATTAAATGACTAAGAAGATATTTGGTGCTAAAAGCTCTATGATAGAAATAATGACACGAACTGCCATGTTGTTTTACTCCCCACAATCCTGTACTTTACAAAATGTACAGTTAAGTAAGGCATTCACTGAAATGGTAATGAAGTGCAGCCAAAATACAGATAATTATTTTAATTAATGGTAATGATTTTAATGGTTGAACATTTAAACTAATTAATTATGATTGATTGCTTATTCTTAATCAAGAATATGATTCAAAATTCTAATTGAAAAACTAAGAGTGGTGAGTACTAAACTGATTGTGATATATTCCTGTTCAGAGAATTGATATTTCTTTGGATTTAATATATTTTAAAATAAAATTTCTTGATATTGCTAGACAGCATATATAAGTACTTTCATTTCTATTTATTGGACATTAATAAGTGTTGGAACTCCATAATTTGCAGCAAGATTATTTAACCTTGCTTCACCCCTTGCTAACTTTATTCTGAAGGAGATTGGGAAATGGCTAAGATTGGGAAAAGCTATCATAGGGCATCTTAACAACACCACAAGAACATTTTCTTCAGGAACCTATCTCCATAAAATAAAGTTATGTGTGCACACGCACATGCACAGAGAGTATGTTAATTATCATACAATCCATTTTGGTGTGAATCACTATAAAGAGTGATCAAAATATTTGCACAAAAAAGTCACAACTTGCTTAGCAATAACTTAGAAAACAAAACAGTGAAGATGAATAAAGAATGCAATATTTATTTGAGATTATATTTCTTAAAACTTAGTCAGAGCTTCTGAGTAAATATGGGATAGGTGAGGTGTGATTGTTGAACCCAGTATGTTTGCATGCATGTATGTTTGTGTGGATAGATAGATAGATAGATAGATAGATAGATAGATAGATAGATAGATAGAGATAGATAGATAGATAGATAGATAGATAGATAGATAGATAGATAGATAGATAGATAGATAGATAGAGATAGATAGATAGATAGATAGATAGATAGATAGATAGATGATAGAATGATGGATGGATGGATGGATGGATGGATGGATGGATGGATGGATAGATAGATAGATAGATAGATAGATAGATAGATAGATAGATAGATAGATAGATAGATAGATAGATAGATAGATAGATAGATAGATAGATAGATATAAATGATGTAGACATATAAATTATATAGATACAGATACAGATATACACAGCATTCAGAAAGTTTTCAGACACTTTTCATTTTTGTCAATTTTGTTATGCTGCGGCCTGATTCTACAGTTTTTGAAGTTCATTTAATAAATTTGCAGACATTTCTAAAATTCTGTTTTCACTTTGTCATTATAGGGTACTGTGTGTAGATTAATGAGAAAAAAATGAATTTCAACAACTGTAGAATCAGGCTGCAGCATAATAAAATTGACAAAAGTGAAGAGGGTCTGAATACTTTCTGAATGCACTGTAGATATAGATACAGGTAGTCCTTGACTTATGACCACAATTGAATCCAACATTTCTGTCGCTAAGGGAAACATTTGTTAAGTGAATTTTATCTCATTTTATGAGCTTTCTTGCCACAATTGTTAAGTGAATCACTGCAGTTGGTAAGTTAGTGACACATTTGCTAAGCGAATCTGGCTTCCCCATTGATTTTGCTTGTCAGAAGGTCATAAAAGGGGCTTACATGACCCTGGGACACTGCAACTGTCATAACTATGAGTCAGTTGCCAAGTGTCTGAATTTTGATCATGTGACTGTGGGGATGCTACAAGTGTGAAAAATGGTCATAAGTCACTTTTTTCAGGGCTGTTGTAACTTTGAACTGTTGTAAGTCGAGGACTACTTGTATAGATAGAGACAGAGACAGAGGTAGAGATAGATAAATATGTTAAAGATATAGATATGTATGAATTGTGTTTGTACTTCACTGCAGTCAAAAAGACATTTGGGAGTTCATATATATCAACAAAAATATAATATTCACAGTAAATATATATGTATATATATATATTTAATATTCCCATTATAAACCCTAATGGGGTGCAGTGACTTTCTGGAGGACAACAGATTTTCATCATGAATATTTACTATACAAGCAAAACTCAGCTCCTGACACTTTTGCATCCAAATTAAGCATCAGTTCACTTGTGAAAGCATCAGACAAATAAACAAACTTCAGAAAGTTTGTCATTGTAGCAGCTACATCATCAAAAACATTTTAACCCATGTGTTTTTAGTCCTGTTTTTTATAGCCAGGAAGATTAGATGAACAGGATACTACTTCCTTATTAAGTTGCAATATTTAAAAGCAATCAGATATCAGTGATGTAATCATCAGTTAATGTATCAAGAACTGGTATTCTTATTTGACTCCTTAAAAAATATTGAGTGTTTGAATATCTTCCAACTATCCTAAGAATGAGTAGAATAGAATGTTAGGGTAAAACTAATCCCTGTTAACAGAAAAACTGCCCCCCAATTATTACAGTAAAAAGATGATTTTTTAAAAAAATAATAATAAAAAGAGCACAAAATAGAAAGTATAAATAGGAGGATTATATTGTGAATATGGATCTTTTTGAAAGCCAGGGCTGCTGCTTAACTAAATCCAGCCTATGAACTCTCTAATTAGAACTGATGTGCTTATTTAGTTTCCAATTCATCACAGGTGGGCCCACGTTAATGTGACGACAAAAGTAAATTACCAGTATTTGGCAATCTCATTTAATGTCATTCACATCATTAGTTCAAACTTCAAAATGCATTTTTTTAAAAATCGTTCTTAGGTAATGCAACAGCTCCCAGCTAGCAGACACTCTCATTGTTCACAGTGGCAAAATGCCTTTCTATACAGTGCTATATAAAGCAATTGCCGCAAGAATAATTGACAAACACCCCTTATATCATGTTGCCAGTTAAATGTGTCCTTAGGCAAACTGTTGTTGGAGAGACTAACACCCACTTTCCTCTGAGTAAGATCATTTGGGAGTGGCTGTTTAGATTGGCCTACCTTGTCCCTACTCCTTGAAGGAATATCTCATAAAAATTTCAGATCATTTAATTATAACCATCTTTTGCAATTACACTTCAGAGAGTTTCCTCCTGCCACTTTTCATTTGCTTCCAAACCCCCTTGTGGGATTTATGGAGCTTTCTTCAGAATCTGAAAGAATCTTGGTGCTTTGCTGATAATCTTACTAACATTATAGCCACACATTAAATCAAGAAATATCATGTAAAACTGAGAGTGTGTGAGGTGTGTATGTATGCAAATGCATATGTGCATGTCTCACATACAAACACACATACACAACTGAGAAAGCTTAAGATTTATAAAAATGGTATAACTGATCATAACTAACACCAGCTGTCTTGTAAGGCATTTGTTTAAGTTGGGGTTGGCATAGAAGTAATGTTCACAAAATTAAATTAAGGATTGTATAAAACCGCACTTTTGCTGAAAGCTAATGCAAAGGTTAATTCGAAACCTACATCTTGTTCCACTTGTAGACCGTAAAGGTCCAGGCAGGATTACATGCACTATATATACATATACCGTGTTTCCCCAAAAATAAGACCCGGTGTTATATATTTTTTGGCTCCAAAAAGACCCATTAGGGCTTATTTTGGGGGAATGTCTCATTTTGGGGGGGATGGAGGTGCCCCACACGCCCTCCCCTGGCCTGCGCGGCTTCAGAGAGTGTCTGGCAGGCGGAAGGAGGCAGCAGTCAGGGTCCGGTGGGCCAGTGCTGCCGTCGCAAGGTGAGGTGAGGCAGGTGGATGGGGGTGGAGCTGCCCCACACATCCCGGACCCGCACACGTCAGGGCCCCCACAGCCAGGTCACTTCCCACTCAGCGACCTCCCCGCGCCCATACTATAGCCATATAGAAACACCTTTCAGAGATTTTTCCTTACCTAAACAGAGAAACAGAATGACCACTGACAGACTGCTATTGTTTTGGTTTCAGAATTAAGGAAGAAAATATTTTATTAAAGAAGAAATATGTGTAGCAAGGCAAATATAGATCCTTTTCATTTAACATAGGCTCCTTTGAATGACAATATTTGTGATTGAGCTGCCATTCTTTAAGAATATTCTAATATTTGCATTGTGTTTCCCTGGCTTAATGCAACATACTTTAGCAAAATACCGGTTTCTCCAGATAAATCAGCATATTTTTCATGAGTTGTCCTTGTGCTTTATGTATAATAAGAGCAAAGCATGACTGTTTTGGTAATTGTGTTCTCTGAAGAGAGACTTCTTCACCTTCTGATAAATTGAGCATAAGTCTTGGAATCACGATGAAGTCATGTTTGAAAACACCAATGTTTATCTTTGCTAATATGAGATTCTTCTATGATCATCAATATTCCATTGCAAAGACTTGGAAGATCCAAGTTCCCTATTAAAATTATGGAAGATTCTACATTCAATTCCAGTTTATGTGGTGGCAATTGAATTCAGGAATTATGTTGGAAAATGAGAAGCTTTAGCTTCCTTACTGATAGCATTGAAGAGACAATGTTCTTCTATCATTCCAAAAAATTGATTTTTCTTGTAATTTCATTGAGATGAACCAAGATATAAGGACATGTTAAAACAAATTTGCAGTATTCAAGGTCTTTTCAATGTTACAAAGAGCACTTTCATTCAGTTTCATGGATATCTTGAATCTTGAATATGTGTCCTGCCACTGATATCAATGTTACTGCCATAGGAGATGATGTGGTTTTTCCAGGGAATAGGAATGCACAACAGTGAGGGCAGACTTTGGTCATGGCACTAAGATCAGCAAAAATACAACATTGTGCAAGTCATGAATTTTGCTGTGCTATTTTTTTTGTTGAGATTTTATTGAGGTGTTATCATGTTGAGGAACTCTCACTGCTATTAATCTTAATTACATATTATCAAGTTGATCTTCTCTCTCCTCCATCTTTTTTTGTCTCTTCATGCTGTTTTTTTCCTTGTAAATCTGGAGATGTTTAGCCCTTCATTCCTTTGTTTCTTCATCTTTCCTCCTGATTGCCACATTCTGATGCTGTTTGGTGTCATCTCTTGACCATGACGTCCCCATTCTCTTTCCACGTAATATAATTTATTTTAATTTATTGTTTACCACAATGTTGTACATTGCCATTCTTACCTCAGAACAGTTTAGAATCCCTGCCAGCTCCTCCACTGTAGAAAGCTATCAGAGACAGAATAAAAATAGGATCACATGATCTCCAGAGGGCTAGGACAGGATTTAGCTACCTGGTGGCTGAAGGAGGAGCTGGTTTGCACTCAGGTTCAAAGCAGGAAGCATGGCTAATGAATTTGACTGACAGCAAAGAGATCCAGTTTCTACCCTATCTGCAGTCAAAGCAGCTCACTTGGTAACTTTCAGTCTAACCTAGCTCAAAGGGCTGCTTTAAAGAAATATAAGAGAAAGGAACTCTATGGGATATAGATGCATGTGTATGTTTGTGTGCCAGAGAAAGGGTAGATAAAGCAATAAATATATCCATGCCTTTCTTCATGCACCTTAAAGTTGTTACTTCTTTATGGAACACATGATGAGTCAATTCCTTACCGCTGGGTGGGGGAGGGAGTGGGGATTGTGAGGCTGGGAAACTGATAAATGTTGAAAATGAAGATCATGTGACCAAAATAGCAGCAGCCAGAAGCAACCACAATCTCTCCAGATTTCACTCCCTCACAAGTCAGGGGTCCCAGATTTTGGACATATTCTGTAAATTAGCCTATTTGAGGAAGCTTAGTTCAAAAGTTGTTGCCCCATGATGTACCATTTGTCCACGTAAAGGTCATGGTAATGAGATATTTAGTGGTATATAGTAAAACAACAAGAATAGAAATGGATATAATGGCCAGCATGTGTTATCTTTATCCTACAGAGTGTTAATAGGTCTTAAACATGCCCTATTTTGTTCTGACCAAAGTTGGATGCACTTAATAGACTCGTAGGCACCCTTGGGCAATTCTGCATATTCTATCACTTACTTAGGTTGTATCTCTGAACATTCTTGCCAGGGGTCAGGAAATATGTTTTCAATGACAACAAACACAATGAATTGGACAACCACACAAGCAGAAGGTGGAAGAAAGATCCCCACTACTACTAGCATTGACAGGCCACTGATTAGGGATTACGTTTTCTCTAATACTGTCTCCACCCAACCACAGAATGTCGTTTTGAAGAATCATTTGCAGTAAATGAACGGAGAGGACCGATGAGGCCAGGAAATTGGTAGAAAATAATGGGGGGAAAGTGGGTAATCTGATGAGGATAATAACCTCTTCAAGCCAGTGTCCTATTGCATTAGGTTTCTCATGAAATTATTTAAAACAGCAGGGAATCAAACATCCCTAGAGCATTAACCTCTAGCTTGTGCTTATTGAAGGGAATCAGGAGGATATTTATGAGCTTGTGCATCAAGAGAATCTGATGTCCCAGCCTATGTCAGATAGAGTCATGGGATTCTGGGATATTATCTCCCATTGATTGAGAACAGAATTCCAGTTGCTCCTTAACATAGCAGAGTCAAAAGCTCATCTCTCAGTTCAGTGCTTTAGGCAGGCTGCCAGCTATTCCTCACTGCTTTGTTCTTTTTCCTGCTTGCTCATCTAAGGTTTTTCTTGCATGCTATCACATTCTGATAAAGGAGTGATTTAAATCCAAGTAGGCCATAATGTCTGGTGTACCAGGACTATACTGCAAGTTGGACAGTGGGCTATGGCATTTTTGTATGCAATTAAAACAAGATTGGTTCTGTAAAAATGTCTTAAATATATATAAACAATGACAACAATAGCCTAGAAGTGACTTTTATTTTTACCCCACACTTTGCTTCTTCTTCATATTTCAAGAACATTATCTTCAGAAGACCTCATCATGATATTCAGAAAGCCTCGGATGATATTTTGCTATTCAAGGCAGAAAAAAAGAACATAAAAATCCAACACGATGGTGTTTTTTCTGTCACTATAATATTGTTTTACAGAGGTCTTTCTCAGGCTGGTAGAAAAAACAAGCTATACAGAATGAATTGCAGTAATTGAAAAATAAGATGTCAAGGATGTGAATTACTGCTGTGGGGTACCACACCTCCTCTTTCCCAACAACAATAGTTGGAACTGTCCACTCAGGAACTGTCCAAACCAGAATCTCCCTAACCCTCATAAGTGAACAGTGGTATTGAATACTGCCAGGAGAAAGCAGGATAAGGCAGCTGCACTAAATTCTGCCATAGATCTTCCACAAAATAAACCAGCGGAGTTTCAGTCCCACAGCAAGGCCATAACCCAGACTGGAGGGAAACTAGACAAGCATTTCACTTGCACATGAGCCAAAAGAAAATAAAGAGACAGACTTCACAACCAGACAATCAGCAGCTTCAAATATTAAGGAAGATTTCAGCATAGAACAGTTATGCAGTAATTCACTTCTGTTCTTGTTCTATGAAATGCATTCATACCCCAAATGTCCTGATTAAACTTTTAGCAACCAATCTTATTGTTGTTGTTTTTAAAGTATGTAGGAAAGCTACAAAGGGAAGAACTCAAGTGCATTAGATAAAGTGGAGATAATCATTTTTAAAATGGCCTAAACACCTTGCATTCTTTTTATGGTTGAAAGAACTGCCCTTTATTACCAGATTTAAAGATTTTAATATTTACTGATAAGATGCTAAACAATCTTGAATTGGGATATCTGACAGATTGCCTTCTTGCTGCCTGAAGGCTATGATCAACATTAGAGGCCGTCCAGATTGTGGCAGATGTGGGCATTCACTAGGTGTCAACACAGAAAAGGCCCTTTTCTGTTTTGGCACCCTCTACCTGAAAAACCATCTGTGTGACTTAAAACATGCATGCAGCCTGAGAACATTTTTTTAATCTGCAATTTTGCATTTGAGAATATAAAGTTGTTTTACTTATTGGCTTAATTTACTCTGTGTATTTTATCCTGATACAGTAATTTGTTACAAGCAATGTCTTTTTATATATAAATGGAGTGCCCAGTGTAAAAGAAAAAAAGATACATTATTTAAATAAGTGAACTGTGAAGATAAAATTTGTTCTTTCAAGGGCATTCTAGTCACTTTTGCCTCATAAAAGGCTTTATTTTTGCATATTACTAGTAAGAGCATTTGAAAGGAAGAGACCCAGGGTGGACCTTCCCTAACCTTTCATAATAGATTTGTGCTTTAGTCTGGCAAGATTAATGTCTGGTGCAAGGAACCAAGAAAAACACAAGGGGTTGCTTCAGAGTAATTTCTTTATTGTTGTTCACCTATAGACAGGAATCTTGCCAGACTAAAGAAAAACTCTGCATAATTATTAGATATACCTTGTGGAAGGATAGGGAGGGTCCACTCTGACTTTCTTCCTGCATACCGAACATTCCACACCAAGTTGTCGCTTTGCTCCTTGGCAAAGACCCCTTCCTTCCTGTGACTTTGTACCACCTGGCCTATACAAAGAAGGCATGATCCTTCAAGGATCACAGGTGACGTGATCTATCTCTGCACTCAAAGGGAAATACTGGAGAGTGTACCTTTCAACTTACAAAATATTAAATAAGTAGTAATCCACTGTGATCCGCCTCTTCACTTTAAGGTGGAGCTTCTGAGCATACAATACATATGTGCAGACTAATGCCTGAAGCACAACAAAGTAAGTAATGTATATTCTGGGAATGGCCTAGTATTTACAGCTTTTTTTTAATATTGAGTATTTTCACAGAGAATTCAATTGTTAAACTGAACATTAAATTGATAATGCCTGGATCTTCTTAGTTGTTGGAATCTTTTTACTAAATTTTGTTAATGCTTTTTCTAATGCTACATTGGTTTGGGTTCAGATCAATCATGCCCCCACTGACATCAGTTTTTCCTATTGATTACTGCAGTGGTACTTTAAAATGGGCCTGTCTGAATCAAAACCATTATCATAATTTCTGCTATTCTTCATATATGTTCTGATTAATTTATCCCAGCTTCATAAAAGGGCAAGAGACACTGGAATATATCAATTTGCAATGGTCAATTGAATTTTATTATGGATGGGCTAAGATAGGTCTATATTTAAAAATGTATATATAAAAAAAACTATAAAATCACAGTGCTGTTGAAATGTAAATATAGGAAAGGAAGTGGGGAAGGAAAAAACATCATAATTTAGAACACAGAAATCAGAAAAATTGCATTTGACTTTCTTTTCACACCCATCAAATGTAAGAGGCAATTTGAAAGTTCACGGTAACAAAATGAAAAAGAAATTGCCCAACAGTTCTCTTGGGATAGAAAAAGATGCAATAATTCAAACAGTTCTCTTGGGATAGAAAAAGATGCAATAATTGAAAAAATAAAAGAAGAAAAATTATACAAATTTGTCTGAACAACTCTTAGCCTTTTACTCTGCATCAATAGACTCCTCTATCATATACTAAGAACTATTATTTAAAAATCTTTTAGGTGCATCAATAAAAAAGAGATGTGATCAGTATCTTACAGATAAAAGCCCATTTATTCTACATTTTTACACTTAAAATGTTCAATAAATGGAACCAAATAAAAGCAAACCAAAGAATAGGTGATATTCAACAGGAGTTTCCAAAACAAAATATACATTTTGCTGGTAGTATAATAACAATAACAACAACAATAACAATAACAATAACAATAACAACAACAATAATAATAGTCCAACCCCCTGCTCAGGCAGGAAACCTATACCATTTCAGACAAATGGCTGTCCAGTCTCTTCTTAAAAACTTCCAGTGTTGGAGCATTCACCACTTCTGGAGGCAGGTTGTTCCACTGGTTAATTGTTCTAACTGTCAGGAAGTTTCTCCTTAGTTCTAGGTTGCTTCTCTCCTGGATTAGTTTCCATCCGTTGCTTCTTGTCCTGCCTCAGGTGCTTTGGAGAATAGCTTGACTCCCTCTTCTTTATGGCAGCCCCTGAGATATTGGAACACTGCTATCATGTCCCCCCTCACCTTCTCTTCATTAAACTAGACATACCCAATTCCAGCAACCATTCCTTATATGTTTTAGCCTCCAGTCCTAATCATCTTGTTGCTCTTCTCTGTACTCTTTCTAGAGTCTCAACGTCTTTTTTACATCGTGGTGACCAAAACTGGATGCAATATTCCAAGTGTGGCCTTACCAAGGCATTGTAAAGTGGTATTAATACTTCACGTGATCTTGATTCTATCCCTCTTAATGCAGCCTAGCACTGTGTTGGCCTTTTTGGCAGCTGCAGCACACTGCTGGCTCATATTTAAGTGATTGTCCACTAGGACTCCGAGGTCGCTTTCACAGTTACTGCTATTGAGCAAGGTACCCCCTATACTATACCTGTACATTTGGTTTTTCTTGCCTAAATGTAGAACCTTACTTTTTTCACCATTGAATTTCATTTTGTTAGATAGTGCCCAGTGTTCAAGTCTGTCTAGATCCTCCTGTATCTTAAGCCTGTCTTCTGGAGTGTTGGCTATTCCTGCCAGCTTGGTGTCGTCTACAAATTTGATGATTTCCCCATCTATCCCCTCATCCAAATCATTGATGAAGATGTTGTGCCCAGAACAGAGCCCTGGGGCACCCCACTACACACTTCCCTCCATGTAGATGCGATTCCATTGAGGACCACATGCTGAGTACGGCTGGTCAGCCAGCTCTGGATCCATCTGGTGGTGATGCTGTCTAACCCACATTTTTCTATCTTATCAAGTAGTAGGTTGTGATCTACTTTATCAAATGCCTTACTGAAGTCCAAGTAAATTATATCCACAGCATTCCTCTGATCCACTAATTTTGTCACTTGGTCAAAGAATGCAATAAGATTTGTCTGGCATGATCTGTTTTTGACAAACCCATGTTGGCTTTTAGTAATGACTTTGTTTGCCTCTAGGTGTTCGCTGATTCGTTGTTTGATTATCTTTTCCAGAATCTTCCCAGGTATTGAGGTCAGACTGATAGGTCTGTAGTTTCCTGGATCTAATTTTTTCCCTTTTTTGAAGATGGGAACTACATCAGTTCTTTTCCAGTCCTCTGGTAGTTCCCCAGTGCTCCAGGATCTTTGAAAAATATAGTTCAGTGGTTCTGAGATCACATCTGCCAGTTCCTTGAGAACCTTGGGGTGTAATCCATCTGGTCCTGGTGATTTGAACTCGTCTAGGCTGGACAGGTGCTCACTTACCATTTTCTTGCCTATCTTAACTTGTGTTTCTAGTGGTTTTCTCCATTTGCAAAACTCATAACTCATCTTTTAGAACCCATTGATCCTTCACTCTACCTTTTCTTGTTTCATCTATAAATCTCTTAAATATCCCATCTGTCCTGTATTCAAACATAACTGTTAAATTTTTCAGTTCCCAGTTCCGCCACTGAAGATTATACAACTCATAAATAGCTTGATTCTTAGGCTACTTAGGCTACTCTCATTCACATGACTTAATAGCAACCAGCAATGTACTCCAGGGGGAGGGGAGAAGGCTGTTCAAAGCAAGCAAGTTGGCAGATGTGTTGTGATGCAAATCTTGTCTGTCACCCTATCTTAACAGCCTCCTGCAAATGCCATTGATAGTAGCCATTGATTAATTATCCATCTCTGCTCCAAGGAGCCTTTGCTATATTATAAATGAATCTAATATAACAACTTTTTTGGTTAACAGGCCAGGCAAAACATTTTCTACTATGTGTTCCTGATTATCAGTAATTCAATGTAGTTTATGTGTGCCAAGTACTCGGGTGTATGTTACATTTCCAAATCAAAATCAAATTTGCAATATGCAAGCATTCTCTATGCACCCATAGACAATACAAAATAGTTATATAATATAACAATATAATGATCTGCCTCTGAAACTGCAATCCCTGTGCAGCTGAGTGCTAAACTTACTAATTTTCTTTGTGGGAAATAGCCTTTTGAGGCACCAGCAGCATTAAGAGTCTCTAGTAGGTCCTATATATCATATCAATCGCTCAGAAGTAGCTTTAGATCTTTAGGTTGACACATATCTACTTTTGTGCCATATCAACTTCTTGGATCTCCCCTGTGCCATTTTCCTTTACCTTCTCTTTGATGCTAAGAATATCATCTTCGATCCCTCTCTTCTTTGCCCACTTATTGCTCTTACTTTCGACAATCTCACAAGAGTGTTTTCAACAGACAGAAAATGATTTTTAAAAAAATATCTGCCTTTTTAAGAGAGAGAAACAAGGGGTTCTGTTAAATTCTTCACTTTTCAAGCACTTGAGTAAGATCTCCGCAAAATCAACCTGTACAACTTTCTTCACAACTAATTCCTGTTGAATGAGTTTGTTTTAAGAGTTTGCATTGAATGTATCTGGGAAACATGTTGCCTCGCTGAAGATTTTGTGTTCCAGTTCATCTAGAAATACGTTGTTTGGCTGGTTGTGAACAGGTTATATGATGTTGCAATGCTTCCAGAAATACCCATTCTTTCCAAGCACATTGAAGCTTTTCCTTTACTCTCTCCCATTATTCATGCTAAAATTAAGAAAAGGCTTAAAGGACAAAGGACATATTTGTCATAGGCACTGTGCCAGGGACTACATTCAAAAAAGTAAATGAGGCCAAAAGAAAAATGCGAATGAGTAAACTCTAAAGCAGGGCTTTTCAACCTGTGGTACGCGTACCACTTGTGGTACATTAATGAGTGGCAGGTGGTACACAGCCCTGCCTAGCCAAGTGTAGTGGGGAAGGGAAAGAGCCAGCACAGGCAAAGACTTACAGTGAGAGAGTCCTCTGGAGCTGCAGATTTTACTTATGAATGGAGCCATTTGGGGAGGCTGCCTTATCCAGCAGCCAGTACTTACATTTCTTTTTCTTCCTTAAGTGCTGGCTGGGCTCCTTACTTTCCTTTCTAGCCAGTAGCTAATTCTTAAAGGGGAAGTGCCTTTTTAAGCTAGTTCACTCAGCAGCTTGTCTTTTCTGTCTCTGGAGGCCTTTCCTTGTTTGATCAATATAGGGAAGAGGGAAAATATGGGGGGGGGGGTTCAAATTCTTCCTTCAGAAGGAGATGGGAATGAGAAAAAGGGAGGCAGGGAAGGGAGGGAGGGAAGGAAGTCCCGCCTTAGCACTTGGCCACCAGCAGCCCTGCCATTGACTTTGCTTGTCAAAAGGTTGCAAAAGGGGATCACATGACCCTGGGACACTGTGACCATCATAAATATGAATCAGTTGCCAAGCATCCAAATATAAATCACATGACCCTGTTGCTGCAATGGTCATAAGTGTGAAAAATGGTCATAAGTCATTTCAGTGCAATTGCAACTTTGAACAGATTTTTTTTTATCACCAAGTTTTTGACACCTTGCTAGGTGGTACTCGAATATTGCCATATCCTAAAAGTGGTACAATCGGTGAAAAGGTTGAAAAGCCCTGCTCTAAAGCATACATATACATTTAATTTTATATGAATTAAATGAAATCATATTATATTAACAAGGATTAATGTGATTTTGTCATATCATTTGCAGGTTTTTTTTTCTCCTTTCATCACATTAACAATTACAATTTGTAACCAATATTTTTGGAGCTCTACGAGCTGGAGTCAAAGCTGCTAGGGCCAGATGCACCTTCACCACCAGAAAAAAAGTAAACTGTATTTATGGGTTAATAAATTGCTTATTATTAAGTAATATGCACATTGTCAATATTGTGAGTCACAAACGATCTGAGTTATCATGCAAAACAGAATACAAAGACAGGATGATTTATAGGACAGTTCAATAGAGCCAAATCTATAAGTGGTAAGTCCCTAAATAGTAGTTCCTAACTGAGGTTTTAAGAAGAATTAAGTCAGATGTCTCCAACTTTGGAGGGTACAATTCTGAAAACACTGTAGACTAAATGGTTACTGGGGCAAAGTCTGCCCATTTACACAAAAGGACAGCCATGGACAACATAATATATTACAAAGCACGATTTTAACAGATAGCTACAGAGCACCCTCCCCTTCCAGGGTCTAAATTCACCCCAAGTCACACTTCATCTCCATACCATTAAAAGTTCAGTCCCAGGGTTATGACAGGATGATATACCATAAATATTATCACTGTGCATAGACAGAAAAGATATAGATGTGGAGTATGAATGAATCAGAGTCAACATCAATAATAGGCTATAAATATACCCCATTTCAAGCTTTAGGAAGGGTTGCATTTTCAAATTTGTGTGTGTGTGTGTGTGTGTGCATGCGCACACATGTATGTGTGTGTGTATATTATGCATTTGTGTATGATGATTGTGCATTTGTAAAAGAATACAAAATAAAATATAATTCTAATGAATATATCTGATAAATAATGATGATAGTGTCCATATTTCTTTGTTTAATTCTGAGTTTCTTGAAAAACCTTCTTGAAGTGTGGCTGTAATGGATCATTACGTCCATAATGTGCTCAGTGTTGGGAGTGAATTTAGAACAGTTTTTAGGTTGCATACTGTTTTCTTCCAGATAATTTACTGGATTAAAATTAGCAGTGTGAAAAGCTGTAGAGAAATCTAAATGTCTGCCAAATCAAAGAAATAATCACATTTTTATGAATATTTAATATCATAGTCATGGCAAATAAGGCAAGTAATTAGTACTTACCATATATTTGCAAAGTATTATTTTATGTAAACGCTACATTCTACTAGTTTGATATAAATTATTCATTGTATTTCCCAACACTGACACAAACCAGTAAACATTTAAATCTATGTGTTATTCTTTTCTTGTCTTTAATGATATTGTGTAGACTGAATTTTGGAGAGAAGATTATTGGTTTTTTTTCCAAAGAGGATAGAAACAAGAAGGTCATTTAAAGTCACCTACTGTATTGTACATCCCTGTAAAAAAAGACAGCTAAGATGCTAATGTACAAGACACATATTCTTTCATTTGTACTGATGAAGAGCAACCTCTAAAGACAGCTCTGGAATTATTTGTAATGGCACCTGGGAAGGGTTGCTTATAAAAAGAATTCCTCTTAAAAGATCTGGAATCATGTTTCAGAAATACCACTTCACAGACACTTCCAAATACTGACAATAAATAAATGATAATGAGACCAACTCAGAACCCATCAGAACCGGTAAGAACTTTTCCACTTCTCATCCTTCAAATCCTCTCAACTGAAGCCAACTTGAAGTTCCTTTAATTTCTGTTCATCTTCAATCACTGAAAACACAGAGCTCACCTTCACCCAATCACTAAAAAAAATGAAAGTAGTTTTCAGTGCCATCTAAAGCCCCAAAAATCTTCTCACCTCTTTGTACATGAAAAGGAAATAAAATAGCTTGCTAGCCTGCCCCATGTCTATGTTTAGATATTGCATCCATTTGTCTGCCATTTGCCAGGAAATATGCATATTACTAACAGTAAGACTTGTTAAAACCACCCAGCCATCTTCTCTCCACTGCATTCAATAGTTCCTTTTGGGAACAATTGATATGCCCTTATTTTGGCAAAAGACACTTTTCTCCATTGATTTAGTTGTGGTTCTGTGTTGTTGGGACAAATGGAAGACAGACATAATCAAAACAAGATTTGCAAATGGATACCAGGACAGGATGCTGAAACTCTCAGGGATAGAGAGGGATATATTAATGCTTGATTTGAGTGAAAGAGTAAAAAAAAAGGCACCAATGCAAAAATAGTCCATCCACATGTTCCTCAGATTTTTGTTGCTGAAATAAAGTAAACTAATTTAAGTAAAGTAAAATGAAACAGCTTTGATCTTGAACATTGTAGCAGAGCCAAAACCAAAATCAGGTCAGTTTACAAATCAGTATAGATTTAGTGCCAGTTTTGAAACAGCACAGAACTGCATTGTTTGAGCTTGGGCTCAGGCTAGAGTTTAGCTCCTTGATAAACATTGATATTGTTGCAGATGAAGAAAATAATTCCTACTCACAATTAGCTATCCTAATGATACCTTGGATTACAAAAGAAATTTAACCAAAACAAGCCAAGAGAATCCAGCAACTTATCTGAATCAGTGGCGTGTTTAAGTTAATCAATATTGGACAAAATTGTATGTTTGTCCAATTCTTTATCTTCTTTTTCCTATATTATTTATTATCTTTTAGCTCTTGATTCAACTGTTTTTACTATTTGTTATGGGGGGAAATAACTTTGAAATTATAGAAAATGCAGTCTGTCTGAAGGTTTCTGATATAAATATACTGTTAAGAGATAAGAGACAACTCAAGACATACAAAATTAGAAGAGAGCTCAAGATCAGAGCATGTTTGGACAATGGGAAAGATGTAATCGCCACACTGTTTGAATTTTCAGTAAACACTCTTTACATTATGAGCATCAAATAACTGAAAGAAAATGATACAGTGAATACATTAAGAAAAGGTACCATTTGAAGCAAACAACTCAGTGGAGAATGCATAATTATTAATATATTAATTGGCTGTGGTACCTTGCTTCTCTTATAGCCTATGACAGCTTTCTGGTTCACCACACTACTGATTTTTCTACTGGTTCTATGAAAGCATCCATATGGGAATGGAACCTAAAAGCAATAAATAATGGAATTAGAAATGTTCTAATAATGAAATAAGACTTTAAGAAATCTTTTCTACTTTCTAGGCTGCATTACTACAAAATTCGTATTCTGGATGTCTATCACAACTGCAGCTAAGGAAAAGTAGCATACCAAATTTTTAGTGAAGACAATTTAAGGGGAAACATAAGGTTCCCCAAATGTTTATTTTTCACTGTAATATTTTAAGCCAAGATGTCTCTTCAGGTAGATTCATCCTGATCCGTAGGCTCCACCTGGTATTTCTCTAGCCAGATGGAATTGCAGATTATTTAAGATCATGAATTTCCATTAGCAGTTACATTTAAATACTTTTAAAAAGAGTTTTCCAAGGTGCCAAACAAACTATTATACCAGGGTATGATGCCAAAGAGTGAAAGGGCTGTACAGAGTAGTGTTGCAACATGGTCTTTGAAGTTTCTGTCTTTGAAAAATATATATACCTGGGATACACACATCTGTGTGTCTGTGTTCTGATTAAGTTATTCTACATATGAGACAATATTCATAGATCAAGTTAGCGTTTTAGTGGAAAGACTGGGGTCCAGCCAAATTCTGCTTTAGAATTAATTTTCTTGGAAATTAAATTCAGATTGTCTGATTATTTGAGCCCTTGCTTATTCCTAAACAACATTTATGCTTTTGTTTTTGTTCCAAAAAGCAATTGTAAACTAATAGCCTAATAGTCCAAGAAATTAATCGGCAAAGCTAGACATATTCTTGAAAGAAAGATTAGCTAAGGGAAGTTTATCTGTAAACTCAAAAAAGCAAATAAAGCTATTCTTTTTTTAAAGAAAGATGCTCTGAGTTGAGTGGAAATGTCATGCACACTGACTGAACATTATTTTTGCAACTGCCATCTTGTCTCATAATTATACCAATATGTTCATAATCATCTAGTACTTTACCAGACAGGAGATAACAGGCATTCGCAAGCATATTTGGTGTGAATCTTTTTTCCCCAAAAAAACACTTTAGACTCCCTTTGAGTTAACTAATCAGAAAAGTTTTTATTTTGTTTACAGATTTCCAAATATGGTTTATTTTAGTAATAGTAAGAATACTACTGATCTGGAGCATAAATCAGTCATTAGATCTGAGAAAGTTGCTATGAACATAAAACTGAATGATGAACATCAGAAAAGACTACTAGATGAAATAAAATATTTATCTAGTCTAAGATCAAGGAGCTTAGCTTGGCCAGCCAGAATACTTCTAAGATATTTATTGGTGTGCTGTGAAATCAACAGTTACCTCTTAAAGTTCCTCTACCTAGTAACTGGCATTTAAAAGGCCACTATTCTTGAACCTAACATGATTAAAAGCTGCTGATACATCCTATGAAAATCCATCTAATCCCTCTTTTAGGCCATCTAAGTTAGGAAGTTACAAGACAGATCTTCACCTCACTTGTAGATGGATAGATGGATATAGGTTTATATATTGAAGAATCACTAAATCAGGGGATTACAATAAGACCTCTCAGAAATTACCATGCAGCCCTTCATTAAATATCTCCAGTATTTCCAAGCCAAACCATTTCTTTCAATTTTCCAATGGTATGTCCTTTCTTATATTTTTCATCCTTTGGTTCTTGTCCTGTCCCTGATGCAAAAGATAACAAGTCTGTACTATCTTCTATGTGACTGCCCTTAAGATATGTGTAACTAGCATAAAATTTCCTCCAGTTCTTATCCCCAAGCTAAACATTTCCATTCTCACTGACTTACTCTTCAAAGTTGCAGAAGCAATCTGAAAGCAATCTGTGATTATATTCACTTCTGTTGATTTGAAATGAGTCAACAGTGCTGTGCCCTGGGCTACAGTAGCAATTGCAGCAATGCTTGTCAATTTTCCTAGACTCATTTTGTCTGGGCTACTGAAAGGCAACTGCAAAGCGATCAACTAGTTTTTCCTTATAGGGCCTAAATCCCATATATCAAGAGCTTCCTGATATGGAGAAACAGAATCATAGAATTTCAATCTTGGTTTACCAGACTAATTGTTTGTTGCTTACTTGTTTTTGTTTTTTTGTTTTTTTTCAAAAGTAACCACATATGATCTAATGGTACTAGACCATACTTCTTCAGACTACTTTCTCTCACTTTTATGTTGTTGAGGAAAAAAACTATTTATGCTTTTCTACAGGCCTTCTGCACTTAACTTGTTCTTAATAATTTCTTTAACACTAACACTATCACAAAATTGTGTGCATATGTCTACACATGTAAATCCGTACAAAGCTTATTCCAATAATGTAAGTGGTATGCAAAACATGACATCATGCCACAGAGATAATCCTCCATGTTAGTAATTTTTAGATAGAATAAACCTATGATGTGAAGCATAATATGCAAAGGAAAAAAATGACAAACTTAATCCTATGAGTAAAAAAAAAACTGAGTAAGGTAAAGTCTGCACAAAAGCAAATAGTAGTCTTTAGATATCTATCCACCCACAATTTGGACCGCGTGACCTGTTGGTAGGAGAGGGCAGCAGTCTGAAAAGGAGAAGCAAGACAAATCAATCATTAAAATTGCAACAATCACGGTGCAAGCAAATCGGCCATACTTTCTATGACTGCCATAAGGCTTGCAGTGGCACAGCATAGTTCCAGAAGTAGGCAAAACGGGGTCAGAAAGAAGAGAAGAAATCACTTTATTTCCACTCTGATGCAGAAAGATATAAATACAAGCAAGAGGGGGTTAATCTGAAGCACTTTTCTGAAGCACTGAATCAGAGAACAAGACAAAAACAAATCTGTGATCTGGAACTTCCTGAGCACCCACTCAGGGTGGATTAATGAGGACTACACGGCTGTGAAATTATGTGCCCTCTGAGTCAGGAAAATAGTCCTAGTGGTGCATGACCTTGAAATGAGGGGAAGCAAACTTCACCTGATCCACAATTACAAAGAGCCAGGAGGGGGGCCTGGGATGAACATATTAAGAGCTTAGAAAAATGTTCTAAATATGAAAGCAACCAAACACTTAACAATCCGTCAGCTTGTGAAAAAAAACGAAGAGGCTTTACAAAGATATCAGCAACTGAACCAAAGCATTAAAAAGAAAGTCAGTCCCCTTTATTTACAAGATGTGGGTTTTGGTAGCTGTTGTCAGGGTCTTAGCAATGTTTGCCTCTGTTCAATTTTCTCCCTTCAATGAAAAATTGCTGTGAGATGATTTCCAGCCTTAGCTGCTTTACATGACAGTATTATCAAGGATTCATCAAGAGGCCATCTGTCGAATTTATGGGGAAAAAACTGCATACACACACACACACACACAGCACCATCACAGATGAAAAGAAAAGAACAAGACAGAGATTGGTGGTCCTGGGGAAAGATAGATGTGGCAGCATGCGCTTGACTGTGAAAATCACAGCATTTAAATACTGTGAAATAAATTATTCTGCTTGAAAATTAGTGATGCTGTCCCAATTTATATTCTTTTACTCTAAGAACATAATCAAATACATTGCATTCTCATGACTATTTCATTCCTAATGAAAGACTGACATGGGGAACAAGATAGATCTTTGAATTTAATAAGCATTGCAAGTCACGTTTTGGAAATAAACAACTTTTGAAAAATGGTACTTATAGAAAAAATGGCACTTTCCTATTATGCAAGTAAATATGTATCAAACAGAGATATAGCCATTTGTTTAGATATATTGGGTGAATTTTATTTAAATTATATATCAATTTAACATTTGTTATTTTAATATTGACTTATTCTTATTCTAATGCATCTGGCATGAACAAATTTATGCCTCCCTTAAAGGTATATTTTGATCTTGCATATAAAACAACAAAACTTTCTTATCCTCAGTTACTTATTCTACAATAATTTTGTACTTCTTACATTTTAGGAAAGCAGTGAGTTTAAAACAAACTAGATATAGATTACTGATTCACGTGAATGATATAACTAAGCTGATGCTGGCTTGAATAAAACAAAATTCTCCATTGACTTCAGCATGCACTGACCAGCCAAAGTAACAGAAGAGGGTAGCTATCTTCTCATTGAGCCCTTGTCATAATCTCTTCTGTTAAGGGAAGAAAAATGTGAGATAAAGTTTATATTTTGAAATAATCCATAGCTACCGGTTAGGTTATTTATTCAAAGTCAGGAACTTGCAGACAAGCAGACTCCAATACTTAGAATGGTATCCAATTGCATTGCTGAATTTCATTGCCATTTTAAAAAACAAACATCAGCACTATTATTTTTCACCCTATTTGTGGTGAAAAAATCACAAGCAAAGAAAAAAAAGATACTAAAAATAGAAAAGCTTAAAGTCAAAAAGAAAGTTAAATTCTGAATTTATCCACTGTGTGATAAAACTTAAGACATCTATAAAGCTCATCCAGCTGTAAACAAACAAGGCTTAATCTAGGCTACAGCAAACCATCTCTTTTTATCATCAGAACTTGCCCCCAGAACACGGGAAGACTACAGTTACAAAGACCTCTTGAGGAACTGGACAATTGAGACTTTTAATTCTGAATTACAGCCTGGGCATGGAATAATAATAATAATAATAATAATAATAATAATAATAATAATAATAATAATAATAATAATAATAATAATAATAATAATAATAATAATAACAACAACAACAACAACAACAACAACAATAACAATAACAATAATAACAACAATAATAATAACAACAATAACAACAACAATAATGTTGAAAGGGAGCTTGGAGGTCATCTAGTCCAACCCCCTGCTCAGGCAGAAAACCCTATACCATTTCAGACAAATGCCTGTCTAGTATCTTCTTAAAAACTTCCAGTGTTGGAGCAAACTGTTCTTGTTGATGCCCAATGGGGAGACTTAAATGAGGGAGTGACACAGGTGTCTGCATATGAGCAACTGAAGCTTTGGTCAAATTAAAGATGTTTATTATTTATTTCTTCATTTATTAAATTTGTATGCCACCCATCTCTCTACCAAGCAACACTGGGAAGCTTACAATTCATGCTTAAGTTAGATGACTGGTATGATTGGTTCAATTAGGTAAGAAAAATACTCTTCATTAAAATTTAATGCGGAGACCATTTTTGATACACTCATTTGTTGCAATAGTAACAATTTCACAAACCTAAAGCAGGAATCTTTTTCCAGTACTTTGGCTTTTACAAAAGTTGTAGCATTATATTTTCTAGGAGAAATAGAGCTACTTTTATTCTGTCTCTCTAAACTTTTACTGTGTGCATCAGAAACAATGCTGTGGGAGGAAGAGAAAACAAGGAACATGGAGAATGTAAATAAATCATAGTAAGACAAGATTGCAAAATGTCACTGTAACGGAAAAAAAAAGCCCAATGGCTCAGAATTTGTTTAGGTGTTCCATACTTAAGATTAGTCACAGCAGAGACATTGATCAGAATCTGGGAAGGAGAGACCTCTTGAAAACAGCCTGGATATTTAAGCGAATAAAAAGATGTTGACAAAACACTGAGCATATGACAAAGAATACCAACTTGTGTTACACTTCCTAGATTTCAACACTTTCCAACAATATACTTTAGATTCCAGCATAAACTCTTACTTCAATGGATAGGAAGCCGGCTAGTCACCAGCAAGTTTTTGTCTGCCTTGGGGTTATCCTTGCTAAATCGATTATTCAGAATAAGAACAATGGGACAGAGATTTTAGAGTTGTAATGATGGCTATTCCTCTACAAATACCTAAAACACCAACAAATTAAAAGTAATTATTGTGCTGCTGTGGGTGTTGCATGTGATATATGAGTGCGAATTGAGAGCAACATTGTCGCCCAACAGAGATTGATTGATTGATTGATTGATTTAAATTTATATGCTGCCCATTTCCTATAAGACAATTCTGAGTGGCTTGCAAAGGATAAAAAGATAAAAATAAAACAAAATGTTAAAAACTACATAAAAACTAGAGCCAAGGAAATAGATGACAGAGGGATAAGATCTTCATACCCTGATCAACACCTCCAGCAGTGAGTTCCCCCTTCGGGGTCCCAGGCCAATTGGCAAAATCAAGTTTTGACGCTCTTCCAGAAGCCCAAGAGCAGTTCTCACCTCCAGTGGTGGCGTGTTCCATGGGGTTGGGGCCACAATAGAAAGCACTCTTCTCCTTGAGCCCACCCAGCAGAATTCCTTAGAAGATAGGGTCTACAGCTAAGCTCTCATGCCATCCCAAATCACCCTTCAACCCCTCCCATCAGTTCCAGCAGAGAACTGTCCTCCCTAATGTTCTTCCTTGGGGAGTGTTAGGCTAGATCTTCCATCTGCTGGTACCTTCTGGCATCCACTTCTGCCTTTGGGTTTGACCAAGCTACAGATGGTGAACTGCAGATATCCATTGAATATTACAATTCCAGCACTTATTGTTATAATCAGCTGAAGGAACACAAAATATGTTTTGCTAGTAGATACTAACCTATATTTACCTGTACTTCACTTCCTCCCATTCTCCAAATAGGAGGTCAATAAAACCCATTCTAGTAGTTTTCCAAAATCAGGATAAACATCTCTTTTCTTACCCCATCCAAGAAAGCAATGAGATTGATTGTTGATATCACTCAGCAAGTATGCTGTTGATAGCTAACTGTTCATCTCGATCCTGGGCTACCAGATGTTATTGTTAAGCCTTATCCCACTGTGCAAAACTGTGTAAGTCTGGATGAGAAAGAACAAATTCAATAGAAACTTGATTAGACTATTTGGCTATGGGTATTTAGACAGTATAAATATTATGAATGAATGAATGAATGAATGAATGAATGAATGAATGAATGAATGAATGAATGAATGAATGAATGAATGAATGAATGAATGAATGAATGAATGAATGAATGAACATCCAGAGATGGTCCATCTGTAATCTTTGATGCATTTCTCTTTTGGGAGTGGTAGGCAAATTGGAAGTCTTTTTGGTCTTCTTGAACACAATTCCTGCTTGAATAAATAGCAGCTGCAGCCAGAAAGGCCTTTGCACAAAGTCATCTAGTGAACCAATTTTGCCCGTATCTGGACCAAGAGGTCACTCACACTTTGGCCACCTCACATTTGGGCTATTCCAATGAATTCTATATGAGGTTACCCTTAAATACTAGTTAAAAACTGCAGTTGGCTCAAAATGCAGCAGCATTGGCAGTTATGGACATATCACAATATGTCCACATAACACCCCTGCTCCATGAGCTGCACTAGCTACCAATAGGCTTCTGGGTGAAATTCAAGGCACTGATCATCACCTACCAAGCTTTTCATAGCATAATGCCTGATTACTTGAAAGACTGCTTGTCTTCCATAATTTCTGCCAATCCTGATTGTGCTAATGAATTTTAGTTTCAAGACAGAAATCATCGGTGGCATTGGGGAAGGGTGTGTTACATATAAATAAACAAAATTGGTGCACCAGCTCTGCAATAGCTTAATGTATTTAGTTTACTTAATTCTCCTACCCATTCATAAAATATGCAATACTGGTCCTGCTTCTTCTGTTGTCATGTTCCAATTACAATGTTACTTGCAATTCTCTGAGTCTGATTTAAAAAAAAGTGCAGACACAAAAATTAATTACCCCATTCTGTAATAATTTTATTACTCTCTTTCTATTTCATACATCTGTTTTTATTCCATACATTTTTATAGAGCAAGAGCTTTTCCAATAAACTGTACAGGATTTGCAATGCTAGTAAAAGTATTTCTCATGAAGGAAGAAAGCAATAGAAAGCTAAAATTGTTAATATCTTCTTTTTTATATTTTGTTTTGTTTCTGTATTTTAATTTAGTTGAGAAAAAGTGACTTGGCACCCTTATAGAAGTAATGGAATGGAATACAATTACTGTAAGATACAAACAGAAAAGTGATTCAAACATAATAATCAGCAGAACAGACATCCGATATAAAAGAATTTAATAGCAATAGTGCTACATTCTTCAAACAGTAAAAACAAATTGTCAGACAATTCAGTTCAGGTATTATTGATATAATTAAGTGGCATCGATAAGCAAATACCTCAAAGAAGAATTTATTTGCTACTATGTTTTTTAAATAACTCCTGTGATAATTAAGGCTAATATTAAAAAGATGGTTGTCATCAGATATTCTGTTATGTTTCAATTGTTTGTTTTTACTACAAACATTATGTCCTGGCAGATCTATTACTCTAACACAAGTAATGCTTTATGTGCTCATGTTCCATTTTGGGGAGTTTCCAGATGATAAATGAGCTTCTCATTCTTTATTTTCATTTTCAGACTGTAGTTGCTAGTATGAAGAACTAGTTATTCGGAAAGCAAATTTTCTAACACATTTTATTCAAATAAAAATATTTCTACATTATTTATGCATGAGTTGGAAAATCAGATAATGTTTTTCCTTGTATCACATTATCTTATCCAAAAATGAATATAAAATTTTACACACATAGCTATTGTAATGACTATTTTTCTGATGCATGTTAATAAAGGTTGCATGAACAACTAATCCATATAATAATAATAATAATAATAATAATAATAATAATAATAATAATAATAATAATAATAATAATAATAATAATAATAATAATAATAATAATAATAATAATAATAATAATAATAATAAAATAATAATAATAATAAGTTGGAAGGGACCTTGGAGGTCATCTAGTCCAACCCCCTGCTCAGGCAGGAAACCCTATACCATTTCAGACAAATGGCTGTCCAGTCTCTTCTTAAAAACTTCCAGTGTTGGAGCATTCACCGTTTCTGGAAGCAGGTTGTTCCACTGGTTAATTGTTCTGTCAGGAAGTTTCTCCTTAGTTCTAGGTTGCTTCTCTCCTTGATTAGTTTCCATCCATTGCTTCTTGTCCTGCCTTCACGCGCTTTGGAAAATAGCTTGACTCCCTCTTCTTTGTGGCAGCCCCTGAGATATTGGAACACTGCTATCATGTCCCCCCTCATCCTTCTCTTAATTAAACTAGACATACCCAATTCCAGTAACCGTTCCTTATATGTTTTAGCCTCCAGACCTCTAATCATCTTTGTTGCTCTTCTCTGTACTGTACTTCTTTTAATAGTTAAAAAAGCAGACAGAGGTAATGCTAAGACAGGACAATATTTTTCATCCATTCAGCTGTCTGCCAGGACCAATTTAATTTTGAACATATTTTTCTATATTCAACCATTTTCTAAATTTTAGAAATTCAATTGTTGAGTAATGAACATAATTATTTAGACTGCAGTCATATGCTCAGACATTAGAATCTGTGTGTGATCCTATGACATTGTTTAGAGCTTTAAGTAATTTAGAGAGTAACTTGAAAGACTGTCTTCAACCATGTAGCTTAGCCTTTCATTATGATCAGCAAGCTTTCTTTGCTTACCTGCCCAGTGTAATGATCAAGTTGGTGGGTCCTTAGGAGAAAGTCTACTTACAAGTCCCTATCTTTTTATCAGAAATGTTGTCAAATGTGCTGTGAATAGAAATAAATACCTCTCATTGAAAAGTGCATCAGAATAGACCAATACATATTTGAAAATCTCACAAATTTTACAGAATACAGAATAACAGAGTTGGAAGGAATCTTAGAGGTCTTCTAGTCCAACCCCCTGTTCAAGCAGGAGATCCTATACTATTCCAGACAAAGCACCAGAAGAAAGACAAGAAACAATGGATGGAAACTAATCAAGGGGACAAGCAACCTGGAATGGAATGGAATGGAATGGAATGGAATGGAATGGAATGGAATGGAATGGAATGGAATGGAATGAAGAGAAGAGAAGAGAAGAGAAGAGAAGAGAAGAGAAGAGAAGAGAAGAGAAGAGAAGAGAAGAGAAGAGAAGAGAAGAGAAGAGAAGAGAAGAGAAGAGAAGAGAAGAGAAGAGAATAATGGAAGGAACCTTGGAGGTCTTCTAGTCCAACCCGCTGCTCAGGCAGGAAACCTGTACCATTTCAGACAAATGATTGTCCAATCTCTTCTTAAAAACTTCCAGTGTTGGAGCATTCACACCTTCAGGAGGCAAGTTGTTCCACTGATTAATTGTTCTAACTGTCAGGAAATTTTTCCTTAGTTCTAGGTTGCTTCTCTCCTTGATTAGTTTCCATCCATTGCTTCTTGTCTTGCCTTCAGGTGCTTTGGAGAATAGCTTGACTCCCTCTTCTTTGTGGCAACCCCTGAGATATTGGAACACTGCTATCATGTCACCTCTAGTCCTTCTCTTCATTGAATTAAGGAGAATTTAACAGTGAGAACTATTAACCAGTGGAACAGCTTGCCTTTAGAAGTTGTGGGTGCTTCATCACTGGAGGTTTTTAAGAAAAGACTGGACAGTCACTTGTCTGAAATGGTATAGGATCTCCTACTTGAGCAGGGGGTTGGACTAGAAGACCGCCAGGGTCCCTACCAGCTCTATTCTGATTGATCTCCCTTACTTTGCATTCTGCTAAGCCAAGAAGTAGTTTGGTCTAGAGGGCAAGGCACCAGACTAGAAACCAAGAGTTCTAGTCCCACTTTAGGCATGTAAGCCTGCTTGATGACTTTGGGCCAGTTATCTTCTCTCAATTCATGACATTAGGCTCAAGTAACAAGCAGTTCAGTCAATTCATGTCACAAACAATGGATCAATACTGTATTGATCTGATAAAAATTAACTCCTGTGCTTGTGGGAAAACACTACGAGGAAAAATTTGCAGTTTGCTAAGCTGTATACTTCGATGGCAAATAGTAACAGAAGCAGGGGAGGAGCAGCAGCCAGTCCAGTCTGAGAGCAAACCCATGGGTAATTAGTAGCTCTGCTTATTTAAGACAGATGAACCAAAGGGGCATCTTACCCAAGGATACCCACCTCAAAAAACTACCTAGATCTGACACTGAGTAATGGTCTAATAAATTATGCGGTGGATCTCATTCTATTCTTGCTTGCACCATATGTCCATAGAAAGGCATCAAGGAGGTTTGTTCTCACATTCTCCCTCCTAGCAAATGTGACTCAAAGCTCAATATGTTACTAACAGGAATTGCCAAGAAAGACCATTTGGAATTGTGAACAACCTGGCCGTTAAATGGCAGCAGTATTTTCCATAGGTACATTTTATTACAATAATCTTTGAACTATTCCACTACATGAACTTCAATATTACTAAAATATCTTTCCATCTGTGCAAATACAGGTTCGGGAGAACAGGCTGGCAAGAGATGGCAGGCAGTGTTATTTTAAATAGCTGTTCAACTAAATAAATACTAAGCACACAGTTCAGCATTTCAAAAATTGTAAAATAAATCATCATCAAAAGCCTTATTTTATGAATCTATAAATCTCTGGAAAATAAACGTTTTCTTCATCTTGCTGTGTTTTAATAAGAATCCTCCCTTTTTACTCACTCAATTACAATATCACTATCAGTTCAAATTACAGGTCAGAGATATGGAGCTTAATGTATGTACAGCCAGTTCTCTCCTCCTAATAACCTGTCATTCCTGGGATTTGAATGTCAGAATGCAGCCTGCTGTGGTAATGCTCTGAGGCAGTGCTGTGATGAAAACTTTGGACAAATCATGAAGAACATTCCAGATCGAAATCATCAGAAGGTTACTGGGGAGAGCTTTTCATTCTGCTTTGACCCCTTGATCTGACAAGTGACACCTACAAAATGAACAGCCCTCCAACTTAAATTGTTTAACTGTAGCCTGATCAGTTTTATTATCTTGCTAATCCGGATATCAGCCGTTTCATCAGAATGGAAGATATGCATATCATGAATTATTTTGACACCAAGACCTTTTAATTTTTGCCAGCAATATTTCACCGCACCAATCAGAGCCTGCAGTCAGTGATGCTTCTCACCTCCTGAGATGTCAAGAGGACAGTGCACTCCTGACAGTACCAAATCATCGGGGAGCTGTAACGAGCTATTGCTGCAATTATTATTATCTCCTGTAGCCATGCATTTCATTACAGAGCAAGCAGGCAGAGACTTCTCTCATTCAGTCTCGTCTCATTGAGGAATCGCCGCTATTTTATGTGCTGCAGGGCTCTATGGTGTAATTTCTTTTCTCCTCAGCAGACAAGGATAGGTGAATTTCTAATAAAAACAAAACATTGGCGAGGTGCTGTAGGATAGAAAAAATGATCACAATACACTACATTAAGCAGCGGTGAGACTGTTTAAATGGCCCACTTCTAGTTTATGAAAGCAGTGGTTAATCAGCAATATGGTGTGCTACAGAGAGAAATAAAACACAGTTTATTTTTAATATATATATTATTGCACATATTCCCCCATAACCTTTGGTTTAGCTTTCCTTACTTTATACATAGAAGACAAGAAAAACCTCTGAATATTATAATATTCAAAATGTAAAAATAAAAAGAAATTAATGTTGATTAGACAAAAAAGCTGTGGAACAATGTGTTTATGGTGAGAAAGACTGTTTATATACAGTATATGGTCCCTAGAGAGACTTCCATTTCAAAACCAGACTTCCCAAGAGAGCTTCACTTGACTTAGAACCCCTTTTTCTGCCTTGCGTTTTCTCATTTCTTCAAATATCCTGAAGCCATCATACCATGCCATAATCTTTGTCTACTAGACTTTTCCCTTTCTAGTCCCAAGAAGCCAATCTAACCATAATATCATAATGATTAAATAAATGGTATTAATCAGAGAAAACCAAAACATCTACTGCATTTGATTTCCAATGGTAGAGTGAATATTGCATCCAACAGCATTCAAACTGTGCATGCTTCCAAAAACATTTAGGAAAAAAGAACATTGCTATTTTAATTAGCAATGAGGTACAGAGAGGTACCATGTTCATTTTCACACAACATCCGAAAATTTCTTCTGTCAATTTTAAGCATGCCTGATTCTAATGTACAAGATCATAAGTGATAAGTACATATATTTAAATTGGTATATATGTTCATAAAAGCTCCTCATATATGAAGCATAATAAATATGTATGCATTTGTAACAATTGATAATACACATACATTTGTAATTTTCTATATGGAAGTAATACTGATGTAAAAACTTCATGACATGATAATTCCCAAGTAAAAGTCTATTTAACTACTCTAAACATTGATAATTAAAATGTTGATATCTGGATACTGTTCAATGGATTGTCAGAAACATAGTGGCCTTAATTTTTATCAATTAAAGATGTTAATATTGATGGAACTTGATAAAATACAATAACCTAAAAGAAAAGCAACTTGTACTTTTTTAAAAAAAAAAAATAGTATTGTATATGTTTATAACATAGTTATAACTAATTTCAGTTTTTTTTATCTGTACTTGATCTTTGACCAGACATCATAATTTTCTTCCATGCATTTCAAAACAAAAACTAGATAAGAAGTATGGATGCTCATACAATATGGCTGTGTGTATGTCATTGAAAATAAATTTCTAACACAAGCACACGCAGTGCCTCAGTTGTTTCAATTGATCAAACAGCTGGCTTTAGTTTACTGAGCTATTTGTATAGGATTGATCTACAGCAGACAGTGAAATAACTCTGCTTGCAATATACACCTATTTGAAGTCAAGGTTGAAACTCCCACTGACTTTCATTGAGATGGATTGTATTCCAAATAATTGCACAAGATCACTTTTCTCTGCAGGAGGATTTTTTTTAACCAAATATTTCTCAATCACAAAAAGGTCTATTCCTAAAATATAGAATTGAAGTACATGAAGATTCTACATATATGTCTATGAAACAGCAGATTCAAGAAGTAAATCTTTCCCTGGGCTGCATATCAGTTAGGATGGAAAGATTATAGTATTTTCCACTCCCATATGAGTTTTCTTCCCCAAAATGGAATACTAGTCAAAAGACAGATATTAACATGGATGATATTGTTAATACAAGGCAATATTACTTAATATAAGTGGGGGAACCTGCCATTATAGGTTCCTTTCTAAAATAGCCAGTTCTTAATGGCTTTTCTCAATGTCGGCAGGGTTGGTCTGTTTAATCCTAGATCAAGCAGTCTTTCAAGAGAGACAGGCAACAACAGATGAGGCCTTCATGGTTGCTTCTAGGGTGGGAATTCCAGAGCTTCCAAGGCTTTTACACAAAAATCCACTCCTGGTTATCCCCCTCCGCTTTTACTTTTTTCATTTAACAGTTTGATTTAGAGGGGGGAAAGTCCTTTTGTGCTGTCATTGCTTGATAAGTAAAAGTCAGAAATCCATGGTGAAGTACTACAAAGCAACCAATTCTCAGATATACCTTTTACATCAGGGGTGTCAAACTCGCAACGTCACATGACATGTCACGACATATCGTGACTTTTTTGCCATTGCCGACAATGGGGTGGGTGCGGTTTCGCTATGATGCATCCGGCCCATGGGCCAGCAGTTTGACACCCCTGTTTTACATGCATGTGAGTGTGATCTGTTCTACGCTGGCTGGAAGCAGCTTTGTCACAATTATAGACATAAGTCTTTCCCAGTGCAACCTGGAATTGTTGGGATTGACAATGGAATCTTTATAGGCCAAGCATATTGAGCTAGACCGCTTTCCCTTGATTGCCCCATGGAAGGTAAAGGGATTTTTTTACAGTTATTTTATTCTGGTGATATGACTAATTCAGTTTTCTTTATTAAAGCAACATGTTCTAGTATATTTTTTATATAGAGTAACAGCTGATACTGTTTGAAAGTTTGGCACCAAAGAAATAGGACCATATTTTGCAATCTCCCCCCCCCACACACACACACAACACACACATAAAAAATATTTTAATAAGTACATTGCAGAAATTGCTTGTTAAATTTCAAATCATTTTATTTGGCAAAGACACGCTTAACAGTATTTTTACTAGATTCTTTCATCAAAATTTTTATTTTTAAAATGCATGCCCTGCCTTTCCTAAATATAGTCCAAGATGCTCACAACATAAATAATCCCCATATCATCCAGATCAAAGCTCAAATTAAGAACCACAGTTATGAAAAGATAATCTGTAATCAACCTAATGATAAAAACAAGGCAACATTATTCAGACTATCATCATAAGAAGCTTTCTTTTTGCTCAGTGAATTCTACTGTATCATGTATGAGTCTAAATATAAATAATATTTGGAATCAGTTTCTCAGTAACTTTGATAACATACACCCCTGAACAATTCTGAAATATTTCAGTGCTAGTTCTTGACAAGCTGATATCTTCTATGTTACATTGCTCTCAAAACTGTAGAAATGATAGTAGATTTTAGGAGAAACCCTTCTATTCTACCACCTCTTACAGTACTAGACAAGACAGTATCAACAGTAGAGACCTTCAAGTTTCTAGGTTCTATAATAGCTCAAGACTTAAAATGGATACCTAGCATCAAAAATGTCATCAAAAAATCACAACAAAGAATGTTCTTCCTGCCCCAACTCAGAAAGCTACCCAAGGAGCTGCTGATACAATTATACAGAGGAATTATTGAGTCGTTCATTTGCACCTCTATAACTGTCTGGTTTGGCAGACACAGACTTCAACGAATAGTTAGAACTGCAGAAAAAACAATTGGTATCAGCCTGCTTTCAATTGAGGACCTGTATACTGCACAAGCCAGAAAGAGGGCTGTGAAAATATCTAGAGACCCCTCACATCCTGGACATAAATTATTTCAACTTCTTCCTTCAAGATAATGCTATAGGGCATTGCACACCAGAACAACTAGACACAAGGACAGTTTTTCCCCCATGCCATCACTCTGCTAAACAACTAATTCGCACAACACTATCAAACTACCTAGTAGGGCTGTATTACTATTCTTCTTCTCATCTTTTCTATTCACTATTACCTATGTCCTTATCTTCTTATGACTATAACTTTGTTGCTTGTATCTTATGATTTATATTGTTTTATTTAGTATCCTAGTATAATTTATGTTGATTGCTATCACTAAGTGTTGTATTTTATGATTTATGATGAATGTATTTTATGATGATTATGATCATGATTTATCACTTGTTGCTTGTATGTGCATTAAGAGCTTATGCACCGGAGACAAATTCCTTGTGTGTCCAATCACATTTGGCCAATAAAGAATTCTATTGTTCTATTTCTCAGAACTGGGCTGTTCTTTTTTTTTTTTTTTTAATATATTTTATTAGATTTTATAGGGGTACAGGGATTACATTAAAGTGCTTAGGAACCACCATGGAGGTGGGTATATTAAACATCCAAAAAAAGAAAGACAATCACAAATATATAACTCAAATCAAATCTTTTAAACTTCCCTCTCTAATTCCCTCATTTAATCTTACTTATTCAAATTAATAAATTCTATATAAGTTTCAAACGATCCTATCAAATATCAGTTACATTTCAATTCTAAAAATCCAAATCCTGTTTTTAAGCTTTACTAACTTACAATTACTATATTTCAATTAGCCTTAAATAGACATATTATTAACACTTCGGGTGCCCTTTTTTTTTTTTTTACATAATTATATCTGGTATATTGTTCTCGCAACAACATTCCCATATCTTCTTCATTGATACCATTTTTTTCTCTTATCACCCATCCCTCTTATTCTCCTTTTATTTCCAAATAATTCTCTTAAAATAAAAATATCAGGCCAACAAATAAATTTCTATCTAATTTAAATATATATTCTATCAATGCCTCTATATCTATAAAAATCTTTTTAAACCAGTAGATAAAGTTTACTTCTCCAATACATATCATATCTAAAACAGAGTAATATTACAAAGGGTATCCTCTTAAAAATTTCACGTGTTCCATTAGTTGTTAAGTCAGTCAAAAAATCAAAGCCTTTTTAATCCCATTAAATAAGACTTTAAAATACATTTTTAAATCTAACTCTAGGCTTCTTTCTATGCCATAGTGGTTTCCATAGTAAGGTTCCTACATAATCAAACCACAATATTAAAAGGTCCATATTCTTTAACGCTTCAAATTGGTCAAAGTTCTCTTTCCTTTCTTCTAATAGCCTTTGGATGGTAAAAGCTGTTTTATTCCATGTTATATTTGCCAATTGTTTATCCACCTTTTCTCGATTTTCAATAAGTTGTATCTGAGTGTCAGTCTCTGTTGGTATTGATGCTTCAGACATCTCTGTTGAAGTTGTTGTATAGTCATCAGACTTCTCGATAGGTTGTGTTGGAAGTTGAATAAAATTAGTTTGTTTTGTGGTTTCCACGGTTTCTCTCAGTGTAGGGAAAAGGGATTGAAAATAGGAACTCACATCCTCTGCAGCTTCTAAAATTGTTTCCAATATAAGTTCATAGTCCAGTTGTGTATTAAGTTCCATATCGATAGTAATAAGGCTTTTTAATCTTTAAAGAAGGCTCTACTTCATAAGAATCAAGCAAGCATTCACCTTCAATTTTCAATAGGCCAGCTGCATCCGTTATCTTGTGGTTATCACCCTTTGAAAGTCATAGCCATTCCCAGCCATAAAGAAATATAATTGCAGTACCACTTTTCGACACAAGATGTCCTCAGCAAACCAAAAAATCTTTTTTTTTTTTTCCTTTCCAAATAATAGATTTTTTATTTTTCGTGTTGAAAAAGATGAAGAAAGGGCTCAAAATAATAAATGCGTAGTTGTAACAATAATAGTCAAGAATAAAATGTTTTCAGGTCCCCTCAGTATTCCAAAATTTAAATAGTCCATCAAAATTGACTGGTTTTTATTTATATTTTTTTTTTTCCAAAGCTGTTTTTCCCCATTGCCCAAACGCTGCTTCCTCACGACAGGGAAATAGTTCAAAGAAAGCTTTTAACAGGAAAGTAGTTAGGGAAAAAAAAAGGGGGTAGGAAAGGTCTCACCCGGATTCTCCACGGGGGTTCTTTCGCTTAGATGTTCTTCTGGCTTTCAGCTGGTGCGACGAAGTGATCGTCCATTTTATTGGGCGATCTTTTCCTCCGGCGGCCCTAAGGAGATAGCTCGAACTGGGGAGAGCCGCCGCTCTTCCCCAGTCGAGCAGGAGCCTCCTCTAACGGTGGTCGCCTCTACGGGGCGACTTTCGACCCGATTAAGGGTCTACCGGCGGAGGGAAAGCAGCCGGTGGGAGAGAGAGATCTCTCCGTACGACTGCTGGTGTCGCGATCCGGAACCGGAAGCCAGAACTGGGCTGTTCTAATGGGTAGAATCAGCTGCAGCCACAAGCAACCGGTTTGAGGAGTCATGAAATTGTGGTATTATTTATTGTGCATAGTGTTTCATGCACACTCCTCTCTAGGAGATGAAAGAGTGATACTGATGTAATTTGACTTGCTATGAATTATATGAACCTTTACTTGGAGAAAAAAGCAAGATCCCTGGTGGTGCAATGGTTAGAATGCAGTATTGCAGGCTAAGTCAATCCTGATCGGGATTAAGGTTGACTCAGTCTTCCATCCTTCCGAAGTCAGTACAATGAGGACCCAGATTGTTGGAGGCAACTGCTGACATTGTAAACTGTTCAGAGAGTGCTATAAAGTACTTTGTGAAGTGTATAAATCTAAGTGCTATTGCTATTCTATCTATGCTAGCAAATATTTTTGTGACAATCCTGGTTCAAGAGAAATAAAACAAATCCATATTTTCTTACTTCACTTGTGGAAGAAATAACCATGGCTTCCTGTTTATTGTCACAATTTAGCTCCAGGAATCAAGACAAAGAATCTATAGAAGGCATAGGGAATGACATTGAAGGACAGGAGGAAGGACTTTATCAAAGCAATGATCAGACAAATGGACCATTCCAAGAAACTAGTTTGAGTAAATGTCTCAGACAGGTCTCTCCCTAGTTCTAAGTGAGGGAGGCGAAACATATTCCTATTTGCAAGGTTCTGTTGCTATAGTTGTTACACTAAAAGTGGTTCTGACTTATATGGCATTAGTTTCTTAGTCTGGTCTTCTTGATAGGAATCACACAATCTCTCTTCATGCAAGGGCAAGACTCATCTAAGATTGGCATTGTCCATTTCTATTTGCATAGTTCAAGGAGCTTCCAATTGCTGAAATATTTAACTTCTGGCTTAGTTTTAGATCTGAGGAAATGCTACAAGAACAGTTGTGCAACCTTGCTTGGGGAGTTTCATATTGACTGGCACTCCCATCTCAACCACTTCCCAGTCCCTGGGATTTCCCCCTTCCAGACTGAATTTATGCTATTGTGGTAGCTCTTGATTTGCAATATCAGCTATATATTTGAAAAAATGGATTTGCTAGTACCTCTATTCAACATCCCCCCCGCAAAAAAATACAGATGCACCTGAGTATGGGAATGGGCAAGTGGAGCACTGATTAGCATGCTAATTTTCTCATTGGCCCATTGGATGGCCCTTCTTCATCCATCATAGAGTATCCATGAGGACCCTTGCACTACAGCAGGAAAATGGACTAAAAGGTAAGAGAAATGAGACCAGGGCTATGTGGAAGCCTTATTTGGCATTATCTATTCTCACACATAGCTTTAATACCCTCAAAACCTCTGAAGAGATCAGGCCTTTGAACATGAAGCTGATTTTCTGCAAGCTGGAGTGATGGTACAGGATATAGCAGGAATGAAAATCTTCACAGGTCTAGCTTTATTTATTTATCAAATATATAGAGCCACACATCTGACCCAAGGCAACTCTGATTGGTGCACAACGATAGATAAATGCAAGAATATAAAAATAGCAAATACAAATAGAAAAAAACGATAATAATAAATATTCTTTAAAAGAAACCTGGAAATCCCATAGTTGGAGGAAATAAAAGTGGCCTCCTCAACAAAGGAGCCACCTAAACATGTCTCAGTTCCAGGCCTGGTCACACAACCAGGGCAAGAGTTTTTCAGAATATCAAAATCTAATTTCAGGAGGAAGAATATTCCATGAGGCAGGTGCCACAGCAGAGAAGGCACATCTCTTAGGATCTTCTAAATGAAAATCCCTAGCTGAAGGTAGCTATAGCATACTTCTCTGTGAGATCCGATGGGCGGGCTGATATAAGCTGAGAAAACCTGGTCAATAGCCCAGCCCCATGGACAAAGCACAGTTCTTATTAATAGTCATATTGTACATATAGAAACTATAAAGAAGTCAGTATCACCAGTAGAATATAGGGTGGAGTTATACACTGCAATTGCCAAAATGCTACTTGTTTATTTATAGCTTACTATTGTGTGAACCTAACTGTCATGGTTTATATATTTTGGGTTATTTCTTAAGCAAACCATGGGTTGTGACAACGGATAAAAAAAGCTCTAGATATTAGATTAGCAAATTTGCCATAGGAATTAACTTGTAGGCATTGGACAGGGCCTAATAAATGGTTTTGTAATATGCTGATGACTTTCAATTCTGTTTTCTTTCTTATCATGCTGAAGTATGATGGTGCCTTCATATAGTGACAATTGAACATATAGTGACAATTGAACATTCCTGGAACAAGCATTAATCTTTTGGGGTACAATATGGTAGCAGTTATAGCCCATGTACTTTAATGAATTTGATAAACCACTGCATTTTATTAATTTAATATGCCAGTTTGCTGCAAGAATCTAATGAACATCAATGCTGATTCAATGGATGGGATCAAATTATTGTAATGCATTCCTCCTTGGCCATTGAAGATGATATGGAAACTTCCACTGTATGGTAATTCAATTGCTTTGCCACTAATGGCTTTTGGATATTGTTTGCATATAATTGTCTTCGCTGGTTGACAGTATATTTTTGTACCCAATTCAGAATGTTTGATTTGACCTTTAAAATTTGAGCCTGAATCTTAAGTATCTCAATGTGGCAATTTCCTGGGTCCCTTTATCACACTAAAATCTGCAAGTTCAAGATTTATTCCACATATAATCGGATAATAAACTATTTTTTAAAAAAGCTTAGCTGTGACAGGCATGGCCATGGAAGGTGGGGAGCAAAGAATGCATGTGACTCCATCATAATTCAAATGTATGAACTTACATGAGAGGTGTTTTTTAAAAAAAGTAATTTTATTATAAGGGATTTACATAAGTTTAGAAACTAACAGAAACATAAAAGAAAAGGTAGGAAAAGAAAGTAAAAGAAAAAATGAAAGATAACAAAAGAGAAAGAAAAAAAGAAAGATATCTAAAGAAATGACTTCTTTGCAACAAACATAACTGCCATCTTCACCCTCCCAGATTACATATCATTGTACATCCAAGATTGTGATGCAAAACCACCAGAGCAGCATTTGTGCATGACACCATCGCTTGCCCTGTCATTTTGGTGTCATAATAATTTTTTATGGATACACTGGTGGTAAGATTGTTACCACCACTAATTTCAGAAAGCATGATTCTTAATCCAGGCCTTGGTAAAATGGCACAAGATATTTATAATAGTTTAACAGCATCTACATTTCTCTCAGATACAGTCTTGTCCAAATCTATTAATATATTCTCAAATAAGAGATGTGTTAACCTTTCAGATACCATGAGACTCTTCTTTAGCTTTATTAGAAGAAACTAAACTGGCAAGCCATCATGAAACCCTATTCAAAAATGTCTTTATATCATTTCTAGAGCTATTATACAGCAAACATTCTTCTTTTCAAACAGGCAAACCTCTAGGAAATTTAAGCACAACCTACAAAGTTTTACTATCCAGGCAGTCCATAAAATGTAATGAATAATAGAATAACAGAATAACAGAGTTGGAAGGGACCTTGGAGGTCTTCTAGTCCAAGAGTCCTCAACCCCCTGGGCCATAGACTGCTACCAGGCCCTTTGGAACCGGACCACTGAAACGGTGGGCAAGCATATGAAGTTTCAAGATTTATGTTGTGCACACAAAATCATTCCTCCCTGCCGCCACCAAAACCACCACCACCGGTCCATGGAACCAAAAAGGTTGGGGATCCCTGTTCTTGTCCAACCTCTTGCTCAAACACAAGACCCTATACCATTTCAGATAAGTGGTTGTACCAGTGATGGAGCACCCACAACTTCTGAAGGGAAGCTGTTCCACTAATTTATTGTTTTGTCAGGAAATTATTTCTAGATTGTTACTCCTTATTTCTAGATTGAAACAAATTCCTTCCTGATATTTTGCAGTTCATGCATCCCTGAGGCATGACAGCACTGTATAAAGAGAGTCAGCAAATCAGCAAAGCTAATAGAGTCTGAAACAAGCTTCGAACCTTTTGCCTAACATGAGATTTGCAATCCGGCATATCAGATAGCTAAAAATAGATGGCAAATTGAAATCAGATATGTTGTATTTTTCCTTTTAATATACGTAGACTCCAAGATCCAAGGTTTTCATTTGGGAACTGGAACTCTCAGACAGGCACACTGAAAAGGTTACCACAGGTTTGGTAACCACACTGAAAATGATTGTTGTTTTATTATTTTTTTATAATAACATTCTTTAGTGCTTAGTAAACAGCGGGTTGTCTGAGTTCAATGTTTAAAAAACAATCAATAATAATTAATTCTATAATTCCATAACCAATATGTTAATTAGTGATAATTTCTTTGATCTTCTCTTCATCCAATGGTATTCTTCTTTTATCAACATTTAGCAAATATATTGTTAAAATTCAATACGTATAAAGTTAAATATATACCTTTTTCTTGTATTTATACAAAAACAGTAACATCAGCACATAGCATCTTTTTATCAGTTTATATTTCAGTTGTATTTATAGTAATCATCTTATTAAATCACTATATGTCCTGTTTTCAAAATTCTTAAACTTAATTTCCCCTCTGTATTCAAACCATTCTTATCAGTCATAGTTTTCTCAAAGTTAGTAACCTTTAAATATCCAACCTTTTCATTATATATACCATCCCAATATTTTCACATTTCATATATTATAAAAATTACTATACTACTTGCATGTCTTATCTCTCCTACTATGAGACCCCTTTATATCCATAATTTATCTGTTCTTTTAACCATATTTAAACAAGTGTTTAATCATATAGTACTTCCTCAGGTAGATCACATCAGATCTCTCAAATCTGATTCCAGCCTTCTTTTGCCAAGTAGTTTTCCAAATTAGTATATTCAACTTGCCCAGGAGTTTTTCCTGTATTTTTGTGAAAGCTGTTGGAAATAGAAAAAACAAGTTAGGTATTTTCCCTTTTTAGGTCGTTGACCTCTGATTTATATTCTGTTATCTGGTCTGCTTGTTCATTCTTTGAAAAAGATCGGTTTTGTGCTTCTGCTAATGAATATACTAAGTTCTCAATTAGAAAAAATCCTACAATAATATTTAATGCAATGTTCACATACAACTAAAGCTAAATGAAGACCACAATAAACTGCTACTATTTTTGCAGGATGTATTTTATAATTATCCCAAGATTGCCAGTTACTAATGTTTTAGCTCACATATTGATCAGTCATTCATCTCTTTCCACTCTGTGTTGGCAATTAATAGGCAGATGGACCCATTCAAAGTGCCCCATTTGCCTGAGAGTCATCAGTTGCTAACTGCTCTATTACAGGGTTTTTCAACCGGTGGTATGCATACCACTGGTGGTACGTCGCACCTGGCAGATGGTACGCTTACGATGGGTTGAAAAGCACTTTAAAAAAAGGGTTAAAAAAGTGTAAAAGAGTAGCGTGGGGATGAGCTGAAGTGGCGGCAATGCAGCACAGGCCTGTGGGAGAGTCAACTGGAGCTGCAGTGTTGCCAGGGCTCTGTTGAGCACCCAGGATCCACGCCATGCTCCAGCTGACTGGTGCACAGCTCCAGCTGACTGGCACTTCCGGAAGCTGCACGCAGCCTGGGGAAAGGAGTCAGTTGCAGCTACACTGAAGACAAAAGGAGGAGGAGGGGATAGACATGTCCGTGGGGTGTTTACATTTGGCCCAGGGCCGCCCTGGAGACAGCAAGGGGCTGCTCCACCCCAGCCTGTAATCAAAGGAAAACCCCGAATCCAGCGGGCCAGAAGGCAGCCCAGCCACCACGCTCCTCCGTTTCCTTCTCCTCACCCCCTGGGCACAGACGCAGTTGCAGTTCCTCACCATAGCTGGGGCAGGACTTGCAAGTTCCTCCTTCCTGCAAAGCAGCACTCCCCCGGCACTCCCACCCGCTGCCATGCCGGCAGCCCTGACTAAAGGCTGCGTGCTCCAGCCTCAGCCTGCCAAGGAAGAGGGCGGCGGCCGAGACTACACCATATCTGCAGCTTGTCAGGGGTGCTCAGAGGCTGCCCAACTTTACTCTGCAATTTTGGGGTTGGAAAGCAGAGGGGCAGCGCCGCATTTGCCTGGCGGTACCTGCTGGAAAGCATCCTGCTTCCCTCCCCCCACAGCTACCTCATTCGGAGCCATCCTGATGCCGATGGGCCTGCTGGCATAGATCTACCAGCTTCGTCCTGCAAAGCACAGCTCATCCTGTGCCCTAGCCTGCCGCCATGCCAGCAGGCCCATCGGGATCAGGACAGCTCCAAAGGAGGTAGCTGCAGGGGAGGAAGCAGGAGGCTTTCCAGCAGGTGCCACCATGCCTGCAAACGTGGCGCTGCCCCTTTGCTTTCCAACCCCGATATTGCAGAGTAAAGTTGGGCAGCCTCTGAGCACCCCTGACAAGCTGCAGATCTGCTGTAGTCTCAGCCGATGCCTCCTTCCTTGGCAGACCAAGGCTGGAGCGCGTGGCCTTTAGTCAGGGCTGACGGCATGGCACCGGATAGGGAAACACCAATGATGTCTAAGATTGGGAAAAAAAACATCTCTTGTGTTATCCACATACACAGACACACACACACACACAAACATTCCAAGCTTGGAGGCTTGTATCCACATCTGAGCTAGCAAATTGCCAATCATGCCTGGGCTTGGGGAGAAGGCCCTCTCCTTCCTCTGTAGATAAAAGTCCCCAAACCTGGAATGTGGTGTGCATGTGCGTGTGTGTGCACACGCACGCACTTGGCTGCTAGCAGTTTGGGGAGGCGAGGAGTTTGTGGGGCACTGAGTTGTCCCCACATCGAGTTAGCCAGTGCGACTTGTTCCGTTCTGACCCAGCTGTCTCGAGTCAGCTGTGTCCAGTGAGTGGGGTCGAGCAGGCCACACCCACCTGCTAGGCGCCTAGTGGTAGTCGAATATTGCCATATCCTAAAAGGTACAATCTCTGAAAAGGTTGAAAAGCCCTGCTCTACAATTAAGTAGACAATTAAGTAGCGGGTACCATATAATAGATAACACAAGGAGCAGAATGATTCAGGACTGGGAAAGATAAACAAATTGTTCCCCCTGTGGTGAGCAAAGATCTTCCAATCCATAGAATCAAATGGACATTCAAAAGTCTTCGGCATGATAGGAAAAATTATTTTAATGTAGGCAAGTGTGGACCTTTCATTTCAGCTAAGGTCTGAACATTTAGCTAGAAACACAGTCAAGATAAACCTCCTCCACCCTCCCTATCCTGCCTTTTTGAAAATACTACTGTTCTGAAAACTCATTTAATATTTTATGAAATTTATATGCTGCTGAACTTCTAGCAAACATTTAAAAGCAAGGAAACAAAAAAGGTAAAAAATAATGGTGACATAAATGACAAAACTGGATGGTAACAAATAAAAAATATAATGCATTATTGTTATTGCTATTATTATTGCCTTATCATTTCAAGTTTGGCTTTAAAGCCTAATTAGAAAAGGAGAAACTCAGATACAAAAATAGGACAGCTGCTGAGCTTATTCTCTCTGGCAGCCACAACACAAATAGTCATGGAATTGCTGAGCCTAGCAGCTGGGCAGAAGAAATGTCCCATAGTAGAACTGCCAGCCAACTGGAGCCCAACAGATCATTGACCTCTGGAGGTTCATCTTCCATGTGCCATGGATTGCCCAGATGGGCAATTCTGTTACAAGAAATGGGAAAGCTTTACTTGCCTGCCACAACACCTTGGACTGCTTTCAGCCTACCTTAGCAGCAGATTTCCTGTGAGACAGAAGCTCCATTGGGAAGACATATCCTCAAGAAATAAGCAGGACAAGGACACTGTGGGCAAGGACACTGTGGGAATGAACCTAATGTGAGCAGACTTGGGGTAAAACTGGGCTTCAGTTTTGCTTGTGACAAACTGACCAAAGTGCATCAAAGCTGCCTGGTACCATCCTTCCTGTTAGCAGAGAATGCTACATGAGATATGGGTAGACAGGAGACTAGTAACCTAGTTCACCCCTTTGCTAGCTTATTACAAAAAAAGATGAGAGTACATAAACAGTGATCAGGCCATTTAGAAGCCCCCCAATGAATGATGATGTTGACTGACAAGTACCTGGTTAGAAAAAGCTTTCTTTTAAATACTGTATGTAGTTTAATCAAAGCCTTATTCATATACACTAATATAATTCAGAAGTAGAACTGATTTGATAGTTCAGAATGAAAGGTTGAAAAAAATTGTGATAAGAAGTTCTGAAAATGGGCTCTCCATTACTTAATAGTGTCAGGAGTGGATACTGGGGGAGAGAAATGGGGAAGGATATGGAAGAAAAGGAAAGAAAGATAAGGAACAACATAAAAGTAAGATAACTATAGGAATAGAAGTATAAGTTGTGTATGTAAAACTATTAAAAACACAGTGAATGGAAAGCAGGTATAAGGAAAATGAGTGTGGAAATAAAATGTGACAAAGTGCTACAGAAGTGAGTGGAATGAATGAGAAATATAAAAAAGGATGGTTGGTAGAATAACAGCAATAGCATTTAGATTTATATACTGCCCCACAGTGCTTTACAGCACTCTCTGGGCAGTTTACAATGTTGAAGTATTATTTGCATGTTGCCCCCAACAATCTGGGTCCTCATTTTACTGACCTCAGAAGGATGGAAGGCTGTATCAACCTTGAGCCCCATCAGGTCTGAACTCCAGGCTATGAGCAAAGTTTTGTTTGCAATACTGCACTTTAACCACTGTGCAAGAGACTATAAATGAGAAAAAATATGCATTAGATGAGTACTACAAAAATAAGATGAGAAATCTGTGTGTGTGTGTGTGTGTGCATGTATCTATTTCTATGCATATATACATGTTTTGTGTGTGTGTGTGTGTGTGTGTGTGTGTGTGTGTGTGTGCAGTATATATAATACAGTATATAAACAATGGATTCACTTATAGACTGACTATACAATTTGTATAAGATACACTATGGATGAAGATTGAATCTGTATTTCCATCTGACAATTTGAAAAATGTCATTGTTAGTCCACTATACAAAAGAAAATGTAGGAATAGTTTGGTCTAGTGATTAAGGTACCAGATTGGAAGGCAAGAAACTGTGAATTCAAGTCCAGCCTTAACCATGAAAGCCAACTGGGTGCCCTTGGGCCAATCACTCTCCCAGCCAACTCACCACTCATGGCTGTTGTTGTGGGGAAAATAGGAGGAGGGAGGTGTGTTGAATATGTTTGGCACCTTAAGTTATTTGTAAAAATTATAAAAGCAGGATATAAGTAATCAAATAAATAAGTAAATAACATTAAGTGTTCCTGGGAAGACATTTGGAAGAATTCTGATGGGAAGACTACAAGAGGTGATGACAAGGGGAAAAAAGCGCAGTTCTTATTAAAAAAATGGAATGAGTGATTGCAAGTTGCTCATCAATAGCAAAAAAAATCCTACAGCAAGTAGATAATTTTGTATATCTTGGTACAATATTTGCTAAAGATGAGGAAATGGATGGAGAAATTTTAACATATTCAAATACTGATAGAATGTAATAGATAGTGTGAGGTGGAATTAGTGTTTGTTTTAGTATATGTGCTGCCAAAGCAAGCACAAATTAATGTTTCTTGAAAGAAGTGAAAATGACTGTTATAAGAACATCCTTGCCCATTTTTATATAGAAATGTCATAAAAAGCATAAGTTAACTTGAAAGATGTCAGACCGGTGTATTTAAGAAGTGAGTGTAGGACAATTAGAAGAGATAAAGGAACATATGCTTAATAAATGAAATTTTACTTCCAAGTGAATAACTGATATTAAAGAATAATGTTGCAAAACAAATATATCAAACAAGAGTGAATGGATAAAGAGGAAAGGAAAAAACTGTCAAACTTAGATGGGTTCTCAGAGGTACAGTACTTCAAGATCATAGAAGCAACGAGGGTTCCCAAAGATAGGAAGTTTAGAGAGGGATAGTTGATGCCAATATAAACTAGTCTCAGGTGTTCCTTTTTCTTATCTCATACTGTTATTTCTTCACTATCTATTGCACCATTTCAGTGCTCTACAGTATACAGTGCGGTGATGGTCATCCTAAAAGAAAATAGCCTAATGGGTAAACTTGTATCCTTTTATGTGAATTCAAACATCAGGAACATAAGTTGGTTTGTTCAGGTAGCCTTGTTCTACTAACTGTTCTGTCTAGCAGTGAGTGCAAGTTTCACCTATTATCTGTTTCTCAGTCCATTTTTAGCAAAAGACTTCAGGATTGTAACATGAAATCTTCTCAAAGATCAAGATGGTCACTATCATAATTGCTGTTGCAATTGAAGGAGTACTATGAAGCTGATTTTTTTAAAATAATTGCTATTATCTCTTATATTCACATGATTTGGAAAACCTATAGATACTGACAGCCTATTTAAATTATGTACATTTTAATAACTATGTAACTTTACTAACTGTGCCAGAGAAAATAATATGGAAACATATCAGATTGTGAAATGGAACTATAATTATTTTAACTTTAATCCAGTCCTAAGGCTGCCACCCAGAAATATATTTTGTCCATATGGAAAAATTTGATACCTGCAACCGGGTTTCGGTCTTTTTTTCTCAGATGCAATTTTTCTTCTGTATTAAATCCCAATTTCTGACTTCTTTTCAGTTTTTCTTGCCTGGAAGCAAAAACCTACAAATAGCCTAAGACGAAATTACCACACACTTGTTTAGATATAGGATTATTATGTTTTATTATTGTAAATCAAACTGTTATAAACAGAACAATTTTCTAACCTGGATCAAGCAATGTATTTTGAGCAATTTGCTTCCTTTTTTCCTGGCATATAAAATGGTTTTGTTCTGTCCCTCACACAATTACAGTAAGACATTCTGCTAAACAAATCAGCATGAGAACCAAATTAAATCCTTTCAAAAGTAATAAATCAGTGCCTGGTTTCACAGAACATTGTATGACTTTTCCACTTAGACAAAGGGATAGATTTCAAACAGATAATCCCCAACATAACTCAGATTTGAATTCCTGAATTACATATCAATATACTCCAAGCCTTTTCAAAGGAAGCTGCTGCCTTTCTCATCATGGTGTATTTACTTTCTATCAGATAGTTAGAAATGGGATTTTTAAACAAAGATAAAATATTTTGGCAATTTCAGTATAGCAGGATCCAATCTGGATCAGTGACTGGGTCCCAATGACCGACCCCGATTGGATCCTGCAACATTATCCTGGGATACATATATTTGCCTTCATTTGTGAATTTTATTATAATTATCCATCCTCTCAAACATTATATATCCAACATTAAATGGCAGCTATCTTATTAATTTGAATGACAAGAATTTTCTAAAACAACACTTTAAAAATAGTGTTTGATTTTTAGGTATTTAAGATTAGGCAAAATAAGAAAACTAAGTATTGTCCCTTATTTTGAAACATCAGCAGCTTGAGAAATTGAGAGCAATTAAACCAAAAAAAGTTGATTATTATATTTTCTTATAAAGGCTGAGTTTACATGACATGCTAAACCAAACAAACCACAACTGGGTTATATCTTCACATGTAGTGTGAAGCCCAATGTTAATATAGAAGCTAGCTAGAAGCAGGCATCCAATGTTGTCTTAGGACCTTGCAAGAGATGAAGTTGGATATATATGGTTCCATTATATATATTGCACTAGATTCTTATACCAATGGCTGCATGTTTCAATGGGAGCAGACAGTTTGATAGACTTTGTCACATTCATAACTTCAGTAAAGATGCCAACCTATAGACTTTCTCAAGAAATGCATTCTTGGCCTTTCCCCTATAAAAAAATTTGAAACACTCCAGGCTAGCAGGTGATTTTAATGGAATGAAACCATTGTGGTTTTCCAATGAGAGGTAGAGACTGAGGTATCTATAGAAAACTATGATGATATAAAAATTATGATAAGTGCATGGGGATGCTATCCTGAAAATGCTACTATGCATGAAAATACTACATGCATCCTGATATCTAACACAAATATATAAATCCTGGCACATTTCATAATTTCCTTCTCCTTGCCTCTCCACGTCCCTTCCTGAGGACGACCATGGACAAGGGATGGGAACAAAATGGGAGAAAAAGTTGAAAAGTTTGTCCCCAGTCCATCTTGGCCAGAGGCCTTCAAAGAAACAAGTGCTTTTAGGGGCAGATTTTTAAAAGTCCTCGAAGGGTTGAATGTTAGCAAAGATAATATAAGGTGGTTTCATCAGCATGGGATTTATTTTGAATGCCACTTTTGCTCAGTTTAAGTAATTTTACATTGGTTCCCATTCTCTATTCCTGTATATCTTTATCAGCCCATTTGTAACAGTTAATTATTTATCCTTGTGCTGTGCAGATTTTACTCTCATGTAACATGTACAGCTATCCTGTTTCTCCTATTCTTCTGTTGCTGCCTTTATTAAAATAAATATCCTGTCTTCTTTTATACTCCACACATTCTAAACTGCATGGGCCTGAAAGCCCTACTTAGAAAGAAAAAGTTTTTAAAAGCTTTCTCCTAGAGAAGATAAATTTCATGTTCTGTCTTATCTAAATGTATTTATTATTTATTTTATTAAGTCTGCGCTTCTATCCAACGGAGCTCTGGAGGCAAACAAGAGTATAATCACATACATACAAAAATCTTCTATAGAGTTTGGTGAAAGAAGACATCTCAGAACAGGCAGTGGACAGAAATGTTTCACTTGAAGAGATTGCTGTATCCAACTCAGACAGAGTGCTTAGGAGGGTTGAGAACCCAGAAAGGGAACTTTTAGGCAAGTGTTGTTATTTATGAAAAACACAGCCTTCTGCTATAGTATCCTGTTCGAAGAGCTGCAAATCCAAAACAATTTTATACAATATTTTTAAATGTTATAATCCAAGACTTTCTCCTTTCTTTGGAGAAATTTAACATAGCAAGTTCTAGTCATCTGATCATCTTTGTTGCCCTTCTCTAAACTTGTTTCATTTTCTCTTATATCTTTTTAAAATGAGGGCATGGTACTTCTGAGTAAAATAATGTGGAATGATAAAATTTTATTTCTAGACTATTAATAATCTGTCCAATGTTGTGTTATATGCAAATATGATAAACATTTTTCCATATCATCATCCTTCATCAGTTTGATGCAAATAATTTGATGCAAAGAAAAAATTAGACCAAAAATATATTAGTTGATTTTGGAGCCATTTTTCACACATGTTTGTTCACTAAACTTCAGCTCATACTGAAGACCCAAGAAATTTGATACGTTTATAACAAGAAGTCTGGAAGCCATCATAAAGATTTAGGATAGAATCTGGAGATTCATTAAGTGGAATTTCACTTTCTCTAAACACAGAGGGATACGTTTTGGAGCTTTTCCTTCAATCTCCTCTAAATTAAAAAAGAGCAATTGATGGACTTTGGAAACTCTTTAGAGAGCAAGAAACAATCCATGGGTTTGGGGGGGAAAGGGAGAATCAAGTAATGGTTGTCTTCCTGCCATTTTTTCCCCAACATGAACATACTAGCTCTTGTGAACAGAAGCATTTGATCCATGGAACAGTCAGTTTAAATCCCAACCAAATTGATGCTACAAGGTCTTTAAAGCCCTTCAGGGTTTGGGGACCATTTCTCCCCAGTTGTTTCTATCTGATTAGATTGAAGGGGCATTATTATTTTAATGTTGTAAATTGCTTAGACATATATTTAAGATGGCTAGCTATATAAATCTATTAAATAAATAAATAGTTCTTCCTTGATGTATGACTGCTTTGCTCCTTTTCCTATAATCATTTCCACATCCTTTCTAGAATATATCACCTCTTTTAACCTAAGCCAGCATCCTCATCAGTCTCTTTCTGCATCCTATATTTTTTTGTAATATCCCATGAGAGAAATTAAACTTTTTTTAGAAAGAAATCGGCAATAACTTGTAATCTATACAGCACTACAAGATTAATAAATCCATTACCAATGTCATTTTACGCTTTATAAGGATTTCACAACCAAGGGGAAAATATCCAGGTCACAACATTTTGTCACTCATGGGAAATGTGGAAATGAGTGAACACGAGGGGATACAAATCTTTTTTGAGTCAAGATTTATATGGGGAGAAATTACCTTGTTAGCCAACTATGACTTGTTTTATTAGCATCATTTACTTCTAAGTAGATTGAGAAATGAAAAAAAGAATGAATTTTCAGTTTTACCATTTTCTTCCTCAGTTCATATCCATCATGAATAGAAGCAATCAGTCACACTCCCACAATACACTTGACTTTCAAAAGCAAGGCAAATTTTTGAGATCTCTTTCTCTCTCTCTCTCTCTCTCTCTCTCTCTCTCTCTCTCTCTCTCTCTCTCTCTTTGAAAGTTGTGACATAAGCAGCCCAGCCTTTGTATACTGCATAATGTAAAATTGATATATTATTGGTTTTCAGTTGTGTTGTTTTTTTTTTTGTGCATTTTCTTGTTTCTATTGAAACTTTTCTTACAGACAGTTACTGTGAGATTCTAGTGCATCTCAACAGGTTATTAACGTAGTTATTTCTACATTACTTGCTTTGTTTTGCTACTGAAGAAAGCTGACTAACTTTAATACAGGTATTCCCCGAGTTACGAGCGTTCACTTAACGCTCATTCAAAGTTAAATGATAAGCGCCCCCTAGTGTTTACGAGATAATCCCAAAATTACGAACATTACAGCACCATGGCAGTTGTTCATCCTTACGAACGACTGTAGAGGCTCTGCAACATTCACTATATCTCCCTACAACTGCTTCCCCTTCCCTTCCTGCTGCCCCAGACTCATCTTGAAAAGATCTGTCTCCTCTCTGCCGTGGTTTTTGCCTTTGAGGGAGAGGAGAGTCAAAGGAAGTTCCTGGATGCTGTAATATCGCGTGAGTTCAGGCACCCATGCTCTTTTGCAGAGAATGGGTACCTGAACTCTCGCAAGATCACAGACCAGAGAAACTTTCATTTTCGGCGCAAACTCTGTGCCTGTCTCCTGTTCCTCCCCCCCCAACTCCTTTCTGCCACCACCGGAACACTTTTTATCCAAACGGAGAGCTTGGGGACATGGGGAAGTCCATCTGTGTGCAAATACAATGCTTGAAAATGCAGCAATTTGCTGCATTTTCAACCACCCCATTTGCTCACAAACGGAGCTCCCCATCTCCCCAAGGTCTCCATTTAGATAAAAGGTGATTGAGCACCTATTGGACCCTTGGAAACGCAGAGATTCACTGTGTTTCCAAGTGTCCCTAGGTGCTCAAACACTTTGTATCTGAATGGAGACCTTGGGGAGATGGGGAACTCCATCTGTGTGCGAATGCAATGCTTGAAAACACAGCAAATCACTATCAGGCCGCGGCAGACCAGAAACCAGGCCATGCAAATAAGCCAAGCCCCATCCACGGGATGCAGGCAGCATGTAAAAGCATACCTTCTCCAGTCCACGGAAAAACCTCTCTCCTCAGAACCAGTCCCTGGTGCCCAAACGGTTGGGGGCCAATGTTTTATATCAGGGGTGTCAAACTGCTGGCCCATAGGCCGGTTGCATCATGCAGAGGTCGCGCCCACCCCAGCTCCGGCAATGCAAAAAAAGTCACGATACGTCGCAAAACGTCACGTGATGCGGCACGTTTGACACCCGTGTTTTATATAATGCTCCCATCCTAAATATACTTTTTCCATATAACATCTTCAGTGATGATATTAACTTTGAAAAAAGTAAAGTGTATGACTAGACCAAAACTGGAATGTGGCATCAGACTGTATTTCTGGATATTCTCATTGAACTGGTGTATTCTAAACAGATTCCCTTGAACTGGGTTATTACAGAGTCACATAATTTCTTTGGTAACAATAGAGAAGTGTCTGCCATTGTTTTATTCTGGAACATTTTTTTCCAATTTCCTAGTTTAGCCTGCAGCCCTGAGATTTCTTGATGGGCTCCCATCCAAGTATTAATTAGGTCAGGACCTGCATCTTTTTCAAAATCAAGCAAGGTCAATTTTAGTGCCCCAAATCCAAAAATGGACCACATAGCTGTTTTGTATAAGGCTGCAAAGGATCATTCTGGGGGAAAAAGGGAAAGTTCATTTCTACTCCTGGTGATGACAAATGCAGGAACCAGATTCCATCAATGAATTACAACCAGGATTTTTGTGTAATCAGATTTGAAATTTTCCCTTTCAAAGTAATGGATGTAGAAGTTTACATAGAATGCCAGGCCTCTACAGTTGAATCACATCATTGATTTTGTACTGATGAGACATCAGATGGATTTCCTATTATATATCCAAAGGCTGAACATCTGTCTTACCAGAAAGCTTGTTCAGCCTCAGCCAAAAGCTCTCATATACAGGGACACATGTCATAATTTGAGGCTACTGAACTGAAGCTATGCGGGAGGAGAGACAAGCCACTAGGGAATTATTTAACATAGTAGAGATTTGTTTTACACAAAAAGGACACTGAGGAGAATTTCCCAGTTTCAGCTTCATTTGTGGCTACCCCATTATTATTTTTCTCTGTTTGTTGGTGAGTATGGAAATCCACCATCATGTGTCACTGCTTAAGTAAAATCATGCAGGACATGGTCTCTCTCTCTCTCTCTCTCTCTCTCTCTCTCTCTCTCTCTCTCTCTCTCTCTCTCTCTCTCTCTCTCTCTCTCTCTCTCTCTGTTTCTCAACATCCAGTGAAGCCAAGAAAGTGTGGCCCAGAGTCACTCAGTGAATTTCCACTGCTGTGTAAAGAATTGCTTTCTTTGACCTGATCTGTACTAATTTCTCTCCACAGAGAAAAGAAAGCATTTATTTGAACAGCCATAGAAATTCACAGGATAATTTGGGGCCAGTCACTTTCTCTCAGCCCAGCCTACCTCTAAGGCTGTTGTCAGAAAAATCTGGAGGAAAGACCACTGTATATACTATCTTGACCTTCTGACAAAAATGTGGGATAGTGATCTAGAAAATGAATCAACTGTAGTAGTTTAAAATGGGGAGTGAATAAATTCAGGGATAGGAGGTAAGCTATTAGGCTTAAAAATCCATGTTACCTCTACATAGGAGTCAGATGCCTCCAAATAGCAGTTGTTGGGAAGAGTGTATCTTCACCTCCTGCTCACAAGCAGTTGAAAACATCTGTTAGTGGCTGTAAGAAAAAAATACTGGACTAAAATGGGCCTTGGCTTGATGTAGCAGAGCTACATATTGATTATTGTTATTGTTGATTGATTAAGGATGTCTTTGATCTCCTACTGCTAGTTGATTGTCTTGGCTTGCCTGAATTTGTTTGTAATATAGACTCACTGGAGATGAATCTACTAGAGGTTTCAGTAAAGCACCTTATCTGAGGAAGGGGAGAAAAAGCATAGAAAAAAAAAAAGACTAAGAATAACATTGTAATGAGTAAAATCAAAGGTGAAAAGAGCATAGCAAGATGGATAGCTTTGTTAGAAAAATGTATGTACAATATTTGATAGTACCTTTCATGAGCTACATTTGTTGTTCCAGATGCCAAAAATAATGAAACTATCAGCATGTGTGGCTATTTTAAAGTTTAATAGTAATTTCAAATGGCTTAATAATATTACAGACTAAGCAACAACTCTTATCTAGAATTAAGAACATTTTGCCAACCTCATTTGGGAATGATATTTCAGCAAAATAGACATAGCAGAAGCTTATTTACAAATATAAATGGAAGAAGATTCAAAGGTGTTTCTCAGAATAAATTGACACAAAATATTATGTTGTTAATAAAAAAAAATATCTGGTTTTAGAATGGCATCTGCACCAGTATTTTCGCAAAGAGCTACAAGGCTTCCAAACATCCCATCTATAATTATCATCAAAGTAAATGATGGGTGCCAAACCTCAAGATGGTAATGTGAAGATTAGTAGATGATATAGGTTACAACAAATTGTTTTTTTAAATCTAGTATTATAAATTGTGGGTCATGCAAGATGCATTGGCTTCCAGTTTATTTCTGGGTGCAATTCAAAGTGCTTATTATCATCTTTAAAGTCCTAAATGGAATGGGGCCAGGCTATCTGTAGGACTTTCTCTCCTTGGGGCTATCTGTCCATTCCATCAGATCAGATAAGGTAGGCGCATTGTTGGTAGATTTTTCAGATTATTTACTCTTCGGTTTAAATAATACAAACTGCTTGCCTTTGTGTCATTATGTAATATCAAAATGCTATCTGATATTTTGGCCCACTCAAGGATCAGGGACCAACCATGCCTATGAGTAGATGCTACAAATGGACTCCTTTGCCATGTCACGAATGAAGGCGAATATACGTATCCCAGGATAATGTTGCAGGATCCAATCTGGGTCAGTCAGCGGGACCAGGGGTTTTGTCTTCCGAGCTTTCAGACTCATACTGGAGCCCATCCCCAGGGAACTTCTCTCTCACTAGAATCCTTTGCCACGTAAGGAAGATTAAAAGTAGTGATGAGAAGAAAATTCCCTTCTGAACAAGCATTGGTTAAATGTTTAACTCCAAATTCAGTACTTATGCATAGTTATCATTGTACCAAATAGTATAGAAAAAAAGCATTTTGCATATAATGCCTCCAGAAAAAATGCGTAACAGAGAGAGAGAGTTGTGTGCCTTGAGTTCAGCTTTTCTGAATAGATTCATCGACCAAGTTAGCAGCGTAAATTGCGTAATGTGGTTTGCCTAATAAGGTTGCTCCTGGCTATAATTGCTCTTCTAGGATTAGGTGGTTAATCTTTTAAGTGAAGGCACTGAACTCCCCTTCTGAGAGATGAACTAGAGCACCCCAATAAATCATTAATGGTTTTATGCCTCTCATACTGCACTTAAATCTAGATAACTGTTTCAAAAGCAAAAAAAAAAAAAAAAACACCTGGCCCCATCTTCTACTGTGATCAGTTAAGCTCCTAAGTAAGAGATCAGAGATTTAAGCTCAGAAGGAGAATTCTATTTTTTTAGTCTTAATGAGTAGAATGGCAGGTGAAATTTATCCCATTAACTCAAAGGCTCTGTTTATATGACTTCTTTTGATTCATTTCTGAGGGACGCTAATTTTCTGTCAAGACAGAGAATTACCACAAAGTTCTGGTTCCCGAATACGTTTGAGTTCTCAGATACTTAGTTGATGACAAAATGAGTTCATAGTAGTTTTACTGATAGAAACAAATCCATCAAACAGTGTTTTAGGGCTCTTTGGGTTTATGGGCCATCAAATTAGAGTGAACTAACAAAATAATAAGGGAGGGACAAATAAATAATGGAAGGTGTTTCTGGAAAGTATAATTAAAGTTTCACATATTATTTCTTGGTTTGGAGGTGACAATGCTATTCATACTCTGCTTATTGATCCAAAATTTTGCAAGGCATTTCATGAGTACCAAAATAAGTTACTAGATGCATTTTTGTGCACAAAAATAAATATGAATGTTGGTGCAAGAAAATAAACTCAACCCTCAAACTAATTTTACTGGCTTTTTTCAGTTGTTAAATTATCACTAAATAAAAATATAACTACAGGTAGTCCTCGACTTATAACCATTCATTTAGTAACCAAAATTACAATGGCACTGAAAATGTGACTTACAACCTATCCTTGCACTTACAACTGATGCAGCATCCTTATAGTCACGTGATCAAAATTGGCATCAGGTGTGTGTTTACAATGGTTGCAATATCCCAGAGTCACATGATCACCATTTATGACCTACGTTGCTCTGAATGTTAGAGTTTATAGAATTAGCAAAGGTTCCTGTTGAGGCAGGCTTGCAAACTAGATAAATGGTCGAGATAAAGGGTCAACCCCGGGTCTTTAACCTTGGCAACTATGAGACTTATGGACTTCAACTCCCAAAATTCCTCAGTCAACCATGCTGTCTGAGGAATTCTGGGAGCTGAGGTCCACAAGTCTTAAAATTGTCAAGGTTGGAGACCCCTGAACTAGATAACATATGAATTGGTGAAGGACAATTCCAGATCTTTAGCATTTTGAGCAGGATGTACTGAAATGCCTTTATGTGGAAAATACAATGGAATGAAGGGGAAAGTATTTTGAAATACTGATTGACAGCACTGGATGTTTAATAAGCCAAAGGTCCATTTTGTTATTCCTTAAAACTACTTAAACTACAACTAAACAGTTTGGGACAAGAACTCCAAATAAATTTGTAGCTTTAGAGTTCTATTGCCATTTGGATAAAGCCTGTATTCAAAGCACATGTGGCAATTCAGGGCAGACTCCACAGCGGAGGGATTCCTGAAAGCTCAGGAGACTGTGGTTTCCTACAATGTCAGTCATTTAAGTTTTATTTTTTCCTTTTTGCTACACATATCATTGCACAAGGCTACAGAATGATACTTATCATTTAAAGAGATTGCCCATGCCAGTGTTAAACCAACCACTTTTGATTTGTTTGGCACAGGGATAGCCTGTCTGGTGGCTCTTACTGGACAAATATAACCCTCAACAAACTCAACCATAATGGCAAATGATCAGAATTACAGAAATTATTATCTGAAACATTGAGAACCACACAACCTAATCATATTAGTTTATTATGTGGTATGTGATTCTAGACAGTTGTGGAGCAAATGTAAGACAATTTTCAATTGCAAATAGATGCAGGGAACCCATTTTTCTCCTTTTCTGAGAATGATCATACTGTAACTCATTGTATCCCAGGAAAGCAAATCTGCTGATGACTTATACTAGTTCATCCCAAAGGAATAAAAATTAGTACAGTATATTACACTGCCAACAATTATATATTATATTTGAAGATACCATGATCTAAAAGGGATTTATCTATTGCAAATGCAGACCTGATGTTTGTACTAATGCTTGTACAAATGTACACATACACATACACATACACATACATACATACATACATACATACATACATACATACATACATAATATGAAAGAGCAAATAATATATGCATGGCAAAAAAATTAAACAAGACAGAAATCAATAGAAATAATTTCAAAAAGGGCTGCTGTGGTTTATTTTGTAACTCAGGCATCTTCCTAACCAAGGAACCTCTGTGAAAGATTAATGTAGTTTGAACTTTTATAGAGGAATATCATTTGTGCACTGTCACATTTAGCAAAAATGGTGCTTCAGTCACAGTTCAGTAATATTCTTGCATATTATTTCCAAGGCATTTGACAGTTTAGAGTATTATTAAAGGGCATGCTATACTCATTTGGTAATAAGGCAGAGTGCAGTTGCAGTCTCTATACGATTCCAACAAATGGAATCTCTGTTAATTTGGTTGCATGTAGAGGATGACGATAATAATTATCCAGGTGATATAAACCCAACTCAAGAATATCGAATGTGTTCAGATCTTTACAGAGGGTTTTTAAAAAGAAGGGAGCCACATAGACATCAGAAACAGAATCTCTCAAAATCAAAGGATAGAGATCTCCCATAGTCAAAGTTAACTCAAGGTCAAAATAGGTCTATGAGAGACAAATCTCCTTTACAGTGTAGTGAATGATGCTTTTTTTTTAATCTGGCAAAAACTGGACTCAGAACCCATTGGTCCATCTGAGGCAGAAGATACAACACGTCAGTGGAGAACCTGCAGACCTCTAGATCTTACCGATTTATACTTCCCAGTCACTCCAACCATCATAGGTCCTGACAGGGAATGCCAGGAGTGTATTTCAACAGCATCTGGAAGGTCAAAGGTTCCCTCATCCTTGATAAAATGCATGCAAGCTACCAGAACATTTTTATGCAGCTTTCTTAGCTTTGAAGATTTGTGTCTGGAGTCTACAGTCCATCTTCAACATTCAGAATAACAAATATTGCATTCACTTCCTTTGTCCAAGTCAAAAAGGCAGTCAATTTTGTATTTGAAAATTATTTTTAAAAGACATATTTAAGTAAATGAGAAGACACATGTTCCTCAGTATTATCTAATAGCACAACCTACACACACACACACACACACACACACGCACTCAACATTCTATGCTACCCTGAGCTTTTTTTCATTATCATATCTATACATTATAGATAAAAACTATATGAATGTGATAATGGAAGGGAAGAAAACACCATCCCCCTCCTTGTCTCAGAGGATAGGATAAATTCCCACTGTGCCAACCTATTATCTAAATATGGCAGGTACTTATAAAATTCTTGAGCCAACTATATTTCTTAATCTACTTGCATTTTACCTTTGTCCTTCGGTCCCTTTTGCTTATTAATGTCAATGAAGGCCTTAAGCTAGCTAATGAAACATAGAATATACTATGCAGAATATATTAGCCCTTGAGCTTTTGCCTTTTTACTTGTAGATATTCATCAAATCTCTCCTTCAAACTGCATTGCTGTGTGGCCACTGACAAGAGCCCTGCAGTAAAATTAGAGCAGTCAATCTTGCATATGGGAAAGCAGGAGAGGACATTTACCCAGCCAGGTTCGTCTTCTTCATTCATTTCTATTTTTAATTTCTCGTAAAGCCAAAGTCTTTTGATCATCCAGTTCTACAGTAAATGCAGTCAGAATCAAGTCAGTACTTCAGCCAATAAAGAACTAATGACAGCAGATGCACTTCTGGGTTTCAAAAATCTTTCTTTGATGCCAGAAATGTTTCAGCTCACTCCTGGGGAAGAAGAAAGCTTTCTGACAGTTTGAAAAATTCAAACATTATCTGCCCTGATGACACTCCAGATTCTTAATTAAAACAATTAATCTCCAGATGCAATTTTTTTTTTATTTTTAAATTCATGAATTGCTTTTTTTGTCACAGGAATATATGAATATGCCACAAATCATCTAACATAACATTAAACTAAGTTTGCTTTAACCAAAGCTAAGTGTTTTTTGCTAATAAAGTTAGCTTACCTATCTTGTTTACAAAAAAACAATACAACAACAGGTATACATAGAAAGGCTATAAATACATACAGTATGTTTTATCTGGAGGTCAAATAATATATATATATTGAGATTAAGCTCTAATAAATGCTAAATGTGTTAGGGATATCAATTTCTTAAAATTTATTTAAGGAGGGATATTAAGAACATAGCTTTCATTGAGACATTATTATTTATTTTACAAATTGCAGCAGTTCTTAAAAAAATCCTAGTTTTGTTCTGAATTCTTGTTTTGGTCCTTGTGCTAAGACACAAACCCATTCTTATTCATTGTTGTCAACTATTAAGATACACCAGACAAGAAAAAGCCACCACAAGAACTACTGAAGCTCTATTATATTGTTTTAGAATACCAAAACCTCTTATACCAAAGAGAATCAAGTTGGCATAATCTTGAGTTTCTTTCTCACCCCTCTTTTCTTATTAGAGATGATCTAATGTTTACAAAACTGCACTTGCATTTCTCCTTATCTCTGCACTCCTCTGCAACTCCTTCAGATCAACTGTTACCAACTGGCTCAACTGTATCTCCGTCCTCACAGAAATGTTATCCTGTCAGAAAAGGAACAAAGGGACTTACTTTGAAAAATAATGCCCTCTCAATCTCAATGAGCAGTCCACTTCCATCCAGCAGGCCATTATATGAAAATTAAAGCATTAAGAATTATCTTGTTTTGGACTTCCAGTTTTGCCTGGTAGCACACGGTCGCGGGATTGAGAAAGCTCCGCTTCCCGCGGCTCTTTTCACCCTGCCAGGGGACCCTAAATGGGTCTAAAGTCACCCTGAAGAGGCAGTGAAGAAAGAAGAGCACCCCAGTGATTCGGGAACGATGGCAGTCATCCCATTTGATCGGGAAATTCCCTCTAACCCGACAGGAGAAAGGCTGGCCCCATCTCGGTAACCAGTCCAAGCTACTTGCAGCCAAAGTCCACAAGTACTCACCAGAACATCGGTGAACAGCGTGCTGAAACTGGGTGAGAAATTTGATCTTCTCTCTCCTGCTCTATATCCTGAACTTTTGGAAAAGATACCCCAAGAAGCAAAAAAGCCTCCAAAAGTGAAAAGGAGGGGGAGCTTTGCCCCATCCTCCCATGGAAGGAAGCGGCGAATTAAACTATTAAGGGGGACAAAAATATACTGTTGCTGACATCTAGTGGTGGAAGAGAATATATAACTTTAGCTGCTTTGTTATAAGTATTGGCAGGATGCCCAGAATGAGATAACCTTCTTTGATCTTTAAAAGAGCTAAACAAAACATTCTGAGCCAGCCACAATAAGCAAAGATTATAATTGAAAAAACATAACTGACCTTCCTGGATGATAAACACCTATTGACTGTGACTTTAAAGCTGTTTTCAGAGAAAGAAAAAAAATTCAATTCTAGCTATCATGGAATCTCAAGAGCTTGCAAAAAGAACTTGTCAAGAAAAATCAAATATTTTCCAGGAGGAAATGCTCATTATGTTGCAACTAATCCAAACAACAATGGCTCTAAACCACAATGAAATTTTAAAAAAAACTTTGATGACATAAATGGACATATCTTTATGTTAACCTCACAACATAAGAATTTTCAGAAAATGAAAATCTACCAATGGAAGGGATTGTGATTTAATGCAGATGGAGGAAAACACACAGGGAATGACTGAAGCACTGGAACTGGAAGAGATAGTCCACACCCCAGATTCACAAAACAAAGTCGAAGATAAGAAGAAAAGCCTGACAAAATGGATTACAGAGATACCAAAAAATCTATGACTTGAGAGACAAAAAAAAGATAAAAGAAATCAACATCTTACCTGATTTGTCTCTCCCATCCTTAACAACATCCACAAGAAAATGGCAAGACTTTTTAACTAAGTGGAATAGATGGATGAGAAAAGCCGTTTGGCGAAAGAAAAAGACTAAAATCAGATTCAAGGGATTAGAAAATTGGACCTATCAGAAGCAATTTTTAAAGATTATGTATATATATATATGTATGATATGTGAAATGTAACTGTCTTATCAGATGCAATTTTTAAAAATTAAGTATTTGTTTGAATATGATTAAAATATAACATGATTACTTAATTAGTAAATATCAAATGGAATAGAGTTAAAAAATGAAAAAATGGGGGATATAAATGAATTTTAGTTTGAAAGAGATGTTTTTCTTTCTCTTTTTCTTTTTCTTCTTTCTTATTCTGAATAGTAATGTATTTTTTTTAATGATATGAGAAATGTAATTGTTGGGAGGATTATTGTGAGGGAAACAGCTTAGATATTTAACTGTAAACCAACTTTGAGAAAATCTTAACAGATAAAAATGATTTCAATTTTGTGGGGGAAAAGTCTAAATGAGAATGTTGAAAACAGGACATATAACGCAACCAAGAGGACTAACTAGAAAAGAAGTTCTGTATTGATGCTATTACTAATTGGATAAATGTTAGAAAAATGTTTATATTTAACCTCTTTGTTACTAAAATACTAAGAACTATATTAACCTAATGTTTGCAAAAGAGAACAATATGGGAAGAAGAGAAAATCAAGGAAAGCTGTTATGTAAGTATGATATGATAGAAATTGACTATTATTGATTGTTGTGAAATGTGAACCCAGACATGTTGTTTACTAAGCACCAGGTTGTTAGTTTTTTAAAAAAATCAATACAATATATATATTTTTTAAAGAATTATCTTGTTTTTATCTCCTTCTGCGTCCCCTTTTCTTTCTGTATTATGTCTTTGTATGTCATGAGGCTGATGGTGGTGACTTTTTATTATTATGGAAGTTGTTGTGAGAGCATTTCAGGCTTCAGTTAGGCATTCAAATGCTATAAATAATAACTCATTTTAAAAAGAAACAAAAATTCCATAAACTCCAAAAAGAAAAAAAAAGAAAAATCATTTTTATGCCTTTTCCTTTCTCCCTTTTAAACTCTGCTTTATTTCAAACTTCTGCTTTGTGCCAGACCTCTTCTCTTTTTAAATAGCCTGTTTTGGAGCTCTGTGTCAAGGATAATTCACTCTCTGTCTCTCTTTTTGCACTAGTATAACTTCAACATCCCAGTTCAATTGAGAGGGGTTGACTTCTTTATCTTTTTAAAAAACTAATATGTTAGTTTGGCTGGTGTGTAGATAATTTTATTTTACTTTTTCTAAGTAAATGAAACAGGCATTTTTAAACATTTTTGCAGGCTTCATCCAAGACCCAGATGGAAAACTGTGAAAGCTAGATTTTGAGGGCACCGAGGCTGACAGCTTCTCAAGCAGGAGGCTTCATCCAACTTGTGTGAAGCTCATATTTGTACAGAGGTCTTTATTAAGAATCCCAAACTACTTTAATCCATCCAGGAGATTTGTTTCAACCTCTAAAAATAAAGAACAATGACAGCTATTTAACAAGGGACAGGGCAGAGTGCCGTTGACTCTTGGAAACTGCAAGAGAAGCTCTAAAGCATAGAAGAGGGCAGTCACTCAAGGAAGAGCTTTAGCCAAGATGAAATCACAAATTATACCTCATCTTATAGAAAGCATAGTAGCCATGTGTCTATGATAAGAAGTGTCACAAGAGTCTGCTCAGCTTTCCCAATCATTGATGAGAAGACCGGGGAAAAAGGAAGAGAACCCCAGGGAAGGGGCCAAGATGGAGAGAATATAAACACAGGATACCAAGTTTCAGAAGAATTTTGGTTCTGATCCAGGTAGCCAATAAGCCTGGGGAAAACTGGGGTCGCTCAGGTAATGCCATCATTTTAGAAGATGCCTTCTGAGACACTTTTGAAAGCATAGGATCAGAATTGGATAGAGTTATTTAGGCCAGAGTTCCCAAACCTTTCCGGCTTTCCAATCCTCTCCTAAGCAAAACTCCACATAAAGCAACACAAGCAGATACAGCCCATAGCAATATAGAAGGCTGTCCTTAAAATTCTTTTTTGCCTTAGAAAATAAAGGCAAGACTACATCTCTTTGCCTAGCCACCTTTCCCTATCCCCCACATGCAAGACATTAAGTCATCACCATCATATAAAATGCAGTGTTGTGCCTAGCCTCACTGATTCACAGTCGGCTATACATAAGTGTCTTCTGTTATACATCTGTTGTGGTGCAGATTTCTGCACTTTTATGAGTTGACTCAGTATTTATACTGCTGCCTCATAATTGCACTGAAAACATCCCTAGCTGTACTACTCCGTAAATGGTAGCAAAATATTTGATAGCAAAATCAGCAACACCCACTCCTTTCCTCTGTGCCTTCTGGAAATATGGAACTTTACTGTCTCCATAGCATTTTTGTGGGTATCACTAGCATCCTTTTTTTTAAAAGAATCTTAACCACTGAATGACCACTCTACAGGTTAGTAATGATTAGACTTAGTTACAGCTTTCACAAGCAACTAAAAAATCAAGTTTTATAAGAAACTTGAGGGATCCTAGTAAATTCAATAGATAGAACCTATCAAGAGATAGGAAAAGAAAGCACTCGCACGAAAAAGAAAATATATTATGAGGGCGAAACAGCATCATTTTAGAAGATGAACTTTTGAATTTTATAAAATAAAGGCTAGATGCACACAGCAAAACATGGTAGAAACATGTAAACTAGTCAAATCAGATAGAAAAACAGTATGAAAAGTTGATATTGTGTATTAGCCAGTCTTCCCCAAATTAAGGTGCCCTCAAGACATGTAGCTGATTCCCAGAATTTTCAGAAATCACCATAAAGGTGATTTCTGAAATTACTTCACTGACTTTCTTCAAGAATGATTCCAGCTTCCTTCCACATGATTAATCCATTTTTATTAATAATCAGATTAGCTTTTATATTTTTTTTGTTGCGGGCCATGTTGGTTAGTAATTCAGAGGGACAACAGATACAGTGTTAATATTGCTAAACCAGGTCTCTACACTATGTGATGTTCCTAATCTCCCACACAAAGATCAATCTTATTAGCAAATAGCCACTTAACTCTTAAAAGCTTTTGTAAGCATGGTTATTGGAACTAGGGGTCATACATTTTTGGAGCTTTGACAATTGCTTATATATTTTTTTCACTGGATTTATTTTATGCTTCAACTTTGATGTTTGAAGTTACTTGCTAGATTATTTTAAAAACTCTTCTTCATTGATAGACATGAATGGGCCCTCTGTATCAGGATATAACACTGAGCATAAATGTTGGGTGCAAACAGGAAGATAACAACAGATACTTTGTGCTTTATGAACTTCTCAATAGCTTCTGGGTGTGATTCTTGCTGTGACTCAAGGAACTTCTGGCACTCCAGAAACTGGATGTGATTCTGATACTGATAAACAAGTGAAGAAAACCAGAAAAATTGTAAGTGATGGGAATCCCCAAGCAATAGATTGACTTTCCCCAAATTTGTGCTTTCTAGACATGTTGTGCCACAAATCCCAGAATTCCCTATTCTGGTCATCCTACCTGAAAATCTTGGAGATTTTGTCTGAGATGGAGCATTCTTCCATGTGAAATAGGAGTTGGATTTTGAAACAAGAAAAACCATTATTCATTGTGTCTATGATAATAAAGACACTGTATAGGAAAAGTATCCATGTAAGAATCTCCTGTGGCATCTACCAAAATGGATAGTCAACACATACCAATATAAACAGTAGCTATGCACATATCCAAATTTGCATAACCAAGTCTTCTTAAAAAAGGTAAAATAGCTAGTATTTATGAAATGTAAACATTCAGCCTTCATCTTCAGATGTAACAGGCTTTTGATATGTCCTGTGGTCCTGATCTGCCTAACAAGGAGAGACAAGAAGCAGTCAGTTAGGTCAGTTCAGCATGGTAGCTGCTTACATTCTGAGTTAGTGTAACACTGTCTAGCCCAGCTGAAAAGCATTTATTCTGATCCAGTATTTCATAGCCAGAAGGAAAGCCAAAACATTTTCAAAAGTCATAAAAATGGTCTCACAACATTTGATGCAAGACATTTGGCCAAAAGTAACTATTTATGGAAATAAAGCATTACACTGGTAGGTCTCAAGTTTCACAAATCATAAAATTAAGAACAATGATGCATAAAAATAAAACATAACAAAATCTGGTCTTATTACCTCTTGAGGATGAAACGGTTTCAAAAAGTATTTTGAAGGGAGATGGAAAGAAAGCTATTTTTAAAAAATAAGGCAGATGGAACTGGATCTCATTCATTTCAATGTTTTACTGATTTATAGTCAAAGACTAGGGATGGTTCCTATCAAGTTTCTATGCTTTCCAATTTATTATTTCATTTTGGGGGGGAATCTTGGTAAAATGTGGAATTTAAAAAAAAATCAGCAAAAATGAAGACAATCAAAGAGCATCTACAAAGAGTAACTTGGCTTTCATGGGAAAAAATCCCAAATTCAAACTTCTTCCTGAACACTAGGACAATAGCTGATAGTCTGGGTCACTAATACTGAACAAGATGAGTTAGAAATTAACTTGAAATGAGACTGTTGTCCAGTTAACAAAATAAAATTAGTAAATATTGAAACAAATTATAAGTTTGATGGAAAAATATTCTTCAGTATTATCTCAGGTACAATAAAGGAATTAGTCTCACTTCTTTACGCAAAGTATTGGGCTGCTTTCATTGGAAAGGCCCTGTCCTGAATGTCCACCACCACTAGAGCCTGCAGGGATGGGGTTGGAGCAATGTAAACCAAGTAAAAATGCTAGAATGTCCACCATGGTTTTGTTTAACTCTTGTTTTCTCATCACAGAGCAGTATCCACTCTCTTACTTTATCTTCACAACATCAGAAACATGGTTTTCTTATCATACATAGGTCCCTCAGTAACCAAATTAAATTATATAGACATTTGACCACATCAATCCAGCTACTGCTTGTGGCAACTCCCACTGAAAGAATGTTAAGTTATGGAAAAGCAGAGCTTGATTATGCAACGTCCTATTCATTTTACACTATAAGTTGGTTCTTCATGGCATATGCCCTTTCCTGCCCATTTTCCTGTCCCATTTACACCACAATAATCCAAATAAAGGATATTCTATTTTATTCTCCTCAAAAATGTGTTATGTGGGTCTAGATGTATTAAATTTTGAAATGAGTTATATTTTACTATTGTTAAAAGATCATTAAAAGCTGACAGAGCTTCCTGATCATTTTCCCCCTCAGCCAAGTTTATTGTTCAAGTCAAATAAATATTGCAGAATGTTTCTGCTGAACTAATCCACAAAAACATATATTAATAAAGGTGTTTAAGACCTCACAAAATTCTGTTGTTTTTGCGGCAGCTAATTCAACTAGCCTTACACACTAAAAAAGTTGTTAAAATAACAATGTACTATTTTACATTACAATGTAAACAGCCTAGATTAGAGATTACATGAATGAATGTAATCTACATATTGCAAAAAAAAACAAGGTAAATGAACAATTCTCACCTACTTATGAGGCCAGCATTTGCAATCAACATCTTTAATATTCAATCTCCACAATACTATCTCTGTTCTGCCATCTGGTGTTGATTTGAGAGAATAGCATCACATTTTAAAATATATGTTTAAACAGAAAGCAAACACTTCAAAGGTTCTTTTTAGAAAAGCTTTGAAATCCATCCACTTTGTATATAATAAAATAAATATGAAGACTTTATCTGAGCTATAACATGTAGTTCAAGTAACAATGATTTTAGCTCACATATACTACACACATACATTCATTTTACTTTACAAATGATGTTGTGGCTTTGAAATTAACAGCAGGACAAAATTTACATGTCAACATGATTTCACACAGTAATCGCTAACTGCTACTAGCTAACAACTAATTGCAGTTTTGGCTTCAAATAATACTGAAGGAAAAGTATCCAATGTAATTACAGCCACACAGGAAGGAAGGAAGATACATTCATTCATATTCATTAAGTCATCCTAGTAATGCACCGATATAGCCATGTTGTAGTACTTTATGCATTTTGCTATATTTGGATTTGAATTATAACTTTTGTTCATCTGATACCATAATAGCAACCCACATCTGACTTCTTAACTAATCTGTAGACCAAAATGTGGGAGAAAGCCTATCGGATTGTTTCCTACAAGCTTCAGGAAAGGGAAAATAGAAATTCAGATAAGACCATCACAAGATAATGCATTCACATGCATATTGGAGGGAAGACAGTGGAGAGCCAACCACTAAAAATAGTGAAAAGAGATAATTTGAAAAATGAATCTCTGCTCAATAGCAGTGGGAACATTCTCTACTAATCAATCATATGTTCTTACACAATCTAAAGATCTTCCTCCAAGATATGAAGATATGATCAATCTGAGAGCAGAAACAAGCATTTTAAGAGCAATTTATAATATGTTTTGCAGAATTTCCATATGTGCCCAGTAATTTTCAATCTTAAATATCCATGAGACAATATTTCTACAGAACAATGAGGGGTCACAAAAATTAAATGTTCTGTTTACTACAAATAGAAACCAAAAGGAAAGAAAAATTAATGTAAATTTCAGAATTTTCTTAACCCATTTCACCATGCTGATGGTGATATTTTCAAGAATGGAAAGTGGCGGTTCTCTCTACAATGAAAAGTCAGTATTGAAAAAAACCCGCAACAATAAAATTATCCTATAGTTACCTTACAATATTTTCCCATGAGCTTAGTAGTATTTTCATTTGAATAGAAATAATAACAATAACAATAACAACAATAACAATAACAATAACAATAACAACAATAACAACAACAACAACAACAACAACAATAACAATAATAATAATAATAATAATAATAATAATAATAATAATAATAATAATAATAATAATAATAATAATAATAATAATAATAATAATAATAATAATAATAATAATAATAATAATAATAATAATAGACTTAACAATTGTCGATAAGAAAGACAAAAAAGTCTGGATAGTGGACGTGGCAGTGCCTGGAGACAGCAGAATAGACGAGAAAGAACTGGAGAAGATAACAAAATACGAAGTCCTACAAATAGAAATAGAAAGATTGTGGCAAAAGCAAGCAAGGGTACTACCAATAGTAATAGGCGCCTTGGGTGCAATCCCAAAACAACTGGAGCACCACTTGAACACCATTGGCATTGACAAATTCGCCATTAGTCAATTGCAAAAGGTGGCCTTACTAGGAACTGCTTCCATCCTGCGACAATATCTGTAATACCATCAAACATCCACATCTGCCTATCCCAGGTCCTTGGTAAGGACTCGATAGGTAGACAAAAATGCCAAATCCAGTCTGAACATCTGGCTGACTGTGCGATGATCATAATAATAATAATAATAATATAATAATAATAATAATAATAATAATAAATAATAATAATAATAAGAATAATAATAATAATAATAATAATAATAAATAATAATATAATTGGAAGGGACCTTGAAGTCATCTAGTCCAACCCCCTGCTCAGGCAGGAAACCCTATACCATTTCAGACAAATGGCTGTCCAGTCCTTTCTTAAAACTCGTGTTGAGCATTCATAGCTTCTGGAGGCAGGTTGGTTAATTGTCTGTCAGGAAATTTCTCCTTAGTTCTAGGTTGCTTCTCTCTTTTGATTAGTTCCATCCATTGCTTCTTGTCCTGCCTTCAGGCGCCTTGGAAAATAGCTTGACTCCCTCTTCTTTGTGGCAGCCCCTGAGATATTGGAACACTGCTATCATGTCCCCCCTCGTCCTTCTCTTCATTAAACTAGACATACCCAATTCCAGCAGCCGTTCCTTATATGTTTTAGCCTCCAGTCCCCTAATCATCTTTGTTGCTCTTCTCTGTACTCTTTGTAGTGTCAACATCTTTTTTACATCGTGGTGACCAAAACTGGATGCAGTATTCCAAGTGTGGCCTTACCAAGGCATTGTAAAGTGATATTAATACTTCACGTGATCTTGATTCTATCCCTGTTAATGCAGCCTAGCACTGTGTTGGCTTTTTTGGCAGCTGCAGCACACTGCTGGCTCATATTTAAGTAATTGTCCACTAGGACTCCGAGATCCCTGTTACCACTATTGAGCAAGGTACCATTGAGCAAGATGTATAGAATTGTATTGTTTGCATGAGTATTTGGTCCTGTGTTGTCCTGATGAGGAAATACTTTACAAAGAATCATACTTTGCTTCAGCAGTTCAGTACACCTGGGAAATTTATATAACGACTTCATAATATAGATAGCAACACGCTTCAGTTGGCTCAGCAATATATAAAATATAAAATTTTCTGTCAATATCCTGAGATTATAGTAATATTCTTTATATAAAATTTCATTAACATGGACTGCCCACATTTGAAGGACACTGCATTCAGAGATCTATATTTAGAAATTAAATTAATCTTTGCATTTTATATAGCCATTTTACTTACATGCTGGGGGAAGAGAAAATTATTAGATTAGGTGTGAAGCAGGTCTTTTTTTCTTCTCCTGCTGGGGAGGATACAAATGATTCCTCCAAAGAGGAAACATCCCATTGTTGCATAAGATTTGATATGTCTAAAATATTTCAAGATTATAACACTGTCTCGCTCAACTGTCTTGTTCCAACTTTACCAGAATTGGTTCAGTTTTGAAAATAATAGAATAATTCACCCTTGGTACAACAATTAGAATAGTCAGTTTCAAGGTCAGACTTCTTCCATTAAATCAGAATAGCTATTCTCACATCAAGACACTTCCAGCAAGGATGGAATAGGGCATTTTGAGGTTGAAGCATTCCATATTCTCAGTTTCTGCTAACAAGCAGTGTAAGTTTTATTCATGGCCACAGTAGCTTGAATTTTGCTTCCCTGAAAAAATATGTTTTTATTTTATATTTTTGTGAGTAACCAGTGTACATTCACAATGCAACCGCACCTACAAAAAATCCTGCTCTGCCGATGCAAACTGTCATCTTCTTATGAATTTTGAACTTCATGCTTCAAAAATGCTAGAAAAAAATCCTTATAAAAGCAGAAGGATGCCAATTCATTATATTACACTTTTATTTTACAGTTTTTCAAAATCTGTTTTACAGATACATTAACTGGGACAGCTGCAATACTGACCAAAAAAAAGCATACCTATAAACCAAATACACGTTTTAATATTTACTAGTATAGAATCACTAATATCCAAAGAGATGTGTCATGTAGTAAAGAGGATGTGCGGCAATGCAAAATGTAGAGAAAAAATGTTAAAATAAAAAGTAAACATTGCATTCATGGTTACACAGCAGAGATCTTTGCAAACACATTTGGTATTGTAACATTCTAGACAGCAATATGCTTTGTAATACATATTGATTATAATACATGCCTTAGAAAGCTTGTATTCTGTGTGTAAACTTTAACCAAATAAACTAGATATGATAAAACAGAAAATAATCTAATCTGAAAGTAAGTTCTTCATCTTAAAAGGACACTGCATTCAGGTGAACTTTAAATTATTTTTGGACTATTCCTTCTCTCTTGCACATTATTTTCCTTTAAATGAGAATTTCATGATGCTACTTAATTGCTGCTATTGTGCAAGAGAAATATAAGGTCTTCCAAAGGATAAAGCTTTGCCTCAAAAAAGTCAGTATCTGTAACAACTGTAGCACAAAATGATTCATAAAGGACTTAATTTTGAACAGCACTGCAATTCCTCAGCTACACTCCTGTGGTGCAAAGTAGCAGTTGTTCTAACAAACTGAGAAAAATCTCAGCCAAAATTTCAATAATCTAACTGCTGTTCTCAACATCTTGCCTACTGAAACAGCACTTGTTTTATCATTATTGGGAACTAAAAGACAAGATCCAAGCGCTTTGGAACTTCTTTAAGGAGCTACAATACCAGAAGATGATGCTCTCCAAGTATGGGGTTTTAACAGACCAGCTACAGTGCACTTTTAGGGACTCTTCAGATTTTCAAAGATGCCCCTCAAATCCTAGCTATCAGGCACTAGTTTTGCCCTGCTCCTGGCTCTGACATGACATAAACTGTCACACAGCTCCAAATATCAGCCCTATTGACACTGGACAGCAGCTTCTTTAAAAGGCAATAGGAATAACATATGGTTTCCATCAAGCCAAAATGTTTAAAACGTAGACAGGGCACAATGGCATATTCAGCATCCAGTTCCTTATCCCTTCTCCATAATAATCTTACATGTTCAGCTCTCACTCAAAGCTTGTTTTCAACTCAATCACCACACTTCTGACTACAGACAAAACATTATGGGAACAGATTGAAGTTTGTGAAAAGCAATGACCTACATTCCAATCAATAGTGTCTTGTCATACTTGGAAAGTCAGTCACAGCCTTCGTCAGAAACATTTTTTACAGATGATTATTTATAATCTGTATAAATATACATGCATTTCTGTCTTAACCTCTTTTTACTAAAATGTTCATATTGAAAGTGGTTATCGGCTGACAATTAAAAAAACAAATCTCCCAAATTTAAAGTTCAAGTCTTCTTACATTCCTACAAATAGAGCATGTCACACTGGCACTGAAAAAAGTTGAACAAATCTGTCTTTTTTTCCTTCTAGAGCCATCTAATTGAAATATATAATCTGAAATAAGGCTAAAAAGAAAAGAAAAAAAGGCATTTCATTTTGTAAAATCAGACCTAACAATTTCTTTGCACATATGTCCTGACATTGAGTGGGCTCTGCATATATTTATCATAACTGTTAACTTAAAGCTTCATAAATTCAAAAATGTTTGATCATGGCCCCACATTAAAAAAAGTAGGGAATAATACATAAAAGGGGGGGAGGGAATGAACCAACGTTGATTTGAGGCTTCCATCTTCTGACTGCTCAAAAGGCCAAAATGTCCAATAAAATGTAAAACACAGTATATTTTGTGTAGTCTAAAAAATCTGTTATGATAACTTATTGCAAATTGCACTTGGCAGTTCGCCAAAATAATGGAAAAACTACCCCCTGTTGGTTGGCACAGTCCTTTAGCCTTGATTCAAAGTCACCAATAGAAGGACCTGGAAAGAAAATTTGCAGCTGTGCTCAGCCAACTGGCTGCCCCTTCTGGGTGTGATCCAACACGGGACACGGCTTTGTCTTGCTCCTTTGAAGGACTTTCATCTTCTGGCAAGTATTCAGGGAGGTCAGTATTTTGCTCCACTTCTACTGGAGTATCTTGGAAAGGAACCAACATCTGCATAAAATGGAACACGGTATTAACATGCATCATGGAACATCACACAAAATCGGCTTTTGCTTTTCAGCTACATTTATTTCTGCAATCATTTTTAGATAATTTAACTTCTAGCAGTAGAAAGGATAAAAATGACTTTTTAAAGCTTTTTTTTTTTTTTTTTTAAAGCTAAAACACATTTTTTTTTCCTCTTCAAGCTCATGAGTTCTACTAGACCAGGGGTAGGCAACCTTGGCTCTTTTATGACTCGTGGACTTCAACTCCATAGCTGGCTCAGGAATTCTGGGAGTTGAAGTCCACGAGTCATAAAAGAGCCAAGGTTGCCTACCCCTGTACTAGACTATCCAAACATAGATGGCATGGAAAATTCCAATCCTGAAGCTTTTCTTATCCGCATATACTGTTGCACTATTATGCAGATATTGGTGCTCAGAACAGATTGGAAAATTTATCTGCCTAGAATCTCGTGTATATGTGGTGAATATTGTTATACCAGATGAAAAGATTACAATTATTGTTGCTGCTGTTATCTTAGTGCCAACACTTTTAACAATGTACTTTTATAGGGTGGGCAGTTCTCTCACCTCTTCTCCACTTTCACTTTTTACAACTTGCTGGGCTTTCATAACTTTGGTTGATGCTATTGCTGTGGCCAGTGCCTGCACAAAAATGGAAAACCATAAGTAGAACAGGATTTTAAAAAGTATCTACCTGAAGCTGAAAATAATGAAAGCAAACCATTGGGAACACTTACCTCTGCTTTTAAATCTGATCTGATTCTGACAACACATCTTTGAATTGCCATTTGAAACGTAAAGCTGATGACCCCTTTAATTTTAAGTAAGGCTTCTTCGCACAGATTCCTCCGTGACTGGAAATTAAAGAGATGCATTTAATGGGTCAATACTAAGTAAATAACATGAAGTTAACACATACGTACATGTGATGCTGTACAAGTGGAACATTTTTAAACAAAAAGAAAGGAATGTTTGCATTTGGCTGTAAGGAAATAAAAATAACATTTCTGCTTACAATTTGAAGGCAAATTAGGGAGAAATCAACTATGAATAACGATGGAAAGTGCTGAAAAGCAAAGCAGCTTTTCTTTGTTATGATCAGCTAAACAGTCTCTTGTGATTTAGTTCTGACTGACTGAAATCCTCGCTGATGAGCAGTTAGTTTTAAGTTGCTATTTATCAGACATCTTGTATCCATACTGACTGAATGCATCAAAGCAGCTGTTACATTCTTCAGCTTCCTTAACTGTGGCAGCTCATGAACATCACTGCACTACACAATTCAATTCTGATGTCAACTGACAATGTCTGCTTATAAAATCACCAGCACATCTTATGCTTTAAGCAAGTGGCAGGGCCTCTTCTACGCAACAACACAACGGTAACCTATGCTAGTTTCACCAACTCTGAATTGCCCCAGCATGCTTTTAATTTTTTTTAGGGATTTCTGAGGAAGAAATGGCAAATGGAAGGTGGCTCTGCTAAAAGCGGAGCCGACGGTTGCAGTGGAATGAAAAGCCGGCCAGTAGACCAGCTCTTTGCAATCCCTTCCCTGTCCTTCAAATCATCCAAAAGTGCTCCAAAGAGTTGCTCTTCTCGGGCAGTTTAGCATATATGGAAGATGAGAAAATAACCATGTTGCTTAAACCACGATTGGTACCTTCAAAAGGATACTGGTTTCACATACTTCCTTTTCTAATCACTTTCAGAAATTGTTCATTAACTGTTTGGATTGACAAGGCTGAAAAAACGGATGAGTTTTCTTCAATATTTAATGCCAAAAAAAAGAAGTTTAAGGTGTCTGTGTATGTATGTATGTATGTAGAATAAACAGCAAAAGTGTCAGTAGAATTTAATTTTGGAAAGTTACAAACAGACTGATGGTCCAGATGAATTTGAAATCAGATTTTAAAATTATTATAAAAATCCTTCCAGAAATGCTTTTATTTTGATTTTTTTTTTTAAAATGATTGGATGAGACTTGAAAGTTGGAGACTAGAGGGCACCAGAAGAACTAAAGATAACAACTAAAGGAGAAGAACACATAAATTTGACTTACTAATAGAGAATGAAATAAAATATTTTAACATTGGACATATTGAAGGATATTTTTTGAACAATGGACCCAGAAGTTAATTTTAAAAGTATCTGCCTCTATGTGTTTGTTAAGTGTTATAAGAGAAGAACAAGTTTTCCCTGACAAGATTGAGTCTAATTTGAAAGTAGATTTTAAAATGACAGCCTACAAAAATGACGGGGAAATGTAGCAATAGCACTTAGACTTATATACCACTTCATAGTGCTTTACAGCCTAAAGGGTTTATAGAATCAGCATGTTGCCCCCAACAATCTGGATCCTCTTTTTACTGACTTCGGAAGGGTGGAAGGCTGAGTCAACTTTGAGCCAGTCAGGATCGAATTCCTGGCTGTGGGCAGAGTTAGTCTGCAATACTTAAGCACTGCTCTACATTGGACATACAAAAGAAAATAGCTGATGTTTTAGTAATTAAAAGAGATGTACAAATGACCTGGATAATTTTCCTACATTCCTACAAAAGAGTCGTTTAAACTTCCAAGAATTTTGTGAGAAGGGACAAAGAAAAAAATAAGAAGTCAAACTGTAGGATCAACTTTGTTAAAAGGTGTATTTGATTAAGGTTAAAACAGATAGATGTTATCTCTGGTAACGACGAGACCTTAAGGCTTTGTTTATAGAGAAGAGATGGGATATAGAAAGAAGGATTTATTTGTTGTATTTTAAGAGAAGATGGTAAGTTACTGACATTGTTTATATTTGTGATGAGGAAGTCATTTCTTTATATACTTGTCTTCTTTGTCTTATTTTTTTACTTTTTTCTATTTTTCTAGTTTTTTTCTGAACCTTCTATTTATAATTCTTTTATTTTATTACTTCTTATCTTTGCAATCATAATTTTTTAAAACTACTATTGAAAATAGAGAAGCTTGATCATTACATAAAATAAACTCTACAAAGCATGCTTTAATTATTTTAGTCTCTTACCACAGAGTAAATAAGATGCCTCTTAAGGTGGGCATAATTATAGTCCAAGCATAAGTGTCAAACAGCAAACTTCAGGAATTTTAATGAACATCAACAGAGATGTCAGAGAAGTGCATCAGTATAGCCAATTTTATGTACAGCTCAACATTTACACAAATATTTTTGTGTTTGAAAGATAGCAACTTGTATGTTAGCTTATGTCATTCATAGGCCTTCTGCATCAAGTTTTGACATAGATTCAGTTTTTGCAGAGAAATATTTATTTAAAGGGAAAATAATGTTTCCAGTAAGTTTACTATAGAGGATGGGGACCATGCTGATCTGATGTTTATTCCTGCAATAGAAATTGCTGAGTTGTTCTAATGGTTCAGATAATTAAATAAGGGGGTGGTTTGATATAAATAAGCATCAAAGTCCTTGTTCTTCATTCTCCCTAAATATACTATGCTATAAACATAAATATATGCATGCCCTGTATCTATGTGTCATGTATATATATTTGGGGCATGTGGGGTGGTGAGGGGAGAATCTCCAGGATTAGTGTCTACTGGAGTTGACAATCTAGAGGTACAAGATGGAGAAGCTGGGCATTGAAAGGATATTTGGCCGTGTTACAATTTTTTATATGTAGTCTTTCTTGGGGGGGGGGTGTCTGAGATCATCTTAAATTCAGGGTTCCTTTCCTTTCTGTATCATTTCTCCTAAACAGAAGTCAATATTTATGAAAAAGAAAATGTAACTTTTGCAAAGGGAAAAGTGCTGACAAAATGTTCTCTTTATACACTAAAATATATATTAGATACACAGAAAGCTTTAAATAACTGAATTGGTTCCGAAATGAAATGGCTTTTTAAAAAAAAATACAGTTTATTTTACTGTAGAAATTCTGGAAACAAAACAATACTAAATCATTTTAAGCCTTCAACTGCTAATCTTAATGGAAGAAAAGGTTGTAGCAAAATAATAATCATAATTTGTATTTTTTTAGAAAAACATTGTGAAATCATTAGTAACATTTGATTAACCTATTCTCACATTAAAAAAAAAACCTCCAGAAACTCAGAATTGCTAAATGTTCTGACTACAGTTTCAGACAGTAGCAGCAATTGAAGTCTATTTCATTCATCTTTACAAACAGAAGTGAACTGAATGTTCTGAGAACATTTGCCAAAACCTCTTATGTGTATTTTACTTTTTACATTTAAAGAGTATACTGATATGCTAAAAAAAGCCTTTTGGGAGTATGATGGTGAGCTGCTATAGCAATTCTCTTAAGATCCTTGCCCCTTATTTCTTTTTAAAAGGCAATATAGACTACATTATTTTACTATCTGTAAATGAGGGAGGGAGGGAGGGAGGGAGGGAGGGGAGGGAGGGAGGGAGGGAGGGAGGGAGGGAGGGAGGGAGGAAGCTTTTGGATAACACCTAGTTGCATGTCTTTTTAGATACTATTGGAATCAATTTATATCTATAAGAAGCAATTACTCTCACCTTAATCTGAAAAGTGAAATTGCAAACATCTGCACAAGGTCTTCTCAGGAGAATACACAGGAAACCCTAAGTTATGCTGACCCCAGATCATTTTTTAAAACGACGTGTATTTAAACTGGCAAACAAATGAAAACTTGGTAGTATTTTCTTGCAATTCAAGAGAATATATCAGAACTCAAAGTTGAACTCTGGAGTCCTTGGTGCTCTCTTGAGCTTGTTTGCTTGCAGACATTTTATTATCCAACTAAGGTAACAACATCAGTGAGAGTGAGTTTGGGCTTTACTAGTTGGGTAATGAAATGTCTGCAAGCAAACAATCTAGTTCAGGGAGCACAAATGACTCCACAGTATTTCCTTGGTTTTTAGAAACATTTAAGACATACCAATAGGCAAACACATAAACAACCAAGTTAATTGCCATAACATGGACAAATTTACAGGAACTAATTAGATCTGTCTTAATGAAAAAAGGAGAAAGAAAGCCAAAAAAGAAATGTAATTCTGGAAGTATAGAGCTAAATCCATACTAGGTCTGAGCAAATAGTTGATTTGAAGTTTCAGTCAAATCACTGCATCAGCTTAGAAACCTGAATCATTAAATACATGAGTTGCTTTTAAATCTATTCAAACAAACTGAATGCTTCTGCAGATGTGGAGAAACCTTTTCTGGAATGATTTGTAATTGAAATCAACCTGTTTCAACAATTTGGATCAATTCAAATCAGATATTGTCACATTCATACATCCAACATTGTGCATGCCGATTATTACTCAGATGATCACCCACCAGCTTTATTAGTGAGGATACCAGAAGATTGGAAGGTATCAAATATGACACTAATTTTTAAAAGAGACCAGGAACGATCAGGATAATGTTAAGTCAACTTTATTTATCCCAGATAAATTGGTAGAAATGGTCATCAAAATTAAAATAACCAAGAATTTTGTGGGCCTAGGCCATCATAGTAACTTTTTTTAGATTATGTGATTTATAGTTTATTTTTCTATGAATTTGTATTATGAACCACTAAGTTTTTGGAAGTAGAGTAATATATAAACCCATACGTTTTATATGAGAGCCTATTGGTATGGGAGAGATTGGAAATCAGAACATGGACCTGAAAAGAATATTCTGGAAGAACGTGTAGCCAGCCAGATGACAAGATTGGCAGGCTGGTCGGCCTACTTCACTATTTTCCTATAGATTCCCATTTTAACTGCATATGCTCAAATTTTTATCCAAGTCTTTTACTTACTTCCAGGTCCTAAAGTGGCTGAACATAGATCAATAAGGTTATATATTCAGAGACATTTCTGTGGTTAGTTTCTTGGGAAATGTAAAGTTATTCTTGAAATGTTCATTACAGTTCTTGGTAATAAGTCACACCCAATGGATTTGAAAACAGACTTAATGCAGATTATTTATATTTACATTTATTTACACGTTACATCTAATTTACACACAGAGAATATGTTTACAGAAAACAATTGTTTTCATTTTCATATTTCAGTGTGAGTTATAAATTCCAAAATGTATATGAATTTCTTACCGAATCATCAAGGCCATCTATGTGTAAAACTACTGTTTTAGCACGTTTATTTGTACTTCCAAGAAAAAACTGAGCTTTTCGACGTCGAGAATTCATTTCATTCACATTGTCCATGTCAGACATATTGGAAGACTGAAGAATATCATAGATTTCAGAAGCTAATAGTTTTGTTTCCCCAGGTGTTGTGGTCCTAAGGCAAAGAAAAATCGGATTTATTTAGATTATAGGTTTTCTTAACCCAATTTCTTTTACAATTCTCCCAGAAAAGACAGTTGCTTGTTTTTTTTAATGTAAATAGAACTATAGATCCTAAGACTATTTTTCAGTCTTGGCTATCAAGTTTACAAAGCAACCTCCCTTACAAAACGATTCCTTCCCTAAATATTTTCCAGAAGATGACAGAGTTATTCCAGAAAGATTTTGGTATCTTATTTTAACATTATTAATAATTTATTATGGATGTTGGCTTAAATGATTTATTGGGAGTTGAAGTCCAGACACCTTAATGTATGAGGTTGAGAAACACTGAGCTAGTTATTGTATGTATATAAGGGAAAAAAATCATATATTTGTGGTAGTCACATGACTACCACATGACACTCTACAGTGAATAATAGTAATGGAAAAACCAGAGATGAAAGGGGGGGGGGAGAATGTGCATTGCATTCTGAATGAAGTACAAGGAGAAAAACAGTGTGGTAGCTGACATTGAATGCATGGGTGACAATCAGATGAGAGAATTCAAAAAGGACATTGAGCCATTGAGACACCCAACAATGAATTAGAAATATGACTCTTTAAATGTCTGTTTAGGGGGAAAATATTTGTTTAACATAGGGTCTAACCACAAGTGTATTATATGTATATGTGGAAAGGAATAAATCTAAATCTGAAAGCATGACTGACCTGATAATCTGGGGAACTGGACATAAGGAAAAAAGTTGTGGAAGTTGCTTGGAACAGAGTAGAAATACTATGTTGCTCCCATCCAAAGTCATATAACAAAATATGTTAAGAAGTGCTTAGCCTTGGAATAAAATAATCAAACCTTACTTGGATTTTCTTTCAGGAGGTATTATGTTAAATAGAGGTGCCTCAAAGATGGGAAGAAATTGCTCTTAGAAAGAAAAGATGAACATTATTGAAGGATATTAGTATAAAGATGGATGTAGTTTTGAAATATGTGTCTCTGTATATTTTCTGTAGGTATATATGCACTCTTTGTCCAAAGCAACATTTAACAGATGTTTTATAGTTTCAGAGATACTCTGGCAGAGAAACACAAAATCACAAGGGTAATGGATACATTTCAGCACACATGCATCCCACAAAATGGAGAAATAATAATCCAATGTTGCTGAAAATGGTATAATAATATTTAGAGGCTTATTTTAGTTTAATCAGAACACTACTGCTTTGGTACATAATAATTTTAACTCTTCTCCACATTTCTGGAATGGCACCTTTGTGTAACACAGTTATGAAAATATTATCAGTTCCTAGAAAATTTCAGTTGGGGGATTATAAGTATTTTATGAGTTTTATTATGATTAATAACTTCTTTGATTATTCCTTTCTGTCAATCAAGGTATTTTGTTATTAAGCAAATAAACATTGACTGCATTATTTGTTTTATTCCCCAATATATTAGTTTTAATTGCATAACAAAATTTGAACTATATTTTCAAAAAAAAAATTAGGCATGTTCCAATTAGGCACAGCAGATGGCATTATTGCCTTTTATTTAGGAATATTAAAATTAAACTAAAGCTCTAGTCCTAAACTCCATATTGCACTATACAATGTGCATCCATGTCCTTTCTACCTCAATGATTAGTGCATAAAATGTTCACAATTTCAAAGAATTCCATAAAGTCAAGATCAAAGAATGTGTTACCTCTCTTCTTATTGCTTACCATTAACTGTATGTAAACCAAGATACTTATGGTTCAACAAACTATAATTTTAACAATCCAGACTTAGAACTGGGTTGAGTCACCCTTGTATTTCTCTCACCATCATATGAGAAATTTGCATATGACCATCATGAAGAAAATACAAAATCCAATTTATGGATTCAAAATAGATTCCTACTATCCATTGGCAGTGAACTCTTCTGCCTCATCATCCTCTGTTGAATTGAATAATAGCCACAGTAGATAAAATATTTTATTCAATTATCATCAAGGAATTCTGGATTCATAGTATTACCATATTGAAGGATATCATTCTCCCCTTGCTTCTGGCAACTTAAGATAATCAGTTTAAACTTTTCTAATGGGAACTACAAGCAATTAAAGCTGTATTAAATTAAAACTGATGGAAATGGTTAGGTTTACAGAAGTGTGGGTAAGGGAGATACTACCTGCAAGGGATTCTTGTGCAATTAAATACATATTAATTTAGCTGATTATTTTAGGCAACTAATGAATTGGAAAAATCTGTGCTGGATTTAGTTCAACATATCCTGGCAAAAGTAGACTACTATGGAATAAAAAGTGCTTCTAGCTAAATAATTACCGAGTTCGGCTTTCATTAATTTGCCAATCTGCATCAAAAGTTCCTAGCTATCAAAATCTCCCTAAATTGTAAAATACAAAAAAAGACATTGTAAAATTCCTTAAGATTATCAAACGAGCTACGAATGTTGACCTTCAGCTACTCATGGATTACTTATCTGATTAACACAAAATAAGCCAAAACAACTGCACAAAATCTTCACTTTAGTACCTTTTAGCAACATTTAGGACATTGCTAGAAAACCTGATGTCCTTCAGATGCTTTGGACTATAATGTGAGACTCCCTTAAGATTAGCAGCACTGGGATTGGTTGATGAAACCTGTACTTGGGATATAGTGAGACTCATTTTCTGTCTCTTAGGATCTCCATACAGGTAGTTTTCAGGTTATCACCAATCATTCAATGACTATTCAAAGTTACAGTGGTATTGAATGAATGGTTCTTATGACAGGTCCTCATAGTTCCAGCCAGTGCACTGTACCTGCAATCATATTATCACAATTCCCAACGTTCCCTGCTGGCTTCCTACAAGCAAAGTCAATGAGGAACCCTGCAGGAAATCAGAAGTCACAATCACGTGAGGTTCTCACTTAATGAGCCACATGGTTCTCACTTACTGGTAGTAACCGGCACTGCCAGAACTAAGCAAAGTATGATGTTGTACTTTATGGCCATATCGCTTAGCGATATCAATTCTGGTACCAATTCCAATGTAAACAAGAACTAACTATAATGCCGTTTTAATTTTTAATTCTGGTTTATGGCTGTAGTAAAAGATTGATGTCTATAGTACCTCATCCAAAACTCTAGCAGTTATCTTGACGATTTCACTATTCACATAGCTGTCTTCAATGAGCAAGTTTCCTCTGAGCTACCAAAATCTTTCTGAAAATACTCTGCTGGGAATACCTTTTATCATAGCACTTGCATTTTGGACACTTTACTGTAGTAATGTTGCTAAACTTTATTTATAATTTCACTGCTGTGATTTCGCCTTATTTTTGCCTCCAATTATAATTTATTTCCAATGAATTGGTATCAATATCATCGCTGCCTTTAAAACGGAGTTTCATTGATCACATTGTATGGAATCAGCAAAAACAACTACCTTTGTATTGCTGGGTATATGACTTTGAAAGCAATTTTAAAGGAAAAGACAATCCAGGTACATTTACCACAGAAAACATGCTATACTTACTTCTGTACGACAGTCTGTAAACTCAGCATCATTCCCAGTTCACTTTTCATCTTTTCTCTATTGGCCCGACATTCCGCCAAATAACGTAGAGCCTATTAGAAACAAATGGATCAAAGAACAAACCACAACAAAAGACATTCTCAGCATTTGCTTTCACACCTCTCAACAATGCATTGTAGTAATTCAGAAAAATAGGAAATATGTTATTTGATGCTTACAACATAAAGCTAAAATATAGTTTGTTTATTTATTCATCATGTTTCTCTATCGCCCACCTCACCTAAGTTAGCATATACGTTCCAGGTAATTATTAAAAACAATGTTTGTCTCTCTATAAGATAAGAACGGACAATTCTGATATGTTCAATTTCACATTTTTTCAAGTTTGGCTACCCTTGGGATTTTAATAAACTCGTGGACATTCCACCTAATGAATGCAGTTAGGTATACAATCTCTATTTGGGAAACTACATATTAAAAAATAATTGCATTTTGATTTGCATATTCTGAAAGCACAAATTAGGTAAATGCAATAATGAAATGAAAAGGAATGAAAAAGAGTACAGAGAAAAAGAGCAAAGATGGTGAGAGACCTGGAGGCTAAATCCTATGAAACTGGTTAAAAGAACATGGCTCTTGAAGCCTAGGCTAAAGAAAAGAAAGCTAAAGGAAAGTGATACCAATCTTCCAATTTTTGAAAGAATGTCACAGGGCAGAGTATGTGGATTACTCTCCAGAGCAGCCAAGAGTAGCACAAGAACCAATGGGTGAAAGCTTTATTGACTGAAAGCCATTCAGCAAAGGAACAGTCTGCTTCCTGAAGTTGTGAGTGCTCCATCATTGGAAGCTTTCAAAAAAGATTGGAAAAAAGATTGTCTGGAAAGGATCCTTCCAATTTCTGATTAACTTCAGCCTTGGTTTCCCCAACCATATCAATATACAAATTATAATCACTTCCCTTGCAAAACCAACTGATGTGTATGCAAAGTACATGTTCCTTACTTGGGAGTCTGTCTGCTTAGCGACACTTGATATCCTTAATAACTGCAACCCAGAGTGCCTGGATTATGGTCATTGAGCAAAGCAGTCATATGATGTCTCACTTAACAACCATTACACTCAACAACTGAGATTCCGGTCCCAATTCTGGTCATAATTCAAGGATTACCTATAGTCCATAAATCCTCCAAGATTCTCAATACCCTAGCCAGCCTTGAAACTAGATTTCAATAGATGTAAATCATAAGGTCTGTAAATTTTTTGCTACTAAAGTAGTATTTTCAGTTGTTAAGAACCTGTTTATAAGAGCTGAAAAAATAATGCCACAGTTCAGAAGAGAAGATCCTATGGTAAATATTATACTTATTTTATTAACTAGTAATTAGCTTATTAAGAGTCAGTTTGCGGTAGTGGTTAAGGCACGGAGCTAGATATTAGGAGATGATGAGTTCTAGTCCTGCATTAAGCATGAAGTCAACTGGGTGACTTTGGACCAATGCCTTTCTCTCAATCCAAAGAAAGAGAAAGTAGCAAATCATTTCCAAAATCTTGCCGAAAAAACTGGGGGATTTCTACAGGCAGTCACCAAGAATCAACAAAGAATCAAGAATCAACAAAGACTTGAAGGCACAAAAAAAGTTAGCTTACTGAATATAGTTAGACTTCTCTTCTTTTTCAATGCTAATTATAATTTTTTTCCTAGACTCTTAAAGCAATCACTGGAATTTGAAAATCCCAAAAAAACCAAAGAATTTGAAAGAGTATAGTGATTTTTTTCTTACTATAAAGAATGATCATTCAGAAAGATTGATAAGTGTAAATAGAACTACGTATCACTTCCCACAACAGAGGAAAAAGAAAAAAATGGATTTGGTTAAGATGGCAATGTAAACTGTTTAAAGAAATTTTATTTGGTCTTGTTTCTATTGGGATACTGCTTCTGATTATTTATGCTTGAAATAGAAAAATGAAATTTAGAATTTAATTTGAAGAATTAATATCTAATTATAGAACTGGCTTATAATAATAGGTAATGTAAAAGGTGAGGTTTCAACTATGTTAGTATTTTATTGTGTTGGATAGGAGTTGGAAATCAACACCTTTTTCCTTCTCTTTTTTAAAAAGAATCCTGCATATTTCCTTCCTCCCCCTCCCCGTTTTTTTTTTTTTGCTTAATTTTCATTACACCTTATGTTACATAAACCTCAATAAAACATTTGGAAACAAAATCCCAAGAAAGGGAGTAAGTAACCTTGGACAAAGTATTGAAACTTCTGAACTTGCCAGTTTAATTTGTTGATACTAGTTTCATGCTGGCTTCTATCCTTCATGAACAGTATATCAAAACAACATGATTAAACAGCAGTGATTTGCTTTTGCCTTCAAGGATAATCAGGGCTTACATTTAAGTTCAAAGAAATACCTAAAATATATAGACAATCTGGAGCTGTCAGGAGCAAGCTCTTTCTCTAAAGAGATTTAAAACTTCGAGTATTATTGAAAGAAATGATCAAACTGTGTTAACACACACCATTTGGTAGTTGCATTTGCTATGAATTAAGTAGGCCATATGTTATATTTTAGATACAAATCTATGTATTTTAAATAGCAGAGTGTCTCTCATCTTGTTCAGGGATTATTATACTATAATTCGTCTTGAGAATAATTTACGTACATATACACTCAGCATACTGTTTCTTTCTGGAATGAACAACATTACACAAAGTGCAGAAAAAATGGTGCTATAGATTAAAAATAAATACTAAAATGTAAAAAAAATCTAGATGCACACTGATCTGAACAATAAATAAATAGCCAACATGCAATACAGAAATTAGATTTCTGATATGGGCCCTAGCACATTGGATCTTATGCTTGCAAGCTTCATTATATTATGCATCCATATTTTTCAAGGGACAAAGTCCCTTTATTTTTCTAAAACACATGAAGCCTACTTGAAGAGACCCCTGCATAGAGTAGTAGACAGCATCTGGTCAGAATTTCTGAGCAGAGAAACATGCAAGAAAATGAACAGATTGTAGGGAATGCCCAAAACATGTACCACAATGTACATCTATTCTGGCAAAATGTGATGGCTAGCCATCACGCAAGTCTATAAATACCACAACATCTCCTTGAATAAAATGGATGTCCTACAAACTTCGAAGACAAGACAGAAGAATTAAAGTTCACGTGATAATGAATTAAATAACTTTAGTTGCAAAATGCTGAGCAAATACAGGTTTCCAAATGTTACTTTGCCTTGTAAAAAACTTCGTTGCTTTAACTACATAACACTAATCAGATAAGATTTTTTTTATAGTTATCATTATGACCATATAGGTAGATGAGCTCTAAACTATATTAAGTGTGCTATAATTTTTCCCATCATTTTCATTTCAGCTATCTTTCTATGTCTCAGTGGGATAAAGGATTTAACTTGCTCTACTCAGGATGTTGCAACATATCCAGAGAACCCAAATTCAAGCAATTTTCCTCATGTGTAGTCACAATACCTGAATGAAATCATGGAAACGCATGATAGCAAATATGCATTTAGGTTCTTACATTTTAGATTCCATAGCTTCCCGAAACCCTTAATGCTACAAGATGAGCTATCCAATAATACTTACAAGTAACGCTGAATGCACAACTGGTGGGTTGGGATGATCCAAAAATAATATAAGGCCTGGTAGACATCCCTGATCCTGGACAATTGCTCTTCTATTCAGAGGATCAGCTGCCAGATCTCTCAGCTGGTTTACTACGGTGAGTGCATCAGGCTCCACATTCATTGAGCTATTCATTTTTCCTTGTCATACATAAGATTCTACTACAAAGGAAGTTGTTATTAATAACTATAGTGATATGAAGTAATTTCATAACTACTAAAACAAAAATGCATGCTATGTTTTAACACAATTTGATATAATTCATTCTTTAGGAAGGAAGACTGTACTGTTTAGATCGTGATGAAAAAAACTAGCTGTGAAATTTTAAAATTGTGAAGTCCTGCATCAGAATGCACAGGACTATATAAACACCATAACAAGATTAATGTATGCAGAAAATAAATCTTGCAGTTTTTTATTTGTTAACATCATATAAACATAGAAAGTAAATTTTGAATATTTATTAGATATATGCTAACCACTTGTGGATTGATTTTTTTTTCTCAAAGGCTAAACATGGCTAAAATTATCCATTATGTAATTGGTATTTATTTGTAATACATAATAAAGTAGGCTTAATTTAATCAGTTTGGAGCAATTTTGAAATAAATAAAAAGCTAGAAAGATAATCAGTATATTACACTCCCACAAATACTGGAATTTTTGGAGGATTCTTACAAGTTCCACAGTTAATTCCACAGATAATGGCAATCAACATTCCCAGAAATGTTTTAGTTTAGATCAGGCATGTCAAACTGCCAGCCCGCAGGCCGGATGCGTCATGCCAAAACTGCGCCCACCCAAGTCACGAGTTTGACATGCCTGGTTTAGATTGTTGGAGGGTCATGTGATCACCTTTTGCTAACGTCTGACAAGCAAAATCAATACGGAAGTCAGATTCACTTAACAACCATGTTACTAACTTAACCGCATGATTCATTTAACAGCTGTGGCATGGTCATAAAATGGGACAAAACTCACTTAACTGTCTCACTCAGCAACATAAATTTTAGGCTGAATTGTGGTCATAAGTTGAGGACTATCTGCAGAATAAGCACCCTCTAAATGGGAAGTGACTATCCCCATTTGAGTAGGGCCAATTTCTTATTCAGAAATTCCACACCAAAACAAATTGAAAGAGTGCCAAGCAGGTGAAGAATTTGAAATCACTGAACGAAAATATGAATGTATTCCTCTATTTAAACCACACTATCACACTACCTAATATTTTATAGCAGATTTTTAATTAAACGGATCTACTTTTGCAACACAGCATTTTCCCCATATATGATGCATTACAATGTTGGTACAAGGAAACATCACAATAAGCTGCTTTGGGAATCTATACATTGCCATGAAAGTTACTTGGCAAACTTGTACTTAGGATCAGACCTAAGAAATATTATTTAAATGTGCTATTTATATAATAACATATGAGCAAATTGTGTTTAGTGCTACACAAATATCACAGAAGTACTCAACGGCTTCTTACTATAACTAAATTCAAAGCCAAGTAATCTGTTTACACAAACATTAGAAAGAAGTTTCATTTAAAATTTTACAGATGTCTGATGAATCCCTAGGGGTTAAACTACAGAAATCCCACTATGGGAAATAGGATCTTCAAGAAAGCATGTGTAAGAGTGGCATTTGAAATCCTGTTCTATGGATACTTAATTGGAAGTCTAGCAATTTTACTAGCACTTCCAAACACACAATTACAACCTTCAGATAAAATCCCACTCCAAAGTCCAAACATATGCATATTTATCCACAAGTAGCCTGCGACTTACTTCTAGGAATACATATTCCAATTAGGACACTGAACTTTACAGCTTTTCTTTTGCTTTTCATGCTTACAAGTCAGTAACTCAACTCGACTCCTGGCAGCTGCCTGGCCTGGTCCTTGCACTTTCTTGCAGTGCAGCTCTCGTACCGGGATCACATAGTATCAATGAAATCACTACACTGGTTTTAAGGAAGGTAAATAGGATTGCAACCTCACTCATAAAAAAAACCTAATTACCCGATCTGGGTTTCCGTTTGAACATAATAAGATTGAGTTGAGCTGTAATGCTAAACGTAACTAGGAACCAACTGCCACCGAGTTTCAGACTAAATCGAGCGACAGTACAAGTGATTGCAAATCCTTAGTCTTGGACAGGATGATAATTTGGAGATCTAAAAGAACTCCAGGGATCGAAGAAGCAGCCGCGTTCATGATCTTTGTCTTGCGTTCTTTCCCGTCCGCCTTTACTCCACTCCCACCTCAATTCCCCGTCTCTTTCCTGCCCCTCCGGCCCCATTCCCAGGTCCAGGGATCCCCATTACCGCCCTCACTTTCATTGGACGCAGAAGGGGAGGCGCTTTGCTACTCCCGCCCCACGGAGGAAGAACCACTCCAAGTCACGTATCGGCTAACGCCGCTGTTGCTGCCTTCGCATACCCGGAGACCCTGGCAGAGAAGCCGCTTGAAACTTTCGGGCGCCCGGCGAAGGTCAGCTGAACTGGAATCGCCGGCCCGCCAAGGCAGCATTCACCCAGCAAGGCGGGCGATCGCCGCTCTCCGGCACCACTGCAATCCCCGAGACGCGATTGGCTGCAACCGAAGTCGTCTCCTCTCCATTCGTGGCTCGCCTTATTATGACCCCCCTCCGATTGGCTTATTCCGGGTCAGGAGTTCTGAGGCATTGTGGGTTAGAATGAAATCAATTTTAGGAGGTATTTCAACAACTACAACTCCCAAGAAGCTCGGTTCAGTTTCTGATGGTTACAATTTACGTTTGCTCTTTGCAGGAGGAATGAGTAAACAGTCTGCCTTGGAACGTTTCGCTGACATTTGCTTGCTCGTGGACTCCTGTAGTGAGGCTTATTCGAAGGCAAGGGGAAAGGTATTTCCCCCCGAGTTTAGTGGCTCCTAACTGTTTTAGCCAAATAATGTTATTTTTTTTGCTATCATAGATAGTAAGAATATATAAGTGTATAGGTGTAACTATACCTTTAAAGTAGACAAATTCATTTGGTCTTTAGGAAAGGCATGGATGTGATTAAGGCTTCAATCCCGCACACATCTAATTGGGAACAGTCCTTTTTAAAAATCAGTATTTTAAGCTATACATAAATCTACAGTGTTGTTTGCAGTAGTAGCAATGACTTTTTTATTTTATCCTTAACCTGTTGGTATGCTGTTTGGGGTTGAGGGTGTTTATCACATCTGTAGTTCAATGTTCTAATAATTAACTTTTGGTTTGCTACAGGTTGAACTACAGTTCTCATCAGACTCAATTAATGCACCTAATAGTCAGGAATTACAGTAATGAATTTGGAGAGCTGTAATTTTGCAACCCTGAATAATACTAAGACTTTTTAAGTTTAGATAAGTTGGTTTTACTCTATATAAGTTGGTTTTATTCTATTTTGTGTAGTACAACAAACAACTAGACTTGCAAAATAAAGGTATTTGGATTTAAATATGTTGAATGTGTGCTCTTTTTTTTAAGGGTTCTCCACTAATATTTGAGAGGACAGCAGTAAGATAGATGGACTCTGTTAGAGTGGCAATGAGGTACCGTTGGAAGACCCGAAGGACCAACTTAGGGACAGATCATCATGGAGAAAACTTGTGGCTGCTAAGAGTTGATAATAATGTGATGGCATGTCAATCAATTAAGAACTAGTGCCAAAATATATCGCACTACAGGACAAAGTACCCCCTTTACGCAAACTTAGGTATTTGTTACAGCAAGACAGCACGAGATGGCGCTGCTACACGATCCTTTGATACTAAAGAGCAGAACTTTCCAAGCCTTTGTCGCAAATAGCTTATCTAAAACATGAGGCGGGGTTTGAACTTTCTGAAACCATCGAGATGAGCAAGGAGGCCTTTGGAGCGGATGTCACTCCAGAGATCATAGAGTCCGCGGGCTTCTATCGTGTCTCGATGATGATATCGTCGATGATACATCCCGTCATCTGGCCGGGCTGCAAGACTAAGCCTCGCCTCCCTAAACGGCGGGCAGCGATTGGCCAGGCCTACTGCCGGCGCTCCGCAGGATTGGTTGCTGCGGGAGACAGACGAAGAGTCGAGGGATTGTTGGCCGGCGGGGACTCCGCGGCTCCGGGAGAGTCCGAGCGAGGAAATAATACTGTACCGGTCCGACGAGCAGGCGAGTTCCTTCCATCTGCCTCAGGGCCTCGATTTGTTGTCACTGTTCAACCCTGTCGCGAAGTTTCGGGTGTGGGACGAACGGCGTCCATGAATAACTGGTCAGGTCGGGGCCGAGAGAGAATCTGCCGGTCGTGAGTCAAGGACACGCGCTGTTAACCGCCGACGGTCTCGTCCGAGGTTGCCGGGCGCCGCTTTTTGTTTTCCCCAGTCGCGGGGCGGGAAAAGAGCCATGCCTTCCCGGCCACAACTGCTTTGGCTCTTCCGCCGTGTAGCCGGCGACTCCCGGTTCTTGCCCTGCGCGCCCCCCTCTTCCCCGCCCGTCAAGGGGCAGACCCGGGTGGGAGCATGTTCGGCAGGGGCGGAAGAGTGCGCGCAGGAGGATCGTTTTATGTCGTTATGTCTCCCGGGGGATCTGATTTTTGACGTAGGCCTAAACCTGGTGGTTCTCAAATTACTGCTTATGCGCCCTTTCTAAGCTCCTCGAGTCGTCAGGTGTTTTTTTTTTCCTGCGAGGCCCCGTGGCTAATCTTAGAAATTTCATCTGGTTTACATTCATTCGATTGTCTTCTCCATTCTCTTTTTGGGTGCTCCGGAAAAGGCAGTTACTCTTACAGTTACTCCTACATCTAAACCGAATTTGCCTGGCTACGTCTGTTGCTTCTAATAGTGCCGGATTTTCCTCCTCTTCCTTGTTTGTTACTTTGGACACCAAAAAAATAATAATCGAGTAATGTAGAAAAGACAGCGCTGTCTTGTGAGCAATAGGCTTAAGACCTGTCTGGTTCAAAATAAATAACTCAGTAAGCCCATCTAGACTTTGCCTCTAACACTTAATGGAAAATTCAAAGTGGGGTACACAACATCTGTGATCTACAATAGGATTCCTGCACAGTCAAAGAGATTCTCTCCCTCAAAAAGATCTAAAAATCCTTCCTATATAGTTAACATATCACTCACCCACTTCTTTAACTGATCACCCACTGCAGTCTTTGCTTCCTTTTCTCCCACAAAAACTAAACATTTTCTCATCTCTGATATTAGCTATATCTGTTATATTACTTTTATTGTTAGAAAATGTGTTTATGATCTGACATCCATAGTCAAAATGCTTCAGAACTTTGTGGTTAATATATTGAAGTATATTTTGAAAACAACATTAAAAATATGTTTGCAAAATTGTGTTGTTGCATCCAACAATATTGTGAGAAATAGGATCATGATACACACGTAGATCTCATTTAGTGACAATTGGGACCGCTAACTTAGTCATTAAGTGAAATCGCTAAGTAAAACCATGACTCTGCTTATGATCTTACTTCAGCTTTCCTTTGCTTTACAGACCTGAAATGTTATAAATATGAGGATTGGTCACAGAGTTACTTTTTCACCATGGTAACTGTGAATGGTTAGTAAATAAGGCAGTCACTAAACAAGGACTTCCTGTAATCTCTGTAATCACAATATTTGGTTTTTGCAGTTAAATGGATGCAATAGGAAATGATATGAAATAACTGACATCACACAAAACTATTCTGAATCTGAATTTACAGCTGAACTGAGCTAGACAGAAAATAATCTGACTTGACAGAATACAGCTTTTTATGTTATAGTACTGATACTCACTCTTCACAGATATAATTGTATTTGTTGTGGGAACAAATATGTTCTCCCATAAATTAAAATTATAGAGTTGCAACGTGTAATAACCATGTGTGCAAAACCAGTAATTTTGTATAGTTAATTATTATAAGCTCTGGCTCAGTCATTTATTTGATTCTGCCACAATTAAGTTACTTCAAAGACAAATAGAAAGTTACCAAGGAATGGTCATGCACTCATAGTATATAGAGATGACAAAAAGGTGTGAAGGCTATATTAGACATTTTGTTAGCAATTTGTAAAGTGCCTTGTGCTAGTAATAGTTTCATTAAGTATGTATAACTAAGCTTGGTATAAGTTAATAAAAATTATATACAATATAAACCAAAATAATAAATTCATTTTATAATAGAATATAGTAAATATAAACAATTCCTAATGGACGCAATTACATTAGTGATGAGTACACCATTGGAAAACTTGAAAAACTAGGTTAGGGAAAGGCCATTGTGGAGAAAATATTATTTGTTTAGAGTTGACATCAAGTAGTTGACACATAGTCAACAGTCAGTACAACTTTAATATGAATCAGTAGTTGAGAGAGAATATTTTTCTGACTTCATAAAGGTCCTATGAAAAGAAGCATTCTAATAGCCTCCTTAAAGTTCAAAATATTGAACTCTAAATGTAGGAGCTAAATGGAAAAATGTCTTAAAATTTAGGATGCATAATTAATTTATTATTAATGAATTTGATAGGTCAACATTTTACTAATTTATTTGATCCTATACTTGTAAACAGGCTTTCACACATCTGGATCTCCTATCAAAAAACCAAATAATATCTACTCTATATGTTATGTCCTTAGCACAAAAAACTCTATTTGATTGTCTGGTTCAATTTGATTTTATAACTAGAGTCCCAGAACACACACAAACAAACTCACACATGCAGAGTAAAAATTAGAAATAAAAACATAATATAGCAGCCAAAGCAGAATAGCTACACTGATTGCCCTTGATCTTGTCAGCGTTAAACATTACTGAACAAATCACATTTGTTTATTTGTTTATTTTATGTAGGAGTAGTACATTACTTTTCTTACATAGCTTGGTTCAATTTGTTACAAAATAATTATACAAAATAATACATTTTAGCAAAAGCAATGTAAGTTCTTGTTTTAATGTTAAAATTTATAAATCTAAAAGAAGCTCTAAGAGATTGTGTGGGCAAACGTGTTTTGTGGACAGATTGTGCTATAAATACTCATATTAATGGAGAATTGCAACTGTGTACAGGTAGTCTTCAACTTACAACCACAACCCCCAAATTTACTATGTTGCTACATTTAATTTTGGGAATGGGATAACCTGTTCTTTTTTGTCTGGATCAGCTAGGAGCTTCCAATTATTAGCTCTTAGAAGAGCCAACATGGGTATTAAAGTTAACATGTTGAAGTATTCTAGAAAGTCCTCAGCTATGGATGCTTATTGGATGATGATTTGGGGTTAGTCATTCTCACTCCATTACAGGTTTGCTGTTATGAGAAAGAAGTTGGAAGAGAAAGTGCTATGTAAAGTGCTTTGAGTTCCAGGAGCAAAGATAAATCTAGCTAATGTCAATACTCATTTTTAAGAACAAATACTACATTTTTATTTCAGGTTAAAGGAATATTTTTAAAATGTCAACTGTGAAATACATGTCATGAAGTGAACTGCTATTCCCAGGTGAGAAACTGACAACTGAACAGCCACAAGTTAGCTTCTAAAACCTGCTATAAGTAATAAAGCCTAAAACTAGGAACTGCCTTTCCAAATGAATCTATTTTTCCTCTGCTAAAAGAAACTTAACCATCAACTAAAACAAGTTTATAATCAGAATGCAATATTTTGTGATAGCAGTTTTGCTTGAATTTCATTTCTTTTTCTTCAGTTGCATTTTTCCATTACAAAGCTCAGAAATTTGATTACTTTCCAAAATAATTGTAACTATGTTCACTTGACTAAATTGTTCTTATTTAAAACTATATATTATTATTGGTTGCACAGTCTGGCAGATGTTTAGTCTGGATTTGGTATTTTTATCCACCTATTGAATCCTTTCTAAGGACCTGGGATAGATAGATGTTTCATGGTGTTAGAGGTATCATTGCAACATATAAACTGTTGCAATAAAATTGCCTTTTGTAATTGACGGATAATGATTTTGTCAGTGCCGATAATATTCAAGTGATGCTCCAGATGTTTTAGGATTGCACCCAAAGTGCTTATTTCTATTGGTACTATCTTTGATTTCTTTTGCTACAGTCAGTCTATTTATTTATAGGTCTTTGTATTTTATGATTTCCTCCAGTTCTTTCTCTTCTGTTTTGCTGTCTCTAGGTACTGCCACACTCACCATACAGACGTTTTTATATTATAATTTGCCTAAAGTATACTAAATGTTTTAATGCATTATGCTTTCAAAGTTATATTTGTTAAAATCATTCTCAGGCATCATATGGCATTTATTGTTGGTCTTTATAATTGCTTCAGTTGCTGGTACCAAAGCTCAGGCCCTACAGACAATTTATCATATAAATTACATTAAATAATTGAATTGGTTACCATTTTCGTACTCATTTGAAATGTGATCTTTGAACATTCCTATGGTAAGTACGATAACATTTTATCTGAAAAAAATAATAAAATATATTGTGATTGGTCTATGGGTATATCCTATATAATTTTAAATGTATGCTATTTTATACAATTGGTTCTTGCTTCTATTGTTGCTGTTTTCCTTCTAATCTTTTTTCATGCTTTGAATATTAGAATACAACTTTATAGTGTTTAATTAAAGGTAGTGTATAATTAAAACTACCACTTACATACTTTTGGTGAAAAATGCTAGAGCTTTAGCTGTTGTTATATTTATTTTGAGATGAATTCTCACATTGAAACAGTTGCATATTCTGCTTAAATATTTTTTTTCTCTCTCCAGGATGACTATGGAGCTTCTACCTCCTAGCAAGCTGGGGTTGTCAACTTACAAATTACTGAAGGCTTTACCTTATTCTAGATGATCTGCTGGATTAAGCATCTATTTAGAGTGATATTTATGCGAGCTGGGTTAACTATGGAATCAGTAAGTATATCATTACAGTGACATATCTGCAAAAACTGAAAGTCTGAATAATGTATAGGGAATGACATGCATAAATGCCAATTACATTAAAAGGACATAAACACACAGTATAATATTTAAATATAACTGAATTTGTGGAATATAAGTATACATAAAGTTCTCTGGATTGTGTCTGAGGAATAGTTCATTACAGTAGTTCATTACATTATAAAACATAATAAAAATAATGTTGGTTAAGAGAGATATTGTGAGCCCATTCAAATTTTGTTGGAGTGAGTATTGTGCCATTTTATCAAATTTATATTGCTGCCCATATCACTTGCATGAGTGGGCACTGTACAATAAAATAAATCTTAAATTGTAAATCTGTTTTCTGAATATACAGGCTTACAATGCAATTTGATACATGTTTACACAAAAATAGTTTTCCTGGATTTATTTAATTGTAAGTAAAACTTCAAAGTAAAGTAATATTGACACAGACATTTTTTTTAATTTTTCAGCTGCTTTGGTCAAATAAATCTTATGGTCCAAGCAGAAGTATTGTAAGAAAAATTGGCTCCAACCTTTCTCTGATACAATGCCCAAGGGTTCAATTTCAGGTAAGATGTTTACTTGTTTGCTTTGATTTGCAAAAACTACTAAGACCTGTGGCATCTGGGGGTATAAGTTACTTTCTGTCAGTTTGGAACCAAAAATAGGGATATCCCCAAATTAAATTAGTTCCTTAAGCAAAAAAAGTAGTTACATTAATTTTAAAGGTTAAAATTTAATTAAATGAAAGTGACATGGATTTATAAATTGGATGTATTGATCCTGAAGTCTTCATTGGTGAGAGTAGAAAATAATTCAAATATCTAATGAAACTCAATGTCAACATATTTAAAAGTAGGTGAAAAAATGGTAGTATTTTCTGATTTAAAAAATAGTCCCTTCAAAATAAGAATTTTGTAAAATAATTTTGTAATTATATTGAAAATAGCAAACTGAATACCATTGATCAGACAAAGATCAAATTCAGCATATTTTTAATTTTAGATTTATTTTCTGATGACAATGCCATATATTTTAAATAGAACTTCCTTTTCAGTACTAAGTAATGAGTTCTGAAAGACTTTTCAGTAATTGTGATTTATAGTAAAACTAACAGATATATTTGAAAGTTGGAGGGAGAACATATTTTTAGGAAGATTGGTCATGATTTATTTATTTCTATTGCACTCAAATGTCAATAACTTTGAATTTTATAGAACTCTTGTGACTTTTAACAGTTATTGAGTGGAAAAGGCATTCAACGATAAAATCATATTTACACATAACAAATTCAGCAGTTTAGAAACATTTTGTATCATATGTGAATATCATGTCCTTTTTTTCTAGAATAAAAAATATTTCTTCCCTTATTATTTATCTGTAGATACATTTATTTTATGATATTACTGGTCTAAGCTGTCAGTGACTTCCAAATATTTTTCATAAATCCTGGGCAGAAATTGATTCAAAAATATTGCTTATGGAATAAAAGAATAAGAAATAATGTCTTCTATCTTAATATTTTTCTCTGGAACATTCACCAAAGAGAAATGCAATGTTAAGAGATCCTCACTCTGTTATTTTACATGCTTTAGCTATCTGAAGGCTCAATATAATGTTCACAGCAGCAGCAGCAAAAGGCAGATTCAGTTGTTTACAAAGCTCTAATGCAGGGATAGGAAAGAGAGTTTAGTGGTGGGCACAAATTCAGTTTAAAACCAAGCCCAAGAGAATAGGAAAATACAAGTGTGTTCTTGAGTTGTCACATGCTTGATGTTTAAAATAGTTATTAGATTAAAAAGGTTCTCTGTCCTTGACCCTTGCTGAAAAGTACTATAATTTTCTGAATGGTGGCAGAATAAACTCTGCTGTTTTTTAATAATATCACAGCTGTCTTCCTGCTTTCTTGAAACTTTTCTATAGCATTCTCTCTTTCCTTTTTCTTCCTTTCTTGCTCTCTAGCTATTATATCGCAGGATCGTGCACTGAGCCTACTGTAAGTCAGTCTTCTCTTTTTTCACTAAAGTTCACTTTAACTATTGGTATTTACTTACATGTAAAACTGATTGTTAAGAATCTTAATTAACTTCTGTATTCCTTATTTTCTTGTGCATAAAGAATGAGCTAAAGATCTTTAATGGCAGTGACAGTTGTTTTGTCATTTTTGGAAGCCTAACAGCAAAATATTGCTGAAAAATTAAACTTTTCTTCAAGACAAACATGCTTAGGATTACTACTTTAATAGGGCACATGAGACTTAATTAGTATAGTTAGTCAGATATTTTAAATGTGGATGGGAAATTTAGATACTTATTTTGGTGCCCCAGGTTCAATCTTTTCACAAAGCTTAGGTTTAGTTGCCTATTTAGTTTTAAGGTCCGACAAAAGGCAAATTTGAGTTTGTCCTATGGCACATCTCCAAAAAAGCATGTGAAATCTGAAATAATAAGCAAGCAAGAAGTTCTAACCCACTTAAAATACTTGCATATATAAAAGTTCTAGTTTCACATGACTATGAAATAATCTCTGAATAAAGTGTTAAACTATTAAAAGACATGGTTGTATGCTTTTCTTCCTTTTTGGAAATTATGTCACAATGATCCAATATTAGCCAGAGTAGTCACAGTGATAACACTCTCATTGAACACTGTAGAATAGCAAACATAGGCTTGATTTTCAATAAAGATAACCTTACAGTATTGAGAATTTTAATTTCAGCCATTTCTAGAAAGTAGTTCTCACCCTTTAAGTACTTTTGATGCCTCCTTACCTGGGCTGGCAAATCTGGAAACAGATACATTAAAATAACGCTTATTAACACATTAATAAGGATTTGGATTTTCTTTCTCTGAAACGAATTTCTGTCTTCCATTTCTCACCCAAATATTATGTAATATGTATGAGAAATAGTTTGAAATTAATCAGATTATTCACCTACGTAACTTTATTAGTATATGTAAATTTCCTAACCTGCAGCTAGATATTTGCTATGTAATACCCAATTTGTGTGTCATATCATTAGGAAACAACAATGGAAATGCTAATGCTGTGGGACATTCCTTAGATTTCTTAGATTGGATCATACTACTAAGTTTGAAACCTTGCTCAAAAGGGAAAAAAAAACACTAGCGTTTTAACTCTTGTATTAACTTGTTCTTCCTCCCATTTATTTATCTTATTCATATTCTCACTATGTATTTTAACTTCATGTTACCTTTATAGTGATGTTATACTGATCCATGCCCAGGCAATTGCTCTAATATGTAACATTATCCAATCAATCTAGCTTATATCTCAGCCTGCAGAAAACACTCAATCTAACCAATTAAAAGAAGATGCAGTAGTCTCCCTTGTAGATGTAGGGTGGGTTGCTGAAGAAGATGATGAAGGAGACAAAGTTTTTACACGCTTCCGGTATGTTTCTCAAAGCTTATCCTCTATTATTGGTTCTTTAAGCTTTGGTAGATAACCTATTGACCAAGGCCATTAACCAACTTCTATGAGAGTTACAGTTTGAAAATCAGGTTTTCTGATAACATGAAAACTGGCCAATATTATTGATCAAGGAAGAAAATCTTAACAAGCTTTAGGGATTCTTTTAAAAACATAATAAATATGTTTTATTATCTAGCCTTTCTGTTTATACAATAATTTTATGCTTATGTAAGCATGTATTTTTGTAGTATGTTCCTATTTCAGTGCCAAAATATCTGGGTAGTAGACACAAATAGATGTCCAATATTATTTTAGTCAGAATGAGTTATGAAAATGCAAGTGCAACTCTAGGAAAGGAAAATCCATTATAAAGAAATAGATTAGAGGTAGTCCTTGACTTACAACCACAATTAAGCCCAAAATTTCTGATGCTAAGCAAGACAGTGTTAAGTGAATTGTGCCCCATTTTATGACTCTTTTTGCCATGGTTATTAAGCAAATCATAGTTATTAAGTGAATCATGCAGTCATTAAGTGAATCCGGCTTCCCCATTGACTTTGCTTGTCAGAGGCTCCCTAGAAAGGCTGCAAATGACAATCCCGGATGCTGTAACCATTGTAAATACATGCCAGTTGCCAAGCCACCGAAGTTTGATCACATGACTATAGGAATGCTGCAGTGGTCATAAATATGAGAACTGGTCATAAGTCACTTTTTTTCAGTGCCATTATTACTTTGAATGGTCATTAAACAAATGGTTGTAAGTGGAAGACTTCCTGTATCTTTCTAGTTGTTTTCAACTGACTTTGGCATAAAGATGACCTTTATTGCCTTTTTATACGTAAAAGGATGGGGAAGAATATTCTATTGATACTCCAGTATTGACAACATGTGAATTTATGTATTGGATAGATTTGTAATAATCTGGCTCTATCCAGAGAAGTTCACAACTAATTTTAAAAATAAAGCAAAAGAAATATGAAAATGAAAGCACTGATAAAATACTATTTGATTTTCTCCTAGTTTGATTTAATTACTGTGAAGTAGGTTTATGTAAGGTCATGTACAGTGAAAGCCCTTGAAAGGCGGGGGGGGAGGCTTAACTCTGACAGCAGTTCTAGTATAAAAGGAAAAGTACTTACACAGGATCTTTAGGGGCTTTAGCAGTTGCTGAAGTTATGAAGGTAGAAGAAACCAGAGAACAGTAAGCAAAGCAAAATTATAAAAAGAAATCTTATGGTATTTTAAGCATCTGAGTACAAGACATCTTTTAAAACTCACATAGACCAAAGAAATTATAATACAATTTATTAAAAAAAAAAGCTGTTAAAATGTTATTAAACTAATGATATCTGTATAGATGAATTTTTCTGCACTGTTTGCAGACATAGTAATTGAAAAACAGTGGTTGTGTTTAATATCTAAACTATCTGTTCTTGAAAGCATTTTATTATTAAAATACAATTTATATTTTTCTAAATGTTACCAGATTTCTAACTTATCTGTGCTGAAGGCCAAGGAACAAAAATGAACGCTTTGCCTTCACCTTTCCAACAGAACAGAATATAGTTTAATGATGTTTACAGGAACTTCTAAACATTGTTTTAGCTTAAATACAAACATGGCAAAACAGCATTCTACATTTGGAGAGAATAAGATGTTTGGTTTAAGAGACGGAACTTTAACTTGGCTACCTTCGATCAAGGGATTTATGCTACATGCTGAAAAAAAAACTATTTTTTTGATTATAGATCAGAAGGCTGGTCAAAATCCCAACCATTCCTTAAAGGTGAAGGCTGCTCAGGAAGAGACTCAAGTACTGAAGAATTGTTGCCCAAGAAATCACAAGAAATGGAAGACTCCAAAACTGCAGTAGCCACAAACAATGAAGCATTGCAGAAAATAAATGCATTGGAAAATGAGCTTGCTAATTTAAGAGCACAAATAGCCAAAATTGTAAGCCTACAAGAACAAAATTTGGCAGCAGGTATTAAGTTGTCTTTTTCTCAGTAAGTTTTAAGTGTTAGACAAAAAAATACTATAAATTCAGATGCAAATATCCTTGGTGTATAAATTATGACATTTAGAAAATTAGTTGCTATAGTCTTTCTCTTTATCTTGACATGAAAGATCTGGAATGGGATATTTCTGCACATACGATCTTGAACCTGCTTTCTACAACCTCTTGTTTTCCCTTTGTGGTAGATGATAGCACCCATGATTCTAAACCAGCATACTTTGCTGAGTGCATGTGATGAAAAGTGTAATCTGGTGCACTAGATAGAGTAATAGTAGTAATACTAGTAATAGGTTGGGCAAAGTTACATTAAATTCTTGTAGAAATCTGAGTCAAGATATCTAGAGATTTGTATTACAAACTTTTGGCAATAGTAAAGATTTTGACTGGAAGTTCTTAAAATGAGACTTACCTTGTGATTGTTCTTATACAGTATCTAAAAACAATTTTATGAAAGGTTCAGTTGACACACGTGATGATTAATTTTTTGCCCGCATTTCCAATTTTCCTTTTACCCAACAATGTAATGTGTTTTCCTGAGAAATAGTATACAAACACTGTTTCCTTCTATAATTGCTGATTGGATAGCAGTAAGTTTAAAGTGCTGGGGGTTTATTAATCTATAAAGCTATATATGTTTTGGCAGCAAGATACTTAAAGAACCACCTTTTCCAATATAGAAGTGATTTGATCAACCTGTTCATGATGAAATTCTCCCAGTATCTTTTAATGGTCTACCATGTGTAGGAAGTAAAAGGGACCAGGACTTATGGGCATTGGTTTTCAGTTTTCTATCCCTCATATTTTGGAATGTTTTCGCTTTTGAAATTAGGCTGCCACCCTCATTGGCCTTCAGTAACTTTTAAAAATAGAACTGTTCCTGAATAGTTATCATTTTCTTCATTGCTTTATGATGTTTGTGTTTTTAATGTTGTTTTTATATTTAGTTAACATTCATACAGCTACCAATCTTAGCCCCTATAACCTAGGCAGCAAACAGGGATAGAAAACACAATAAACTATGTTTATCTGCAAACGAGAGTCATTTTTTTTGTTCAGCACTATAGAAATGTAATAAATGTCACACACTGGAAAGCTGCTTCAATACTCGGGTCAGTATTTACAGCCATGCTATGTATTCCCTTAAAAGAAGCTTCACCTTTTTCATTATACTTTGTGTTAGAATGGAAACTGTCAAGAATAGAGAGGGAATATAGTAGTGGTACATGATAACAATCCAGTTCAGTGCTGATTCTATTTGGTAAACACAATAATGGATACATTTTTTAAACAAAAAATTATTAAAGATATTTGCAGCATGTTTAAATGTACATTTTTCTTACAGCTGGAATAAGTTGTTCTGCCTCCCTTTCTGTCCTACCATCGCCGCCGCCGCCGCCACCACCACCACCACCACCCCTGCCTCCACCACCACCACTTCAGCACAGTGTTTCTGCCCTTGACCTTATTAAAGAGCGCAAAGGAAAAAGAATAAATTCTGGCATGACTCTGATAGATAGTGATCCAAAGAAGCTTGAAATGCCAAATATGCTAGATATCCTGAAAGACATGAACAATGTAAAGCTGCGCTCGGTGAAAAGGTATGTTTTCCCCTTTACTTATTAGAGATAGGGTTGCAGGGAAGAAGTGCAATATTTTGATTGTTGCTATGCAGAGATGGAGATGAGATAATCATTTATTTGCTTGATTCAGATAATTAAAGTAGCTTCCCACAAGTGAATGTGCATGAAGTTCATCATTTGGTTTTCAAACAGGAGCTTGTCATTTTAACGAGTACAAGTAGACCCTCTTAACAACCAGAATTGGGACCCGTAACCACATTGCTAAGTGATAGTTGACAAGATATCATGACTGATGAATTTATAATGTTGATTTTCCTGGGGTGGTTAATCAAGTCACTAGTCGTTAAGAAAGACATCACATGGCCCGAATTGCAGTTTTACTGATGGCTTCTCAGTGAAGTACCTTCAGAAGGCAACTGTTCACATGACCACAGGACGCTGCAATGGTTGTAAACGCCTGCCAGTTGCGAAGTACTCTAATCTCGATCATGGGATTGCAGGGACAGCAATCTTAAGTACAAGGACAGGTCATAAAGTTATTTTTTCAAGACAGTCATTAAATGAATACCTGTATCAACTTTTAAAACTAAAGAGAAAGAGGATGATAGTACTTTACTATATATTTACTATGCCCAGCTGTTTTACCTGGTAGACCTGAATATAAAGAGGTATTCTGATACTTCTTTCTTGTTTTTCTGGCACTTGAAGTGTGAAAGCAAAAAAAAGATAAAACATTGGTGAAAATGGCACATATATTTGCCTCATTTGAAGTCACTGTGTCATAAACGCCTTACCTTATTCTTTTGAAGGCCGGAGGAAAGCACAATAAGGAAAACTGCTGACCCAACAGATCCTGCTGCAGTAATAGCTGAGGCTCTTAAAAAGAAATTTGCATATCGATACCGTAGTGACAGTTCAAGTGAAAGTGATAAACAGAATTCAGCTTCTGAAACAAACATGGTAAGTGTTTGGTCCCAAGTTTGTCTGTTGTACTGAGCCATGGTGTGTTGAACAAGTCATAGAATCTGGTTGTACTAACATCAGGAGTAAGGTTCACATTTTAGGCTAAGCCAAGTTACATTGGAGTTTACATAAATTCAGGACTAGAGATCTCCAGGAGAATGCCTAATCTCAAGAGATTGGCAAACTAATGTCCACCCATACTTTTAACTTGGCTTATTATCAGTTCCAGTATTTATGATCAGTTTCCTTGAGTTAAAGGAGCAACATGCCAGGGAACATTTGCTTCCTTTCATTCTGGTGGATTTAGTACTCCCACTAATAGAATCTAAAGCAATGTATTTCAAACTTGGCAACTCTTAAGAGCCGTGGACCTAAAATCATAGAATTCCCCAGCTACTGATCTAAAAGGTGTTTTAGAAGTAGGCATGAACTGCTGGTCAATAAAAATTCCCGCTTATTGTATACAAACATTGCAAGGAGGAAAATACATGGATTAAATTTTTTTTTATTTTGTACATTCTTTTTCTTTTCAGTTTGGGCCACACCTGCTGAAGCCTACAGGAAAAATGAAGAATCTAATTGAAAATTGTTAAGTAGAAAAACCATGCTTCAGTATAAAAGGACCACCGCAACTGTTTTGAGAATTAGATTTATAATTTTACAATACTGAGTAGTGTCTCTTGCTTCCATGAACAAGTTTAAAAACGAACATTCTACCATGTTCTAGCATAGGTTGTAGTATTTATGTACAAGCTGTGTTGGGCTAACACTAAGTTATAAATGTCACTCTTAAACTTACGTGAATGCAATTATAGTTTAAATTATAGCTTTGATGTAATATCTGAAATATAATAGGACATATTTAACCTGTATTGACATCTCATTTTGAACTTGAAGTACAGACTTCACTGGAGCCACTTTTCTTTCTGTAAGGTGAAGGTGACAACGCTTAAGTATTTTATTATTAGCAGAATTGGCTAAATTTAAAGCAAATGCTGCATTGGAGGTATATTTATATGGAAGAAACTAGCCAAAGTTTGATCATGTTTTTACATAGAATGTAACACTATAATTGCAACTTCATTCTAGCGATAATGCACATATGAGCATATCAAGTTACTAATGAAACTTAATATCTAATTAGCATTGTTGCCTCCTTCATAGACCTTCAATCCTGCTTACTCACCAATTCCTGTTGAACTGAATTGCAGATAATAAACAACTGTCAAATAAGTCAGAAAATAATTTGAGATTGGAAAAAAAAATTGAAGACCAGCTTTCCTGTTGAGTAAAACATTTTACTTCTTGAACGGAGTATTTTGTCAGTATTTTGTCATCTTGGGTAGTATTTGCGAACTGCTGAATAATTTGGTGTGACAAGGAAAAGTGGTTTATCTGCATATGTATTAAGAGCAAATTTAACGTAAATGTCATGAAATGCTTAAAAGCTTTCACTTTGAAATTTGTTCAAATATGAAAATGTTTATAAATTGATCATGTAAAATTGCTCCCATGTACTTTAATGTTTATTATTGTATAGTTAGTATTTTTAAACTTTTCCACCACTGTTCAAAATAAAAAAAATAGTATAATATATATTACATTAGTCTGGTCATTTTTTGATGCCTGAACAAAGAATATTGCACAACGGGGCCTAAGAACATCTAAAGCAAATAAAATGAACAAAATGTATGCATTAAAACATGGGTGTCAAACTCGCTGCGTCATATGACGTGTTGTGACGTATCACAACTTTTTTCGCAGTCAGAGCTGTGGTGGACATGGCCTCTGCATGATGCAACCGGCCGGCAGGATGGCAGTTTGACGCCCCTGCACTAAAAGGATTGGTTCAATTTAAAGATACAACCTGTATCTGTTAAGTCCTGAATCAGGTTTGCTTTAGACTGGAAAAGGTAGTTTTAAAAATAGGGGGCATGGAAAGTGTTTTAACTTTGGAACAGCTGCTTCAAATTTTCCAATGGCTCAAAATGTCAAATTGTGGCTGATTTATGATTTGTGAATAAAATATATTTTCAAGCCCAGCCTGACTTGTATAGCAACAGAGATAAATCATATCTCTGCTAATAATTATTTAGACAAAATAGGATGATGTGGGAACAGACCATGAGAGGAAGATAAGAGTTAAGCATACTATCAGTCAAAAAATGTCAACTTCATAGTCTAATTTATTATTGCTAGTTTGTGCTGTTTAAGGGAACTTAACTTTCCTGTATATAAATGGCATAGGTTCTATATGGGTTGTGCTGTACCCTGTAAGCAAATAATTGCTTGTGTGAATACAGGTAGTTCTAAATTTATGACCGTTGCTTACCTACTGTTGGCCTCAAAGGGTCATCACAAAATGTTGCACTGCTCCCAACCAATGATCACGGTGGTCACATTTCAGGCCCTTGGCAACTGGCTCACATTTTGCAACTTTTTTGCCATTTTCTGGCAAAAACACCCATTGATTGATTAAGCATCATACTTATTAATACATGGTGTGCGTAATGACAATGATGACTCACTTAACAACTACCCTGACTTACATTCTCAATTGTGGTCATACATTGAGGACTATCTGTATGCATTACAATAGTATGCCATTATCACTGCTGAAGATATGTAAATACAAAGATTCCTAGTACAACTTTTAACTTTAGAGAGCAAAGAACAGAGTATTTGCTATGGATTGGATTACTGATAACATGATTTAGATTAGAGGTAGTCATAGAATCAAAGGAGTAACTAATCTTGATCTAGGTAGAGATCAAGTAGAAAATGTTAGCAACTGCATTTAGTAAATTTACTAAATTTAAATTAATAAATTGGTCCATGAGTTGCAGTTGTAGTTGAGGCAACCTGTAAGTTGGTTAAATAAAAAAAAGTTTCACAAAGAAACCATACAAGCCTAGCAGTAAGTAATGTGATTTTAAAAAAATATAATAAAGTTATATTCCATTATGTCCCATTGAGTTATAGTTTATCAGTATGAAGCATTGCTGAGTCCCCAGTAATTAAAAGAGTTTGAAGAGAGGTACTGAAAAGAAAACAAACTGGGTATCTTATTTCTGTAATCAGTGTTGTGCAGATTTAAATGGTATCAATAGCTGTAGCATAACTAGCAATGTCAGCATATTAGAATTAGCAATTTTGAATTTCAGATCGAATAAACAAGGAGACTGGTGAATCTCAAAACCTAATGTTTAATGTATAAAAAATCTGTTCTGCATAAATTGCATTTTATTCAGAGGAAGAATGCTCATACCCTAGACAACTGGAAGCAGGGGGGGAAAGTGGTTTCTGAAGCAGATTTATCCAATTATGACTGATAATTAATTCAATGTATTCAAGACAGGATAGATGTTGCATCTCTAAAAGATCCTGCACTATAGTATTAGTATTATATGACAGTAAACAAAGGAGCGGATTACATTAAAAGGCTGGAATGAAATCCACACCATGACTGCTGAATAGTGTTGAGGATTTGCTCAAGACCACAAGTAAGCCAGAAGTTTTCTGTGCTGTCTCTGATGGCTGATACAACTTGGAAGAATCATTGTGTCATGACTGTTAGTAGGTCTGAATGAAATCAGAAACACTAACTGAAGAAAATAAGAACCCCAGAAACATCAGAAAGGAGGTAGTTGCTAATGAGATAACAGTTATAGTAGAAACCTATGTTCACAAGATTTGGAATCTGCCAAAAGGTTGTGGGAATTAAAACAGTGCCAAGAATAAAAATCTGAACAACAGAAAGGCAGACTCTGGACATCTACATGCAATTGAAGAATCTATAAGCTCTTTTATTTAAAGACCAAACAAAGCACAAAAGTTTTAGCAATGTATCAAATGAAGAGCAAGGGAGAATAGAAGGTGGCTGCACTTCAACCAATAGGAGTTATGGGACACTCCAAGTTCAACCCACCAAAGAGAGTTAAAGCTGCTTTTATCCCTTCTTTCTAACCAGATGTTTTGTGCACAGTGCCAAGTTTCACAAATAGTTTGGAACTAAAGAGACTAAGTGGAACCACAGCTGTTGATAGCAAAAGTTTTTTTTTTATTTGGTAAAAATAAGAACTACTGTATGTCTGCATTGGATGAAGAGAACAATGACCCTGCAATTAAGAGTTCCCACACTAGCACCTGTCTTAAGAGCCTCAGCTTTGGTGGCCCTGATTTGTGGGCAAACAATGCCAATGTACCATTTTCTAAGGCATGAGAGAGACAAGGAACACCCATCAGTGGATAAGATTTTGCCTCCACATTAATATACGTAAAAAAGGTTATTTCACTGCATTATGTTATGTTCCCCAAGAAAAGGCCATAGAATTGCCAAATAAGTACTATGGCCTCCCCTTCTAATCAAAGTCCATAACTACAAAGATAATACAAAAATTAATTTGTGATTAGAAAAGCAAGAGAAAGAAAAATGAAAAAAAACCCTCTCAAAACAAACCACTGGTAGCTTTTTAACAGGTATAGGCTTATAGCTTATTGCAATACAAGACTTCTTAGTTTCCCATAACAACAATCCTCTGAGGAAGTTTGGGCTGATGAAGAGTGACTGTCCCAAAAATCACCTAGTGAGCTCCCATGGCTAATGATGGCCTAGAACCTGGATCTACCCATATATTCGAACCCTTGAAACACCTATAGTGCACCTGAGGTTATCGGAGAAAAGGCTCCTGGCGCTGCTTCTGTATTTGAAAAGAGACTGAGGAGATAATTGGCCCCACACCCAGGAATTTGGGCCCTAGGATATGCTTCCCACTAAAGATTTTCCTTGGCTTTAGAACATTTTGGTTTAAGCGCTGTATATTTGCTGCATAAGGACCCACAAAGAAAACATCTACAAAACGTTTTGTAGCTTCTACAAGAAGCTCTTATAAAATCCAAAGTCACTAAGAAAGAAATTCTTTGATTAATGTGATCTTAACTATTTCTCCACCTTTCAAACTAGACTCGAGATAATGTGAAAAGTTTTTATTATTAATCAAAGATTAACAGCAACAGGCACATTAACATGAGGATGGCAAAGCCTTTAAGAAATGGCTTTACACTGAAGCTCTCTCCCAAAAATGGCTGTTGCAAATTGTAAACAGAACAAAACAGTCTTTACAGTAAAAACAAGGAAAATACAAATGAACAAAATTAAAGCACCAGTTTCTCAAAATAGATTACAGTTGTGCTTACAGTACTTAAAACTTAAAACTTACAAAAAAAGGAATGCTTGAAGATTAAAAATTAGTCCTTAAAATTTGTCCTTAAAAACATTTCTCCTTTTCACATCAAAAAAACGCAGAATGGGTAACATTTCAGTAGAGGGAGGGAATAAGTAAACAATGCACTTTTTCAATCAACAAAATTTGGTCACTTAGCTTTGTGCATAGTTTAAGGCAGCTGTAACAACCTATCAGTTCCCCTCCCCCCTTCTCCCCCCCCCCCGTGGCTGCTCATGAAAATATCACATTCTAAAAAGAATAAATTAAAAAATGCCTTTTGACTCCTTTTCATTTTCCCCTTTTTTTCACAATCTCACGATGTATTCATTCATTCATTCATCCTCTCTCTCTCTCTCTCTCACTCACTCACTCACTCACTCACACTTACACACTGCAGCGTAAGGGGCATTTTGTACCCTTGTTATGAAGGACATGCATCCTACTTTATTTCAGACTGGCAATACCCTGAGCTGTTTCTGGTAGTCATTCCACCTTTTTTGTTGCATGTGCAGTTCAAGTGTACAATAACAAAAACAACATGCAATTGTTTTCACCATAGAATCTTAACATAATTTGAAGTTCTTCCTCTCCTCCATCCCACCTCCCTTCCCAAAATTCAGAAGTATTTCTGCTTGCTATATTGCATTCCCATACTCTGGAGTAAAACGTGGCTGTGCTTTATATTAAATGTTCAATTCCCAATGCACAGCCAAATTTGTAACCCACGGCAGACTTCTCTTACTAAGAGAAAAATAAGCTGCAGTTTCAGATTTGATAATTTTAAAAAAAAATCAGTGGTTCCTTCACAGCCATGCAGAAAGGTTATTTTTGAATCTACAGTTTCCAAGTCTGTGTGTAAACATCAGTTCTTGCCCAAGGCAGCCAAGTATGGGCACTTCACATTTCCACATTTTGGACAAGGATCGAATGGAGTCCTGCTAAATTCCAGGAAAATAGAATCATCCATGTCATGTGGCAGTTTTGAAGGCCTTACGTCAAATCTCCTCTAAAAAAAACCAAATAATGTGGCACATAACAAATCTTGAACTTTCCCAGTCCAGACTTGTATTCTTCTCAGGGTTGCATATTCAAGGTTCCATGCAGAAGCCAACCGAGGCATATGCATATTGCTCTGTATTCAGGTCTTGTAATTGAAAACCAGTTTCAAATGATTTCTCAAAAAAACCAATTGGAAATAAATAATGCTGGCATTGTTTATACTGAAACCTTGGCAGTCAGGCAGAATTTATCCTCAAACGCTGGTCTATAGATACCAAGCAAGAGCAGTTTGTTAAGCAGATTCTGGGGTCAGGATAATCGGTGTTCCTGAGGTACTACATCAGAGTCTGTTTCCTCACATGCAGGATCAGTATCATCACCGCTGCTAGATTGTTCTCTCTGAATACCTTTCCAGCTAGCTTTATTCAGTCCCATGTGACCAAGCATAGTTTGAGAAAGCTTGGTGTTTGAAAAACGAGCCCATTCTGCAAATAATGGTTCCACCAAATAGGTCATAAAACCTAGAAAGACAAAATAAGTTTAAATGTGAACATCAAAAAACCCTACCCCACAACTCTATACATTTTAAAAATAAAATAGAGCTGGAAGGGACCTTGGAGGCCTTCTAGTCCAGCCCCCTGCTCAAGCAGGAGAACCTATACCATCTGAGACAAGTGATTGTCTAGCCTCTTTTTAAAAATCTCCAGTGATGGAGCGCCCACAATTTCTGGGGGCAAGCTATTCCACTGGTTAATTGTCCTCAGTCAGGAAGTTTCTCCTTAATTCCAGGGTGCTTCTCTCTTTGATCAGTTTCCAACCATTGTTTCTTGTCCTGCCCTCTGGTGCTTTGGTGAATAACATGACCCCCTCTTCTTTGTGGCAGCCCCTCAAATACTAGAATACTGCTAGCATGTCTCCTATTTCTTCTTTTCTTTAGACTAGCCAAACCCAATTCCAAATACTGGAATATTTCAGTATTGGTTTTTTTTAATGTACTGTACAGCATCTGCATATTACTGAGCACAGAAAATATATAGTGAATAAAATACATTTGTAAACATAACTATATAGTCCTTGAGAAACAGTTTATCATTCTTTCTATGAATTTAGTTTTACTTTACAATGTGCCATATTGTACAAACTGACCAGAGATTACATATGAGGACAATTCGGAAATAAACCTCCATTTGGTTATCAATGACAGACACTTCCAGATACAGAACTTTTATTATACACATTAGAAAACTACAACATTACATTACTTTTCGACATAATCGCCATTCAAATTGAGGCACTTGTCATAATGTCTTACAAGGTTTGAAATTCCTTAGTAGTAGTCGCTCGTCGCCAAATCTGGGCTATGGGGGGGGGGGGGAGTGACCAAAAATATTCCAATGGAACTGCTTCAAAAGTTCTTGGCTGCATCTAGCGGTGTGCGGGTGAGCATTATCGTGAACCAACACACCAGAAGTGGTGTCATGGAATATCCCACCAAATGTGAAGATTCCAAAGGAGTACTGCTAGTGAAGTTCATGGAGCATGGTTTGACCATTAATTCAGAATTGAAACGTTATAAAACTCAGATGAGCCATCCATAACAAGCGTGGGGGCATGCTGACTTACGGGGTGGTGTTGGTTCACAATAATGCTCACCAGCATACCGCCAGACACACCCAAGAACCTTTGAAGCAGTTGCGTTGGGATATTTGTGATCACCTCCCCCCATAGGCCAGATTTGGCGCTGAGCGACTACTACAAAGGAATTTCAAACCTTGTAAGACGTTATGAAAAGTGCCTCAATTTGAATGGCGATTATGTCAAAAAGTAATGTAATGTTGTAGTTTTCTAATGTATATAATAAAAGTTCTGTATCTGCAAGTGTCTGTCATTGATAACCAAATGGAGGTTTATTTCCGAATTGCCCTCGTACATTCAAATCAATAGGCACACCCAATATTTAGGCTAAAGCAGAGCCTTGATGTGGCTCTTCCCAAAGATCTAGCACAAGGTCAAAGGCATTATGATCCCGAGCAGCAACTCCTTAAGTCAGTGGTGGCGAACCTATGGCACGGGTGCCAGAGGCGGCACTCAGAGCCCTCTCTGTGGGCACGCGTGCCGTCGCCCCAGTCCTAGGCCTTCAGCTGGGTTTTATAAAACCTTTTCGCTTTAGGCCTCCGCTGCCGTGTGCAAAAAAAAAAAAAGGTTCAATCAGTCAATTTCAACTTCTCGCGGGAAAAAAAAGATCTTGCAAAGTTGGAATTGATTGATTGAACTTTTTAGTCCCACCCAGTCTGCCGTTACCACCACAGCCACGCCCACCCAATTGGCCATGCCCACCCGGCACTCGACGATGCATAAGTGAGTTTTGGGTTGCAGTTTGGGCACTCAGTCTCTAAAAGGTTCGCCATCACTGCCTTAAGTACTCGAGCAGGAGGATGATATGGCATTCTTGCCCTGCCAGTGGGCTTCCCCAACGATCCAGCTGACCACTATAGAAACAGAATGCTGCATCAGGTAAGTTTTCGGTGTTATTTATTAAGTTCTTATATCTTTGTGGATAGTCTGTTTTTAAGATTGAGATAGACAAATATTAACTGCAAATAACAGCCATTCTCCTACTATGTAACTAGAAACGAGTTTCCAATTTATGGCTGGAATCTAAATATAATTGCAGTATGTATCACACTATGTTGAATTTGGGCACCAATGCACATTATGATTAATTTAAACCATGAAGCTCAGAATGGAGCATGCAAACCTATCAAAATATTTCTTTCCCCTTCCCCTACTTTCCTTCACCTCGATTTTATCCATTGTCTTTATTTCTGTTTGTATTTTATATTAGGAAAAAACTTTTACTAAAAATATTTCTTTTTTTAAAAAATAAAAAATATATATTTCTTTTCAGAAACATGAATGTAATATCTTAACGAAGAAATTGGTTTAAATTTGGCTGAGCTGTTACTTGTAAACTCTTGTTTCCTCATTTATAAATTTAAAACTTCACTATAAAAATGTATCAAGTCTAAATTAGACTGAAATTTTAAGCTCATTTCAAAAAAGCAATTTAATAGTATTTCGGGCAAATTGTAAGTGCTGGATAAAAGAAATCCTGTTTCACGAACACAGAAACCTTTTTAAAGTCAATGAGCATAATTCATGTAACATTTATACACTGCAATAAAACAAAAAAAAATGTTTGCAATCTGCCAAAGACATTTTAAATTATTCAGACAGTTCATTTCTAGCTCCTCCATATTATATATTAATAAAACATTATGACAATTTTCCACATAAATCAGTAATTACCAATCTGGATGTTGGCAACGGTTTCTGTCTGTCGATCACATAGTGGACTCACACCTAAGCAGTATTTTTTCTCAATGTCTCCTACAACAGAATATTGTTTTAATCATTTATTATCTACAATAAGTCAGGAAATATGCCCCCAACCTCCAAAATCTGCAATAGACACTTGGGGATCCACAGTGCAGAATGAGCGACTGAAAGCAATGAATGAAGAAAACAAAGTTCTACTGTGAAAGTGAAACCCTCACTGGGTGCCACTGTAACTTTGAACAGTCACTGAATGAGTAGTTGTAACCCAAAGATTAGCTGTATACTACACCTAATATAACTATTATTATAAGTTCAGCCCTATCAGATAAAAATCCATGGAACCCCAGACCCATTCTTACCAAAAATTAGCTGTAGGATTTCTCAGTGTTTTGAGAAGGAGGATAGATCAATACTGCTGTGCACCCTTAAAATAAACTTTTACAATTTATAAAAAAAAACCAAAAACTTTTCCCATGAAAACAGAACACCACTCTTCAATCCCATGCCTGAACTCCTCATGCTGTCTAACGTAATAGCAGGGTGGGAGTTATACATGATCTATCCGTACATGTTATTTTAATAGCCAGACTAAAAAAAGAAAAATCACTATTTTCCAAGGAAAGTACCACACAAAATTTGAGATAATAAGTAATAATGAGTTCCTAGACATGTTTTGGATTTCAAAGAATTTGGCTACTAAGTTTTCTAAAGCAGAGACACTACTAAAGAATTTTTTGAATCATAACCCTGTGCGGATAAAAGGAAATCTTTTAGATGGAGACTCCGGGTAACCAACTTATGACAACAACTGGGACTGGAATTTCTGTTTTTTCAGAGCGTATCGTTAATCTGAATTGTCATTAAGCAAATAGTCCTGTAAATGAAATATACTACAATGGTGGATAGTTGTAAAAAAAAATTTTTTTAAAAAAAAATAATTTCAATAAAGGTACAAATTTAAGGATGGTTTGGGACACATATAAATCTTTTATTAGAGAACATAATAGTGAACTCAAAAAAAGAGTCAACACACAAGCAATTTTGGATGAGATAAACAGACGAATTGAAGAAATTTCCAGAAAAGATAAGTATTTCTCAACAAACTAAGCTTTTACAATGATAATTATTTATACAACATAAGAGAAATTGAAATAAAAATGAAATATGTAAGGGAAAATCATGCTGAGTTTGCAAACAAACCAGGGAAATGTTTGGCATATAAATTATAAAAAGAAAAAGAGAAGAAAATGGTTTTGAAATTACAAGAGAGAGATAGTGAATTAGTGGATATCATGCCTATACAAAAAGCATTTCATCAATATTATTCCAACTTGTATAAAAGAAATTATTTCTCTCTGGAGAAAATAAAGGAATATCTAAAGAAAGAAAAGTTTCCAAGAGATTAATATAAAATTGAGACCAGAGGTCTTTCTTTTGGGGATGATGGGCAAACAGTTGCAAAAGAACCTTCAAATTCTATTTTTGTATACGATAACTGCAGTGAGATTATTATATGTGCAAAGATGGGAAGATTTGGCATTGCCCACAACTGAGAATAATTGGTGAACATGGAACTTGCTGAGATAGCCAAATTGACTTCTTTCATCAGAGAAAAGATACAATGTTTATTGTTGAGTGAAAAACCCTTATAGACTTTTTGTAAAAAATAGAAAAACTGAATTTATGATTTATGGTTTTCATGATTATGCATAGAAATAAAAGTCATGATGTAATTGGTTATACTGATAACATTAACCCTAATACCCAAAAATGCAAGGGATTTGCAAGCCTCAATATTAAAAGTCAAAGATGACAGTGAAAAAATTGGACTGAAATTAAATATAAAGAAGACCAAACTAATGATAACAGCTAGATAACAGCTGTAAAATTGAGAATGAAGATATTGAAGTAGGCATAGCTTCTGCCTTGGAAAATAAATTCAAATGCCATGAAGTCTCTATACCTATAAAGCTCAGAATGATATAAAAGATATTGACATCTTTGAAGTTAGGTGTTGAAGAAAACTCCTGAGAATATCATAGACAGTCATGAAAACAAATCAGTGGATCATCAAACAAATCAACCCAGAGTTCTGACAAATAACCAGGGTCAAATTATCCTCCTTTGGACACAATATATGACTCATCTGGAAAACACTCTAATGCTAGTAAAGACAAAAGGAAAAAGAACAATAGGATGATTAGCAGCAAGGTGGATACTTTCAGTTACAATGACAATGAGTGCATCATTGGGAAACTTGAAAGAACAAATTAGGGATACATCACCATGGAGAAAATCTATATGTATGGGCGCTAGGATTGAAAATGACCTGATGGGAGATAACCAAACAATAAATCAAAAAAATAGATCTAGAAAAAATAGTAATTTATTATCCCAGCAACAGTAATTTAATGAAACCATTCCAACTCCATAGAACAGGGGTGTCAAACTGCGGGCCCGCAGGCCAGTTTCATGATACCGAAGCCGCGCCCACTCGATTGCCGGCAATGCAAAAAGAGTCACGATACGTCGCAACACGTCACATAGGTCGCGAGTTTGACACCCATGCCATAGAACCTCTTGCAAATAGCTCAAGTTGCTTTGCAATCACCACAGCCATTAGTGTTTCACAATCTATGGTAATAACTCTTCACATCTCACTACTTGCCTTGATTAAAAAATTCTTCAGTTACTTTTTCACTCCACTGTTTGCTTAGCTCCCAGGTCCGACAGGGATTACAAATATCAGCACATTTCAAAGCCATCTAGCAAACAAATAAACACATTATTTAGCTCCAGTTTGCCTTAGCATTCATGTTTAAGTTTACAGTTACCATGTAATATCCTAAAATCAAGATAACAGTAAAAGATAAAGTAAGTGATAATGAATAATGAGAGCTATAGGCCAATACAGTTAAATGAGGTCTGCCACTAAATTTAACCGTTTGAATTTAAATACATTAGAGTATGGCCAATATGTAAATGAGAAGGAAATCCATTCAAGATTGAAGACAGAAATTAGTGTAACATTAAACTAACACTGAAAAGTTATTAAATATTCACAATTCTACAATTTTGTAACTTAACAGCAAGTTTTAAATAATTGTGTATGTTTTTAATTATTACTAATTAAGCATTAGGGACTTTATATGTATATTACACTTTGCAGAGAATTGGTATAATACTATCCTTCCATAGAATTCTATGGAATTCTATTTGCAATAAAAATGGACATAAGAAATAGTACAACAAGGACCTGCTGTAATTAAAAACGGAACACGATGTCCATTATTTCAATGGCACATAATTTCTGAGAGAGGATGGGATGAAATGAACCAAAGATTGTAAATTAAGAAACTAAAGGAAATAAGAGAATTATCACATGGAATTATTATGGGAAGAAATTTCAGTTATAAGGCTAGAAGGAAAGCAGGTGGAGAAAGAAAATATTAGTATAAATAAGAATGATTATCATTCATTAGTACAGTTCAATTAACCTTCAATACTTCTAATAATAAATTACAGTTTATTATTTTGATAAAACATGGCAATCTCTAAAATATTTTACATATATCCTGTCTTACATGTATCCTGTCTTAAGGCTGAGTTTCTGAAAGCAATCATATCACCTGATTGGATTTTCTTACCTGAAATGTCAGATTAATAATTACATTATTTGAAAGAAAAAAGTGGCAGCCATCTTTCCTATTAACTTATAACTACACTATTTTGCCTTTACAAGTTCAAAATACGTACTTCAAGTCAAATCAACTTCTGTAGCAATGCACATTAAATTCAGAATAGGAACTGTGGCGAGATCTCACTTTCTATGTGATTGTTTCCCTATTGAATCCAAGCTAAATTATTAAGACAGAAAAGGCATTTGTTTGTTCCTACAAGATTATATAAAAAAAGGTTAAAAATTAAAGACTTTTTTAAAATTCTATTGCAACAATGTTTTGAAAAATATAAAATCTTGCTGATGTTGGCCTAATAATTTCAGAACATTCAAGAAACTGAGGACATATCAGTTTCTTCTTTTTTTTTGATAAAGATTTTATTAATTTTCTTTTACATACATATATTAATTTTTCAGCCAACGTGCTGTCGGGGTTTAAAAATGCTAATACATATTCAGTTCCTAATCCTTCAGTTTCTATCAAATGGTCCTGCCAGAATAGGGAAACATACATTTGTAATAGGAACAAATAGGAGGCCTTAATTTTCAGCCCCAGCAAACTATTTTTATAAAAACTATAAGTAAAGAACCAGGAGTTTTTCAAACCATATATTAGAAGGATACTGTTTACCATAATTTCTTTTCCACCTAAGATTCATGTAAATTACCTGGAGGACAAGGCGCCGATGATCTTCTTCTAATAAGCATAAGTCTTCTTTGTCCAAATGGGTACGAAACAGGGATAAATATTCATTCTGACGGCTAATATCAGTGGCGAGAATCAATGCTCCTATTTGGCTTTCCATCAGCTGCCTGAAATTGGAGATAAGAGGAAGAAACCCAAAGCAATAATTAGTAAGTAAATGCAAACATGAATTATTACACAATATTCAGCTCAATACTGATCATAAATTTACAATGTTTGGAAAACATGAAGTTTAAATTTAGTAATTCAAAGATGTAACTCAGATGTTTAGGTGCATTTCAGCCCTGTCCCCCCCCCTTGTCCTTTAAGAAAAATATAGGGGCTTCCGGTTCCGGATCGCAACACGCGCAGTCGCACGGAGAGAGCCGTCTCTCCCACCGGCTGCTTTCCCTTCGCCGGTAGACCCTTAACCGGGTCGAAAGTCGCCCCATAGAGGCGACCACCGCTTGAGGAGGCTCCTGCTTGACTGGGGAAGAGCGGCAGCTCTCCCTAGTTCGAGCTATCTCCTTAGGGCCGTCGGAGGAAAAGATCGGCCAGCAAAATGGACGATCACTTCGTCGCACCAGCTGAAAGCCAGAAGAACAACTAAGCGTAAAGAACCCCCGTGGAGAATCCGGGTGAGACCTTTCCTACCCCTTTTTTCCTTAATTACTCTCCTGTCAAAAGCTTTTGTGTTTGAATTACTTCCCTACTGTGAGGGAGCAGCGTTTGGGCATTCGGGAAAAACAGCTTTGGAAAAAAAAAAAAAAAACCAGTTAATTTTTTATCGACTATTTAAATTTTGGAATACTGAGGGGACCTGAAAACATTTTATTCTTGATTGTTATTGTTATAACTACGCATCTATTACTTTGGAGAGGCCTTTCTTCATCTTTTTCAACACGAAAAATAAAAAATCTATTAATTTGGAAAAAAAAAAAAAAGATTTTATGATCTGCTGAGGACATCTTGTGTCGAAAAGTGGTACTGCAATTGTATATTTTTTTATGGCTGGGAATGGCTATGACCTTCAAAAGAGGATAAGCATAAGATAACTGAAACAGCTGGTCTATTGAAAATTGGAGGTGAACATTTGTTTGATTTCTACGAAATAGAGCCTTCTCTAAAAGATTAAAAAATCTTTCTACTATTGATATGGAACCTAACACACAGCTGGACTATGAGCTCATATTGGAAAAAATTTTGGAAGCCACAGAAGATATGAACTCTTACTTTCAAACTTTGACAGATCAAATCATAGACCGAAAGACAGCGCAGAAGAAGCAGATTGGCGCCAAAGAGATTAGTGAACAATATGTACAACCTAAAGAGGAACCATGTCAACAACTCAACTATGAAACTACACTGAGAGAAACTGTGGAAACCAAAGAACAAATTAACTTTATACAACTCCAAACGCAATCTATGGAGAAGCCTGATGATCAAAGAATAACTTTAACGGAGATGTCTGAAGCATTAACATCAACAGAGACTGACACTCAGATACAAGTTATTGAAAATTGTGAAAAGGTGGATAAACAACTGGCAAATATAACATGGAATAAAACGGCTTTTACCATCCAAAGGCTACTAGAAGAAAGGAAAGAGAACTTTGACCAATCTGAAGCGTTAAAGAATATGGACCTTTTAATATTGTGGTTTGATGATGCAGGAATTTTATTATGGAAACCGTTATGGCACAGAAAGAAACCTAGAGTTAGATTTAAAAATGTATTTTAAAGTTTTATTTAATGGGTTTAAAAAGGCTTTGATTTTTTGACTGAGTTAATATCTAATGGAGCACGTGAAATTTCTAAGAGGATACCCTTTGTAACAATACTTTGTTTTAAACATGATAATTACTGGAGAGGTAAACTTTATTTACTGGTTTAAAAAGATTTTCATAGAAATAGATGAATTGATAGAATATATACTTAAATTAGATAGAAATCTATTTGTTGGTTTGATATTTTTACTTTAAGATAATTATTTTGAAATAGAAGGAGAACAAGAGGGATGGGTGACAAGAGAAGAAATGGTATTAATGAAGAAAATATAAGAATATTATTGCGGGAATAATATACCAGATATAATTACTATGTAAAAAAAAAAAGGACACCCGAAGTGTTAATAATATGTCTATCTAAGGCCAATTGGAATATGGTAATTGTAAGTTAGTAAAGCTTAAAAACAGGACCTGGATCTTTAGAATTGAAATGTGAGTGATATTTGATAGGATTGTTTGAAGCTTATATAGAAATGTATTAATCTGAATGTGCAAGACTAAATGAGGGAATTAGAGAGGGAATTTTAAATGAATTGATTTGGGCTATATATTTGTGATTGTTTTTCTTTTTTTTTGGATGTTCAATATACCCACCTCCACGGTGGTTCCTAAGCACTCTGATGTAACCCTTTTACCCCTATAAAAATCTAATAAAATATATTTAGGGAAAAAAAAAAAGAAAAATATAGGAAAACCCATATGAAACCTGATACTGCCACTGTGATATGGGTGCCACAGAAACCATAGCCCAAGTTCTTCTACACTGCAAGTTCTATAAGAACATTTGCCTCCAATTGATTACCCCTCTTACAGCTTTATATGTACTTTTTGTTAAATAATCAAGATAAATTTATTTCTCCAAAGTAGCAAGATTTTGCTACATTATATGTAAGCTTTGGTTGCTAATAATTCTTTTTATTGGGAGATAGTTTTGTGTTGTTCATTTTACTGATTGTATTTTATTGGTTCTGTCTATCTATAGGTGCCTTTCAGATGTTTGGGATTAGCTACGCTGCTTGGAAAGTTAATCCAAATTATCTAAAATATTTGGATTATAACTTTCTATATCAGGGGTGTCAAACTGCCGGCCCGCGGGCCGGACGCATCACAAGGAAACCGTGCCCACCCTATTGCCGGCAATGGGGAAAAAGCTCCGATACGTCGTGCAACATCATGTGACGTCGCAAGTTTGACATGTCTGTTCTATATCATTAAAAATGATGGTAGTATAGATGAAAGCATCATGAATCAAGAATTACTATTCATCCATTTTTCTTACAAATTTTCCTCAGTTAACAACAGCAATTGGTACTGGAACTGCCCTTGCAAGTATGACATCACATGATCACACCATTTAGCAACAGCAGTTCCAGCACTTTCAGTTGCCACTGTCAAGCAAATCCCACGTGATTGTTAAGCATTTGTGACCTCATACCAATTTCTCCATTGTCTCTGCTTGTGCAAAGCGCACATGATCACGGGATACTGCAACACTGTACTTGCAAGTTGCTGAGCAGCTGGATTGCAATCATGAGACTACAGGGATGCTGTGACAGCTGGAACTTTTGAGAAATCAGTCGTAAGCACCATTAGTTCAGTGCAAATTTGAACAGTCTCTGAATGAGTGGTCATCGTGAAAACCACCTGCATTTAGCTTTATGGGAATGTAAAATTATTATTGGTTTATCCATTTTAAACCATTCATTCTGCAATGTATTCTCCATTCTGTAAAAATTATGGGTTTTTGCAAATCTGATACATACCTGCTTTCTAGTGACATATGTGCAAATAATCCAGACTCTCTCAATAACCCCACTGCGGATCGCCAGTGATGATTTTCTAATACTGAGGTATTCTGAAATTAAATAAAAAATTATTGGTATTATATATTCTTTGAATGCTGAATTACATATAACAAGCAACAAATTATACTGATTTTTAACCAAGGGAACACAATCCTATTCATTTTCCTGGATAAATCAGCCACTTTTAATATTTATCAACCACACTTTCCTTTCCTGACTTCTCTTTATTGGCTTCACCAATTACTCAGATTCAACTGATTTTGAACTTGAAGAATAGCATTTCCCCCATACCCCAGAGGAGAACCAGAGCATGTTTTGTTCCAGTGTAAACATGCTTTCCTGGTCTTGCTAACAGTTGAAGAGGCAGGAACTTTTCAGATGCAGGATCTTCTCATTGTGAAGTTTAGTATTACCAAAATGTCTTCTCTGCCCACTTTCAAATAACAATGAAGACAATTTAAGTAGGGATTTTTTTTAAGTATCCAGATTGATTATATATCTGCCACTATCACCTGGTGCTGGAACTTTTAGGCACTAATTTTGTACTTTGATTTAAAAAATATATATATTTTCCACAGAAATGATCACTTCTTTAAAAAATGTGTATTGTGTGTTCCTTATTGTATTAAATGCTTTAATACTTCTGAATAGAACATAAAAAGAGACCTATTAGATCAGTTCATATGTTGATCCACTCAAGCATTCTGTATCACAGGAGATCAGTTCATATGTTGATCCACTCAAGCATTCTGTATCACAGGAGCCAACAAAATGCATTTGGGAGGCTCACAATCCCGGATTGCATGCAACAGACCTCCTCCCCTCTCACCTCCCAGTAGCCAGTATATAAGACATGCTGCCCTTGATTCAAGAGTAATAAACATTCATCAATATTGTTAGCTACTGACAGTCTGTTTCTCCATAAAACTATCCAGGCTCCTTTTGAAACCATCCAAATGGGCTGATTTTAAAAACAGGTGTCAGCAAACTCCTTCTGTCAGTCCAATCTCCCTGTATTTAGTTTCAGTAGATATTCCGGGCTTCTAACACTGAATCTGTTCCTTCTCTTCATGTTAACTATGCCATGATGATTTTATGTAATTTTTATCATGTCTCCCCTTAATTTTTATATTCCAAGCTGAATGGCCCAGTTGCTATAATTTTTCCTTGCACTGTGCTGCACTAATTATTTTGGTTGCTCCTTTTGGCATCTTTTCTTAAGATGCAGTGATCAAAACTATACAATATTCTGCCTCTTATAATCAAAATTATACAAAATAAGTGTAACCTGAATATAATTTTTAAGGATAGCAATATATCAGTAGTTCTATTTTCATCTCCCTTCCTAATAATTCCAAACAGAGATTGCCTTTTTTTTAATAGCAGCTAGCTGATTTGATGTTTTTCTCAAGCTGTGTACTATGACTTCAAGATTCTTTTCCTGATCAATCACTGCTAATCAGATCCCATTAAAGGACAGAAGTATTAGTCTTCTACTTACCTTGTATAAAGTTGCTAAATAATGGTTTGTTTTAATAAGAAAAGGCTGATTAACACCTGGATGATCCAAATCATGAGTGGCAGCTGCAATTAAACTGAGCAGAATATCCCATGGAGTTAGAGACTGGAGAAACTGTAATATATAAATTATGACCATATTAATATCTATTACTGATACTTCCAAAAAATGTGGCTAGCATTTCCAAGAGTTTAACCATGGCATCAAGTTATTCTCTCACCTTGATTGTATTTTAGTTAGTACACAGAAGTCTTCGTTTTTTTTTAATTCTAGGGCTAGCAATATTGAAACAATAAGGAATATTGTTAAAAAAAATCTTTCCAAATATGGAACTACCCATAATTGATATAATTCTGATTTTGACATTATTAAAAATTTCAAAAGTATTACAGAACTTCCCCAATTGGATCCCTCCCAATTTGTACCAAGCTACAACTCCAGAAACCCCAACCAATATATGCAATATATCTGGAGGAAATCATATCAAGGAAAATAATCTATGGCATAAAGCAAGCACTTCCAAAAACAATTAAATTCTATATTACCTTTGCTTAATGTTACTAATGTCATTACTCATCAATTTCTTTTGTAACAGCAATTTTGTTATAAATACATGGAAATGACAGAACAGTTTTTTCTTTTACCTTGGGTTCATTTAAATAACAGTGCATGGCCTGAGTCACATCAGCAGCATGAACTGCATTGTGGTATGGGTTGTGGCTGTGATAATCTTCTTGAACCATTACTACAAATGAAAATAAATATTAATGTGTGAAGGAAAGGGAAAAAGACAACCTCAAAATATTCCCTTCCGTTCTTGATTCATATCAATTAAAATGGCAACAATAGATATAATATAAAATGTGATAAACTTCAGCAATGATTTAGCAGAAAAATTCAAATGAAGGCAAACTTCTTTAAAACATTCAGGGATTTCTGAATGTGCTTGTCATGTCTAGAAAATAAGATTTCTATTCATTTTAAAAATTCAAACTGGGAAAAAAAGCAGGAAATGGCCTGGCATATTAATGTTTCTAAGCCTGTAACCAATATGGAAAAGGTTTTAAATCTTGTTAGCCATTGACTATTGTAGACATAAACATGAAAAACTCCAATATGAACAGCAGAAAATTCAGAAAAGCATTGCCAATATCAATCTAAAATGATAATATCTAAGCTAAAATGAAGTCTGATTATTCAAAATGCTGCCCTATTAACTTTATGGCCATCAAAGCAAGCAAGTTTACAGCAAGTTATGAATCATAAGACATTTCATTATGGTTTTTTTTTTGGGGGGGGAATGGAAAATAATCTCATTCAGGAGATGCATACTGACAATAAATGCCCAAAATGAAGTTTCTAGATAACATCTTTTTAACTTGTTATAATCAAGAATGTATTGTTTTCCTATACCTGGCATCTAACCAAAATCTGATCCCAAAACCAAGCACAGTGAGCCATGGTTAAATCTTCAGACAAGAGATTACCAGGAAATCTCAAGGTATTCAAAAAGACAGGAAAATCAAGTAATATCCCAGAAGGCAGTTAAAAAACAGCTGTTTCCATATTGCTGCAAATGTCTCATGTAGTCACCAAGTACAGTATCTACCTCAAGGAAGTCTTTGCCTTAATAAGTTACCTAATTTATTTGACTTGTATCATCCTGCATTTTTCAGTGACTAATTTACCAGAGAATGCCAGTATACAACATACATTTATATGCAGATTTAAGTGCAACATTAGCAAAAAGGCCTTTCTAGCAAAGTGTTTCATTTTCTACTATGTAGCACGACTGCTGCAAAACATCCAGGTTTCTTCAGTTGTGGGCGTTACTGTTTTTCTAATCACTTCAACTTCAGTATTACTGTACTGGAAAATGCCAGTCACCCACCCTTAATGTACCTGCTGTAGTTTGAATTGCTCTGCAGTTAAGGCAGGAGAAGAGAGGTAATCTAATTGCCAGCATGATTAATAATCACTAAAGGCAAGGTATACATTCTGCCTTCCAATTCCTCAGTAATATTTTGCAAACTACTTTTTTTTAAAAAATCATTTTTTTATATTCATAACATGACTTTCTCTGTAAAATCTGCCAAATATATTCACACACATCTAGGAAAATTATTATATAGAAATATCCAGGACTACATAATCACCTTATTTTTTTTGTTTACTTTCCCTATTTTCATAGGTAATTTTTTTTTCTTTACTCATATTGGACAATATTCATGAAGTGTTGTCAATCCATAATATAGACATTTTTCTCATTTTATTGAAAACGGTTGCAGCAAATTAATGAAATGCATTTAAAGAAAAGATTTACTGGGAAAGTTTGAACTTATGAATTTTTTACCTAAAAATCTGCGTAGCTTCATTGTATCTAGTTGGAAGTATTCTATAAGTCCATGAAGATTAAACAGGTGAAAGGTTAATGTGACCAAACTGTTTCCTAAAAATACACATACACAAAGAAACCATGTTTAGTAGGAAGTAGACAAGTCTGTTTAAATAATTCTGTTATACGTAACATGCATATATCTTCTTCAAATCTGTAACTAGAATATAGTTCTCAATATTTTAATTAAGACTTCTAATGTTCAGTGCTTTCATATCACCAAGTGATTCAGAAATCTATCACCCAGTATTATAAAATGAATCCATTAATTTTCAACAGTCCCTTAACATGTAGCCCTTGTTTACCAACCATAATTGGGATAGGCAGCTCCATTGCTATGTGCTACAATTGCTAGGCGAAAAAAAATCCCATTGAATGAATCGCCATGACAATAATCAGGTGACCACAACTTTCAATTTCACTTCTGCATTCACCATTAATTCTGCTATTGGAAGCCAGTTTTGAAGCTCACAAATGGTGATCACGTGACTGCAGGACACTGGAACGGTCATAACTGCAAAGATTGGTTGCAAAGCTTTTTCCCCCCAATCATTGTAATTTCAAAGATTCATTAAACAAGGTAGTTGGTAAGCAAGGACTACCTATACTTTTTATAAATTCCATTCACAATTTTTTTATCACTGACTTCTCTCAAGAGAGAGAGAGAGAGATCATTTACACAGTGACATTATTAGACATTTACAACTCTTCAACAGGGAACAGAAAATGAGGTATTTCCAAACAGCCTATAATGCCAATAATTTCATCCATTTCCTATATGTCACAATAATAATTCAATTGCTCTCTCTTTTACTTGATCCTATATAGGTAGTTGGAATTAAGATTGCCGGGAGAAATATCAACAACCTAAGATATGCAGATGATACCACTCTAATGGCAGAAAGTGAAGAGGAACTAAAGAGCCTCTTGATGCGGGTGAAGAAGGAGAGTGCAAAAGTTGGCTTGAAACTCAACATTAAGAAAACCAAGATCATGGCATCCGGCCCTCTCAATTCCTGGCAAATAGATGGGGAAGAAATGGAGGTAGTGACAGATTTTATTTTCCTGGGCTCCAAGATCATTGCAGATGGGGACTGCAGCCAAGAAATTAAAAGACGCTTGCTCCTGGGGAGGAAAGCTATGGCAAATCTAGACCGCATACTAAAAAGCAGAGACATCACCCTGCCAACAAAAGTACGTATAGTCAAGGCCATGGTTTTCCCAGTTGCAATGTATGGCTGTGGAAGTTGGACCATAAGAAAGGCTGAGCACCAAAGAATTGAGGCCTTTGAACTATGGTGCTGGAGAAGACTCCTGCGAGTCCCTTGGACTGCAAGGCGTTCAAACCGGTCAGTCCTAGAAGAGATCAACTCCGACTGCTCTTTAGAAGGCCAGATCCTGAAGTTGAAACTCAAATACTTTGGCCACCTAATGAGAAGGAAGGACTCACTGGAGAAGAGCCTGATGCTGGGAAAGATTGAGGGCAATAGAAGAAGGGGACGACAGAGAATGAGGTGGCTGGATGGAGTCACTGAAGCAGTAGGCGTGAGCTTAAATGGACTCCAGAAGATGATAGAGGACAAAAAGACCTGGAGGAAAGTGGTCCATAGGGTCACGATGGGTCGGACATGACTTCGCAACTAACAACATATAGGTAGTCATCGATTTACGACCACAATTGAGCCCAAAGTTTCTGTTGTTAAGTAAGACATTTGTTAAGTGAGTTTTGCCCCATTTTACAACCTTTCTTGCCACAGTTGTTAAGTGAATCGCTGCAGTTAAGTTAGTAACAAGTTTGTTAAGTGAATCTGGCTTTCCCATTGACTTTGCTTGTCAGAATGTGGCAAAAGGTGATCACATGATCCCCGGGATACTGCAACTATCATAAATGTGAGTCAGTTGCTAAGCATCTGAATTTTGATCACATGATCATGGGGATGCTGCATCAGTTGTAAAATGTCATAAATCACACTTTTCAGTGCCAACTGTAGCTTCGAAGGGTACTAAATGAATGGTTGTTAAGTCGAGGACTACCTGTAGCTGATAGTCTGGTTCACTAATACTAAACCAGGTGAGTTAACAGTTAACTTGATGTAAGACTGTTGTCCATTTAGCAAAATAAAATTAGGAAATATTAAAACAAATTAAAATTTTGCTGGAAAAATATGCTTCCCTATTATCTCAAGTATAATAAAGGAATTAGTCTAACTTACAAATGGTTGTAAATCAAGAATTACCTTTGAGGATGTAATTGGAAGTTGTTTCTGATTCCTCTCTCAATAGTTACGAGTTTATTTATTTACTCACTAACCACAAAACAGGCAGTCCCATAGATATATTTGCTACTATTCTGAAATTATCTATTCCAATCACTTTTTCAGAACTCACCCATCCCAATTTGTTTATTGGCTGAATTACTGGCTGATTACTTTAGCCAATGGGAATTTGAAGTCTACACATCTTAGTTTGAAAATCACTGATATAGAACATCCTGCATAAAGCAAACAATATATTTTATACAAAGTAGTTCATCTGTAAATCTAAATGCAAGCTTAACTTTCTGACTTACCACATTCTGCACATGTCCTTAATACATGATTGCCTTAAAAAGTATGGGGTAAGAATTTTAAAAAGTGAAGGAACTGGCTGTTTCAAGTCTCTTGAGCCACAGACTTCTTACCATAAAATCCCTACAGAGATATTCCTCTGCTCATAAGGCTAAAGCATAACTGGAGCTATGAACACACTCTCTAGACCTCCCTTCAACTTAACAGCCTATAAAATTGTTTTATAAATGTTAAATTGAATATGCTTTTAAACTCCCTTGCCATTTCCCCATTATCCATATGAACATCTTTTCAGCAGCCTATCCCACACAGGGACATGGAGACAAGCATGTGTACACACTCCCTCATCAGCCCTGCATGTAAACTGAGAAATGCCAACATAGGTTTAAAGAGAAAACTTATTTCCAACTCTACAAGCACAATACTCAACTAATTACCAGATTACCAGATTTCATGTCTGAAAGTAGAATATTAGTCAATCTATTTTGGTAGCCCGACAATCTAAATGAGCTTATATACACATATAGCAATTGTTCAATTTTTAAAGCAGTATCTTCAAAGTAACAAATGGAATCTTACCGTTTGTTAGCCTATCAAAAAGGAAGATATCAAAATTCCAGTTCCCAACTTTTTCTAGCATACACTGAAAAGCAAAAGAAAAGAACATTTTATTTGGGAATAAAAACCATTTCTTTCCAAATGCTACATATCTGAATCATCCTTGCTGCAATTTTATAAATCTATACAGATTCTGAAAAGAATAGTAGACAGAACAGAAAAGCAACAATATTCCAGGTCTGAGACTACATCATTGTTTTGACTTGAGAAATTCTAGAATCATATTCGTCACTAATGGATCAGATGGGTTGCAACTGCCTTCTTACATCAATAGCTTTCTCTCATAGAAGCAAAACATCTCTCTTTTTTTTTTACCTAAGTAGACCAATATTAAAATGATCAACTATTTCTAAAACAAAGCAGACTCATCTGAACCTTACTATGGACAAAGATTTTGCCCACTGCTTTCCATGTGCCACCTATAGTTAGATCTACTTCTATGTGGATACTTTTCTAGGCACAGCTAGAAGTAGAAGGTGCTGCTTCTCTGTTGCAGTGGCTATGCTTTGGAATAGCCTGACAGCAATCAGGCTAGTGATCCTTGCTGGTCTTCAGGAAAATATTTAAACATGATTTTCCGGACAGCTTTCTCCTAGGTTTATGCATTATGCATATTTTATTACATTGACTTGTTGTTAGTGTTGACTTTTAGTTTTAGTTATGATTATTTTTTAATTATAGATTTTTTTAAAAAAATCTACAATATATATTATGTAAATTGATGAGAGTTGGCAAATTGCAGAGGGAGAAGATAAACAGAAATGTCACTTCTACAAATCTGGAACAGATGCATTACTAACTTTTAATAGAAATTATTTATTTACTTGCACACCTTAAGAAAAATTACTATTTCTTTTAGAGCAAAGTTACAAGATAACTACAAAAACAAACCTTAGCTTGCCCATTGTAATCATCATCTAAAATGTTTGAAGAATTTGGAAGAGTAATACCACGGAAGAAACGGGATGATCTCAAGTACCGCTGGAAACTCAGTAACCTTCGGATATTTCTTGCAGACACAGAAACTTCAAATTCAGAATTTGCTAGATGGGAGGGAAATAGTGAGATTTAAGTTGTAAAACCCTTTCCTAAAACTTCAAAAGCTGAATCTATAAAGACAATATTTATTTACAGAAGAAAAGCCAAACATATATTCCCCCTCCCAAGATGTTATGGGCTATCATGTTCATCATTGCTGACCACTGATCCCACTGACTGGGACTGAGGAGAACTTGTGGATCAAAAGTTCTCATCTGGTGTTAACTATTTCAATTTTGTTTGGTGATCAGATAAGTCAGCTCATTTATTTAAAAAAAAACAAAAAAAAACAATATAGATTAGTGCTGAATATTTAGGCTTTGACTGTAAAATAACCTATTTATATCTAGGGAAAGGCAATTTTCTCTTCTTCAACATTCCCTTGCCAGCCCTCCAAAGTACATATGGATCAGATTTTCAGGAAGGAACTAATGTAAACAGCCTTTAACTCCCAGTCCAATTAGCAAGTGTCAGGAACATGTCTTTCATGAGCAAATTTTACCTGATGGGTTTTAAGGTGTAGCATTTAAATCCCCAAAAAGACAAAGCAAGAGAAAAAATTATTTAGATATCTGGATTATTTTATGCTATAACTGTCATTCAACTGTAATGATGCCATTAACATAAATGTATAAAAACCAATTTATTGCTTGAAATCTACTTCATGTCTCTGAAGTTGAATTCAATACTGTGATATATCAGGTCTTCTAGTTACTGGGTACAGTGAATGAATACATTCCAAGACTTTTAGCAGATAAACTATTGCTATTTAATTACTGTGAGTGGACTAATCGTAAACCTTATAAGAACAATGGTTCAGGCTAAGTTCTGAAAATAAACTTATGGTTGGCCATACAATAACAAACATTAATGACATACTCGGCCAACAACCTTGAGAGTTTAGAATTCACATAATAAAACATATCTATAATCCTGTGTAATCTGGCAGTTTTATTATTTGCAAAGAGATTCAGCCACAGAAAACCCTTATTTCTAAAATGTACATCTTGAATTTTCTATTTGTATTCCTATATTTATTCATGAGCTTTATAGCCACTGCAGTCTCTGACACAAAAACATTTCTGAAACTAATGAAATAAAGAGTATCTATCTAGCAGTTAAGATCTTTAAGCTCTTATTTTCAGAGTTTACTAAAATACTTTAAGCCTCTTTCGATACTTTTGCAACATAAAAGTCATAATACTCAATTTTTTCTGGTATTTTTCAGACAATATGAGAAATAGGGCCATTTTTAGAAAAGCCCACTCTGTGGATCCTTCAACACTTTTAGGAACTAGTCATCCACAAAGTCATGATTTTATGTTGCCTGAACAAAACGTTAAATGGTCACTTTGTAAATAAAACTTTGGGGGAAGGGGAAGGAAACTACAGGTAGCTCTCATTTAGTTACCACAATTGGAACTGGCAACTAAGTCATAAAATAATTGATAAGTGAAACAGTGAATGTGTTTATTAAATTTATGATACCGCAACTTTTGCTATCCAAAGCAACTTTATCTTACTTCAGCTTTCCTTTGCTTTACAGACCTGTGAAGGTCACAAATGCGAAGAATGGTCATAAAGTTAACTTTTTCACCACAATCATAACTGTGGATGATTACTGAATAAAAAAGTTGCTAAAGGAGGAATATCTGTGCTACTTTTAAGTTCTCTGCATTAAGTCTCACGCTAAATAATTAACCCCGTGACATAACTTCACATTTCAGAAGCACATTCAATATGATTTAATGCATTATCCTATACTACATTTAATTGTAGTCAATCAGTTCTTTCAAAGAAAGGCAAAATAGAAATGAATACAAAATAAATGTAAAATTACCATTATTAAGAAAAATTGAGGTATTTTTCATCCAATATATCAAACTCCTACACCTCAAAATAAATACACTCATCAAACACTGAATAGTGGCTTGGATATCAAAAGTACAATCCTGTAAATAAAGACATTAATTGTAAGCAAGACATGTATCTTCACAAGATAAGTTCGCATTCCTTGTCCAATAGCACTTTAAAGACACGTCCTAATACTTCCCAAAAAATGAAAAAAATCACCTCTGTTTAAAGAAGCCATGAACTGAATAAGGAGAAAGACAGTTTGTGCTTTTAGAATGTCTTTTTATTCTAGAATATGTTTTTAAAGGATCTACAGAAGAGAAGGGAAAAAATCATGTTTCCAAACTAATAACAAAAATGGTTATGTTTCTGATCAAATTGACCAATTTTTCTCAGATTTCAAACTGGGAAAGAGAGGAAGAAAATACATGATAGCAAGAAAAGAACACTGTTGACCAACTTGAAATATATCTATTAAAAGGAAAAGGAATACTAGAGAAAAATAGATGTCTACATAAAAAGCTAATGATTCTCAAAAAGTTTATTTTTGAAAATGGAAATCATTTCTCCATACAGACAAAACTGTGCTCTAAAATTTTCACACATACTTGTCCATTACTATATAATAAACATTTCAGAAGTGAAAAGCATGCATTTGTTTTAGCATACTCGGGTGCATTTATTTATATATGTATGTATCATCTTTCTTCCAAGCTTTGGGATCAGCTTATGAAAAGTTAACTTGAATGGGAGGAAGTCAGATCTGGTAATCACAATGGATTTTTGTGACTGAAGGTGGACGTAAACCTGGCTTTCCCCAAACCTGCTTCAACATCTTAGCACTGCATTATATTGACTCCCCTTCCTTATAACCTTAGCAGTTCTTACTATACACTGGTATATCCATGAAACTCTTATCAGGAAAAAAAGAAGTACCATGTTGAACACCATATCTAACCATCAACCCTTTACTCCCTCTGGCCCAACAATCTGCAAACAAGAAAGTAAAGTAAAAACAGTGAAAGTATAATTTTATTCCAAAGACCCAAACCAGCTGGCCATAATTTGAAGTACAAGAAATATGACATTATTTCCAAAGTTACTAACATATAATTCATATATAGATGAGTCTTTTGAGTTTGAGTTTGGGCAGGGGGGCCTGGCGTGCTATTGTCCATGTGGTTGTGAAGAGTTGAACACAACTTAAAGAATGAATAAAATTTTTTTCTTTAAATTCTGTAAGTAGCATTCAGCTACTGGTATCAGTTCTTACATTATGACTTAGTGTTACATGTCAATTTCTAAGGCAGGCAGTTTACAAATTAGCTACATAAGAGTCATAGGTCTAAGTAAGGGTCTGATCAGAACAAGAGTTTTAAAACTTGCTAACACCAAATGAATGCACAATCCCTTTCAATTTTCTTTCCATTTCAAAAAAATCTGTAACAGAAGATTGGGGAATCTCATGGATGGAGGTGATATAGAGAGATGATAAGGGGCATCTGAATTCCACACAAAAAATGTCCATCTGTGAACACAGATCTCAGGTGGATTAAGACTCTATTCTTCAAGCATTTTTATGGACAACTCTGGAACTAACAAATAATAGTAAATTAAACTACAATAGAATCTAGTTTAAAACATTCTGGCTTTTTAACATTTAGAAACATTTTACAAAGAATATGACATGGCAGGTTATATCTTTACAGGAAGCACACAAAGCTTAAATAATGTATACATTCTGTAATAATATTAACTGAAAGTGCCAGTTTTCAATTAACATTCAGTTAACTATACCATGATAGTTTAACCTACCTAGACTATAATTTTATATGCACTTACATATTGAGAATAAATCCCACAAATATTAACAGGGTTAATTTCTGATTATATGTATGTGTGTATGGATATGTAGATGTATATTTACTATTAAAGTGGAATAATTCAGAGATTAGCAATACTGTGAAGTTGCAATATTGATCTTCACTAGATTTTTTGAAATCCTTGTCAAGTTATTGGTAATGAGAAAGTACAGGGCACAGGAAAAACATTAGAATGTTTTGGCTTTATTTTAATATACTAAAAATAACTAAATTAGAAGTTTCAAACTTTTGGTTGCAATCACATTTTAAGTATGTGCCTATATAAGTATAGCTCTACACTACAGTTTTACTCCTTGTCAAGATTCTGAGGCAATTTTCAAAACTCAAGATATAACAATTTCATCTGAAAAGCACACACATTAATTAAACTGTGCTGTAATGCCAATATTTCTAAAATCCAATCTAACATAGAGTTATCAGAAACAAACAATGTACAAGTAGGTATGGATTCAGTCTGATAACAATTTCACATGTATATGGGTAATGACTGAAAAAAGGCTATAGCAACGGAAGGAATCAAAACATGCTCTAACAAGTTACAATTATGGGGGGATGTATATATCTACTTTCCAAACAGTATTAATCTTTGAAATACTTAGTTCATCAAATTACATATTCAAAAATTCTGTGTACATTTATAAAGTGTCTATATTAGTCGCATGACTTCATGTTCTTTATTGCCCATTTTAATCCAACCCAAAAGATACAGTGAAAATATAAAACCAATAGAATTATACTCCAGGTAGAAAGCTCATGAGTATATGTTAGTCCAAATATCATTATCTCTCTTGTCTTGTTAACTAACATTTCTAGGACTGAAATTTATTAATCTTTGTTAATAGAGCAATCAGCTACAGATACTTCCTACATTTAAATGTGCTATCACAGCAATATTCCTGCCAAACAAGAACAAATGAATAAACTTATTTTTTCCATCTTAACAATAAACTAGAAATGTAAGGATGAATGACTTAATATACTGTCCTGTGGTTATCATTCACAAGATCAATCGACAATGGTACAGCACATACTTTTCCCATAGGACTCTAAATTTAACCCCCAGACTCTCAAGGCAGGAATAAGAAAGATCACTATCTGAAACATAGAAAAATTGTATCAATCTGCCTAGATGTAGACAATATCATGGTGGATTTTTTGAGTCAATTTAATGAAGTTTCACATAACCAGTTAGCTAGAATAATTTTCACATTAATGCACTCAGTATAAGTAATTGGCAGCTTAGACCTTCCAACTTGGTATACAAAATACCAGCAAATCTCGCTCCCTGTGATGTATTTCAATTGCATGATTTCCTTTTCTTCCTTTTAGGGTTCTTTAACCTCTTTATTTCTAGTGTGAATAAAGGTTGTCTTTTAAACATTTCAGCTGTCATTCTCAAGCTAAAGACCTATTAATGTCCATGTAAAACAGTGCAAATAGAAAAAATGACTCTGAAAGTGGTTGCCCTCTAAACCAGAGTTCCCCAACCTTTCCGCATTTGCGGACTAGCGGGAGAGGGGATGGTTCCGAGCGAGTGGTCGGTAAGCGTGCGTGCGCTCAGTTCCATTTGCATGAGTGGTGGGCATGTGCGTGCACGCTCGTTCGCCCACTGCTCACAGAAGTGAGAATGCGCCCACCACTCCATGGCCCAGTTCTGAATGGCTCACAGCCCAGTAGTATGCCACGGCCATTGTTGCTTACTTCAAATAACCTCAATAATCATTCATGTAAGGAATTAGGTTTGCCATCTCTTATTATTTATAATTAAGATACAACTCTTGTTAAATTACCTGTTCTCCAGTATACATGAATATTAGCACAATTTAAAGGGAGGGAGGGAGGGAGGGAGGGAGGGAGGAAGGAAGGAAGGAAGGAAGGAAGGAAGGAAGGAAGGAAGGAAGGAAGGAAGGAAGGAAGGAAGGAAGGAAGGAAGGAAGGAAGGAAGGAAGGAAGGAAGGAAGGAAGGAAGGAAATTCAATAGACAACTATTACCTAAGCTCAGACTGATTCTCACCAGTGATAAAGTACCTGATCAAGTTCATTTGCTTTCAAAAAACGATTTTAATGTTTTTCTATCAGGAGATATACCCTTTAATAGTAGTGAGCAGGCATTTTCAAGATGCTAGAGGGAAAACATAGTTCCAATTGCATACTCTTTTCCCATCTCTTTTTACTTGACAGCACATTAGAAGGACTAGAAAATAGGATGGATCAAAATGAGACACTAAATACACATTTCAATCAATGATTCCAGCACAATCTTGGACAATTGTAACTATAGTAAGATGAATGCAGATAATGGTCACTCAATTTACCTGAATCAGAAAACTATGTCAAGCAACCTTATTAAGCCAGAATTTTAATTCAGTGCCATATGGTGTTAAAGATTGTGCCTTGTTGAAAGCAGGCAACTACAGTTTCACAGTTCAAACGAAAAGAAAAAGGAAGCCATTGTTACTTCCTGCTTTTTTTCTAGTATCAGTGAATAGATGAAAGCATTGTATTCACGAAGAGCTTCAGCATATTTTTGAAAGCAACATACAAGTAGTCCTCAACTTATAGCCACAATTGTGACCAGAATGTCTGCTAAGGTGATTGTTAAGCGAGTCACACCTGATTTTAAAACTGCCACAATTAAGTGATTCACTGCAGCTGTTAAATAAACCATGTTTTTGTTAAGCAAAACCAGCTTCACCAATAAATTTTGCTTTTGGAAGCTGGCTGGAGTGGCTGCAAATGGCAATCGTATAACCGCGAAACACTGCAACCACCATGAATAAATAACCAATTGCCAAACCCCCAAATTTTGATCATGTGACCATGGGGATACTGTGACAGTTGTAAGTGTGAGCACTGGTTGTAATTTACTTTTTTCAATGCTGCTGTAACTTTGAACAGTCACTAAACAAGTGGTTGTAACTTGAGGGCAACCTAAACTGAGCATCTATGAAGTGTTTCAGAATTGAAACAGCTGAACTTAAAATACTTCCAAAATGCTCAAAACATTCCACTTTGCATATAAAGGAAGTGTTCCAAATTAAAGAAAATTCAAATCAAAATGTGGGGAACTCATCCCATGAAAGAATATACAATAAAGCCAAAGTCTCCCAGGAATACCAGAACTTCTTTACATAATATTCATATGTAGCTGAAATATACGAATCTTCAGTGTTCTGTCAAGAAGCAGCTTTCAGATTAATCCAAGCATTTTAAACATTCATAGAAGATAGTATTTTAAAAATAGAGATAATTACATCCAGTATGTCATGATTTGCTCAAGCCTATCATTTTGCAACTACAGTCTATCTTTTAGTAGAATCTTATGAATTTTATCATTAAAATTTCAAGCCATGTCCACAGTGAAAACATTTGCACTTCTACCTCATCATCATGGCTATCTAAACAGACAAAGACTGGTTATCCTTTGCCATCAGTGTTTTTAATTCTTAAAGTCTGGGAGAGGTAAGAGGAGTTTTACATTCCTATAGAATATTGTCTCTTTGCCAATGGAACAAGTAAATTCACACAATAATGAGATTCTCTAATTATGTCCTAATATGTGAACGTAGACAATTATATTTTTTCAAAAGATCACTCAATTACTCTCTGCAGTTACTACACTGCACTATCCCAGGAAAAGGCATATTTGAATTTAGAGATCTGGAGACAACTGCCATGTTTGTATCCTCATACACTCTTAAGTCTGAATTTATTGTGCTTTTTTTTTCAGCTCTGTATAATGTAGCTTAAGAAACAATACTGTAATATTCTATATAGAGCATGTTCATAATTTCTCAAATAGAAATTATTTCCATAAAAGAGAAATATTAGTTAATAAAACCTGGTACGACTATACGCGCAGCAGCCAAACACAAATGGAATTCTTCATTACTGTACTGCTATTAAATACTTACAGTGAAAAATACGGAAATCAATGTATGGATGAGAACCTCTTCTCTCTCTTTCAAATCCTGCCCGACTTCTTACTCGTACATCTCCTGGAAATAGGGTCAAGAGTGAAATATACCGTCGAAGAGCTACAGAGAAAAATGCAACTGAATACAGTTGCAAGGTGTAGACGTTCTGTGGATGTAGGGTAACAATAATACAAGGAACTGTCTCAGCACCTTCACCTTAGATGCAATTTCACAAGTTTGAAGTTTTTTACAAATATCCAATTCCCTGCTTGTCATAAATTCCTTTCCTACCTTCTCATATACAATTCACTAGATATTTAAATTTAATATCATATACTAAATTACCATAATAAATGACAAAAATACATCTAAAGAAAAATATCAAAATTCTTTTTTCTCTTCAGTATCAAATCATTTTTCTAAAAGATACCTGTTGATAAGATTTTTAATATATACAATCCTACATTTATAATTTTCACAATTATAGTAATTGCCATTAAAATTTACTTATGTTTAGCTTGATTATATCAATCTTCGTTAAAATATCAAAACATAATATTAACATGAAAATTACTGTATGTATTTCCCCCTTCAGCAAAAAGAAGCATCTTCTATAGTAATATTACTATTTAACCTGGCAAAACAATAAATAATTATTTTTTCTTCCATTCAATCATGTCTCTTTTTCAAAGATTGCCTAGACAAGCCCCTGCAATTTTCTTGACAAAGTTTTTCAGAAGCGGTTGCCACTGCCTCCTACCTAAGCTTGAGAAAAAAACTGACTAACCCAAGGTCACCCAGCTGGCTTCATGCCAAAGATGGGACTAAAACTCACTGTCTCCAACTTTCTAGCTTGATGTCTTAACCACCTACATCACAGGTGTCAAACTCGCTGCATTACGTGACGTGTTGCGATGTATCGTGCCTTTTTTCGCATTGCCAAAGCTGGGATGGGCGCAGCCTCTGCATGATGCAACCGGCCCGTGGGCCGGCAGTTTGACACCCCTGACCTACACCAAAGGCTCTCAATCAGTATTAACCAATGCCTAGATTTTTTTTTCAAATTATAGAAATACTTCTCAGGTATGCCAAAAGCTGATATGATACAAATTGTACTCAGAACTCAGATATATACTATTAATATTTTATAACCTTTTTCCTCACTAGGTCCAAATTTTATATTATGATGAATCACATAGCCAGATGTTTAGACTGGATTTAGCATTTTTGTCCATCTATCAACTCTTTCCCAAGCAACTGGGACAGGCAGTTGTTGTTTAATGATATTAAAGGTTCTGTTGCAGGATAACAGCTGTTCCAAATAAAGCTGCCTTTGATATTTGACTGATGATGATTTTGTTGATTATTATCACTGACTGCTTTTCAAAATATTGTTGAAAGTCTTATCTTGTGTTATAATATATGTCAGCTTTTGCAGAAAACATTTATATGACATAATTATGAGAGTTTTTCTTCTAAAACAATGAGCTTATCTATAAACTGATTTGGCTTTTCTAATAAGGAATCCACTTATGGCTATTAAAAATGCATAACCACTGAATTATAAGAAACGCTTTAGGTGGAAATAGAAGCAAGTAGGAGAAAATCATGTTACCCTATGGTATTTCTATGCAATGAATAAAAAATGTATTCACATAGGAGTTTTTTAGTTCTACTAACTCCTTCCTTCCTTCTACAGAAGCTACAAATGGAAATTGTTAATTGTTAATTGTTTTACAAAGTTTTTTTTACAAAAATTCTAAAGAAGTGAAAGTCACTTTCAATGTAACATTCACTGTAGCTAGCACTAATCACAAGCAGCAATCACACAATTTTCTCAGAATGAATCTACCAGGGCCATTATTGTTCAAGTCAAGTCAAGGTATGTTTCTTTGGTTGTATATTAAATGTATACAGCCACCCAACTCATGACAAAGAGCCACCAGTTAGCTGAATGATGAAAAGACAGACCAAAGTCAGTTAAAGAAACAGAAAATGTAAGGAATTGATTTCTCCATACCTCTAAATGAAATAATCCCTTGATCAATTGCTTTAGGAGTGCAGAACCAAAGCAGCTACAACCTGCCACAGGAAAGGAAGGGAATAGCAGCAGGGGGAAAATAAATCTGGCTGTTCCCATCAACCTAAAAAGCAGCAGTTGTTTCCATTTTGCAATTCTTAAATCTTAGTACTTCCACGGTGCTTAGGAAAATAAACAGCACTGACTGCAACAGAGCATCTTATTTTAGAATGGCAGTTTGGGAAATTCAAATTGGTCCCAACCACTTGCAGCAGTTGCATGTGAATGTGCCTAACCATTGTTATCTAACATTAAAACAGCAAATCTCATTAAGCCTCAACATTGTACTTTCCCCCTTCTCTCTCTTTCAACACAGCTTATCCACAGCTTAGGATGCTATCTAAATTCTAAACTGGGTTTACATTAAGTATGATTAATTGAAATATACCATGATTCACATACCATGATTTGAGATATAATTTCCATTCTTTGACATTTCTTCCCAACAATAGTTAAGATAAATCAACACATTGTTATAATTTGTATAATTTCCTGAACCTTGGAATCATACACTGGAGGAGTGGGGCCAGGACAGGATCTAAATTTATTACATTTATATTTAAATATAGTTAAAACACAAATATATATTAACTTTTCTCCAATAAGTTACAAATATTATTTGGTAACAACTCTTGGACACATCTAAGACTTTGGGAAGAGCGCATGTAGCCCTGGACCTCAGGTTATACTCGTCTGGATGAACATAAATTCATCTATTAATAATAAAAATAATTTGAAATTTCAAGACTTATTTTTAAACTTTTTTTTAATCCTTTCTTAGTTTTATAGTTATAGAATTAATTTAGAATATAAGAATGTTTCTATGTATTTTGAGCTTTCAGAAAGCATTTGACCAAATAACAGAATAACAAGAGTTGGAAGGGACCTTGGAGGTCTTCTGGTCCAACAACCTGCTCAAGCAGGAAACCCTATAAAATAAAAAGGAGCAGAAAGCAGAAATGATTAAAGAATTATGTATTGCCCAATGTTTCAGTGAACATCTTCCTCGGGGGATATTAAATCAGTGTGATAGCAATGCCAACATGATAACATTCCTTTAAAAAAAAGTTAGGCTCAATGTGAACAGAACAAACAATATTTCTTTTCAAAGGGATTCTTTGCAATTATGATGAATAGACAAGTACTTTAAAACCTTATCACTTTTACCTGCTTTGGATACACTGGTATTTTCAAAAGTTGCCTCTGTCCCTGAGAAAAACATTCATCATAATGTGTTGGGCACCTTGCTTTATTTAACCGAATCAATAATAGTTCTATCAGTTTCAGACTTATTGCTATTTTTTCTCTAATTTAAATATTCCACATTCAAATACTGTACAAAATTATACCCAATAACTACTGTGGCCACTTGCCAATAAAATGGACCCAGTTGCTAAAATGCATTCCTTTCCCCATTATGTAGGATGGAAGATTTATGCAAAATGCAGCGGGAGATTCTTGAATATAATCAGTCATTTGTATTCTATATAGAAGAACTAAAAAAAAATTCAAGATCCATTCCTGATTTCACTCCTTGAATCCTTTCTGAGAAGAGATTATTGACTAAACAAAACTTTAATTTAGCAGCATTTTATAAATCATACTGGTTTTCTGCTGAAAACAGAGTAAGCAAGTTGCAATATCTCAAAACAGAGATACAATGAAACAAAGAATGTTACTATCTTATGAAACTAACAATCCACTCTTTTGCCAGTCGCATGAATTGGGTATATTGGATGGAAAAATGAAATTATACCAATTGACTTTTCCAACACTGTCATAATTGTTTTGTCATCAATGCAGTATTATGTATACTGATTTAAGGTAGGAACTCATGATAACAAAGGATTTCAACAAAAACTCTATGTGGCCCAGATTATGTAAACATCAGTAGGCATAAATAACAACTATCTTGCTAATAAATAAGCAGAAAAATAAGAGCTCCTTACTTTACTGCTTTTTCAGCAGTAGCTGAGAGTTCAGATTGACTCTCAACTCGTATATGTAAGTCTCACAGAGGAAAGTGTGATTCCATCCAAAGCCAAAGATAAAAACATCCCTTGTGGGGGGGAAGGCAAATAATCGCAGCCAATCAGGGTTCTCTCATGGTTGTCTATTTCTCTCATTCAGATCTAAACAGCCTCCAGAGGCCATTGACAGTTTCACAGCCCAAAGGTGAGATATACAAATCGGTATCCTCAGCATACTGATGATACTGGACTCCAAACTGATTGGCAATGTCACCCAACAGGTTCATGTAGATCAGGGGTGTCAAGCCAATCGCAACATGGGCCAAATGGTGATATATCGGGAGTTTTTTGCCTTGGCGGTGCCAGGGTGGGCATGGCCTGCGCAGGCGGAATGCAGCCCATGGGCCGCAAGTTTGACATGCCTGATGTAGGTGTTAAAAGGGGGGAGTGAGAATCTTGAGGCACCATGTACTGAGGGGCTGTAGATGCAATCTCTCTCCCCACTGTCAATACCAATTAGGACTAATCACTGAAGAAGGAGGCAAGCCACTGCAACATAGCATTTCCAACTACTAGCTTCTACAACCAGTCCAAAGGACATCAATGGTACTGAAAATAGCTGAGATATCAAGAAGCACAATGATGGACATACCATCCCCATCCCATCTTCACCAAAGGTCATCAAGAAGTGTGACCAATGGTGTTTCAGTGCTGTATCCTAGCCTGGAGTGGGTCCAAATAATCTGCTTCCTCCAAGCCCCTTTACAAGAACTATCCAACCACTTTTTCAGCAACCTACATTACAAAGCGAAGGTTAAGAAACTGGACAATAACTATCCAGAGGAAAAGAATCCAGCAATGGTCTCTTTAAAAGGGGCTGTACTACCTCCTTCCTCAATCCAGACGGATCATCCTCTCCTCAAAGATGGCAATACCACCACATGGACCCAACCAAATGACTCGGGACACTGGACCTAGCAAATAAGTGACCAAATTCACAGTTCAGTGAAAGTTGTCAACCACACTGGGAGTCAACAGAATCAATTTCAGTCCAGATAAAGCCATAAGGCTGTGCTTAGGCAACTCAATCAGATTTGCTCAGAGTCCAAATCTATGTGAATTTACCCACCAGGTAGCATGAATATTCAGCTCTATACCATTATTAAACTGGAATTTTACATGATTCACATCTGATTTGTATCTTACAAGTCTTCGCATTGAGAACAGTCTGTTGAACTGTGACTCAACTGAAATCTGGAGGGCATGAGTGCAGTCACCATGCCTCTGGCACTACTGACTATATTATCTTTTATCTTACTCATTTTGATTTGGGAGCTACATACTATAGTACAGTGGTGGCGAACCTATGGCACGCGTGCCAGAGGCGGCACTCAGAGCCCTCTCTGTGCGCACACGCACCGTTGCCCCAGCCCCGCCTCCTCCCATGGCTCCCTCCTCACTAGCAGCCCTCCGGAGGAGAGTTGCTCCCAGGCACGGCCCACGCAATGCTGCGCAGCTAAGGACATGGTAGCCGGGTAGCGGGGACAAGACTCTGCCCTTGTACCCATCGTGCGCAGATGATGCTGCAGGGCACGGGTGGAGGGCGTGGCCACCATGGCGCTGCTGGGCTGCTTGGGTGATTTGTGGCGGGCCGTGGAGGTGGTGGGTGGTCCAGCGGGCACGCCGGAGCGGGGACGGGGTGGGGGGTGGTTTTTGGGCACTCGATCTCTAAAAGGTTCGCCATCACTGCTATAGTAGCACTGTTATTTTTTCTGAACAATCAGAAGGTATCTTCTAACAATCATAATGTTAATTCTAAAAACCTGGGTTCAAAACTATTGCTTTTGGTTTTCATAATGGTCCCAGATAAATTGTATGATGTCTGTACTGAAACACTGAGATTTGGAAATTAGATAAGCTTACTAATGGTATAGAGCAGGGGTGTCAAACTCGCAACGTCACGTGACGTGTCGTGACGTATCGCGACTTTTTTGCTATTGCCGGCAATGGGGTGGGCGCGGTTTTGCTATGATGCATCCGGCCCATGGGCCGGCAGTTTGACACCCCTGGTATAAAGCTAGTTTCATTTTAAGTTTCACTTTCATGGAAGGACCAGGTGAACAGAGAGGAATGCCTCTGGATTTGTTGCCTTATCTAGCAAAGTGCTGGAAGTGCTTTTTAATCAACTAAGGCTTGTTAACTTAAATGAAACAATGAAAATAAATATTTTCCTAGTGTTGCCAAATGCCAACAAATACCACAGAAGGAAATTAAAACAAGCAGGGAGGTTAGTAGCTGTGGTACAGCAACAAACAAGGATGAATGAAATTTGCCAAATTAGTCTGAACTTGTCTGTATAATAAACAAGAATAACTATGTAAATACCAGAAAGGAAACCTAGAATTAATCTATTGTAATTATTTTTAAGGAATCATTTACTTTCAATTCCCATATGCAACAGGATTGCAATTCTTTTTTTATCTGGGGATGCGCAGAGATTCTACTATGGTTTACCAGGTACTAAAGTAGAATTTGTAGATACATCATCCAACACTTACTGTCTGCCGATTGTTCAGTACTAACAACTGAGCTTACTTTAGGGTTCAGTGCTCTAAAAGCCACCAACACATTTCTGTAAAATTTATAACAATGAATAACCTAAACAGAAGTTACTGTAAAGGGTGCAACAAATAAATCACTTATGATGATGTATTTCTTATGTCTGTGGAACTAATATGAATAATTTACAATAAAAATTCCTTCCACATCTTTTTCTCTGTGTTGAAGTTGCACTATTTCAAAATTGCTAGCACACAACAATATTTAGTTTACAACTTAAACTGAAACTCATTCCTATACAAATATTTATCCATGAGTCATTCCAACTATCTTTAAACATAACAAATTCTTAATCTTATATGTATTCAGCATTTGCTGTAATCTCTACATGTTCAACACAAGAACTATAACTACAAGAGCTAACCTTTAACACAGGTAAAGGACATTAAAAATAAATATATGTATACAATTTATACATAAACGTAAATGCATGGCATTTTAGCATCATATATTTAATATCTGGGATGTTCTTTAGTAGTTCTCTTATATATTTGCATCTTCACTCCCATATTTTCTTCCCATTGAAATCTGAATTACAGGACAGCCCATATCTTCCTTTTTTTGAAATCATCTTCAGATGTATTTTTAGTGTCTGACTCAACGTGAAAATGGTACCAAATTAAATGTAAATACTTAGAAACATTTGAAAGCAATGGACCAAAAAGAAGCAAAAAGTTATTAAAATGCATTCTGCATATTGTCTATTTGACAGAGAGAACTGATATCTCAATAAGCAACCACACTTACCTAACATGCGAATGTACAATGCAGTTTGATCAGAACTGTCATAGGAAATTGCTCCACGTCTCTGAAAATTAAAAATATATGTTATTTCTACTTTTTAAAAGTGTCTTAATTTCTCATTTTATTTAAAGACCATTGTAAATAAATGCTCCAATAAAGGACAAAAGTTCAAACTTCAATCATGTTTAATAAAACTAACCTTGGATGGCATACTTTTCCTCACACTCCACTCATCTTAACTCTCTAAAATCAAATATAAAATGATGCTTCTTAGTTATAAAGCCAATGGCATATATTTTGGCTACATCCAATCATATTTACAGTGAGCTTACTAGTCAATCTCTGCACAGAAGAAACAATTCACTCAAGGGATTTTAATTGCTAAACTTACTAAAACAGTTCCTATCCCTTACTAGAACTAGTTCTTCCTATATCCCGACTCCCCCAATGGCTGGGTATTAATAAGACTCTTCTCCTGTGATAATTATTTAATAATAAAAGATTGGGAACCTCTATTTTAGACAGTAAAACTAACTGCACCTTTTGCCAGTATAGTTGAAAAAGAGAGTGGAATAGTAACAGTAATCCACAGTGGGGATAAGAATGGTAGATGGTAGATGTAAGGAAGGCCAACACTCCGGTATCAAATGTGAAGGAAGGTACTAATAAACCATTTCTGTATTATTACCAAGAAAAATGCATTAAAATATGTGTAATATTAATTGAGCATGAGTGCCAGATGATAGACACTTCCCAGTCAGAAAGCACCATTCTAATTATAACAGAAGAGTGTAGAACTTCCATGAACAGGTCGGGAAGCAGTGACATGACCATGTCAAAGTCATAAGAGTGTCTGATAATTGACAATGCCAGTATTGAAAAAAAGCTCACTACTTTCTGAGGATATATACAATCAAAACAGGAAAGTGAAGAAGACATGAAACTGAAAAAGCCTGACTAAACAGCAGTTGTATACAAAAGTTTAGACACCCTATCAAATTATGTATTTCAATAAATTCCTAAACAAAATGAAGCTGACATGATCTATGGTACAAAGTTAGTGACAACATATTTATGCCATGTTTCTGTATATTCCAATGTACGTTTAACAGGTATGTGCAACTGTTTGCAAATTCATAAGAAGACAATAGTGAATATAGCAGGTGCAGAAGTTTAGAGACCCCTTCAGTATTCTGTAATATATGAATGTATGTATGTATGTAGTTTTCATCAACTCAAAAATCTCTACCATCTGAAAATGAAAATGGCTTTCTGAGGCAACAAGATGTACAGCTGCATATGCAGGTTTAAATCCAGACTTCCTGTCCACACTTTATAAACCATCAGGCTTTCTGATGGCCCCTGAAGAAAAAGGATGGATTGAAAAAGTAAGATTTAGAGAACAAAAGAAATATATAGTAGCTAAAAAATTTCACATATCCTGAAAAATTTAAGTCTCCATAACATTTGTTCAGGGATATATAAAATATTTTAAGTTCAAAGTACTCTGTTCAAATTCATATCAGGCTGTTTTGAACTTATGGATAGAGTTCCCTTATTGTTTCAAGTTCAGAGCAAGTTGCTCATTAAAATGCACTGAAACATAGAAGAGAAAAACAAAAGATAATTTATGTACCCATAGGTAAGACATCAATCAAAATGTCTTCAACTGAGTCAATATTACCATCTATTTATATTTTTATAAAATAACTTGGGTGTACTTTTTGTAAGGATGTTGACCCTTAGAATTTATTAACTAGAGAATTAATGGGCTTTCTAGAGGGGATTTTACACTCTCATTTATGTTTTTGGTATTCTGTAAGGGAACAAATTAGATAATGTTAATAATGTTAATACAGTGAATAATACATCTGTTTTTTTAAAGAAGTTGGATCTTGCTCACCATGATTTTGAATCATGGATTATGGTTATATATTAGAGCTGTTAATGTTTAATTGTTGCATCTCCTTTTCTAAATCTTCATTCTTAAATGCTGGTAGCAGTTATCCCCCCTGCCCCTCTGCTTCGGGCTACCTTTGAAGAGTATTTGGAAGCTACAGGTGGTACAAAATGCAGCCGCACAGGCAGTTCTAGAGGCTCCTAGGGCAGCCCATGTAACCCTTAGCTGTTGCATAAGTTGCACAGTCTGCTTTCATGTCCAATTCAGCGTGTTGCTTTATGACCTTAAAGACCTTTATTGCACGAGTCCAGGCTACCTGAGCAACCCAATGGGACTGGCCCAGCCACTTGTTCCTGCAGAAGGGGTATGCTGCGAACCTTGTCAGTCAAGGAATTCTGGCTGGCAGCGTCCAGGAGAAAGGCCTTTTCTGCCAAGGCTCCCACCCTCTGGAACATCATGCCCCTCAAATTAAGATGTGCCCCCACTCTCTTAATCTTTCATAAGAACTTCAAAACCTGGCTCTGCCAACTGACCTGGGGCCCCAGTAGGGGCATTCCATGTTGGAGGTGGTTATTGGCCTAAGATGATCACATTGCCACATCATGGTATTCTGGGTTTTTAACTTATTTAGTCTCTTGTTTAATATTTAATGTTTTGTACCTTTGCTTTTATGATGTTTGTAAGCTATCCAGAGTCACCTGACAGTGACATGGATGGCATATAAATTTAATAAATAAAATAAGTAAGAACATCTGATTATAGATGTATTTACTGTCGACAGACTTGTTAAGTCTTTCAGTATTTTCTGTGAATTGCTCTATTTAAAAGTTGCACTAATATAGTTGTAACTAAATATTGTAAGAAACAACTTAGCATCCTAATATCTGAAATAAAATATGCTCTTTTATACATTCCATTATTAATAAGTTTATCCAAATGGTTTGTTCTTAAGAACGGTCATTTTGTATAAACACAATCATATTATTTACTGAATACTGAGACTTCATAACTAATATTCAATATTCTTCAGTATAAATAATTGTGGAAAGAAAATATTAAATTAACTGTAAATTGTAAATTCCTTGTAAGAATTACTAATGTTTGCAAAAGAAATAGCAATGCCTACAATCATTTAATTTATAAGGTGTCAACAATTGTAAACAAAAGCTTCAATCTTCCTTTCAAAGTTAATACCATTCTGCATAGCATTTCCTATTGATATCATAGCATATGATTTATAGAATAGCTACACTGCTAAGCAATAAACATACAAAGACCTTTTTCTTGTATGCATTTTCTGTTCCCAAAGGATATAATTAATTAACAGAACATGAATTCCACCATCAGCCAACTTAATTATGTTAACTACTCAGGTAACCAAATGCATAAGAATCAATTGGAGGTAATTTCTACTATTACATAAAAGTAGAACTCTGATCCAAAGTCCCTTGCTTCAAATCAGGTTTTACTAAATCAGTTCAAATGTAAGCATATTTAATGTCTGAGATTAAAGGATATTATCGCCTAAAGTCCCAGCGCTAATGCATTAATCTCAATTCAAGAATATCTGTGGGTTGGCTCAAAAACTGCAGCTATGTTTTGTTATGGAGGAATCCATCATCACACAAACAAAAGTCTAGATGTTTAAAGGGCTATTTTCTATACACCAAACACTCCACATCTTCCCATCCTCGGATTTTGAGGATACATGGCAGGATATTTCAGTCAGCACTCTTTCAATACACCATTGACATTAGATTCCACCTATGCTCCTCTGAATAATTTGCAATTTTGTATTTCACATAAATTTGGAGTCAATATAGTTTGTTTTTATCTGTGATATTTCTTTAGAACCAACCCTAATAAATTTAAGTTCGACTCTCTTCAAACTAATTTTTTATAATCCACATTCTGTAGCATATTTTGTTGCGCTATTAAACTAAAAAAGAAACCAAAGAGTAACTGATTTCCTCTTCATTTGCAATAGTATTAGCCAGGGCTATTTCAAAATTGGAAAGACCTACACCCTTAGATGTTTGAATAAAATTGTGATTTGCCCAAGTACATGGAGTGCTACAAACAGAAAGCAAATACATAGCTCTAATTCTGGGCAAATGCCTTAAGATTCAGAAATTTGTTATCATTCACACGGAAATCTCAGCAGACTGCATCAGGGCAATAACAGATGGGTAACCCAATCCTCAAAACATTTGAAGAGCGCCAAAAATGGCAACAGAATCTATTTTCTCACATTTCACCACCTACCTACATTTGTTATGGTTAAGTTTATTACTGGTATCATTCACATTGGACTCATAGTATATTTACTTTAAAAACCTATAAGAGACATATTTAAACTGCCTGAAAAAGGCAGAACAAAAATATATATGACAATCTTTTGCAAAATATTTTAAAGGATGAGCATGATTCAGCTGAAGTGAAGCAAAAGACTCCTCACTAAAATCTGAAGCGTTTATAATAGCTTCATTATATCCTAGTAACTCTCATAACTACTACCGGTACAAATATTAAGGAGAAAAAGACTGAATGCTTCTAAAGGTATCACCTCAACTACCTACCAAATAAACAATTTCATTCTCTCCTCCTTTCTAGCCTTATGATCAGGATAAAATTACAGACTGTCTAGGGGCTAGCCCGTTTGGGGGAGGAAAATCAACAAAAACTCATTAAAGGCAATCTTGGTGATCTACAGCATTACTACCCAGCTACAGGTGACAAAACAGCAAGAGTTAACAAAAATAAAACGGGAGACGAGCAGAGCCCGATAGAGGGCAATTCCGCAGAGTCAAGCTGTGCTTTGGTGCGTCTGTTTCGCGTGTTCCGAGATTGCCTGCCTGCCTGCCTGCCTGTGCCGCTAACTGAAAACCTCATCTGCATGCTATCTGGCCTAATCTTCCTCCCTCCCGCTTTTGTTCCTCCTCGCCTGACTGAACAGTGCTGGAGGACTCGAAACCTTGCACGTTGGAGCCTCCGGTTTTTTAAAAGCAATCCCTTTTCCCCCTCGGGGTCCCGCACGGATATTCTTGTTTTTCTGCCCCTCCTTCCAAGATCTCTCCCGAGGGCCGCTTCCCACCTCCACATCGGGGGAAAGCGAGAGGGGCCTCACCTGAGAAAGCTGCCTGGGGTTGGGGCAGCCGAAAAGAGCAGAACTGGAGCTGAAGCTGATGGCCCCCCGGCGACTGAGGACGTGCTGCGGGACCGGCCTGTCCAGAGGCAGCACCGGCAGTTGATAGCATACTTCCATTGAAACGGTGGCTGCACTACCGCCGCCACCACCTCGTCTTCTGGGGTGCCAATCAAAGCCAGGCCCGGCTCCGGGATCAAGGCAGGGCCCGGCTCACCGCTTTCACCTGCCCCACGCACGGACACCCGGGCAGCGCTAGAAAGACTTCTTTCTACCGTCCGAGAAGGGCTCGGCGAGCTTCGCGCAGGAGAAGCGGAGAGGCAGCCTAGATGATCCGGAAGAAACCAACATCAAGCTCCCGGCTCAAATACCGAATCCCCCGGTCAGCTCCGCAGCCGGGACGGCGGCATTGCCGCCGCTAGTTCAGGTCGTAGCGGGCGGGCCCGGCGGCTGCTGTAACTGCGGCAGTCCCGGCCTGATTTGGAGGAGACACAACTCGGCTGCGGCAACGCCGCTATTGTCCAGCACGAGGCGCGGCCCCGCGCACGAGGGGCGGGGCCAGGTGCTGGCTGGAGAGTGATGGCGGTAGTGGCGCCGGAAGCTAACGGGGGGGGGGAGAGTTGCGCGTGCAGCAACCCGTCCTCCTCGCCCACACTGAGCACGTTCTCCTCCCTTGTTGTCACGCGAGCGCACGCCTCTAAAGAGGAAACCTCGTCCTGGAATGAGCTGCGGGCGCGACTATCCCCGGCGGGAACGTCTTACGCCGTGACGTCATGATCCTTCCTGATGCCCCTTTGTTTTTTTTTTTTTAACCCTTTTCGCTTGCCAGTTTTATTTTTGTTTTCTTCGGGTAGTTGTGTAAAGTGCCCAATCTATCTCCACTAGGTTGTGAGGTCTGTTGTTTTTCTTTATTTTTAGATAAGGGCAAAGGACATGGTGTACAAAGTGTTTGAAGCCTTCATAAAACTCTTATGTTCAGACCTTGACCTTAAACCACCTCTGCCTCTCTGAATAAGTTATTCAAGTTACTTCCTTCTTGTCCCCTAACCTGTCCCAGCATGCGTTTGTCTTTAACTGCCCTGTTTTGTAGCTATGATGCTAGAAACACTATATTAAGTTGTGGGTGACGTGATAAAAGGATTGATTGACTCATTTATTCACTTACGGTTTGTGGTTACAATTTTTTTAATACGGTTTTGGTAACCTACAAAACCTGTTTGGTTAAAAAAAGGATTAGCGTTAGGAAAGGTGTTGTAAGCTACATAAAATAATGCTCCACAGTAATACTAGCTACTGGTGTTAAAACTGATAATCTGCATACAGTTTTGCAGAGAAAAATGTAAGCCTCATGGGAAAAAACTGCATTACTTCTGAGCTGTTCTTTTATTATGTAGGAAGTTATGTAGGACCCCCCCTCCCCTGAGAAAGAAATATTTTGGAGGATATTAAAAAAAAAGTAGAATATATTTCCCCAAAGGAATAATAGAAAATCTTAGGCAGAAACCCACCCACCCCCAAGTCTCTCTGCCCCAAGCAGAAACAAGCTCTGTAGAAATGCAGATTTGATAATCCTTTCAGAAAGACTGGAGCCAGGAAGTTTAGAGCTGATGGGATTAGAAAGATAAAGATCCCTAGAACCAACAACCCCTCACCCAAAAAATCCAACACAGGACATAGCCATCAGCCACAGCCCCAGGACATGACCTTTAGGACATAATAGGATTAACCCACCACTATTAGAATACCAGAAGGGCACACTGAACCTCAGGTCAAAGTTCATGCCACAGGAACAACTCCAAACACAAAAGCCCATGAAGGTATAAAAACCCACCACTCCCAGCTCCATGTGGTAGCCACCCCAGAAACCTGCTGCTGTCACTGAAGTTTCTGCAACTAACTAAACAAGAACCTTCTTTCTAAAGCAGTCTCCATTTTGTTTATTCCCGGCTTGGACTAGACCCCGATGAAGATTTTTCTTTCAACAGTTACATGGAAAGCAAATGCAGTCGTACGGGCCTTAAGGGAAATGATGCAGCTACACCCAGCACTATTGATATAAGATACTAGAACTCAGGCTTTCTTTGGCCACTCTTAGTCGATAATATCTCAAACAGTGGTTTCCTTGTACTTCCTTAACAACTCCCAAGTTACATAAACTAACCCTGACCTCAAAGACTAAAGTAACCTTTGATGTACAGAAAGATACCATTGATGAATTCACAAGTCTACGCCAGTAAATAAAATTTTAATACTGCAAGGCCTGTGTCCCTTCCATACCCAAGGTTTTAATTTCCCCATTATGATTTGGGGCTTCCTAGAGTTCTTTGCAAACTGAACTGATGAAGCATGAAGGTGTTTCCTCCTGGCCATGTGGTGGAAACTTTCCCATGGAATAAAATACCTTGTTCTGGATCCTAGGATTTGCCCACTATCTTGAGTTTTATAACTCTTTCTCTCTTCTGGAATGCTTGAAGCACATCACTTTTCGCCCTTATTGAAAAAGGAAGTGGCTTACAAAATAATTTGGATGAATCATAATTCTTTAGTGGGAACCAAATCCCAATGTAGGGTTGCAAGACTTAGTCATAATTACAGTATATTCACTGAAATCAAGTGTGACACTGAAATGAAGTCAGCATCCAGTTTACTGCATACCATTTCTCATATTGAGAATTTATTTTTTGCTTTAATGTACAATATTTGACCATATATGAATAAGAAAATTGTGTTTCAGTAGAAGATAAATATGAGAATGTTCTAAAATTATGTTAAAAGTATAAGCTGCTTTAGCTAGTTTCAGAAAAGACTGTACAGTAAAGAAACATTGCTGATGCACAGTGAATTATTGAGAAAGCCAAAGAATATTAAAAAGAAGTCAATATGTGCTACATTGAATATAGAGAGGCCTTTGGTTGTGTCAACTATACAAGCTGTGAGATATGCTTAAGAAAATGAGAATACCAAAGCAGTCTGATTGTGAAACATAGTCACAGGTCATGAAACCACAATTTGGATGGGACATGGTTCAACAGACTGACTCAGTCTTTTGCAAGTCAGTAAAGGAGTAAGATAAGGCTGTATATCCTCTTCTTGTTTATTCAATCTAAATGCTGAATATATATTAAGAAAATATGGATTAGAAGATGAGGGTGTTTTTTTAAATGGAGAAAAAAAAATAATCTGCACAATGTTGATGACATTAGTAACTGAAAATGAAAATCATCTGCTGTAATAGAAACCAAAGAATACAGTGAAAGAAATGAGATTAAACATAAAGAAGATCAAACTAATGACAATGAGTACAGCGACTACCCTTAGAACTGACAGTGGAGATACTGAATTGGTAATTGGTGAATGTGCCTTTTAGAATCAACTATCATCAGGATGCACCGTCAATAAATTAATATGCTATTATATACTGTAGACCATGATTTAGTAAAGTAGCAATGAAGCCCATAGAAAATATATACAGATTACAGGATGTCTCTATACCTGCAAAGGTCAGAATCAAGCACACTTTTTTGTGTGTGACACTTTAAGGAAGTGAAAGCTGAAGATTGAAGAAATAAGCTAGAAAGAGTATTGATGCTTTTGAACTTTGGTGTTGGAGAAGACTTCTGAGAATACCAAGAATAGCCTAGAAAACAATTACATGAATCATAGAACAAAAAAGAATTTTCACTTGAACAAATTAGCAGATTCAAATTGTCATATTTAGTACATAGACAAAGATCTAGGTCTCTGGGATAGGTGGAAGGGAAGTGAAAAAAGGGATCACTAACAGCAAGATGAATGGACTCGGTCACAGCAACATCAAAAGTTCTGAGGATCCAGCTGACGACAGATTGCCCTGTCCAGAATATATCTATGTAGTTACTAAGCCCATACACCAACTAGATAGCACAAAATCATTACTCAATGAACTTTTTTAAAAAAAGTCACATTAGAGACATAAACACTTTTACAAACATCCTTTTATGTAAAAAAAAAAGCAATTTATTTTATTAAAAAAGTCAAGCTATTTTCCAAAGCGCCTGAGGGCAGGACAAGAAGCAACGGATGGAAACTAATCAAGGAGAGAAGCAACCTGGAACTGAGGAGAAACTTCCTGACAGTTAGAACAATTAACCAGTGGAACAACCTGCCTCCAGGGGCGGTGAATGCTCCAACACTGGAAGTTTTTAAGAAGAGACGGGACAGCCATTTGTCCGAAATGGTATAGGGTTTCCTGCCTGAGCAGGGGGTTGGACTTGATGACCTCCAAGGTCCCTTCCAACTTTATTATTATTATTATTATTGTTGTTGTTGTTGTTGTTGTTGTTATTGTTATTATTGTTATTATTGTTATTATTGTTATTGTTATTATTTTAATAGAAAAGCAATCACATTTTTTCTTCAATTATTTATGCAGCAGCCACATTCCTTGTTTTTAATTTTTATTGACTATATCCAATGACATTAACGAACTGATTGATACATAATACTTAACTACTAGGTTATAGTAATTAGAGAATATATTTCCCTCCATGAAAGTTGTTAAAACAGAGCAATATTAAGTTATGTTTAGACATATTCTGCCTATGTTGCAATAGTGCATATGTAAACAATACACTCACAAGTTCAGAGCCAGTATTGATTCTGAGCCCCCTCAGTTGTTTTAAAAGATCAGTCATGCTATGCAAATTTTTGCATTAATACAGTTATGAGCATATGAAATATGGCTGTGTGTATGACATAACTATTTCCAAACATAACCTCTAAATTAAATTCATGTGTATTGATGGGTGCCAAATAAATGTAAGGAAGAAAATTTTCTCAGAAGAAAGATAAATAATAGAAAGATTCCAAACTGATATATCCATTTTATTTTACCTACATCCTGCTTCTGGTGCCAAAAGAAATATGCAATAACTTATGAGCCAAAATAGCATAATCACAGGTGTGGAAGACTTAAAAAGAAAGAGAGTGAAACAGAGCTCCAGAATGTTCTTTGTGATTTCAGGGCATTATGACACCTCAGCTGACAAGGCTTCTTTCTTCATTTTTAATTTTTCCTCTTCATTTCCTTTTTCCTCCATGCCCAGTAATGCACCTGCTAGGCCATATGCAACTTTTATTTTGTAAAACAAGGAGGGGGGAATTCTATAATCAATCATATAATGGTAATGGTTCGTGGTAGGAATTCTCTGTGCTCAGATACTTGTATTACCCAAGCCTAATGGAGGATTATTAAATAAATCTATTTGGCAATTGGATATCTGTAAGTTTGGACTAGACTGCTTACTTAATCTATATTTATTTTTGTTGCTTCCTGACAAAAACATTTTTCTAACTCTTTGCCATATATATTTTCAAACATTTGAATGGTAACAACATGAAAAGCCATCATGTAAGTGCTAAAAAAAGCAATTCAATGAATCTAATACACCAATAAGCTAAAGCTAAATCAGTATAATGTCAAGTTCCAGCAATTCTCACAGTTCTGTGACTTGATTTTAAAGCACTTGGAGAATAAAATCATGTTGTCTAAATATGCTATATCTTATGGAAGTACTTATATTTGATGAACTGTTGCCCTTAATACAACTTTGGTCAATCACAGTTAATGCAGAGGTACTTGGTTAGGCAAAGTAACAGAATTCCCTTAAGCAACACAAACTGAAGGATGACAGTAAAACGAAGGGGGGGAGGGAGGAGGATTATATTTTATTTTTCTTTTCAAAGTTAAACAGTAGCTTTTTTGTGGAAATTTAAATATTTAGCAATCTACCTAATTGCTCAATAGGAATAATATAGGCAAATAAATATATTAGGCTCTCTGTGTTAATGTTCTGACTATTCTACACTGTATTCCTAACCTTTTTGTCCTCTTACTAGAATTGGCTTTGAGAAAAAGAGACAATTCTTCCATTTTACCCAAAATTCAAATGAAAACATATCTATAAAAGTATTTGAATGTTTAATCTTTGGTCCAATCTTCCTTATTTTACACTAGTTACAAATACAGTTATGGTCTTTGCTTCTGATAACTAAATAGGAAGTTCAAAAATACCAAGCAGGCCAAATAATGAACTATATATCAGCCACCTGTATCTTCATGGCTCTGTAACTGTGTGATTTATCAAGAATAAAGCATTTTTTTTGGAAATAAGCCAAAGCTCAGATTATTTTTATTGGTTAATGAAGTTGCAATATCAATATCTCATGCTAGTAGATAGCCACAATTATAGTTCTTTAGTTTTCTATTTATTTATTGTTACTTTATAATTATTTGATAGACTTTCCTTTTAAATAATAATCAATAATTGTTGTTACTATTATTTTGGTGATTGATCAATCTCTAAGTTCCCTATCCCACATCCCAATCAACTCTCTCTTCCTATCATGACAAGTTTAAATGTGGAAAACTTTTCTTAAATGTTCATACTTTTTTCTAATAACCATAGCAATATACATATATACACAAATATACAAAATATGGACAAAAAATGACTATATGAATAGTAAATGCAAAGCAGCATGATAGACAACAGCAGTCTGGAAATATAAACAGATCATTATCAAGCAAGCCATCTTAAAATGTTTCCTAAAGGTCACCAGCCATTTCCAAATTGCATATTTTAAGAATTGCTTCATTTTTAATTTGTGAAGTCTTGAAATACCTAGGATCAGTTGATGAGGAAATACTACATCGTTAAAGGAGTGAAGTAAAGGTGTGGGTATGTGTGAAGAACTGCTTCCCCCTTCCTTGGGCAGCCTTTTTTCTTTTGTTATAAGTGGCAGGATATATAGAGGGGAGCAGATAAGCTCTTTTTGGTGTCATTTCCCTGATCCCAAAAAGTACAGTAATTGAGAGCAGAAGACTGATAGATCTTCCATTGTTTCTAAATGACACCAAAATAGGTCTTCTCACCCCGTATTCTGCTTCATTGGCAAAGCAGAACAGAGGTAGAAAGTATGCTTAACACTTCTCTAAGTCAGGGGTCCCCAACCTATGGGCCGTAGCCCACTACTGGGCCATGGCCTACTGGCCACCGGGCCATGGGACAAGTTGGACAGTGTGCGCACACACACACACTCGCACTAGCGCCTGCAGGCCCATTTGCGTGTGTGTACAGGGCTAGCGGTGGTGGCTAGCGTCTCCGCACCTGCGCAAACGGGGCCGCTAGTGTGCACGTGGGATGCACAGCCCATTTGTACATGCGTGCGGAGCTAGCAGCAGCAGCTAGCGCCTGCACGCCTATGCAAATGGGGCCGCTAGCGCTGTGTGGGTGCCGTTTCCGCATGCACACCCGTGCGCATGCGCGCAAATTTCCCAGCTGCTCCCTTTCCCTCCGGGCCATCAGCAGGAAAAGGTTGGTGACCTCTGCTCTAAGTCAACATGGGTTCTGCTAGCTCCTGCACTGGAAAGCAGCTCTTTAATGTTGCCATAAGGAAGACAAAGAGTGCATCATGTGAACATGTGCTTTGAAAATAGAGAGTGGAGCATTTTTGTGTCATAGTCAGCAGGATGTGTCCTAAGTCAATTGGGCCAAACTACATGTTATGTAGTTATGTTAATTTAAATAAGAGGATGGATCATTGCAATGGTGGCAAGATGAAGTACTTCACTCCCAATAATTGTTTTTAGATTTTAATTCCTCCTTCAGTAAACTGCTGCTTTCCTGATGTAGAAGAAATAGGTGGTGTTTGATGTGCAGTGGTTATCCACTAAATATTATTTAATGGTTTTCCTTTTCTTGCAAATCAGAATAGAATAGAGCTGGAAGGGACCTTGGAGGTCTTCTAGTCCAGCCCCCTGTTCAAGCAGGAGAACCTATACCATTTCAGACAAGTGACTGTCTAGTCTCTTCTTAAAAACCTCCAGTGATGGAGCGCCCTCGATTTCTGAAGGCAAACTGTTCCACTGGTTAATTGTCCTCACTGTTAGGAAGTTTCTCCTTAATTCCAGGTTGCTTCTCCCCTTGATTAGTTTCCATCCATTGTTTCTTGTCCTGCCCTGTGGTGCTTTGGAGAATAGTTTGACACCCTCTTCTTTGTGGCAGCCCCTCAAATACTGGAATACTGCTATCATGTTCCCCTGTTTCTTCTTTTCTTTAGATTAGCCAAACCTAAGTCCTGCAGCCGTTCTTCATATCTTTTAGTTTCTAGGCCTTTGATCATTTTAGTTGCTCTTCTCTGAACTTTTTCCAAAGTCTCAACATCTTTTTTGCAGTATGGTGACCAAAATTGGTTGCAGTATTCCAGGTGTGGTCTTACTAGGGTTTTATAAAGCGGTACTAGCACTTCATGTGATCTTGATTCTCTGCCTCTGTTTATGCAACCCAGGATTGTTTTAGCTTTTTTGGCGGCAGCTGCACATTGCTGGCTCATAGTCAAGTGATCGTCCACTAGGACTCCAAGGTCCCTCTCACAGTTACTGTTTTTGAGCCTGGTCTCACCTAATCTGTGCTTATACCTTTGATGTTTCCTGCCTAAATGTAAAACTTTGCTTTTCTCCACATTAAAGTTCATTTTGTTGGATAGGGCCTATTGTTCAAGTTTGTCAAGATCTTTTTGGATCCTGAGCTTGTCTTCTGGGGTGTTGGCTACTCCTGACAGTTTGGTGTCATGTGCAAATTTGATGAGTTCCTCTTTAATTCCCTCATCTAAGTCATTTATGAAGATATTGAAGAGTACTGGGCCTAAGATGGAGCCTTGTGGTATCCCACTGCTTACTTCTCTCCATGTGGATGCAGTACCATTGAGAACTACTCGCTGAGTACCGTTTGTCAGCCAGCTACATATCACTGTGACTTTATATAATACAAGTTGAATTCCAGATTATAACATTTTAAAAACAATTATTTACAAACAAGTAACAAATATTCAAAGACAAATATAAAATTACTGTATTGAAAGTTCTAAGGCCATAATTTCCTATGCTGGCTGGGTATTCTGGGGGTTGTATTGCCAACATGTCTGAAATACACAATACTGGGAAAGCGCACCAGATATCTTTGCCTAAAAAATCAACCTCGTGGAATAAAACATCACTTCTGTGAATACAGGATCACAATACAAACAATTAGACCTATTAAACTAAATAGGTCTTTGCTCTGAATAAATAAATCCTGGCTTGTTATATATTAGAGTTAATGCTGCTCTTAATAAAATTCAGTACATGGCATATGCACAAGTAATTCAAATTGCTATTGAGTACCCTAAAAATTAACATACTTTAACAAAGGTGGCAAAAATAAAAACTCAAAATGAGTTCAGCCTAATTTATGATTTCAGGGATATTTCCATATAGTTTTGTTTGCAACAATACAGCAGCAATTACTCGTCTCCTTTTTCCAAGATATTACTTGACTTTCCAATCTATCTTACAGTTCTGATATTTTCTGATGATCTTGCACCTAACCAGGTCTAATTCTGCCCAATTTTTTCAAGACCAACAAAAGGCAGCATTTAACTGGATTTAGAAAAGGAACTGGAGTTCTAAAAGAATAAATTCATGTTTATGAATATATACTTCAAAGTCTGAAGTCTGGTATAAAAAGGGAGATATGACTCAGAGCAGAGCTCATTCCTGGAAATAATTTCTAATTTACTAGTTTGTGAGCATGATCAACTAGCAGATTCACTGGACTGCATCAAATATTGAGATTGTTGGTTGTGTATCAAATAATGCAAAACTTTAAAATGGATAGAATGAAGGATTCTGAAGAACTGTTGATGTTTACTCACGACCAAAATGATTTATTTTTGTTAACTTGGAATTTTATTGCTGAAATTTAAGGAAGGAAACATCCTGAGCATACTGAGTGGGAAATGTTGCTAATAAAGACCAGTGTGATTAATGTCTTAATACAATCTAAAATGATTCATCTGCATTTTTATTTCGTATCCTAAATATCCTAAGAAATACAATCAATTTAACATTGATAGGATTTGTTTGCACTTTTTCAAGTAAAAAACTTTTCAAGTTTTTTCTTATTAAAGATTATAATTATAACAGTAAAACTAATACAAAGTAAAAGAAGGTGCAATGGGAAAAAAATAAGAAAGACATAAAGAATACAAATTTTGCCATTTTCCTACAGAAGTTCAATAGGATTTATTTCCAAATAAGCATACATAGGATTACACCGTAAAATGTTTACAATGGGAAACAACTGTATCATAAGACATTTCTCAGAAAAATCCAACTAATATTGTTTTCAAAAGTCATTTATGGTTTAAACAACAGTTTGTGTCCCATGAGTGAAAAGCCTTTCATCCACAAAAGCCTTATGATTCAATGCAGCATTTCTCGAAAATTATTCTTTTCTATTTCTATTTCCCCTATACTTCAATTGACCCTTTCCCTCCAAATCTGGCCCAGAGTAGTGTATCAAAATCCATAAGTTATTTAGTTCCATCCCTGGATTCCAGACCAAAATAAAACATGTTACATATATATATAAATCATACAGGATTTAGCCTTCTTACTAAGAATACTGTAATGTTCTTGAACTTCACTGGTGAGGTATATCTTCAGGTTACTTTCTTCTGCATTAACTTACTCTTCTATTAAGAAGTGCAAGAGATGTGCAGGAACTGGAATGTTTATTATCATTACTTATTTCTAAGAAGTACTATCCTTTCCTTTCCTCAGAAGTTCCAGGTAGAGTCGCTGAAGAAATATTGACCATTTAAAAAAGAACTCTATGCCCTATAAATCTCAGTTACATTAAAAAATGCTTCTGATATGCGTACAAATATTTTCTCTTTGAACTTTCTACAGAATGAAACAGGAACATAATAAATTATTTGATCAGGTCCAAAAATTATATTTCAATTAAAAATAAGAGCCACATAAGTTCAGTTCAGAATTGGAAAGTCTCACTATTCCTCGGCTTAGAACATTTAAGGTTATAAAATTATTAGATAACTCCATCCAAAAATCTGACTTAAAGTACTTCTCTGGTCTAACAAATTGCTAGAAAAATATGGATTTGGTACAGGGCAGTCTATGGAACAAAATTGACAATTCCATGATAGAAAATGACATAGAACAAACAAAAAAATATTCTAAGGTACCTAGAATATTTTATTCAGAAAATCTGGAACATCAGAATAGAAAGGGAAATTGATGTGTCTGTGAGCTAAAAGAAAATGAGGAAGATAATAACACAATAATTCTGATGGTGAATGAGATTTATGAGATCTATCCTACCTTTAACTTTCAAGCTCTCCTGGAGGAAGAGCTTGTCAAAATTACTGCAACACTTCACTGAAAGGCTTCAGAAAATTGGAATTTCATGCTGAAAGAATTCTGCTGTAAATTAGTAATCTGAAGTTTACTAATCAGAAACAAGTAAATTAAGTTTCTCCAAACTTCTCTTATTCTTGTTGAGTGATTCTGTTAAGTGATATTTTCATATAAAGTTGCTAAAGAAAGGGAACACAGAAAAAACAAAAACGCTAAACAATAACTCTTTGGAATTTTCTTACCTAATAAATATTTCTGTTCCTCTGATGGAAGAATGTATAAAGTTTGCCCTTAAACATAAATGTACTATGAAACCATACTGTATTTTACACATCTAAAGTAGAGTAGTCAAAAATGTGACTTCTCAGTAGACCCATATCTTAGAAAACTAAAGAGCAGACTATTCTATTAAAAGGTGTCCATTTGGGCCAATGAATATGTTTGTTTTATTCTCCCAATAACTAACTTATGAAAGACTTTTTCCTCACAATTTTTAAAAATTTAGAAAGTGGTTTTAAAATATATAAGTGTTCATATAATTTTGAAGGAATTCTAACTCTGAAAGAAAACTATTATTTGTATTCAGTCCAATGTCATGTCTCTTCTGCAATGAATCAAAAATAATATACTGTAGTTTCAGTTTCAGGAAGTGCTCCCAATACTTTCACTTTCCATGATGGTATCATACAACCCACTAGAGCAGAGGCTCCCAACCTTTTGGGCACCAGGGACCGGTTCCATGGACAGAGGTTTTTCCACGGATTGGAGGGAGCGTGGTTTTGTGTGCTGTCTGCATCCCACGGATGTGGCTTTGCTTGTTTGTGTGGACCGGTTGCTGACATTCCACAGCCCAGTACCAGTCCATGGACTGGGGGTTGGGGACCCCTGCACTAGAGGAATGCTTGTCAGAGAACAAGGATAAGCTGCTGGCTGTGATACAGGCTATAGTCATCTTAGAACTAGAGACCAGAAGATCAGGAAGCACATATCAGTTTAACATCAATACCTGGGAAGATCCTAGAAAAGATAATCAAAAAACAGATCTGCGAACAACTGGAAGCAAACAAAGTCATAACTAGTAGCCAGCATCGGTTTGTTAAAAACAGATCACGCCAAACCAATCTTAACTTATTCTTTGATAAAGTGACTAAACTAATAGACCAGCGAAACGCAGTGGACGTAGTATACTTAGATTTCAGTAAAGCATTTGACAAATAGGTCACAACCTACTCCTTGGCTAGCAAGAAAAAGGTGGAATAGACAACATCACCACCAGATGGATCTGTAGCTGGCTGACAAACCCTACTCAGCGAGTAGTCCTCAACGGCACTACATCCACATGGAGAGAAGTTAGCAGAGAGGTACCACAAGGTTCCGTCTTAGGCCCAGTACTCTTCAATATCTTCATAAATGACTTAGATGAGGGAATTAAAGGGGAACTTATCAAATTTGCAGATGACACAAAACTGTCAGGAATAGCCAGCACACCAGAAGACAAACTCAGGATCCAAAAAGATCTTGACAAACTCGAACAATGGGCCCTATCCAACAAAATGAGTTTCAATGTGGAGAAAAGCAAGGTCTTGCACTTGGGCAGGAAAAACCAAAGGCACAAATACAGATTGGGCGAGACCTGGCTTGAAAACAGTAACTGCGAGAGGGACCTTGGAGTCCTAGTGGACGATCACTTCACTATGAGCCAGCAAGCAAAAAAGCTAACACAATCCTGGGCTGTATAAACAGGCATAGAATCAAGATCACGCAAAGTACTAGTACCACTTTACAAAGCCCTAGTAAGGCCACACCTAGAATATTGCAGCCAGTTTTGGTCACCATATCACAAAAGAGATGTTGAGAGTTTGGGAAAAATTCAGAGAAGAGCAACTAAGATGATCAAAGGCCTGGAGGCTAAAACATACGAAGAACGGCTGCGAGATTTGGGTTTGGCTAGTCTAAAGAAAAGAAAAAATAGGGGAGACATGATAGCAGTATTCCAGTATCTGAGGGGCTGCCACAAGGCAGAGGGAGTCAGATTGTTCACCAGAGCACCAGAGGGAAGGACAAGAAACAATGGTTGGAAACTGGTCAAGGAGAGAAGCAACCTGGAATTAAAGAGAAACTTCCTGACAGTGAGGACAATCAACCAGTGGAACAGCTTACCCCCAAAAATCGTGGGCGCTCCATCACTGGAAATTTTTAAGAAGAGATTAGACAATCACCTGTCTGAGATGGTATAGGTTCTCCTGCTTGAGCAGGAGACTGGACTAGAAGATCTCCAAGATCCCTTCCAGCTCTATTCTATTCTATATCCACCCACAGACTATCATTAACCAGAGAATCCATAAAGCACCAGAAGGGCCAAAATCCAACCAGGACATAAGAAATAAGTACATGTTTTTGTGGATTCAGGATAAAAATACAGAATTTGTTTAAAGAGCAGACTTCATTGGAAGTAAGGATTTCTTTAGGAAATAATCGTGCTTGTAAGAACTTTCTCCTGAGGGATTTATGGTTGATGCAACATGATGGAGACCTGAGAACATTGACTTTATTAATGCTGAAATATTTACAGGCCATTATTAATCTGTTCAGACATCATTAAATTGTATTTGCTCCTTCTGCGAAAAGGCAAGGTGATAGAGGAAAGAAACACAAATGTCTTAGTTGTATGTGTCATATTATCTCTTATGAGTTGGACTGCCTTTTCATTTCTTAATGAATGAGATCATAAGCTCATCAGACATAAACATATACACAAACAACTATACATCTTGATACTTGAATTCTCCACCTGTATCTTCTGATGTCTGTTGCTTTGCTTGTATTAATTAAAATGCTCACACGATGGTATTATTATAACTCTGCATTTAATAGTCTAATTCTCATGTACTAGATGTGATGCTGTTTTCTTATGTTTGACTCATACCACATATTACCTCAAAAAATATTTAATCTTAGGATGCAAATCAATCTAAAATAAGTTGCTACAGTTTGACACCAGAGGGCACTGCCAGCATATGGAATGTAGTATACAATTTATAGTACTGCCTAACAATTGCAGAACATCTTTAATTTTCTTGAAACATCATTCAAATACCTCAAACCAGAGATTCCCAGAAACAATATTTACAGAATTTTAATTGTACTAAAGACTGTTAGTAAAATATTTAACTCGACTAATACTATGTAAATACTATGAAAATTCTGAGAAAAAGCCAGGAGGATATAGAGACAACCTGCTGCCCTCAATACTATAATGTTAAATGAATAAATCTGTGAATTAACAAATAAAACCAGAAGGAAACAGATAATTAACAAAACTGAGTTGAGTATAAATGATGAGACAGAGATTGCATTTGATTTCTTACTTGTAATATGTCTGGCTTTTCAATTATAAATCTAGAAAGTGAAGTTGATTTGACTCCTTAGATGAGAATATGCCATTTTATGAGCTTCCTTTACAATTTTACCTTCATATGAACATTTTACAGATTATTTTATCCCATATGTAGGAACAGTCCTTCAGGAAAAAAATAACACTAAGGCAGAAGTGCTCCTTTTCATGTTTGCTATCATCAGAAATGTAGTAGAGCTGTTTGACAAACTGGGTTAATAATAAAACTGTGCAAAACATTGCATGCACAAACTATTTCTTATACAGGACAGCTGACTTGTGTAGTCCTGTCCAAACTGCAACAACATACACATTTTGGCTGTCTGGCTCCATAGAACAAAACCATTTTGTTTTTTTATTTGCATTTAGGCTGCAATATGATGTCCCATCCAAAAGTGGGTGAGAAGGTAAAAAAAAAAAAAATCAAAACTGAGGGATTTCCTTGGTGACTACATGTGCAGACATTGATAATGAGGGTGTGGAAAGGTGAGGAAAGGAGAACACCAGGAAGATCAGGAGATAGGTAGATAGATGCCACACTGAGACATTGGTGGTGGTGGTGGCTCAAAGAAGGGGCCATAAGGACGGACCATTTTTTACTGTTTTTATTACTTCCTTTATTTCTGAGAACTTGAGTCTGAGCAGAACAGCTGAATTGGCCAGTACTCTGAGAATTAGCATCACGCAGATGCGATTCCTGTTGCTGTTTATACAGTGCACCATGTTACAGGGCAGCATCCTTTTGTAATCGCACACCAACTTTGGTGGAATAAAAATGCCACAGTGATCACAGTTCTTGTTATGCATGGGTAAGTCGCAGCTGCGTGTTCTCTGTTGCTGTCCACCAATTAGTCCTGGATGCTGCCAGTCAGAAGAGCCTTGGCTGCTCACGACCAGCACTTCCATTCCCTTGCAGCCCTTATTAAGCATACAGCTCATTCAGTCATTTCCTCCTGCTTCACCCAGTCCCTTCCACATCTTTTATCTCTCAGCCAAGTTAGTTTTGAACATGACAGCGCAAAAGTGCATTGGGTCCATGGTTAGAAATAGCCTTAGAAGGTCAAGATACAAACAAGTGGTTGCACCAAGAAGGAATAAAGGAGTAAGTTTCCTCCTCTTCCCCTGCCTCCCCCTTATCCCACCTTCCACCTCTGCTAGTCAGGTTATTTTTGAAGTTGTAGTGGTATTTTAGAAGAACACTAGTCCGTGATCAAAAATAGCCCATTTAGCCATCTGGCACATGGGACTTCAAAAAGCATCAGGACAACTCTCTCTTGCTTCATGCATACCCCCACTTAGTACCTGCCACCTGTTAGTTAGACAATTTGACAGGAGGCTAAATCCACCATTTGCGGTGTGAGTCTCATTTCAGCCCATCTTGCCCCATCCCATATTAGGAAGATAGTAAGTCTTTCTGCTGATAGATAATATGTGGTGAAAGGGGAAACCAAGCTAAAAAAAAAAGCACCATTCTGTTTCCTTAACTTGGCTCAGAATAAATAAGGATAGCTTCATTCTCTGGCTTTATTTTGGCAAACCAAGGTTTGGGTAATGGGGGGAACACAATTTGATCAATGTAATGTTCTGCTGGCTGAAAGACTAGTGGGTAACATTTTAAATGAGCCACCTAGAAGAGTCCATTGACGTCCGCTGATGTCTTTCAAATAAAGTTAGTTACAGATGTAAAATAATGCATACACAAACATGATAATTCAATATTGAAACTGGGAGAGGTGAGCCCCTGCTTTTCATTTGCTAGAAGAGGAGCCCAAATGCACAATTATCAACAGTTTGGAAGACAGATAAGGCTGTCAAAAAATGTGAACAAATTAACAATTTATTCTTACTAGTCTTGCTTACTGTTCTATGTGCATTCTCAGTTGGTTCAAAAAGATAAACACCAGTTGCTGGCAGTTTTCTGCAAGCTCTAGAGACTGTAAATATGTTAACATATGTGTCCTTAGTAATGACCAAATTCCTGAGATTAGTTTTGGATTTTTTTAAAATCTAGGAGACAAAAAGAGTATCCTTGAAGAAGTCCATATAATTTTGCTTCACAGCTATAATTTACTAAGCTCTAGTTTATTGAATTAATTACAATGGTCTAAGTTCACATAATATGAAAAATCTAAACCATGCTCTATAAGTAGTTGATTAATTCATGCAACATTTCAGCAAAAAAACCCAAATATATCATATTATAATTCAGCACAGTATATTAATCTAATGTGATTGGTCTAAGATTCAGTGGTGATTCTTAAGTGGTATTCTGTTTCAAGCACTTGGACCGGAATGAATAGTAAAATTTCATACTCCTAAAGAATCCTGGGTCACTCTGATAATGTGTAACAGAAGCTTAATAACAATTACCAGTTAAGAATTGTTACCCTACATTTGGAGGTAGAAACATCTTATTCATAGTGCAGAAGTAAAAAAATGTCTTTAGATGTGTCACTTAAAGATCTGAACACCACCCAGAAACTGTGGTTGTTAAGCAGTCTGGAAATGAAATAAATAAATATTAGACAAATTTGGTGTTCTACAGCTAACCTTGTTTGAGCATCCTTACTGAAATTAAAGCCCAATTAGAGATCATATCCCATTCATGAGATGTGAAAACATGTCAACAGCATTCTGCTATCTCCTAAATGTTCTGGCAGAAAGATCTCGTTCCCTATTATTTGTTCATTTTAACCTTTTAATACTTTAAGAAAACTTGATTGCTTAGAGATGCTACAAAGAAACATTTATTAATTCTTAAATAAGCTCAACAACACTGATGGAGGCAAAGCAAAGCTGAGAATGAAGCATAATAAAACTGGGATGCCATGCCCTCTCTGGTGTCAATGACTATTGTACTATAGCAACCTGTCCACTCATTAATCTTTAATTCACCTTTTCACTAGCCTACAGAAGGGACAACCAATGGAATATTGGAGCAACAAAAAGTAACCAGATGCCATGATCTCCATTGGTGAAGAAAAATATAAACAACTTCTTTCTATAGGAGAGCTTTTCAAATACAGAAGTGTTTAGCCTTCCATTGCATTTTTGTCTTGCATTTTTGTCTAATTATTATTTAAAACTGATTCTTTTATATTTTAAAAAATCACCACTACAGTAACTTACTAATATAGGGCAACAATATATATACTGTACATATACAAGACTTCTGTTTCAGAAGCAGGTATGTTTTCCCCTTTTTCTAGAATTTACCTGTTTTATATTTATTTGATGCAAATAGTAATATGTTTGTAAAATGTATTACATTTGGAATTTTGGGAATGTTTTAACGGCATCTGTGAATGTTTGCGTTTGTTTTAGAACTATATGCACAAATCAAGATATGTTCTACCCAGAAATACAAATGATGCTGTTTATTCCAGTTCTAGAATAAGGCTTAATATTTTGTATATAAGATTATTTTATTTATTTCCCATTTTATTTTAGTGTGATGTAGAATAGTAAATGTAGAATTGTTATTACATTTCGTATTGCATGTAAGATTAAGAATCTTTGTATATAGTCTTGGGTGTCGTGACATTGGACTCTGATTCTCTTCAGAGTAAACTTAAAATGGATTGGGATATGATAAATACCACTGAACTTATCATCAAAATGATTTAAACATAGTTGTCTCTTCCCCAAATTAAATGAGATGTATAGCTTTACTGCATTATTGTCCCTAGTTAACCATTTGTGTTTTAATAGATGGATGGATTCTAACTAGACAAATAATTCTGCAGGCTGCTTGAAACCAATAAAACCAGTGTCATATTGAAGCTGTGAAACTCAGTGTCATGCAAGTTTAACTGGAGAGAAGTTCTACTGTGTTTAGTAGATTTGTCTTCCAGGACTGTAGTCTTTCCATGTAATTCTATGTATTCTTGGCCAAAAGAAACTATCAAATTCACTAAGACTTGCTTTTGTGCAGATGTACACAATGTTGCAATTGTGTAAAAAATAACCTATGAATCTTTTCTTTGTAAGACCCAATTGATTCAACCATAAAATTAATTTCTGACTGCATTGTTAATTTCCTATCATTTTTGTGTTTGGAATAAAATCTACTGGTTTTATTCCAAACTCAGATTATGTCGAAAAATAGGAAAACACCTTGTTAGCTAAAGCAGTAATTATACAAGTATCATAGATGGTTTTATATAAAGTAAAAGGAATAATACTGTCCTTAAAAGTATCTATCAGATTTTTACTGACGTATGTCATCCTGTTGTAGAACCTGTTTCCATTAATTTCATTGATGGCAACTCTAGTCCCCATGTTATTCAAGTGTTTAGCATATTGTGGATACATTATTCTTAATTAACAGCACGCAGTGCAGCCAGCAACTTAATAATTTAGAGACCTGAAATGACCATTAGTCTTTATGATAGGAAAAAACCCGATACTCATTTCTTTAAATAATGTCTTTTAATGTTATTTCTCTTGAGACATGAACTTCCTCTGGATAAAATCAGTATCAATAAATCATGCGCCATTTTATGTTTGTATATTGGTTTCAAAAATGCTGTTGAGAAAAGAAATGTAAAATGTAAAACAATATAAAATGGAAAGACTTTTCCCAAGTTATTATGAATCTAAGTTTTAATATTTATTGATTTCAAAAGACAGTAGTAGATAGCATGACAGAATACTTTACTGTTTGAATATCATAACAAAAATTAATTTATTACAATTTGAATATCTAACATAACATAACCCATTAAAAATTTATAAACTGACACATGATTCTGCTTTTCACTGACCAATAAAAGAAAAGGCTAGGCACTGACTTTATATGTAATTGAGAGCTTTATATTGCCAGATTTTATCTTTAAAATCAATTAATGTGGCAATTCCATAAAGTGAAACACAAGCACAACTTTCCAAAGGACTGGTTGAAGCCTGTGAGATCATATTATGATCAGCTGCTCCTGGCATCCAGTGCCAATACACTAAGTATATATGGCTTGATTTTAAACCATGAAATCATAGGCTACATGCCTGTCCTGACTGCAGGAATAAATAAGTAAATAAGCAAGCAAGCAACCTTAGATTATTGCTCAGGTTATACTTCAAAATCAGTAACTTTCCAGCCTTAAAATCAAGATAGTCATACTTCTTTGGCACCACTAATGGGATTCAGCAATTAGTTCCTTAAATGTCAAAAATAAATGTGATGAAAGATGAAACTGGGAAATAACTTTCAAACTTTGCAGCAATGCATGGAGGGAAAGGAAGAGCTAACCTAATCATGCCATGGCAACGGAATGAGTCAGATATTGGGGCGGAGCTTCTGTGTTTATGGAATGGTTCAAAACCAAACTGTTGCCTATATTGCTGCATACATTTAAGAGTCAGGTGGCTTGCCACATTTTGTACACTGATGTTCCGCCAGTTGTGGCATAAGAAATAGAATATGAGATATGGTCATTTCAGAGCTTCCTTAACCAATAATAAACATTTCTTCTTAGATGTCCTTTTTTTCACATTAGAGTTCTTGAAAATGCATTGATAAGATGGCTGACCAAAGACAGAGAACTTTATCTACATCAGGAGAAGCACTCTATGAACTCCTGGGTCTTGAAAAAGGGGCATCCCATGAAGAAATCAAGAAAAGTTACAGGTATTTATGAAAATCTAACATACTTGATCAGTAACATACTGATACCCACAGATTTATCTATCCATTCATATTTGTTTATATCTATTCTAAAAAATATCAATACTTTCTTTTACCTAAGCCATTTTACCTAAGGCAGAGGTGCTCAGATTATTTTGTCTAGAGTTTGAGGGTTGATGTTCAAGGGCTGAATGTGAATTGCCTACTTTGAGGGCTGGACATGCTTAAATGTTTCATTGTAGGACAATGGATTACAATAGTGTCAGTTATGTTTCAAATCAAAAAAAAAAAAATGGCTATTGATGCTATGATAACTCACCTTTGTTATGAAAACAGTTTTGCAAATGCAATCATAAACCTTATAAAGTTACAGGAAGAGCCCTTTTTAAAAAGATAAACATAGGTGTTAAAAATAGCTCTGCTTTATTTTCTAGATTCCTACATTATTCAAAAAAAATATTTCAAATATGTTTATTATTTTAAAGTGTGAAAAACCTTAATATAAACCCTGAATTTGCTACTATTATGAGAAGACCGATGATTAAAGTCATGCAGATTTAATCCAGACAATGCATCAACCAATATTTGCAGTATATAAATAAATATATATCTAAGAATGATTTTTAACAATTCCTAATTAAGAAATATTTAATAGTTAACATGAAATTGTATTAATAATGTAAATACACCAGTATGTGAAGCTTACCTTAATTCTACAAATGTTTAAAATATATTTTCACCTTAAACATTTATTTAATTATTTATATTTACCTCAATCAAGATATAAGTCTTCTTAGAATTTGAATGTTATAATGTGTAGGAAATAAACTAATTATACCAATATTTTGTTTATTAAGTAATAACCCAAGAATATGGGATTCAAACCATTTAAAAAATTAAACTTTTAAATGGTTTGAATCTAAAAATATTTTGCGCAATCAATCAATCAATCAATCAATCAATCAATGAATGAATAAAAAAGCACTGAGAAGGATTTTTAAAAAACCAAGAATTCTTCACCTTCAGAATGACTAGATGTACATATGTACATATAAATATACATATAACATAAAATCACAGGACACCAGCCAAAAGCAAGGTCCACAGTTAAAAGCATGATAACAAAATATTTTCTTTTCACAAGTCTTAATGGACCAAAGTGGGATATGGGTAGTTTACAGTGCAACACAGTATGGCAACCAGACCACTGGCTTAGTCTGATTCATAAAATATATCATCACATTAAGCCTAAATGTTTTTTTAAAATTTGGATGTAGATACTGCATTTATCAAGGGCATTAATAAAATGCAGCATGTCCTGAGGACAGCAAACTAGAAGATAAGGAGCAGGAAGAGAGAGAAAAATGTGGAATGCATAGGGCTGCTCCAGGATGCAGATGTTTAAATAGAGGATGAATAAATTATGTTAGGGATATTATAGCAATGAGTTCCTCCACTGGATGAAATTATCTCCAGGTCACCTCTAGCCCTTATTTTCCATGATTCTGTGTGCAAGTAATCCATTACCTCAAATCACTACACAGGCTTCTTGGTGCTATTTCTTAATAATACGACCTCTATAACCTCTGCTGCATTAAAACAATGTATACTTTACCTATCCAAAAATAAAATCTTATGGCACCTTCAGGGATTTTTGTTGCTCTGTCTGGGGATTAACAGAGTTTTCAGTTTCTGAAAATTTAGCACTCCAATAATGGCTACTGGTCTTCCTTGCTAGCTACCAATCAGATGTATCCTTGAAACTGGCGACCATATCTGAATGCTCAAATGTTGTTTTTCCATGTGGAAGAGAAGAAAAACTTTCTCTAATCCCATAAGGGGAGAGTTGTCATGGAAGAATGCAAAGTGAACTGAATTTCATTTTGCCCTGTACATGAATAGTGATAATTTACATAACAATCTATGGCAAAACTGACAGTGGTGTTTTATCCATCTTTATTAGCAATTATGGTAAAAACAAAGGCTGCTTCTGAATAAAGTGGAAATATCAAAGGGATTCACACTTAATGGAATTGTTGTAAATACTTGCAAGACAAAATGATGAGTCAGACTCTTGGATTTCATTTAACTGATCCTTTAACTTATGTTAATTTGCTTCATGAATCTAAAAACCTGCTGCTGAAGTAAGCACTTGACAATGCAGTATAATAATCATAGAATACCTGACTTCAAATTTCCTATTGTTATTAGTTAGCTTGGTGCTTGCCAGAACATAACCGTCTATGTTTTAGATGTCATAAACGTGGTACCGCTACATGATGCTTCTTTTTCAGTTTGATATCATTTTACCTGCAAAGGACCTGCTTTGAGTTAGAGAACACTGCTAGGGCACATTGACCCACACAGGATGCACAAAGGAAATAACTAATTTGTATAAATGTCCTGTATCCCACATACTAGTTTTCCATTCCCTACTTCCTCTCAGTAGCACAAGTAACTTGGCTGAGCAACTTCTAATTCCAAGGCCACATGCCAACCCTGAAGCTCTTTTTCATGACCCCTGGAGCCCATCCATCTGTCATGCAGAGTATAGTTTCCTTTTATTTTGAGATGGGGACATGAACAATCTGAAGTGTAGATCTAAAATATGAACTTTAAAAATAATCCAATCCCTCCACCTCTACCTGCACTGCTCCAGTAGAAAATCTTGGCCCTTTTGAATGCAAGATACAGTTTCATACACTTTGACTCATTGCTTTGCCTTCATTGGTCAGAAAACCATTAAATGCCCTCCCCACAATTATCTAATGGTTGCCCACCCTTATATAAAACTAATCAAGAAGTGATCCAGGGGCTTCCGGTTCCGGATCGCCGCAGACGCAGTCGCATGGAGAGCCTCGTCTCTCCATCAGCTGTTTTTCCCTCCGCCGGTAGACCCTTAATCGGGTCGAAAAGTCACCCTGGAGGGGCGACCACCGTTGAGGAGGCCCTCGTCGACGGGGGAAGGGCGGCAGCTCCTTCCTCAGTCCGAGCCAGCTCCTTAGGGCCGTCGGAGAAAAGATCACCCAGTAAAATGGATGATCATTTCGCAGCGCCAGCCGAAAGCCAGAAGAACAGCTAAGCACAAAGAACCCCCGTGGAGAATCCGGGTGAGACCTTTCCTTCCCCCTCTTTCCCTAATTACTCTCCTGTAAAAAGCTTTTGAATTTGAATTACTTCCCTGCTGTGAGAGAGCAGCGTTTTGACACTGTGGGAAAAACAGCTTTGGGAACTGAAAAAAATAAAACAGCTAATTTTCTATTGACTATTCAACTCTTGGAATACTGAGGGACCCTGAAAATATTTCTACTTTTGATCATTACTATTATAACTACGTTATTTACTATCCTGGAGAGGACTTTCTTTTTTATTTGTTTAATGTGAAAAACAAAAAATCTATTAACTTGGAAAGAAAGACTTTATAGCCTACTGAGGACATCTTGTGACGAAAAGTGTTACTGCAACTGTATATATTTTTTTTGCTGGAGGATGGCTCTTGACCTTCAAAGGATGATAAGGGTAAAGATAACTTGAAACAGGTGGGTGGTGATTTTGTCTACTAGGAATTGGAGGTGAATATTTGTTGACTTTTACTAAATATAGCCTTCACTAAAAGCTTAAAAGATCTTTTCACCACTGAGATGGAGGAATTTTACACACAGCTTGATTATGAGCTTATACTGGAAAAAATCTTGGAAGCTACGGAGTACACGAAATCTTACTCTCAAATTTTAACGGATCAAGTTATAGGCCGAAGAACAGTGGAGAAGGAGCAGAGTGGCTCCAAAGAGGCCTGTGAGCAATATATACAACCTAAAGAGAAACCATACTTACAACTTAACTATGAACTTATACCGGGAGAAATTGTGGAAACTATTGAACAAATCAACTTTATACAACCCCATATACAATTTATGGAGAAGCTTGATGATCAAAGAATAACTTTAACTGAGATGCCTGAATTGTCAAAACCAATACAGACTGACACCCAGATACAAGCTATTGAAAATTGTGATAACGTGGATAATCAACTAGTAATTACAACATGGAATAAAACGGCCTACACCATTCAAAGGCCACTAGAAGAAAGGGAACAGAACTTGAACCAATCTGAAGTGCTGAGAAATACCGATTTTCAAATATTATGGTTTGATGACACAGGAACTTTACTATGGAAACCGGTGTGGCACAGAAAGAAACCTAGAGTTAGATTTAAAAATGTGTTTTAAAATTTCATTCAATGGGTTAAAAAGGCTTTAGAGATTTTGACTGATTCAATAACTAACGGAGTACGTGAATTCTGTAAGAGGATATCCTTTGTAATAATATTTTGTTTCAGATATGATAATTATTTGGAGGGGTAAACTCTACCTACTGGGTTAAAAAGACTTTTTATAGATATAGATTGATTGATTGATAGAATATATATTTAAAATAGATAGAAATGTATCTTTTGGATTGATATTTTTATTTCAAATAAGATAATTATTTTGTAATAGAAGGAGAATAAGAGGGATTGGTGACAAGAGAAGAAATGGTATTAATGAATAAAATATAAGAATGTTATTGTGGGAATAATATATTCATTTCAGATATAATTATTATGTTAGGGAAAAGGGAAATGAGGGATACCCAAAGTGTTAATAATATGTTTATTTAAGGCTAATTGGAATATGGTAACTGTAAATTAGTAAAGCCTAAAAACAGGATTTGGATCTTTATAACTGAAACGTGATTGATGTCTGATAGGATTACTTGAATTCTATTTAGAAATGTATTAATTTGAATATGTAATATTATATGAGGGAAATAGAGAGGGAACTTATAATGAATTAATTTGAGCTATATATTTATGATTTTTCTTTTGGATGTTTGATGTACCCATCTCCACGTTGTTTCCTAAGCACCTTGATGTAACCTTCCCACCCCTATAAAAATCCAATAATATATATATGATCCAGGAAACCTGTAGCTTCATAAATGAATGACAAATCCTAGATTTTGACACTCTAAGGCTTTCATTTTCTGATCTATTTAACAGTTTGGAAGGAGCCCAATAGGAACGATTATGTTCCATACATTAATAAGTTGTTCACACACAAAACTGGTTTCTTACATTATTTTAATTTTCTCTACAATTTCCATACAAGTGCAGTAATTACAGATTTCTGCCACAATAACCCTATCTTCTCTAAAAAGATATTATTCTAAGAAATCCTTTACTGGAGCCCCATTGAAACTGATAAAGGACATACTATAATACAGTAAAAATTCAGAGTTGAACAAGACAACTCTGTAAATGTAATTGAGAAATGATACTTGGATTGAGACCCATGCATATGCTACCTAATTTATTAATCCTTATTTTATCAAAGACCAGCATAAAAAACCGAAACGATTAGAGAGATGAATGAACCATTTTTCTTACATGACAAGATGACAATTGTAAATGAAAATGTGACCATAAAAACATCTAAATGTAGCTCTAAAATTCTAAATCTAAATATATTTAAATGAGAGAGAAGTAAGTCGTACTGATTTCAGTCAAAAATCAAGACTAATTGGAATCAAGCCTGACATAAGTAGTTTCTCAACAATAAAATAAAAGGTGTCTTTGGTTTTTATTTGTTTGTTACGATTATCTGTCCTCAACCTAGCCTTTTAGATCACTCATTGGTGCATTATTATTGTTGTACTCAAGTCCACTTACCTTACTGCTAGTCATTCTCTTCTATTTCCTTCTACTTCTTTCAGGATTTTGGACTTCTCAAGGGAGCTGGGTATTCACATAATATGTTCAGATATATTAGTTTGAGTCTGGTAATTTGTGCTTCAAATAAGAATCCTGCACTGATGTGTTTTATGATCAGTTTGTTTGTTTTATTGGCTGCCAATTGTATTCTCGGGAGTCTTCTCCAATATCAAATTTCAAGTAAATCAATACTTTTTCTATCCTGTTTCTTTGAGTCCAATTTTCATATCCATAGAGCAACCCAGGTAAAACCATTGTTTGTTTGTTGTAATCTCTATAGATGTAAACTTGTCACAGCATCTGAATACCTTTTTGAAGGGTTTCTATGCTGCCCTACTAATTGCTAGTCTGTGGCATATTTCTTGGCTTTTTTTTTACTATTGATAGTCAATTCTAAAAGGCAGAAGGCATCTACTACTTCATGTCTTCATTGTCAATTCTAAAGCTGGTTACTGTACCTATTATCATTAGTTTGGACTTTATATTTCATCATTTTTTCACTATACTCCTTGACTTTCATTACAAGTTTGCAGATCATTTGTATTTTCAGTTAGGAAAATAGTGTCACTAACTTCACACAAATTATTGATGTTACTCCAATTTTAATACCACACTCATCTTTTTCTAATTCACTTTCTCTCAACATCTATTCAGCATACAGGTTGAATAAATAAGGAGGCAGCATGCAGTCTTATCTCATTCCCTTGCTGATTTAGAGGCAGACTGTTTCATCCCATTCCATCCAGATTATGTCTTCCTACCCTGTGTATTGGTTTCTCATGAGGACAATGAGATGTTCTACTAATCAGTTTTCCTAAGTACATTCTACAGTTTGGCATCATTGATGCAATTTAAGATTATTCTATAGTCAATGCTAACTTCTTTTGGTATTCTTTGGCTTTTTCAATTATCTAGTGTGTATTAGCAATAATGTATTTTGTTTCTTGGCCTTTTCTAAAGCCAGATTGAATATCTGAATAATTCTTTTTCTACATAGGATTCTAATTTATGTTTGATGATACTAAATATTATATTGTTGGAATGTGAAACTAAGGATATTGTACAATCTCTACTAAACCTTCTTTCTTTGGTATTTGCATGTAAAATGACCTCCTAATCTGTTGGCCACTGTGTTATTCTCTAGATTTGCAGGCATAATTTGGCTCAAAATTTTACTGATTCTGATTCTGTTGCTTGCCATATACAGTATTTATAAATATTCCATCAATTCCTGTATCCTTCCAATTTGGTTATGACCAAAGTGCTGATCAAATTTCATCTTCTAATACTAAGATTTTGAAAATAGGGAATATCTTAGAATTTCAATATATTTTTTCCATCTTTGATTTTCTTTGAATCAATAATTGTCTATCCATTGGTATTTTTTAGCATACCAATTCCTTATTCTGAGGATATATATTTCTTTTCTTTCAGTCCTGAATGGTAAACAATATGATCTTCTGACTGAAAGTATCCAATACCAGTCCTTTTCAATTTGCCATTTCAATTCCCAGATTTTGTTTGTTGTCACTTTAAGCTTTAGATTTTCTCTTCCTGCATGGTAGCATTGGCAAGTAGACGTCCAAAAGGCTTTTATTTAGTCATATTACAAACACTATTAGTGTTCTGAAAGATCCTCTGCTCTTCCTCAGAAGCACACCATTAAATCTGAGGTGCCTATATTCTAGCACTATATTAGTACTACTATATTCATGTTGGAAGCACTACCAAGATGCTTCTGGGTTGAAAGGATTAGCCGATGACATCATTGCTGCCAGGGAATGTCTCCTTTCATGACCACCAAAGTGGTACCTATTTATCTACTTGCATTTGCATGCTTTCAAACTGCTAGATTGGCTGCAGCTGGGACAAATTGATGGGAGTTCATTTTGTCACACAGCTCACACTCTCAGGTTTCGAACTGCCAAGCTGTCAACCTCTCAATGGTCTTCTGGCTCAGTTTCCTAACCACACCTGTCACCGTGGCCTCTAGTACTATATTGATAATTACTTTATGTTGTCTCTACATGAGGGTTTCTTAGTAAAATACAAGAGTATTTTATCATTGTCACATACCATGAAATGATGCCTTTAATGTTGTCACTATATATAGGTGCCTGACTGTATTAACTGAGTCACTGGGATGACCTTCACACCTTGGGTGACCTATTAGGAATATGCACTTTTGGCATATACTCTCAGTGGACTTCATCCACCTTCCAGGAACATCTCACCACTATGATGAGACACCATAGCAGGATTTAGGAGTATATGTTGTGTGGGAGAACTATTTTCAAGGTTTTCAAGATTCTGTTACCTTACCCTAAAGGCAATAAAGATTTATCAGAAATCCAAGTGTTCCTTGTGACTGGAGTTTGCCAGCACTGCAGTCTTGTCATTGATTTCAAAAACGTCCCAGAGTGATTCTTCTACATAACTAATAACTAATATCTAGTGCAGTTACTCAGTGCTTTTTTCTTGCTTCCCCCACACCTAAGTCAATAAACTCTTCTATAGCCTCACTGTTTCATCTCTTAACTGTCTCGGTGCCTCCTATGAGTTCCAAGTTCTGTTAGGCATTCTATCAAGATCAGTGCTATGCGATTTTTTTTATTTTGGTTAACAATAATAATATCTAGTTTACAGGTCAGAAAATTTGGTGCTTTTCCAAATGTATCTGATTTAATACAAGCACTTTATTTTCAAACTTCTGAATATCTAATTTCTATTTAATATATTATCAGACTCTGCAGAAAAGAGCTCAGAAATTTGGCTTACTTTAATTCAGACCATTTGTAAGGACCCACCTCAATTTACATCTTAAGAAGACAGAACTCTTGGAACGTCTCTTCCAACAGGAATCGTTATTAAGAGAAACTGACTGAAGGCATGCTAGACAGGATCTGAGGGGTCCCTCCCCACCATTCAATGTTTTAAAGTGTTCCCAAGCAGCCCCACTCCACATTTCTTCCGGGCGATTCAATCTGGCAGATGTCTGGGTGTTAAGTCCATCAGATCCCAATCCCAATCAGATTGCAATCTTCCCCCCCTTTTCCCTCGCTGCCGGTAAAAGGAGGCTTCATAAGGAGTGAGATGAAAGGCTGATGACCACATTGTTATGGTTAGTACTCTCAAAGGGAATCCACAGAGGTTGTTACTTTGTAGTTAATAGAGGAAATGCCAGTCATAAACACCCATGTTTACCCCCCTCCCCCTTAGTAGTATGACAGAATCCAGAAGAGAGTAAGAATTGGTTTTTTCTCGAGAGTAGGTAGCTAGAAATAAAATATAATTGGATTCTGACACCATTGATCTATACTCCAGTATTGCCAAGACTGCCTACCAGCCTAGGGTTTCAGCTTTCCATCAAGATGTCAAGATTTGAACATAGGAATTTTGCATGTAAAGCCTCAGTTTTATCATTAAACTGGAACCACCATTCATGATCAGGCAACTCATTCTTATGTCTATTAAATTCTTCCAGAAATCCTTTAATTAAACATGGTTTTATGGATTTATTTAGAAAATGCTATCATGTAAAGATAGTTAATTATTGTGCTCCCATTATATCTGGGTTCATATATGATGCTAGGCTATAATGCCATTTATTTGAGTTTGACTTTGTACATTATGTGATTTCCCCTCCCCCCTTCCCGCCACCAAAAGAAAACTTCCTGATTTGAAATATAATTTATATAAACCATGGCTTGGTGCAATGTGTGAATCCAGTCAGTGAACTGGAAATGTAGATGTTTTTGTATCTGTGTGTGTTTCTCTACTGTGCTGGGTTTTTGTTGGTCTGAAGTTTGTTATTTAAGGTTTTTTTTAGCAAGATAAAACTTACTTTTTTTTTTTTGCTATGTTAGTATCTCTCTTGTTTTGTTGTGTAGGCAGTTTCTCCAATGTTGTTACTAGGGCAAAAACTCTGGATAAAATCTATGGCCCCATTTAGAAATGGACTAGAGAACTAGTGAAGTAGCTGTGTAAATGACATATTTTCTATTTAAAGAGGGAGACTTATAAGAATGTTAACATCAAAAATTAGTTTATTTGCATAAATAAGTTTCTATGCCACTGAAAGTTCTGAAAGACTGTAGGAACAAGTCGTTACACCCATGCTTTCAGCTTGTTTTGGTCTGCAACAGAATCTTAAAAATATCTGTTATAATGGTTGAAAAATGCATTGTTAAGTTCAGACAAAATAAAAGAGTAAAATTATTGTGTTTAGAGATAAATATATTTTCCATAAGAAATAAAATTCCAGTACAGAATTTTGGTTTTATTAATATATATATTTTTAAATGTAAACATTTCCTTCTTCAACCTTGGGTTATCTTTACAATGCCAAATGTAATTTTGGGATAAAAGAAAGGGATGGGCTTGTGATTTTATCAAGACCCCCTAAAAATAAAATGACAGTATGGACAAGTACAATAGAAATAAAATAAAAATAAAAATGAGCAAAAATGTCAGCTAGAATACTGAACAATTATTACATGTACAATGTAACACCATGAAGCTATTTTTTCCTCTGTTTACAAGGGATCTAAACCTAACATTAGGTGTTTTATACATTCTTCTCAAGAAAGCCATTGTCTCGATCCTAATGTTATCCTCATCTCTCTTTTTTTGCCCTTCACCTTTTCTTTTCTATCAAAGGAAATTGGCCCTGAAATATCATCCTGATAAGAACCCAGATAATCCAGAAGCTGCAGAAAAATTTAAAGAAATTAACAATGCTCATGCAATATTAACAGATGTGTCCAAAAGAAATATATATGACCAATATGGATCATTAGGGCTGTACATCGCTGAACAGTTTGGTGAAGAAAATGTCAATACATATTTCATGCTTTCTAGTTGGTGGGCAAAAGTAAGTATTTAACTGCAAAACTGATATGCCAGATACTGAAACACACAGTCTTTGGTTTGTTATAATCTGTTTTGGCCTTTCTATTACAGCTTTCACAGAATCTGCACTTAAGCTTTGCAGAATTCTAGATCAGTTAATCTATAAAAGGTTTTAGTCTCAGGAACTTTGATGACATGGCTGGTCTATCTCCATACTTCTGGTAAAGTGCTTATTAAATGATATATCCCTGTCTCTTTTATTTGTTAATTAAATATGCTGCAAACACATTTAATTGCCTGAAGACATTAATTATATTTGAAGCTAAAGCTTCAGGTTAATTTTTCTTTCTTCTCAGAAATGACTAAATGAAAATGACTCATTTTTCAAAGAGAAAAGTCTTCTTGGTATGACAACCAGATTATCAGTTATTAAAGTACAAATCTAGCCCTATTTTGGGATATATATGGCGTAGTGTATGCGTAAGCAGTAGTAATACGTAACACTATGTATCATTATGGCACACCTTAAACACCTTGTAAAAAAGCTGGAAAAAGGAAATAGAAGATTTAAGGAGGACTTTCTGGAACAAGACATCATGGATTGACCTGGGGAAAATGGATCTTGCAATTCTGATGACACTGAAAATCTTACTCATCTTGTTTGTTATGTAATTGTAAAGATTTGGCATTTATACCTATCACACACATTAGCATTTCCATCACAGTATGACCAAACATATTAGGCCTCAGGCATCCAAAAAGTGCCAGATTTCACACCTTATGTGTTATTCTCACTGCTATTTCTAGTTATAAGAGCCTTTGGATAAGACAATATTATTAATTTAGCTAGAACATAGACACTCACGGCTTGCCATTTTGAATAGGGGTGAGTGTATAAAATAATATTATATTTTTATATTTTATTTCTATGAACTAACTTTACAGTATGGCTCTGTTGGATGTGACTTGCAGCACTTGCATAAAACATTGTTTTCATTTCTGAGCCCTACCAAAAAAAAACAATTACCCAACTGTCTTCACTTCTGCTGATGTTGAGATGCTAAGATCAGGCAGAAAACACATGACTAATCAGCACTCCCTGCTGGATAGTGCAAAAAAGGTCATTCAGCTAATCCTTGCCCCCCTAAGCACCACAACACCTGAAATAACAAACTCCCACTCCACACATAAAGGAAGGTTAGGGTTTTTAATTCTATCCATCCAGGTTTCTGGTATGCGTTGGGTGCATTTGAAATTTGTAAAAACAAAAACTGTGGTTAAAACTATGGTTGCTATGGGGGATTTGACTCAGCTGCAAAGATACCAGTCCTTTTGATTCTTTTGAAAGGTGAAGAGTGAGGTGTGAAGCCCATGCCAGAAATTTTGCAGACAGTACTTTTCACAAATTCTGGACTCCTTTGACATTTGCAGGTTTCTCAGCCAGCAGACCATTCATGACTTCTGTCTGTTTCTATCTGTGTGGAATCAACTGGCTGCAAAGCACTATTTGGTGCGAGAGAAATGACAGCCTTAAAATTAAAATTTCCCCATTCATGATTCGAACATGAAGTTCTAGGAGAGAGAGTACCGATTGCTGTTTGTGTACATACATTCCTGCTACACAATACTCTTCTGCCTGAGCTGCTTGACTCTGCAGCTGGGTTGAAGGAGAATTCTTCAGGCCCTGACTTCATTTGATCCTGAGTTGGAAGTGGCTTGATAGTGTCACACAAAAAGTGGGGGTCATATACTAGATCTGATTTTTATCTTGGGGCAATGGCAGTTGTAGCCATTTCTAGATTGAGAGGGACTGCTCACAGTGTCTCATGCCATAGTCACTCCCAATTATAGACTATATAATTTGAAAGCTTCAGTTGTTCTGGAATTCAGTGACACATGAGATATTGGATATTGTGTGGAACACCATATAATACCACTGCTATATGAGCTGCATTGGCTCCTAGTAAGCTTCCAAGGGCAATTCAAAGCATCAGTCATCATCTTTAAAGCCCCACATGGCATGGAGCGAAATTACTTGTTACTTCTTCCCAATAGTTTCTGTCTGCTTACCCAAATCAAGTAGACTGTGAATGTTCTGGGTCTCATCAGTAAAGCAGTTTCATTTGGTGGGCTGTAAGAAGCATGCCTTATCTATCATGGCTACTCTCTTATGGAACAGCATCTCTCTGAGATTTGGATGGCCTCTACCCTGTTGGCAGTAGAGTTACTGTATCTCTCTTTTTCTTTACAGCAACTAATGCTCAGAAGTCAATTTTCTCTGAACCTGCAAGTTCCACTTAATTTTAAAAAGTGTTAAGTTTATAGGGTGGCCCTTTAATCAAGCATTCTCTCTCTCTCTCTCTCTCTCTCTCTCTCTCTCTCTCTCTCTCTCTCTCTCTCTCTCTCTCTCTCTCACACACACACACACACACACACACACACACACAAATAGAAGCAAGGAAAGGTCAAGCAAGTCACTAATGTCAAAGCCATTATCTTTAGATGCAGTGAAGGATATTTTTTTCAATGCCCATATAGTTTCTTCGGTATCAACACTTCTTCGGTCAACTCTGGAAGAATCCTTTAAACCATTGTGGTCAATTTATATTTTTGTTAAATCAAGCCAGAAAGGCATTTATTCTCTAGTCTGACCTCTCTCAATACATTTCTTCCTCTTTTTTGCTTCTCTAAGTGCCTATTCACAGTTTGTGGTCTTTTCACTGGGTGCTACTGTTGTTGCTGCCTGTGCTGCTGTTTCAATTGCTGTTGTGGAAAATGCAAACCCAAGCCCACAGCAGAAGAGCAAGAGTTCTGCATGTCTTCTGAAGATCTGGAAGAGCAAATTAAGACAGACATGGAAAAAGGTACCTGTTGTCGTAGAGTCATGGATTATATTATTTAACCAAAAAGAAAAAAGAAGAACCCTCTTACTTTCTCAAAAAGAATACACAAGGGCTTTACTCCAGCTGCTCAGTTTGGCGAGTCTTAATTTGAGAAAGGACATCCTATACAAAGAAGTGTAAATTTAATTCCTCTCAAACTGCAGGCCAGGTTACTTTAAATGCTCAGCAGTGGTAATTGGTTAATATCCTGATTTCTTTCTATGTGATTAGTTAATTTCTAGGGTAGAAGTTACAACTGCTGGATTATAGAGCACTGAAATGAGAAGAATATTATTATTTTCAGTGTAAAATGAAGTAGACTGGAGAAGTATAGCAATGGAAAGGAAGATCCTGATTTACATAAATTTGTTAGCCATATGCCACCCAGAATTGTGTGATAGCAAGATGGGCGGTAAATAAATTTAATAAATAAAATAATAAGGTATATGTTTGAATTTGTGTCTGGGGTGTGTGTGTGTGTGTGTGTTTAAGAGATTTATAGGCCACTCAAGTCTGGTACAACTTTGCAGCTCACAATGCAACAATTAAAAAACAGTAAAAACAAAGAATTATGTCATCAAGAGAAAGTCTGGAAAAATCAACATTCATTTAATACCACACAGGTATCTTTCAACCTCTCTGATGCATTGCTCAGGGACAGAGCCAAGTTTTAAAGGTTCATTTAAATAGGACTAAGTTGGAGACGAAATGACTCTTGGGTGGGGGATATTTTTCCAGAAGGCAGGCACCATGACCTATATGATATATGACCTTTATAATATATGCAAACCTCTGCTTAAATTTTAGTAGTTGTAAATATATGAAATAATTAAAAAATAATTATCTGACTAGCTTCTCACACAGAGAAATCAGCTATTAAATGATATAAATCAAATGCTTGATTTCCTACTGCTAGGAAAATAAGAATAGAAAGCCACTAACCATAGACTCAGGAAGAGGACTTGACTGCTAGAAAGGCACAATAAAAGTTTTCCTCCTCTGTCAACTTTTCCTTCTCTGATTCACTGAACAGAACAGGATAACAAGCCATTACAGCAATTTGGGGGGTGGGGGGGGGTATTTAACTAGGCAGCAATTCTCAGACTTGTGCTGGTTTTAGAATATTATGTTGTTTGAGGCTGTTTGTCATATAGGTAGCCCTTGTTTAGTGACCAAATTAGGATCAGCAACTTGGCTGTTAAGTGAAGCAGTGCTAAATAGAATTGCATTATGATTTTATTTCAGCTTTACTTTGGGAGGCTATCTCCCCCGTTCCTATTCTTCTACCACACATTATTTTTGTGGCTATTTAATAATGGGTCCTATTTTACTGTCTATAAAATTAAAAGTATAGTACCTTATCAGTTTTAAAATGTGCAGAATAATTTTTATAACACTGAATTTTACTAGCTGCACTGCAAGGGAAACAGGAGATTCAGGATTGTTTCAAATGATAAAGCAGAGTAGAAAATTGATAAATTAATAATGTTTCCTTTATAATGCTAATGTGAGGTTTAGAAGGAAGAGCATTTGGATGAGAAACATAATAAATAGGACACTGCATTTTTTAAAAAAAATCCTATTCATAAAAAGATTCTGAAATGAATCTTTTTTAAAAGAGTAAAATTTCAGATGCTAACCCAACAAGTATCAGCAAAACACAAAGAGCCCTTTAAAAAAAAAGTTCAGTCTCTTGTTATCGCTTCCATCAAGTGAACCTCAGAATTTCTGTACAGATAGTCCTCGATTTACAACCACAATTGAGCCCAACATTTCTGTTGCTAAGCAAGACAGTTGTTAAGTGAGTTGCACCCCATTTTATGACCTTTTTTGGTACAGTTACTAAGGGAATTGTTGCAGTTGTTAAATGAATCATGTGATTGTTAAGTGAATCTGGCTTCCTCATTGACTTTGCTTGACAGAAGGTCACAAAAGGTGATCGCCTGACCCCAGAACACAGCAACCGTCATAAATATGAAACAGTTGCCAAGCATCCGAATTTTGATTATATGACCCTGGGGATGCTGCAACAGTCATACTTACGAACACCGGTCAGGAATCACTTTTTTCGGTGCTATTATAACTTAAAACGGTCACTAAACAACGGTTTTAAGTCGAGAATTTCCTGTACTGTACCACATATTTTAAGATATTTGGAACTCCAGAGGACACACTTATTGTCTATTCAAATGTCAAGGTATTTGGTTAGGCAAGGTGAAAACGTTAGTGATTTTTATTTTGGTGAATCAGTTTTGTCAACCCTTGTGGATATAGAATAGCCAATATGCTTTGAGGAGAGATGTGTCATTTCAATTGAAAAAACAATTGAAAGAAAATGACTTTTATCCACTGCAAATGTATGATAGCTGAAACAATATTCTTGATTGAAATTGTGAACTCTTTGCAGGGCAGTTAAAAATCTGTTCTTTACTACAGGATTATTTCTTGAATATGCAGACTGTCCACTGACAATCTGCATCCATGTTTTATGCATGTATACACTTCTAAAGAATTTTAAATGCCCCACATACATCTGAGTTAAAACAAATGCAGCCCAGATGGCAATTTTATTTTATGTCTAAATCTTCCTAGGCAAGGGCTGATTTCAAGGAGATCGGTGTAACATTTTTGGGATGATAAAGGCAATAGTTGGTAGGAAAATGAAGTAAAACAGAAACAGGCAGGATTTGGGAAAATAGCAAGGGAATCTGTCACTGTTTTTAAACCACGTTAAGCCTGTTTTGTGGGTTAAACTACAATTTTTCTGTTTCTCACACAAAACTGGGAATCTGAGCCATAGTTCTAATTAGACAGGAGCACATCAATAAATGCCTATTCTACTCCTAAATGTCCGATTCAAATTCTTTTGAATTACCAGGAACAGCTTTCTTTAAGATAGGCATACTTTTTACCAGGTGATTCAAACCATAACTGTGAAATCCCTTGTATTTAGTGCTTTCAAACCTTGCCTATTCTGCCTAGTTCTGTACCGTTATTTTAAATAACAATTTCAAGTAATAATACTTCAATTTCTGTGAAAATAAGCATAGTATAGCCATTTTTGAGATAGTGCTTTAACTCAAATCCATGCTTGCTGGGGAATCCTGGGACTTGGTCCATACAGCTTCAAGCTGCCAAAGTAAGAAACACTGAACTAGACAGAGTGCAGAAGAGCACAAATGTGCTGAAACACCTATTAGGCATGCTGTCAGGGGATTCTTAATATCATAGTCCATCATAAATGTAAGCTGACATTTGGTTGTTTTGTTGTGCCAACATATATATTATTGTTTTTCCCCATAAAAAAGGGGAAAAGTGCATTGTGGCTGGGGTCACATACAGCACTCTATATTTTGCTCATAAGGAGTCTTTTGAGTAATAAGAAATTACTGTTTCTGCACTTATTGTCACTCATCCCAGAAACTAAGCAATACTACGTAAGTAATACATAAAAATTGAATGTGTATTCTGAAACTATTCTGCTGTAAAGCAAAGTATATGTATTATAAATAAATCAGCCTGTTTTTGTGCAATTATATAATGAAATTTAGAAGACTGAAGGATTTTCCTGTGTACCGTAGAGCATAGGATTTTGAAAGAGGATCAGAATGTGCTAATTGAATTGGGTAGGAACAAAGAAAGTACAGAAGGAATTAAAGAGCAGTATATGCTGGAAATGAGAATGGACAGGAAACAAGGAAGTGATCTTTCATAGAAAAATAAGAATTCTAGCTCTGAAGCTTTTCACTTCTTAAAATAAGATACACTTTCACAATAATATGTAGTTAAAGCATGCCCACTTGTCAACTGAACAGAAAAATGTAAGCATCTGCTTAGATTTTTTAGTAAGACTTAAAACATGCCTGATTTAAAGGGAAACTGGATAAAGAGTGATCTTCTCCAACTTGATGCCCCCCCAAAGTGTTAGAAAAAAACCCAAGATAAATATGGTTACTGAGGATAAAGGGGGGTATAGTCCAATGTATTTTGTAGATTGTATCTTATGTAGGAATAGTTGTATATTGCCAAATAGGAAGTAATTTCTTACTACCTATAATTGTGAACAAGAATGGAAGAATCTGAGATATTTAATTCCTGATTCTTGCTGTTTTAGATGGGGAAGCTCCAGTTCTGCTTCAGCCAACAAATGCAACTGAGAAAACCCAGCTTATTGGTGACAGTCATCGCAGCTACCGCACAGAATCATAAACCATCAGCTTTTAGAATTTGAAGGAGTATAAATGACAAGTTCTGGATTGTAAAGCATTGTTAGAACATGAAAAACATTAGGACACTGTGCACACCATATACCATCAAATTGACTTGAGCCCTAATTCTAAGAAAATGGTCTACTATAATATTGTTTCCAAAACTGTTGCATGCGTGAATACTACAAGTATAATAGGAACAAACTATTTTTAAAATACATGCATTTCCAATATTGCTAGAAACATGACACACAACATGCTCTTCTCATATTACATATGAAAGTCCCTAATATTGTGTGTCTCTAGTGGTCTCTAGTGAATTTAAAATCAGTAAGGTTGTTTTAGTACTGCTTCTTCTCAAGTCCTAGAAGTGTTTAAAATGGCTGACATCCTTACTTTTCTCTGCACTGTTACAATTATTTTAATCTTAGTGTGCTTCTTCACCCATATAATTTTTCTTAAATGCAATACTGCTTTTCTTACTATTCCTTCAGTAGATTGTTTTCCCCTGGAGAATACATGTATAAAACAACATGTAATATTAATAGGTTTGTTTTGTCCATGGAGGATTATTGCACAGTTCTGTTACTATTTGGGAAGCTTAGAAAACTGAGAGTTTGGGAATAAATTAATTTGCATTTGGGCATGCTGTAGATATAAATAATTGAAAAGTTACTGTATCTCTCTTCAGCAACTGTAATGTCTGTGACTCTACTTTTGTTCAATGAATATATGATTCATTGATACATCAGATTTCGATTTGACATATTCAAGTTTCCTTCACTGCAAAATACACGACAACCAGAAATCTATATTTCAATAATTTTAAACTTATTTACTTACCAGGTATATGTCTAATAATTGAAAACCAATACAATTTGTATACCACATCTGTGCTTCTGATACCAACTTGTAATCTAGTTCTTAGAATTATATTTAAAGATTAAATAATATATATTTTCAGATAAATATAGGTAGATTTGAACTCTAAAGCAATATTTTGAGCATGCAATTTGGATTTAACTTCTGCATATCAGTTATTGTCATGCTTTTGTTTAATCAAGGAGAGATTAACAATGGCTGGAAATCTGTCCCCAGTCTTTGGAATGAAGCAAACTGTTAACAATATGAATTTATATAGAAATAGTAAGACCAACTCTAAACATCCTACTCTGTGGAAAGTGAATTCAGACAACCTCATTTTATAAAACTTACATTGTGTATACACAGAAACAGTCTTGAGAATGGTTTAAGTGAAAGATTTCAAGCAGAGGTCAGTTTTGTAGTAAAGACTATGTACAACTGGGTTGTGCTTATGGAAAAGAACAAGTTTTCCAGTTGATGAATGCAAATCCAATCATGGCTATTGCCCTGTGGGATGCACATATTTACTGAGAAATAAAATCTTAATGCATTTCTTGGATTTTACATCCAAATAATCATGGACTTAATTAAGCTAGAAAGTTAATAATTTGAAAGAATGACAGAAAAATATAGCAGGAAAAAAGTCAGGATATCAAAGACTAGTCTAGTGATGTCTAAATAAACATATAGACCTACAAATCTGTAAAAGAACAAACATATTCCATTTTAGATAACCTAAAGTCATACAATATTCATTAGCCATTTGACAACACAGCATTTGCTTTTCATTACATGGCTAGTAGGACAAGGAATATAAAACAAATCCTGTAAAATTAGAAATGTACAGTAATATAATCTTGATTACATGTGTAGATATTGTTGGTAGTCAATTCAAAATGTATTTTGTATACTGCATTTCACTTTGTGCTGATCAATATATTAACTGAATAAATATTCCATATAAGATCTACATATCTACTTTTTTTCATGAAAAAAAATCTTGTTTTTCTAATTTCCAGAACACTATCATTTTCTTCTACTACTACTGTGTCTTTTTAAAAGGGGTTATTTTGGCTTAAAATATAGTTTGGCTTTGCAGTGGCATTTGGAAGATTACTCTCCTAAGAAGAAATATATCCAGGATTAAAACAGAAAATAATTTAATGGAATCATTTGAAATGATTGAAATATTAATTCCACATGTATTTAATAATTTCCCATTTATCCCATTAATTTCGGATTCTGCTAAATCTTTGTTTGCTCAGTCTTTTTAAAGTCTAATCCCCATTTCAATGTTTTTGACCTACACCCCCCCACACACACACACACACACACCTTCTCTTGTTGCCTTTTATGTTGTTTCTATTTTTGCGTGGAGCAATTGCCCAAACCCTCCAAGGCAGACGTTAATCAGGTTTTCTCCCTTCCTCGTTTTCTGCCAAACGGAGTACTGTACTCTTTTTCCGCTCTGTCAGTTCTTCTTGCTTTCAGTATCTCCCTTTTTCAGTGTTCCTTTTAAAATGAAAAAAAAAAACAGCTCTTTTGTCTGCAATAAAAGGTTTTTATTTTGGTTTAAATGTATGTTCATTATCTATTTCTTACGACTGAGTTTTTTTCCTCCGGATTTCTGTTCCCTCTTCCTCTCCCTTCCTTGCCCTCGCCTCTATGGGCGTGGATGTGGGGGCACACACGTGCATCTTCCTCGGGCTGGTCTGCAGTACACACAACTGATGCTTATATACTTAGCAAAATGCTCCTTTATGTAAACATTGCATTTTTCCTTCAACTTCTAAAGTAACAAAAATGCTCCAGTTTAAGCTATTTTTCCCACTTTCTCCATCCATGGATTTTTGTTTGTTTTGTAGAAAGCTATAAATACAGTTTTAAACTGCACTGGCTTGAGCAGAGATTTGTGCCACAGCAATGAACTCTTCTGCATGGCGCGTAGGTAAGGCTGCTTTAACAGATTATCGCCGTCACCCCAAATAAATATGAAGAATCATGCAATAACAGCAGCCAGAAGAAAAAAGGGTTGAAAGAAGAAATAAATCTAAACTACTTTAAGCCAATTAGTCGAGGATTTTCTGTTTATTATTTCAGTTGGGCTTTAATTTACGTCTGCGGGTGGCTGACAAATTGAGGGATTGCGCTAATATCCTTTTACATATACACACATATACCCATCCATCCTCCATCCATCCAAGTCTGTGAGTTCCGCTTAATATCGCAGTTCGCTGTTTTCCTGGGAAGCGCCTTCTCTCAAATGAAAGTCCGTTTGACAGTAAGTTAGTTTCGTTTTATTAAAGTAATGTAGCAAAAGTGACTTATTTATTCCTAACACCTTTTTGTTTCTCACCGAAATCATCAGCAAATCAAAAACAAGGTCATAAAGTTTTGTTTCCTCTCAAAGAATGAAGGGCAACTTCAGAAATAGTAACAAAGGATAAAAAGCCTCCTTCGAGCCGGAATCGAACCAGCGACCTAAGGATTTCAGTACGAGTCACTCTACAGTCCTCCGCTCTACCAGCTGAGCTATCGAAGGGATATGTTAAGCGTCTTTTTGCTACTGAGTGTAAAGTGCGTAAGTAGAATTGCTTGTTAAATTGAGAGAGCCGGCGAGATCGCAAGATGGCGCTGAAGATCGCGTGTGTCGAAGATGTTCTGGCTTCTTTAGTGAAGTCAGCGGGTCAGTATTTCTGCAACTCCAAAATGGGAGAGCGTGTCAGGAAACGCGGAGGGCCCCGGACTGTTGGATTGATAAGAGAAGGGGACAAAAAAGCGAAGCGTATTTTTAATACGTATTTTTAAAGGAGACAAATCTTCTAGAATCGAAGAACTTGTATGAGCTCAAAGCGAAATGGCTGGATTGCATGTCCTATGTTTATCTGTTTCAGGGTCTTTTCAAAATAATTAACAGCTAAAGTGTCTAAACATAAAACAGAAAATTATAAGTTATCTAATTTATTTTATGCGATTGAATTGGAAAACAGTCTGATTTGAGATATCCCGTTTGGACATGTAAAGTAATTCAGGAGTCGACCTCTGGAAAGAGGAAAATCTAGACCTGGTGCATTGTATTACTAATGATCTGTTAAATTTATTCTGAACTAGATTCGAGTGCTCCTTACCAGATTTGAAAAAAACAATTTCATGGAGATTGTTTTTTAATGCATATACATTAACATTAAAGAGCTCCCGTCATTTGCAAAATGAACTTTTCGAGCCAGGCAGGAGTCGAACCTACAATCTTCTGATCCGTAGTCAGACGCGTTATCCATTGCGCCACTGGCCCTCTGTGAGAAACACTTTCTTGTAAAAATCTAAAATAATAAAAATGTATTGGTTCAGTGAGCTTTCAGGTCCGATTTGAGTTTCTTCCATACATCAGATTACACAGATTGCTGTAAAAATTGATTCAGGAATGCGTCTGTGCTCTATGTGGGAATAATTAATACAAAGTCTACTCTATTTTGGCAGCTTATATATCTCTTTCCGAGCAATGTTTGTATTCCTTCGATAGCTCAGCTGGTAGAGCGGAGGACTGTAGGTGTATTGGAGATGGCTATCCTTAGGTCGCTGGTTCGATTCCGGCTCGAAGGAGGCTTTTTGTTTTTTTTCATTCCTATGTACATTTATTGATGGCATATGCCTATTGAAGAATGTGCTTTGAAATGAATTTAAATTCTATACGTTTTAATGGCTGAAAGAAAATAAACCATTTCATTTGAAATAAATCTTCACATCAGCCACCCAAGTGGACTAATGAAGAACTGTGTCAGATGCCCAGTTGGAGAAAGAAGGAAAATAAAAACTGAATGTTTTCTAAACATTTGCTAAACATTCAATCAAAAACTCTGTAACATATTACAGTATATTAATACTTTACCTGATTAATCAAAAATATATTGCAGCCTTCATGCAGCTTTCTGTACTCAATTCATGTTCATCATTACTGTGTGACCCAGTGCAATTCAACACTTTAGTTCTAGACTGCATTCACTGCTTTGATCAATCTGTGATCCTATGAAAGCAAATACTTGCACACATTCAGTCTCTTCACCATAAATTGTTATTTTAATATTTCATTCTTCGCAATGTTCTTGAAAGCTTGATCTTTTTGATGTTTAGTAAGAGGCCAAATTCCCACTTCCTTCTTTAATCCTTTTAACCAGATGTTTCAGGCCTTCTTTTGTTTCTGAAAGGAGAGTTGTGTCATCAGCATGTCAAAGACTGTTCATGTTCCTTCCCCCAATCTTTTCTCCAATTTTTGATGCTTCAAGTTCCAGCTTTCTCATTATTATTTCTGCATACTGGTTGCATAAGAAAAATGAAAGAATGCAACCTTGTCACACTCCTTCCTCTACCTTGAGCCAATCAGTAACTCCATGTAGTGGTCTCACAGTGGCTTCCTGATCTGTGTACGCGACTACATCAAATTGTCTACATGTGCTGGCACTCCTAGATCTTCTAGGGTTCTCCACAGCTTGTCATGATCAACACAATCAAAGACTTTCTTTTAGTCAATACAGTAGATGTAGAAGTACTTTTGATATTCTTGAGATTTTTCCATGATCCACCACACATTTGCAGTATGATCGTAAGGGCCATTACCCCTTCTGGAGTCATCTTGAACATCTAGTGCTTCCCTTTTGTATAACCTTAAGGAAAATCATGCTAACATGAGGAATGAAGGCAATTGTACAATACTTGGAGCAATCCCTGAACTGGCCTTTTTGGCAATGGAACGAACACTGATCATTTCCAATCTTGCGGCCATGTGTTAGTTTCCCATATTTTCTGTCAGACGCCTGTAATGGTTATGGGTGGCATAGGCCTCAGCAATTTTGCAGGGATAGTATCAACACCTGGGACCTCGTTGTTTGGCAGTAGGCTCACTGCCCACACACATTCTTCCTGAAGGATGGCTGATTTTATTTCTTCTTCTCTTTCCTCATCATTCTGAAAAGGCTGGACCTCTTTGTTACTGGCATACAGCTCTTCTCTATATTCTCACTAAAGTATGCCAGCATAATTTACTCATTCCTAGTAGCTGGTCTCTACTTTGCCTTGTTTAAGGTATATTGACTGGTGGATTCCCTGTTAGCAGGGGAAAAACATCTACCATCCACTTTCCCTAAGGTGGATTGAAGCTATGGCTGAGGCTAAGGCTGTGGGAAGAGGCAAGCTTTCTTAGATGGTTAGTCCCACATCTGATGCAAATACAGAGGTGCAGCATTTGCATGAATATGACATTACACACATGCCATCATTTATCCCCCCCCCATCCGCCTTTGTTCCCCACAGTCACCCATGTGTTCTATGACTAAATTTCTCAAAGGTTATTACAAAAATGTAATGTAAAATACAGGGATGAAAAATATTTTACAAGCATAAAGACAGCCTGAAGATTATGTCAGAAGATGGTTCATCTAGTTCAATGTTATGCCTCTAGCAATGACATCACACATAAATCTGGACAGCTTATCAAGAAGGTATAACAGGGCCTGCCAAATCTCCCATACCATTCATTCTCACATTTGATTAAGTGATATTGCCTGTAGCGACGAAGGCTCAGTTATCATGGCTAATACTGCTGTGCATTTGTTCAATGTATAATGTGCTCATAGCCTCCATTTGATTGGCTACACTGGTTCACTGGCATTCCTAATGCTGAATGAACAAACATAACCAAATAGTTACAGTCCAGCTTTCTTAACTATTCAGGAACCCGACAATTTGATTTTAATAAAACCACATGTCTGAAAACGTTAAAACAGAAATGTTAAGACAAGTTAGAGGCAAAAGACCTCTGTGGTCCTATTGTTCACTGATAATAATAATATTGTTTGTTGCAGAATTTGGCAAATGCATTAACTGAATGATTACTTTATATTGTTTAAAACAGTAAAATAATTTCTTTAATCTATATTAATAAAATACTTTGGTGCTATGGAGTCATCAAAATTCAATGCAATTCAATGTAACATAAAAATCCCATTACTTTTCCTCACCCTCCTAGGTCTCTAGGCCATGCTTCACATCCCTTCCATTCTCAACCTGAGCAACTTTAAGATGTGTGGACTTCAACTCTCAGAAATCCCAGCCAGAATTTATGGGAATTCTGGGAGTTGAGGTCCACACACTTTAAAGTTGCTCAGGTTTTAAAAAACTACATTAAACAATGTCTTCTTCTTGGACCAAGGGTTTCTTGCCTTATCTTGGCAGAGCCTGTCCTGTGGAACAGCAGCCCCACAGGGATCTGGGTCATCTTGCTCCTATTAGCTTTTTGTAAGGCCCCTAGGTTTCCTTAGGAGTTTGGACAACATCGGCTATAAATGGGATTTTAGGATTGGAATGTATTGTTTATCTTGGGCATCATAGACTATTGTTTTTAATCTGTGCCACCCAGTCATTTCTGTGAGATCCGCAGCCATATGCATTATATACATAAATTTAGAATAAATAAGTAGACAAATAAAATTATTTTTGTTTCTGAATATTAGCACTTTAATATTAGCATTTTCTTTAAATTCACCATTTTACTACTATCCTGCATTTAGCCAGAAGTAAGTCTAGAAGGGCTTACTTTCAACTCTGTGTAAGTTTTGTGCTGGCACTTTGTTTCTGAATATTCAAAATAATGCATTACATCAGTTATCATTTTTGTCATACAATAAAAATGCTAAGTGCTAAGGAAATAGAAAACTTTTGCAAAATACAGTTTGCTACAGTAAAGCGCAGTGGATATTTGGCTTAAAGTTATGATGCAAACTGCTCTTACAATTCTGTGATGAAGTATTAGCAAATAACAGCACAGATGGCTTTGCCCTAAGATTAGGCCTCACATGCCAGACATGATCTGGAAAACTGTCATTTTAAAAATAACTTTCAAACAAGTGCCAAGTGTTGAGTGATGCATATGTCTAATAAACAGCTAGAAACATAGCAATGCCCAGGGCTGGAACTTAGTCCTGGAAGTGAAATATGGCCATGGAATTATCACCTAGATTCAGCCAACAATGGCAGCAGGCCATCACCATTTTTCTAAGTAACTGGGGATAAGCTTCCAATTTTGGGATGTATGTGTGCATGGAGAGAGAGAGAGAGATGAAAGAGAGACAGAGAGAAAGAGAGGCAGAAGTCAAACCATGTATGTATGCACCAAAACCATGTGTGCACCAAAAATACCATCAAAGCTTATGTATATTGCTAAAGAGTTGTATTGGATGAGATTGATGTTTGTTAGTTTCAGCTTTCTACCCTGCTGTTCATATCGAAACTCCCCAGTTAGTTTGTAAACAGTAATAGTAACAAGAATCAATATGCAGCTAAAAATGCCAAATTTAATCTAAACATCTGGCTGACTGTGAGACCAACCACAATAATAATAATTGGTGTGTTAACTGCTGCAGTCCAACAGCATCCAGTTGAAAACAAGCTCTTTCCACTTGAGCAGAAAAGAAATTGCTCAAACAGCAGAGGAACAAAATATCAGCTCCTAATTGACAAGATGATTTTGGAAAACTGCAAAAGAAGGAAGATCAACTTGAACATAGCTTGGATTAATTAGCTTGACTCCTGCCACATGAAGCTGTTTTTGCCCTCTCACGATGCCTGGAGGCTGTAGGGATCTAGACGAGGGACCAGAGAGTTAGACTGAATCCTGCAAGACTGAGTGGCTTTGGGTGCATGGAGCCTCAGGATCCGAGTGGTTGTCATTTTAGTTCTGGATCGGGTTGCAATACCCTGTTCAGACCCAGTTGTGACCTGGAACATGACTTCATGGGCTCAGTTACTCAAGCCCTGGTCACCTCTCGCCTGGACTACTGCAATGCAATTTACAGTACATGGGGCACTTTTGAAGTCTATTTGGATGCTTCAGCTAGTGCAAACGGCAGGAACGAGAGCAGTCTTTGGGGCCCCTAGAATAGCCCATATTGTACCTCTGCTCTGCAAACTTCACTGGCTACCAGTCTCCTTCCAAATGCAGTTCATGATGTTGGTTATGACCTTTAAAGCCCTTAATGGCATAAATCCAGGCTACCTGATGGATCACCTTATCCTGCCAGGACAAGCCCATCCTACTCACGCTGGCAGAGAGGGCCTACTTTGGATCCTGTCAGTCAAAGAACTCTATCAGGATCCAGAATAAGACCCTTTTCTGAAATAGCACCCACTGTTTTGTTGAGGGAAGAAAAAGACATATTTACTCCACTCCATTTTTACACATGTCTGAAACAGGATCAATAGGGAGTTTTTACTTTATCTCAGGAACTTTATTTTCTTCACTGCAATGCTCTAAAAATAATGAGGGTTGTCAAGCTGGGCTTTTCTTCATTATTTATCAGTTTCCTTCTGTATAAAGGTAGTATTCAACTTAAAATCATTCATTTAGCAACCATTTGAAGTTATAACGGCATGGAAAATTGTGACTTACGACCAGTCCTTGCACATATAACTATTGCAGCATCATCATGGTCACAATCAAAATTCATGTGCTTGGCAACTGGCATGTATTCACAACAGTTGAAACATTTCAGGGTCATCTGATTGTCATTTATGGCCTTCCCAATTGGCTTCCAACAACCAAAGTCAATGGAGAAAGTCAGATTCGCTAAACAACTGCCTGATTCATTTAACTGCAGTGATTCACTTAACAATCACGGCAAAAACAGTGCTAAAACTTTTGTTATTAAGCAACGCAGTTAAAAATCAGTTGTACCTGCTTCTAAAATCAGTTGCAACTGATTTTTAACTGCCTTGCTTAACAACAAAAATTCTGGTCTAAATTGTGGTCATAAGTCGAGGACTACCTATACTATAGTCCAGGGGTCCCCAACCGGTGGGCTGCGGCCTATTCGCAACCGGGCTGTGTGAGTGGCAGGCCGGTGCATGTGCGTACACGCACAGCCCAACTCATGCGAGCAGTGGGAGCTAACCCTTGCAGCCCCACTTGCATGAGCAGAGGGCACCGGCACTCACAGCCCCACTTGCGTGAGAGACAGATGCCAGTACTTGCAGCCTACTTGCGTCTTCAAGGAAAAACAAAGAAAGTCCAATTGCCTCTTGATAAAGCACCTTTGGGTCAATTCTTAATAGCACCATTTTTTCTGATTACCTCAATTGAATATTGAACAACTAGAAAATATACAAGAGGTTACTTTAATTAAGAGTCAGCACTTCTAATAATGCTTTCATTTTCTCTTAAAACGCAAGTGGTCATTGTTCTGTTCTTGCAAAGCAGACATCGAGACGAGGCAGGTTCACAACAAAGGATCTCTTTATTAAGTACATTCACAGAACAGAAGCAAGAACACAATGGCAACTGGCCTTTTTATACTCCCCTTGCAAGGGGATGCACGGCCAATCATTGCAGGCCATTCTCCCGCCCTGCGCATGCGCGCACGGCCGGAGACAGCCTGTCTGGGTCCCGGGCAGACACGTGGTCTGTCCGGGTCTCTGCAACCTTCCTGCAGCCTTTCTGAGCAAGGCCCAGGACATAACACCCCTCCCCCCTTGGATTAAACAATAAGTAAGCAAATGGTTTAATACTTCACATAAACACAACATGGCAGGCCAGTTAGCATGTTATACCATCCACCTTACTCCTTGCAACCTATTACCTTCAGGTCCCAATGGAGTCCACGGACTTTCACTCTTTGACAATATTCGCACCGCAACCTACAATTGTTTTTGTTTACCCCCTCAGATGGCGAGGACTAATACCCCTCCTGTATAGTGAACAGGGATCTTACATATTCCCCTAAATGCTTAGGAGGACCCTTGACCCACTCTGATCTTCGTGGAGCCAGATTAGGTGCAGGTGCGATTGTAGGTGTGGGATTAGGAATAGGTGCCTGGAGTGCCTGCTCCCAGTTTGCGCAAAACAAACCAGGACTTTGTTGCCCAGAAGACTCAGGGGTTCCCCCTGACTGCTGACTGGCTGGATCCACCAGACCCAAACCAGAGTTCCTTGGTGTGGTTGAGTTCCCTGAGTCCCTTGGTGGGGTGGAGTTCCCCAGAATTCCATGGGACTCCTCTTGGGAGCACTGTCCCTCGAGCCCAAGACCAGCAGCAGGAGTACCTTGAGTAGCCGATTTACGGCCATTTGCCCCTAGCCAGGGGCCTCTGCCAGAGTCAGGAGCCGCCTCCATGGCAAGACCCCCACCTGGAACATGTGTAGGAACATTTGGATAAGCGCCCTCGTGGAGAGACTGTGGTCCACAATTGTAATTGGGGTCCCCCTCCCCCCCGAGAGCAGAGCTAGGAGCGGAAACGTGGCCAGGAAGCCTCCAGCGCACTTGGTCAATGTGGTGTCTAAGCACACAACCATCCTCTAAGGCCACTTCGTAGGATAGTGGTCCAGAGACCTTGCATACCACAGCAGGTACCCAGATATATCCATGCCCATAGTTTCTGGACCATACCGGATCACCCACTTGGAGTCTCCGAGGTGTCCGCGGTTGTGACACCTGTGAAGCCACCCGGTCTGGGTGCAGCCTGTCCAGCTTTGTGATGAGTCTGCGACCCCAGCGGAGTTCAGCTGGGCTCTTTCCTGTAGCTGTGCAAGGTGTGATGCAGTGTGCAAGGAGAAAATCGGCTAACCTGTGATGCCAGGGTCCTTGAGTGTTTCTCTTTAATGCTTCCTTGGTGGTACGCACCATGCGTTCAGCCTGACCGTTGGTGGCAGGGTGAAAAGGAGCAGACGTAGCATGCCGGATCATGTTGGCTTGAAGAAAAGCCTGAAACTCAGAAGAGGTAAATTGGGGGCCATTGTCTGAAACAAGGACATCAAGAAGACCATGGGAAGCGAAGATTCCTCGGAGCACCTGGATGGTCCTGGCAGTAGTGGTGGAGGATACAGGAATGACCTCTAGCCACTTGGAATGGCTATCCATGAGGAGAAGGAAGAATTGCCCCTGAAAGGGCCCAGCATAGTCAATGTGTACGCGTGACCATGGAGTGAGTGTCTCCTCCCACCTATGTACAGGGGCCTGGGGCATCTCAGGCCGTGACTGTTGGCACACTTGGCACCCTTGAATCTGGGCCTCGATGTCCTTATCGAGTCCAGGCCACCACAGATGGCTACGCGCAAGCGCCTTCATCCTCACAATTCCCGGATGTCCCTCATGCAGAGAGAGCAAGACTCTAGTCCTCAATGAGGCCGGGATGACTACTCTGCTTCCCCACAAGATACACCCTTTGAATGTAGAAAATTCATGTTTTCTTTATTATAACAAGTTTTATTGAATTTTTTTTTGTTTTACAACCAAGTGCTTAGGACTCATCGTGGAGATAGGGCACTCCATAGAACAAAGTAAAAAATCCTAGACCATAATCAAATCCATAATTTACATCAATATTCACTCAGACTAAAATCTTAGACTAGAGATCTCACAAATATTAGCTCAATCAAAGTCTCTATAGGCCATTTTACCCGTCAGATAAAGTTTTAACACACATTTTTAAACCTAATTCTAGCTTTCTTTTTATGCCAAGTAGGTTTCCACAATAGGGCCTTTAGCTCCTCCCATCTTATTACTTGGCTATACACATTTTCCCACAATTGCGTCTGATCGTAGTCTTCTTCTCTTTTTTCCAGTTTTGTCTGTACTATGTAATCAGTCTTAATCAGTATGGTGATTATTCGTTGTTTGTTCATATTGTCAGCATTTTTAATGTCTCGTATTTGAAAGTCCATTTCTGTTGCTTTTAAGATTATAGATGCTTTAGTTGAATTTTTCCTTTGGTCATCCGAAATCTCCATCATTTGTATATCAAGTGTAGCCTCTTCCTCTTCAGTAGGTTGTAAATATAAATCCTCCATTTCATTAAGTTGTAAATCCAGTTGTGTGTCATGATCAGCCAAAGCTTGAGATTCCATTTCTAATTCTGTAACATCCTTTTTCCTGAGCATTCTAAAATGTTCTCTTAATTCCTCTTTCATTTCCAAAAAATTTTCTAGTATAAGTCCATAGTTAAGCTGTGAGTGGGATTCCTTTCTTCGTTTATTTTTTTAGTGAAAGTTCAGCTTAAAAAATAGATTGCAATATTATAAAATATAAAATCCAAACAGAAATAGGAAAACAAGTAATCAAGCCCAGCACAAAGATAAAGACAGCAAAAATCCCAGTCAGTATTGTGTATATTTTATATTATAAAGACAAACAAACTAGGAATAGAAATTGAGCAAGTTACAAAAGATATATCAGTGTCTTAGCGTCACGTCGAGTTCAGGAAATGAAAGTTAGCTGCAAATAGTTACATTGTTACCATAATGCAGTCTGGGCTTCACGCCAAGTTCAGAGATACATTGTAACCATACAATCCACAAATCCGCCCAGAAAGCCGGAGAGTTTTTTTTCTTTCTTTTTAAAGTAGATAAAAATGTTCAGAAGGGGGGGAGGAAGAAAAACACTCCACCCCCCTCCCTAGAAATTTCCACTTAAGCTGAAAACAAGCAAGCAGAGAGAAAGAGTCACAGTAGGAATTTTTTCTTTTTTTTCAGGATCCCCCGAATTCCAACAGTTCAAATAAACAATAAAAATTTGTTATTTTTTTTCCCAAAGCTCGTTTCCCCGAGTATTCGAACGCTGCTTTCTCCAGAGAGGGAAATAATTTTAAAAGCTTTTTACAGGAAAGTAAAAAGATATCAAGAGGGAAGGAAAGGTCTCACCCGGATCTTCCACGGTGGTTCTTTTTGCTTAGATGTTGCTGTGACTTTCGGCTGGAGCAGCTAAGTGATCGGCCATGTTACTGGCCGATCTTTTCCCCGTCGGCCCAAAGGTGATTTTCTCGGACCGCAGAGGGAGCCGCCGACACACAGCAAAGTAGCAGTTTTCAATTCGTCTTCTTGGATCTTATTCACCTTGAAATAGTTCTCGACGCGAGCTACATAAGAGCTCCATCGTTCTGGGTGCGAAGTATCGAATTCGACAAGACGGCCCAGCTTGGACATCGTTGTGACCGATAGCCTCTTCGACGTCTCTCACCGCAAGGAAGGAGAAGGGGTCCCACGAAGCCAAGCCCACCTCCAGTGTCTTCGTACTGGCAGGCGGTTGCTTCTCCTGGACGCCGCGCTTCTCTTTGCTTCAGGCCTTCAGGTGAGTTGGCCTAGCTTCTTTTCCTTTGGCTTCCTATGCAGCGGATCCCACCTTCGTCGCCAATGTTCTGTTCTTGCAAAGCAGACATCGAGACGAGGCAGGTTCACAACAAAGGATCTCTTTATTAAGTATCACAGAACAGAAGCAAGAACACAATGGCAACTGGCCTTTTTATACTCCCCTTGCAAGGGGATGCACGGCCAATCATTGCAGGCCATTCTCCCGCCCTGCGCATGCGCGCAAGGCGGGAGACAGCCTGTCTGGTTCCCGGGCATACACGTGGTCTGTCCGGGTCTCTGCAACCTTCCTGCAGCCTTTCTGAGCCTTGCTGAATGACTCAGCAAGGCCCAGGACATATTGTAACAGTCATACTATGTTATAATAATTATACAATGCTTGCAAGCTGTTACCTATTTGAATAGTAGCAAGTACCTTTCTTTGAAACTGTACTTTTATTTGAAGATGGCTATCCTAATATGGGTGATCCTTGTTTAACAACCATTCATTTAGTTACCATTTAAACTTATGATGGTGCTGAACGAACGGTACTCATGACCAGTTCTCAAAGTTCCAACCGTTGCAGTGACTGTCATATGATTGCAATCCAGGCACTCACACCTGGCTTGTCTTTACAACATTGGAGTGCCCTGCAGTCACATGACCACTATTTGCAACTTCTTTGCCAATTTCCTACAAGCAGAGCCAATGAGGAAGCCAGCAGGAGGCTGTAAATAGTGACGTCTCATTTAACAACCTGTGATGATTCGCTTAACAAAAGCAATCAGAAGTGCCAGGATTCCTGTCACTAAGTCATGAAACATGAAATTGTGCTTTATGACTACATTGTTTAGCAAAAGAAATTCCAGTGCCAATTACTATTGATAAATGAGTATTGCCTGAAATATTTTTGTTCAGGTAAAACTCAGTATTTCCTTGTGTGACAAGGTGGCTTACAATGGTAAAATCCTGTGCAATTAAATAAAAACAAATATAAAATCCAAACATTAACATTTATAAACCTTAGGAACTAAAATCACCGGCCAGGTTAAGTTCAACTTATTCATGTAGTCAACTTATATTGACTACATGGACACAACCGTGCAGAAAAGAAAAGACATAAATGCAACTCTGAAGTATCCAATAAAATCAACTCAGGGAAAGGCTTGAAAGAAGAAATCAGTCTTCAGAGTGCATGTATTTTGGAGATCTTGCAGTGATTATCACCAGGCTGAGGAGGATGCTTAGGAGGAAAAAGGAATAACCGTAGTTTTGTTATGCACAAAATGTAATACTGTATACATTTATTTTGCAGCATCTTGTGCTTTCCATATTGGAATGAAAGTTTTAAAAAATGATAAGAACAACTTCCATTCATTAGTGACTTTAACACACGTTTTTCCAAAGACAGAGTTGTACATCTGTGCAGACATTACTGGCAACTGTCAAAATCTTCCTTCCCCCCCCCTTTCCCCCCCTTCCATACCAAACACAAGAATGTGGCTCTCTCACTCTTGTAGGCTGTCACCTGTCTAAATCTGTCCTTGTGTCAGAGGCATATATGGAGAAAATGAGTCTGGCAGCCAATTGCGTTCTGCTTCTAAAATAAACTCTGCTCCTTTTGCTCTCCATTAAAACAATGTCCTCCAGGGAAAGATTTTCAAAGGACATTTGATCTTGCCAGCTTGGGAATTCTTTTGAGCGACCTAACCCGGAAGCACCCTGATTCTGAGTCTATGATCCTTGCAATCGCCAGGAGATGAGCGCCACTCTGAATTATAAGTCTTTTTCTAAAGAGCAGCAAACTATGGATAACTTGGAGAAGCAGCTTATTTGCCCCATCTGTCTAGAAATGTTTACTAAGCCAGTGGTTATCCTTCCATGTCAGCACAATCTCTGTAGAAAATGTGCCAGCGATATCTTCCAGGTATGTTGATTTAAACATTTAAGCCTCCAATTAACATTATATCTAGCTTAATGATCTCATACTACAGAATCAGGAGAATATTTCTATGTTGGTTTAATTACCAGGATTTTATTTAAATAAGGAGAAAATTAATTAGAGGAAAAGTTGTTTGTTATTTATCTTATGTGTGATTTTGGATCCCTTGCATTTGGAAATGTCCCTTTTATTTATATGAACTGAACTGTTATTTCAAGTATTTAGAGCTAATAACACATAAACTCATTCCTGTTGTTCCTCAACACCTCTAAAAATGGCAAATTTCTCTCTAGCTTAATTTGTCATATTCTTAGCTTCCAAGCATTGAACAAAATGATACTGAAACTTATTTATCTTTTTTTCTACTTTTTCGAGATTTGACTTCATGTGAAGTCCACTAATACCACAACAGTGACTACATTAACACATTAGATCATATCTTAAGTAGATGGTATGATAAGTATCTTGTGATGTGCAGAATAATTGAGAAATAATATACGATTGGCTTTACAACTTTGTTTTATTGCTTGGCAAGAACAGGCCTCCAATCCATATCTTCCAACCAGAGGAGGCACCACTGTGGCTTCAGGAGGTCGATTTCGCTGCCCCTCCTGTAGACATGAAGTAGTTCTTGACAGGCATGGAGTGTATGGCCTTCAAAGAAACCTGCTGGTGGAAAATATAATTGATATATACAAACAGGAATCTTCCAGGTAATTAAGAATTTCACTTTGAAAGTTCATTTATCCATCCCATTTAATTTAATGGTATTTGCCTTTGAAATGCATGGAATTAGACTTCTCAGGAGTCAAACGGAGAATTTTGGAAAATTCAGGCCTGGGAATTTTAATGCTAAGCAGTTATGAAGGGGAAATTGTAATAAGTATCAACAGTAGTCTTCATCAGATTTTCTAACTGCCCAAGAAGTAATTCTGGACAGTAAATTTTGTTTGCTATAGTTATGTGTCCTATAGGCCTATAGGCCTTGCCCAGCACTACTTTTTAGAGGATTCTTTTAAAAAGCTAAAGATTGATAGCAGCAAAAAGAGGCCTAATACCTGCTTCTGTGCTCCTCTTTCTTCCACTGCTTGGCATCTACCTGACCCACAAATTGTTTATGTTTGGGTACAAGCTTATCTCTTCTGTTGATTAAGAAGCTTAAAACATATATAGTACAATACTCATGCCAAATTCTCACAAATAGGAGAAAATGCCATAAATATATCTGTGGAATTTAGCAACTTTAGGAAGGGGCTCCTCAAACCTGTCCATATAACTACTGTATATTTTTCCATATAAAAGCATTTCTTATTTCTCTACAAATGGAATGCTTTCATATGGAGAAGCATTAAATGATAGGAGCAGACATGAAAGAGCCCCTAAAGAAGTTTCCAAAGGTAAATACCTTATTTCAGCAGTTTGCTATATACAGTAGACATTTATGTCAAAACTATTAGACAGCAATAACATTTTGACAACTGTAATATGAATGCTTGGAATTATGCTATACTAGTGCATGGGAATTTTAAAAGACAGTGTGCAGACCCTAGCAATTCTCAGAGTATATTTTTAATGATGTGAGTAGTTGCTTTGGTTTCTGTCTGTAGGTGAAGAACAATAAAGGAAACTGCTTAGACCTGGGCATTTTACCGCCCATGGATCACACCTGGCAATTGATAATGGCTCAGGGAGACAGGCTCTGACCAGATATTAATATATTCTTTGCATTCTACTATTAATTTGACAGTAAGAAAGATTGTGATGTCTGATTGGTTTATGGCATCCCATATCTTTGACTGAATTTGACTTCTTCCCCACTTGAAACTGAGATACTGCTTTGTGACTGATGGGGAATGGGGTGGAACTCCTGCTGGTACTGAAGTGGCCTTAGACTTCCCTTAGGTAGAAGATGCTTTAAGCTACTGCCTACAACTGTATTTTAAAAAAAATGGTTTTATATTGGTGCTTTAGCAAGGGAGGCAGTTATTGGGAATATTTGCCAAGTAACTTTTACAGAAAACAGTCTTTTAACTTTTCATAGAGGTCTTTCCAAATATTCATGTCCTTTCCATATTTCGCTCCATTAGAAGATAGCTTGTTTTAAATACATTATTGGTGATATTTTTCAACCAGCGAGTCCTTTACATCTTTAATGAGAATCAATACATTTAGATCAGTGTTTTCTGACTATTATTTAATTATATATATTACTTATACACATATACATATACACATACACATACACAGTGCTTTTTTTGTAAAACAAAAAGGTGCTGGAACTCACACACGTCATACAACCCGCCTTCCCTACCCTACAAGGTTCCATCCAAAAAAGGTGCCGGAACTCCGTTCTGGGCGTTCTGTGACAAAAAAAGCCCTGCACATACACACACATATATATATACATTAATATACATATACAATAATAAACAGGTAGAGCTTCATTGCATTGTCATGGCCACCATCTTCACTTTTTGAACAATAGCATGCAGACACCTCTGATGATTTCATATCCCCATAATTTTTTTCATTCTCAGGGCCTTTTTTTCTTTATATTGCAGCCTGTTCTGTTTGGGAGAGACGAATTGTTCAGTAGTAGGAAGCACATACTTGCATGCAGGTTGTCACAGATTCAGTTCCTAACATCTTCATTAAAAAGCTGGATAAAACAACTTAGTGTGGTGATTAAGGTGCTGGCCTAGAAACCAGGAGACTGTGAATTCTAGTCCTTTCTTAGACATGAAAGCTGGCTGGATGATGTTGGGCCTGTCACTCTCTTTCTCAGCTCAACCATCTCACAGGGTTGTTGTGGAGAAAATAGGAGGAAGAAGTTATTCTTCTTGAGTTATTCTTAATGTAATAAAAGGAGGATAAAAACCTAAATAAACCTAAATGAATAAAATAATAGGAATTTGTTTGCTCTCCCTGTGCTCCCAGAGAGCTGCTATCAGTTTCATAGTTATCTTCCAAACAGAAAAATATTCTGATCTGCCTCTTTGGTTTGATCTTTAGTTTTTAAATCGTCCTGATTTGGATTTGCTTTTTTCTCCTAAATTAATTCCATTCACAGGCCTGAAAGAAAAACTGAGCAGCCAATATGTGAAGAACATGAAGATGAGAAAATTAATATTTATTGCCTGAATTGTGAAGTGCCCACCTGTTCAATGTGCAAAGTTTTTGGTGCTCATAAAGACTGTCAGGTTGCTCCCCTCTCGAATGTTTTCCAAAGACAGAAGGTAAAAAAAGAAACAAAAATCTTTCTTTTTTTAATGGCTTCTCATTTGAAGAATTAATAACTCTCTGCTTATAAAATTAAGTTATAAGAATGCATTAGTGAAAGTACATCATTATTTTCCATTGAAGTTATCTTGTTTAGATCTTAGGTCTTTAAAGGATTTTGTTTTTTTAATCTACTCAATCTGTTGCTCCAGCTGACAGGCACACAATTACAATCAATGTGGAATATTTGAGCCTATGCTGCCATTCCAAATATGGTGCCTTGAAGAGGTAACAGACCGAAACTCTCAACATCACCAATATTCACGATAGGGAAAAAGTGAAGTTTTGTTTGAGGAGTTTCCAATTCAAATTTTTGCTAGAATAACCACTGTATGTTATTGGTGTGCAAATATCCCATGCCATATAATCAATGCAAGTGGTTTCTGGAGAAATGTTTTAATTTCATGGCCTCCAAATTGGTCTGGTATCATATAGAAGCATTTCTTTATGTTTTTCACATACTTTCCATCATATATTGAGTATCCTTATAATAAATACCTAATTTCTTCCATCTTTGTTCCCTGTGAAGCAAAACTTCTTACATCAATTTCAATTTCATATTCAATGCAACTCACCATAGGGATCAATTCTTAACCCTAACAGCACCAAAATGATGAAACATGCATCATAACATCAAGAAGGAGGACTTTACATACCCTTTTTGTGTTTGTATTGCAAATATACATAATGAATAGTGTCACAATGTCATGACATATATTTTACCACTTTCTCCAACTACACATCCCTTCCAGAGGAATGCCTATAAAGCCCACAACAAAATATCTTCTGGAGGGTTTCTTCAGATGGCCAAAATCTACAATACGGTGGGCACAGCTTTGCAGTCAAAGCCCTACCCCATTTGTATATGCAGCAGCATTGAATTTGTATACAAAAAGGGTGGGGCTTCTACCACAACACCCATCAATTTGCAGATTTTAATCATACCCCAAAGATGCACACAACTCCTCCATCAGTGAGTTCCCCTGATATTTCAGACTAACATAGTCTGGCACGGTAGAACTGCCTTTTATCTTTTCACAATGCTCCTAAATGTGACATGAAAGCAATATATATAGTAGATTGCAGCCATTATAAAATTTTCACTGATAGCTTCAAGTGCTGGCAATATACATGTAGTGTCTCAGTTTTCATCAGATTGAAGTCTGGGTACCTCAGGGCAAGCTGAAACACTTGTTCCACCCACTCCCGACCAGTTGCTGTTGACCACAGTCCTTCTAATTATATTTTATTATTGTTGTTTTTCTTCTACTCTGAAATACTACTAGTCTGATTCTAGCATTCTTTAAAAAGTTATATCCAAATGTCTTCAGTCTTTGATTTCAGATTCTGGTTTCTATTCTGACAATGCCTCTGTCTGCAAACCAATATATTTCTGTCTGTCTGTCCGTCCATCATTGTTTTTTAGTTATTAATTTTTTTTTTATTTTGCCAATAATTTCTTGCCCATGGAATAGAAAAGTTCAGAGATGCTCCCAGAATCCTTTGCTGCCATCTGTTAAAGGTCTATTTATTTTTAACACAGCATTCATTAAACAGCTGTTTATATGGAATATCCTCATGAGAAATGCAACACAATTTCTTGAAAGCCTTGCTGAGGCTGCCATGATACAGAGCCAGTTTATAAACAGAGCTTTTGGAAGCAGCCCATTATTATATTTGTCAATATTAAAGCTGAGTACATGTTTATCAGGTTGAAAAAAATGTATTTTTTTTCAACCTGATAAACATGTTCTCTTACTCTGAAATAACACATATGAAATAGTGCTTAGAAAAAGCATCTAAATAGAAAGTGTTATACTTATGTACATCAAACACTATATTTCCTGCTACAGATGACAAGAAATAGCTCTATTTGTGAATATAAGAAGCTATTGTTATTGTATGCTTATAGTAAAATTTACTGGTGTATGTTTGTTCCAAAAATCACAGGAAAAAAATATGAAAAGATCAGAGGACAGAATAATTAACATGAAACTGTCTAAAATATTTTTAGTGGGAGAATTAAATCATGGAAATCAGACTTCAATATGAAAAGAAAACACCTCAGTTAAATAAATTTGTTATAATAACTTCCTCTTTTGGCAAAAGTATTATATTCAGCAATTTTATTTATGAGAAATTTTGAGAACTAGTTGTATCTCCTTAGTAACTAAATAAAGTATACACTTTTTCAGTATCCTTTTAGGAAAGTTTTAATGATTATAAAGTTAAAAAATTAGATTACTACAATGCTTTATATTTTCCCAAAGTATATGTTTATTTTATATCGCAGTCTGAACTTAGTGATGGGATCGCTGTGCTCGTGGGAAGTAATGACAGAGTACAAGGAATTGTAACTCAACTGGAGGAAACCTGCAGAACAGTTGAAGTAAGCAAACACTATTTTGATACCATTGAATCAAATTATTATTATTATCTCTTCACAACAATTTGAAGTCATAGCTGCCAGTTCTTTTAACTGGTGTTGGCCTTCATATGCATCAAGAACTTCCCAAGAACCTAGGACATTGTAATGTATTATATTTATTTACAGGTAAATAAATATAGGTTTGTGACTGTGCAACTTAAAAGTGCTATTTTGGTTTTTTGTTCCAATGTTGTCATCCATATGGTGTGTAGATGAGGAATTCCACAGTTTTAGGTTACACAAGTCTTTCTTTCTGAGAATGAGTTCTTGTTGCTCACAACTCTATGCAACTTCCACAAATGTTGTCTAGAGCCGCCAGCCTTCTGGAACCAGTAGGCATTTTTAGAATTTTTAGTCTATGCAGCAGGTGTTTGCTGCACTACTAGTAAACCAGGCGAGGAAATCTCCACAGGGAGGCTAAAACTCCTTTTATAGACAATCTTGCAAATTGGATTGTGCTGTACCTCCTCCCCCTCCTTATCTTTCAATGAATCAGGACAACCTCTGATTCACTGGAAACATTCTCTTGTTTCTCTAGACTTGAAAAATGTTTCAACCCCTTTTGCTTACCTGAAGCACTAAGATCCCATGAACAAATCTTCCTTGGTCTCTATAGTATGTGCTCTCATGAAAAGCTAGCAAGCATGGGGATTTGCAAGCTCCTGCTGCGTTCATCATAGTGTCAAAGGCAGCACTACTTTGCAAAGCTCTGCCCTTCTAGATGTGAAAGCAACATCAGAACCTGTTTCCCTCAAACTCACCACTTGCCCTGTAAGCCCACAGGCACCACTGCTGCCAAAGGGATTGTCCCAGTCACAAAATGGCTGTCATGGAGGAGGTAACCAGTTACAGGGTATCAGTTAAGCAGAATGCTACTTGGCACCCATTTAGTTCATCCCATTCTCTTTTGCTTCACTCCCTATCTTTATTTTCTGGGGCTGACAGACCAAGCACCAGGCTGCAACCACCCATAATTGTGGTTTTTGTTTGTTTTGTTTTGTTTTGTTTGCTAAAAATGTCTTTGGTTTGAAGAATTCTTGAAAACAGACAGTGCTAAAGCCTGGTACTTTGTTTCCTTCATAACATGCCAGCTTCCCAGTTTTGTATTAATTCATAATATAAAAACAAGCAAGCATGATTTCTGAAGTATAACACCTCTGATTCTACAAATAGTAAGCAATCATCAAGACGAGTAACCATTGATATTCTGCTCCTCTATGAATTGATTGAGTCCCCTGTAAAAACTCTAAATATTGGTGACCATCATGATCTCTAACAATGTGAAATACAATTTTGATACGTCCATTTATATTATATTCAATTTCAATAGATGTGGATTTTTCTGCATTTTCTTTTAATAGATGACCCTAAGTTCTAATCTTCAAAGAGAGGGAATTTTCTCTCTATCCACATTTTCAACACAATACATGGTGTATCATATTTCCATGATTTTGTAAGAAAGGCATGGAATAATAAATATGTAGAGAAAAGTAAATTAGGCCATTCAAAGGAAACAATTGCAGAAGTGGGAAATAATCACCCATTAATATGAATTGCAGCTAATAATTCCTTTACTTCACAATAAATGTTTTTATTTTACAGAAATTTGTTAAAAAGAGGGTTCTGATCAAGTATTACAACCTCATGAATCTCAGACATTGAATTTAAGCTTTAAATAACAATGTAATTAAACAATAATGATTACATGGTTGAATTATGAGAAGAAATATGTGAGAGAAATGATGGCTCTGATTATTTATATTTTTTAAGACTGTCAGAGACTATGATTGTGTTAATTCCCATGTTGTATTAAACCTTTACCCCAGTATAAGATGTTACACAAGAATCCATTTGTATATAAAAAAAAGAAGCAAACAAGCACATTTATGGAAAAAAAAATTCATTTTTAAATGAAAAAATGAGGTAAAGCTTACATGTCAATATGTCATTCTAATTTGCAAAAAATCCATAAGAGTCCTTTCAGTAATCAAAACATAGGAGAGGAAATAATATAGCAAACATGGTTCAAAATTGCTGAAATTTCTGAGCCAAGGAAAGTATGAAAATATTAGCACTTAAAAGTTAAGACGTCACATATTGCAAGTATGCATAAAGGGAGTCTGTATATAGCAAGGATGAAATGTGTTGGTATCAGGAGTTTGCAGGCCATAGCAAGCCTTTCAAGTACATTCACGGTAAGAATTAAACTCTCTCCAAAGGAGAGATACTGTAATATTAAAGTTTTAGCAACTTAGGACTCTTCCTTACAGAAGCTTAATCCTTGAGGTGGCAGAAAATTAGATTGACATAAATCTATATTGACATAAAAATTGCTACGCCCAGTGATGATCCTTACTACCATAGAAACAATGCCAACAAATTGTGTTGTCTAGTTACAATGTACCAAGCATGCTAAGGATGGGTCTTGCCATATTTTCCTGGCTTTTTCTTTCTTCCTACCAAATGTCAGCAATTGGCAGGAAAACATCCATCATTCATTTTCCTTAACATGGAATAGGATGTGAAGGAAGGGAGGGAGGGAAAGACAAGTTTTAACAGATAGCTAGACTGCTAGCTTTAGGCATCTGCCAAAACATGACCTGGCTTTCTACAAGTGCTTTGTATAGCTGTGTTCAAAGCAGCCCAATTCCCAGCTGATATTCAGAAGAACACTAAGTGCATGCTGAAAAGTAACTCAAGCAAAGATGACATTGTGATGGGAGTTGTGTTGGAAAGCAGAAGAGAGAGAACCAAGTCTGCCTCTACCATTCACTGTGTAGCCCTTAGTATGGCACCAACACTATTAGCTGTTTTTCAAGGTGACTTATGTTTCAGAGACCAGGTAGAGTTTGTGAAAACTCAATTTGAAAGAAGTGGACTGTTCCACTGCTTAAAGCAGAATAGCTCTAGAAGACAATGTCCAAGAATGGGAGGGGAGGACTAACATGTGAATCTAAATATCCAATAGTTGTTGGGCTGATCCATCTTTTAGGGATCACCCAACTGCACTATTGATAGCATGGTAATAGAAATGCATAAAGTTTTACCAACTGCAAAAGCTGTGTCAGAATAAGGCAAAAAAGGCACTGATAGACCTAAGGAGAGTTGACACCACCTCAGATATGGTCTAAGGATCAGATGAACACAACAGTAAAAAGCAGATTGCCATAATTAGTTGCAAGCAAAGAAAAGTTCTTAAATAAATCCAAAGCCTCTGTTAAAGGTTTTACAAAACAATCCAATATGAAGTAGAAGCAATCATCAAGACAGATATTATTTCTTTTCAATAATGACTTACTTACATATAATTCCTACTTTTTTCAAACGCTTACTTTCCAAATCTAATCTAAGAAATGCAGATGCTCATAAATCCTTTCATTTTCAAAGCATTTAATAGGTTTAGCATCCAAGAATAATGCATGGTATTTTGGGAAACAGCCTTCATTATGTTTTCCATATTTTGTTTTCTTTGTTTATTTAGAAAAGCAATACCCCAAATTTCTAACATGTTTGCACAACAGAATGATTTTACCAATTAAAAATTCCAAGTGCAAGACTGTTTAAATATAATTAATGTAAAACTGAAAACATGAATGTAAGAAGGTTATATCTAAAAACATCAAATCAACAGGAAGCACATTTTTTTCTGCTCAACAAAAATCAATACAATAAAGGAAGATCCAAAACAATCCTATGAGGACACATCTTTCATAGTCTGTGTGAGCCAAGGAAGTTCTTTTTCATAATTCCAAATAACTCTGTGTCCCTCAGTAATAGAACATATGGATCACAGCCTTTCTACTTTCTACAGTAATACCTCAAATATTTTTCATAATTTCATACAATGTTTGTGCCCATTAGACACCAATATGATCTTGAAATCAAATAGTCACTTGGAACTTAAATACAATCCTTTTCCTATTGATTAAAAATGCAAAATGCATTTCTTTCCCCATCTGGAATCAAAAATAAAACTAAGTTATATGAGGGAGTTTCTGACTTGTTTATTAAGATAGCATATTTTATGACCTTTCTTAAATTGGCTTGCTGAAAATCTTAAATAAGATATAGCTATTAAAATAGTCTGATTATTCAGTTGCAAAAGCAAAGTATATCTTACTAAACTATATTTAGTTCTGGAAATTTTCACAGGGTTTTTGAGTGTTCAATTTATGTAAAGGAAAAACTTATTTCAGGGTATTTAAAATGGCAAATCTATATGAGACGTACCTGGAAATTAATCATATTTCAAGAGAGATAGCCAGGACAAAGCCAACACTGGAGCCTAAACAAAAATAAATTTTGATTTAGTTTGACAATATGTAATCACATTGTATTAAATTAGTTACATACAATTATTAGAATTACTTCTGAAGATTCCAATATCTTCTATTACATTTATAATGTAATAGAAGATATTGGAATCTTGAGAAGTAATTCTAAAGTAATTCTAATAATTTACAATTACATTACAATATTTATTATTTATAATGTAATGTAATTATAAACATTGTAAATGGCAATGTTTGGAGGGGTTTGGAGGAATTTGCAAGTCACTCTGAGCACTTTTGGTATAAATATTTATTTTAAAAGCTATTATAGTTCATATTTTTAGAATATTTATTCTAAAATCTTGATGCTTAAATAGAAATTTCTAGAGCTCTACCATCAGTGTTTGAAAAAAGTTTCATTATTATTACTATTATGAGGCAAATTTAGTTGGGTGTTAGTCTGGAATGTTCAAAACTCAAAATTCCCTCTTTGTTCGTATCACCTTCATGAGGTGTCTCAAGTTTATTGGCTTCTATAAGCCACTGTGACAGGTTTAAAAAGAAAAAGGAAAAGCTTTTTCAGTGCAGAGGCATTTCCCTCAATTTATAAAAATAAAAACAGATGCAGTCGACATAATACTTTTAACACAAAGCTAATTATTCATTTCACAGGAATGCTGCAAAAGGCAGAAAGAGCAACTATGTGAAAAATTTGATTATTTGTACTTAATATTGGAAGAACGAAAAAGTGAGATGACACAAATAATCACTCGGAGCCAAGAGGAGAAATTGGAACATGTCCGGTCTCTGATAAAAAAGTATGCAGACCACTTAGAGACAGTATCAAAACTGGTGGAATCAGGTATCCAATTTATGGAAGAGCCAGAAATGGCTGTATTTTTACAGGTATGTTGCAGAAAAGTTTTTTTAAATGAGAATATATTATTATACAGTTTCTAATTAAACCTTCCCTTATGCTAAACCTCTCAGAGGAAAATTCTTAGCATTGAGTAGGAAGTACCATTTGAGTGTTCATCATGTACTTCTCAAATGTAAGTTTTATAGAATAGCTACCTATGTAGTAGTTTTCCATATTCAGTCTGAATATTGTATTTTTGCACACCACATATAGAATTTATAATATTTTCTTAAAGTGGGAGAAAATGGTTAAACAGACAACACTTACAGGGAAATATGTTTTTCAAAGTGAAAAACAAAAGATACGTATTGGAGATGACATTTATCCTAGGGTTATTTAATGAAGATAATAAAAACCCTTTGGAACGTAATACAACATACTGTATAGGGAAATAATTAGGTTATATTATGTGACCCAATTTTTCCCAAAAATTAAATTTAAATTTGAATATTAATAAATAAATAGGATTTTCTCCTGAACAGTATATATTCCAATCTGCAGAATCAGATGATTCTTATTTAAGTAGAATTTCCTACTTTGTGAAGATCATCTTCAAGTTCATTCAGATTTTCCAAAGAGATGACAGTGTATCATATTAGAGCATGTATCTTTATTTTTAGCTGGGAGCGCTCCCAAACCATAAAGTTAAAGTTTGGTAATTCATTCTGTTAAGTACATCAGGTAAATTGAATATAATATTTCCCAATATGAAAAATGCACTAATCCTATATTCTTGTCAGCTTATAATTGATGCATATCTCGGTCATTACTCTATAGTGCAAAAGAAGCAAGAATCATAGCTACGGAGCAATTTGTGATATTAGCTGGCCTACATTATTGCTTAACCCAAGGGACAAAATGGTTTGCTGTTCTGTATTGCAGGGTCCCCAACCCCTGGTCCGTGGACTGGCACCAGGCCGTGGCATGCCAGCAACCAGGCCATGCAAATTAGTGAAGCCCCATCCATGGGATGCAGGCAGCATGCAAAACCACTTCCCCTCTGGTCTGTGGAAAAAACTTTGTCCATGGAACCGGTCCCTGGTGCCCAAAAGGTTGGGGGCTGCTGCTGTATTGAACTAAATGTTCAGGCTGTGATGGAGCAGGCAGGACGAACCATAGTAGCTCGTAATCTTTACCAGCATGATTTTAGGAATGTGTACATCAGTGTATAACAAGGATGGGGAACATGTAATTGTTTACATGTTGTCAAGTTATATGTCTTATAACTCCTAACATGCATTGCAGCTATGCTAACTGTAGTGCTGGATGTTTTAATTTAACAACATCAAGAGGATCTCTTGTTTCCCAATGTGGCCTAGAGAAATTAACAGTTAAAATATCTTTCTGGATCAAAATATACTTTCTAGTTTGGTTTACCCCAGAGGGTCCACTTTTGCATTATCTTGGTGAAATATCTTGTTATGGTTAGAATTCCAGCTATTATTTGTTAAAAGTATATACTACCATTTTTATACATGAATTAACTTTAAATATGTATGCTGAAAAGAAAAGGAACAAGTTATTAAATAATTTACTTTATTGGCTATATTTTGTTTTTCACAGAATGCTAAAGCATTGCTACAAAAGTAAGTAAAGATGTGTTACCATTTTCATCATAAGCCAACAATTTCTAAACTGTTCAGTTGCAAAATAATGCAGATGACACAATGGTGGTGTTTCTATTTTAGAATTACTGAAGCTTCTAAAGCATTTCAGATGGAAAAAATAGATAAAGGCTATGAAAATATGACCCACTTCACAGTCAATCTTAATAGAGAAGAAAAGATAATTAGAGAAATTTACTTTTACAGAGGTAGGTTTCCCTTTTTTAAAAAGCTTATTTTCTTTTTAGCTGTGAGCGTTCAATTTTTGTGAAGACATCCTGTCACAAAAATAACCGAAAGACCTTTTTGACATTCTACAAAAGTGAAAGATATATTTTACATGTCTAATAATCAAAAGTAAACTCATGAAGACTAAGATGGTATGCTGAAAAATATGTTTTTTCATAGAATCTGAGCTTTGGCATTAGTGTTGCATATCTTTCAAGATTCCAACATTCAGTATACATCAAAGCTATTAACCTCTGTCTGATCTGTTTATTTGACTAGCAGAACCTTAGCAATGATTACCAATAGTGATTCATGATAGGACATTTCCTTGAATAAAGATAGTTATTAAGCTTGTGTATTTATGTACCCAAAAGATGTTAATTACTACTAATGTTATATTGAGAAATATCGAAAAGTTAGTTATGTGTGTGCACATGTGTATCTGTGAGCATGTATGTGTATTTATATACAGCAGCCAATAGTATTTATCCAGTGTTTACAGCCATTGTAAAGAAAGAAAGTCAATTTTGTTGATAGTCAAGGTTCATGGAATCTTATTGAAAAAGTGATAATTGAAAGCTTTTCATTCTCTACTCTTACCTTGTTGTATTCATAAGTGTAGTGGTAAATGAAGAGTGAGAAACAAAAGTGTAAACAAGTATTTTAAATAAAAGATTGGAACAAATATCGTCAATATAGAAAGACAACTTTTCCATCAAGATAAACTAAATTAGGATTCTGTGGTGCCATGCCACCTAAAATAATGTGTTTGTGTGACCCCCTTACTTAATTTGAGACCCAATACCAAGTGACAAGTTGAGCTCTTGTTCTTGCCTCAGCTCCTTCCAACCCAGCTGTTTGAAAGTATGCAAATGCGAATAGATAAATAGGTAACACTTCGGTGGGAAGGTAACAGTATTTAACCACGTTTATATTAGTTATACTGAAAGCAGCTAAAGTTCACAAATACTTCTTTATAAACCATCACTTATCAAAACTTGGTATTTTGTGCTTTTACTGAAATGTTTATCACCAGGAAGGTGAAGCTAGACCCAATATTTAAAGTATAACGAAGCCATTTACACAGTTCAGAATTCCCTTACAGAAAAACAAAGGTACTGAACGCTAACAAGCCTTTTCCACATAGTCCTGAGATAATCACATGCATCATAACTTGTCATATTCCTCACAGAATACTATTTCATTTCAAGTCTTTGATCCAATAGGGTACAAAATCATGTGAACAGCCTAGTTGTTATATAAAAAGTGAGAGTTTAAGGGAAGAAGTGGAACTGTATCCTTTAGCATTTTTAATTGCTACATTATATTGCTGTTAAACAAATACTCCTCAATATATATTTCAGCACAAACATGAGGCAGATTGGGAGGAGGGATTGTTTACATATGTACAGCACAGAAAGTTTGATGGCAAGGGAAATCATTTCCCTTCTCTTTTGTATATACAAATGGTATAAGCATATGTTCTTGATAAACTTGGCAACCCCATATGTCTAATATGTTCTTTGACTGTTCCACTGGAGACCTTTTTTATTTTAACTAATATACAATAGCAATGATTAATAATTTATCCATAAGCTATCCATGTCTTCTTCTGACCAATGTCCATATCTTGGGCATAACTGCACTTCCCACTTTTCCTAGGAATAAAGGACTCAGTGACAAAAATCAAAGGACTCCAGAGTGAAAATCAAAAGCCTGCTATGATAGTTTGTCCACTCTCTACACAGGCTACTTCCTCTATTGTGTTCTGATTATTAGATGAACAGTTTCTGCTTCTAAAAAAAACAATGTGCTAACCATTCTAGGAAATCTCAAAGTCCTTTGGGAAGATTTCACAGAAAAACAAGTTGTTAATTTTATTATGTGTTGAGAGAAACATCTATGAACAGGAACTGATACAAAAATACTATTCTGCTCAGAGTGCTGGCTGTGTTTTTTTTTTATGCAATTCAATTCCTTTAATAGGGTCAGAGACAAATATTCCTGCTTAGAAAAGGATAAACCAGCACCTTTAGAACCAAAGATTCTCTATTAACAAATTTTATTTTAGAGGAAACCAATTAGTGTATTTTCTCTTTTATGTTACAATAGAAGAAGAGGAGGAGGAGGAGGAGGAGGAGGAAGATGCCACAGAAGGGAAAACATCAGATGAAATCCACACTGAATCATCAGGTGAAGAAGATGAAATATCTGAACAAGCATCATCTCTGCAACTTCAACAGGATATTGCATTGAAAGACACATTAGCAGTATCTCAGAGTAATCTGATACCATCATTACCTTCTAACGCACTAGTTAATACTCCTACTACAGCAAAACAGGTAACTATTCTTCTCACATCAGTTATGTTAAATATTTTATCACTTTGTTAATCCTTTATTAATTAAATTTGATAGTTCATTAGCTCAGTCTCCCCCAATTTTTGGCATTTCGAGTGCCAAATTCCGAGAATTTTCTTGCTCTCTGGTAACTCTGGGAATTGTCAATCAACATATTCCTACCCTGAAGGTTGCAGTAGGTAAAGATATCAGTGAGCAATGGCTTTCTGCATACACAAGACCACCATTGGATTCAGCTCTTAAAATTTTACTTAGAGCATAATAAAAAAAACCAAAAGCAGTAGAAAATAAACCTCACTTAGCCAATCTTGCCCTTTCTGCTCTGATATAGTACTTTTAAAATTATAATTTCTGTTAATGTCATCTTAAAGTAAAGCCGTACCCTATTGCCTAGAACAAATAAAAACCAGCAGAGGATTAAAGAAGTAACATTATGTAAAATAAAGCTAACGTAATAATTATTAATAAAATAACTAGTAGAATCAGAATTTAACAAAAAGATTTAAAACCTTAGTGTTTTTTTTTTACTTTGGCTGCAGATGGTGTATTTAACAAACAACTACCAAGCGGAGTTTACCGCTTCCTTAGTTTGATACTATATGAACTTTAATTCCCCACTGCTGACTTAAAGTGTTATCCCCTGATCCTTGAATTGGCAGAAAATTATACTGGCTTGACCTTGGCTGTTCCCATTGCCAATTCCTGTCCTGTCTCTATTTCTTCTGTTTCAAATCGCTGAAGTTACCTGTATTCCTTGCATGGTAATGGGAAGTGATGACTAACAGATTTTACACTTTTTTTAAAAAAAAATGTCTTTATTAAATTTCAAAACCAAACATTAAAATACAAACTAACATAAAAGGAAAAATGGAGAGAGAATAACAGGACAAGTTAAAAAGGTGACAAAAAAAACCCCTATCAAATAAATATATAACAATAGTGACTCCCAATTTTTTTCCATAGAGATAATAATACAATAAGTCTAAATAAATAATACCAGTTCTTAAAATATCATAAAATACTAACACTTAACATTCTAAGGAACCAATATTCATAATATATTATTCACTTAATTTTAATCTGAGATATTGTATATTGTCAAATAAGAATAACCATATAATTATAAATCCACAATATTTCTCTGGTCACAAATTGTATACTCTTGCGGCTGCCCTTGTGTGGTGTTGGAATAAGGTAGAAAGCACTCATGGATAGGGCCAACATGAAGCAAACTTCATGGGAAAATAATAGAAAAAGATGTTGCCAGGACATGTTTATGTCATGTGTTGTGTTCTGGTTGGGGATAAGTATAGTAAAGCCCTAAGATCTGCTGCATTTTTCAGTAATCAATATCAAGTATAGAAGACTAAAATATATGTTTTCATGATGCTGCCCTTTCAGAGAGAAAGATGGGAAGAGATAGAAGACAAAAATAAACACCTCAAATAATATGCATTCTATTTTTTTCTTTTTCTTTTTTAAATATTTCCTACTAAGGATAAAATTGTGGATACTACTACACCACAGCCTGGGCTAGTAGAAACTGGACTACAGTCAAATGGAGAGCCATCTGATCCCTTCTTCTACCCTAGTTGGTATAAAGCACCACCACGACAAACAAGCAATTCAAATCCAGCTCCAATGATTGAAAGTAGGCAGGTAGGGCCTTCCATTCCTGTAGACGTGAATGTCAAGAAGACAGAGGCTCCAGAAGCAGCTTCTGCAAATACAAATTCTGCTGTGTGTGGTAAGGAAGTTAACCCATCTACAGATACTTCACAGGTTAGTATAATTCTTTGAGTACATTGCACTCAACCATGCTTTTCTACAAAATAGTACTTTTAAGAAGGAAATTATGTTAGTACCGTGTTAACTGTAATGTATGCCAATTCAGCCTCATAGAATCCCAATGAAATCTTAAAAGGAAATTGGAAAAGGAAGGCTACATTCTTAGACACAGACACAGTTATGTAAATTTTTACATCAGGTGCAGATCATAGTATTTACAGTACATATACTAGCTTTTAAAACCAATGAGCCTTTCTTGACATAATATTCCTGAAAATACCAAGGGATACTAGGAACTGCAATTTGACACATCTAGAAGATATAGGCATTCACAAGAGGGGGCAATGACATCAGATGCATCATTGATGCCAATTGATGCCAGCAATGTGATGCCAGCAATATGATTTGTGTCTTTCATACAATGATGCATATGACATTCTTGCTTATTGTGCAATACCTTTACTGGACAGCATTATTTTGGGAATCACTGACTAGGCAATTTCCTCATTCATAATTTATAGTGCCATTGAAATACCTCTGTGCATACATATAAGTAGTAAACACAACACTATTTGAATAACACTGACCAATTCTACAAAGTTTTAGTAAAGAAGTGTCCCTAGTTAAACACTTTACAAAAGTTTTTCATATAACAGCTTCACTCTCCAAGGCACATTATTAGCAACCATTGTTGCATAGTTGTTTTGCATAGCTGATCTCAAACAAACTCCAGATTTGGGGAATTTATACATAAGTAGTGCTAACTGACCCCCCCATCCCCTCACCAAAGAAGCTCATCTTTCCAATGCCATTCTTAGGTCTCTGGTTTCCACTACCCTCTGGGACCAATTTGCATTACTTTTAGAAAGGAGGACAGTTTTAGGCTGCTCCTCTTTTATGCTTGGGCAAGAACTGAAGTTGCAACAACAAGATCAGGAATATGTCTTGATTATGAGATCTCTGTTGAAATGCTTGCTTTGGGAGTTGCCTGATAGTTCTGATCACAGAAGCCAATTGTCTTTGCAGTCTATATGAAACAGATATATATGTGATCCTATAAATCAAGGTGACCTGGCTGGGATCTCAAGAATGTGCAAATGATTCTATGAAATCAACAGATCTTTAAACATGAATGTGAGAAACACTGAGTTCTATGCAGCCATAGAATCCTACATAGAAAAATTATATGGGAATTCTTGAAAAAAATGGCCTCCATATTGAGGAGCCCTGGTAGCACAGTGGTTAGAATGCAGCTTTGTAACTATGTCCATAGCCAGGAGTTTGATCCTGAACAGCTCAGCCTTCCAGCCTTCCAAGGTTGGTAAAATGAGGACCAGATAGTTGGGGGCATATACTGACATTTGTAAACCACTTAGAGAATGCTGTAAAACACTATGGAGCAGTATATAAATCTAATTGCTATTGCTATATCAATAAAAGCTATCTCAATAAAAGCTCTGAAAACAGTTCTAAGATTATGCGAAAATGCAGGGGAGAACTGAAAGTATATAATTCAAATTCACGGTGATTCATGTAAATACCAAAACAAATTTTCATTTGAATTGTGTGTTTATGTTTAAATTAGACAGATTAAGTAACTTTGCCCTGCTGAGTATGTATCACTGAATTCCAGTTTCTTTTATTCTTTCCAATTTATCAGACTATTGAAATACTGCTCTGGAGATTTTCTCACTCTCTAAAACACTATGGAAAGCACTTCTGGAACTGAACCGAGCTTTAGCAGATCCTGCACTAAGCAGGGGGTTGGGCCAGATGTCCTCTGATGTACCTTTCCACTACAGTACATGATTCTGTAAAAAATGAGTCAGCAAAACATGCTTCCCCACCATTTTCCTCAAATGGACAGCCTCCCCTGGATTCATTTGCCTCTTTAAGTGGAAGGAATATTTTTCATTGTCAAATTGGCATGTTTGGATCTAACCTTATGAAATATCATTAGTTGATATTAAGAGAAAATCACATTGAGTTCAAAGGAGCTTATTTCAGAAAAGAAATGATTGGGCTGAAGTATAATTTAGCACATTTGCAAAAGGATGGTAATGGCTTTGACACTGATGGTATGTTAAAATCTTGACTTAATAAAATCAGCTCCAGTTGTAATGGAAAGTTAAGATTTCATCTTCACCGATTCCAAACAAATCTCCTTATGTAGTTCTCAGATAAGAGAGTTATGCTGAGACAAAGTTCCATGTTCCATATACAAACAATTACTAAATTATCATAAACTCATTTTTGTATGGGTGAAGATCTTGAGACCTATTACTTTAAATGATTCACTAACAATTCATTAATGTAGTACATATAAAGATTAAGATAAAATATAATTCAGGAGCCACATCTTTAATCTTATCTGTTTGTATTTACATCTGTCTTATACTTCAGGCCATAGGATTTCAGAACCAGGAATAGAGCAGAGTACCAAGGTCACCACTATGGGTAGCCTCTGGTTAAAAAAAAAACTGTTTGGCTTTCTCTGCTACTATTGCTGTACAGGGTTCTCTTGCCCAAAACAAAGACCTACCCAAGAGTATTGAAAGCAGAGCCACTTACTTGCCTGGCCCTAGGACAGTGGTAGGCAACCTTGGCTCTTTTATGACTCATGGACTTCAACTCCCAGAATTCCTGAGCCAGCATGGCTGGCTCAGGAATTCTGGGAGTTGAAGTCCACGAGTCATAAAAGAGGCAAGGTTGCCTATCCCTGCCCTAGGACATGCTTGTGTCAGTACATTTTGGCAGATAAAGTGGCTAGCCACCATGCTGCTGGTGGCCATCTGGTCTCCTCAGAATGGGGCACTGACAACAGCTTTTGCCCCAAATAGCCTGCTTCCAGGTACAGCCCCTTTTATTTAATTTACATTTGTTTGTGTGTTTTTTTATTGTTTGATTGATTGATTGGTTTATAAGCTGCCCATCTCCCTATCCAAATGAATCTGGACAGCTTACCATGTAATATAGTGTATCATTGTATAATTATACCTGTTATTGGTGCTTAAGAAATTGCCATATAAATGTGTTAGGATCCTATCAATGCAAAGCTTTGAATCAAGCTCCTACTGAGATCAGAACTAAGAATCACACAGAAATGTACCAGAGCTAGGAGGATCTTTTTGTGAGGAAGGAAGCCTTTTTTAGTTGTGTCTGCTCAGAAGGCCCACTTTATCAGTTTGGGTAAGTGGATTCAGACTATAAACCAAAGCCAAACAAACCACAATATGTGTCATTTTAATAAATTTGAGGTTCTGTCCATGGCATGGCCCCTACTGAGTCAATTCACTCCTATTCAGAGAGTTCACTCTAATCACTGCTGCGTCTCTGCCAGCATTTTAATTTCTTTAGCTCAAATTGGGGCAGGCAAAGACTGAACAAGATATTCTAAGTCGAGGGTCTTTATTGTTGCCTGACATTTTAGTTTGTACATGCTTCTTACAAGGACTAATCTGGCACAAAGTCTACTTGATATGGGCATTTTAAAAACTGGGCACAATGTATACTGAGAGTGGAATGTCTTCTTCATCTGGTTCAACAGTTATGAGCAGATGATTTTGGTGACATTAGTGAAATCATGTTTTATTATTTCCTCACAGGGGTTGACATTCTGCATATCAGTTTTGGCTTTACTTATCTTACTGCACCATATCTGGAATCAGATTCAGTACATGGTTTTTTCTTTAAGGGGTAGGAACTGTTTTGTTTTATCTCAACTAACAGCACCAGTCTTTTCTCTAGCAATGCCTGCAGGTAGTTTAAGAAACAAAGATCCCATTTTTTTTCATCTAAAAGGACCATGCTATCATGTCATTAATGCTATAAAGCTTTTCCTCCTCATTTTTCCCTTCTCTGAAATGTTATCCTGGATGTTACAGCGCATGATTAAAAAATGAGAGCTTGTAGTTGTAGTAAAAGAAAAAAAGATCTTGGCGATCCCATATTAATCCCATGGACTTATATGTCAGCATTTCTGGAGATGTTTAAAATGGTGGATGTAACAAGGAGCAATTTCCACAAAAAAATAGGCATCTTAATGATTGCCTGTCCCAAATGTATGCAGATTATTCTCAGCACAGAAGGCCCTGAGAAGCAACATTATTTGTCCCTACTTCTGTATTTTTCCTCTTGTCATGAAAAAAAATTATTTCAAAACAGAGAGGACTACATGATTGAAATTATGACTGGGTTCACACATCACACTAACCACATTATGGCTTAGCATGTTAAGTGAACCCAACCAACATGGCTTAGCATGTTAAGTGAACCCAACCAAATTTTAAACCTAATCTTCTCCTTAGTGCGTTCATTTACTATAAGCAGGAGGTTTCCTATCAAGGGGAAGTATTAAACATGTTGTCCTTTGCATGCATTTCACATTCCCTGATTTCCCTCCAAATTTTATAGATCAGCTTTTTGTTATAGTAACCATGAAATCATATTTTCAATATACTTTACTTACTTTCCATTGGAATTTGGAGATTTTCTGGGATTTTCTGACAGTCTCCCATTCAAATATTAACCAGCCTAGACATCTGTGCAACATCATAACACACACAGAAAAGGGACAGAGCTTGCAACACAATGTTAAAACACTGTTGCTGATTGCCAGGACATGTTCTGGAAACACTAACAGTCTATGTTTTATGGTAAGAATTGAGTAGAATCAATTCCTTCAGATGCTCTTTGATGCTGACATTTGGTGGCTTGGTCCATTTTAAAAAAGATTAGGAAGTCTAGATGGGGGGGGGTTTCTACCATGCCCTTCATCTTTTTTTAACACCCTCGTGCCATTTAATTAACTAGTTTTGCTTAATAATCTTTGCAGAGTTGCTAAATATTTGTCACTGTTTTGTAGTCTTTTAGCTAGTCCTAACAATGATACTATTTTATTATTACCAGATGATTTTCATGTAGTTGACCAACACAATTATTTGAAATGTTTATAGCATTTCCACGTTTTATAGTGCTATAGTGTTGCTATTGTGGACTCAGTTCAACTTACATTAATACTTCATGCTCCTTTTCAGTTTTTGCGAATTTTGGACTTTCTAAAGATAGAGGGAGGGAAGAAGGGGCGGAGAGGGAGAGAGAGAGAGGGAGGGAGAGAGAGAGAGAGAGAGAGAGAGAGAGAGAGAGAGAGAGAGAGAGAGAGAGAGATCTTCCAAAATGCAACTTTTGTAGTTATGATATCTTGAAAATCAATGAAGCTTAGTAACTGATGACTCCACAGTTCAACCCTGAGCTATATATATTCTCTTCTATTGGAACTATGTTTTTTCTGGGTTTATTTCAAGCATAATAGATGGCTACTCATAAAGCTACATGTTTAGGAATTTATTATTTCATGTCTCATGGTGATATAGTCAAGCCTAATTGATTATTTGACTTGTTAAGAGCAATGGAAATGCCAGTTGTATAACTCATAGATACAGATTTTTGTAACTGTCTGCATAGTAACATTATTAGATGCATTGAATTGCATGTTTGTTAACTTCTTAATGATGTCAACTATTGGAAAAGATCATTTTTTGTTACAGAGGTTTTAAACATGTCTTTTGCAAAGTCCATATCTCTATATAAGCATTTCCAAACTACTAAAATTATAAAGCAGATTATAAATTCATTAAAAAATCAATATGAAACAGTTAATTCTATTAGAACTGTGGTTCTATTTATGGTTCACATCACTTGTGTCTTCTTAACAACCAGTTTCTTGTTACAATTAACAACCAACAAGGAAACTAATTTCTTTTGTTAGTGCTGTTTTCCATTTTACTGTAAGTATTCCCCATTCTAATCCCATCTTCCCATCATCATTCTTCCCTTGGTCATATAGCATAGTAGATGTTTACCACAGTTGCAAAATGGATATTTTATTTGGAATCAACATTTTAAAAATGTGTGACTAAGAGATGGAGCATGCCAAGTGTCAAAGGAGTCAACTTTATGCTAAATCTCAGACAACTGCTAACCGTTGTACTTCAAGTGCATGCTGGCTAATAAGATCATTAAAAGAAAGGATTGAAAGATCAGACAGTGAATTAATACCATGCTACATTTGAGTTTCAAGAGATAAATTGTGATTATATTTTTTAAGTTGTTCTAAATTGCAGGCTCTCAATTCCAAAATCAGCTCAAATAAGTTCACTGTTTTAATGAACATTTTAGGGTTCAATTTTAAAAGAAGCTTTTAGTACTTCAACCTTTCCAGACTTAATCCATCAAAAGTGTTTTATGAGCGCTTTATCTTTTTTGCATATAAAAAAATAAAGAACCTTTTAAAACCCTGGTTGCTTTTAAGAGTGTCAGTAGGAGCAAAACCTCATGAAAGTCTGTTTTAAAATAAGTAACACAGTAATGCCATGCTGCATGTTTTGAAATTAAGCCATAAATTTTGTGGCAATTATAGCCTGTTCAGTATCATTGAACCATCAATGTGCTGATCTAACAATGATAAGCTTTATATTCCCCCAGCAATATTTTGGTGATGCAAGAAAACACTCTAAACCATTAACAGAGAAACAATCTAAAACAACATTGTGTTCCTTCTTCAGTAGATACTTAAATAAAAAAATCTGGCTCCCTCTTTAAACTGGAGCTGCCCTTTCATTTTCAATTTTCTTTTTATATCCAGAGGCAGAGATGGTCATTCCATGATGGAATGAAATCCCTTATTTCAAGCTTTAAGGTGCACACTAGATTTTACATATAATTTATTTAACTATAATTATCTTTATTCAATCTTTAAAAGAACAACATAAGGAGGTAACTATGGCCTATTCCCCATGACAAGCAGAGGAGGGACAAGGAATAGAGTTAGCTTACCATTTGCTTGCACCCTAAGCTTCTTTTCATTTCCATATGGAGTTTGAAAGTTGGGCTTGTTCTGGCTATAGATGGTAAGGGAAGTAATGGGGGGAAAGATACAGAGAACAACTTTTTTTTCCTATTTCCAATTGCCCCTCTGAAGGTTTCGGTTTTTGAAAAAATACTCACATGTTGGTGCTTAAGATATACTTTTCAACATAATGTAGCATGTCTTTTAAATCTGGAAGTGTATTCCTGAGTTTTTCTTTTTTAATTTAGTCTTCACTTCTGATTTCTGGAAATTGCTCATATGATTCAATAACACCAGTGAAAAGCTGTTGCAAAGACAAAGCATTTTGTAACATTTCAAGGCAATGGTGTTGTTGTAATTAATTTTGTCAGTGATTCCTTCCTTTAGCATTTAATAGTTACATCTACAGACTATGAGTCACAGCATACCTTCCGGCATCTGAGTTTAGAACTTTTTTAGTAATTTTACCCAGAATAATGGAAGAGAGGGATTTCCTCCTAAAATGAAATTGCAGCAGGCTGACCTTGCCTTTTTATTTTATTTCATTGAAATCTGAAAAATATTGAATTCTGGTTTCTGTTAAATTGCTTCCTTGAAATAGCTTGTCATCTCCTAAATTGCTTATAAAAATAATATAATGTAACAATAACAAGTCTCTTTTTTTTAATACCACATCTTTTCCTCAGAAATGTTGACTTCTGCCTTTTGCCTTAAAATCAATTGTATGTGGGTACAAGGAATGCACATTGTCCCCCTTTGGCCTACTCTCCACTTTTTATGTCATCCCTCAGGCAGCTGTTTTATTGTGGTACCCTTATATTTTCAAGTATTCCAGGCTCATTTATTCGTCATGTTCCTGCTCTGGTTTCATCCACAATTGCTGGCTATTTTCTGTGACATTCCTTCCCTCCCTCTGTCTCTCCCTCCCTCCTTCCCTCCCTCCCTCCCTCCCTTCCTTCCTTCCTATATAATACAGCTTGGGTATGGAAAACAAAAGTCAAGTAGACCAGCTTGTCTTTTTTAGGAAGAGATTAACAATAAGTACTTATAATTAAACTATTGGCACATTTTTTACTTCGCTATTTTTGTGAATGCAAGTCAGTTGTCTCTGGATATTCACTCCAATGGACTTATGGCATCCTTTTTTCCGATCACAAAGAGCTTTTGTATGTTAAAGCTATTCCTTTCTTCAGGACAAATTTTGTCATTTTTAGACTATTTCATATTGTTTGCACACTGATTGATGACTGTACCTCTAAGATCCTGCTTATTCCTGCTGTTCACAATAGATTACAATAAGACATTTTGGCTTATTTATTTGTTTATTTTATTTGTACGGCTACCTACATCAACATATGATTCAGGGTGGCTAACAAACTAAAGCATCAAGAATAACAAAAACAAATAAATGTAACAACCATCATCACAGTGCAAAGCATTAATGATTTGAAAGACTCACTTGAAAACCTCTGAACATAGACATCATAAAAAAACCAAGCTTTTAGCAAATGGAAGGAAATGTACAGGAAGCATGAGAAGGGATCTGTTATGCTTAATTTTGCTCCTCAATCAACAGTGGTACTGAAAAGGGGAAATGGATCATCTTGAGCATGCTCTCCAATTCCTTTATTATATAGCCATCCACAATGATCCAAGTATAGCTATTAAGTACAAGTAGTTGTCAATTTACAACAGTTTGTTTAGTGACCATTCGAAGTTACAATAGCACTGAAAAAAGTGACTTACAACTGTTTTTCACACTTACCATCGTTATAGCACCCTCATAGTCACTAAATTCAGACACTTGGCAACTGACTAATATGTAGGGCACTTGCAGTGTTCTGGGATCATGTCATCATCTTTTGCAAACAAAGTCAATGGGGAAAGCCAGATTCACTTTACAACCTTGTTATTAACTTGACAACTGCAGTGGTTCACTTAAGAATTGTGGCAAGAAAGGTTGTAAAGTGGGGCAACACTCACGTAACAAATGTCTCACTTAGGAACAGAAATTTTGGACTCAATTGTGGTAGTAAGTCAAGGACTACCTGTATGTTATTGTGTTTCCTGCAGGGAGAGTCCAAAGTTAGAGGAGACTCCCTTTCCAAAGTTTTGCTATCTTTGTGGATCATGGGAACAGGGGAAGGAATAGTTTTCTTTGCCTGCCTTTTAACTGTTTGTCTCTCCTTGGTTGTGGTGCATATTTCAGGAGTGTGTGACAGAGTCATAGAAACTCATAGATGCTGTAGATCCAAGTCTTTCTTAACTCCTCCTGTAACTTGAATCACTACTCTTTATCTCTGTTGGCGAGAACTTGAGCAGCATCAGAGAGCAAAAGAAACTTTTCAGGCATTTGGAAGGCAGTTTTTCTCTAAGATAGGAATTATTTTCTCTCCCCTAACTCTTTAATGGAGAATTTGGACATATCAAAAAGCTCATAGAGCATCTCCCAGAGGCCTTTAGACCACAGGACTGCAGCTTTAATCAACCATCTTTATTATGTTATTAGCCATTCTGAACATAACTGCTGAGCAAGGATACAGTTCTTGCATTTCTCATCTACCAGTACTCATATCAGAATAAGAGAGGGCAGAAAGCACATCTCAGGCAAATGAGATCAAAAGTTGGAAATAACTGGAAATTAGAGAAGAGAAAGATCAATGTACAGCATATGGTGAACTCTTTCCAACTATTATGTGACTTCAAGAAATAAGAATGTGATTGTCTCAACAAGATGCTCTATTTACAGAGCTCTTACAAAATTGGGCTGATTTCCACAGCTCATACAGGGTCTCTGTAGTTGTTATGTGTCCCTCCTAGAATATTTTAAACATCTCAACGCAGTCATTCATTCATGATCAAATGATCCCTGCATCCAAACGCAACAAATTATTCAGTCTTTGTTATTTGATCCAATGAATCCATGGTACAAACTCTGCTATGAGTCATAATCTGAAATGGTAATGGGTCTCATTCATCAGGCCCTTTCAGAGAGCAATCTATATTTTAAAGTGCTGTCTGCTTCCTAAGTGGCAGACTTAGACTTTGTTCTGCGTCACTGCAGGGATATCTGCCCTTCTTTTCTTCAATGAGAGAAAGTTTCTTCTTGCAGCTCTTTGTAGTTTACTTCATACAACACAAAACCCTCTTAATGTACACTACACAAACAGCCAGTTAATCCACCAATTAGTCCACATTATTTTCATGGCAATTGATTTGCCAGTAGTGTCTAGGCATATTCTGTAAAATAATTAATGAGCATAGTCTACAACAGGAGGAATAATTCAGTTTTCATTTGTCAAAAATCAACAGTAAGGACCTATTTGAAAATAACTGGAGATAGTTAATTGATGGATTTAAATTATCACAGTGGTAAAGAATTAACTTTTATCAGTGTAGATTTATCAGTAGAATTAAATATACTCAATTGAATTTATTTCTAGATATTTTATTGGATTAAAATATGAATAAGTACAGGTAGTCTTACAACCACAATTAATCTCTAAATTTCTGTTGCTACACAAGACAATTGTTAAGTGAGTTTTACCCCATTATACAACCTTTCCTGCCACAGTTATTAAGTGAATCGCTGCTTTTGTTAAGTTAGTAACATGATTGTTAAATGTATCTGACTTCCCCATTGACTTTGCTTGTCAGAAGACCACTGCAACCGCCATAAATACATGCCAGTTGCCAGGTGTCTGAATTTTGATCATGTGACCCTGGGGATGCTGCAATGGTTGTAAGTGTAAAAAACGGTCATAAGTCACTTTTTTCAGTACCATTGTAACTTCAAATGTTCACTAAAGCAATGGTTGTAGGTCAAGGACTACCTGTAATAAAAAAAATATACTCCCTGTCCATACAATTTAGTCTTTTACTTAATTCTGGATGGGAACGAAATGCTTAATAATTATCTAGCAATTGTGGGATTTATTTGTTCCATCTGAAATAGCTTGGAGAGCACACCGGCCAACTAGAAACTGATTTTTTTCCTGTCTGGTTCCCTTGGATACAGTATGTGAAGCGGAAGACAGCGGAAGGAAGCAGTGCATAATGGCAAGTGTCAACATGGTCATGGGAACAACTCAAGTTTTTGCTATCCTCCCAAACTCCCTTTCCCAAATGGAAGTCATCCCTGTGTGGCAAGATGTCTCTGGGGCATCAGTGTATAGAAATGATACAGGATATAATATGATTATTATACATGATTATTAGCAGAAATATTCAAAATTTCATTTTCAACCACTATATAGTACATTGAGTTAGATTAGGGATGCAATAAATTGCACCATTTTCAGGTGACCTTTTTCCCATTATACAGTCTTTTTTAAGAATTCTCTTCCAAGAAAAGAAAAGAAAAAGATTTCTCCATTAGTTTAAGTTTCCTAAAGAATGCCTGACATTATATCCTTCAGGGAACTTACCCAGCCTACACACAAAGAGGAACACTGAATTCATTTGCTCTGAACTATTTTTGGAATTGTTAAGGTTGTGTGAAATAAACAGCATTACATTATCCTTTTGCCACATGGCTCTAATTGTAATAGAATGAAAATCTATTTTGGTGAGACAGTCAGTCCCCATGGGTGCGAGAAGTTCACGACCAACCACCTTGCTGAGAATTGAACAGCTAATCTCATGATGGATGGAGTTTTCTGGTGCATATTTTACCTGCCCACAATTATGTAGTTGAACAATTTATTTCATAAGAAAAGAATTTCAGTTGGCTCCTAGAGAATTAAAAATAGGCATAAGGAAAGAAATTTTTGAGCCTCTAACTATGTTATTTCGCTAAAAGTTGTGAGCTATAGAAAGTTCTGCTGAAGGAAGGATATTACAATGCAGTATAAACAGAAACTATATAAAAAATTCAAAATAACTTGTACAGGCAGTCCTTGTTAAAAGTCCACTTGTACAGCAATCATTTGAACTTACAACAGCACAGGACAAGGATATTTTCAACAGGTCCTTGTACTGTAGTTGTGACTGGCACAGTATCCATGTGGTCACGTGATCATGGTTTAGGTGCTCAGCAACCTGCTCAGAATTATAAAATTGCAGAGTCCCACAGTCCCACAGTCCCACAACTTCCATTTGCAACTTTCTCTGCTGGCTTCCGATAAGTCAATGGGGAAGATAGCAGGGGGTCACAAATGGTAATCATGTGATTGCAACCTAATACTGGCAACTGTAACTGCCAAAACTGGCTTCATAAGTTGGCATGGTTATGTGGCATTGCATCTTATGACCCCATCACTTAGTTCTCAATCCCAGTTATTGTCAGGAAGTGAGAATTGCCTATAACTCAGATTTTCACATCATTCTATTTCCTGCAAATGGTCAGTAGCCAGAAAGCAGTCCCTTGCTATTAAGAATAAGCTGTTATATACACAATAAATTATTAGTAGATAATTTGTGATATAATGCTGAGATATACATTTGACAGATAAGATTTGATTTCACAGCTAAGTCTTCACATAATGTGTTTGAAGTAAATTAATTTGAGCCTTAAGTAAGAACTTAAGTTCAAGAACTCCAGGTTGATTTGTTTGATGATACATTAGTTTGTTTCTTTGGTAGTCCATTGTATCTTCAGGATTCTTCTCCAACACCAAAGTTCAAAGGCATCAATATTCAGGAAGAGTCTTGCTTCTTCAAAGTCCAACTTTTGCTTCCATAATGTCACAGGGAATATTATAATTTGTGTGGCTGATCTTTGTAGGTATAGGCACATCACAGCTTTTTCCAAGACTTTTCCAAGGCTGCTCTACCAAGTGTTAGCTTGCAGCATATTTCAATGACTGCTTGTTCCTTTACTGTTGAGGGTTGATTCTAAAAGGCATAAGCTATCTTCCACTTCAATATCTTCATTGCTATTGTGGTTATTCTATCTCAGGGGTCTTCAAACTTGGCCCTTTTATGACTTGTGGACTTCAACTCCCAGAATTCCTCAGCCAGCCTGGCTGAGGAATTCTGGGAGTTGAAGTCCACAAGTCATAAAAGGGCCAAGTCTGAAGACCCCTGTTCTATCTGTTCTTATTAGTTTGGTCTTCTTTATATTTAATTTTACTCAATTGTTTTGTACTTTGCTCCTTGATGTTTATTACTAGAGGTTGTAGATCTCTTGTATTTTCAGTTATCAGGGTATGTCATCAGCATAGCAAAGATTACTGAGATTTCTTCCTCCAGTTTTAAAACCATACTCATCTTCCAATCTAGCTGTCTTTAACTTATATTCAGCGTATAGACGTCACACGTTGCCAACCTGGAGCCAGTCTGTTTTGCCGTGTTCTGTCTATGCTGTGCCTTCCTAACCTGCATATAAGTTTCTCATGAGGATGGTGAGATGTTCTGGGATTCCCATTTTTCTAAACACAACTTGACACGATTGACATAATCAAAGGCCTTTCTCTAGTAGTTGATAAAGTACATAGTCACTTCTTTTGGGCATTTTTTTTACTTTCTCAATTATCCAGGGGGTATCAGCAGTAATGTCCCGTGTTCCTCAGGCTTTTCTAAAGCCAGCTTGAACACCTGGCATTTCCTTTTAGGGCTCTAATAAGCATTATTTTGTTATAATTAAGTCATCCTCTTTTGATCTCTTTGCCATTGTGTCATTCTCCACATACTTTATAGATGAAATTCAAATCAAAGTAGTAAAATTTACTATTTTTTCATCTCTGAATTGAGTTTGACACCAATACTTTTATAATATTTGAATTCTTTAATATAATAGCATTTGTAACATTTTTAATGTAGTAAAACTAGTCCCTGGACACATATTCAGGATTTGGCATTCCTTTTCTCCTTGTTAATACAAAACATGAATTAAAAAACACTGGTCTATGTGGCTCATCAGCATATACAGTTTACATTCTTAAGAATGAATTATTGATGATTTTCTAAAATAATGTTCTGGTGTACCTACCAACTTAGTATGCTTCAAATGTAGTGTGGCTACAGCTCCCAGATTACCCAGTCATTGGCTGTGGCAGTGAACATTCTAGATGTTTAATTCTTAATACAACTTAGAAGACACCAGGGCAGGGAAGACTTAGTATAATCCAAGGGACAGTTCTGTAATGTGTACTTATAATGCTGATATCTCCCTTCTGCCAGACATAGAGTTTTCTTTACATCCGAGTTAAGATGCACATTCATCCAAAGTAATATGGTAAAGCTTTTTGATTCTGATAAAATTCTGATAAAAAATTATGAGTTGCATATTACTTATATCAAAAAATAATTATGTGAAAATGAGCCCATTGAAATAAAAAAATCCCAAGAGGAAACTCTTCAAACTAATTCATAGTGCAAATGTATATGATATGTGGTATCTGTGTGTTTCTGCTTTATTACTGAAGATAACTTTAAACACTAATTCTGACTTTTAAAAACCTTTTGGTTTTGTTATGTGTGAATAAGATTGAAGAAGTAAAAGGGTGGATGATTGGTGGGGAATGGATTCACCATTTAGAAGCAGATTGAATTGTTAGGTTTTTTTTCCTGGCACTGAGATGAACAGAACGTATGTTAGCTATAAATAACTTACGCCATTTCATTTAAAATATGGTCTTAGTCTGGATCAAACCCAACATTTTCATGACAATTGTCTGAGGACAGAGTGCTTTCTGCTTTTACTCTTAAAAATAAATAATGTAATAAATCATCCCAGAATATCGCTTTGGTCACTTGATTATTATGAATCTCAACTAAACTGCATGTAATAATGTGAACTGAACTAAGTATGAAACTAATATTACAGATGTTCAGCTTTACATTCTTGGCATCACATGTTTTCTAAAGCGGCAGTCCCCAACCTTTGTGGCTTGGCAGCCTGGGGGAGGGGGGGAAGAGAGGGAAATTGGGCCGCATGAGTGGTGGGCTGGCATGCGCATGCACGCACACATTCCTTGTGCAAGTGGCGGGCTGGCATGCACACGCACAGCTCAACTTGCATGAGTGGGGTGCCAGCATGCATGCACAGACGTGATTGCCCGCCAGCCTGCCACTCACACAAGTTGCATCGGCCAGCCACTCACACAGCCCAATTCTGAATAGGCTTCAGCCCAGTAGTGGGCCGCAGCCCAGGGGTTGGGGACCCCTATTCTAAAGTAAAATTTACTAAAATTTACTAAAGTAAAATTTACTATGTTTTGCTGTACAATCCAGAAATAGTTCAGATTTTTAAGCTCTTTGTGGCTTGGAGAATCATCTCTCCCAACTAGAATTTGCCTATCCTGTGCATTCCACTGCAAATGGGCTCTTCCAGAACTCTGTCCCACATGAGCTCAAAGAGGTGGAACCTGGAGTTGCACCTTCCTATTGGCAGTCCCCGTGTTAAGGAATATTCTGCCCCTTGAGCTAAGAGACACCTGACCTCATATGTTGCAAAGCAGTGAAAATGATTTTGTTCCAGTAGACATTTGATGTAGACAGTGGACCTGGGCTCCATCTGTAGTTTTTTCAGTATTGTGTTATGTTGTTATGAGTTACGATGGCTTTAATTTTTCTATAATTTAAATCACCTTGACTTTGTAGAAATAGAAGGATAAAGATTTGTTGTTAATAAACACTCTACAACTAATAACTGGCCAGTAGGAATCAACATATTCCTGGGCTATCTAATGAAATTACCACTCTACCTTCTAGTGGGATGACCTGGAAGTAAGAGGATATATATGGTGAGTTCACAAGGATAGTTTGTTGTACAAGGGTAGTCTGAAAGTATATCATGCATCAGTGGGTTTATCGGAGGGGGTGTGGGGGGTAGAGAAGGCTGTCAAATAAAGATAGATTTGATTGTACAGTAGTGGCTATGGACTTTTTTTTGTCCTCTTCCCATCTTGCAGATGCTCCTTTGCAGCATTCTTATAAAAATGAAAAAATAAATAAATCTGGATGGGTCAGTGCCTGGATGGGAGACTGCCTGTTAACTTATGTACTTTACTTTGGTTTCAAATCAGTGCTGGAGGAGTGTATAATAATAAATGTAATTAATAAATAAAATAACAAAGTCACAAAGGGGAGTATAATGTTCAGAAGGCCTGTTCCAAATTCTATAGCTAGTGATTAATTAATATCAGGACACTGAAATGCAATGTTTAGGGTAAGTGAGCTAAACATTTTAAATGCTCCAGTTCCAACTTTTTCCATGTAAAAAATACTTCCCTTTGTAAGAATCCTATGCTTGCTATGTGTTATTAAGAGAACATAGGAGAGAAACTCACATAACTATTGACCTTTGCTGGTTTCTGTTCCAGCCTTTTCACTATCAAATTGAGTTAGTTATATACTAAGGCTGAGTTAAAAAAACAAACAAATAGAAAGTTATAGGGAACTTCAGATTCAAAATTAATGGATGTGGGTCAGGTGATAAAAAGATGCCCTCAAAATTCCCAGTTCATCTTTTTTTTAAAAAAACTGCTGTTTGTTTCCACTGACATTTATCCCAGGACTTGAAATTTCCACCTGTACAATCATCCTACTGCAAGACATTTCATCAGAAGAATAAAAAATGATATTATCAAAATGCTTCTAAAGAAAACAATGGTGACTGCCTAGTGGAGGTAGAAACCTGTTATTACCATTAAATTCAGCTACATTTCATTTCCAAATCCTGACCCCTTGGTAATAGGACAGTATTTTTTTTTTCTCTGCCTCATCCTCTTCAATAAAAATGGCATATTTCAAAGATTAAGAACATAGTTATTATTTTAATAAATCTCTGATGACCCTATTTCTTGGTCAGTTTGAATGGATAAAACTGTCTTGCCCATGAATTTGTATTCCAAGACTCAGCCTTGGTGCTGAAAAAGAAAGTATAGGATTCAGTAGTGATAAGAGTATAATTCTAAAAATCTTGTCTGTAAGTGTATACAAAATTTGTACACCAACTCTTTTATTACCAATAATTTCACCACTGCAAAAAAAATAATCCACATTAGAATATATTTCTATTTTAGAGGATAGCCCCAGATAATAAAGCTGCATAATGCAGCAACTCAAATAGAAAAATAGACAGAAACATTTATTTTTTTACAATCATTAGACAACAGGACTTGTCATACAGTAATATGACTTTGTCCATTCAGCATGTGAACTAATTAATAACATATCATCATTCCTCACTAACTCAGCTTTGAATTTTAACATAATGCATTTACAAAAGATGCTTGGAATATGCCAGATCATCTTTTATTTTATGTAGCAATTCTTTGCAAGCATCTGTGACAGTTCATAACTGTATATTTTTTATGATTTGTGGTTATGGATGCTTCTGGTAAATATGCATTTCTTCATAAAATTAGCATGTAATCTCAATTTATGGGGAAATTAAAGAGATATTACCTTTGACTTTATATTGCCTAAGAAAAAAAATTGTATCATCGTTGGCAATTTTATTACAATCTGCCACAGCAAAGTAAAAGTCACATTTATTTTATTTTATTATTTTATTTTATTTTATTATTTTTATCTTGCCCTTATTTTCATAAATTACTCAAGGTGATGAACACACTTAATATTTCTTCCTCCTTCTATTTTCCCCACAACCACAACCTTATTAGAGGAATTGGTCTGAGAGAAAATGACTTGCCGAAAGTCAGCTAGCTGGCTTTCGTGTCTAAGGTGGGACTAAAACTCACAGTCTCCTAGTTTCTAGCTTGATGCCCTAACCACTACACCAAACTTGCTCTCATCAATTATATTTTCTTTGATATGTTTAAGAGGAAGCAATATACAATATGTGTTTGCTTTCTGGGACTCAGATGTAATTCCAAAAGCTCAAGACTGTTCAATAAAAGTAATAGCCAATGGGCTTTCTGAGGTGCACAAACACAAGTACAAGCATAAACATACCTAGCATCATTTTACTGCCGTGTTTTTATGATTCATAGTCTATGAATCAAATAAGCTTAAGGGGTCCAAGGCTGTACTTGTGTCCTAGCCGTTTCCACCTTTTTGACACCCTCCAAGAAAATGGGAGTTTTTGTCACCCATTACTTTGGAGAGATGTAAGGTGATGGGCCCTGGATGGAAACAGAAGCAACAGAAGCAGGAATCAACAATGGGGACCTGAATTTCATGCTTATATAGTGTATTCTATCTTAAGAATAAGCACCTTAATCCAGTACGGGAGAAAGACCTATAACAATTCTCAAAAGCTTAAATTAACTGGCAATATCCCATTCTAGATGTATTTATGAACGTGTGGATTTTATCCCTAAAACATATAATTTAGGACAGTTCTGAGCAAGCCCTTTCGAAATGAATCAAGTAGTACGTACGATCAGGTAGTCTAATGTGCTGCTTCATCTTAGCAGTCGTGTACACAGATACCTTTTACTGTTTTCTAAAGATTTTATGTTCTCACACATAAAATACTTACTATGATCAAACTACATAGGTATAAAATATGATTTCAGTTTATTTTTTTTCCTCAGACTGGGTCTGAGACATCTTTACAAGGACGTATGGAAGGACAGCCTGGGAGCAATGAAAGAGTTGATGAGCCAGCTCGTCATGTTTTCTCTTTCTCCTGGTTGAACTCATTGAATGAATGATGATTCCAAGCCCAGATGGCATCTGGTGAACTCAATAGCAGGAAATAACAACAAAGAACACATTGAAAATAATAGTGGAGCAGATTTTATTTAAAGACTTTATTTTGAAAATTGTCACATTGAATCTGACTTTTGTACAATTCGAGCAGGGTGTGGTGGGGAAGAAAGAGTAGGAGTTAATACCTTGCATTGAACCATTTGAATGTCAAATGCATAGACATTTTTGAACTCATGGCAAATATCAAGTGATAACATTACTTGTCCAGTTTGCTTCTAGGTACTGGGATTTGGGTATAAGGCTCTATAGTATTTCTAATAGCTGATTTAGGTTATGCCCAAATTATTATATGAATGTGGCAAATGCCCCTACTTATGTTCAAATAAAATTAAAATCAGAAGGAAAGAACGAATTAAAAAGAATAATATATTTACAAGTAAACTAAAAACTAAAGTAAAAGTAAAGATTCACTATGCATATTTGTAAATGCCTTAGACATACTCTTAGTTTTATGTTTGTATTTTATCATTTCTTCACTAAAGACATTGTTGTTAATAAATTTCTCATTACTTTGGACTTTTCTTCCCTTGACTGTTTTTGTAATTGACTTCTGAAACCCTGAAATTAAAATATTTATTAAAATATTCATAGATTGTCTAGCTCATAGAATATTACTGCATATATATAATATTACTAAACCTTACAATAGTTTTAACAGGATCTAAAAAGGCAAATATTGGAAGCATAACAGAAAAAGATAATTAAAACTGATGAAAAGCATAATGGAACAGAAATATTTTTATCTGTTACTTCAAAGTGAGCTTGGGCACAGCTAGTGTAATGTTCTTCAGCAGAGAATTCAAAACTCAGAATACTACCACAAGCCCTATTGCACAAAAAAGTGGGATGTATAACTGGACATTTACTGAACATTAAATGATGAGAATTGACATTTATAAGAAAAATCACAGAAATTAATGAGGCACTAATTTTCCTGGTGATGTTTGGACTCCAGTTGGGTTTTGTTTTTTTATCAGAATTGCAGTATACACTGTTAGAAAGCTGGTTTTGAATTTTTGGAGTTTTCAAAGTAATTTTTGCATATAGTATAAAGAGTAACAATTGAAATCAATGTTCAAAATCTTTGCGACAATGATGATGTATAATGGAGTGTCCTAAATTCTGACCTAATTGCTCGGATTCTGTTATTTTTAATTCATAGACTTTATATTACAACTAAGTTGAATTCTCATCTTCTCATTAACAATGAATTAAAATGTCCTACACTGAGAATCTATGGCCCTCTAAATGTTGGACTTCAACTCCCATCCTCTCTAGCTTGATTAAACAATGATCATGGATTATGTGAACTGTGTCTAAAATCAGCTAGAGTGCAACAAGTATATATGCCACACCAATGATTCCTTAGACTTTTAAAAATTTATCTCATCAAAGCTCCCATGACTTTTTAGTGCAACATTATAGAACCTCTTTAGTGAATAGTAGCCCAAATATTTTTCATGTCTGTGTGCAACCTATTTGTCCATCAAGAAGTTATGGTTTAGAGGAAAAAGAATTAATATTTCATTTGAATTTTCCTTTCCCTTTTAATAAAAATAATGACTTCCTGCTGACAATTCTGCCTAGATCTTATACATTTATTCATTCATGCCACCTGTCAATCTAAATTTTGAATTTCATTTGGACATAGTCATGGTGATGCTAAAAATCAAAAGGACTGCACCTTTCTTTTTTGAGAACATCCAAATATATGTGGGGGAGGGTGAATTTGATGATGTACAAAGAAAAGAACATATTGGTTCTTCCTGTGCCTCCTACCAAATATTAGTCTATCTCTTTTACAGCATTGACACAGAGTTAAGCCTACAAGTAATTCAGACTAATTTAGAGTTAGATGTATTGAGAAGAGACACAGAAGCAGGTGCTGGTATCAGGTAGAACTTTACTTAGTGAAAAATATATGCTATGCCTGCAAAAGTTCTCAGGTTCAACTCATAGCCTCATTATATAGAATTGGGGCAAATTCCCATTGAAACTTTGGACAGTCACTGTCGAATAATATAGATTGGTAATAAGTACATCTTTCAGAACACCATGGCAAACTTATTAAAGGCCCCCGCTATCAGGCAAGGCATGCGCCATCCCTATTGCAGCCATTTAGAATGGACTGGAGATAGAGAAGAGGAAGGTCACACATCTGCTTTTTCATTGCCACTATGTAATGGTATGTGGGAATGACTTTAGGAGACAGGAGGAAGACCCACAGTCTAGTCCAGGGGTCCCCAAGCCCCGGTTTGTGGACCGATATCAGGCCGCGGCATGCCAGCAACCAGTCTGCACAAACAAGCAAAGCCCCATCCATAGGATGCAGGCAGCACACAAAACCATGCACTCTCTGGTCCGTGGAAAAACCTTTCTCCATCGAACCAGTCCCTGGTGCCCAAAAGGTTGGGGACCTCTGGTCTAGTCAACAGAATGATAAAAGGAATCTGAGTCTGAACATACACTCTTCAAAACTAGGAAGGATCCATTTGCAGACTCTTTCTTCACCACCACCCCATCCATCCTTTGGATTCAGATTTTGTTCATCAGAGAGTTGTCGAGGCTGCATCTCTTCCTCTTGTTTCCCAAGTTCATTCCACATACCATTATACTCTGCTACAGTAGACTTCAGTTAAAATGATCTCTCCTCCTCTCAGCCACCCAAATGTTCTTCTTCATTCCTACTTGACCTTCTGCAATCATGCCCCTCTCACCACAAGTCCCCCCATGGACATACTAAGCCATCAGAAATATGTTCTGTCAAGCAGACAATATCTATACAAAAATCTGAAAGATTATTATGTGCTTTTGTTAGGGTCATGAGGATGAGCTGCTGTTTCTAGGCTATAAAATATGTCAGAAAAATGGATCAGAAAACTAACATTGCTGCTATCTAGTGATTATCCAGATTTTTGTAGCCCACATATGGTGGTTATTAATTGCATAAAGTATGCTTCCATATCCAAGGGATAAGCTGAACCTCAGTAGACCTCCTGTGCCTGCAGATACCAAGGAACATGCCTCCTGTATTTTCACTATATTTGCACCACTGAGTGTTGACTGCCATTCCAAAAGCACTGCTGGTTGGAAATATCCCTATGGAAGGACACCAGGTTGACAGTTTATTTTTACTTTTTTATTTTAATTGATTTGTTTCAAAACAGCTTTGGGTAGCTCACAATATAACAGACAATGTAAAAACAATATAATAACAAACACAAAACCTTTGAAATCCCAGCTGTTCCCCAGTACTTGAGTTAGGGTAGTTGGAACCCCTTGTGAGTTTTGTTTTTAGTCAGTTCACCATCTTGTTTTTTTTACCTGCTTTCTTCTTTATTTTCTGGTAATTTGTTTTTGGATTACAATACATTTTATTCTTTTGGTGAGCTGCCCAGAAATATTTGGAATCAGGTGGAAAAAATTTAACTGAATAAATTAAGCTGACAGATGTTTTATTTTAGATTTTTCTTGGTCTGCTGATCCCCAGAAATTATAACTCATAGAAATTTAAGACAAAATTCTGAGAGTTGCAGTTCAAGTCTTTCAAGGGAGCACAATCTGGGGAAGATTACTGTAGAAGAGACACAATGTCAGAGGGAGATGGCCAGTGCCTGGGAATGAAAACCTCTTGCTGATTCAGAAGAGGGTAATAAGATCTAATATCATTGATCCAGACAGTGCCTGGGTGTTACCAGGCTGGAAGAGTTCTCTATCCCTTTCAGAGTTGCTTGGGTTGCTATATATATTGGCTAGATCTTCTATTGAAAAACATATTTAAGGTACACCAAGAAGCTTATTATTCAACAAGAGCACATGCAGACATCCAGAATCATCTGCTTAGCTTTTTTATCACTGACAATTTCTTCCAAAACTCAGTTTTGTCCCCTATCTTCACAACCACCACCATTTAATCTTCATCACAAATTGGTGATGTTAATTAAGCTGATAAACAGTGACTGGTTGATATCCACCTTCTCCTAACTATATCTCACTGGCTTAAAAGTTGGGGTGTAAAAAAACATTCTCTGTAATGGATATCTTTGAAAGTTGACAGTCATTCATTTGGTCTGATTTTGAATTAGCCACCATCCTATGGTTTCCAAAGAATTATTTCGCTTTCAAAAATTGTCTGGAAATTGTGGAAGGAGTTCAGATCCATTATCTTGGTTTTCTCTTCTAAATATTCTTAAGAGGTCTGTCCCCTTGCCTAAATATCGACACTAAAAAAGATACTTTGCGAAGTTGTTGATGTGAGAAATACCCAGCGGTTCACTCAAACATCTATATTCTAGCCATGGGTCCCTTTTGGGAGGATTTCTAAAGAAAAAGCCTACTCTCATCCCACTCCAGGCCAAAAAATATGTCACTTTTCTTTCATAGTTTCTGCTCACTCTGTCCTCAAAAACCTGTAAGCAAAACTCTGATGAAGAAAGATGGAAAAGGTTTGGAGGATGTTTGTCGTGTTATTAACAAGAATGGAGTTTTGCTTGTTTTTTTACATGGTTTGAAAGGTAGATCTAAGAATATACGATATCTTTTTTTAATTATCTGAGGTGACAGCAAACACTGCTTGTATTCCTGTAATGCCAAAATATACTGAAAGGAAGGGGAAAAAACACTGCAGCTTGAATAATATATTTCACCTGGAAATCCACCTTTTGGTTGGATTTGTGGTGAATTATTTGCGTTAACTGGGACAGTGCACCTGGGGAACTGCCTGGGGAAAGAATAGACAGATGAATACACCAAATGGCAATTTTGCACATGCTTACTCTGGAGTAGTATAAGCTGCAAAAAATTCCTTGAAACATAAAGCAGGATGAACAACCTCACTCCTTCCATTTCTGTCCTATCGATTCCAATTAGCACAGCCCGTTGTCACAGTTTGGGCCTGCTGACTTTCCAAAGACTCAGAGGCTAGCAGGTTGCTTACCTTTATGCAGGGAAGCTTCGAACCCAGAGTTAAGGACAGGCAAGGCAAAAGTGAGAGCTTTCGCTTGGGAATCATTTTGTTAAACCTGGAACCTTTATCCTTTTACCCAAAATCTATGGAGCTCATTGCACCTGTCCAATGCAGCTCCCCGTTTTTAATTGCTTGTATCTGAGCTAAGCTGGACTTGATATCCTAACAGATGTCAGGCAGTTTAAAAATTGAGATCATCCTCTAATCCAGCGGCTCCCAACCTTTTCTATATCCCGCACCCCTAGAACGCTTCTGATATATTCTCGCACCCCTTACAAAAGTTCAAAATAATGGCAACAAATTATGCATATACACTATAATTTTAAAAACCCAAGTTTTTGCACCCCCTGGAATATCACCTCGCACCCCCGGTTGGGAACCCCCGCTCTAATCAGATGGGCTGGTTCATATCTCCCATTGTCCTCAGCTACCTTTGGTCAATGGGACTTGTAGTCTTTTGTTCCCTGTTGGGCACCAGGAGTTATATCTCCCCTCCTCATGCCCTTCCCCTTTTCAACACCATTTCTTCCCTACAGACAAATTGGCTATATGGGTGCGCAACCATTTTGCCCACACTGGGATTCTGTGCGTGTCAGTGTGTTTTTCTACCCCATATTCCACCGTTAATCCATTTAATAGCCCCACCCCACCCCATTGATGAAGACTTTTCCTTCAACTCCTCATCACCATCAAAGGTCTCCAACCCTCCCTTTTTTCTGAAATTTGACGTACCCGCAGGCAAGGAAGTGTATGCAAGCCAACGTTCCTTTGCAGCTTTTATTAAAAATATAGAGAGATATTATATAGATATAGATAGGTATTAAACGTTCTCTTACACGACCAAGTTGACCGAGCGCTGAAAATATGTTTTATTTGTGGAAAGAAATGTTTACAAAGAAAAGACAAAGAAGAGTGAAATCGAAATAGCTGAGTACAGAGAGGCTCCGGCCCCCTTTCCCGCCCAGCAACCCCAGAAGACGCTTCTCGTCCTTCGCCTGCTTCCGATGGCCAGACCAACGGACCCCGCCCTGACAGGCCTAGCCTGAATCTTGCCTGGGACAAGACGGGTGAGAAAAGAAAAAGAAGTTACAAACGACGACACTTGGGTAAGACGCCGGACATGCTATGCAAGGCTACTTCGAGAAAGCTTTCGAATGAAAAGAACGAGGAGGGAAGGGGGACGGCGCGAGGGAGCGCTGTAAGTAGATCTAGGTCAGGGTTAGGCAACCTTGGCTCTTTTATGACTCGTGGACTTCAACTCCCAGAATTCCTGAGCCAGCCAAGCTGGCTCAGGAATTCTGGGAGTTGAAGTCCACGAGTCATAAAAGAGCCAAGGTTGCCTAACCCTGACCTAGGTCTACGGGATGTGCTAACTGGAGGAGCTCTTTGGTCGGGGCCAGGCAAAGGAGAGCGCTTCATTTCCCGATGATTTCCATCAGTTTCCTGTTGCTGTGAGCCTGCTGCGCCAATTGCTCCGCTCGGGCCATCTCCAAGACTTCTCGGAGGAGATGGAAAGTCAGATCCAAGGAGATCGGCGGCTCCTCGGATCGTTTCTCCTTCTCCGTGGCCTCTAGGTGGGCGCCGTCGTCTTCGCCCTCCCAGGAGTCGGTGGCGCCTTCTAACGAGCGTTCTTGGAAGTGCTGCAGCTGCTGCAGCTGTTGGACAACGGCTCGGAAAAAGTTGCCCGCCGACGCGGACGTAGCTAGGTGGCTGCTGCTGGTGCTCATGCTGGTAGTGGAGGAGAAGGATCCGCCGGCGGCAGCTGCAGCTGCGGCGGCGGCGGCGGCGGCGGCGGGGTTCCTGCGAAGGCTGCCCAAGCGCAGGAAATATTCTTCTCCCATGCGGAGCAATATGGGAAGCGATTGGGGTTGTTCTTGGAAATCTAGCTGCTGCAGAGCGCTACTGGCGGCGGGAGCGGCCGGGCCACTCTTGCTGAGGGTTCTGCACTCATGGCAGGGCTGGAGAGCAACCAATAAGATCCCGGTAGAGACAAGCAGCTGGATCTTCATGATTCAGGACGGCCAGATCTGAAAATGTAACAGGAGGGATGGTGGGAAAAGGCACAACTGTCTATCAAAGAACTGGGGAGTTTTGCTGTCCGTGCAATTTACTGTCCGAGGTGCTGAAATCTTTCGAGCAACCCTCGCGAAGACTCTTAAGGAACCGAGGACACAATCGGACTTTTTCCCGGAACGGTCAACCCAACTCGAATCAATTTTTTTCTCGAACTTAAGCGTGAGAAGGACTTGCATTCTTTCTCTGGGTGAAAGAGCTGCCTGAAACCCATCTACTCTTCCTTATTAAAGGTCAGAATAAACGGAGTAGTACTTGATTTATACAGCTAAAATCGCTATATTGGGGGGCTTCCTATAAATCAGCACATTTAATCTTTTAAAACAATGAGCCTTACCGTACCAAACGATGTTTTCTCCCCCCTCCTCCTTCTTTATCATCACAATTATGACATGATCTCAGGATGACTTATGTTTCTTAGATCATAGTACATACTTCCACCACAATCCACAAACATGCACACACATACACACACTTCGTGAGAAAAGTTTGCAACCTGTGCTTATATCTGTTTCCTCCCTACCTTAAGAGGTATCGGTGGAGTAGTCTGGGAGAAGTAGAGTCAGTCAGTGGTCGGTGCCCACTTTTTCTCTCTTTCCTTCTTGGGATGTGTACCTAATGTCTCCTGCCTGTCCTGGTGATCCGCTGGTGTCCTAATCAGAATCTGGCTGTGTGATTTTTATAGGTTAGACCCTGTTCTGGAATCACGCAGCCCTCGCCTAATAAGCTGACGCTTTCTTGACAGCTCGCTTGCGTGCCCCGATCCACTGCTGAATCAATCATGGGGGCCGCTCCATAGCAGCGGTGGGCAACGTCCTGCAATCACAACCCCAAGTCTCACATCCAATTATAACAAGAGATATTTATTGCTTCGTTAGTGACGTCAGCAAAGCCTGTGGTGGGGAATATCAGCAGGACACTCTTTCCCATTGACAAAAACTCTTGAATGAAGAGTTCCCAAACTGGAGGGGGGAGAGGACAGAACAGAACATCAGCAAGCACCACCTCCTACTATCCCCGGTCAAGATGGTCAAAACTTTCCACTTTGTTTTTTCAACGGAAACCATAACTCAAGGAAATCAAAGCACTGGAATCACACTTCTTTAAGGGTAACAAGTCGTTCCTAGCAGAACTTATGAAAGTAAGTCTGGTTTATTGCCAACAAAGGCATTCTTTCTACTTTCCTCATTTGCAGGAAAGAGTATCCACAGAATTTCTAATATTCAAGGGCATAAATAACACATCTTAAAAATTGAGTAACCTTTCCACTGGGTTTTGTTATTGGTATAGGAAAAGAATTCAAATGAAAAACTGAAACCAGGGGAAAGAATCAGGTAAAGCAAGCATATGCAGCACACCTTTCTCTCCTGCTTTGTTTCTAATAGTGGGCGGTGGTGGTGGTGGTGAGGAGGGTGGATATGGTAAAGAGTGATAAAGTATTTTCTTAAAATAGATGGTGAAGTTGACAGGTTTGCCAGTCCTAAACTTGTTTCTTTCAGAGCATTAAATCCCATGAATTACAATTGAACTTTCCCTGCTGAATAACTTGGAATGTGACATGAAAGAGTTCCAAAGACATTACATGGAGATGAAAGTCCAGCTGGCTAGCTGAAACACACACAAAGGGAAAGAAGGGAGAAATGGGGGGGGGGGGTTGCCATTGCTACTGTGCTATATTTCCATACACAGTAGATCCAATCTTTAAAATGTTATGTGCTATTGGCCTTATTGGAGTTAGACCTGATGGCCTTTTCTTCCTTTCTAGCACCTGAGAATCTGATATACAGTATATAGCTGAATCTACGTAGGGCCATCCAAGCTGTTCTTTCTACACTTCTGATAGCCTGTGATCGTTTCAAAGTGTAGAACAAAATGATCACAGGCTTTTATCTCTGGCATGCAGGTAAACAGTAATGCTGGGGGTAATCCTATCTCAAATTTCCTTTGATCTGGGTGACTTGATATAGCTGAATGTCCCTTTTAATTGTATTGGCCCGACCCTTTGCCTGCTTGTGTCTGTAAAGTTAATTCTTCTTCAAGGATACTTTAACTCCTATTGACTTCATAGGGACAACCAAATAATTTTCTTGTTACCAATAAAGGAGAATATTTGTAGCTCAGGGTTGAAATGAGGGGTCCTTGGTGTTCTCTGAACTTGCTTGTTTTCTTGCAGACATTTCATTGCCCAATGAATAGGTAAGGAAACATCTGCAAAAAAACAAGCAAACTCAGAGAACACCAAGAATCCCTGAATTTTCTTGTTAAGAATGTACGTGGAGTTAGGAAGCAAATTGATCTGAATTAGTTCTTTAGTTTTTAAATTTTATTTACATTTGATTCTATGTCACCCCTACCATTTCTGTTCTTAGTATTATAAGCATAAATAGTTTGAACACAAAACAATTAGCATTGTTTTCCTCAGTGCAACCCAAGAGCTTCAATATCAGAGATGAAACACACACACACATACTATACTGTTTTTTTTTCTTTTCTCACCCCCAATCTGTGACACTTGAATTGAACTTGGACCCCAGAACAGTTGCTGTTGTGAATGCCATCACCAATCCATCTGGTTTCCTTTATAGCAAGGATTGTGCCACAGTTAAAAGCACTCTTTAATTCTCTATTCTCCAGTTGCTCTGAGCCCAAGTTAAGAAGTTGGGTTGTGGATATATTTCCCTCCCTATGGCTGATAAATGGGAGGAGACAGGAAGGAAGAAGGGAGGATGGGGGGGAGGGAAGGGAAGGGGAAAGAGGGGAGAGGAGGGGTGAGGAAAGGAGAAGAAGTGCTTGAAACGGAGAGGAGGGGAGAGGAGAGGAGAGGAGAGGAGAGGAGAGGAGAGAGAGAGGAGAGGAGAGAAGAGAAGAGAAGAGAAGAGAAGAGAGAGAAGAGAGAAGGGGGGAGGGGACGAGAGGGGAAGGGAGGGAAGAGAAGAGGAGAGGAGAGGAAAGAGAGGGGAAGGGAGGAAGAGGGGAGGGGCAGTGGAAGAAGAGAAGGGGAGGGAAGAGAAGAGGAAAGGGAGGGACAAGGGGAGGGGAAGACAGGAGAGGATAGCAAAGTAGAGAGAAGGGGAAGGAAATGGGATAGAGGAGGAGAGGGGAGGGGAGGGAAAATAAAAGAGGAGAGGAGGAGAATCTCTTGAAATGAGGAGAGGGGAGGAGAGGGGAGGAAAATCTCTTGAAATGAGAGAGGAGAAGGGAGGGGAAGGGAGATGGAAGGGGAGAGGAGAGGAGAGAAGAGAAGAGAGGAGGGGAGGGGAGGAAGAGAAGGGGAGGGGAGGGGAGAGAGGAGGAAAGGGAGGGAGAAGGGGAGGGGAAGACAGGAGGGGATAGCAAAGTAGAGAGAACAGGAAGGAAAGGGGATAGAGGAGGGGAGGGAAGATGAAAAGAGGAGAGCAGAGAAGACGGAGAATCTCTTGAAATGAGGAGAGGGGAGGAGAGGGAGAATCTTGAAATGGGAGAGGGGGAGAGGGGAGGGGAGGGGAGAGGAGAGGAGAGCAGAGGAGAGCAGAGCAGAGCAGAGGAGAGCAGAGGAGAGAGTGGATCATCACAAACCATGTAGACTGACTTTTTGGATATAGCATAGGAGTTGGAATTAATACTAAATGATGTATGTGGACAGTTTGATGATGAGATAATTGATATTGCATAAGAAACTGTTTTGATGAAACATTCAGAATTTAAAGGGGAACATTGTTCATCTTGTTGGGGGACAGGAAAGAACAACTTTTTTCTGGGAATAATTTGACGTTCTTGTTGTTTCTAGTCTACTCTTCCAACCAGATGCCAGCCAGATGCATGTTAGTGCTAGAATATATCTGGTGGGAGTCATATTTAGAAAGCTGTTCCTTGGTTAACGATAAGGCAACAGAACTATGGGACGTGTGTTTTTATGTGACAGTATTCTGGTTTAAAAACTTGGCAACAACTTTACATAATTCCATATAGATGTTCAGTTTCTAGATATGAATATTGTTGTATTTTTACTGGCAGAGTGCACTTCTGGGATTTTCTACTTCAGGTGGCAAAATGACTACATACAGCTAGTCCTCAGTTAATGCCACAGTTGGGACCAGCAACTCCATTGTGAAGTAATGTGGTCATCAAATGATCGTGATGTACATACAACAGCAGTTCCCCTGCAGTCATAAAGCAAATCATTTGTAGTTGTTAAGTGAGACATCACATGACTGCAACTTGTAGTTTTACTGCTGACTTTTCCATTGACTCTGCTTGTCAGAAGCTGGCTGTGAAACTTGCACATGTGATCACATGACCATAGGATGCTGCAATGGTCATAAATTCATCCTAGTTGCAAAAGCTCCAAATTGTGATGACGTGTCTATAAGTACACTGCAACTGTCTAATGTCCGAACATTGGTCATAAAGTTACTATTTCAGCACTGTTGCAATTTCAAACTGTCTCTACATAGGGCAGCTGTTAACTGAGGATTATATATACCTTGATTTTGGGGTGTGTTTATGTCACTCTAGCAAATGTGTTGATCTAACAGTGTTACTGAAATCCTCCACATGGTTCTCCTTTCTAAGGTGTAGTTGGCATCATTAAGGAGAACATTTTGGTTATATTTCAGATGTCCCCAAGAATTGACAACTCTTCTCAAAGTGGTAGGTTAATATTTTTAAAGATACAAATAAAAATCTGGACACTTAATTATTAGGCTATTTTGCTCTTTTATTAGTTATTTTCTCTCTTTGGTATATGTTTCACTGATTTATACTTAGGTTTTGTAACCTCACAATAAGGATAGCACTTACTATAAGATTACATAAAATACAATCTTGAAAGACTGAAAGTATTTTTCTTCTCTTTTTTTAGTCTCCAGAGAACTAGGGGGAGTCCCTTATGAAATATTTTCCATGATTTTCCACCATCTGTGGACTAAGTTATCTCTTATCAGATTGTTGCCAAGGTTACAGCTCATGGTCCTATCTCCCAGGACATTCCCACATATCATCAAAGCTTCAGAGGGCCTTGGATGATGTGGATTATCTGGGCCTTTTCGGTCAAATTTTAAGCTGGGTTATAGTACCAATTGGTTGCACTTCTGCATCTTATAAAGCCGGCTTCGGATGGGGATAGTGTGACAGCCCTGGCCCTCCTGGATCTTTCAGTGGCTTTCAATATCATTAACCATAATATCCTTCTAGAGTGATTCAGGATTGGGAGTGGGGGAATACTGTTTTCCAGTAGTTCTGCTCCTTCCTTTGTGGCAGATTCCATTTGGTCTTGGTGAGACTGATCAGTCCTTCCTTAGGCCCATCTTTTAAGAGGTGCATCAAGACTCGGGTCTCTCACCTCACCAATTTAACATCTACAGGAGGTTTCTGGGGAGGTCCCTCCACACCATGGCATGTGATATCATCCATATGAGAATGGTGTTCAGCTATACATCTCCATCCCAGGTGGAGCAGATGATGCCATTTCGGTGATTATCCAGTGCCTGGAGGCTGTGAAGGCCTGCATATGAAGGAACCAACTATGACTCAACTCTGGAAAGACAGAGTGGCTTTGAGTTCAAATTAAGAATGATAAATTTGGAAACATTCAAACTGAACGGAAATTCCAATTGGACTGGTAATCTCACATTTATTGGATTATCAAGAGATCAACGTCACATTGGAATGATGTGCATTTATTTGTGCATTATTTTGGTTATATTTTATAATAAGAAATGTACTTACGAACTGGATAAGTCACAAAGCAATTAGCCTTCCCCACCCCAATGTACCCAAGTGAATTAGCCCTTTGTCTTTTTTAAACATTATCTAAACGTTGCTTACTTGGATCAATGCTTAAACACTAAAAAAGCAGCTAGGCAAAGCAGCAATTATTCAGAGCATGTTTGGAGTCTAAGAAAGAAGACAGGTGAAATAATTGGGAAAATCTAGACCGGAAATAAACAGCTGGTTAAATCAAAAAAGTGTCTTGTTGATCAATGATTACCATACTAAATATAATCAGGCAAGAACTGGTCTTTAATTAGAAATATATTGAAGTGTTATAAGAAGAATGCCTACACTTAATCACGATAATTCCATAACCATTATATACAATTTAATTTATTTAAAATTTGTCAGTTTATGGGAATCAACTGTCTTAGGTGTGCTGCCTTTACCAATAATGTTGATCTTTTCCTTAAAGAATATACACTATATAACACAGTAATTGCAAGCTGTTGTTTAGGTTTCATGTACACAAATGCCATTGGGATAAACATGTTGCCTCCAAATGTTGTTGGATTGCAACTCCCATTATCACATCCCATTGCCTATGCTGGACAGCAATATCTGGAGAGTTACATATTACTTAAGTAAGACACATAAAGATGTCACTTTATAAAGTAGCTCATAAATTGAAACCATTCAAATGAATTCATGTAGACAAATTAAGCACTCTTATAACTTGGTTTGGATTCATATTTTCTGTTCTGAAAATCTAACTGACCCTGATTATCTTTTGATGTGGGCCTTGTTCACTTAAGTGTGTTAATTAGGTCATTGGGAGAGGGTTAAGAATGTCATACAAAAAGTCAATTAAAGTTACCCAGCCCCAGGTTTGACAGTCAGATTTTAAAAATACTTTCTATTTCGGCTAGAAATGAATTCTACAGGCCCTCCCCTTCAATCATCATTTTTTCATCTTTGCCAGTCCCAAAGGAGGTTGAAAAGGAGACCAAATTAGTAGAGTAAGAAAGTTTTTTTCTGCTTTAGAGGGAAGAATCAGACTTGTGTACTATAATATGTTTGAGATTTTAGCAGATTTCCCTATCAGAATTGCCCAACTGTGTTGGAACTTCACAATGATCTCTGGGAATTCTGAAATTATAAACCCACCCATAGAGCATTGTTTCTCAACCCCAGCAATTTTAGGATGTGTGGGCTTCAGTTCTCAGAATTCCCAGTCAGCATGCTGACAGGGAATTCTGAGAGTTGAAGTTCACACTTGCTGAAGTTGGTAAAAGTTGAGAAATACTGCCCAGGGCACTGAACTGTGGAAGTCTATCAGATTAAATACCTCAAAAGAGAAGTGAGTGTTGACCCATTTGTATCTAAAGTATCTAATATAGTTAAAATCTTATTGTAAGAGAGGATTCTAAATGCTTTAGGAATTTTTAGGAAAAAGGATTTCTAAGGCCTAGCAAATGAAAGCAGTTCGTATTCATTGTCAAATGCCTAAACCTTCCAACACCAGAATCACAATTTTTATCAACTCTCAGCCAGGCCATAATACCCATGACTCCATTTGTCTTTTCCAAGCATTAATTTCTTTAACAATATCCTTATTTATCAGTTTGTCATACAAGAAACACAATTTGCTCATTGTAGGTGTACAGAATCAGGCTGTGGTATTCAGAACTTGCCTTTAGTTACTTAATATTAAATTTCCTTAGCATTATGATTGCAGTCACCATCTTAGCAAAGAACTAAGGACAGTATTTGCATTTCATATCCATAATGCTGTTAAAAACAAAAAGCAAAAAAATGAGATAGCAACAGCCAATAAAAACACATTTAATTATTTCAGTCACAGCAGCATTTATCCCAGTCCTGAATAAAAACTTTTCTCAGAAGATACTACTGGGGGAGGGGGGTTGAAGGGGATAGCATGGAAAGAGAATTTCTGCCTGGTGAAGTAATAAGGGATTTCTCACACACACAGTCTGAAGATCACATCACAGAAGGAAAGGATTAAATTCCTCTGCACAACTAATGCAATCTCAAGATTGTAATAAATACTGCTGGCATTTTAAAAAATACTGCAGTTAAATGCATTTTATGTCAAGCATTCCTTAATTTTTCTAAAGTTGTCAGCCTTGGATTTCTACAAGCTCTATGGCAACAGGAGAAAATTTGACTTTCTCCCACTACTTTGGGTTCTCCCAAGTTATCTTCTGTTGCTATTGTTCAGTTGCTAAGTCATGTGCAACTCTCTGTGACCCCATGGACCACAGCACGCCAGGTCACCCTATTCTCCACTGTCTTCCCAAAGTCATGTTCACTGAGTCAATGACACTATCTAATCATTTCATCCTCTGCCATCCCCTTCTCCTTTTGCCTTCACTTTTTCCCAACATCAGGGTCTTTTCCAATTAGTCCCCTCTTCTCATTTGGTAGTCAAAGTATTTGAGCTTTGGCTTCAGCATCTGTCCTTCCAAAGAACAGTCAGGGTTTATTTCCTTTAGGACTGACTGATTAGTTATCTTCTAGTTGGTAGCTATTCCTGATACCAGATAAGAATGGAAAGTTTAAAAAATACAGTGGGCTCTCTCCATAGGAAAAAGTGATCCTATTCTTCCACTTCCATGCTATTTTCATGATGGAGTTAATTGTTCATACAGAATATTTCTCTCCAATTGTCCTTATATTTGAAGTTTTTCATCATGATCTCATTTACTGTGAATTGGAACACCACTGAGATTTCAGGTACAGTATAAGCTGCCATCCAATTTGCTATTAAATAACTTGATTGCCTTAAATAATACTAACACTGTCACTGATAGTGTTCATGTGCTTTCTTGACTTGTACTAATTCAGTCTTGCTGTAATTAAGGCAGAGGTTGGCTCCAGATCCATCTCTGTCCATTAGCAGGATTTTTCTTCCTAAGACTCTCTGCTTCTTAAGTCATGTAAACATATTTCAGAATCAAATAATATCTAAATGCTAGTTCCATGATTGTCTAAAATCTGAACTTACAATCTTTTTCTTGATCGTATATGTTGTACTGCATAACAGAACTAAACATAAAGTATATATTGTAGTATCACATAATACCTAATAGTGCAATCCTAAATCAAAGATATATTAGCTAGAGAGTATAATGAAATTATCACTTCACAGACAAAAGTAATTCCTACATAATAGGAAGATAACCCCAGAGATCTGCTCAGCTGGACAAAATATAACAGTAGGGGAGCTGAAAAAAAAGTTGAAAGGTGGAAGCAAGAGGGGAAAAAAACCTATGAATATAAGCTCCCTCCACATTAGTAACTTGCCCACATTGGTAGTACAAAACTGAAGCCAGCCCTAATTTTCAACACATTGGCCACATTCATATAAAGGTTTCAACCAGGACTTGTTTATATACAATTAAGAAAAAAGTGGGTCTGTTTTCATATAATTTTAAAACATAGTCAAAATGTTCTATTAAAAAAATAATCACTTAGAGTTGGTCATGAGTGAAAAAGCCTATAAGCCTAAATAAATTTATACCATTTAGTATAATATTTTACTAACATCAATTAATCAAGTGCAGCTCTAAATATAATTTTTATCACCCTCTTCACACTATTTCCTGGGCAAAATGTCAAAAAGCTACCAATGCTGCTTCAATCAGCCTAATATCACCTTGGCTAGTCATAGACCAGTTTGAGATTGGCTATTCTAAGATGGCCCTCTCATAGTCCCAAGCTCAAATATAAGCTTGTATATTCTGGTGAAATATGGGATGAGGAAGCATGGAATCAGGCATCAAGAAACTAATCCTCAGGCTGCAAAGAAAACATCTAAATCATATGAGAGTGAAATTCCACTTCCCAAGCCATGCTGGTCCTCTGTCCTTCATTATTGCTATTGCATTGTTTAGCGTATCTTCTGCTGTCTTTCAGAGTAACAAAGGGAAAACACCCATCCCCATCTTATATACTAGATCACATATCTCCACTTATATCGTTATGTTGCAAAAGAGAGAAAACTCCTTTTTCAGAAGCCATGCTGGTTCAGCAAATCTTGTTCCTCTCATTTCACTTAGAATAGTTTAAAAATTTAATTCAGTGATGCTTTCTTCCAGTTAAAACTCAACATTGTGCTTATAATGTGCTTGGTTTCTTCTTAGATTTTGTTTGTTTTATATTGGACATAGTATTGAGCTCATTCACTTGAGATAATAGTAAAAATAATATTGAGATATAAAAATTCAATAAATAAATACACTGTAAACAGAATTTTTTAATCTTTAGATTGACAGCCTCAGAACTGTTCTGTCTGATTAAATACTGAAACTGGTTAGTTTAAAAATGGTTATGTGATTATTTAATATCTTCCATTATGAAGACTGATGGAATTATTCCATTTCTCTGTCTACCTGTTCTCCTTTAGCAGCCTTTTGACTCATTTGATATTTGGCAATCCAACCAGTCTCATAACTAGCTTCCTGCTTTGCATTTGCACTGCAATGTTCTATATGCTATTGAGAAATATGTTTCTATATGAGCTCTCTCCCAATAAATTGAAATATACACACAATGAGAAATATATTTTCACTGATTGTAATTTAGTCACATACTCTTCAATCCATTCTTCACCTCTTGTCAGTTTTGTCAATTAGTTTGAGTTTCCTCATTTAGCTAAATCTTATATTTTTTATCTACATTGTGTCGCTTTTGAAGGAAACATCTGTAAATATAAAATATGTAATTGCTTTGAGCTGAATGTTAATTAGCAAAAATTTCTTCCCCTTTTCTTAATTTCCCAAAGATTTTTCTTGCAACTCTTAATTCTAGTTCCTAATTTATATGCATGCATACATGCATCCATATATACATATCTCCTCAAGCATTTTCTCCCATGGTTTATATTTACATTTGAATCCCTCTCTAAACTCAGTTCAAGATGAGTTTGTCTATTCAAGGCTGACAGAATTTCAAACAAAACCCTCTTGTGTATCTATCCCAATGGGTTAAAGAGCGTCTTGTTCTTAAATGCCTTATTATCAATGTTTTGTTAGAAACTATGTCACAGATTATGTCAATCTGGACTACTCTTTCTTGCCAAAAAGTAAAGACTTTCAAGCTGTGCATTTCTTACCTTCAACTTTCCAATCTGTTTTTGGAATCTCAATCAGTTCTTTAAGGAATGCAAATGAAACTTCTCCCTTTAGCCCTGTAACAAGCTACTGGGAAATTCACTTGCATAATCTCTGCCTGTTCGTGCATGTATTGTAATAATAATTAGCACTAAAAGAATAGGAAACTTATGGATATATTTTCAAAGACACATAGATCTTCCTGGCCTTTCAATCAATTCTTATCTCCAAAATAATCAGTAACATAAATGTAATTAGATTAGAGTTAATACATGTCAGTGGTTTGAGTTTGTAAGTGGGTCCTACATCATCAGTTATAGATTCAGTGTACCATGATTTGTCAAACAAACCAACATTGGTTAGTCATATGTAATATTAAGTGTACGCTGTGGTTATAAGTGTAGGTTCACAGTACATTTAATACCATATTGGTCTATCAAACTCTTATGGAATCTGTCCCATAGATTAATTATGTGCTTTGTAAATATGTCCTTTCTTTGTGTTTTAAAGCTCCTTCCAATAGTTAAATGATAATCATTCTTATTACTACCCTTATTATTGCTGATACAAGCCTTTCTGATACATTTTAGCAAATCTGTTTATTGTTTTTAGAAGTTATGTATAGTACATAGAACATATACTCTCTCCACCCCCATCCTCAGCCATTATTTCTCCAGAAGCACCCAATTTTATTTTGCTACATAAGGTCAAGAAGTAACTTATTAAATGCCTACCACTAATGCAGTCTTAAAAGAATGGCTCATTATTGTTATAGGATGTAGGTAACACCTGGAAGAAGCCTTAGCATCTACATAATGGCAACCATAATAAGTTATCTCATGGGCTTGTGGTAGAGCAAAATCACTATAATGTTTCTCTATATGTATGGTGACTTAATGCTTGTTTTTAAGCATGCATAACTATGTTTGGATGCTGTGGGTATATTATCTTGTATTTACAGTAGCCATAGGAATCAAACGATGAATCTTCAGTGCTGTGGAATTATTTTCCTATTGCTGTCCATGCCCTTTCCCCCAATTAACACCCACTCCCAGCTCCAGCTTGCTTTTTGCTTGGAGGACTGAGGGTCAAAAGCTTTTTTTTTCTTTTTTCTTTTTCTTTTTGCTTCATGTTTTACCTTATGAGGCAAATAGCAAGTTAGAAAAGTGATTTTTATCAGAGAAATCATCTGGAATAAATGTCAACCCCTTTCCTTCAGGCTCTGTCCATGTTGTTATTCCCTTTATGCTGGAATGCTCTGAATGCATTGGAATTCTGTTCACATCCTACTTTTTCTCCTGCATCGCATATAATTTGGCCCCAAATTAATCATCAAAGTCTTGAAATGCTACCAGAAAAGCAGCTTATATTCCAACCTGTCTGAACTCTTTTCAAAGAACACTTAAAATGAATGTGTGTTGACTACTTTCTTATGTAGAGCAAGAAACAAACACATCTCTCTGATGAAGTGACATGCTCTTTCTTCCCTTCCTATCCTACATTTCCAAGGCATGAGCAAAAAGGAAACGGAAGACAGATATTTGAGGGCTTCTAAAGCTTCTAGCATTCTCTGCATTCGTGACTAATAGAATCAGGTTGACAATTTTTTCCCCCACCCTCCATTTTTAATTGCCAAACTCCAAGTCAGTGGCCTGGATGTTCCTAGGAACAAAGTTTCCAGATACAGGGACTATTTTAACTAAGCCAGAAATCTCTTTTCACTGGCTGCCTTGAAACAGCATTAACAGTACTGTTAAAGAAAAACAATAAGATGATCAGATTTGCAAAGTCATGTCCCATATTACCACATCATCAAATTATCAAGGGTTTATTTCACACCAAAGCCAGAATGTATCTTCAAAAGTACTTTCATCTGGAAATGTTATATGGCCAGGGCAATCAATGACCAGAGAGGACTGTAATGCAGATGGTGAGGTGCAAAAAAAGACCAAGTTTCAGTCTTGGCCAACTTGATTTCAAAAGAATTCTGGTACCAGTAAAATGAACCATCCTGTCTGGAAACAGAAGAGAGATGCCACTTGACAAAGCCTGGGGTAATCATTGGACTGGTATAAAGTTTCATGAATTCACTTACATAGAGCTCTTTAATCCTGGATTTTATTCTGGAAACGATTTTCAATTGTTTGTTGACCTGTATTATGTATTAACTGTTACCGGAATTGAACATCACATTAAACTATCATGAAGTTTGTTTGGTTTTGATCCTGTATACTGCATTAAACCAGCCATTGTGATTTGAACAGCATGATTTATGATTACCATGTTACACAAACTCATCTGATTAATTACATTATGTTAAATAAGGCACAATGGTGTAGTGCAGGGGTGTCAAACTGCCGGCCCGTGGGCCGGACGCATCACAAAGAAACCGCGTCCACCCCATTGCCGGCAACGGGGGAAAAGCTCTGATACATCGCGCGACATCACGTGATGTCGCGAGTTTGACATGTCTGGTGTAGTGTGATACATGAACAAAATCTGTATGTTGTTACTCTATAATGAATCACTATCTATTGCCAAAGATGTTATTCATAAATCCATATAAATAACTTAAGAGACTTATTATCTATTGCCTCTGAACCACATAAAATACTGTGATGAAAATTTCTTCTCTGTTTTCTCCCCCTGCTAAATCAATTTGATGGCAAAACATTTTGATGAGATTTGCATAATATGAGCCTCCACCTATGGAGTAACCAAGGAATGTTTGAATATAACCTTCTAATCAGAGGTGGGATTCAAATATGTGAACAACCGGTTCAATATGGATGCCGCTTCCGGAAGACCATTCTGGATCTGGGCAACAAAAAATTAACTAACGGTTCTTCCGAAGTGGTGCGAACTGGCTGAATCCCACCACTGCTTCTAATGGTTATTTTCTTCATTCTCCCAAGCTTCCTGCCCTTCCATTGTATTTCATAAGGAGACACCATGTTGGAAGTACAGGAAGCCAGGGAAGCATCACAATGAAGGATTAATGTGCAACAAACAAAAACATTGAAGCCCCTTACATCATTCTTCAACAATAAAGTAAGCTAAAAAAAAACCCACCAAAAGAAATTTTAAAGAGCTTTCAAAGAGCCTAAGAACAAGGTAGATAGAAATCTTTTTCTGCAGCAAAAGAACACTACTTAAACTTGAGGACACATTTCAACACAGCAATAATTCTATGTATTTTATATTTCTAAGCAAATTGTGTAAATTTGAAAAGTTCTTTGCATCACCAGATTTCATTGTTTTTTATCCAATCAGAACAATATTACTTCTGGATAATAGCTGCAGGAAATACTCATTTTTCTCCTGTTAATATCTATCAAACAATTCCTTATAATATCATTTACCCTCAGCCATACTTGACCAAACCATTAAATATTCCATCTTTAACAATAATTATAAGATACACACACACAACCACTAAAGGTAACATTTCAAACATGTTCTTTTTAAACCATTTACACATACTTAATTAATGGAAATTAAAGAGAAATTGAATTGCTTCATTAGCTCTATGGGAACAATTCTGCCCTTGTTAAGAGAAACCTACTGGTTTAAAATGATTTGTTAATTGACTTGTCAGTCAGCTGTGAATTAATTTTTCATATCAGTTATAACAATGAACCTTTCTTTCTCTTCCTGCTCCAAAGGAACATATAAAAGGACAGTTTTATAGCTTTCAGACAGGCATGAGAAATGTGGCTTAAAATCAGATTCGGAATTTCTTATGAACACTTGGTTAACACTTGGAATAGGTTTAAAAATAGGTTGCAAAGATAGATTTTCTTTTATAATATGTCTCAAGTTGTTAGCACACTGACTAAATTGACACATGGACTGTAGTTTATTTTCTTCAATATTAGAAGGCATAATTAGTTGAGCTCATCCCTAATGCTAAGAAGAATGGACTCATTCTCTGTCACCCTAGATGGCAGGACCAGAATTAATAAATTGAAATTACAGGGATATATATTTAGATTAGACATGAGGAGAAATTTTCTTATAATAGGAATCCATCAACCAGTGAAGTAGGTTGCCTCATGAAGTGGTAAGTTCCTTTTTACTGCAGGGCTTCAGACAAGAAGCTGGAAAGCCATGTGTTCAAAACACAGATCAGGGATTTGGACAATACTTATATTGTTTCTATATAGCACATTACTCTTTCAGTGTAATTTGTTTCATTTTGTATATATTTTGTAAACTCAGCCACTGGAATCTGTGAACTATGGCCAATAGCCTAGCCTATGTGAACTCAACCAGTTGTGGTTTTTCAATAAGGCATGGCATTGCATGATGTTAAGTTATAATGTGGATTTTGAACCATTAAAGAAAATTAAATTGGCCAAGTTACCCATATCAAAGAGCCATGCCAATATGAATTAAATTCCTCATGGCAGAATAGGACTCCCTGGAGGTCCTTATCCAAAATGTTAAGAACTATTTGTACGGAAAGCAGAAATCTGGCTTTTCTGGAGAGGAAGGTAAAAGTCAACTTGTTATTGTTTGAGATCCTGAGCCTGATGAGTTTGTTTGTTCCTAGAGAAATTTTGAAACAGAAGGTTTACTTGTGGGATTGAACCGAAGATATTTCCCTTAAACATCTTATACTGAACATTAAAAATAGTCTATTATATCAAAAGATTATTTATTGCCTACAAGATAACTCCAAGAGATTAAGAAATAGTGACCTTTCAGATTCTATTTATTTTAGCTTAACATATATACCAAAAACAAGTTACATTATGTACTTCACTTGCCAATACTTACTCCTAAGTAAACTCCAGGGAATCCAGTGAAAGTAATGACTCGGTACTCTGCTAGATATGTTCTGTGGAAGGCAAGCAGCATGATTCATCCCACTTAGAGAAGTTGGCATGTATCCACTCAAGTCCTGGCATTCCATCTTACTTTAATGCATTTTTTGTTATATTTAAAGAGTTTACTAAATCTGCTACAATTTGTAACAACTGAGAACTATTTTGTCCATTTATATTATTTTCTGCTTGACCGCTGGACCAACTTACCATAAACTGAAATTTATCATCTTCCAGCAACAATATGAATACAATGTGAATCAACATAAATCAACAACATAAAAAAATTACTGAAAACATTTTGTGAATTTGTGCGATACCCATTAAACTCTACAAAAGATGGCAACTTATCACATCATGTGTATATCAATTTGTGACTGATCTTCCCGTCTTCTGATAAGCTTAACATATTCACCACTCACATATCATACCGGTATTACCAATACATGATAATATCCATAAAGCTATTTTAATTGTAAGCAAAATGAAGCTCAACTCTGAATAATTTCATGGACACATCCATGTAGTTTTTTTTGGAATTGGTATGGATGTAATTAACCATTGCTTTCTTTCAGCATTTTTGTTTTACTCCACAATATATTCTGAAGCCCTGTTATTTCCTTATGCTGTCCCATTCAAGTAAAACTTCTCACAATTGACTCCAGTGTTCTAGTACAGCATCTTCATTGTCATTTTTCAGATCTTGTAGATAAATGTCCAACAATTATGTGATTATTGCAAAATTCTGAACAAGGGTTGAAGTCCCAAGTATTGGTCAATTTCCAGATTAGGTAATTAAAGTTAAAAGCATGGCTCTGTAGAATTTCTCCTGCTGTTTTAATTAATGAAATTATATTTCACTTCCTTTCCTATTAAGTATGAAAGAGTGGAAGAAAAATGGAAGGAGCAGGTTAAGATTGCTGCAGTAGAGTGATTGTTGTGTTTCATCTCTGATTCTACTGCATTTTGGCAAAATATGAGAAATAGTGCTCTTGTACCTGAAAGTTATGGGGAACAGATATCAGCAAAGAGAAATCATTCAAAAAATCTCCTGTACAAATAAGTGAATTTTTATTTTTGCTGTTTTGATTAATTAATCATAAACATTTTACTTAGATGCATTGAGGAATTCAATTTTATTTAATGTTACTCAGTAGAAACTACTTTCTATAATTTCAGAGCTCACCTTCAATAGGCACTGGTGAAACAAGGGGTTTTCCATTGGAACCAAAAGAAAAATATTTGTTCAAAGCCTTTCCTTTCCATAAAAGTGTATGGGGTTACATCTTCCTTCAGTCCTTTAAACTTTTAAAACCAATTTTAAACTTGGTCTGCCAAATGTCAAGAAGTAGATACTATATACCATACCATACCATACACCATATCTTGGGCATATTGCACTAGTTGTAGGTTGTACTCCTGACATCACACTGCTTTATAAGAATGCACCCAGTGTGGCTTCCTCAAGTGAGTCACCACCATGATGCATTGGCTAGGATATTTATGGAGTCACTTTACTTAGGATCTATGATTAAAGAAATTGAGTTTTTTCAACCTGAGAAGCTAAAATATGAAAATATTATTTATAACTAAATCTTATTTTCCCTTTCTTTTCTATCTTTTCCCTTTTGTTTCCCTATGGGTAATTAGTAATTCTATCATTTTATCAATGATTAAAAATAAGCAATCTTTATAAAAGAAATATAAAAATGAAATATATCTTTGGAACTGCAGCTATCAACTGATTCATCATTATGACTTCTATCTTACCTTCACTGATACCTGCAGTCTAAATGGCTGCAACACAAGGGCTTGTCTATTATGTGAATATCTTACTGGGTTGTCTGCAGCTGCAAAATGCACACACTTCATTTTGAAGTATTGCATTACCAAAGTAGCAAAGATTAAATGCTACCATTGCATGGAATCACAATATTGTTTGATTGCTTCACATATATATATGAACACAACTACTGTGGTTGGTAAAGCACAGTTAAAGATTTAGCAACGTCTGTGAATCTAATAAAAAAATCACTTGCCAGAACTCATGAATCATATTTTCACCTCAACTAAATAATATAACTCACTTTCAATTGCCCTAGATATCTTTTTATTCTGTAAAAGTTTTGTCATTAATTTATTGAATAAAAACATTGCATCTCTATGCTGAAGTAAGCAAATTTTGAGTATATGGCTTTACCATGCAATTAATGAGCCCAAGTTAAACAACATTAATATCATTAATATCTATCTAGATGGCTGCCAAGAGTTGACAATGACTTGATGGCACATAATTGGTCAATCAGCTGTCATTGTCAATCAGTGAAATCCTGTCTGAAAGTCCCTAATATTGACTATTTCTATTGGTCAAAGAGTGACTCCACCTTGGTGACCCTTCTTGACTCCCCTGTGCTCAGCTTTAATTTGTTCTTGTTTAGTGGGCAGTAGTTTGAGCTGGGGAAAGTTGCCTTGCCTTCCCTCAGTGAAGGGAAGAACCAGAGAAACAACCAAAAGTGCTTTTCTGAAAGACAACTGGACTTTCCTGAACTGAACTGAAGAAGCTTCTTAGATGAGAAGCTGAAACATTTTCAAAGAAAAAAACAAGGAAGTCCAATTGCCTTTTGGAAAAGCACCTTTGGGACAATCATGACCTGGATGATTGAGAATCTCCATAAATAACCAAAGGAAAGTTTAGAGTGAATGGAAGAAGGAAAGAATCCTGGAAAGAAGGAAGTGGGACATGTGCCTCTAGCATGAAGAAAGATGTCACATCAAAGTTACATCTTTGGGTTGGGACCAGTCAATCAGTTGATCAATTCAGTTCAGTTTAAGTAATTAATAATATACACTTTGTGGCAATTCCCATCCTCCACTTACACACATATACACACACTTTATTTATACTTTGTTCCATCTTATAAACAGTCTCCTACCAGAGATTTGAGTTATACCTACATTGACATCCTTCAGAAAGGCCTTGAATATACCTCAGGGCATTTGGAACTGGTTGGTTGATTGGTTGGTTTTTAATCAGTGCTTCGGATGGAACTTATGATTTTATAGCATTATTTTGTTGCTGCTTTATTATTCTAATTGTATATGATTGTTTGATAAACAACCAGGAATCATTTGAACCCAGCAGCATAAACTTTTAATAAATAACTATATACATAGATACATCCACCAAATCTGTCTAACCAGGAAAAAGGTATTCAGATCATAGTGGATAGTCCACTCACGAACATGTCAATTCATTATGTGGTAGCTGTAAAAAAAAAAAGCAAATGCAATGCCTCAGATCATTAGGAAAGGGACTGAAAATAAACTGCCAACACTGTAATCCTGATTAAGGAGCGTGGTGGCTCACATAGTTAGGACGTTGGGCTGATGCTTGGCAGGCTTGCATTCGAGACCCAGTTACTGCTGCAGGATGGGGTGAATTCCCATCATTCACTCCAACTCCTGCCGACCCAGCAGTTTGAAAGCAGGCAACTGTAAGTAGACAGATGGATACCATTTTAGTGGGCAGCTTAAAGGGGACATGAAAGGAGGCCCCAACTGGTCATCCCTGGGCAACCGTGATGTCACTGGCTAATCCTTTCAACCTGGAAGCACTTCAGCACTCCCAACATGACCATAGTAGTATCCAGATTAGGGAAACCATTTGTGGAGAAGTTTGAACACCTCTAAAACTAAAATAGATTAAAAAAATTGATATTCTTTCACTTGGGAGAAAAGGCATGATATAATCAAGTGTGATTATATTACTTTAAAGGGAACTCGACAAATTCAGGAAGGATAGTTCTATTAAAAACTATTAGTCTTACATTATTTTCAGGTAGTGACACAGCATGCTTCAATACAGGACCAGTTGCAGGAGAACTGTGGCAAAAAAAGATTATGCCTTCCCCTCCTCCTCAGAAGGACCATACAACATCCAATAGATCCTGTGGAAAAGAAAATGCAGGGACAAAATGAACCTTGCCTTAATCCATCAAAGCTATACTTAAAACAAACTAGTCTAGACCCTGATGTTAAACATGGATTTGGGCAAACTCTGGGAGACAGTGGAGAATAGGAGGGCCTGGCAAGCTATGATCCATGGGGTCACAAAGAGTCAGACATGATTTAGCGAGAACAAGAACAAAATAGTTGAAGTCTAAAGACTTTTCTTGAAGCAAAGTGGCATTATATGGATAGGTTGCTGAGTTCAATAAAAAAAAGGCAAGCAACAGAAATACATAAAGAATAATTTAGAGTAGCTTCCTAGTGAGAGAAGCTTTTAGAGTTAACTAGATAATGAAGCACTGGCTCTGCATCCTTATTGTTAGCAAATACTTTATGCTTAATGCTTTATCATAGCTTGTAGGCTTAGAATGACTCTTTAACATTTTACTCTGTACCAAAATATTTTAGTGTTGTGAAATGATTTGCTCAAGAATTATCAAAATATTGGGTCTCACAGTTGACTATGGATAAAACTATAGAAGGTTTACACTAGAGAAATGACATCACTGGATGCAACTCAGATTCAAAACTCAAAACTAGGCGTAATCCTTGGCTGCTACTCAGTGGAGATTATTACATCTGTAAGTCTTTCCTACTCTCTCCATATCTGCAGAACATACTATTAAGTAAACTACAACTATAAATATATGAAGAAATGTTCATCCAACAAAATTTCCTAATAGAAATATATCCATAGTTAACTCATGATATATGTATCTGTATTACAAATAGAGGAAAAACTCTAATATATGAAATTGCATTTTAGGTTATATTTATAGCCAAGAAGAAGCTTACATTGCAGTTTACCAGGAAAAAAAATTACAGGTTAACAACTATACACAGTCAACTAGCAGGTGTTAATTCTAAATTAAGCTTTTAGAATTAATTTAAAAGTAGCACACAAAATCCAGAAGCCCTACATAAAAGGAGTGATTTTTATTACAATTTAAAACATGAGTGGATTAGCCAGTTTTATGTTCCTAATAAAAAAAATGAAAGAAATTAAGATCAGTCTGTCCTTTTCTATGTCACCTTGAGTAAGGAAACCACAATACTTCTCCTCTGAGAAACACGTAGCCTGTGGAAATGTACTTGGGGCATTCCTTTCAATAGCTGGTGTATAAAATTACTGCCCAAAGTGTAGTTGACTCTGCTTCTTGATTCAACATTTCAACATGCTTTCCTTTTTGAGAAAAATGCTGTTATAAGTGGTGATCCTATATAATTTCACTCCTGGGGTGCACTGATAAATCCATTTCAAATTGAATTTCCAACTGATTTGGGAGTTGAAATGGCACTATTCACCCATGGGATTATTTATACCTACAGAAAAATATGGCAGTGAAATTGCTATCCACCTGATTCCTTCTGAACATCTTGAAGATTTTCAGTATCAGCTACTGTCCAATATCTTCCCAGGCCAGCCATCTGCACAGGAGGCATCCAGTGATTTTATTTCTTATCTTGCAAATCCATCCTATAAAATGAAGCATTAATGTGTTAGATATTTTAAACAATCCTTCTGAAATATAGGTAGTCCTTAACTAACAACCAGAATTGGGACTGGAATTCTGATTGTAAGCAATAAGGTTGTTAATTAAGTCATCACATGACCAGACCTGATTTTATAACCATTTTATTGTGGATGTTAAGCAATTCATAAGGTTGTTAAGTGAATCAAACAGTAGTTAAGTGAATCTGACTACTCCAGTTAACTTTGTTTGTTGGAAGCCAGCTGGGAAGGTAATTATGATCATGTGACTGCAAGACGCTGTAACCGTCACAAATGTGTACTGGTTGCCAAGTACTTGAATTGTAATCACATGACTGTAAAGATAGTGTGACAGTCGTATTATTGAGATTGGGTCATGTCACTTTTTTTGAGGCCGCTATAACTTTGAACCATTGTTAAATGAATGGCTGTAGTTTCGGGACTACATGTAAATGGAATTTATTTTCAGTCACTATTAACTTGTTACATTTCAGTTTGTGTACTCTAAGCATTATTATGCCTGAATTCAGTGAAATTGCTCTGCTTTAGAGATAGGGCAGTTACTATCAAACATATTTTGGGGCTAACTTGAAAACTTGATTTAAATTTTTTCACTTGTTCTAAATATAGCAGATAGACTAAATGGGTCGTCTCTATAGAATATATCTCACCAATTCTACAACCATTTTATTTATTACCAGTGTCCAGTGGAGTACAACACAAAATGATGGGTTTAAGGCCCACATGGCACATAACACAACCATGTAAAAACTTGTATAATATATATGATCTTTTCCCTATAATGGTCTGGTCATTCTCCAAAGCCTTTCTCTAGAAATCTCTTCTTTCTGAAATTAGGTTAGTGAGAACAGAAGGGTTTTTTCTGTTATGATGAATGGAATGGTATTCTTATGAAGGTGGGCTTGGTATCACATCTCCATTATTTGATCTATAATGCCTACTTTCACATATTGTTGTATTTTATATTCATTATGCCATTGAATATTCTAAGTATTAACTTCTTAGTTTAATCTTTGAATAGGAGTCTGCCTGGGACTCATAAATCTAGGATATAATATTCAGTACTACACATAAATATATGATTAGAACAAATATTTTGAAATACATAAGTATAAAATTATACAGAGATAAAAACTACAATAAAAAGGTCTAGATAAAATTATTTCTGAAAGTTCTAAGCTTAAAGTATTTGCCAAGATGTTAGCTCCACCCCATGACCTTTGAAGAGAGAACTATTAGTCAACTGATGTCATTAACTAAACCTCATTATGTTTTTGGATGACACCAAAAATCTAATCGATCAGCTTTATTAAGCTAGCATCCATCATCTTAAAGACAAAAGGCAGCCTTCAGAAAGAAAAATCATCTATTCTAATCTAAGAAGCACTTCTTAAGTCAGAAGTGATGGTTTCCTACATTTTAATTCCTTTGCTCCTTCAAAGTTGCTCTCAGCTGCACCACTATGGAGTAGAATACTTTTAATAATTGGAAAAGTTTGGATGTAAAAAGACTTGGCAGTATTCCAGGGATTTGAAATTTTGTTTGCATGTCTACAGACTCAACCAATGAAAGGATTAGCTGTCTCAAATTTGATAAGACTTCCTCTCATATTCAGAAGGACAATTCTCAATTTTGAGGAGAATATTTGTAGCTCAGGGTGCTCTCTGAGCTTGGTTGTTTTCTGTACTTTAAATAACCCTAATTCTGAAATAACTTTGCAGATGCAGAGCTTGTAGATAAAATGGATTCACAAGATTGGTCCCAATAAATGCAGATGGAGGACCTTTTTATTACAAGGTTTACAATCAGTTCTTGCATTTCATCATCTGGGACAGGAGACCATGATAAAGCATAACTAAATCCATGGGATAATATATTAAGCTGCTTTTCTATACTAGTAATGTGAAGAAAGAAGATTACAATCTATTGATAGAACTCTAGGTAATTTGAAGTAATTGCTAGGACCTTTCAATTTTCAGCAGTTAACAAGAGCAGTTAAAATAATGACATTTTTCTACAAAAATAAGACTGTCAAAATAATGAATATATAATGTATCTCAATATAATATTGAAATAAAGGATGTTTGGAATATCCAGAGAACTTTTGAGTTCAAGGACAGTGAGATCAGTTCAGTTCAAGCAGCCTATATATAGAGAATGTGCATTGAGGCACTTTCCATTGCTTCATTCTAAATGTTTGTCTTTTGCAACAGCTTATATATGCATGTATGCATGCATGTATGTATTGTGCATGTCTATGTATGTTGGTGCATATGTGTATATAACAGTTCTGAATCTGCCTACTCTTTCTTTCCAAGGAGTAACAGTCCTTAGTGCAAAACATTACAACTTTAATTGTGTGGGAGGAAATAAAATGGCATTTTCAAAGATGTACTAGTTAATATCAAGCAAAGTATGACATCAGGATGGAGACAGGGAGGAAGTCAGGTGCGACCAATTTTCCTTCCATTTTTTTTAAAAAAGTGTTTTATTCAACATTGTAAAAACACTGTAAAAAACACAGAAGAGGAGTAAAATGTAGAAAACCAAAAAAATAAGAGTATGACATAAGAAAATATAAAACTATTTTATATCTGCATTTTTTGCTCTTTTGTGTATTTTGCTTAGTTTGTATTAATTTTTATCACTATATTTTTACACTTCAATAAAAATTATTACTTGAAAACACTGTTAACATTTTTACTAAAGTACACAAATGCATGTACTTGCTCTTGATTTTTATCATTAATGTACAACTTTCAATGGTTTGCTTCATTTTCCTTCTCCAACAGATCTTTATCTTCGATACAAACACTTCTAATGTCACCAAAAAGATATCTAAATACATCAATCAATCAAGGAAATAACCTTGCTTTATTCCATCCCCAGTAGTGAAACATTTGCTAAATATTCCATTTATTCTAACTCATGTTTAACTTCCATCATTTATCATCCTTAGCACATTCTTGCAACCATCTTTCAACTCCATATTTGCACAAAGCATGCCTCTGTTCAGTCCTACTCATTTAATCATACACTTTCTTTAAATCAGCAAACTTACAACAAATTTTATATCAAAAAGGATCGTGGGGGGGGCTGCAGACTTTTGCTCCTGCAAGGCTGAGAGGCTTCACTATTGAAGGAAGACAGAGTTCCCTGATCCACAGAGAATCCTCACTCTAAGGTCTCAATGGAAACATCATAGCCATCCTTAAGAGGGACTCAGTAAAGACAAGAGCCTGGTGGGGAAGAAAGAGAACAGGCAAAAAAAATGACTCATTTGGGTTTTAAAAGTCTGGCAATAAGGTATGCTCTGATGTTGTCAAGGCAAAAGCCATTCAGTCAAAGTTCAAATGCAAAAATGGGAAGGAAGGAAGGAAGGAAGGAAGGAAGGAAGGAAGGAAGGAAGGAAGGAAGGAAGGAAGGAAGGAAGGAAGGAAGGAAGGAAGGAAGGAAGGAAGGAAGGAAGGAGATAGTTGCCAAATAGTTTCCCAGTCATGCTTAACAAACTAAACCCTCATAGTTTTGTATTCAATCCTAATACCTTTTCCAGGTTGTACCTTTTCCATTATTCCAATCATCATACACAGATGAAATCTTCCCATACAATATCAGTCAACCGTTCAATCAATACATCAAATCAATATTTTAACATTTTTTCAGTTACACATTCCATTCCTACAGCTCACATTTCTGAGCTGTGGTGGTGCAGTGGTTAGAATGCAGTACTGCAGGCTAACTCACTGCTCACTCCAGGAGTTCGATTCTGAATGGCTCAAGGTTGACTCAGCCTTCCATTCCATTTCATCAGGTTGGTAAAATGAGGACCCAGATTGTTGGAGGCAATATGCTCACTCTGTAAACCGCTTAGAGAGGGCTGTAAAACACTACGAAGCAGTATATAGCTCTAACTGCTATTGCTATTTATTGTTTTTTCTATACAGTGCTTTAAAGCAGTGGTTCTTAACCTGGGCGATATCGCCCCCCAGGGGGCGATTTCATTTTTCAGGGGGGGATGGAAGGAAAAGGGGCGATGCGGGGGCGAAGGAACGAAAAGGGGGCGATATGGGGGCGATGGAGCGAGACGTTTTGGGGACACTTTTGAGACTTTTTCGTACAGTGAATCGCTGTATATCTGTCATACAAAAACATCAGATCGCTCGCTATTAGTGGATTGAATTGTGTTTTCAATTGTTCCTCCAGCTAGCTTCAGTACAAAACGCCGTACATATGTGAATACGCATCGCTTATCTTCATGCGCGTTGCGCAGCAGCCTCTACCCATACAGTGGCGCGCCATTGGCCAGAATGGGCAGTGATGGGGGGGGAGCGCTTCTTTCGAAACATCGCATGCTGAGTGGCTGTCCCCTGTGACATTATATTTTCTTTGTGTCTTTTTAATCCTTTTTACAGTGTGCGTGACTATATATACTTTCCTCGAATCTTAATTTAGTTTCAGAGTTTTCGTCTTGAAATTCTTAGTTTTTCTTTTCGGGCATTTCACTTTCTTGCAATTGAATTTTGTTTTCAGTGGTCATTACATTTAAGTGTCTTGAATAAATAAGATAATAATGAAATACATGATTCACGAAGTTTGGGAATAAAGTGACGGGTGGCACCAAACTTTTTCACACAGTTGAGATATGGGAAAAAGACTGGAAATAAATTATTTGCATCGATATGTCCTGATGACAATTTTAAAGAAAACAAAAAAAGTGTTTGCATAAATTGAAGAATTATTTCCTATGTTGTGATTGGGAGGTTATGTTGGGGGAGGGGGCGATGACAACTTCCTCATTGGCTCAAGGGGGTGATTCGTTTAAAAAGGTTAAGAACCACTGCTTTAAAGCACTATGAAGTGGTATATATAGTAGGTTTAAGTGCTATTGCTATCCTCATAGCATTTATTAATTCCTTTAATAATATTTTTTATAAACTCAAATTTGTAGCCTTTGACATATCACCATCTTTCCTACAATATTCAGATCTCTAAAGTATTCCTAACTTTCCCACGCTGCTGGTTCACTCCAAATACACTCTAAATTTATCCCCGTTCACTCTGCTGGAGGCCCCTTGTTGGTCCTCTTCATCCACTTCCAAAAGGATGAAAAAGGCTAAATAATCATCTCACTAACAGAGATGAAATGATAGAAGGTGTTCAAACCACAGGAACCTTGGGGGGGGAAGATCTTGGAAAAAATAATCAAGCAACGAATCAGCGAACACCTAGAGGCAAACAAAGTCATTACCAAAAGCCAACATGGGCTTGTCAAAAACAGATCATGCCAGACAAATCTTATTGCATTCTTTGACCAGGTGACAAAATTAGTGGACCAGAGGAATGCTGTGGATATAATTTACTTGGACTTCAGTAAGGCATTTGATAAAGTAGACCACAACCTACTCCTTGATAAGATAGAAAAATGTGGGTTAGACAGCATCACCACCAGATGGATTCGTAGCTGGCTGACTGGCCGTACTCAGCGTGTGGTCCTCAATGGAACTGCATCTACATGGAGGGAAGTGTGTAGTGGGGTGTCCCAGGGCTCTGTTCTGGGCCCAGTGCTCTTCAACATCTTCATCAATGATTTGAATGAGGGGATAGATGGGGAACTGATCACATTTGCAGACGACACCAAGCTGGCAGGAATAGCCAACACTCCAGAAGATAGACTTAAGATACAGAAGGATCTTGACAGACTTGAACATTGGGCACGATCTAACAAAATGAAATTCAATGGTGAAAAAAGTAAGGTTCTACATTTAGGCAAGAAAAACCAAATGCACAGGTATAGTATAGGTGGTACCTTGCTCAATAGTAGCAATTGTGAGAGGAATCTTGGGGTCCTAGTGAACAATCACTTAAATATGAGCCAGCAGTGTGCTGCAGCTGCCAGAAAGGCCAATACAGTGCTAGGCTGCATTAACAGAGGGATAGAATCAAGATCACGAGAAGTGTTAATACCACTTTACAATGCCTTGGTAAGGCCACACTTGGAATTTTGGCACCACGATGTAAAAAAGATGTTGAGACTCTAGCAACAAAGATGATCAGGGGACTGGAGGCTAAAACATATAAGGAACGCTTGCTGGAATTGGGTATGTCTAGTTTAATGAAGAGAAGGACGAGGGGTGACATGATAGCAGTGTTCCAATATCTCAGGGGTTGCCACAAAGAAGAGGGAGTCAAGCTATTCTCCAAAGCACCTGAAGGCAGGACAAGAAGCAATGGATGGAAACTAACCAAAGAGAGAAGCAATCTAGAACTAAGGAGAAATTTTCTGACAGTTAAAACAATTAATCAGTGGAACAACCTGCCTCCAGAAGCTGTGACTGCTCCAACACTGGAAGTTTTTAAGAAGAGACTGGACAGCCATTTATCTGAAATGGTATAGGGTTTCCTGCCTGAGCAGAGGGTTGGACTTGATGACCTCCAAGGTCCCTTCCAACTTTTTTGTTGTTGTTGTTGTTGTTATTATTATTATTGTTGTTGTTGTTGAAAAAAATTCTATTGAACCCACTGTCTTTTCTTTGTCGTTTTTATTCTTAACCATTTCTTTCTCTCTTTGACAGCATTCTCTGCAGCTATCATTTTCTTTCTACACTATCTTTCTCCCAACATTCCTTATAGCAATCATTTTAGTATGCATCATTCTCATCCATAACCTCTTTCACATCATCATTCCACTGGGTATCCTTTTTCACTCCTCCCATTACTATAACTCCATGCAGTTCAACAGGCCTCTAAAACATAATTCTTTTCACAACCTTTTTATTTCCATTTTCCATTTTCCATGAACCAATATACCATTGTCCATATCTCATTAACTCAAAGATATATGCACTGTTCAAAGATATATACAATGCACTATGCAACACTCAAGATATTAACATTCTAAAGCAATACATCATTATATCTAATAGATCTCAAGTTCTGTTGTTGTCATGGCCATGTCATATTCCATTTGTGGAGAGGGAGATAAATGGAGGAAGGAACACTATTGGCAATAGAGTTTATTCAAAGAGATCTTCCTACAAATGTAAATTGTGCATCACTTTATTTTCTTAACTTTGATTGCCAGCCCATCTTGGAGCTAAGATTATACTGCCCCATTTGAATCAAAAATGTCCTGTAAGTGAGTTTAAAAGTTTTTCAGGTTAAATAAGGGCAGCTCTTGATAAGAGCGGCAACTATTGCTCACTAGTTTCCAAATTTTCTTGATATCTTTAGTTCTGAAAGCTAAACTGATATATAAGAAACCCTGGTCAGTTTAATTTTCACCTTCAAAACGAAATGTATAAACTTTTGATTTTTATTTTGAAGAGAAAGCAAATATGCCATAAAATAATATTTAATCTTCATAGCAGATTGTTTGAGGGTTTTTTTATATCTACACTTTTAATCTTTCAATAGGTGATTATTGCTGTTGGAACTAAGTGTGCTAACCATCTGTTCTATGTTTCGTGCATGCTTCTAGTTTAAGAGAATAGTCGTAATCATGTGGGGATGCAGCCCTGAAAGTGACTCATATGGTTTCTAGCCCAGCAGGCAATCTGTATGTAGATTAGCCTCACTGCAATTCAAAGTATGGTGTAAGAACAAAAGGCTAGGAAAAAGTCACCTATATAAATTTAGACTGGAGCTCAGTTTTTAAAAAATATAAATTGCAGGTGTAAGATACTTTAACATGAATAAATACCCCTTTGTGTCAATTATGGACTTTAGTTCATTTATGAAAGTTATTTTCTTATTTTTAGCATGGAAACATGAACAATTATTGCTAAATTAAATCTAAGAAGTGTTTGCAGACTCTGAAAAGAGATGTTTTTGATGCCAAATGGATGAGAAATATGGTGCCTTTTAAACTTAGATAAACTTTAAGTCTTTAATTTATGGCCCTATGAAATAAGTGAAATATTATGAAATAATATTTTTTAGAAATAAAGGGCTTTTACTTTAAGGCTGTAGCTAGTTACAATTGAAGGGGACAATTTTGGGAAACAATAGATTATTATTTAATAACCAAGAAAAAAATGTACAAGGACGAACAGCACCAAATATCTAAGTTCATTAAAGGCTCAAGGCACAGGTCATATATAAACAATATTTGGGCTTATTTGCACATACTGAATTGATAACATAGTCTATGAGTAACAAAAGTCAAATCTGTATATAAACAAGATACAAAAAGTATGCAAAACATAGCTTCTGCAACTTTTTAAAATCCTTTTACCACAATGGCTATAGAGCTGCCTATACATCTTATGTGTAACAAAATAATGTTTCTGTGTGAGCATAAGTTGATTGCTATTCTTCTTTCAAGTTGTGTATGTGTGCCCTGGGGGGGCATACCACTCTGGATTATGTGACCAGCAGGCAGAAGAGAAAGGCTTAGAATTTCAAGCTCCTTGCTGGATCCAGTCCATTTTCAAACTCCATCTTTCTTTTGCAAGCTTTGGCCCCCATACCAAATTTGGTCCCATTCTCTTCTGTTTTCAGGAGATTATTCTATTGGCAGACAGATTGATAGAGACCCAAGCTCTTTTGCACAACTTCTTTTCAACATTGTGGTCAGTTATAAAGTATAGAAAAAGCGCTATATCTTTTGTTGAAGACTGGCTTTGATAAGCATGTTTCTGAATGTAAAAGCATTGGTTACTCTAAACAAAAAAATAATCAAATCAGTGACCTTTTACTTTAAAAGGACTACTATGTCTGTTAATGATTAAAAGAGATTTGCTTTACTTGACCTTCCTACTTAGTTAGTTTGGAGCTAAAGACTTTACTTTTGGGCATAAAGACTTTCAATAATTATTTTGAAAAACTTTAAATGTTTGATTTCCAGTTGTTATGGCCAAGGCTCAGGTTTAGACTTTTACTACTGTGGGCAGTAGTATATTGGTTTACAAAGTAGCCTCTAGATTAGAGGTCCTGGTTTACAGGTGTGTAAGATATGTAAGATGTGCATCTGTTTGGGGAAAACGTGAGCTTTAGTTGTCCTTATGGAATGGTCAAATTGTGTCAATGTTGTCCCACTAGCAAGGAATATTACATGTGCACAAACTAATATAATTATGTCTGGTAATCTAAACCTACACTTTCATATTTTACTAAAACAGTATAATTGAAAGATTTGATCAACCAAAGCCAAGACAGATCATGAAGGTAATGTCTACGAGCCCATCCAATAACAATTGTGGCATACAATTGCAATTTGTAATATAAGAGAAATAAAGTACATAAATTAACAAAGCAAAGGAAATAATTACGTTGTGTGTTCTCTGAAAACATCTGCATTGAATAGGGATAATACAGTAAAAAAAACACCTAAATATGTTACTTATGGTATGATGGTTAAATGAACTAAACGTAACAAAAAATTAACAGAAAGAAAAGATTCATATGATAAATGTAGCTAGCTACAGAAAATTAATTCAGTTATTCAGCTTATTATTAATGGACAAGTAATCTGATTTATCACATATATAATGCAGACTAGGCATCTCTGTTAGTCCAAAGAAAAATAGGTAACATTTATTTGCAAACCTTGTAATCTGCCAGTCCAACTGTTCTGGTTCATCAAAGTGCTAGACACTTCAATTATTCTTCTGCAGACCACTTTGGCTCCAAGCAGTAAGACATTAATGCCAATTGCCAGTTTATAAATTGCAACTTGTAAGATCAAGCTCTGAAATAACAACTCACATACAGATATTGATTCTCCTTCCTCTTACAATTCAACCACGTACATGCACCAATCCAGTTAACCTTATACAAACTGATCAGAGGCTCAAATTATTATTCAGATCTCCAACTGTCAGATTCGCCTGAAGAACATATTCACCCTTTTCCTCCTACCTCTCTTCTGACTAATAACTCTGCCTCTGCATAGCAAAAGCAACCACTTTATAAGAGATGCATATGCAGCAGAATCTTTTAATCTGGGTGCAAATAAATACTCGTGTTTGAGGATAGTCACAATTTACTCTGTTTTTTGTATCAAAGAAAATATTTCAATTTTTATGGATATTAATTTCTCCATACATTAATTCTCCGTATTAATAAATTAGCTACTCTCCAGAAGCTTGGTGACTCAAGCCCTAGTAATCTCTCATCTGGATTACTCAATGTGCTTTATCTGGGGCACCCTTGAAATGCATTCAGAAGCTTCAACTAGTATCAAGCGTGGCAGTACAAGCAGTCTATGGGGCTTGTAGAATTACCCCTGTTACATCGCTGCTTCATAAACTGCACTGGCTGCCGGTTTTCTCCCAAGTGCAATTCAAGGTGTTGGTTATGACCTTTAAAGCTCTCCATCACATAGGTCCAGATTACTTGATGAAGTGTCTCATCCCACTAAGACAAGTCTGCCCTACTTGTGCCAACGGAGAAAGACTTCTGAGGATCCCATTGGTCAAGAACTTCAACTGGCAGACTCCAGGAGAGGAGCCTTCTCTGATATAATGCTGACCCTCTGGAGCAACCTGCCCTCCAGGGTGAGATTTGCCCCCAACTTCCTATCATTCTACAAGGACCTTGAAGATCTGGCTCTGCTGGTTGGCCTGGCGACCCAACAGGGGAGTACCACATTGAAAGTGCCTACAGGACTAATTAGCTGACCCCACCCCACTTCCTCTACTTCCTGCCCCCTCTCCAGCCATCTTTTAATTCATACATTGTACTTTCATTGATTATTTTTATTGTTTCATTGCTTGCTATTGTTATGCTTATATTTTTTATCATTTTTTCCCGTTTTACTGTTGTAAGCTGTCCAGAGTAGCCCCATGGCAAGAGAAGCCCCATGGCAAGATGGGCAACAAATAAACTTAATAAATAAATAAATGAATATATATACATGTATGTGTTTAATTTATATCTTGCTGCAATCTTATGAAATCATAAAATTAATTATTAATTTATTGCATAAAATTGGACTTTAAAAAAAGAAAAAGATTGTATAATATGTTAGTATCACTGGAATGCTCTCCAGAAAAACTTCATTTTTAATAAACTTTTTAAGGCCATCAAGGAAATGGACAGCCCAATCTCTACATGGGAAACCTCCCCTAGCATCAGCACTGCCACTGAGAAGTGGTGCCTTCCAGCTTTGGCTCCCTCCCTTCCTGGAAATGTGGATCTACAAAGAATGTGTGTCTCAAAGATCTAGTAGAACAGGACAATACAGATTGGAAAAAGCAATTCTGCAGATACTCAATTACCAAATTGTAACTGGATTTATGGATAAAAACAGCACTTTAAATTGAACTTGGAACTGAATTGGGAACCAGAGCAAGGTCCACAGTATTGGCATTACATGTCTTTAGTCTTAAGTGCCAATTAACATAAGATCACTGAATTCTGACCTAATTGTAATTTCTGAACAGCATTTAAAAGGAATGTCATGTAAATCTGGGTGGTAATAAGGGTGGGAACTCTAGTCAGGTCATCTCGCACCAGGAAAAGTCACAATTGGTGCCCAGCTGAACCTATTATTCAAATATGAGTCTTGATTCCAGAAGGACCCCCCCCAAATCACAAATCTGCTTCTTCGCAGCTCATGCCTGCCTATCCAGAAATCACAACTGATCAGTATCTCCAGTATACAAACTGCAACTCAGTCTTGCTTAGGTTCAGTTTGAATTTGTTCTGCCTAGACCCTTAAAGCCTCCAAGCACCAAGAAAGAACTTCAGCAGAATTTCCCCTACAACCAGGGCAATGATGTATAAGATAATACCACCTCCCAACAGTCAAATGACCTGTCCCTGCAGCTTCATACAGATGTTAAAGAAAGGAAGCCAATTGATGCAACATCCTGGGCTGAGCAATAAGCTACCACCATAGCTAATTGGAATTGTTCACTGAGGAAGGAGCAGAAGCACTGCAAGACTGTGCCTCTTACATCTGAATGTTTTTGAAATAGCAGTTTCAAATGCACAGACAAGAATGTTGACACTCATAACAGATATTATTTGAAAATGTCATCCAATATTTTTTTTACACACTGAAGCAATGAAATACTGCCATTCTCCATTACAGAGTTTATTTGCAGGTAATTGAATTCAACAAACTTAGTAAAATGGAATTAAACCTAAGAGACTTCAAATCTTATAATTTCATTTTGCTGTGATGCAAAAAAAAAAAGATATTTACAGAGGAATTCTACCAAGTCTACACAGTCCCTAATCATTCTCTCCTATTAAGAAGGAAATATGGTATTTTTTTATTCTTTTCTTAATTATAAATGAATAAATGCAAAAAGTCAACATTCCATTTAGAGAAATAAACTGTTAAAATCCCTACTCCTGATTTTAAATGTTAATGCTTATCATATCTTGAGTGGTCATGCTGCAAAACATATTCATAATCAAGTTGGAAAAATGGATAAGAATGCTACTTATGCTCCAAACTCATTTGTCTTCCTGCTCAGCTATTCATAATCCCTCAATATTCTGTCCAGAATCTTTCTGGCAGTGTCATTTATTCCACCATAAAACAGGGGAAATGGATAGTGGCCAGTAGGCCTAATTAATCAGGTCAACCTCTCCATCCTACACTTCCTTTGATATCATGTCTGGTCTGCATACTGCTGGCTTCCTTCTTCTCAGCACTGAATCACCCAACCCAAGAGAGATACATACATAGAGATATACATACATCTAATTATATGCAGTGATTTGATTACCACATATTATATACCGTTTGAAACCAATCTGGAAATTTTAATCCACTTGCACAGAACAGCTCCTGCTGCTGGAAAATATTCCCTGCTTACATAGGTTATAGGTAGTCCTCGACTTACAACCATTCATTTAGTGACCGTTTAAAGTTACAACAGCACTGAAAAAAGTGACATACGACCAATTTTCACACTTAACTATTGCAGCATCTCCATGGTCACATGATAAAAATTTTGGCACTGCGAAACTAGCATATATTTAAGAAGATTGCAGCATCTCATGGTCACATGATCACCATTTGTAACCTTCAGCTGGCTTTCGACAAGCAAAGTCAACTGCATAATTCACTTAACAGCTGCAGTGATCTGCTTAACGACTGTGGTAAAATGGTTGTAAAATAGGGCAAAACTCATTTAAGAACTGTCTTGCTTAGCGACAGAAATGTGGTGCTCGATTGTGGCCATAAGCTGAGGACCACCTGTATATGGATCTGCAGAGAACAGTAAGTATAAAACAGAAAGATGGAAAACTCTATAGAAGAGGCATCCTATGGCCTCCGAAACTTCACTTAATTGCTTGTGCACATATTCAAGAGAATAAAAAGTTTTCCACATTATCCACCTTTCTGTTGGCTAGTCATCTGATTTCACAGTTGAAACTAAACATCATTTGAGTGAGCTCTTCTGACTATTACATGACCAGGGCATTATAGGAATATATAGGAACAGGCAATTTTATGTCCATATGGGCCTGCAGTTTACACAAAGAATGTACAGAACCATTAGATTTATGCCATCATTGGCTAATGGATGAGTACAGAGATTGCCAATAAATGCTCAGTTATTGTGCAGTTACTGACAGCTCAGACCATTCTGTGAAATGCATAATAATAATAATAATAATAATAATAATAATAATAATAATAATAATAATAATAATAATAATAATAATAATAATAATAATAATAATAATAATAATAATAGTAATAGTAATAGTAATAGTAGTAGTAGTAGTAGTAATAAAGTTGAAAGGGACCTTGGAGGTCAACTAGTCCAACCCCCTGCTCAGGCAGGAAACCCTATACTATTTCAGACAAATGGCTGTCCAGTCTCTTCTTAAAAACTTCCAGTGTTGGAGCAGTCACAGCTTCTGGAGGCAGGTTGTTCCATTGATTAATTATTCTAACTGTCAGGAAATTTCTCCTTAGTTCTAGATTGCTTCTCTCTTTGGTTAGATTACATCCATTGCTTCTTGTCCTGCCTTCAGGTGGTTTGGAGAATAGCTTGACTCCCTCTTCTTTGTGGCAACCCCTGAGATATTGGAACATTGCTATCATGTCATTCCTAGTCCTTCTCTTCATTAAACTAGACATACCCAATTCCAGCAACCGTTCCTTATATGTTTTAGCCTCCAGTCCCCTAATCATCTTTGTTGCTCTTCTCTGTACTCTTTCTAATGAAATGCTGCTGCTTCTGGTAGCTTTGGGAAGTGACCAAGTTGCCCTAAATTTCACATCTGCTGAGAAGAAGTTCAGCATCTGCTGATCAGTAGGATATTCAACTCACCTACAAGCAGACATGAATCTATGGCTAGTAATGCTCTATTTTGAATTGAGCAATATATAGTGAAAAAAGCAAGGTTTTAATGAGCCTTATTGCATCATCATGGTCATCCTTATGCAATCAGATGTACATAATAAAATATGTACATAGAAAAAATATGTGAAAAAACAAGAGTGAAAATAAAAGAAGTTCAAGAATGGAAAGTGTAATATAGAATATAGAATTCTTTATTGGCCAACTGTGATTGTACAAGTATGAACAAGTATTAGAAGACACAATGAATGAACAGTTGGCAAAAGGAAAGAAGATTTCAACACTATTTGGAACAGAATGAAAATAATTATTTTATGGAATGTTACCGAAATGACATTAATGATAAGAATGAAAAATAATGCTCAGTGAAACAGTGAAGTGAAAGAGGCTATGGATGAAGTGAAATACATATAAGAAAATAATTGCTATAAAAATGACACTAAGAAAAAGACATTGAATAATGTTCTTATGCAAACAAGGGGGTTGCAAAGGATACAGCCAAAAAGAGCAAAGAATAGTTAACAGTGCAAGGAAAAGAGAAAATGCAGAGCAATTTTGTTAGAAATAAAAACATGTTTTAGAAATGGGTGAAGAGGCTAAATCAGGAACTCCCACAGAATGAATGGAATTAAAAATAAAAGTAATGAAATAATTTGAGATCAAATTAAAGTAGGGGAATGCTAGAGGACCAATTTAAAAATTTGTAGAAGAATAATACTGATATATTAAATGTTATAAGTGTTAGTCACCTCCCCCCCCCAAAAAAAATCAATGATGTAAAGAAATTATAACTGCTATGAGAACATTGAAATATGGTAAAGCTAAACAAGTGGACAACGTAATTGAGAAATGTTACAAATGGACCTGATTTCCTTGTGGAGTGTCTGTCTGACTTGATTTAGTATGTGCGTGAAGACTCCCTCTGTGTGTCAATTGGAAAAATCTTGTTATAGTTCTCCAATATAAAGGGAAAGGTAGCAAAAGTAAATGAAAACTTTACAGTGTGTTAGTTAGAAGGTACTTGGCAGCATTCTGAGTTAGCATATGAATATGAAAAAGTTTATTGTATATTTCTTGATTCAGAGAAATTATAAAATAAAATGAGGATAAAATTATGGAATATTATGTAAGAATCTGGAGTCAAAGATGAATTCATTAATGCAGTAAGAGTGGCATAGAATGAACATAGTATGTAGAATAAGTGAAAATAAACAGGATACTTTGCAAATGCTTCAACATTGAGCAGGCTGTAATACAAATAATATATTTATGAATAAGAGTAAAATAAATGTTTGTGGTGACATTAAAGGCAGTCAGTATCGATGGCAATTGCAGTTATGTTTACATGCAGATGATCCCATATTTTTGACTGAACCTAAATTATAATTATACAATTCAATCCAAATCTAACAAAATTAGATTGCTTGATACAATGAGAAGCATAGATATGGAAATTAATATCTCAAAGATCAAGGAGATTATATCTGATAGCAAAACTCAAGTTAATGATTGAAAGTAATATATAAATGGTGAATAACTAGAACAATAGATGAACTTATTATCTTGGTGGAAAGTTTTCTAAAGATGCAAAATGGAAAAAATTAAGTTGTGCAAATGCTGGTAGAAAGTAGAAAGGAAATGAGTAGTAAGGATACTAACTGCTGAAAGTAATGAATGTTTCTTGAAAAAAGAGAGTTCTTCTGTTTACTTTGCTACATGGAAATTGGGTATAGCGGGAAAGACAAAAATAAATTTACTGCAGGGTTTTTAGAATGTAAGTGTGATAAAAGAAGCAATAAACTTAAGAATGGTTAAGTGCCAAATGAATGTTGATTTGAATACAAAAGTGAGTGACCGGTGTGAAAGTAGTACATTGAAGAGTTTGATCATAAGAGAATGAATAAGGACTGAATTGCGGAACAAATATACGAAGAAGGAATGAATGATGGACAACATGTGCATCTGCAAAAAGGCAAGTAGGAAGTGTTGTCATGTATGTCATCCTGCAAATTATGTACTGTATATCATTTACATCATAATGCAGCTTGGGTAAATTATGCAAATCGATGCCAAGGATGCATCATTGGCATGATAAAATCATGACATTTACGATGTACTCATAGCATCTGGCAGATCCCAGTGATTAAGAGGAAGAGAAAGACAAGAGAAGAAGGTCATGGTTGGATGGAATTGATAAGATCCTCAAAAAGAAAGAGGTGAATAGTTTAAAGAACCAAAAGGAACATATGCACACAGAAGAAGTAAGGATTGCTTGCAAGGGTAGAAAGATACGGAGACATATATTGAAAGTATGAGTGTAAATATTTAGCCATGTTCCATTTTATTTTCTCTTAGTTCATGCCTTAATTCATTTGGATTATTATTTCTTACTCCTATACTCTGTACAGTGAAAGGAAATAGCATAATAGGTCTTTCTGTCTATAAACAAATGACACTATTAACATAAAGAAAACATCCTGAGTTTCCTATAAACAGATAATTCTATAACATGTTATAATTCATGCTTTATTTCTGAAACTCCAATATTAGCATTAATGTTGAAAGCTGCATTTCAAAGTGGAGCTATTGATTATACAGGTAGTCCTATCTTAACAACCATTCATTCAATGGCCATTCAAAATTACAGTGGCACTGAACAAATGGTAGTTATGTCCAGCCCCGAGTTATAGCTGTTGCAGCAGCCACATGCTAACATGATCAAAATTCCAATACTTGGCAGCCCACATATTTACCTCCTCCCTAACTCTTACAATCCTGCCCTCCACTGCCTCTGCTGGCTCTGCCAGCCCTGCCATCCTGTGCTTCACTAAGCCAAGAGCTGGGCCTGCTGCCCACAGCTGGCCTTCATTGTCTTTCTCCTGCTGCTGACAAGGCACCTCTGGTCTGGCTCTTCACAAGGTAGCTGCTGGTCATGCACGCCCTTCTCCAAATAGAACACAGCCTTAACCAAGTTGTACCATTGTCTAATCTGAAAGCTTCATGTGAAGTCCCCACATGATTTGGACAATGCTGCGTGCAATTTGAAAGCCTTGCAAGAGGGCTGCATGCGATTTGCACAAGGTCATGTGCAGTTTGGACAAGGGTGCACATGGCCGTGGGAAGAAGGCCTGGCATGGGCAGCAGCTATGAAGGGCCAGGCTAACTGCAGTTTGTTAGCAGTGAGAGGAAGAAGATGGGGGTGGTAGGCCCAGCACAGGGATGGCACAATGCAGGGCAACAGGCCCAGAACAATGCAGGATGGCAAAGCTAGCAGAGTAAAGAGCAGCAGGCTGGCAGAGGCATCAAGCAGAGTGCAGGGTGGCCAAAAGGGCAGAGACGGACGAGAGACAGGAGGTGTGGGGAGTTGAAGAGGCAGTCCTTCACCTAACCAAGGCTCAGGGCCTGAAGGGACCAAGCCAGGAATGGCTTGGATTGAGGAAAGTCCTCACCTAGCAACAGGGTAGGATTCCATTAATGAAGCAACTGGACAACTGGAATTGCCATTGCTAAGCAATGTGTTTACATGACATCACTTAGTGACAGAAATTCCAATTCCAATTACCATGGTAACCTAAGGGCTACCTGTAGTTTAATATGCCTGGGAAAAAGAATAGAATGGTATTATAACCATTGTTTAGCTATTTGTTCTGGGATAAATCAACCTCCTAGCTGCATGTTAGTGTAGGAAGTCAGCACCCCCTTCCTAGAGAAGGAAATATTTGGGGGGATATTAAAAAAGGCAGAATATTATATTTCCACAAAGGAATAATAGAAAAATCTTAGGCAGAAACCAGTTCCCAGTCTCCTTCCCCCAGGCAGAGGCCAGTTTTTAGAAATGCAGATTTGGAGCCACTTATTCATAAACAAAATGCCTTCAGCCACAGCCCCAGAGAAGGTTTGTGCTGATGGGATTAGAAAAACAAAGACCCCCAAGGACAGGAACATGACCTTTAGGACATAATAGGATTAACCCACCACCATTAGAATACCAAAAAGGCACACTCAAACTCTGGTCAAAGTACGTTGCACGGGAACAGGAAGAACTTCAAATACAAAGCCCAAAGAAGATATAAAAGCCCACCTATGCCAACTCCATTTTGTCAGCTGTCCCAGAACCATATGCTGTTGGTTCTGTTCTTCAATAAACAGAACCTTCTTTCCAACAGCCTCCATTTTATTTATTTTTATTTTATTATTCCGGCTTGGACTGGACCTGAAGATTTTTCTTTCAACAGTAGCATTCTATGTCTCAAAATGGAGTTGAAGCATTTTTAATCGTATGCTTTATCCAATCCATCCCAGCCAATAGAGATCAGATTAATTAGACAAATATTAAAACAACAAAATATTTTATCACGGGAATATTCTAGGAAAACAATATACTTTTCCACACAGAGGTACACTATAGGAACATTGTAAACTTTACCCTAAATATAATTTTTTTAAAAGAGATTGTAATAGTTGATGATTCATATTATCTAAATTTAATAACAAAATTTAGCCAGTGTTTAGTTGACACCTCCTACACATATACTGAAGCTTTGGATAACCTATAATATCCTAATTATTTTGAGAGCATCTTCATGAAGGAAAACACGGTGGAAATTCTACACTATTATAAAAACAGAAGGCACTTTTAAACTAATTTAAATTATAAGCATAACTTTCTTATAAAAGCTGAAGTAAGCCTACGTGAAACAGAAATTGCAGTATATTTTTCTCTCTTCACATATAAATTTATCATGAATATATGCAGAAAATTCTCAAACAACATACAAAGGCATGCACAAAATAAATTGAAACAGAAGTGCCATTCAAATTTTGCCACTTGGTTTCCTTTTTGCCAAGTTCAACCAAGTTCAGGACTAGTTATAGAGTAAAAACTGATCTATAAATAGATTTCAAATTCTGTAGAGTTGAAAGAAATATGTGATATTCCAGTGTGACATTTAAGTTAGCAGCACAGAAAAATCCAGGTGTAAGAGTTGCTAAATATAAGACCAAATTGGAAAAGATACCATTCTAATGTATGAATTCAGAATGAACCAGGGCAAGGCAAGGAATTAGAAAGCTCCCTCTTTTGTATTTGTCCCCTCATACTTTGACCATAACTACACTGGATTGAACTAAGTCTGACGGTCTTGTTTCCATTTCATGATTTGACTTCATTATTCTTACTATGGTTACCAGATATGTCAACTACAACTTTTAAATCTTCCTTCTGAATTTGATGGAACCATGAGCACTCACACTGCAGAGAGAAATGCTTTCCTCATGTTCAGCAGCCAAAATGCAGAGTGCTCTGTGCTACTACTTCCCTTGTGATCACAGATTCTGACAAGATTGGGCTGTTTGTTGCCTGCACTTCATAAAACTGCTCCCCACCTTATTTTCAAAAGAGCAAAGATGCAGTTACACCATTGAAAATGTCTCTGGTACCAACCTAGTACTAGTCCTGAAAGAGAAAAATTTATTTTCAGATGAATAGCCTCCATCTCTTTGGTTTGGTTTCCCTTTTACCCAAAACTGTTTGTGTGCACCTATCAACAATACTTTGCTAAATCAATTATTTTGCCAAGAATGCAAAACAGCAACATTACACTGAAATAAAAACAAAAATTATATAGCAAATTTCCATGGTTTCTACGCAGCTGGTACGTGCTCAAAGTTCCTTACATTAAACATCTATCAAAATCTAGGAAGCATGTTCTCTGCTGCAGCACTTGGTTTCTACAATAGGATCCCTCCTGAGATCTATGTGGCTCTCACCCTGATGACGTTAATGGAAGGCCTTGAAGACCTAGTGATTCTCTCAAGTCTTGTGTTAGGTTGATTGTTAAATGTGTTTCTTTTGTATTAAATGGCCAAATCCCATTTTCTTTATCTATTTTGTGTGGTGCTTTTGTCTTGCTTTTTATTATACTGTGAGCCATACGGAATCATTTCAGAGTCAGGCAGTACCAAAATAATTTTTTAAAGGTTTTTTTTATTATTATTCTAAGTTAAGACTTTTCCTTGAAGAAACTTTTGTTTGAAAAATGAGACAAATGACTTCAGTGAAACATTAGTAGAAAATGATGTAATTAAAAAGGAACACATTTAAACAGTCTCTAAATATTCATAATTAGAGCTGTCATCTTGCTAAGTAATTCACCTTTGACTTTTGCAGCTTTTTTCAAACTGTATGTCAGGAACAATGAATTCAACAAAACCAGGTATGTGACAGACCTAAATCTTTCAGAAATAATTGGAGGCAAGTCAGATAAGCTCCATTCAAGCTATCAATAGTGCAAAAACTCCAAACACATCCCATTGAAACAAAGAAAAGATGTGCAAGAACCTACCTAACTCATTATTTCATGTGGTTTGCTGGAAATAATTTTTTTATGGATTGTGCAATACATCTTTGTGATTATGCTATGATAGTGTGTGGCATATGGCTTTTAATGGCCAGGTGAGGCTGCTGTTGTGCTGCTTTAAGTCAGAAAAAGAAAAGAGAAAAAGGGGAAAAGAACCTCAATTTTGGCCTTAAAGTGTAGGCATGCTGTCAGGAGGGCTGATGAGCTGACCTGGCTGCTAGCCAGGGTTCTTGTGAGTCAAAAAGAGAGAACATTCCTATTGGGCAGCCTTCTATATAAGGGCGAGGATTAGAGCCCTGAGGGAGACTCTTACCTCCTCAGTTGCTGAAGGCTAAAGTTGATGCTACTGTGTGAAACAGTTGTTGATTCCTGGATTGGAAACGGAGAAGAAAAGTCAACAGGTGTCTTCCCTGGAGAAAAAGAAATGAAGTCCCAGAGAGACAGAATGTTTATCCAAGGTCCAAGATAGGAAGCTCTGAGGAAGAATTGAAGTCTTCAAAAAGAGGTTCTAGCCCCAACAGGTGAGATGCAAACAATAATTGGCTGAGAAGATCCAAGGAAAGGAGAAGATCAGAGCTGAGCACACTCCTCCATAAATCCAGAAATTCCTTTCTTTACCTTCTCTTGATAACCCCCGAACAGGGGAAGGCGATGGAGTGAAGGGGGAAGATGTTAAGCATTAAGGAGAAGAGTTAGACAAGAATAGTTTCCGGAAGAGAGAACAAAGAAATCAGATACTGAGTAGAATCTGCATATTTGTAAATAGTTGTAAATACCTATTGTAAATAATTTTGTTATATATAATAGTAAAATTTAAGAAGCATAAAAGCCTTTACTTTCTGTGGTTTCTCTGTGCCAACCACCATCCTTGTAACCCTAAGTACATATCCTATTCTAAAAGAATCCAGTCACACCATCATATACTGCTGTGATAAAACTCTCTGCTAATCACATAGCATGATAGCAGCAAGATTGAGCCAACAAGATGAATGAGTAGAGATATGAAATCTCCTTTTCAAAAAAAGCTCTGAATCTACATACCTTACATTCTAACTTAGTAAAATACTTAGTAATTCTCAGTGACGCCATCTATCATCTGGGGAGATGGCTTTTTCTGACATTCTCCCCACTAACCTTATCATGTGCTTTTCTCTCAAGTAAAAGGGAAACACAAAAAAGAGTAAATGTATCTACCTCCTGATCCTTAAGTTAAGCATGTGGCTAGGGAACTCAGCAACTCTTCCTCCTCCTCCAGTATTAGAAAAGAGGCCAATTTTAGAAGGGATAAACAGAATCAAGCTTTATTAAAAATCAGACAAGAGAAAAAGCAAAAATTTCTTGTTTTTTAAGTTTAAATGGTCACTTGCAAAACAGTGATACGGGAGATAAAAGCAGAGAATATAAAAATCACAGGTAATACTGTAATGAATATCAGTAGAAAAATGACAGGAAATACACAGAAAAATGTAAAGCTCTGAAAAGACTATAAGATGGCATTGGTATAAAATCACTGAACTTGCATAGGAAAAAAAGCATCGGAGACAACAAAGTGAACTAAAATTTTTTAAAAAACACAATCAAAATAAAAATAGTCTCACATAGCTAAACTTACTACTCAAAGGTAAACTGGTTTCCTAAAGCAAAAATCTTCTCCTTTCTTCCTTCTTCATTTTTTAAAAATATATATTGCAACCATTTTTCAAAGACTCAGTTGCCTAACTTCTTTACCTACTCCCCAGGACACAGCTTTTGTTTTGGTTTTTAAAAGACACAAATACTATTCCTACTATAAAAAGGGAAGCATCTGGGTAACCTTTCTGCCTTTGTAACATGATCTTCAGCCATGCCTCAATCAGACTGAATTAAATGTCTGAAACTACCTCCCATGAAGATTGAAAATGGGCTATTCTCACAATAGGTACTTGTCAGTTCTATATATTATTTAATCATTGTAACCATGGTTATCAATGCAGAGAAAATTTAAGAGAGTCTCAGTTAAGCAGAAAGTAAATCTTTCAATTTCTGTTTCCTGCTGTGCTCGATCTGTATATCGATAAATAAAGGCTCAGATTACACAGAAAACCATATATTTCAGGATAACCATACATTTCCAGTGGCTGCTCTGCGGGAAAGCAAACCATAGCATGTGCTGAAGTCATGGAACTTCTCAGCACTCAGAGAAATAGATGGATGCAACAGTATTTTAAGGTGAGCAATGTGATTTTAGCAAAATAAAGCTCCATTTATTCAAATAGGATATTTTAGCTTCAACAATGTTAATTGTGCAAATGTTTGAGGAGTAAAAATGTTTTCAACACATCCAGGTTTACAATGCACTAAGCCATAATGTGGTTTGCATGATTTTGGTTGTTTAAAAAAAGTACACACATACAGAGCTTCTGATTTAATGTGATTTTTGAAACAAGACAATAATAGGTACCTGTAGAATAACAGTAGCAAGTGAGTTTATAGCAGCCATTTATCTTTGCTGTTTCATCAAAAATGAAGCCCATTCTAGTCTTTTAAAACAATAAGTCATTGGAGCATCCTTATTGTATCGAACATTACAATATTTTATTCCATCTTAAGGTAGTACAGTCACTCAATTTTTTTAAATAAACAAACTACTATATAAAGTTACTAACTAGTAACACCCCTTTGAAAACATTATTCTTTTTATGCTCCTATATTATAGGACGTTAAACTGTAGATCTTGCATGTAGGTACTGTTTGTGCTTGCTTGTGCTAAAAATCTTGAAAATAATTTTGACCAAAGGCCCTGAGAGAAGTGAAAAACTGATGTACTATACAGAACAACACTGAAAATCCATGCCTCTCCACAAGCTATTAGTTTACATGATTTTACATTTGAACATGGAACCCTATGAAGATGGGGGGGGAGGCTACTCACTGGCTTAGCAGTTACCATGGATGACTCAAAACCATTGGTTAAAACCAACCATACCAATTTGTTTACTGATTCTATGCCTAATGTTTTGGAGACTATGGAAGCAGCAGTGGGTCAATGGGTTGGGAAGAAAACTAAGTAGCTAAGGATGACAGATTTCAAATGGGGCATTGGGGGTTTCCTGTGTTTGAATTGTATTAGGTCTATTCTCAATCTTATACTATAGTTTTCAGGAAATAAATGGTAATTGTGCTGCTGATTTTCAACATTGATATTGCTGAAATTAAATGACATTCACAAGATATTTGGGGGGAAGGGGCACCAAAAAGATCTTCAGGACCACATGTGGTCATGGGCAGGTGATTATATTTTGCAATCACCTTCCTTGAAGCCATCAGCCTACAGTTCTATAAGATTACATGGTATGCCACATTGTAAACATAAGGAATTGACAGAAAACATATGCTGACTTTCTTCATGTACTGTCATTTAGAAATAATATTCTAAAAATATACCATTTGCAGTGTCTTCTCAAAGTAGATCTGAAACATAGCAAGATCCGTTAAGAGAAGCAATCATTATAAATAATTGTCATCATTTTATGGTAATTTTCACTTAACAGCTGGTGGCCTTTGATGCTGACAGTTAGGCTAACAGCCAGAACTCTTGTTACATCACAAAACCTTGCACCTTAAAATACATTAATCCACTGTATCTCCTCAGAAGCTCAAAGACCATCAGAGCAAACAGGCTACCTTAACCCAATGAACAGATGTATCCGTCTTATTAGGGAACTTAATGAAATCAACCTGAACAACAATGGCAAGACACAGAAAAAGTTGTGCCTGTAGATCTAAGCGCCAAAAGTCTCAGCGACGTAGAAGGGGGCAGAAGAAAAAGAAATCTTGCAAAAGGCAACTAATCAGTAAGAACAATGGTAACAACAGCATACTTACTCTTAATTTATACTATTTATTACCTTATTTTTGTATGATTTAAATCATTCCCTCTGAAATGGCAGACTAGTTGGTGATTCATATATTTTAAGGATAAGATATTACATTGAGGTTGAGTCATATATGAAGTGAAGAGATGCGCTATTATATCTCAAAGCAAATTTCATTATCACTATCCATAATAAATAACTTTTGGAATAGTTGCCAAAAATATTTCAGAATGTCATCATTTGTGATAAATCCAGATTTTCCTTCTTTGTTCTAGAACCTCCGTGTTCCAGAACATAATGCTTATTCCTCATGTCAGAATAGCATGGTACATTTAGAACACTAAAGAACATGGTATGCTAAGCAAAATGTAGCACAATATGCTAAAGGTACTTCCCAATGAATATGGATTAGATAAGACAGCAAGGCATAGTTCACTTCCTCCACCCACCTTTGTGAAGGCAACCCAACATCTTTTCCAGTGAATGGCTGGTAGACACATCCTATTTGTTGCTATTTTGTGCAAGAATTTAAGAACTTGAGCTGATGAAATGACATCACAAACTCAAAACAGCCAAGTCATGATGAGAGCTGTCATGACTACAATGACGAACAGTTATCCCTCCTTTACATCTTGTTTCCAAACTAAGTTGCTAACAGGTCACTGGGGGTGAAAAAAGTGGAGAACAGAAGGAGTTGCCTCTGCACAATTACACTTTGCAGCTGTTCCTGTACCCTGTATTGTTTTCTGGAGGACTAATGGCTGCTTAACCATAAGCTAACCATTATTCCAGGTTCGGATGACATGCTAAGCCACATCCAGAACTGCTTAACCATGGACAAAGCAAGATTACAGATTGTGATTAATGGGGTCTCAACTGACAATGAAGTGCCCAAGTTTCCAGGTTCAGATGAAACGGTAAGCCAAACTATAATATGGCTTAGCATGTCGTACGAATGTGATCTATCACTACATATCAAAAGTTGTCTTGACTTGTTATATGATAGGTGAATTCTTATCTCTGAGGACTGCACAGATTTCTAGGGCAGAGACTATAAGAAAAAGACTAATTTCAAACATGTATATACATCCTAATGTATAGATACACCTCATCCTTCTTCCTCCTTTGTCCTCCTTCCTCTAAGCCACGGGTGTCAAACTCACCGTGTCACGTGACGTGTCACGACGTATCAGAATTATTTTTGCATTGCTGGAGCTGGGGTGGGCGCGGCCTTCGCATGATGCAACCGGCCCATAGGCCAGCAGTTTGACACCCCTGCTCTAAGCAATCTTGAACAATGAGGGTTTTGGGGGAGTGGGATATTCAGAAAAGGATGCAATGGAGCAGCAGGCAGTTTTTTTAAAAAATGCCAGTTTCCCAAAATGTCAGTTGAGAAGTTAAAAGTAACATGTACAAGAATTGTCAATAAAAGTACCAGCTAGCCAACCACCACAATTCAGCCTTTCTTCATGCTAGCCACCAAGGCACAACTATAATTTAATATTTAAAAACAGTAAAAATAAAACTAAAGAAGGCATTAACGAATTTAAGCATTGAAAAGTACATCCAGGTAATCCTGTTTAGAAACAGCCAAGAGCTTTTAATGAACAATTGCATCTAACTACATTCATCAGGATTCCTTAATTCAAGAAAGACTGCATTCTTATTTATTTAATTTCTATAGCTGCATATCTCAGTCAATAACTGGGTGGCTTATAATTAAAAAAAATATTACAATCAAAATACTGAAAACATTTTAATAAAAACAATAGAAACATGTAAATTAAATAGATATGGCAGCCAAGATACTTAGCCAGTTAGCAATACAGCTAGGAAATGGGGCCCTTAACACATTCAGCACCTTAGGCTCAAGAACATTGCCAGGCGTTTAGGCATTATGAAACCTAACAGAGTTCTTAGATTATTGTTACCTCAATCTTGCATAGAGCATCAGTCTGGGAGAATCTAAACCAGAGGTGTGCAACATTTTCTAAGTCAAGAGCCACACATGAAAATCATGCAACAACTTAAAAGAAGGACACCTCCCTTCATATTACGAAAACAGCTGTGGTTTTTTCTAAATGTGCTTCAGCTATTCTCAACTGTGTATATTTCACGTGCATGTTCAGCTATTTATAAAGCACCTCTTTTAGACAATTTGCAGAACCTACCCCACAGTTTTGTACTGGAGGGCCATGGGTTGTACTCCAAAAAAGCTAGTGAGTGGAACTGTAGAGTTTTCTATGTTGCGTTTAGCCAAGAGGTTTCAGGAGCTGTGCTCCTCAGTTCTACATTCTACACAGATCCAATGAGTAAAAAGGAAATAAGATCTATGAGCATTTCTTGAAAGATACCACACCCATATTGATAGCATCACCCTTCAGGGATTATTTTGATTGTTAACCAAAAATTTCAGACAGTTGAGAATCAGTGTTTCATCTTACTGTCAATACCTGATAAGAAGCAACCTCTAAGGAGATGACATTGGGGAAGCAGGCATTGAATGGAGAGCAAGGACAATGTGTAGCTGTATTGAGACTGACTAAAAGAATAGGTGAAGAAAGTGAGGGGACATGGAGATGGACTATGGAAACAGTGGAGATTACAGAGGGGGGGGGAAGCAGGGGAAGAACTTGTGATACCTGCATGTGTACTTTGGGTATGATATGTATGTCTGTGATTGAGAATTAGGAGCTGAACTGTGTATTTTAAGTGTGGAGCAAATTATATGCATATGGTGGATGAAAGAAGAAGAAACATAGATGTGTGACAGGTACCTTAAGCAAGAGAGACAATTATGAGTCCCAATGTGTGAATTTGTATTCTGAGGCTCAGGGCACATTCACACATCCCCTGTCAGCAACTAAAAAAATGCCTCACTAACCATTTTTGAAAGGCCCTTCCTCATGACTCAAACTTATTTTCATCCCAGCCCATAGCTGAGGAAAGTCAACTTTGGATTTAGCTGATCTGATGCTAGTGGTGTTTATATTTACTCTCAACACAAGGTTTGCTAAAGTACATAGTGTCACTTAGGCAGCCACTGTGACAATTTATGTGGCAGGGGCTGCATCTGCCCAAACCTTAATGGCTACCTTCAGCTACTGTGGTTATGCCCCTTTTTTCCACTAATTGCTGGCATATCATCATGGCTCTTTTGATTTGTGGTGCTTTGCTGATGTGACATCAAGAAAGGAAAAGCAGCACCCAGCACATGAGAGAAAACCATAGTCCAGGAACTCTCTAAAGTAACCAGCCTCTCAGACCAAAATAATCACAATGCTCTGTGACTTTGCAAGTCACCCTATGGCATGTTGTTTCTATGGTTCTGACAGGCAGAGGTCCTCACCTAAATGCTATTGCAAGAGCAGCAGCAAGGATCCTTGAAAAAGCAGTAGACCAGGATATCTCCAAAGTGACCTGCCATCACACCTATGCAGAAAAAAGCACCTCAGAGGGTGACCTATCAGGCACTTTTTTCTATGTTGCCTGAAGGCAAATCTCACAATGATCATTAGAAAATTACTTATATCCAAAGGTTCTGACAAATGACTAAACCTGCTGATTAGCCATCTGTCCTGTCATCTTTTTCCCTGGCCGCAGCCCACACTAGAAAGCACCAGATTTATTTATTTTTTTATTATCAGAAAAGAATGGAGAGCACTTCTTTCCATTTACTGCATCTTACTGTCCCACAGTAAAATAGTTTTTTGTCAAGAAGGTAAGGGGTTAAATACAAATCTTGGAAATTGAATAAGCTAAAATTCTATTGTTTTTTTTAGTGAACCCATTAAAATTTGGTCTCCAAGAGTTATTTGACTCTCCTTTTCACAGAATGCAAGACCAAAGAGCTAACCATTATTTCCCAGAGTGGACTGACTTTAAAATATCCCTCTGATGTTCATTATTCATGTATTCAGATATTCCCATCCCATTTCTTTCACAGTCCCAAAATCAGCTCCAGAGATCTCTCAGAGATAAATTTCAGGAAATATTCACTTGTTCTTGGCTGCCTAGTTAACAAAGCATAGATTGATTATGGAGGGAGAGCAGATTTATACTGGTATCCTTTGCACTGCCACACAGACTGGAGAAAACCATGTTAGTCTTTGAACTGGATGTGTCTTTATCTCTACATCTGTTTGCATTCCATTTTAGCATTACTTACCTGCTATTCTCAATGGTGTATATTTCTATGGGTTAAAAAATGAGTTTTTATTTTGGGGGTCAGGATCCCCATCTACATTTTTATTCTGAGGGAAGTTGCATCTATCTTTCTGGGAAATATATATTTTTGTGACTGGTTACAATCACTGTGTATAAATTGTTCTTTATATTTGTGGTCATTTCTTCACTAGTGATTTATAGTATCTTCTAGGACCATCAAACATCACTGAGATACTCTAATAATAATGGCAACAAGCTTTATAAACTGTCTCAGTAGTGTCTCAGTGATGCCATAAGATAGTGTTTCTCAGCTTGGTGACTTTAAGATGAATGGATTTCAACTCCCAGAATTAGCTGGGGAATTCTGGGAATTGACGTCCACCCATTTTAAAGTCACCAAAGCTGAGAAACACTGCCATAAGATACTAAAAATCATGGGCAAGGAATTGGCATGTGAAAATTTCACAACACTCCAGATATATTTCCTGACCTGAAAATCTTTACTTCATAAAACATTATGATTTTAAACAAAGATGATTTTAAACAAAATTATGACTTTTGGATTAGTCATATGAATTTAACTTGGACAATTACTATTTGTAATTGTAACATATTACAATTTTTAATAGACCATAATCAACACCATGGAGAGCAATTTCTTTGTAATTTTTTACATTCAGTGAAAGCTGAATGTTCCCACAACAATTTAAAAAAATGAACAATCTGGGTGGGGAATAAAGTAATTGGATGAAAAGAGTAACATTCCACTCAAAATGTATTCAGATGATACAGGTGATAAGCTTTTTGCATATAAGACTAAAAACAAGTTATGTAGGTAGCATGTGTTAGTGATGCAGTTCATCTCAAAGTTTCTCATAGCATTCTTAATGATAAAGCATTGTACTCATGTGTCAACAGGGTACGTACGTATCTCAACCACTTGCCATTACAAAAGAAAATAACCGCTGCTTTGTGACTCGCCTTGAAAACATCTGTTTCATTGCCATACCACACACGAAAACTCCACCTCCTTCATGAAGGTGAACAGCAACCATTGGGAATCATCAACAGCAACATCTAAGGGACTAGAACATCAAAGAGTTGACGATGCAACAGCTGATTCCACTGATGGAAGCAATGGTAGCCTGTCAATACAATTGATAAATGCCTCTGTTCTGCAATATATTCCTCCAGATTATTGGGAAGAAGGGCATTTCATAGGACTAGCTCTATCATTAAGAAGAACATCACCATCACTTTAGGCAGCTGATATGGACTAGGAGAACATGCTATTTATTTACTGTTATTCACTGTGTATTCATTGTGTATTCACTGCAAGGAGGGAAGAAACTCTGGGAGTTTCTGTCACATTTGCTGTAATATTTCGATCAGTCTTGCGTAGCATGAGCCTTGATCTAAAAGCCAGGACACTATATGGTGGTGCACCTCAAGCAACAGTTGCATTTATTGTGTTGTTTTGAATACACTGAGTATATTTAAATATTAAATTTAATTACTTTAAATTAAGTATTTAATATTTAAAATAGCTTTCTTTCAATACAAATTAGAATTCAGAAATGAGCTTTCTGCCATTATCCCATTTATTGTGGCACTGAAGAAAGCTTTGCAGCCTTGCCTCTTTTGAGCATTCAAAACCTTTTTTTTCTCCACTAAAAATATGAGATAGCCTCTGTTTACAAGAAGGGAAGAAACATGCATATTCCTTTCTTTCAGTTAATGACAAGCATAAAACCAAAGCGTAACAAAAACAGTGAAGCAATAAAAAAGAAATACAAAGCAGATCCATATGAGCTCTTGAACAACGTTTGTGTTTTGTATTGTAGAAGTATAACATACTGTAGTAAAACAGAATATTACCAAGATTTAAACTCAGAGCTAAAACTAATATTCTGAATCTATCCACAAAGAGAGGGAAAATAGTGGAAAGTACATTGGTGGATAGTACATCTTCATAATAAGAATTATATGAGTTATCAGCTGCATAGCCAAATAGGGAAAATATTTTTTTCAAAAATCCGTAAGGAGAGTTAAAAATACAAATGTGAATAACACAGTCCCAGGAGAGGAAGAAAGGAAATTGGGTCTACAATAGGTCATTAGTAATAGTAACAGTTACATGCAGTATATATTACAGGGACTAAAATAAATAGACTAAGATACTGAAGTTCAGTATTAAAAAAAATCTGGGAACTTAAAGCAAGAAAACTATTTATCTATATAATACCAACTTATCTGCAGGGAATGGCTAAGTTATTGGATCAAGAAATTGACCAGGGTGATTTTAATTAAAGGAAAAGGGTTCAGTTTAAAATGCTATTGATGATAGTATTAATGATAAAGAATTAAAAAAAAAACCTGTTTTTTTATGTATATTTGCCCATGTTCTGTTTGTGGATTTTAATTGCTGCCACATTATATCCACATATAGATACATTAAATGTATCAGATAAAAGAAAATCCACAAAGCATATATTTTGACTACAATATCTAGGTGACTTGGGTGAAGAAACATGGGAGAAGTGTACCTGAGTAAAAAGTGTTCCATCTTTTATTGATAGAAGCCTATTGACCAACATTCTGTGGGGGGGAAATTCCATTCATACAATGGAACTTCCACTTGCTCTCCTTTCTAATTTGGAAAATGAAGGATGAAGGGATGAAAGAAAAAAATCCTTTCTATTGGTGGATGTTGTTCCATCAGCTGTTGGACAAAACTCATTGCTCATTGTTTTATAAAATGCATATTGTAACATGAATATCAACCTGCAAACAGCTATAAATATTTAAGCTGTTACTACATATTCAAATGACATAGTATAAATTATAATACCTTTGCATCATAACAGTTCTCAGCATGCGGGTAAGTCCTTGGCTTATGACCACAATTGGGACAAGAATTTCTATTTGTAAGCAAGGTGGTTGTTAAGGGAGTTGCACCTAATTTTATGACCTTTTAAAACTGCCACAGTTGTTAAATGAATCACTGTGATCATTAATACTTCCCTCATTTACTTTGCTTGGAAGCCAACTGGCAAGGTCACAAGTGACGCTCACATGAACCTGGGTCATTGTAAGAGATAAAAATACATGCTGGTTGCCAAATGCCTGAATTTGATCACGTGACCATGGGATGCTGCAAAAGTCATGTGAAAACTGGTTGTAAATCTCTTTTCTCAGTGCTGTTCTACATTTGAATGGCTGTAAGTTGAGGACTACTTGTATGGTAACTCCAGCTAAACTCTAAATGGACTGAGAAACTCAGGGTTGGCTTAGATCAGATGAGAAAATCAGGTGGCTCTTGGGAATGTAGGCTGAACTGAGAAGTAAAAGCAAAAGCCACAAAATCTTTTCTATACCGGTACCAATTACATGAACATTAGCAATAAAGCTTGATTTGAAGGACCCATGATAGTTTTTTACCATAATAACTGTACTCTCCAGTTACTCATTTTTTCACAATTTCTCAACTCAATGGACTACTTAAAAGATTATACAACTTTGTGAATGTTATTTATGATTTTGATGGTTAGAAAAGATAGATTATAGAAAGAAGAGAAAAGTGATGCATCTTTAGAGATAGTGTCTATGGAGATTCTCAGTCATCCAGGTCATAGTTGTCCCAAAGATGCTTTTTCACGAGGCAACTGGACTTTTTGGGGGGGGTTTGAAGACATTTCGTTTCTCATCCAAGAAGCTTCTTCAGAGCTGAAACATCTTCAAACCCCCCCCCCCAAGAAAGTCCAGTTGCCTCATGAAAAAGCATCTTTGGGACTTTAGAGAGAGAGAGGTCAAAATATATTTGCACTTATATATTAACTGTTGTACCAAATAACAGAAGCCACTTCTTTATATTTTCTTTCTTTTCTATTTTTCTTCAACTTTTTTTTTGTACTATTTGCTTTTTTTATTTTATTTTTTTATTCCTTACTGTGTTACTTTGGGTTAGGTTTTTGTTTATTAAAAGTTTTAATAAAAATTATATATAAAACAGATTATGCAATTTTAAAAGAAAAATAAGCAATTCCAATTCTAATTCTTGGGCTGTTGTTCTTTTTCACATTATGCAGGAATAATAATAATAAACTTAATGGCCTCGTACGATTGCTATTGTGGGGGCGTGATTCAGAAAAAGGTGAAAGAGAAAAAGGGGAGAAGTTCAATTGTGGCTTCAAGTGTAGGCGTATTGTGAGGAGGGTGCTAGCCAGGGTTCTTGTGGGTCAGAGAGGGCATTCCTCTGTGTGTGTGTGTGTGCGTGTGCATGCACTGGGGATTAGAACACTCAATTATTGGGGGACATGCAGCTTATCTAACCCCAAACTGGAAAGAGAAAGGAGAGAAGCAAATTCCCCAAGTGACAAAATTTCCACAAGACAGGAAAGAGGCTGTCTTTGGCGAAATTCTAGTCTTTGGGGTAGACTGGGCAGAGAGGTTCTTCTCCCAAGGAAGGAGACACAGAGGGTGATCAGCTACCTGGATCCAAGAAAAGGAAAGAAGTAGGACTGAGCGCTCCTCCACCACCACCACCACCCGCCCAGAAATGAGGGAGGGAGTCTGAGAGAGAGGCTTAAGAAACCAGGATCTTGTTGTTGATCTTATTTACCTATGGTAAATAGCTCTGCTGTCTATAGAAAAAAAAGAAACATAAAAGCCTCCTCTGTCTAAGTTTCTCTGTGTCAATTGTCACTGTTGTAAACCTAAATATACCTCCAGTTATTTTATATCTCTCCCCACTTCGTTTGTGACATATAGAACATATGTTTTGTTTCTGAATACTATAAAACATCTCTAATTTTTAACCAGTAAAACCAGAAAAGTTACCTGTAACCTGAACACCTTCTGTAAGCACTAAATGCATAGCCACAAAATCCTACAGCTTTCATCTAATACTTTAGCTATTCAGCACTACTACCAGTTGAATCATGCATATAAATATGTAAATGTTATGAAATCATGTCAGAAATTCTTAAAATGATTAAACTAAGAAAAAGAATAGGGTAGGAAAATGATGTATTCACATTTAAACAAAGTGAAGAAAAGATGCTGATTTTTTTTTCTGCTGCTGTTGTTGTTTGTATTACATACAGTAGTAAAAATGTTGAAAATATTCCATGAATTGTGTTCCATTGCACAAACATGACATTTCATTCAGCTTCCATTCTAAAATAATACAATTATTATGAGTCAATAATATGACTTGAAAGTAACTGTGATATCTCCTCCTTAGGCAATCAGAGATCACTTCAAGTCATCACAAAGATGTCTCTTAGTCATGCTTCAAAATGCATAAGACTTGTTCTATACAGCTGATATAGTCACTGGAAAGAATATATCATAATAAATTTGTTTCTTTCTAAAGTGCCACACAAATTCTTTGTTCTTCTTCTGAGTTAATCATGACTGAGAACAGTCTGAATGATGCAAATATATAAGCACCACCCAATTTCAGAACGCTATTAGAATTCTGTGATAGAAATTATCCTAGTTAGGTTTTTCCAATTTTGCACAACAAGGTTCAGAATGAGCTAACATAATAAGAATATAAAAGGTGCTCTGCTGGATTGGTACTCTAGCCCAACTAGTGTAGGATTCTGTTCTCACAGTAGCCAATCAATTGCACAAGGAAGGCCATTAGTCTTCCAGTGGACAGCTTCAAAAACAGTCAAATTGCCATCAAGGCTAATAGCCACTGATACTAATTCCACATGCAAAAATTATAATGTCCATGATCCAGTATTATTGAGATACACACTGAATACCTCAGACCACCTTAAGTAAAAAAAAAATGGTATTGCTACTGCCCCGAAAGGATAAAGAGATAGAAATGATATTCAACTGCTGTCAAGAATTGTAATATCTGGGAGAACTGCTCAGCCTGCTTATTCAGAGCACTTTACTCTGCAAGCTTGCTTCGCTATGCTAAGAGATGAACCACAAACAACTCCTTATTACAACAGACAGGGTATCTCAGTTTTTTTCACATAGGGTAAAGAATGACGACAGGTGCTCAATAGGGTTTCTCAGAAGTGGGTACTGAACGGCCTTAAAGACTCTAACAAGCCAAGGGAGACACAGAGAATGTACAATTGTTGACCTCAAGAGAAGGTGACCCTAACTGCTTTATGACAGCTTTACTAATGACAGCCGCAAAAAAAGACTGATTTCAATACTTAATGTTACTAAATATCCAACACCTTGCATATCCATATTTTTCTACTTTTCATAGTAATTTTCTGCTTTAGAACTGTTTTATCTCCTAATGTTGTTGGCCAAACCATGAACTGGCCCAACCAAATGCTGAATTTGTTTGTCCCTGGTGCAAAATAGCCAATTATCACACAAGGCTGGATATGGCAACCTGTTTATTTTATACTGCACACTCATGTGCTTTTAGGACTAAATCACAAATCCAAAGCCTCCAGTACACAAATTACCATAGCTTTTATACACTTTTGAAAAATAAAGGTACATGATTATTAGCACTTAAAGACAACAAGCAACAAAGTATTCGCATCCATGGTAGAGAATGGCCCTCCCAGAAGATAGGTTCATTACTAAAATATTACAGCTCTCATCCTTCTGTCTATAAATGATAAGGCTGGTAATTAAATATTCAAAGCAAGCTAATTTATCTGCAACAGGAACTGTTGGCCTGGTATGAGTTCCTTGATAAGACTATCACGTAGCCTTCCAAGAATTTTAGGGCAAAAGGATGAGCAAAAAGGAGCGGCCAAACATCTAAAAGCAAAATGAAGGTTTGTCAACAAAATGGGGCTTCTCTACCTAAAATTAGCTATAACCAGTCCTACAATGTCTAACACCTAATGTCAAATGTCAACATAGTAAAGATCCTGCATACCTCAGTGACCATATTGAAAAATACTTTGTAGAACATTATGGATTTGGTGAAGTACCGGAATTGCTAGATCAACTAGAAGTGGCAGAATTAAGTAACAGAGAGAGTTTGGCAGTTTATCCTACCTCAAAGAGTTGAGGATTCAGATACTACCACAATAACCACACCACACAGCTCACACCAAACTCTCATATATATTATTGCTTGACTTTTAGTTGTGATTTCACCCACCCCGATAAAAAGATTACACAGTAGTATCAATAATAGAACTTCTGAATATCCATCGTTTGCTCCCATACCTATTTTACTAATCAGGGGAAAAAAATATGTACTGGTCAGGGATGTTGTGCAGAGCTTTGGAGTGAAGGAAATGTAATCATTCAATTTGTTTGCTCTATGAGATGTCCTCGTCCTCATTCGCCTTTTAATCCTGTCAAAAGTTTTTATGAAGTACTTTTCCCTGCCCCCTCTTTTTTTCTGCTTTTCCAAACATGCATGTTTGCAATGATACTTATGTCATGAGCTTTTTGAGAGTGGGCGAGTAGATAAGCAAGAATTTCTATTTTTACAAGCATATTTAAAGCATAGTTCATGGGCTGGGTTTATTTATTTCTCAGAATCTCTTTCTGAAGCTACTCAAATTCTGGAGTGGTTTCGCTTATTACATGTTGCAACCATTTCAATAGCTTAAGGTTTCTTTATGCCTTATTAAGTTTCCATTTCCTAAGTTAACTTGGGGTTTCCTTATGCCTTATTAAGTTTCCATTTCCTGAGTTAAGTTAAAGGTTTCGTTTATGCCTTTAAGTTTCCATTTCTTGAGTTAAGTTTCATTTCCTGGCAAAACCCACCCTTTACAACCTCCTGCTGTGATGTAAGTGTACCAATAAAAGAGAAGCACGCAGATCCTTCTGGGCTCTTGCATGCTGAATCAACCTGAAGAAACATGTGGTCCGTGTGTTTCCTATCTACCAAACGCAAGGTCCGTTGGCCTAGGCTAACGTACGTCACTGGTCCGTCCAGCAGGCGCTGGACCCCGGGATCGGATTCCCACAACTGGTGACCCCGACGTGATTCACTCTACGACGTGATTCACTCCACGGCGTGTTCTCTGTCTAGGGAAGCGCTGCTCTGGCTCCTGTACTATGCACCTGGCAAAGGCTTGATCAATCGTAAGTATAGGCACCCCGCTTTCCAGAGTTCTGTCCAAGCATGTGGATGAACTTTCCTCTTTAGTCAGAAAGGCAAATTGTTTGCAAAAAGTTAACGGAACAACTGTCTATCCCCAGACCCTTCCTCTCAACCTGTGTCTATTGTGGAGGACGCTCCAAAGTCGGCACAGCCAAAGGAACCCCCCTCTTCACTATATCCTTCTCTCTCTCCTCCAAAACAGAAACAGGCAACCCTGTATCCTGTTCTGCAGAGTTCTGCAGCCGCACTCAATGCTTCCGTTTCATCAAACTATTTTGAGGTAGACCAAACAATAAATTTTCAGAACAATTTAGAGATATAAATTAACTCAAACTGCACTCCTCTGCAATGCGTTTTGAACAATTGGAATGTTTTGAAACTCTTTTGTAATCTGTTAAGTTTGAACCCTGTCAGACAATGTCTGGTGGTGCTTTGTGTTGATGTGTGTGTTTTGTTTTATATATGTTTAACTCCTAGAACGTTACGCTTGGACTTGGAATGGTGAGAAAAATAGGAGATGGTTAAAGGGCCCTATAAAAACCACATGTTTGGTTGGAATCATCTCATGATTTTTCTCGCTTCTTGCAGGACAAGCCATATGTCTAAATAAATGTTGTTTTAATGGTATTTGTGTATATATGTCTGTCTGTGTTGTTCTGTGTTATTTCCAAGACTTGGAAAAGGGTCAAAACCCTCTTTGATAACAACAAACAAAAAGGCCTTAATTAAAAATAAAAAGTTTTGCTTGGAAAACGTATGAAATGAAATATTTGTATGTGAAATGGTGTAAGCAAATAGAATGGAAGTGAATGAGTTAATTTGCTGGTGTAAATGTGTGTGTGTTAGCCCTCACCCCTCCACCCATCCCACGCTGTGAAAGGAACAGTAAAACTGTAGTTTTTATTGTTGTAACATGGGAATGCAATGGCATGAGTTTGCATGTGAACAGTTTTATGGAAGAGGTATAAAAGAATTTATAAAAAATGCATGTGAATTTTTTGGTGGTGAGATTTTTGTAAAATTTCTTTTTCTTTTCCCCCCTCCTGACTCTTTCGTTTTTCGCTGGCTGTATTGTTTTAAGAGCGAAGGAAGGGCAGACAGAGGAGGGGGGGCAGCTGTTCGTTTTAACTATTTTTTTTCTTCTTCCTCTGCCTAGAAGTCTGGGTTGAGGAAGGGGGGTGGATGTGAAATTTGATGCCCACTCTTGCAGTTTCAGCTTGCTATTTTTTTTTACTCGAAAGAGGAGGCAGTAATTGTTGGGCAATTCTTTTGCAAATTTTTGAGTTTTAAATTGTTTAGTTAGACATATACATCCATCAACCAAAAGAAATGACTGATTTGTTTTGCTTAGATTTGTAAATGTTTTTCCTATTTCATGAAAATTTGTTTCATCTGAATGGAATTTGATCAAATTGGAACCTTTTTCATATCTGGGTCACAAACTTCTTTCTTCTCACTCAACACCCATTTTTCCTCACATTTTTTTAGAGAAGGATACCACATTAGTGCAGCTTCAACAATATTTAGGAACACTTAATTGGGCACGATCTTATCTTTCTCTTACCACGGCTGTTTTTTCTCCCTTTTTCCAAGCCTTAGCTATACTTAAACACCCTGCTGACACTTTACATCTTACTGATGTTCATCACACCACTCTCCAACATATAAATTCAATACTGCAGACCACTTGGGTCGACCGTGTCTTGAACAACACACCTTTTTCCCTTGCGATTTTATCAACACCTTCTCTATTCACTGCCATTCTTGTTCAAATATCTGACAAAAAATTAAACTGGCATGGGCATATTTCATGTCATTTGCCCGCAGATCCTCGCTTACAACTTGTCAAGACAATCCCTATTTCCTTTTCTTCTCCTATTGCTCCTTCATCCCTTAAGGACTGTCTTACCATTTTTACTGATGGTTCAAAAACATATGGTGCTTGTACTTGGCAATACAATGGAACATGGCACAAAAAGCAAACTTCGCCTCAACAATCAGCTCAACAAGCAGAACTAGCTGCTCTTATTTTGGCTTTAAGCTCCTTTTCTTTACAACCTTTAAACATCATTACAGATAGCTTATATGTTTCCCATATCACTCACAACATTTTTGACTCTTATCTGTCTCCCTCCATTCCACCTGTCCTTATGAAACTCTTTCTTTCACTACAAACACTATTACATGATCGTGTCCATCCCTTATTTCTAGCACACATTCGAAGTCACCAACATTTACCAGGATTTCTTTCAGAAGGGAATCATATGGCCGACGAAGCCTGCAAACTTTTACCTGTTGTCATCAAAGTTCCACAGCCAGCTCCCATGACAGCGGGGGAAAGTCACAGCTATTTTCATCAAAATAAGAAGGCCTTAATGAAACAATTTGGTATAACATTGGCTGAAGCTACAGCCATAATTCAACAATGCCCAACCTGTAGCCTACAGTCTAAAGGTATCCCACAGGGCGTTAACCCTAGAGGCACTGAAGCCTGTGATACCTGGCAAATGGATGTAACTCAATATCCTCCATTTGCCCCGTGGAAATATCTACATGTTACAGTAGATACGTTCTCCGGATTTATTTTGGCAACCCCACAAAAAGGGGAAGCTGCAAAACAAGTGATTAATCACTGTATTCGTACCTTTACAGTGCTGGGATGTCCAAAAATATTAAAAACAGACAATGGCCCAGCTTATGTCAGCTCACAATTTTCACAGTTTTGTCATCACTGGTCCATTGTCCACAAATTTGGAATTCCTTTCAATAGCCAAGGGCAGGCTATTGTTGAGCGAGCAAATCAAACTTTAAAAAATGCATTAGATCGTTATATGGGGTCCAAGGGCTTATGCCCCCCAAACCTCCCGGCACTGCAAAACGTGTTAAATGTTTGTCTGTATACTCTCAATTTTCTAAATCTCACTGGCACTCCTTCTTTGTCTGCTGCGTCTCGACACTTTACTAAACCTGTTGTCCCAACTTCAAGACCACTTGTGTACTACAGGCAGCTCCCGGATCCTACTTGGAAAGGCCCAGCTGATCTTATCACCTGGGGAAGAGGCTACGCTGCAGTTCAACTACCTGACAGAGTTTTGTGGGTCCCTGCTCGTTGTATTCGCCCATATTTCATCACTCCACACAACCCACCGACTCCATCGGATGTGCCATCATTGCCTTTGTGAGTGTGGATGTACGTGCTGTTATTGGTGTAACAACTGCATATTGCACCACCCATATTGTCCAGGGGTCCAACACTTTTGCATCAATCATGTGGACCCTGCTTTTGATGACACTCTTGACAAGTTCCTTCCCCATGATGTCCACACTGCACCTTCCCATGATGACAAAGCACCTGAGAATTCCTCTAAATTTTCATAAAAGCCTATATTGTGGTCCTGTTTTTTCTTTTCTTGATCTCAATACTACTGCCCTTTTCCATTGTTATGACCGAGGTCAATCCTTTTGTCCCTTTGTGTTTTCTCAGTATCCTAATCGTGGCATTCCTCTACCACCATCTCCCTCTATTTCCCTCACCTATGCTCATTACCCTTGTCACATGACTTTTGCTATTCTTGTGACCCCTGAGACTACGGGGCGCTATTATGTGTCTGGATTTTCATCCTATGGTACTTATACTATAAATTCTTTTGAACTCGCATCAGTGGCGAGCTATGCAAAACCTCCTTTGTCTCCTCGTTTAATTGCTTACAACTTTGTTCCTCATCCCCGCTCCTTCCTAGACCTGGCCGCCCGTACTTTTACCTCACCTCACTTACAACACTTTCATTCCATAAAGCAACCTCGCTCACACCAACGCATCATTCATTCTCGACGACGGCGATCTCCTGATCCTAATCCTCATCGACCTCTCAACTACACATGGACTGTTCGTGACTTTGAAAATCAGGTATTATTCCAAATCTCCAAATACACAATATGGCCCTGGTTCCCTATCTTACATTTTGACTTTGCCGAAATGGGTACCGGGGTCAACAAATTTGCTTCAAAATCTCTCCAAACTAACATTTGGGACAAACAAGGTTCGTGCACACCTTCTCCACTAGGAGCAACATGGTGGGACCTGTATTTTTGTCCCGAACCAAAGACACCTGAGGAAAAATATCAATGTGGCACTTTATTGGATAAATACTATGCCTCATGGTCTTGTGTTTCTACGGGCGCTATATCCTGGACTGCCCCTCGCTCAAATGATTATATCGCCATTACCCGTAGTAATGGCAAACCCCCTTCTTCTTCCTGCCCTTCTAATTTGCATTGTTGTGGTGAGCGGAAAAATCCAATGAACATTACCTTCACATCCCAAGGAAAGACTTTAACTACAGAGCAATGGGCTGTCGGATATTCTTGGGGTGGTAGAGAATGGAGCGGTTCTGAAGACGACGGCGGAGTTTTTTCCATTCGTCTCACAATCCAGTCACCACATTCCCCTCCTATAGGTCCTAACAAAAGCATTCAATCTGTTTTTTTACAGTCCGTTGTACATAATATGCCTAATCCCTTGATTAATCTTGTCAATGCTTCTTCCTTTTTGCTAAAAAGTGCTGTTAATTCTTCTTCACAAACCGACCACTGTTGGCTCTGTTTATCAGCCACTCCACCCTTTTATGACGCTGTTGGCTCCATCGAACCTATTAAGAATGCTACAAAAGATGACTCCTGCAGATGGAACTCAACGTCTATTACTATTACTTCTATTATGGGACATGGTTGTTGCTTGGGAAACATTCCTGCAAATTATTCTCAATATTGTGCTAATATCACCACTGGCAAATATCAATGTGATGTTTGGCTCACCCAGAAAAGATCGGGCAGTGTAAATACGGCAGGTGTTAACTCTCTTTTTACCTTGAGTAATGGTAATATCTCTGCCAGCTTAAAGGGCCAATTCTTCATCCCCGGCAACAACTCCATCTGGGCTTGCTCTACAGGTGCCACAGCCTGTGTATCAGGGGATGTCCTTATACAACAAAAGGCCTTTTGTATTCAGGTACGCTTAGTCCCCAGAATTACTTATTATTCCTCCCTTGATTTTGTTTCCCTTATGGAACCACCGGAATACCACCTACGTGCAAAACGTGAATTTGTTACAGCCCTAACCCTTTCAGTTCTTTTAGGATTAGGTGCTGCAGGAGCAGTTACTGGAGCTGCGGCTTTGGTTGTTAATCAACAACAAATACAAAAAGTTAGTCTAGAAATAGATGATGATCTTTCCCGCATTGAGACTTCAATTTCTGCCCTTCAAACTTCTTTGTCGTCTCTTGCTGAAGTAGCTTTGCAGAATAGGCGTGCCCTCGACCTTTTATTTTTAAAGGAAGGTGGAACGTGTGTAGCCTTAAAAGAAGAATGTTGTTTTTATTCTGATCAATCTGGCATTGTGCGCGACTCTATGAATGAGTTACGCAAACAATTAAAAGACAGGGAACAGGAAAGGTTCTCCCAACTATCCTGGTATCAAAGCATGTTTAATTTCTCTCCCTGGATTACTACATTGCTTTCTGCTAATTTAGGACCTTGTATATTTTGCTTATAATATGTATGATTGGCCCATGTGTTTTTTCACGCCTTTTGCAATTTCTCAAGGACCGATTAATTGGTCTGGATTCTAATCTTTCTAAGATTGATGTTATGCTTGCCTCAAACAATATATATGAACCTTTGAAACCCAAATTCCACCCCTTTGAAAAGGTTGCCCTACTGACACTGTCTGACACGGACTCCAACTGTTCCGATACTGAATCAAACTTAGCCATGGTGGCTCTTGCCTCCAAGCAAGAATCTCGCATTCTTATGGAGTTGCCTTCTTCTGTTTCGGAGGATGCAGATGATGGCTACGAGTAGGATAGATATTGAACTTTAAAAAATAAAAACAGTGGAGATGTTGCAACCATTTCAATAGCTTAAGGTTTCTTTATGCCTTATTAAGTTTCCATTTCCTAAGTTAACTTGGGGTTTCCTTATGCCTTATTAAGTTTCCATTTCCTGAGTTAAGTTAAAGGTTTCGTTTATGCCTTTAAGTTTCCATTTCTTGAGTTAAGTTTCATTTCCTGGCAAAACCCACCCTTTACAACCTCCTGCTGTGATGTAAGTGTACCAATAAAAGAGAAGCACGCAGATCCTTCTGGGCTCTTGCATGCTGAATCAACCTGAAGAAACATGTGGTCCGTGTGTTTCCTATCTACCAAACGCAAGGTCCGTTGGCCTAGGCTAACGTACGTCACTGGTCCGTCCAGCAGGCGCTGGACCCCGGGATCGGATTCCCACAATTACAGTTCTAGGTTTCAGCCTGAAGAGAGATTATAGTGGATATGCCTGAGTAAGCAGCAGATATAAACATTGAAGCCAGGTTAGAAGAGGAAAGAATGCTAGGAATACCATAATTATAAAATAATTCCATAGATTAGGCCAATTTCACTAGAGAAGGTCTGTTTCTATTTCTCCTGAAACTGATATTGCATCTATAGCCTACTGCTTCTGTGAAAATATAATTCATCATCCCCCCAAATCCTCTAAGAATGGTATATTAGCACTCTATTATATGCTGGCTGGGGAATTGAAGTCTATACAACTTTAAGCTGTTGACAATGAGAAACACTGTCCTGACGAATAGATTTAACTCAACAGATTCTTCCTCTCTCCTTTGGAAAATGTATTTTTCCTCTGGACAATTCAGATACTGAACCAATTCTTACTTTTACATGATTAGTTCACACAAATCATGATTAGCAAGTACCAGAGAAATGGAAATATTAAAAAAAACTAAGATACTGGTTCCAAATAAATCTATTACAATCTTAATATTATAGTTAATATTATCCACAGTGGGAAAGTATGTGGCATTCCAGATCAAAATTACCATAGCAATGCATTTAATTCATTAAGTTTCTTTAAAAAATCATGTAATTTATGCACTAAATTTAGGGCGCCTTGATTGTATATGGATTATTGTGAATGACTTTAAGAACAATTCATCCATTAAATCTTTATTCATGAAAAAGTACAAAAAACTTCATATTGACTGGGATTATTCAGTGCTTAATGGGAAAGGAGTAGAGGTGCAAATGTAAAGTAACTCACTTGAGGGAATAGCTCTAATTTTAGGCCGATAATGCTAGGCAACAAATGAGAAGGACTATAAGAGGGTAGAGGTTGCCCTGACTCCATTTTTCCCCTCCATTCCTTTGTGTTTGCATTCTGCAGGTAACACTGCAGCTTAGGGAGGACTTATATAACCTGGCTCTTTACAAAAACTAACATTAGTACTGTAAGTTATTTTTAACCAGTTTTCCAATATGAAATAGAAGACGAACATTCCAATTCCAGTTCAATATTTTGCTAAATACAGTTGAACTTAAACATGCATAAGCTGGTCCTAAGAGGATACATGTAGCATTTCGCAAAAGACCATTAGGGCATATTGAGTCAAGCAGCATTTTAACTACATACTGCCCATTATGCTGATCTGGCCAGAGGAATCCTTCAGTCTTCTTAAAATTTAGTTAACTCCTCAAGTTCAAAATATCAACTCTGTTGTAAAGAAAATTTGAGTTTTCAAGGCACAGTACCATCTTGTGGTAATTTAACAGTATTATTCCAAAAATAAGCCTGAATGAAATACTAGAAATATCACCAAGATCACTTGAAACAGTGCATTTAAATCTATGACATATTTATTTTTTCAATTTTGTAAATTTGGAGGGGGTTGTTTCAAATATTTCATCTGGACAATATTTTCAAATGTTCTTATCTACTAATCTGGATGCTTTTCTGTGGGTATGGCTTCTGGACAAAATACAAAATCTAAAGAGTTGTCAGAACTTTAACATAACACTGCTTACTCCAGTTTTATGTATTTATTACACAGAATACAACCATATAAATGTACTTTCTAAATTTTAAATAAAGATTTTATATTTATTGGAGAAAAACATCTTATAGTACCCAATATCTTAAATTCAAATTCAGTTACAAATTCTCCAAATTCCATGAATTTGTCTCTTGAGGCACGATAGAAGTTCCAAAAACATATTACAAATTAGAGGAAACAGACAATAATCTTGCTGAGTTCTACCTCCATTTTGATTAGTAGTGAAGAAAACTCGTCCTGTGTGTTGTTGTTTTTTTACATTATTATGAGTTTTTTAATTACTAGAGTTCACTTTCTGAGCAGTTCTCGCATCTGGTTGCTTTAAACCGATTCTTATCAGAATCCACTTTCTTGCTTCTGTTGTTATCAAAATCCAAATTCTTGCTTCTATTTACTTCAAAGAAAAAGAAACATTAATCAATGGCACTCTTTGTTACTGAAAATATTGCCTAAAGAGGCCTCTTTCTCTTGCTCCCATCAGGTAACTGCATGAGCTGAAGGATTAATATTCTGTAGGAAAACTAAACATGCAAGATTTAAGTACATCATTAGGAGACTTGAAAGGAGAAGTTAGGGACAGAAAACCTATGTAGTTATTAGGAATCAAAAACAACTTCATGGCACATAATCAATCAATATATGTAATAGACAGGATCCTTACCAGCCTTTAAAATTACAGTGATATAATCTTCATAGGTATGAAGCCAGTGGGGCCTTATATTTGTAAGATGATCAAAATCGTTCTGAAAGCGTTTTCTACTTCAAATGTATGTACCATTCTTCATCTGTTCTAGGAACTTTTCTGTATCATCGTATCAATAATATTACAGATGTTAAGGGTGCAACAAAATTCCAACATTCCTGCAAACCCTATTATGTTCAGACAATTCCAAAGATCCTGCAAGCTGTTAATATAACAAAGCATAGTGAATATGTAGTGTACAAAACGAACCGATAAATCTTTTCAGTCCTTTTTAGGTTTTGTCATTCTATTCAAAAATTACCAGGGCAACTAACATACAGTAAATCCCTCGTTATATTTGGAACTACGAGAACCATTGAAAGAACGAGAGGCCCTTTTTTTAGCTATCTTCCCTAGCAACGGAGGACTACATCCCCCAGGATTCCATACACCCATACTCAATGAAACTATCGTCAGTCGGGAGCCCTGGCTTCCAACATTTGTAATACAACGACGCCGCGGAAGACACAACCGGAACTTATGTAGCTTCGCTCCGGAAGTAGTCTGCTTGACCCTTTCCAGGAGCCGGTGTGGGAAAAGGAGAGTGCCTTTTCGCCACGTGCGAAGTGCTCGTGGGTATGGCTACCTTCCTTATGGAGGACTTGCTGGCGCGCGCCGAAGAGCGCGAGGCGGAGACCCAGCGCAGCGTGGCGGTGCATAAGGAGCTGGAGTTGGAGTTCGACGTGGGTAACTTACTGGCGGTGGATAAAAATCCGGCTCCGCGCGCCCTTGCGCGAGTCTCCTCAGAGCGCGAGTCTCTCCTGCGCGCTTTGGCCCGGGATAACACTCAGTTGCTGGTGGGCCAGCTGTGGGCGCTGCCGTCAGAGCGGGTGGAAGGGGGCGCGGGGCCAGTGGTGGCCCGCCTGCCTGAACCCTCAACGCGCTTACCCAGGGAAAAGCCGCTGCCCAAACCTCGACCGCTCACAAAATGGGAGCAGTTCGCACGCCTCAAAGGCATTCGCCCGACGCGGAAGAAGCGTGGCACGTTGGTCTGGGACGAAGCCGCCAAAGAGTGGCGGCGGCGCTGGGGTTACCGCCGAGTTAGCGGAGATCCCTCCCGCGACTGGCTCTTGGAAGTGCCGGACTCGGCCGACCCGATGGAGGACCAGTTCGCCAAGCGGCGCCAGGAGAAGGTGGAGCGGGTGGCTCGCAACGAGCTCAATCGCCTGCGGAACCTGGCGCGCGCTCACCGGGGCCGGGTGGCGGCCGATCTGCACCCGACGGGCCACCAAGACCGGGCTGAGATGGGCCGCGTCTCCGTTCTCGCTCGCGTCTCCACCGCCTCCCGCGGCCGCTTCCAGCCTCGCCTTCCCAAGGAGCCCGCCGTCGCCCAGACTAACACAGCCCGCGGAAAGAAGCGTAGCTTCCAGCCACTGCTGGGAGACCTTGAAGGGGAGAAGAAGCGGCATCTGGAGTTAGCCCGCAGCCTGAGTAGCAAGAAGCCGCTCCTGAACCTGACCCGTGCGGTCAACAAGCAGCTCCGCGAAGAGGAAGCCGAAGCTGCCAGAGGCAAAGGTAAAAAGCGCGACCAGCGGGGCAAGAGAGCTCGACGGCAGCAGCAGAGGTCCGGAAACGCCAGGAGCAAGAAAAGCGCAGGAGCTGGGCGCAGAGGGAATCGGGGGACCTGGAAGCATTAACAACAAAAGGAAAAGAAAATGAACTTCCATCCCAGCTAAATAGCAGTCTGAAGCAGTTTATTTTACATAAGGCTGCAACACAGTGTGGATTTGCTAAGTTAAATATTATTCTAACTTAACATTGGCCTTTAACCCCAAAAGAACTTTGTGGGACCTGATTAAAGAGTGTATAAAGACATTAGCGATAAAAACAGTATATAAAGTTACCTTTGAATGAGTCTACTCACTTGAAGAAATGTGATATTAGATGTACTTTACTATGAATTGGAATGACTTCAAAGAATAAGACTTTAAAGGAGTTGAAGTAGAAGGACTTGTTTTCTTTATAATAAAGTCCTAATATGCCTTGTTTCTTTTAAATGAGAATTGAAATGGATACCTCTCAGGAGATGAGCTGCGGTGTTATTTTTCTGTATTTCTTTTGCATGTATCTGAATTACAGTATATCCATTGTCAGCCAGGATGAAGGCAGATCTCTAGAAGAATATTGTTTACTTCATGATAAGTGACTTTTATATGCGTTAACAACTCAACGCATACAAAATGTCAAATCTGTCTCATCAAAATACCATTTTCATCTCGACACTATGAATCCTGATTTCAAAAAAATTGTAGATTCCATATCGGGGTATGTGTATGGATATATGTACTTGCCCACTACAGCAAGATTGAAGACATTAAAAAAAAAACTGGTTTTCTTATGTAAGTTGTTTTTCTGCTGCTCTTGGGAGCAGGGAGTCATAAAATCTTAAATTTAATCATCACAATGGTAACTTCTTCCCAACAAGCCCAACTTTATTAAAAACATGTATATGCTTTATATGTTAAAAATCCTAAAGTGATTTACAGGAATATAAAATCCATTAAAAACAAATGTTAGATGGAGTCAATAGTTGGGAAAGGTGAGCATAATTTTTTTATGTTTTTAAAAGTTGGACTAAATGTGTAATAGGGCCTAGTATATATCAGAAAGGAGCAACAGAAGGCCTGTCTATATATTACCACAATCTACAATTAAGATTAGACTTGGCTAATTTTATTTTAAAACAAATTAGATATAGGTGTGTGTGGTAAGAAATTCTATTCAATGCTCTAGCCCAGCTCCCAAATCTTTCCTGCTTTGCAGACCTGCGGGAGGGGAGGGGGGGAAGGGGCGGGAGGATAGTTCCGTGCAAGTGGCAAGCAACATGGGCACATGCATCTCCATTTATATGAGTGGTCAACAAGCACACCTGCAGCTCATGTACTACTTGCACAAGTGGGAATTCAAGTGAAACATGGAGTAACAAATACAGATATTTAAACTATTCATACCCACTTTTATACTTTGAAATAAAATATTCTTTGAATGAGCTTTAAAAATCACATCTTGCAAATTAATCTTGAGGTTTTTGGTGACCAGAGCCTAAGGATTCTTTAAAAAAAAATTAAATTACAAAGTGATCAATACTAGTTGTACCACTTTACTGACATTAATATCGATCTACGTTTCTCATTAAACATGAATCTAAAATTGGTTGTACATTTAAATACCAGTATTTAAACAAATGACACAGATTGTCTCTGTGAACATAAAAATATGCTACTTTATATGCAACTTTCCTTGGAGGGTGGGACCTAATTTTATTAGAACAATATATTATTGTATGAAAAAGTGTTGGTTGTATGGAATTAAGAATGGTGTATGCTATTTTTAAAGAAATTAGATTTTTTTTAATCTCACCTTTTTATATATGTTACTATCAATGTGTGAGATTAGGCATTGTATAGAATATCTAGGAAATCTATAGAATGCCAAAAATATTTCATCAAAATATGAAAGGCTTAATATTTCATACATTTTCTAAGGCATTCTATGCAATGCCAAAAGCCAAAGCAGCAAAGTATAGAATACTCCTGCTAAAATGCCATTCTAGCCTTCCTTGTTGCAACAAGTATTAGTCTTTTTCTTTGTTTTTTTTTTCAGTAAGAAAGTCCTGTACTTTATTTTGCATTTCTTTTTTCATTGTCATATATGTCTTTTCAATAAAGGGTTAGGGTTAGGATTAGCCTAACCCTAACCCTTTTCATGACTCTGCCTAAATAGTTCTTGTCAATATGCATGATGCCTAGGTATTATATACAATGCCTAGAGAAGGGGTATAGCAGTGGGTCTCAACCTGGGGGTCCACAATGTCATCACGGGGGTCTGCAAAGGCTTGAAGAAATGTCATGATTTAAATCTTGAGTTAAGTCTTGGGGGTCTGTGACCATGGTCCATGGCCACAAAAGGTATTCAAAAGGCGTCTGGTGAAGAAAAGGTTGAGAGCCATTGGTATTTAGCATATTAAAATAACAGACACAGTTAAGATATTAAAGCGGACCCAGCACCTGTGGGAAAACGCTAGATGAAAAAGGTAAGATATCCACCAACTCGGTCTAAAGTTTTTAAGTCTCCAACAGTCTGAAAAAGATGAACGCATCGCTATACTGTTCCGGACCTCGGTCCCAAACCCATTCCGCTTCTGTTCCATAGGAACAGCCATTTCTTCCTTTCTCTTTCTCTTTACTCAATTTGTCCTAACTTCGCTTTCCCATCGTCCCTTGCTATCCCAAGCAGAGCTGCAGAAGTCATGGCAGGAGGAGGACGCGAGAAGGTGGCTCGTTTGCTGAAGCAGCTGCACCTGGCAGCGTGAGTGTTTGCCTTAGTTTCTTGCTTCTTATGGGAGCGTCTGGCAAAAGCAGCTTGGTTTACTTTCCACGAAATTTGAATCAGACTTGGAAGCTTCGTTTGGGAGCGTCTGGCAAAAGCAGCTTGATTTACTTTGCAAGAAATTTGAATCAGGCTTGGAAACTTCGTTTCTTTACGGCATTAAGAAAAACAAAACCGCAGCAAACCTTCCTTGTAAGAAAAGACTTGAGAATTCTACAGGTCCTAAAACCAAATTCGAGGATAATTATCTTTGGAAGCTGATACCTTAATTTACTCATTTCCATCTAGCGTCCTGCTAAGAGAGAGACAGGCAGAATGCTGGTCTCTGTTTCAGAAAGTTATTTGTTCAAGCACAGAAATGGACTTTGGCTTATACGTAAGATCTTATTTTTGAAGTAAATACAAAAAAAAGAGAAAATAAAATAAATAAAAAAGAAATGGACTTCGGTGCATAGTGAAACTGAGCAGCAACACATAGAAAAGCTGTAATTTACAAATGGAAACAAAACTTATTTAAAATTATTCATGTACTGAATGTGTAGCTACCCTTTGCATATGCAATCTGGATAGAATTGCAATATTTGTGGGGGGGGAGATGCAATATTGAAATATAAAAATATAGTAATTAAAATGCCATACTAACATTTTTTTCACTGAAGAAAAATGAAACCAATTAGTAATTGTTCAGCATCAAGATATTTTCCTATGTAATTTTTCCTTTTTAAAAATATAAACAAAACAACCATGTAAACATCTCTATTGGAGGAGAGCAATGCATTTTTAACAAGAACTGAATGATATTACTTCAAAAATGTGCAGGTATAAATGGGCTAGAGAAAGTAGGTGGAAAGTGTTGACATGAGAGACAGCCATATTTATTGAATCCTGTTTTTTTAGGTTGATACAAAATAATTGACTATGAATTAATGTTTATTGTATAAAATGTTTAAATTGCCTCAGTTTTAAAAGATTCTAGGTAGTGCACAGGTCCAGGAGCAACAAGCCTATGCAAAATAATAAACATGTAAGAATTCAGTAATTGAATAAGTAGCTTTAATTTATATGCACCACTGCTTGTAAATAAATTCCTTATGAGCCAGTGAAACTGTTCTACAAACATGGTTAGGAGGGCTAGGCAAAATTAACATGAACCCTACTCTTAGCCTTAGAATGGTGTGCTCAGAAAGATTCTTTAAAGTCTTAATAACTTCTTGATCCTATGACTAATTTAGAAAATAAAAGGTAAAATATAGCAAAGATAAACCGCCATTAATAGATGTAATAAATAACTGGGGATAAAATCTTACATTGCAAATGAATGTAAATTGCCTCATTTTAAGCCCTGTTTAAATTTACATTCAGATTAGATTGTGATATTATATAATCATTGACATTTCAATAAAAAGTAATTGCCACTAGGTGGCAGAATGTGCTTGTGAATTAAAGCTATCAATTATTTCTATATACAAAGTTGATATTTCCTTTTAATACTTCGTTACAGTAATCATTTTCCTTTTTTCTTTTCAATAGATGCATGTGTCCAGCTCATTCTCACACTTACAGTCAAGGTGAACTGTTATTTTATGTGTGTATCTATGTCAGTACATTAATTATTCTCTGTTCTAAGTTCTACAAATATTAAATGACTATTATGTACAGTAATTATTTTACCAAGTAAACCAGGTCAGTATATTTTTCAAGAGTTAAAATCTAAGGATTGATTGACAGCACATTGTCAACAAATTGTCATGCTTTGTCTGGTGCTGCATCAGAACCTTTACGTTTGGGGATAATGCTTGTCCAGGAAGCCTAGCCTTATTGGGAGAGAGTGCTTTTCATTCCACATGGTCAGTTACCTAGATGAGTTGCACAGTGTCTTAAGAGTTTAGAGGAGGTGCAGGTTGAAATCTTAGAATATGTGCTTCTTTGAGTCAAAACTGAAGAAACAAACCCTCCTGATTGGACATTCATACAATGAAATATATGTAGGATGTACTAACTCTGTTTCCTCAAATGCTGTTATTTTTTAATTATATATTAAAATACTATGTTTTTATACATAATAATGTTATGCATAATAATTATACAGGTAGTCCTCATTTAATGACTACAATTGGGACTGACAATTCAATCACTAAGTGATGTTGTTAAGTGAAACATGTTATTGTACCGGACTTACAATAGTGAATCAACCATAGCTGTTAAGTGAAATATCATGTTACTATGACTTGTGGTCTTACTGCCAGCTTCTCCACTAACTTTGCTTGTTGAAAGTCAGCTGTGAAGCTCATAAATGCTGATCACCTGACCCGCGGGACACTGTGATGGTCATAAATGTGTGCCAGTTGCAAAGCACCTGAATTGCAATCATGTAACAGTGGGGATACTGCAATGGTGACAAGTTTGAGCACCAGTCACAAAGTTACTTTTTCAGCAGCATCATAATTTTAAACAGTTACTACATAAGTAGGACAGTCATTAACCAAGGATTACCTTTATTTTTCACTATCAGCTTAGCTTAAATATCAGAAGAAATTGCTGACTAGAATAGGGAATTAAAGAAAAAAAAATCAGAGTTGTAGAACAAAGCAAAAAAAAATAATCCAATTACTCCATTGCAAAGTTCCACATTCTAAAGTTTTGTTAAGAGTCATCTCTAATGGTTTAAATCTGTAATCCATCTAGAACAGGGATGTCAAACTGCCGGCCCGCAGGCTGGACGTGTCACGACGAAACCGCGCCCACCCCATTGCCGGCAATGGGGAAAAAGCTCCGATAAGTCGCGCGACGTCACGAGTTTGACATGTCTGATCTAGAACATTTTGCTTCTTGGGCAGGTTAGAAGCATGAGGGAAAGCAGACTTAATTTTATACTTTGATTGCAGCTGAACTGCTAATTCATCAACTCTATGATTCTAGGAAAATAAACTGGACATCCTGAGAAAAAATATAGAATCACTTATTACATTTGTGGGGGAGGGGGAGGGCAGCAATTTGGCTGTGTTTTTACCATGCTCATCTTTGAATCGGTGAATAGTTGAGTAGCACCCAATCCTATGGCAGTGATAGATATTAGAAAATGTGGGATCAATCAGTATATAAATGAGATCATTCAGATCCACATTTAAGCTGCCTAGAGGAAGAGCAACACATATATATTACAATAATTCTTGTTTGATTCATGTATTGTTGAATTAAATAATTTGTTTAATTGCAAAATTTCTATACAGCTTCCACTTAAAACGAAGCAGGTTACAATTAAAACAATCAGTTCAAACAATAAGAGTAATTGAAGCTGGTCATTTACAAAGCAAAACTTGCTGGTTATTTATTTTGTTTTTATTTGATTATTTCCTGCCTTTATTATTATTTATAAATAACAAGGTGGTGAACATGCTTCATATACCTTCCTCCTATTTTTCCCACAACAACCCTGTGAGGTGGGTTGGGCTGAGAGAGTATGGGTATGTTATTTTGCTTTTTGCTCTTCCTGCCACTTTGCATAATTTAATGAAAAAGCATTCTATACAAATTTCAAAAAATAAATATTAAAGCAGAGTAATAAATGAGATGATAAAAGAGTGCTTTATTGCGACTCCTCTTCAGAAATATTTTATGTTTCAAAAATACACATGTTCCAAAGAGAACAATATATATAATTTTCAAGACCAATAGTCTTTAACAAAAGCTTAGCTCTACCAGATAATATAATAGCAGGATTTCTATTATATCATACAAAGAAAATAGTGGAAGTGGCTTGGACATGTTGTTGGGATGTCAAATTACTCATAGAAACTATTGCAGACTCAGACATTAGAGTAAGCCAACGATGAGCAGAACTGATGAGAGAGAGCATAACAAGTAACCCAAAGACAACAGGCCTAAGTGCAGATAGAGAGAAAACAAATGTTTCTATATTAATTATTGGGGTCATCACTTCACTGTACCCCAAGGCTTATTAATAGGCTTATTATCATGGCTTAACTGCTTGGCCATAAATTCAGAAACTAAATATTGAATGCAGCTTCTAGATAGAAATGGTTTGACTGGGCAAGGGAACCAATGTCTCACTTTTTGTATAGGAGAGGATGGATGGATGGATGGATTTCTTACTTTGTGTGCTGCATTCTGGAAAAAAATTATGGCCAGATTGGTTCTAGACTTAGCTAGAAAGCAAAATTATTATAAAGGTGGTTATTATAAAGGTGAGTACTATTTCTATCAATGGGTCTACTCTAAATATAGCTAGGTCCAGAAATAATGACATATTTGGAAGGGAAGTGCAAATATGGAAGAGAGAGGAGAGAAAAACTAATCCATTATTTGAAACATAGTATACCCCAGTAGAGTGTTAAGCCAATATTAAGCCTGCTTAATATTGACATATAGTTTAGAGGCAGGGGGATTTGTGTATGATGTTCTATTAGTGCCCCCCAATACACATTTAAAATGGCCAAGCTAAGCTAATACCATGGATATTAATGTGCCTGCTCACACTTCCTTTGTGCCTTCCAGGTTCCCTGACTTACCTGATCTTTGTGAAGATTCTTTTAAATTTAAATAAAATTAAATGGGACTAGTCTTAGGCCCAGAGGTGTTCTTAAAATTAAAAATAGTACCTAAAAAGTTGGATCCTTGGAGTATTAGAATATCAGAAAATAAATTTAAAAAGGTAGTAGAGAGTAATCATGCCAATTTTCTTTCTGGTAAATGCTTTGTGATTGGAAATGCCTTTATGATGGCTGTTATACGTCTTTTCACTTTCCATGACAGGGATGGTATTTTATAGATTTGCCTTCATCGCAGGTGAAATTCTTAAAACATTATAGAACCTCAAATGCAGTACCTATTCCAGTAGATTTTCTGTGGTTTTCCATAACCTAAACAGCAAGCTAACTCCATTGTTTTCATTCCAGGTACTAAAGACATTGCTTTGGGGAAAACAGACTATGCCTTTGAGGTAAAGACAGTAAACAAACTGCTACTTGTTGAAAGGAACACTTCCATTAGTTATATTAAAAAGTAACTTTTGTGTGTATACTTTCATAAACTATTTTTACTGAAATATATTTTTCTTGACTTTTCCAGATGGCCGTTTCCAATATCCGATATGGAGAGGGAGTTACTAAAGAAGTGGGAATGGTATAGAATAGTCTCTAATATTTCAAGAAAGTGGTTACTTAATTCTTTTTAGAAAAGGAGGAAGAATTTTACATTATATCTATATCACATAAAACAGAATTCTAAAATATCTTTTTGGCTAGGTCAGCTAAGGATTGCAAGATTTGAAATCGAATACATATGGAGATACTTTGGGAAAGGTTCCTTTGGGTTTTTGCAACATTGCAGTCAAGGAATTAATTATTATATTCAGATAAATCAGTTTCTATACTAAGGGTGATCTCAGTTTTCTGAGTACTAATCCTGCATTTCATAGCTAAAATAACTAGATGTATGCACAAAAGAAAACTGTCCATAAGCTGTAAAACTACTATAAGTATCGTGCTTCCCCGAAAGTAAGGCCTACCCCTAGCTTGAATTTTGGGGGTGGGCCTAATATAAGCCCTACCCTAAAAATAAGCCCTAGTTTTGGGGCGAGACACATACTTAAAAATCAAGCTAGGGCAGGGGTAGGGGTGTGGATCTGCCCCACGCGTCCCGCACCAACTTACTTTGCAGCCAGGCCTCTTCGCCAGCTCATTTCTTCTGAGGCTTCTTCGGCAGCCAGGCCTGCTTTCTCAGTCACAGGCCTTTCCGGAACGCCTGTGCAGCCAAAACCAAGCTATGGGTTCAATCCATAGTTCAGTTCTGCAAGACCCCTGCAGTCGGGGACCGAGCTATGGATTGAATCCATAGCTCGGTACTCGGCTGCAGAGGCCTTCTGGAAAGGCCTGACTGCAAAATGCAGGCCGGAATGCAGCTGTAGAATAAAGCTGCTCCTTCGGCCCAAGAAGAAGTGGACCTGCTGGGCGGGGCTGTTGGTGCCAGAGGTAAGTAAAACATCCCTCGAAAATAAGACCTAGTGCCTCTTTTGGAGGCAAAAAAAATATTCCCAACCAATATAGGAAATTTCTGAGGTTGTAATCCCAGCACAACTGGAAGGCATCCAATTGGAAAAGATGATACAATAGATATATTTTAAGACTATATTAATCTGTTAATGATTCTTCCCATTTCAGAAATCCATATAAAGATCAAAGTGAGTGAGAGATAATTTGAGAGTCCTACAATGGGCAGCCAACTACCAATTTGAATATTTAGCATTTTATGATGAAAGGCCATTTTCAAATTTGTCTTCCCCCCCCCTTCACTTTCTTTGTTTTAACTACAGTTTCATTTACTATAGGACTTGCAGAATTGGGGTGCTAAAAAAGTTTGTGTAATGACAGATAAGAATCTTTGTCAGCTTCCTCCCATGAGAGCAGTGTTGGATTCTCTGACAGTCAATGATATAAGCTTCCAAATCTATGATAATGTAAGAGTGGAGCCCACAGACCAAAGGTATTTATTCTTTCCTATGTTTGTGCAGCCTACAGGAATAATTAGGCAGAGATGGAGAAGCTGTGCACTCTAGATATTACTATGACTCCTAGCCTAGGGGGGAGAGGTTAAACACATTATGATACTTTATAAATTGTGAGTTGAATAAATGTAAAATATTTTTTTTTCATTTCAAGTTTCCTAGATGCCATTGAGTTTGCCAAAAGGGGGGAGTTTGATTCCTATGTTGCCGTAGGCGGGGGTTCAGTCATAGATACTTGTAAAGCTGCTGATCTCTATGCATCAAGTCCAAAATCAGATTTCTTAGATTACGTCAATGCTCCTATTGGAAAAGGCAAGCCTGTTACAGTCCACCTCAAACCTCTGATAGCAGGTAAGGAAAAGCTCTGGACTGGGGGGTTGATTGTAAAACAATAGAGCTTGTGTGATAGGTTTGAGTTCTCATATTACTTGAATTGGTTTTGTAAACTGGATCTGATTCTCTGAGCTATTTGGGGAAATCACACCAAGGAAATACTCACATAGCTAGAGAACCTTTCTAAGGATAACAGATACTTTTCATTATAATAGGCTACTCTGCTCAAGGGTTTACTGTCACTCTCGTTTCGCAATTATTTTTTCCCCTAGTTTTCACCGTTTTTTCCCCATAATGATTCTACATAATGATATTATATTGCTCCTAAGGCAGATGCTGGGATATAATATAACAACTGACAACCTTTTATAGGCTGTTTGATAATTCACCATGAATTGGTTGGTTTTACTGATGAGTAAATAACTTTTATTCATATATGTGCTATTGAATTCTAGATGTAGCTGCTACAGCTTTTGGGGTAATATAGTCATAAACCAACAGTACCTGAGGGCAGCACAGTCCCCACCTCTGATGTACGTTATTGTGTGTGTAATGATGTGCAGCTGAATGTACTATTAAATTTAATTTGCTCTTTTTCAAAGTTCCTACAACAGCTGGAACTGGAAGTGAAACCACTGGAGTTGCTATTTTTGATTACAAAGAACTAAAAGTAAAAACTGGTAAGGGTTGTACATATGCATATATTTTTATTTTATAATGCCTCTTGGCTTTCTTTAAAAAAATTCTGAAATTTTATTTAAATCTCAGTAATATTCTTAATTACTTGAAAGTGTTAAATACTTTGCATAGTCTAAATCATTTTAACCATTATTGCAAAGTCTATTCAGAAAGCTCTCATTTTAGTATACATATATATATTTCTATATTTAGGCATTGCATCTAGATCCATTAAGCCTTCTTTGGGTATTATTGACCCATTACATACACTCCATATGCCAGAGCGGGTGGCAGCTAATAGTGGGTTTGATGTGCTTTGGTAAGTATATTTTATACAACTTTTTAGTTGTATATTAGATAACTTCACAATTTGGGACCATGTTGTGATGATACTATATGTGGGAATGACCTTGGGAGACATGAGCAAAATATGTAGCCTAGGAAATGGTCTGATAAGAGGCAACTCAGTCCACAGGTAGGGGGAAAGCATGGGAAGCATTTTAGAAGAGAAGCAAAGCAGAGTTTCAGTTTCAGGTTGGCTGACCCTTGGGTATAGTTTGTACGTCCAACAGGTTGTGGTGTTGAGGCTCTCAGATGGAATCATGAAGTTTATTGCTTTTGCCTTACATACAAGCAAGATAGTCATATTTAGTTGGGAATGAGGTCTAGTTTTTGCCTCCTTAACTACAGTTCCAGCTCTAGTTCTCTCTTTTTCCATGCATATAGACAGAAGTCTCTCTGAGGACAAAAAGGTGGAATAAGTAGTCCGTTTGACCTCATCAGAACAAGACCTAGTTATCTTTTATTGAATTATACTGTACTTCAATTTCTTTTGTTTAAATTGACCTTAATGAGTTATGAGAGAATATTTTTGTCCTGAAGAGTCATAAAAGAAGCATTAGGAAAACATTCATTCTCTCCTAACCAAACCCTCTATGTAGTTTATTGGTAGCTCAGTACGATGTATGACTTCTGTGGTATTTGGGGAAAAGTTGCATTAAGTCTAAGTATGAAGATAGGTTGCCATTTTACCATTTGAAAAAGAAACAGTAATTGATCCTCTGCTTTCCCAATAATATTGATTTGCAAATCCTTATAGGAGACAACCCATAAATTCAAGTTCTTATGTATTTCTCCCCACTTCCCCATTCAACTTGCCAGCCATGCTCTTGAATCCTACACTGCTCTTCCCTACAACCAGCGCAGCCCTTGTCCTTCAAATCCAGTAAACCGGCCAGCTTATCAAGGAAGCAACCCCATCAGTGATGTCTGGGCTGTGCAAGCATTACGGATTGTTTCTAAATACTTAAAGAGGTACAGATCTTCGAATGACCTTTTATCCTTGTATGGATTCTTAAGTCCTATAATATTCTTCACCAGTAGTAAATAATGACAAAGAGAATTAATAATAAGCAGGCTACTTCCTGAAATAAGTTTATAAAGAACAAATAAAACAATTTGCAGTAATATGGTGCTGTCTGGATATGTTAGATTACAAATCCCATTGTTCCCAGCCAAATTTTTGAGGATTGTGCAGCGCATCAAATTACTGAAAGACTGGCTGTTACGAAGCCTAACTAAGCAAATCTGACACATCACAGAAGTTGGATACTCACAGTCCTCCTTATTAAGCAAGAACACAAAACTTTCATGATACTAACTCGGAACAAATGCAATGCATCACACTCTTGATCAAGATAGTTTGAGTTTCTTCTCCAACATGTACATTTTGAATATTGATAGTGGTAGTTGTAATATCCCTTCTTCAGGGAACAAGGAATGTAAATGACCTTCCCACTCATCAAGGATTCCTCAAAAAGTTCTATCAATATATGTAGGTAGATGAAGAAGCACCCTCAGTTCACTGATAAGTTCATTTTCTGATAAAATGAGTACCCAGGAAGCTATTTCTGTAGATTAAATAAGTTGTTTGGATAGTCTGCTGCTGTCCATTCCTACTTGCAGAGCATTTCCCATCAGAAGCTATGGTACCTAACAGTGCTACAACCATCACTTATCCTCATTTCTACATAGCAAAGCTAGTGATGGAGTTTATTATCTATGAAAAAATGAAGAGCAATAACTTGTTAATACTACAAGAACTCTTCTACATATGAATATATCTGCTTCCTTGTTATTATGGGCAGAGCCATAAAGAATCCAGAAGATCAAGAAGCAAGATTTAACATGCATCTGGCAAGTGCTTTCGCTGGCATTGGGTTTGGAAATGCTGGTGTACATCTTTGGTAAGTTAAGTACATCATTTTTATTTGCACTAACATAACAAATGCTTGGCAAAAATCGAAAGGCTTCAAAATAAACAACATAGGGAAATTCATTTGGGTTTTGATTATATCACCATTATTAAAAGTCCTTTTGCACAACTGAAATGAAAACAAACTGGCTGAGAAGACTGGGAGGTGAGGCACTCACAGATAATTTTTCTGTACCTTTTTCTGGACAATTACATTATTATTAACTTGTATCTGTCCAAATTGTTTACAGAATTTCTTTATTCCATAATTTGGTACTAACTGAGATTCTTTGTTCTCTCCAGCCATGGCATGTCTTATCCAATTTCCGGTTTGGTGAAGAATTATAAAGCAAAGGATTATAATGTGGATCATTCTTTAGTGGTAACAATTTAATATACCCATTAGTCCTTTGTCTATAATGATATAAATTTATTACTACCATTTTTCAGTGAATTCTGTTCATGATTATCAGTAATATAAGTCGCCTAAATAAAATGTGCTGTGCTTTGCTTTCCTTCAGCCCCATGGTCTTTCAGTCATCCTCACCTCTCCAGCAGTGTTTACCTTCACAGCACCAGTGTGTCCAGAGCGCCACTTGGAGGCTGCCCAAATCATGGGTATGAGTCTGTTCATAAAAGTCATAATTTAAAAAAAAAATATCTGTCAGAGAAGATAGAGACAATGTTTGCCCTTCCTGGCAAATTGACTTTGGAAATTGCCTAGGAAATGAAAATGCTGTTCTCATTTAATCTGAGGAGGATACCGGAACTGATATAAGGAAGGGCATTGATATTGCTCCTGGTAACAGAAATTAGCCTGATCAATGTTGATGTTATGTAAAGACATTCCATTTCTTTTGATTGCAATGCCTTAAGAATGTCTGAAGAGGGTGGCTGGGTCAGATCAATGGCTCATTTCATCCAGCCTAGAAAATCAGGTATATTCCAGAAGAACACAAGTAAGATAGGAAGAGAATAGCCCACTTCCATTGTGTTCCTTAATGTTCCCCAAGCTTTTAAAATATGTTGTCTGTATAAATCTATGTTGCATGTTACATTGCAGTGTTAGTAGCTCAACCACTATGGGTATGTCTAATTCACTTTTAAAATTCAACTTTGTGTTGGCCACACATCTCCTGATAGCGTTGAACTTTATAATTTAATTGTATGCTACTCTTTCAGAAAGTTTAGTGTGAGTAAAGGACAGGAGACACAAGCTTCCATCTTGCTTTGTATCAGCACTGAGCTTGCCTTAGCTTGCCTTGGTAAAGAAAAATAAGACATGAAAGAATATAGGTCAAAGAAGCAAGGGGAAAAGATATTAATTTGAGAATGTTGACAGTTAGATTTAAATTAAATTCTCTAAAGTTACAGAACAAAACCACAATGGAATGCTGAATGTGGCCTTCTTCTAAACAAGACTTCAGCAGCCATCCCTGATCACCTGTCTTGCTGCCATTACCTCCAGCTAGCGTACCTCATTCAGAATGAAAATTCTAAATATCTGGAAACTTTAACTTGGGTTGGGCAGCTTCCAAATAATAGACCTTATTAAATGCAAAAATGGCAAAGAAACTATTTTTCACGGCAGCTAAGTTGATCACTCATTTTGTTCCCCACTTTAGCTCAGACTATATTTTTTAAACCACTTTAATTGAGAAGTGATTTCATGAACTTTAAGTTGATATTGTTCTTAGAGAAATAACTTAATATGTAGAGATATATGTCGATGAGGTATTTAATGTTATGATAAGTTACAACACTTTCTTTACAGACTTGATGTTTCTTTTTTATTTTAGGAGCTGACATCAGTAATGCCAAGATGAAGGATGCTGGGCTTATTTTGGCAGACACTCTCCGGAAATTTTTATTTGATCTCAGTGTTGATGATGGCTTAGCTGCCCTGGGTTATTCAAAAATGGATATTCCTGCTTTAGTCAAAGGCACTCTGCCTCAGGTAGAACAGATTGCAAGATCTGTTTCTTTGAAAATAACCATCAGGTCTTAATTGGTCATATTTCCATGCTGGCTCTGGGAATATTTTTTCTTTCTTCTAGTAGCAGTCTATAAACAACAAGTCATTGTAGGGCTTTTTTTTTTTTTTTTGCATAGATGTTCTCTCTCAATAAGAGAGTAAAAAGAAAAAAACTAAACATTTGCTTATCCAGGGACATTTAATGATAATCTTATTCTCAGAAAATGGCTATCTTATTGCAACATTTGATAACAAACAACTGTGTATATATATGTGTATGAGTTAAATGAAGTTATGAGGAAAAAGACATGAAGCTATTACTGATTCTTTCAGGGCCACAAATGGGAAATCTATAGGCCATCATTGTTGATCACTAGCAGTGTATCTTGGGATATTGAGTGCTATAAGTCACCAACATCTGAAGGGCCTCAAATTCCCTAAACCTATTAGCTTCAGTATGAGGTTTTTTGTTGTTATTTTTGCTGTGTCCGTTACATCCAGTTCTGACAAGCAGATTGATCATTAAATTTTGCTAGTATGAGGCAAAGTTTTCCTTAGGAGACACGTGAGATATTTTCCTTAGGCCACCTGATATATTTTTCTATGTCACATATATTTTATGTCACAACTTTTGAAACTTTCCAGAGTCTCAGAACAATTCACAACACAGTCCATATTTCCACTGAACATTCATAGCTGTTACATAGCTCTTTAGATCCAATGTAGGTGGCTGTTTGTTCAGCACATGGCTAAAAAAGAACAGTAATATAACTGCTGAAATGTAGACATCCATCAGAATCTAATATTCAAAAAGAGCATTATATATATATATTTATATGCTTAATAACAGCAACAAGCATTATGAGAAATTGAATGAAACAATGCTCCAAATCATCATCTCCTCTTTTTCTCCATCTTTTGCATCATCTGCCATGATGTTATAATGGGCTTGCTAACAGCACAGAATCCTGGCTTCTCTATTTACTCGAAAGTAAACTCCACTTAATTAAAAAGGCCTTTATTCTAAAAGAAATAAGATTGCAGCCTTAGTACTGAAATACCAATATCATGTATCATAAAATTACTGAATATATATTAGTAGGATTACTGCACAAGGCAGATTGTCTAATAAAGTTTTCATTATGTCAGATCTTATCTGTGATGTGTATTCTACCTAGCCATTGATTTTGCCTAGAACTTTACAGAATGTACTGTCTTTTTCTTCTTATAGGAAAGAGTGACTAAATTATCCCCTCGCCCTCAAACAGAAGAAGAGCTGTCAGCCCTGTTTGAAGCATCTATGAAATTATATTAATTTGTTTCTGTTTTGCTTTTTGTTTTTTTTAACTTTAAGCAGTGTTTTCTCATTTCAAGGGATGGATCAACTCAAAATATTATATGGAGGTTATATGTTAATGTTATTACCTATTAAGAGCTGTCACATTCATGTTTATTTTTACATGATTATAATTGGAGGTATTCACTAGTGATCACTGGAACTAATTATTGATAGTTTTATCTAATGAGAACAATACAGTAAAAAAATTTCTAGTTTGCCATTTCATTATTTCTACACCAACTGGGTCAAGCAGGGATACAAAGAATAAAACTTTTATAAGTTCAAAATATCCTGTTGTGTATTTTATTTTATTATTATTATTGGTTGTTGCATATAGCAGTTTGTCTTCATAATTCCCATTTAAACAAGGACGCTTTGTAGTTTTTATAATTGCCTTGAATTCTTGGCTCTGTAATATTGCACCTTATTGATTGTGTAACTAGGACTGTTTTATAAATAGTATACTAAAAAGTGAGTCTGAAGGTCCTCTGATATTTATAGCTTGAAAGAAGACTTGAAAAGCCATCAGGAACATAAACCAAAATTGAGTATCCTCATGATCAACAGATGTTTTATCATAAAAAGTAAAATGCAAAACAAAAAACGGAACAAAACAAAAGCATACATTCAACCCTAACAACAAAAAAGAACAAATAGTGTACAAAAAAAGAGGAAAAATGATGTCATTCTTGTGGCAAAAGCTTTTATTCTTAAGCAGAGTATTTTGTTCCTCTTAAATTTGCAGGAAATTAGAAAATTTATTAAACCAAACATTTATCAAGATAAAATCTGGAATTTGCCAGTAGAAAATCCTCTGGAGTATAATAGCTTAATTACAATACAAAAACTAACTTTCATTTCGGGGAATGTGGAGGCCTTACACGAAGCATTTTCTTTACTGAATATTTGAGAATGGCAATTGGGGAAAACAGATGAAATCCATTGTAGCTTTCCATTCTTGTACGTGTTTCAAAGTAGATCTTTATTATTTTGATTTACTTTTCAGCACTCAAAACAATTATCATCTTCCCTCCTCTGCTCACTGATTAGAAAGTCATCTTTTTTAGTTTTTGGTAATAGATTTCTTTTGATTGTTTGACACAAGAACAATGAAGGATTAACAATTCCATATGTGGCCACGAAATTCCCCATCTGTTTAGAGTGTTTGTGTTCAACAAGGACTGGATGGAGACAGATGAACAAGCCAGCTGAGTCTGATGTTAATGACATCATGAAAAAAACATGTGGCATCATAAATCAAATACTAATTGAACTTTGTGCTGATTGTATTGCTGCTCCCTGAATATTTTAAATATTCCAATAGGCTCTAGAACAATAACTCTCTTTTCATTCCAGTTTGGTGCCATAGGAGAGCTTCAGGTTGCTCAAAGGAAAGTCAGTGCAAATGTTATATTTTGTTCTTTTTTTTTAAGCCACAACTATTCAGGTATTAAAAGCAAGACCTCTAGTCTTTGGCTTAGGCTAATTCACAGAATGTTGATCTCCCATTTCTAGGACACAAGTTATAATTCTATGATGTCAGTACTTCTGACTTAAAACTCCAAAATCCTTTCAATGTGCATTCACAGAATATCAAAAGAAAAGCTTCCTAAAGCTTTTATATCTTATCATCTATCACTGACAACTAAAATAACCATGATATTAGTAATTAAAGGGATCACAATAATACAATAACTAAAATATTTATTTATTAATGTTTTTATTAAAAAATAAAAGCAATAATGCAGATGTAAAATAATAAAACATCCACAATAGCCATAAACAGCATTCATCAATTTGTATCAGGAACACAAACATTCTTAAGTAACAATAGCAAAAGCTGGAAAAAATCAAAAGCCCTCTTCAACAGCTCATTCTTTGTCTGCTGAGGGGAGGGGGCAGTCTGCTGTCACAAAAGAAACTATTCCACAATACTAGAGCCATTACTGAGGAAATATTATCTCCTGGCTTCAGCTCCCTTGACAGCATGGAAGTACATGATAACTAAGAACCTTTTTCTCAATTTCCATGAGGATGGATCAGTTCTGATTGGAGACAAGAGTCTGGAAAATACCTTGTATTAAGCCATTTAGCACTCCATAGGTCAAAACCAGCACAGAGCAGGGGTGTAGTGACAAGGCCATGATTTACTATTAAGAGATAGGATTACATCTGAACCAATAGTTGACTCTTCAGAGAAGTTTCATATGGATGCTAAATAAGAGAATTGAGTGGCCACCTGGTTGATCTATCCTTCTTTACAACTGAAATTGTTCAGTAGGAAAGGAATGGAACCACTGCAACATAGTGCCCCAGTCCCCAATTCTTGCATGTGATTAATAAGGATAACCAAATTGATGTCACATGACATTAAAAGAGCCAAAAGGATTAAGGGGGAAACACTACCTCCATCTGTGTAAATCTTGACAAAGATAATCCACTAGCATGACAATGCAATTGGCCTCAATCCTGACTATAAAAAATGTAAGTAATCCTTTATTATAAAGTTGCTTCTCCAAAAAGGCAAATAAATGCTAGACATTCCCAATATACTCTGCACTACAGTATTTTATACTATCACTTTGCTGAACACTTAATTCCCACAGCACTGTCTCATTTCTCATCTTTCCTATTATCTTCTATTGGTTTGTTATTTTTCAATTGTTGTTTGTAACTTATGATTAATGATTGTAACTATGATTACGATCTATGACCTATTACTTGATGATTCTATTGTATTAATTCTATTCTATTCGATGAAAATGTAACACATGTATCATATTTGCATTAAGTATAACTTTATTAAGTATACTTGCATTATGTGCCTCTTTTAAAAAGTGAAATCTATTCAATTTAAATAAAAATTGGAGGAAACACTAGAAATACTTAGATTTGAATCCTTTGTAGCAAAGAGAAAGAATTCTCTGAAGTCCAAGGCTGCTTGTCACAAGTTTTTCCTTTAAAAGCCCAACCCAGGTGGTATCTTCTTTCATTCTTGTTATGACAAAAGAGATGACTTAAAAACTATTCTCTCCACTGAGTTGTTGAGGCTATATTGTGCAGTGAACTTTCAGTGTAACGTCTGAATACTCTATAATAGTGCAACATTGTATTTATGAGGGTGCACAGATATGTGCTATGTATTTATATTTGTTCAATTTAAGTTTTTTTTTTATTTTCTAGTTAGGGAAAACATTATCCCTAACTATCATACTAAACTCTTCTTTTTTGGTATAAATCTACTTTCCTACCATTAACTGAGTAGAATTTTTGCATCTCAATGCTCTTACATTATCCAGCTCAGCAGATATTGTTCATTAGATCTGTAAATGTTATTGGAAGATTTAACATATCTATTTTTCCAATTATTGCATTTGCTGACCCTTTTTGAGGTGACCCATTAATTGCTGTGGGGAAAAGAGCTCACAAGAATATCTTCAGGGCCACTATACTTCCAGAAATCTGACAACTAGTCACTTAAATCCATTTGAATGTGGACTCTGATTTGACAACTCTTATTGTTACTTGGGAAATGTTTCATTTTGTAACTCCTGAGGAAATGAATGGCTACTTGGGACTGTTAATTGGCCATCTGTCCTGTTCATCCATGTCCCTCCTGTCTATATAAGGCCTGCCAAGATATGACATCTGGATACATCCATGAAATAATGAATTCATGTTTGGAAGATGGTTCTGTCTGCATTGGTGGTGGTGCCCCTCTCCTCAATAAGCCGTCACTAGACCTAATAATTCTGGAAAGTTCTACCCAGTTTCCACCCCCTTACTTTCAAAACAGCTAGGTGTTCTCTCACCAATTAATTTTGACCTTCATTTCTCTTCTGCACCCCACCCTCAGCCCAGTATGACTTCAGCAAGTTGGGACCATATTTTTTACCTTTGGCAAAGACAAGTGCAAAATAGGACTTATTGTAAGCAGTCCAGCCTATTGTTCATCGCCATCTCATCATCTTCATCAACCATTACACTTACCAATTCTTTGGCTTTCCTCTTGTTCTGCACATATTCAAATAACACCATTTGTTATTTTGGACATTCATTGCAAGCTGCAGATCATTCTGAGCTATAGTTTTCATGACCTCATTCTTAAAAGATTTAGGCTATACTCCATGCTTTTGTCATCCCACCTATCTCTTCTCCCATTCTCACCCCCAAGGTTCAAACATCTCCAGCTGTGTTATCTTTTCAATAAGCCTTGAAAACCTGGCTTTTTCTCCACATTCTGAATGAACAGGATGGCTCATATATTTGTGGTATGTTTGTTTCCCTCTCCCCATATTGTATTTTATTTATTCATGTAACATTTTGTTTTTAATTTGTGCACATGATATATAGTTGCTGTGAACTGGGTGATCTTATACATTAACTAAAGCAAACAAACAACAGACAAATACAGCCATTCATTTAGTGACAGTTTGAAGTTACAATGGCACTGAAAAAAATGACTTATGACCATTTTTCATACTTACAACTGTTGATCAGCCACATGATCAAAATTTGGACGTTTGGCTACTGGTTCATATTTATGACATTTGCAGTATCCCAGGGTCAAGTGATAACCTTTAAGTGAAGCTGATTCACTAACAATCATATTACTAACAACTGCAGTAATTCACTTAACTGTGGCAAGAAAGATCGTAAAATGGGTCAAAGCTCATTTAACAACTTTCTTGCTCAGCAACAAAATTTTGGGTTCAAGTGTGGTCCTAAGTTGAGGACCACCTATACTGTTTTCTTCAACACATTGGTTGAGGCCTCTGGAAATTGCAGGCCAAACCAATTAGGAGTGTCAGGTTCAGGAAGGCTGATCTAAAACCCTTCCTAGTATGCAAAAATCACTCTTTCTGGATTAGTATGAAGATTTATAAGAGAAAATGTTTTCTAAAAAGAATTGTTTGGAAAGCAGCAAAGCTATCAAGATCTTTCCAATTCTTTTTTTAGTTCAACTTTATACAATGCATATACTCAGAAGCTTTTCAAGGCTTCTGGTGAAATGGCATCTGGTGAAACTCAATCACTGCATAAGCGATTTCCCCCCCTAAAAATACAAAAGATTTTTTTTTCAGGCCAACAATTATGCAGTAGCAATAATCCCAGAAAGCGTGCCAGATGACCTGCTTGTTGCACTTATAATGACATGCCATCTGGTGTCTAGAACAAAAGATGCCTGGCCATTTGCCAAAGAGGACTCCTCAAAGATGTTGAGTCAATCTATTCTGTTGTGGCAAGTTTTGGGGAGCTCTACTCTCCCACAACTGAATGCACTGCATTCACTTAGAAATGTCTGTTGACTGTTATTTATAACTAAAGCCTACTCAATTGTAGACAGATTTTCTGTTATGAATCACATAGATGAGACACTGGGGGGACTGGAAATTTTGAGTTAATCTGTGTTAACTTCAGCATAATGGTTATCATTCCAAATAGTTCTGTGACATGGTTATCAATATGTATAAGGGCCTAAAGATTCAATGAAATATTCTGTCTTCTATCCATATAGCTTGCTACAAACATTTTCAAAATTCATTAAGACACAAAGTACTGCATCTTACTGAATGTAATATATATTATTTCAAAAATAATAGCTGCACCACAAATAATTATTTTGGAATCAATCTGTTTTCTAAATCATCTTATTGCAAATGCCAAATATGTCCCTGAATGTAAAATATAGTTAAAAGACAGTGTGGCGCAGTTGTAATTAGGATTCTGATCTCCACTTATGGATAATGCACACTGATTATTCTCCATCAGACCAACTTGAATCCCATATTGAGCTCCTCAGAGGAAAGCAATGGTATCATGTAGGAAGGCAATCTTTTACTTTTCTCTACATATTAAAGAAAGGAACAATCACCTCCCAATTATTAACTTATAGGAATTTGTATAACCATCTTACTCCATGGTGGGGGTGAGGGGGCATTTTTGTGGGAAATAATAAAAATAACTTTATCATAGCTACTACAAAACTTTGTCACTTCTAGATATTTTTGCTTCTAATTTGCTGAATTATATTGCTTATACATAGCGTCTTCGGAATCTCTCCCACCCACCCACCCACACTTCATTTCCTATCCATTTAAAATGTCTGCTGAAACGTAGACACTACGTTCTGATTTTCATTTTCAGGTAGCACATTCCCTCCAATCACATATAATTTCTTCATTATATATCCCCATCTGCTAACCCCACTCCCACTCTCAGTAATACTGTAATTCTAATTCTAATTTCTCTTTATGTTTCAGTTCTTTCCCCAACATTGCCAGTTGATGTCATCCCCAAGTGTTGTTGTCTGTCAAATTAGTTTCCCATCTCCTGTTCTCATCAAAGTAGCAAGGCAAAATTGTGTTTCCAATAATTCCAGTATTTGGTTGTTCCAAAGACAGTAACTTAGTAGAGGATTATAGTAATGGTAATAATCTAGAAAAGGCAAATCATTGATTATGTGGAAAAGAAACAGTACATACAAATTCATACACTTCCTTTAAATAAAATAAAAATCCATTAAGAATGTACATAAATATTTTATTCATGGTGTTAATGTGGGACCGCATTTTATGCAAAATGTTTGGTGAAACCAAATTTGTACTAAATTAACAATAACAATCCCCAAACAATATCCACAAACAGCACTTCATCAATATTTTAATCTTATAATTAAAGCTAAAACTTTAAAACATACCTATTAATAAATGCTGTTACTGTCTAATATGCATGCTTGGCTCTTGCAGATATATTCCACTTAAACATAAAAAATGCAAATGCATCTACAACTGAAAAAGTACAAAAATATCTAATACATCAATGGCTTAAAACAGGAAAGGGGGAGGTATTGTGCTAAAAGCAACAAAAGAACAATTAAATTAAATTGTCAACCAATATCAATTCCATTTTGTGCTACTAACCAGAGACCTATGTTAAGTCTTGACACTGGTGACTTTGGTACCATTAAAGAAACCCTACTTGTAAATGTACATACCTTGTGCGAAGCAGTATATAGTTTAGATATAAAAAATAACATGGAATAGAATCCAAAAAACTGCAAGGTACTGTTAGTGTGTGTACTGCAAGACCTATATCACCTTCACTCCCTTCCTCATCCCACCACCATACCTTTCTCCTAACATCCACTCCCCCCCAAAAAAAAGGAACCCACCAGAGAATTCTTCAAAGTACTTCCAGAATAATTCAGGAAGCTATAGACTGAGAGGAAAAAAAAAATCCAAAAAGCATGCTTAGGGCAACACAAATACACACACACCCTTTGGATCTTGGCATATTGATTGCAATTGAGACAACCCATTTAAGTACAACTAAGGAACTACATATACCCAGCAATAAAGGGATTCATACATGTGCAAACTACTTTATGAATTCTCATCAAAGCTGAAACAGCTTACTTAGGGTTAGACTAATATGTTTTATAAGGAGAAAATGTAAAAGGCATGTTGGGCATCTTGTTACATAGTCATCTGGGTAAGTCTCACTATGCGAATCATATTCACTGAGCTCTTTTGTACTTTAGAGAGGGAGTATTCTAAAAATCTCACTTAAAGAGAGAACAAAACACAATACCAAAAAGTATTCCAAACTGCTTTCTCACATGTTAATGAAGAATTCCATTTTCTACCAAATTATTCTGAAAAATGTTAACATTTTTTAAAAACTGGCCTATGAAAGACAGCAAAATGAATATTCTATATATAAATATTGATTTAGAATAAATAAATAACTATTGTATAAGGGTCTCCAGCTATTTTTTAAAGTATAGATTGTTTCACATACCACATACAATATTAAAATAAGGGGGAAATTCCTTTTTAGAGTTCTTGGTGGTATGTGGTATCAAGTTTCTTTCTAATAATTGTGTTTCTCTCTGCACAGCAACAGTTGATATCAATATAACTTGAAAACATGCCATCATTCTATTTGTCATTTTACATACAGTGCATATGATGCTCGCTCTTTCCATCTCTCATAGCAGCAAGCAGATTCTGCTACTAGCTATAGCAGCACACCCAGGAGTGGAGAGGAAGAGTGTCAGATATATAAATAGCTAAAAACTATAGTATACAGTATACAATTCTACAGTATAGAATTCTATTTATCTGTCAGTATTTAGGTTGACAGCACACCATTATATTCTATAAGAAATTCACTAAAAAAATAGCTATAGGAAGAACAAAACCAAGACATTCCTTCAAATAGGACAAAAATAAGTGCAAGTGTCTAAAACAAGTAAATTGAAGCAACTCCCATAACCTGTGAAGATTAAAATCACGAACAACTCTTAAATTAAAAAAGACTATTTTGCTTTTTAAGCAGTTTTGTAACTATGTTATTAGAGCTCCCAAGAGGAGCTATAAATTATTTTAGAGGCAATTTCAAATTTCAAAACAAGCAGTCATGGCCACCACCATCCCCTTTAGCTTTGTATATGCCTAGGTATGGAAAAGTGTTGAAATGAGCTAAGCTACATAGAAATAGACCAATAGCATGTGCCACAACTATGGCAGCAATTCATCAAGCATGATCACAGAGACAGCTGCAGCAGTTATCCACCTATAGGTCAGTTAAGTTAAATTCTCCCATACCAAAACAGACCCAAATGTACCAGGGCCCATGGCTGCTTGTGTCAAGAAAAGGAACTAAGTAAACCAGTTTTTTTGTTCTCACATTTGTAATTAAATGCATTGGGATTCATGCCTTCATTAAAGCCACAAGAAGCCAAATTGTGTTATCACATTCTGTCTCGTCATAAAGGTTTGTCCCTTTAACGTTCAATTTATGGAGTATCTGAAATTAAAGTCAGGCGGATTTTAAAATGACTATGTAAACTACATGATTGAAAAGGGAATAGTGCAATCTTTAAATAGATGAAATGCAAATTAATGTACTTCACAGATTGTAATATTGCTGTATTCCAATGCACCAAGTTAACTCTTCTTCTCATGTCAACTGGAGCTATTTTATTACAAGCTCTGAAGACACTGTGTGTGTTTGTGTGTACATACACATATATACAAAGAGGCTGACAATTAGTTATTGTTTGTGTCCACATACATTTCAGGTGCTGATATTTGCAGAGCAGCCCTATCAATTCAAGCATAGATATATTCCTTCACTATGATAGTTTAGTGAAAGTGCTCATCCTCTCTCCTTTCTTTTTTAATTTTCACAATGAAGTCTATGCTACTCTGAAAGAAAGCCCAAGTCCAGAAGTTCTCTTTGAGATCTGTTCTGGACACGTTTAAAAATATTATTGTTCCATCAGCTAATTCATGTATCACAGCTTGTTCCATTATCTTTATGTGACTTGCCCTGCATTTGTGGAAACAAGGAGCAAAATAGAGCATACTATGAAGGACTAGCTGACTTGAAGCTCCTCCCCAAGTTTTCAGATTATTAACTTCTACCAACTTTTCAAAATTCTTATCATGCTGGCTTTTATTCCTTCCCACTGTCTAATGGTATTTGCAGAAACAAGAGCCACCAGCAGTTTGTTCCTATATTCCCTAATATTTGCCTCAATATTTATGGAATAGCAACACTCTCTCAGCACTGACAGAAAGCATAAACTGAGAATAAGCCATTAAAAAAAGCAATCCTTCACTTCCCATCTTAATGGCATAAAGAGAACTGTTTTCCCTTTCATAGTGACATTCAGCCAAGGTTAATCTATTTCATTTGTCCTGATCTTCCAAAACCATATTTTTTTTCTTACTGCCTTTGGTATATTTTGCAAAGATCCATTGAAATGAATGGAATCCCAAAGCCAAAGAATATAGGAGGCAGCCTCAGATTTGTGTATGAAGCAACCTAGTAAAGACTGGCAGTAAAAAGCAAAGTGTAATGGTATATGGATGACAGGAAGGCAAAAGGAGAATACAATTCATCTCCAAATGAACTAGACAGAACTGAACTCATATTATTACTTAGGGCTGTGGCTACATTAAAGAAAGAAGGAGAGACAAAATGCACATCTATATTTCTGAACAGAAATATACTATTACTACTATTACTACTTTCTCTATTGCAGCCAAGAGCAAGTTTATGTTGCTTTGCAAAACAGCAAGAAATATGTGGGCACTAGATGAAATTGCAGCCTCACGCTTTAAAATGAAACTAAATGATACACAAACTGTCTCACAATTTACAAAAGCTATTCTGCTCCCACATGCTGTACAATACATTCAACAAAGGTCTCAGTTTGAGATTAATGAATACTGACGCTTTATCCTAATAAAAATTAAATTCATCTGTTCGTCTTTTCCTACTAGAAGTACCATTCTGAAATAAATACATATAACACTGTAGTTAATTCTGTGCAGCATACCTTGTACAAGTAGTGCAACTGTCTATTCTTCCTTTAGCCCTTCTTCATATTCAAAATTGCTACATTAGCAAATAACATTAGCAAAAGCATTCTCAAAGACTAATGTATATTTTTCTTTCATAGATTACCAAACACCTCTAAGTCTAAAAGTTTCTTTAGAAGAACATTAGATGTATATATTAAAGAATAATTTAGAAAACTGACTGATAGAAAAAATATGCAGTCATTTCTTTTACCATTTAGTGGTCTTTCAAAAGACCGTTTAAAAATTGCTTTAAAAAAGGATGGGGGATATTTGTATCCTTTGTATTTTTCAAAAAAGGGGTATTACAATCCCCTTAGAAGGCAGCTTCAAATAAGTACTGCAAACAAGTCTGTAATAAAAAGGGGGGGAAAGGTATATTTGACATGTTCTTAAGACAATCACAAGATGAGAGCCCTTGAAGTGCTGCCAGAAGCTGAATAGGTGCTCAGGTACCTTCTTGCTTGCTCAGTCATAATAAGTTGATCTTCTGTCTTCCCATAAACAACAGCTTCCCATTCACAATTTGCCTGTTGTACATAGTCCAGTTAATAATTATATTCAGAATCAAATCAATTAAATATCTTAAAGCCAAGGGTTAAAATAACCAAACATTAAAATAAAAAAGCAAGAACAATTCAACATTTCTTGATTTCACTTAATGATTAAAAGACTGCCATCCTTAATCCCACGCTATGAACTAGAATATAGGAAAACAGTATTGATTTCCTGACTAGTCTAAATAAACATGTATAAAATCATGTAAAGCACTTTGAACACCAGGTTACTGAAGGTGTAATACTCATGCTTAGAACCAGTTAACCCCTCCCAATGAAGCTACATGGGCATGTATGTTCAGGTATTGCAAGAGACCATTGAGAAGGTCTGTGTTATGTCTTCCACAATTTATTCAATCTTCATTATCTAATTTACTCAGAAACTAGAAGACAGTGGGGATGGAAAAGGAGTATTGTGTGCATACAAAACTATGGAATGCATTAAATGAATTATGCAACTAAATGAACACTCAGCAACAGTGTTCTAAGGATGTGGTAAGGAGATTTTACTGCAACAGCAATTTTTAACTTAAAGCATATTTCTCTTAATTTTGAATCCTGAATCTGAAGGAGCAAGCATTTTGCAAACATAGGATAGTCCAATACCAGAAGCCTTGATTCTTTATATATTAATAAATAATAGAAATATTATAATGTATAAAGTTACCTTTCAAAGACAAAGTAAATAGAGTTAAATATTAAGATTTCTTAAATACAGACCTGAAGAGGTTTTTCTGTTTTAAAATTTTTTGAAGTGTATGTATTCAGTTTTTTTTTCCAGGCTACATTCAGTTTTGTTAAATTGGAATCTTGTTTCTCTGGAGTTGAATTGTCTCTACTGTCATGTATTTCCAATAACGGTATCATTAGAAGTGATGTAGTATAGATATTCTCTGACTATATTGCAAAAAAAAAAGTTTAATAAAACAACCTGTCTCTTGCTTGGAGAATTATAAGTTTATATAGTTAAAGCAGCTTAAGAATACCATCCTGCAGGTTTACATATTGAAATTCTGAGGCAAAGCTTTACAATCATTTATCATTCTTTAAAAACTAGCACAAAACATTAAAAATAGGCTTTCATTAATCAAGAGGCTTTCATATTACTCCAAGAATTCAAACTTAAAACATTTAAAATTCTCAGTGAAACTATTCTGGCATCATTAACATGAAACAGAAACTGAAATCTTCTGTACTGGAGACAAATTCCTTGTCTGTCTAATCACACCTGGCCAAACAAAGCTACATTACACTTGCAGAAATCAAAAAAGTTAGCCCACTGCTTATTCTTACAATTACTGATCATTATAGTTCTTAGTATCAGTTCTTTTAGATACTAAAATCATGTGACGTCGTGAGTTTGACATGCCTGCTATAGTATATTCTAATCTGTTTCTATTAGTATGAAATATTTGAATTTCTGATATTATGGCACTGACCTGCATATCTGAAACATCATCTGCAAAAAAAGGGTCATCAAGTTCTTCTTTTTCCCAAGGATCCAAGACCAATGATTTCCTGACTTTCTTTACAGAAGTGTTCTATGGTCAATATTTTACAGAAAAAGAAGCAATTAAAATTATTTCCATTGTCCCTGAAATTCTAGGGCTACATGCAGTATAATTTACCTCTAGTTTGCATCCTTTATGGACAGACTCTTCCTCTTCCTTGAAGAATATATCTGTTCCAGTTTCCTCTTTTAAAACCTCTCGAATATCTTCTTCCAAAAAGGCAAGAGGCTGTGACTGAAATTAAATGATTAAAATAACAGAAAATAGCAAGTTCATCATTTTTAGTTACTGAAATCCATTAATATTAAGCTCACATTTTATATTTTACTTTTAACTTTTAATATTCTGATTAAATTCTCAAGAGCAGGCAGCTAGATTTGATGGTCTAAGTCAGGGGTGTCAAACTACCAGCCTGCAGGCCGGATGCATCATAGCGAAACTGCGCCCACCCTATTGCCGGTAATGGCAAAAAAGTCACGATATGTCACGACTCATCACGTGACATTGTGAGTTTGACACCCCGGTCTAAGTGACCGTGACCTCTTCCAACTCTATGTTTCTAAGTATTACGTTCCATTCTTCATTAAGTAGGCAGAATTCTGAGCCACAACTAATATGTAAACTCTGAAATAAATTTTAAATGGTCTAGTTTCAGTCTATTCATGTATCATTTCAAGACAAAGATTTAGATAAGTGGAGAACTGCTACACTGTAGTGGTTAAAGTATTGTACTGGGCCCAAAAAACAAAGCTTTCATTTCCCCTTGTCCTTGGAATACACTGGAAGACTTTGGGCCAACTATTATCTTTTAATCCAAACTACTTAAATAGTTAAGGGACATAAAATGAGGGAACACCTTAATACAGGTAGTCCTCACTTAACCACAATTAGGACTGGCAACTCATTTGCTAAGCAACACAATCGTTAGATGACGCATTACATGATTGCAAAGACTTATGATCCCATTTCTGCTGCAACTGTTAAGGGAATCACCCACAGTTATTGGGCAAGACACTATGTGACTGCGACTTGCGATTTTCCTGCCAGCTTCTTCATTGAATCTGTTTATTTTAGGTTAGCTCTGGAGTGCGCAAATAGCAATCACATACATGCCTGTGAGATGTTGCAGTGGTTGTAAATGTTTACGGATTGCGAATCTCAATCATGTGACCACGGAGACGCTGTGATAGTGATAAGTGTGAGAACCAGTCCTAAAGTTACCTTTTCAGTGCCACTGGTCACTAAACAAGGCAGTATTTTAAATGAGCTACCTATAGTATTAGTAATAGCCAACATTCAATATTTGTCTTAGAGGCCAGAGTTATAGAGTATACTATTTTAAAATACAGCTGTTCATTTAATAAATTACAAATTCTATTTTTATTGCTTTTAGAAATATTTATCTTTTATGATTTTGTTACCTTTAATATTGTAAGCTGCCCAGAGTCACTTCGAAGCGAGATGGGCAGCAAACTAATTTAATTAATTAGTATATGTAAAATACATAAAAGATACAGAATGTATTCAAGGTATACATTGTTCAAACTGTTCTTGCTTGGACTGACTAGTCTGTCACAGCTTGAAATTCAGATTTTGTCTTATATTCAAAATCCACTGAATCAAGGTCGATAAAATTGAGGGCATTCAATATACAAGATTAAGTTTTTAATTTACAAAATTTATAGAAATATAGTAACATAACAGTATAAATACTAACAATATATTATAACACATTTTTGAACTTTTCTAAATGTAAATTATGTAGCATTGCTCAACCATCAACTTTTTAATCATAAAATTAGGTTGGTCACATTGCATAAGTGATATGAATCAAAATGGTACATACCACAATTTTCAAAGGACCATATTTCTTTTCTTGAGCAGCTAAAGCATTCTTAAATGGAGTTGGAGTCCTTGGTGTTGTGCCTAGTAGTGATCTTCTAATAGTAGGTGTCCTAAAACTATATAAGACCCCAAATATGTATAAGCAATTTTATATGATAATCGAATAAATTGTTCTGAATGAAAAAGCTTCATGCAGAATGCAGAATCTGTTTTAACGTTTTACATTTTGGCAGTAATTTTTAGTCCATTTAAATTTGCTTTCCTTTTTATTTCCCTTTATTTCAAAAAGCATATTTAATTCCTAATCCATATTAAATTATGTACTTACCCAGCATTTTCCTTTTGATCTTTGGGTGTTGCGTCTTTATTATGTAGGGGAGTTGTAATAAGAACTTTTTGGCTACAAATTGGAGTTGATGTAAATGGAGTATTTTCAAGATTAAACTGCTCATTTCCAGAACATGTATTGAAAAACTGTATGTAAAGCAAGAATATAAATTATACAGTTAATAAGTATTTAACTCCAACTGTTTAATGTCTGCAGTACACTTATTAACAGCTCTATAGCAAGATAATTATTCCCCATCTTATATTACAATTAAATATGTTGTTCTATAGCTAAATAGGCACAAAAAGGAGATCTTAGTAAAAAAAACACCACACATTAATATTGTCTACTTGTCATAATATTACATACTTAGTCTTTTTTCTCATCTTCCCTGTTCAATATGCTTCGATGAATCAAAGAATCTTCCCATAATCTTATAAATGTTGTTGCAGATACAAAAGGCAAAACAGGCAAGATGTTTTTATAGGAAGGTTTCACCCCTTCGTATTCATTGAAAATCTTTTCCTTTTTGCTGTCTTGATTTTATTATTTTTTGTCTCTCAAGTTCCAAACACTTTGTTTACAGTAAGCTTGAAGTAGTACTTTTGGACTTCGTTTGCTTGTAGCTTGAGCTAGACTCGGAAGTTAAGCTAGCCTCTTCTCCTGCTGGTTTCTGGAGGGCTTTTCCCAAACCGATCGGATTGACTGCTGTCTCTCCGCAATCGGCAGGACTTTCCCCCTTCTATGTTGCCTCTACGGGACAACTTCAGGCCAGGGGGCCCCATTTAGGGCCCCCTGGCAGGCAGAAGTGAGCCATAGGGTGCAAAGCCCTGCGATCCCTCGGCTGCTGCACTACGGCGCAAAACCGGAAGTCCCATAACATTACTTTAAAGCAGGGGGTCCCCAAACCCTGGGATGCGGCCCACTACAGGACTTGAGTTGTTCGGAACCACGGAAGTAGTGGGTGAGCACACATGTGCATCCCCACTTACACGAGTAGCGGGCAAGTGCACACACTCCACTTGCACGAGCGGCAGGCGTGTTTGCCCACCGCCTGCACAGAAATACACCCTCACCCCCCCAGCTGGTCCATAAAACTGGAAAGGTTGGGGGACTCTGCTTTAAAGAGTTGCTTGTATAGCTGCATACAGCATTTTCTCATAAAAACATTAATAATTATTTATATAAAAGGAAGTAATTATCCCCAAATATTATTCACAATCTTAGGACAAAACAATTTGTTTGTAGCAAAACTGTCAATTGTCTATAATCAATATGATTTTTTTTCATTCTGTGTAGTTCTTTGTCTTTACATTTTCATACTCTTGTTTAAAGCCATGTGTAAGGTAGGTGAAAGAATCTACAATACACATTATACACACCATCAACAATACAGATAGCATTTCAGGATATTCATTATGCTTTAAAGTACATTGTAATCAGAACTAAAAAGTTTTATTTTTTAAAACTGCATTTTTATCTAATTGCTTCCAATGAACTAATAGTTAAATTATTTTCTAAGTAAGCAGTTTTCTTCATTTTAAACTCTATGTCTGGTGCCCTCAGTTATTTGGATATCATTCTGTAGTTCTTTTATTTCATTTTAGATTTTATATTATGTTTTTGCATTTGATGTTTTCCCTCTGATTTTATAAACTATTCCGAGACCTTCAGCTAATTGTAAAAAAAAATAAATACATCATACATACTTATCCATTATGGTATTCCCCTTCAGGCTAAGCAACATTATGCACAGGACATTATGCACAGGACAAAATAGTAAGTCAAAGAAATTAAAGACATAAGATAATAAAAATAAATAGAGCTAAATCTAGTTTACATAACCTCCATTTGCTATCCTTCTATCCTTGCAAAACATCCTGGCTTATTACACTTCATATCTTCTGTTCTTTAAACTTTTCACAGTGCTTGTTAAGGATATCATTATTCCATCCAACCATAATTCTTTAGTCTATTTCTTCCTCTCAACCCATTCATTATTTTCCTTCATACTTTTGTTTTGCATTTTGATAAATAGTAAATAAACCTACAAAATATCACTACTTGAATCCTATATTTATTTACCTGAGAAGGAGAAAAAGGTAGTGTTTTCACTGGGGTTTGTTTTAGCATAGTATTGTTGCTACACAATCCGTCATTCTGTTCATAGGCTGGTGATTGTCCAGTCCTCATTTTCTTCTTTTTGCGTAAAATTGTAGGAGTACTGAATTTGGTTGCATTTGGAGATCTTGATTCTTCTTCATCACATATTTTTTTGCCATCAAGTACAACACTTACATTAAACTGGCACTCCATGGCCCCATCATTATGCTGAATACGCATTAATTTTACTGGAGCTTGATTGACAGGTGAGGGAACCGCATCAGAAAGGTCAAAGCTGGTGACATCACTCCATGCTACAGGATCCTCCAATATCCATCAACAGAAGGGAAAAAAATATATACTCACAACATCTCTTTAAAATAAGAGTTATTTATCCCCAATTGAACTGGGAATATCAGTGACTCGGCTATGTATTTTTCATTTAATAAATAAATACAGATCTTAACTTTAGTTCTAACACATACTTTTAATCCAATTTAATAATCTTACAGATAGTACTGGCTTAACAACTATTTGTTCAGTGACCATTCAAAATTATGATGGCTCTGAATGAAGGGAACTATGACCCATGCTCAAAGTTCTGGGTGTTGTAATGCCCCTATGATCACATAATTATGATCTGGAAATTTGGCAATCCATTCATACTTATGACTGATTGCCAAGCACTCTGTGATCATGTGATCACCATTTGCAATCTTCCCTGCTGGTTTCCTCAGAAGGTCAATGGGGAAGCTAGAAGGAAAGGTAACAAACTGCTGTTGCCTGCCAAGAGGACACCCTCTGGTTTCTGAATTTTGGCTGAAAAGGTCCATTCCGAAATCCAAGCAGAATTTTAGCATGGAGCATTTGCAGTACGGGGCATTCGCAGCCAGTCTCTGGCGTCTAGAGCAGGGCTTTTCAACCTGTGGTACGCGTACCACTTGTGGTACATTAACAAGTGGCAGGTGGTACGCAGCCCTGCCTAGCCAAGTGTAGTGGGGGAGGGAATGAGCCAGCACAGGCAAGGACTTACAGTGAGAGAGTCCTCTGGAGCTGCAGAGTGGGTGGGGCGAGACAAAGGCCCCAGGCTCACTTCTGGCTCACCCTCCCCCATGAGAAAGGAGGAGGAGGGGGGGGACAGAGGCTATAAAAGGAGGCAGTTTGGGCAGGAGAGGGAGAGAGAGAAAAAAGAAGCAGCCTTGGGAGGAGGCCGAGTCAGCTCTAGCTGCACCGAAGGAGGAGGGTGGGGAGGAGATCAAATCAAGCAGGCCGGCCATGAGCTGATTTGCAACTGCTGTGGCAGCCACCTGTGCTGGCAGCAGCAAACAGGCAAGAAATGCAGTGGGGGAGGGGTCGCCCTCCAAGAGGAATGAAAAAAGGTAGCAATGGCTGGAGGTGAGGAGGGAGGGAGGAAGATGGAGAGTGGAAGGATTCTTATGTGCTTTTGTGACTTTGAAGTTCTGGGATTTGTGCAATGTGGGCTTTGTGTTCTTAAGGAGTGTTTGGCAATTTCTATTTGGCTGATGGCTGATGTCTCGTGTTAGCTTCTATTGCTCTGCTATTGTTAGCTGTAAGTTTTGCTGCAAGGGATTTTGTCTGTAGATTCCTTTACTTATGAATGGAGCCATTTGGGGAGGCTTGCCTTAGCCAGCAGCCAATACTTACATTTTTTTTCCTTCCTTACTTTCCTTTCTAGCCAGTAGCTAATTCTTAAAGGGGAATGTGCCTTTTTAAGCTAGTTCACTCAGCAGTTTGTCTTTTCTGTTTCTGGAGGCTTTTCCTTGTTTAATGAATATATGGAAGAGAAAAAATATGGGGGGGGGGGTTCAAATTCTTCCCTCAGAAGGAGGTGGGCATGAGAAAGAGGGAGGGAGGGAAGTCCCGCCTTAGCACTTGGCCACCAGCAACCCTGCCATTGACTTTACTTGTCAAAAGGTTGCAAAAGGGGATCACATGACCCTGGGACACTGTGACCACCATAAATATGAATCAGTTGCCAAGCATCCAAATATAAATCACGTGACCCTGGGCATGCTGTAATGGTCATAAGTGTGAAAATGGTCATAAGTCATTTCAGTGCAATTGCAACTTTGAACAGGGGTTTTTTTTTTGGTCATCAAGTTTTTGACACCTTGCTAGGTGGTACTCTAATATTGCCATATCCTAAAAGTGGTACAATCGGTGACAAGGTTGAAAAGCCCTGGTCTAGAGGACTCCCTCTCATTTCTGGAGGCCTGGTGAAAAAGGTCCATTCCAAAATCCAACCGCGATTTTGGCAATGGTTTACTGTAGATGACCAGGTGGCAGGGGTGAAACGTGTCATCAATCATGCATGCCCACAATAGATCTAAGTCGAGCCCACCTTGAATTCCTTTCTTAATTCCCACTAAATTCCCTTGACCATTAGTAGTTCAGATTCTTAGAGAGGGCTTAAGCTTGCAATAAACCTTTATATTCATTTGAACTGCCTGCATTTCCTGATTTCCTTGGTGCTTGACATTTACAGCCTCAAAGATGCAGTACGGTTAGGCAAGGAGAACAGGATGCCTTAGGGAGGGAGGGAAGGGAGATTCCGGAAAGCCTGGCGAAGGCTGAATAACTCTTTCCCCATTCAGGGGCTGGAAATACTGCTTGGATTTTGGCAGGGAGCATTTTCAGCTTCTAAACAGAGGCACTCAAGCCTGCCTTGCACTGGGCCTCCCAGAGTGCCCCCCCCCCAGGCAACACATGTCCCCGACCCAAGACTCCATCTACTTCAGGCCCACAAGATTGCTTAACAACTGGGTGTGCCAAGATTGTAGTCACTGACCAAAACAGTCATGACATCTTGCTTAATTACTGCTTCACTCGATGACCGAGATCCCAGTACTAGTTGTGGTTATTAAATGAGGACTACCTGTACTTTCTGAGATAACCTCAAAAATTCAGGTTTGTGTATTATTTCTCCCACAAAAGTTAATAAACAGTTAATATTGCATCCTTATTGAACAAAATTATTACTACTAATAATTTTAGTAATCTTTGGGACAATAATCCTAGTAAACTATTAAAAATTTCTAAAATTTCTGATTTTATTTATTACATGAATGTTATTATTAAGACTTACAGACTCAATGAGTTCTAGTGTCTCTGCAAATTCAGGTATGGTCTGTAGAGATGACAGCACTGCATTCGCTTCCACAGCCAAGTATTTGCTAGGTGAAGTTTGCTGATTTATTGAAGCTTCTGTATCATCTATATCATAAAAGTCATTTGTTTGCTCCCCAAGGCTATTTAAAGTATTTGCCATGTTATCTTCCATGATGAAGTTTCCAGACCAGTTAGAAAAATTTCTGGCTTGCTAAGAACACAAAAAATGTTGCTGTTTTATTGAAAATTAAGATGAAAGATAATTCAAACTCACTATAGAAGATGTATGATTAATTAAGCTCACTGGCAAATATGGAAGTGTGATATAAAAATGGGTCAGCAAATCAATATAATATGGTTTTAATTGGTCGTAAGTCCCATTTAATAAAATGACTTATTTCCAAAAAACACCAGAAGGGTTATGCTGCTGATATAATCATGTGGTATTTTAAAAATCAGACTATTTTGTCAAAATATGAATACTTCAGCCTACTTATTAAGCCATCTAAATCAAACATACATTTTTTAATCATTTCATATTGACCACTCCCAAAAGAATGGCAGTTGTGTCTAATTTTAAACTGTCAACAATCTTTATTGTGGTCCAAGAAATCGTATTCCTAAATTTCAGTAGGAAATTGTCAAAAACTAGAGGTGTTTCATTTCACTATTTTTAGGGTATATACCCATTCCTTTAAACCAGGGGTGTCAAACTGCCGGCCCGCGGGCCGGACGCGTCATCCGAAAGCCGCACCCACCCCATTGCCGGCAATGGCAAAACCGTCCCGATACGTTATGCGACGTCACGAGTTTGACATGTCTGCTTTAAACCAAAAATAAATAAGAATTAATTATCAAAAGGGCCAAACATAAGTCTCCTAGACAGGGAAAAACCCACTTGCATGACATCATGGAGTACTTCACCCCACCTGCTCTGTCCCTAACCTTCCTTTTTTAATGGCTGCTAGCCATCAAAATATTACTTGCCCCTGCCTAGAGAAGCTGGCTTAATAATTTTGCAAAATGATAGAGAGATCATGCAATATATAATTCTCTAGCCACAAGTTATGCAGAGTGATCCTCATGCTTCTCTCTCTTTACACTTGTTTAGCCGTCCCTGAGCCATCAAAGAAATAAAAAGCACAGAAAGTAGTATGTAATCCTTTGTTCTAAGTCACAAGAAAAATAAAAGCAATATTTTATGCCATTCAAACCCTTTCTCAGGTGCCCATACCCCATCTTTTGAGAAATGAAACAGGATTTCTTCAACTATACTTCAAATACCATTACAATGTATTGGTGTACAATATTCATTAATTAATTTTAAAGATGTAGAAAGACTTAATTGCCAATCAGTAAAAATGTTACATTTATGCATGCAGCTCTTACTGAGGACACTCTCTTTCTCCTGATTTCATTTTCAGCTGACATAAGTAGCAATTCAAGTTCTTTTATTTTTTTCTCTTTGTCAGGATCGTCATCAAATGGCTGCTAGAATGGACATTGAGGGGAAAAAGAACACACAAATAGACAGAATAACATTTAGGACACATCACTAGGAGATAATTTATAAGGGACATTAGAATGAAATGATAACAGAATTTTTAGTATAATTAAAATTAACAGGCAGTTAGTAAATAATCTTAATAGTATTGACATGGCTGATAACATGTGGTTAAAATAAACTCAGCTGTCTAATTTCCAAAAATATGCTTCAGAATAATTTCAGACCAAAGTTGAAATCCTAACAGGCTTATAGTAGAGTCCTTGGTGCTCTCTGAGCTTCGTTGTTTGCTGCAATTATTTTATACCTGACTAGATAATATCATCAGTGATAGAAGAGAATGGGGTTTTCTCCCTGTTTATATATAGTAGCTTACCTTGCCACTGTTGGTGGAAGCTTTTTATCACAATGATGTAAGTGCCCTGAGCACCATTACACTGGTCCAGATCCATAAAATACAGAACCTGAACTGGACACACTATTTGAAACTGGACCTGATTATTATCAAACAGTGTGGAACTATTATTCTTTTAATTTACTGTCACTTTTTATCATTCTCATTTAGCTTTGTACAGACATATTTATATATTAGGCTATGGGACTCACTTGCAGAACAACAGCCAAAAAAGTAAACAGGATTTGGCAATATTTTAAAATATACATCAATTGTCTAGAGTGGTGTTGATATAGATGTGCCGGATGACCATAAGCAATTATTTTATTTCATAATTGCTCAGTGACAAACATTAGTCCTCAAATTCTTAAATACATTATTCTTTAGCAAGATATTACTGAAAACCAATTTCCATCCTATCAAACTGATACATTAAAAAAACAAAATAAGCTGAAACCAGGCAAAATGGAAATTTCAAACAATAGACCAACATATTCGATACTGTAATTAAAAAACTCGCAGATTTATGCACATGGATTTTATCTGCTATCCAAGATCTAGAAATAATTCAGCTGCATTAACATATGAATTTTTTTATCAAAGTAATTCCATTTCCTTGATGGAAAAAGTGTACAAATTATTGGCCACCATAATATGTCAATCCTTTCAAAATAACTGATGTTGATTGTATTCCTGGTGATAAGGTCCCTATTAAGAATATTTTTTCACATAGCAATTAAACAGAAATATTTTTGTGCTGTCATGATGTCAGAGAAAGATTAAACGGTGAATACAATTGCCCTGCAATTACCTGAATAAAGTTTGAAGGACTTGCAATGTCTAAACAGCTGCTTTCTGTTGAAACGTACTGGTAACCTGGTATCTAATAAATCAACATTTGTTATTCTTAGAATGTATGTGCTTACAAACATTTCCCCATCCCCCATCTTTCTCCTGATATTAACATCCTATATGTTTTCAATAGCAGAAAAACCAATTACTTGTATTGTTGTTTTTTTGCAGAAAGACTATATAAAGAAGGGACAGGAAAGGGAAGAAAGCAGCCAATGCTAATTTATTCACCCTTTAATACCATCTTAAATATTCTGTTATCCTTGAAAGCCTGTATTTTTAAGGGAGATGCAGACTACCTCCCTAATTAGAACAAATTAAATAAGATTAAATTAAATAAAATTAAATAACACAAATATAGGCAATTATTTCTATACAATTATTCCTCAGAATAACTTAAACTTTAATTTTAGAAAAAAATTAATTTGAGCACATTAAATACTTTCAAAATTACCACTTTCAAGACAAAATAAGAATATTAAGATGAACAAAATCAGAAACCAAATATTTTCAGGGCCCCAGGAAAAAAGTATTTTAAGTTAAAAAAAATATTTAAAAAAAAGGCTAAAGGCTAAAACAATGCTGAAGGTATTAAAAATTCTGGATTCTTTCAAGTATCTCATCTAAATTATTTTAAATGATTTGCAGCATGAAGCTCTGATTCCCCTATAGTAAAAAATATGGCTATAAACAAATTGGGAACCTACATGTGTCTGAACTGGTATATAAAATTGATTTTGGGGATGCAGATGATCTGTAGGTACACAAGTTTTGTGAGGAAGTTTTGATAAACAAGTGCGCTCTGTCTTGATTCCATCTTGTAAATATCCTTCTTGTTCAACTTTCCTTCGCATAGTAGAGTTCCAATGATTTTTTATTGAGTTGTCAGTCCTAAACAAATAATAGGACATAATCCAAAGTCAAGTTCCCCAAAGTTACACTAATTTCAGTGGAAAAGAATGAATTCTTTTTGAAGGAGATAGTAAGTGTTTAATAAGTTGTATCATGTCCATAACATAAACATTATATTTATTACACATTGCACAGAATTGAAAATTATGCAGCAAGAAATAAGTTACAAATGTTATTCCAAAATTTCTAAAATGAAATTTCATTTTAAATGTTTCTTAAAAAGGTATTAAAATGTTATAATACTTTTATATTATCCCTTTTGAAAAATGTGGGAGGAAAAATCACAGTAGCAATCTTCTAACAGAGATTTGTGCAAATATGTCCCAGAGGCCAGGAGTGTCTTCTGAATTCTACCCAAACTCTAACCCTGTTCACACTTTTTAAGTTGCCTTATGCCCTTTTAGGTCTTTTTTAATGGTTGAAGATTTCTGTTTCAGTTATCAAAGGCTCTGATTTTAGGGCAAAGAAAGTAAATACATTTTGCTTCTCATGCAGGAAGGGGGCACTGAAAATGTCTACTGAGCCTTTCAACATTCTTCTCTCAGCATTTCTTAAGTCCTCTGTGACCATGCTGCAGGATGGGACAAGATTGCATAGGATCATTGAAATGTAGGCTGATGAAAACTAGGAAGAAAGGAGTTTGCTGGGAGGGAACAGGACGGTAGGAAAGGCAGTGAGAGTTCTTCATTTTAGGATGAATTAAGATTTGAAGCACTGTTGCTCTCTTAGCAGTAATATTATAAAGCCCTGCCAGCACTCTCCTAGCATGGGACTTCCTGAAGAAAATGGGCAAAAACTCTCTATTCCCAAATTGAAGAATTAATCCAGTTAATTGTGCTGATTTTCTACCAGAATGAACCTAATGGAAAATGTATTAGTATATTGTGTAAAAAAGGTCACATAATAGCATCCTTTTAAACAAACGGACCATTAAAAAAAACTTACCTTCCTGGAAGCAGTTTTGCAATTTCAGCCCATCGGTTTCCTAAACGTTTATGAGCTTCATAGATGATTCTGTCCTCCTCTTCCGTCCATGAAGATTTCTTTACCTCTGGATTAAGATGATTATGCCATCTCTCTCGACATTGTTTCCCTATCCTTCCTTTTAAGTGCTTTGCAATCAAAGACCAGCGTTTGGGACCATATTTCTGAACAAGTTCAATCACCTGGAATACAAATTGAATGGCACATTTTCTCCAGCATTGTTTTAAGAATTAAAATAGCACCCATGTGGAAGAAGCAAAGAATCTCATTCTATTTATTTAATTCTTTAGCCACAAAATCATTCTGACTTCCAGCGGCTTACATTTAGGACGCTGATGCTAAGGGGAAGTGGGAAATCATGAAAATACAATGGATGAAATCCCACATAATGCTAAGCCAGGATTTTTTTTACAGCATACTTTGTTTAAAAAGCCATACTGGCTTATGCCAGAATAGGTTGATTGATCTAAGCACACACACACCTCACGTTATGACATAGCATTATGTATAAACCAGATCTAATATCACATTTAGAAGCTAGCTGGTGAAATGCAGTATAAAATAGAATATCTAAAGGATAGGATACAGAACATAGTTTGAAATCATTTGGAATTAAACCCAAAATGTTCCATAGCCTTACTATTTATTGTACTTTATTGTTTTGTTTTTAACTTGTAACTTTGCAACCCACTTAAGGAACATTTTAAATGTTGGTTTAGTCTCTTATTAATATTTTATTTCAAATTATATAATATTTATTATTATAAATTTATGAATAATGAAGAGGCTTAAAATATGAAAAAACAAATTATAGACAATAAAATTAATTTGGGAAATCTTTATTTATACATAATTAATTTTATTTAAAAGGTTTTGCTAGGTATTATTAGGTTTCACATAACATTTTATTGATTTGTATATATATTCAATTTTTTTTCCAAAAGGAACAATATTAACAATTCCGTAAGGGAAGATGTTAATCAATATTTAAATTTTTGAACAATTACAGGTAATAACTGTATAACAGAGCATAGGAATAAAAGAATATTTGTAGCTCAGGGTTGAAATGAGGGGTCCTTGGTGCTCTGTGAGCTTGGTTGTTTTCTTGCAGACATTTCATTATTGATGATGTTACCTAGTTTGACTAATGAAATGTCTGCAAGAAAACAACCAAGTTCACAGAGCACCAAGGATCACTCAGAGCATAGGAATGTTAAGATGAATTGGGTAAATCATATTAAATAGGAATGTATTCTAATTTAAGGCCAAGCACAGCTCTTGGGCTAAAAAAAGAGATGGCTCTCTATTTTAAGCAGCAAATAAATATGGATGTAAGCATTTATAATGTTCTTAGTTATATCCTACTTTGTATTGAACTACATATGGCAAAAGAGGACAATAGATACCTGAATAACAATACTGTCCTTCCTGAAACAAAATTAGTACTTAGGAGCAATATAAATATAAATCCGATACCCTCTGATCTTCTTCCTTAGTCCAGGGTCCTTTAATAAGTTCTGGATTTAGGACCTTCTGCCATCGATGCTGACACTGAAAATCAGAACGATTCTGCAAAAAATGAAAAATAATTATTCTTTGTGTAGCTTGTCATCCTGATTAAAGATGTTTTAGTATTCTAATATTCATATAGCATTTTTGTTCTAAAACTAGGAATTCCTATTCTGAAAGATGTATATGGAGCTGTCTTTTTTCTAACTTATTTATTCAGATATTGATGCTGAAACTTCTGAACAGTTGAATACTAAATAAGAAAAGCCTCAGTAAATAATTTCCCACTTACTTGTAAATGACTAGAAATAAATGTCCAGTCACTTGTACCATGTTGTTCGACTAGTTTTTTAAGTTTTTCATCCTGTAATAAATGATAAAAGTGTCCATAAATAATTTTACAACACTAAACTCAAAACTGTATGGAGGATAAGCTACGTTACAGTTGAGCTCACCTCATCACGGGTCCATTTTACTCTGTTACATATCTTTTTTGCCCCTTTTTGTTGTGGTACTTCATAGTCATGATCTGCATAATGAAGGTCATCATCATCTTCCTCACTGCAAAGTGCAAGCTATTATTAAGTTAACATTGACAGTAAATTTATGCCTATGTCTCACATGCTTTAAAGAAGACTTATAGTTAACATTTTAAACTAAAAGTTACTGAAACTATTAGACATTTGTTCATGCACCATTACTGTCTGAACAGCTAAAATCTAAGTAAAACTTTAAGAAGCAACCAAATCAAATCCTTTAAATATTAATTAAATATTTATTTAAATAAATTTGCACTTTTAAAACACACAGGAGCAAAGTAGGTATAATGTGAATGGCATACAGGAATACCATGTTTACATGTCTCTACATTTTTTAAGCAGAAAGCAACCTGGGAAGAATGTCCCAATTGGAATATTTCTTAGTTGTCTTTTACTTTTACATTATTTTCTCTTTGAGGGCATGCCCAAGTTACATCCTCTCCTATTTCACATTCTTGATCTATGTCCAGAGCAAACTTCAGTGCTTTCAGGGAAAAAAATAGAGAATTTAAGCATACCCTGAAAGATTACTTTAGTTCCAACAATAACACACTGGTTTCCCAGTGTGTCTGACACCAATTTAAAGTAAATATACCTGTATATAATATATCATATCTATTCCACAGACACATTCTCATACTGACATAATCAAATATTGACAAGATATCATAAATCTTATTTTGAAATACCAAATATAGCAGAGTGTTTGGATGGAACTAATCAAGGAGAGAACCAACGTAGAACTAAGGAGAAATTTCCTGACAGTTAGAACAATTAATCAGTGGAATGAGTTGCCTCCAGAAGTTGTGAGTGCTGCAACACTGGAGATTTTTAAGAACAAATGGGACAATCATTTGTCTGAAATGGTAGTTTCCTGCTTGAACAGGGGGGTTGGACTAGAAGACTTCCAAGGTCCCTTCCAACTATTATTCTGCTTCCATTATTATAAATTGCAAACAGAGCGCAATACTGATGCACTAGAAACTCTGACATTTTTTTAGCATTTGTTTTTTCACTTCACTTGACTAGAAGTTTCTGTGTTGTGTTGCTATTATTTGTGAAAAGGAAGACTGGAGATGCTTGTTAGTGTACTTTAAGCAAAATGTCATAATTACGTTTTTGACCAATGAAGGTTAAAAATGTGTCCCTCCAATTAAAATTCACATTTCAGCACAAATTGTTTATGGTGATGGCTGTATTGATATAAGTAATGTGCACTGCTGGGTCATCAAATTCTAAATATAATGCCCCAAGAATAACCAGTTTGTTCAATTAAGAATGAAGTGCATAACCTGTCAGAATAACCAACAAATTTCACATGAGAAAGTTTCATGAATTGATAAAGGATAACTGACAGATTACTCAAGGGGAAATTTCTGTTAAGCCTGGTATTTTACTAGAACATTTGGGTCATATTATTGATACTCTTCAATATTGGAAGGGTTCTGAAAGAAGGTTTCCTCACATGCTGATTGCAAAAAACTTCAAAAGTTGAAATTTCCCAATTATTATTATCACAAGAATGAAGTTAAGAATTTCTTCACAGCATCATGATAGTAAAGAAAACATAGGCCCATCCTTGTAACCAAAAAAGAAGCATTAGTTTATGGGTATTATCACAAATCTTAACTGTGGAAAAAAGTTCAAAATTTGTGCTTTGGCAGAAAAAATGGTTACAGTTTGGGGCATTGCAGATGGTATTATTCCACTGGAATTCCTTGAACTGGGTATCAATATCAAATTAGAGTGCTACACTGCAATACTCAAAATTTTGAAATAACTATTAAGTATAGTTCAGAAGCTTGAGGAAATCTTGCTGCAACTTCCCCAAAAGGCAATTTTGAAGTTGGATCTCATAATCTTAATCCACCTGCCATATAGTCCAGTGTTGGTGCCATGTAACTTCCAACTTTTTCCAAAATTGAAAGAACATTTTTCAATTTGTGTTCTTAACTCAAAAGAAGTAGAAAGGTCTGTCAGGAGACAAAGCATGGAGTTCTTTCATGATGTTTAAGATGCTTGACTATAATTGGCAGAAGTATGTAGCAAATGGGGGTGATTATGTGACAAATACAGGTACCAAAAGTGCTCATTTCAAGAATTATTTTCTTATTTCATTTATTAAAATATCCCTATTTAAATTAACATTTTGGAAGTCAAGGCACTACTTTTCATTCATTGATCTTTGTGCAAATGCCTAGGCTAGTTTATACATGGCATTTTTCCTAGATCAAAATAATATATATAAATAAAAATATTTTTCTATAAGGAAGTTAATTCTATGCAAATATTGCACATTAGGAAACAATAATTAAACAGAGCATTCATTTTCAAAACTACCTATTAAAGAAAACAAGAATAATTTTCACCTTCATGTTTCCTTGAGAACAGTCTGCCATCTACTGGCTTCACAGAGTACTATACTAATATTTACAAAGTTTCATTTACAATTTTCTGATAGTCTCCCTTGCAAATGGTTTAAGCAGGATATTAAATATTATCACATAAAATAGAGAACAGACAAATCCATTTTTTCCATAATCTTGTCACTTAATTTCTTTACAACATTTATTTGTATCCAGGAAAAAAAATCACATTAAAAAAGTATTAATCAAAGTGATTAATATTTGCAATCTAAAATTTTCTAGGAAAATATATTGGTAAGATCACGGTCTACAGGATTACAGTATTATTTTTTCAGTTGATTCTCTCCCTGTCAGAGACAGCAGTCATGATTCCCTAAATATGGTTGATCTACAACTCCCAACTCTTTCAATCATCTTAGGCCAATTCTTGAATTGAATCCATTTCAACTCTTGATCTGTCAGTTCTCTAACTGCTTCTGGCTGGCACAGTTGTGGTTTGGACATTATCATCTGCCATAACTAAATAAAGTTAGTTATATAAACTATAATTAAAGTGTATCAATTTTCCATGTTATAATTTTCAAAAGCCATTCACATTAGTTCTATACCTATTTATCTGGAAATAAGTTCTGCCAATTCCATATGATTTACAAAATTGTATTGAGTTCAAAGTTGACAAAAGAAAAGATTAATCCAGGTAAACTGAAAAATCAACCCAAGATACTGATTGGAACTGGACAAAATAATAATAGGATACCAATATTATATACTTTGGTTTCCACTTTAGGCTCAATTCAAAATCTTGCAATTAACCAATAAATCCAGCAGTAAAGAAGTATGTATATATTATCTATTCATTATAAGAGGTTTCAAGTCAAGTACCCTTGCTTGCTGAAATGTACACTGTTGCTTAGTAGCCAGCCATTTCAATAATTCAGTAAAATGCCTTCTCTTGCTTTATTGTCTTTTTATTACTAATAAACAAAGGTTCTGTATCTTGGATCTTTTACTCCTCTGTATATTTTTACTGCTATGTTTTATCATTTTTACCACAGTTTTAGATAGTTATGTATTTATAATTTTCCTGTTTTTTTCCATTGCACTTAATGTTATTTTTATTAGTTTTGACTGAAAACCAATATTGTATTGTTCCCTTTTAAAATCCTTAAATATTATTTTGTTTATATACTTCCATATTTAAATATATAGGAGAAAATTTAGCAATAACTGAATAGATGAAGCAGGACCATCTTTTCACACTGTGTAAACGCAGCATAACAAAACCTTAAACCGCGGCATAAGTGAGAACAAGTACATGGGCTTGTTCGGCTAGGGCACGTGGAAGCGGCAGCAGAAACCTTCTGTGATCCGGTGACATGGCCTATTCCGCGGCGGAAAATGAGGGAAACGCAGAGCCGGGCATGGAAGATGCCAAGGCGGCGAGCGCGAAGGTGTAGGGGGGTCACTCACCTGCGCGGCCTCTTCGCCATCCTTTGCGTGTACCATAAAGCAAGCAGAGGGGAACGGGGATGGCACCGCCGACCAGGAGCGCTCGCTCAATCGAAGCCGTCGGGCTATGCCCGACAGGGGAGTCCGGAGAGGGGGGCGCTGCTTTTTAGCCCCGGCCCCGCACCGTTCCCCGCACCGGGGGCATGGCCCGACACCCAGCCAAAAACGGCAGGCGAAAGGATCGGGGACCAAGCGAGCGGAGCCCTTGTCCGGCTGCCACTGCTCGGTCCTCCGCCTCGAACGCTTTCCAGAGGCGCCGCCGAGCTCACTGGGGTTTTGTTGTTGTTTTTTCTTTTCCTTTTCGACCCTGCCGCCGAATCTCGCGCCCAGCCTCTGTCCGGAGCCACCGTTTGAATCTGCGCACGCGGACTGACACCCCATTGGCTGCTGCAGAAAGCACGCGACCAAACGGGGGAGCTTGGGCGAGGGAGGAAGGGGAACGGCCAGTAAGAGGAGAAAGGTGGCGGGATACTGGAGAGCTTGGCAAGAGAGGAGGAGCTACTGGTGGGCTGAAGCTCAAGGGCTGCTGGGAATGCGAGTCCTTGCCTCACCGAGGGCTGGAGAAAACGAGAGTTTCCACGTGTTTCCCGCGGGCAGCGTGTTGCGTTAGCGAATGTGCTATTTTCTCTTCCTTTTCTCACACTGTTGTAAAATAAAAAGCAGAGGCACATTTTTGGCTTATTTTTGGCTCGGGTTCTTATGCTGGCTGTTTAAACAGAACCGCTCAATTTTAAAGTATGCTTTCTCAATAAACGCTAATTTTTATCCGTGAGGATACAAAAGTCTTATTAATCTGAAACATCAGTTTAAAATCAAAAAATGGAAAATAAAATAAGCCTCCTTCGAGCCGGAATCGAACCAGCGACCTAAGGATTCCCGTGCGAAATTCCGCCTCTACAGTCCTCCGCTCTACCAGCTGAGCTATCGAAGGGACTTGGAATGCATCACCTAATGCCTGACATACAGATGTGTATATGTGTTGGCAGTAATGACTGAGGATAAAGTTTTAAAATAAGGCAACAGATATAGCTGTATCTTTAATCCCTATTCTGTGGTACCTGAAAAGATATTTCCTGACGATAATTATGTATCCTCCCTGTAAAGCTTTCAACCTTTCAATTCCAACGTAACACTGATCAGCCACTGAACTCGACGAGATTTGTTTTCCAGCGAGCGTAGAAACGTATGATCCTAAATCTAGGCATGTACGCCGAAATAAATTTCCCTGGTTTCAGTTCATCCTTTCCGCTCTTAAGACTGGGAGCCAAATAAAGCAGCCTCAGATAAAGCAGTCGATTTGGCTTTTTGTTTCAAAACTGTGCGGCACAATTCCCAGATCCATAATGTACATTTTTAAGAAGACCTGTTTTCTTGTCTTTCTAAAAGCAGATATACAAAACAAAAGCTGTCTTTTCGAATAAAAAACTGTCTAGTTTTCATTATTTAGGAACAAATAAAGATAATTGAAATACACTACCTAAAGAAGGGGAAAAAATTCGCCCATTGAAAATTATTGCTTTTCTAAAACATATGTCTAGAAACAGGAAGACCTGGAGGAACGTTGTCCATGGGGTCGCGATGGGTCCGACACGACTTCGCAACTAACAACAAGAAGAAGAAACCCAGTTATCATGTATGTGATTGAGCAGTTGCAATATTTCTAATACAGAGCATAGTTTAAAAAATATTCTGAGTTTTTAAAAATTATCTGCCTATACATGTCGGTAAATCTATAATTTTATGTACGTTGCAAAAAACATTGGTTAAAAATTGTTACATCAATTCTGAGGCAACAGGGTGAGATGGACATGAGATCTCTAACTAGGTTAGTGTTATCCACTTTGCTGGCATAATACTTTTCTTTTTTAAGGAAGTACATCAATGATACTGAAGTCAACATATATACAGTGTTGAGTACAGTAAACCTACATGTTTTCTCTTTACTCTTAGGATCTTTCTTACATACTCACTAGGACCGGTGATGGCCTTGGTGTCTACTCAGAAATTGTTAGAAAGAATTCTATTGTGAAGTGGCTATACATAGAAAGAATAGAATAGAGCTGGAAGGGACCTTGGAAGTCTTCTAGTCCAGCTCCTAGCTCAAGCAGGACAACCTATACCATTTCAGACAAGTGACTGTCCGGTCTCTTCTTAAAAACCTCCAGTGATGGAGCGTCCATGATTTCTGGAGGCAAGCTGTTCCACTGGTTAATTGTCCTCACTGTTAGGAAGTTTCTCCTTAATTCCAGATTGCTTCTCTCTTTGATTGGTTTCCAACCATTGTTTCTTGGTGCTTTGGAGAATAGTTTGATGCCCTCTTCTTTGTGGCAGCCCCTCAAATACTGGAATACATAATTGATATAAATATTAATGTTATATATTATTTATATGGAATAAGAATTTATATTTGCCTTTGCTTCCAAAATAGCAAAGTTATCAATTCCTTCATTTGCTTCTTGATAAGCCAATATATCTTTTAATTTGCTAGCCTAAAGACACTAATGACCTTCCATGTCTGAAATTAGATTTGAAAGCTAATTAAGCATTTTAATATTGCAGTATATCACTGACAAATACATTATTCTTCACAAAAAGCATCTGCTATAGACATGTGAAATAAAATTAACCATTGAATACATCTTCCTCCAAATAATATGTATGTTAAATAGTATCACTTATAAATAGATAGTCTTTGACAAACCCCCACAATTGGGATCAGAATTTTTGTTGCTAAGCGAGGCAGTTGTTAAACGAGTTAATTTACCTTTTTTTGCCAGAGTTAAGTGAATCACTGTAGTTAAGTTAATCATACATCATTAAATGAATCCAGCTTTCCCCATTAATTTTGCTAGTTGGAAGACAGCTGGGAAGATCACAAATTAAAAGACCACATAATCCCTGGACACGGCAACCATCATAAATACATGCCAATTGCCCAAATTTTGATCATGTGACTGTTGGGACACTGTGATAGTCATAAGTGCAAGGACCAATCAAAAGTGACTTTTTTCAATGCTGCTGTAACTTTGAAGGATTGCTAAATGAATGGTTGTAGGCAGTGATGGGATTCGGTCGGTTCACATCGGTTCGGCAGAATCAATACCTAATTTTTTGTTGAATTCGGCGAAGCGATTATGGGCTTTGATGTCCCAGCCCCCTAATTCCCATCCCTTCGCAAGGCAGACTCCGCCTTTCGTGCCTCCTGGCCAGCCCAAACCACAAAGCCAATGGATTGAAGGGCGCCCGGTTGATGGAGGCTCCAGCCTCCCAATGAGAGGGCCCATAGCCCAGAAGCCCTGTCCCTCGGGCCGTCTCACCCTGATTGCACACTGAGCAGTGGGTGGCATGGGGAGAGCCTGCCCCCGTCTCCAGGGCCGGTGGCTCATTGCCAGGGGAGACCTTGAAGGCTTGGGTGGCGCCCGGCCTTCTGGACTGGTCATGGCGGCGGTGGTGGCAGGCTCCTGTCCACATTACCAAAATTCCCAAAACTATGCAATTCCTGAAAGTGTTCAAAGAGCTAAAAATATTGTCAGAACAATTGCTGTAAGTTCAGCAGAAGCAGAAAGGGGTTTTTCAAACATGAACATAGTATGTTCAGAGAAGTCACCTGTTTCTAATATATCGAACACAATGACTATTAGTCTAATCAGCCTACCTCTAAAGGAATGGGATCCTACTCCTACAGTGAAAAGATGGTTAAAGATAATTCACACAGCCGATGATGCTCGGATAAAAGCGAAGAAAATTGCAAGTGAGGACGCCAATCAAGAAGCAATATGAAAATATTTTAAGTTTTGTTGTTTTTTGTCAAGTTTTTAATATTTTTTCAATATTTTAAAACTCTTTCTTATAACATAATCTAGTTTTGTGTAGCTCTTTTATTGTTCTTATTTAAGTATTAAATGCATGAAATAATAAATTACCTTTCGGTATATCATTTTTTAAATACTTAAAATGGTCAGTAGGGCAGAGAACCGGTTGTTAAATTATTTGAATCCCATCACTGGTTGTTAGTCAAGGACTAGCTGTATGTCTATTTTTATTTCTTTGGGCTCAGGACATCATACTAAAAAAAATAAACAAAATTTAAAAAGTATTATCAAAATAATCCAAAAAAACCTTCCACCCCCAATTTCCATTAATGTTATACAATGATTCATAGCCCAATTTATCCCCTTAGCTCAAGAACCTGTAATTTCTCTCACATATTCTTCATATGTAGGATGAGGTACTCAATATATTACTTTATTATTATTGAAGGTAATTAAATTTAAGATCAGCCAAATATTCTCTGGGTGGAGACAGTCTAGAAGTTATTTAGGTACATTTCTCCAAGTTCAAAGAAAAGCAGGATATATATCTAGATGAACAAATCCACAAGCCCATTTTTGACCACACATCAACAGAGTCCTCTGAAAAGTTATACTAATTCAACTTCTTTGTGTATACCTCTGTGCTCTCCAATCTATAACGTATATGAATTTAAAATAATACATGTGATTGTATTGTCCAACTAACAAAGTTCCAAATTAAAATGTCCCTAAATAACTGGCATTCTGAAACATAGAAACAGCTGAAAAGTTTTGATAGAGATGCAGTTCTGTTTAACAAAGGCATGCCACTGGTGCATTATTACTCCCATCTCCCTATACACAGGAATTTGCCTCGCTGAAAGGCAGGGAAAGTTGGCCTGTAATAATCACCTCAGTAACAGTAACTTGATACAGGACTAGGAAAAATTCGTTTGGCTTAGATTTTTAATATTGCAATCAAAGAAAATTCAAAATACTGTACAGTAAAATGTAATATAATACACTGTTATAATACACTATTATTACATTACAAATTAAAAAAAAAATCAGTACAGCAATCACAAATAAAATTCAAATGTGCTGAATGGCCAGCATTGTGAACATGGTATCATTACTACTCTAATTTAATTCAATATGTAAAGCACTTGCCATTTTAAAAGATATCCTAAATATATACAGTGCTAATGCTTAATATACATTTTTTAGAAATCCAATTACTTCCAAAAGTGCACTCTTTTCTGGCAATAATCTTCAATAAAATAAAATCTAAAAATATCAGTTACAGTTCAATCTTTTGCTACAATCACGGGCAAAGCAGGAATTCTGACTTAAAAGAATTTTAAATGCAGCACCTTAAAATGTAAAAGACTATGAGATATTAATAAAATTATTGGAAAAAATATTTTTGAATACACAACTCCACCTATCAGGCTATTGATGAAGTTCTAACAACCAGCATATCAAAATTATCTAAAAGAAAAACCAGTATAGATTGAGTTCTTATGTGTTGTATGCTGAGCTGAATATGGATATGGTGGAACAATCATCAAAATACTTTGCTAGACTATTGTATCATAATTAAATTCTTTTCTGATGGGAAAAAATGGTCACTTTGATCTTCAAAAAGTTACATTTTCCATATAGCATTATTAGAACAAAAGTATAGCAATGCTCGTGTTCTTTACTAAAACAATGAATAGAAAGCATAACTCAGGAAATCCTATATCATATTTCCTATAACATACTGTTATTTCCAACCAACTGACTAGAATTTTTGAAGTTTCAGAAGAAAAATAGAACATAAGAAATATTTTGTATTTTTTTTAAATTGGAATCTTTGTTACTTTTTTTATCTTGTAAATAATGATATATAAATCTTCAGAAGTTAAAGAAGTAAGATATAGTCCAGCACATAGGATGTTATTTTTAATTGCACATGGTCTATGTTTAGTTTTCAACAAATACAGAAATGTAGTAAGGGGATATAATGTATCATAAAATACATTTACATCTAAGTTAAAACCTGCAAAATGCCTTAATGCCAGCAATTTCTAAAATGCATTTTATTTTTATTTGCATTTTTTCCCTCTGGTAACACAGAGGTTATTCTCTTAGTAAACCAGTACACTGAATACTGCCAAGCTTCTGTTGTACTAATATTTATATTATTATTTACAGAGAAAATTGTTTTGCTATTTAATAACAAATTTGTTTAACCTGAAAGGAATAGCAGTCTGACTTCAAAAAATCATGATCTTCCAGTTATCAAACTGGATATCATTCCCTTCAAGAAAACTGTGATACAGATACAGCTATGCTACTTATTTCTTAAGGAAATTCAGTTCAGACATCATTACTATTTCTTTTGCCAGATCCAACATTTTTCTCCATTAATTATTTTCGTATTTGATTAAATCATGAAACAGGCAACACTACAGCAAGTTATATGAACTTAAGCTTACTGAAAATCAGCAGTTTAGCTGCAACAAGATGCTATTACAATGGTTTTGAGCATATATTTGTGCACCTCAGTCTCATTAACTTTGATAGGGATCAGCTACACTTTGTGTACACATTGTAATATTAAACCTTAATATGTAATGTTTACCAAGCATTTACAGATGCAGCAGAAAAATTCACATAGCTCCTAAGTCTTTAATAGTTATTTTTTTAAAACTGGGCATTTCAAAAAATTGTTAATGTCACACAAAGGAAAAGATACAAAAATGTAGAATGTATTCTTTGCCTAGAAAAAAAATTAAGAGTATTCCCTAAAGAAAAGTTTCTAAAGAAAGAATACTTAACTCTTAGTCAAACCAATCAGATTAAAATTAAAAAGCTACTTGTGCCTCTCCAGCTTCACAATTTATCCTATTCATATGAATTTTCAGTAAGTAATACTGATCATATTCCCTAGAATCATTATTCCATTTCTTCATTACCAAAAAAGTCACCAAACTATCAAACTATTTTAACAATTTACATTCAAATCAATTCAAAATTGCCATTGTTTTACCCAGTCCCAGAAATGTAAGACCTAAGAAAATGCTAACATTGCCAAAAAGTATTTTTTTCACAACAGCTCTAGCACCATAATTCCAAGCATTATATGACAGAAGCCAGATTTTGTTTTTGAAGATATCCAGTGTTGATGTCCTGTTGCTCAGAAAAAGCACTGCTGCTTTCTTGTTTATCATGTCAGCCAGCTTATGCTCTGTTACATGCTAGTTTTGAAATTCATTTATGGATTTAACTTGTGTCAGAAATACTTCTCACCCTATGAATCCCTTATGAATGCACAACTGGTCTCTTGGTATCATGTCCACTTGGTTGTGTATTTGCTAGCAGTTTATAGTAGTTTTCTAATTATGCAGGAATCTTATTCTGTATGGCCTGGATCAATTTTAAAACTGTATATTGACATATTTTACTTCTTAAAGAGCAAAATTATATATTTAAAATTACTCATTCGTGAAAGTGTGGTTTGAAGGCTTTATACACAACTAGTGTAATAGAAGATAAAATCTGGATTCCCTCTTAGGAGAAAAGACAAATGGTATGTGAATGGATAAGATATTCAAATGAACTGAGGCAACTTTATCTCTAAATAACTTTCCCACATAAAAAATAAGCCTTCCCTTTTTGGGGGTATTTAATCATAGCATTCCTTAGTACTTTTGTGTGATTGTAATTGCAAAAAGTTTAAACATACTTTAAGAGTACAAGTATTTATATTATAAATGTATTTATAGACAGAAAAAAGTCATATGTGCCTAAGCACTGGATTCAATAACTATCAACTTAAGATTTATTTCCTATATTTTTCTATATTGTCTTTCACTCTTTCAAGTTTATTTTTATCAGATGTAGTAGTAATAATGCACATAAATAGAAATATGTGGAGGCAAAAAGTGCAACATTAGTATCAACATAAACATCTGCTTTTACTGGAGCAAACAGTGTCTCTTAAAAATTAGATCTGGTGAACATGCTGCTTAAAGTGGATCCAATTTAATTAAAGTGGTATATTACAATAAAAGCTTTAAGTATGTCCTAGGTGTAAGGAATTTAAAAGGAGCTTTATTAATTCACTGAGAAACCTCTGATGAAAGTTCTGTTAAATTTGATTAATCCAACATAAGAAGCATTAATAGGGAACACAGATAATCAACGCCTACTTGCAAAATGTTCCTGAATCAAATCAAATTCTTATTATTCTGTTCTTAAATGCTTGCATTTTATTGTCTTTGCCATGTAAAAACATACTATAGCACTTTACCAACTGAAAACAAAACATTCTATCGCTTGCCAATAAAGCAAGGAAAAGCTCAGACATCTTTATTTTATGTTTCTTATATACTATCTTCCATATCTTCCTTAACAATTTTAAAGAACTATCAGTAAATGTACTTCAGCATTTTGACTTATCTAAGAGATATAAATTTGATTTCAAATGTCAAGTATAAGCAAATGTTGTTTAATGAAATATGGACCACTATCTGACAAACACTGTGAATTGTCAGGTTTTATTTTTACATATCAAACTAAAAAAATATCTTAATGATTTCATAGGGGCTGGAGGATTAAGACTTTAATGGAATTAAAATTACAAAAAGAAAAGAGAGCGATAACCCACAACTACAGCAGATATTTTTTTTCTCAGTGCTTGTTCTAATAACTAATGTACAGGTAACTGAGAGCTAACCTGGCAGCAGAATGTCAAATTAAAAGTTACTGTCTATCACACACTTGCTATCATGCAATGAGTAACATATAATCTTTGAAACATACAAGATTCAATGACTAAATTAATGTGGTCCAGCCAACAAACTACATTTGCACAGTAATCTCTTGTATTGATATAGCTGTTAAACTTTTCATGAATGATCCATTGGCTCAGTTATATTAGTGATTTCTGCATCTTGGCTATCCATTTCTTCAGGTTCTTCAACAGAATTTCCTTTTTGGGTTTTTGATCTTGTGGAGAATGGTGCTCCCAAAGCATTTGACATGTTACTATCAGTTATTTCTGTATTCAAACGTCCACTGCCACTTGATAAAGTAAAAGATTCAGTTAAACTCATTTGAGGGCTCTTTGTTTTAACTGATGAACTTGTTGCCTCTAATTTCCTTTGAGAAAAATCGTTTGTTGCCAATTGCTCTGTATTTTGATCTCGCAGATGTCTGTCCATTGATGCTTGAATTGAAGAAACCATTTCCTGCAATTTTTTCCGCTGTGCCTCAATTAAATTAGGATCAAGTTGTCTACTATCTCTCATTGTTCCTACTCCAGGAGCTATCCGTATAAGTTCACTATTCCCAGAATCACCTGTGTACACGGAAGGATCCAATTTAGCAGAATTGGTACTGAAATCTGTACCTGTGTTTTGCTTTCTTCCAAGTGGAGCTTCCCTAACTTTTGGATGAAGCTGCTGGCTACTGGCTCCACTGCCTAGAGAATGGCCTTTCCCTTGAAATGCAGTTACATTGTGGAGTTGCTCTGATTTCTTTTTAACTACTCCACCACTACCTAATTTTAGCAATCCATGTGAAGGACTTGCTTCCCTGCTTCTTGAAGAAGCTTCTGCTCGTACTTGATTTAGTGCCTCTTTAACCAAGTCTTCCACATCAGAACCTACAGGGAAATGACCAGCAGCATCCACACAAAGTTCCAATCTATCTTCTGTTGCATTGTATACAAAGGTCTTTCCAGGCAAGTGTGGAAAAGTACAGTGTTCACCATCAGCCAGACCTGCAAGAGTAATAAAAAAATGCATATTTATGACTTTTAATAATGCTTAAATTTATATGATGAAATATAAAAAATAATTATTTATATAGCCCAAATACATTCAAAAAATACAAAATGAAAAAGAATAGAAGACTGACTAAATAAGATCCAATGCTCTAGTGAAATGTGTATGTGGACTTTGCTCTTTAACATTCATTGACTTTAAACCTGGAAATTTTATATAGCCATAACAAAGAGTATATAAAAATACATACTTATGTTTTTATGCCTGGCTATTTTGCATAAAAAGTACAGCACATACAAGGACAAATATTCACTGACTTAAGAAAATAGATAAGTATGGCCCTTTGGGCAAATTACTATTTTATCTTTTTCCTAGTGATATTTACTTTTCAGAAAGAACACAATGATAGTCTAAACTTCAATAAGAGGCTATGAAGAATGTGTGATACGATTAGAAAACCTCTACAAGACAATAATATGCAACATTGAAAATGGACAAATTGTAATTAATAAATTCTGTCCATTAAATTAAGGTGAAGATTATCAAAATAAAACATCTAAAAAAGGATTCCTCATTCGTCTTTTCTGAACAGAGAAAAGATAGTCAGAAAGTAGTGAGGGAGGAAGGTATCAGGGAAATTCAACACTAGCGCCAAATTCAGTTTCTGTTTTTCCCTTATAGAGTTTGTGGACAAATATATTTATGGGATAGGAACCAATATGGCTAAGGAAAGCAGACAATATTATCTTGCAGCTTATGCAATCTTGCACATTATATGCCATTATGGAGACATATAAAGTCTCCCTCACCTTAGCAATAGCGGAAGTGATAGATAGGTGAATCCTATTACCAAACAATATCAGCACATCCAGTCTTCAGATCCTTAAGTTTTACAGTACATTTGTCTTCCATTTTAATTCTATCACAATGTCCTTTTCAATTCTTGACTTGAATTCATTTTTCACATTTTGATTCTAGATCAAGAACTTCAGCATACAGATAATTAGATATATCAGTCTAAAGTAGCTAATACCAAAGTATTAAATATATAAAGCACAGCATGGTGGAAAAGATACATTAACATAAAATTAGAAATTATACCCATTGTTTTCTTCATTATATTGTAGAATACGCCACCCTGCTGGAACAAATGAGGAAGCCCCTTTGCATAAGACCAAACATCTTCCCCTGTGAATACAAAGTAAAAATTAATTCAAGAAACAGAATGCAGATAGTTTTTCCAAATATACCATGTTTTCTAAAAGTCAGGATGATGTGCTCTCTTAATTCTTTATAAAATAAGTGACACTGAAAATCATGTCTTACACTGTATTTTAATTATATCTGCAATTTGCCTTTGAAAACCCTGCAAGAAATGAAGATAAAATTATTTTAAATTAATGCATGATACAGATATGTAAAGAATTCCACTTCTGAATGTCTTGATTGGGCACTTTCCCTCTTGATGTTTCCTTTGAGATCTGGATGGACCCTACTCTGTTGTTATTCAGAATAAATGTGAAACCTAGTTCTTCACTGAGGTCTTTGGCAAGGAAAAATAAGACCCTTTACTTCATCCCATCTGGTCTGCCTCACCTGTCACCTTTTGATTTTATTGCAATTTATTTAATTGTTGCGAACTGCCCAGGCCATCAAACAGCATCCAGAATGGTAGAGTCCAGCTAAATTTCAGCATGGTTCAGAGAGAGGACAGAACATTCTGTTTTTCTGCAGAACACTCCATTCTCTATCAGTGAATTTTGCAAATCCAAACACTCTACACACACAAACTAGGACTGCAACCATAGTGCCACTTCTTGAAGGGTCATGGCTGCTATATCCTACTGACGATTCAGCACAACTATTTCAGGAGCCTTCAAGGCAGGCCCAGAAGGTATTTGTGACAAGGCCAGCAATTCCAGCAGAAGTGTCTTTTGTACATTAACAGATTACCTGAGAAAGCCCTTGAAGTGCTTATGTGGCTGTCTCAAAAGTTAGAAGATCAGCAGCACATGGCTCACTTTATCTACTAGAGCTACAGGATAGATAAGGAAATCAAGAAATATCCCAGAAGAGAATGGCAAATCATTTCTATATTGCTTCCAAGAAACCTGAATGACCGTGTCCCTAAAATCATCAGTCCAGATCAATTTAAAGAGACATTACATTTAATATACTCATACTCTGTCACAATAAAGGCTATTTTAATTCTATCCTACTCCATTTCTCCTACTTTCACTGTTTACATCTCAAAACTCACCACATAAAGGGCTAAACAGTAATATTTTTTGGGAAAAATAATTTTTTAAAAAATAAAGCAAAATTGATTGCGCTGGAATAAACATTTGTCCTGTATCACATATAAGTAAGATTATTATCTTCTAACAGTGTTTTAAAACCAAACCATATCTTTGTTTTCAAATTATTGCCATTCTACACCATCTGAAGGTCTATGGCTATAGCCAAAAAAATCCATCTTTCTCTAGTTAGAATCTATGCTTGAAACTGCCTTCAAGATTACTTAACATGTCACAGTAAGTTTAGACCAGGGGTAGGCAACCTTGACTCTTTTATGACTCGTGGACTTCAACTCCCAGAATTCCTGAGCCAGCATGGCTCAGCTTGGAAACCTCTCCCTTTTCCCTCAGGAATTCTGGAAGTTGAAGTCCACAAGTCATAAAAGAGCCAAGGTTGCCTACCCCTGGTTTAGACTATTCACAGGAAACACAGCTTTACCAGTTGAAAAATATCCCAGGCAATTTAACTAACAAGTTTTGTTAAAAGGCATAAGCTTTCTCCTCCTACAATGTCAGGCAATTCAAGAATCTGTCAGATTGTATAAACATCTGGAGATGAACCACTTTAATACCATCTTTACTTGAAAGGAATATGATTCTGAATTTGAAATTTGAATTCCTCCAAAAATATTAAACAGAAGTTATTTTCCTTTCTCCATTTTACATTCAGTTTCAATCTAAGATGAATTCTTATATTCTTTTTCAGATACATATGGAACACTTTCACATTTATAAGAGATACTTATGATTAATTCAGGAAATAAGCCTGATAAAAAGGTCACAGTAATACCTTCCATTACTAGGTTATTCCCAATCCAATCTGTAGTGAAAACCAGATCAAAGGCATGACTTGCTATTTCTGTGGCACAATGATATTTCATTTAAAAAAAAGCATTGCCAAGCCTTCCTCCAAGTCTTAAAACTCATGTTTAAGTAACTTAACAGCATCTTGTATACAATTAGTTAACACAATGCACACAGTTCAGAAGTAATCAGAAGTGTTAGCATGCCTGTATTTATTTCAAACTTAGACTCTCACTTGCCTGTTTCTTAGTTCATGCATACAGAGACATATAGTTTCTGCTTTTGAACAATTTCCTGTTTTAATTAGCATTACTTGAAACTAGTTAACTAAATAATGGTTTGATAACATGATTTGTAATAATCCAATTATAATAATCCAAAATTTAGATATAACTGGTCAATGTTGTTAGTCTGAGTAAAGAGTAATAAGAATAATAAGTCCTGTTCATAAATAAAGAATAGAGAGATCATACAAAATTGAATTTTGTACAAGTTATTTACTTACACTATGATTTGTAATGTTTTGAGTCAGGCCACCCCAAAATATATCATTCAGTATAACATACTAGCCTGATGTCTCCAGATGTGCTGGACCCAACACAGATAATTATTATAAAGATTTCCAATTCTGACAGTAGTAAACCAGGTTGGAAAAAGACTATCATAGTACATTCACTTTTCACATAGTCACATGCATACAGCCACACATATATTAGATGCACACTTATTTATCTTCCAATTAGATCAAGCAGAATGGGCATGCTGCAGATCCCATCAGCCAAAGAGTGTCAGCTGGCAAGGATTAGAGACAAACTTTTTCTGCAGTGTCCCTGCTCTATGGAATATCCTCCCTTCAGAGATTAGAATGGCCCCAACCCCATTAGACTTTTCTAAGACACTCAAACCTGGCTCTGTTCCCCTGCCTGGGGTGCTGAGTATGTTAAGGGCTCCATTTCCAGGCTGTATTGCTAACTGTCCAAGTATCTTGCTCCTATGTATATTTAATCTGAATGTTGTTAGTGTTTTTATTGTTTTAAAAGGTTTTTAGTATTTTTAACTGTAATATATTTTTTGAATTGTAAGCCGCCCACAGTCATTGGCTAAGATGGACAGCTATAGAAATTGAATGAGCAAGAAGCAACTTTCTCTTCCTTACATCTTTTCAACTTGCATTCAAGAGGAAAAGATGATTCCAGGAAAAGGACTGAATTTTTATTGAAAACATATCTATGGAGATTCTCAGTCATACGGATCATTGAAAACATGATTTCATTTGAAAGAATAAAATTGTTTCTCTCTCATACAAGACATATTGTTAAGCTTTCAATTCATAAGATTACACAATGAAGCTTTACTTTTTTAAAAATGCACTTCTTTATTTATATTGCCTGGGTTGGAAAGTCCATTTCAAATTAAAGAACACAAGCGGTGTCACAAGGGGGGTAATAAAAGGAAGTGCATTCTTGGAGGATTTTCTGGAAACCTAAGGCCATTCTAACATCCAAAAGATTTTTTTTAATTGCAGTAATATAATGCTTAAGACATATATATCAATCAGCTTTCTATTTCATCCAGCCTGTAACCAGTTATAAGAGCTGCAAAACAATCTGTTAACATCACCAAATAAGTGAAAAGGTGTCCTAAAACATAATTCTTAGTAGATTTGGCCAAATAGCAGATAATGCTTAATACAACAAATAAGTTATGTTAATACATCAACTTTGTGAATATAAATTTAGAGTAATTTTCAGATTTAAACACATATTTTAAGAACACTAATTCCCCCTGGAGTTGAATTCCGTACGAAAAAAGTATAAACAAACATGTCCATGTTGTACATTAACATTATACTTTAAATAAACTGAGATAAAATTTGTGCTGAATATATCTGAAACTATTTCAACACCTCACATTTACGAGCATTATATCAGTGCTTCATAAATAGCATTAAAAAAAAGTTAAATAAAATAGGGGTGTTGTCTAAATTTGCAATCAATAGTTTTTCAAAGTTTCTTTAAGGCACAATCCTTCTCTAAACAGAATTATTTCAATGAATTCAATCAATACAAGATTGCCACATTACGTAATATTAAAATGCTCCTAACCTACAGTGATCAGTCTGCTAAAAGCCAGGAAAGAAGTGTTTTTATTATTACTAAAGAACTTATCTGGACACTGTACATTTCTAGCTGTACAAATATTTTTATACCTCAAAGAAGGAGATTAGTATTGCCTTACCCATAAATGTTGCAAGAAGACACAAAGAGTACATTTCCTTGTCTATTTGCTCTTGAAGTTCCTTGGAAGAAATTCTGCTAGTAACAGCAATATCATCATGCTTCACGACATGAGCCGAGTGTACTGAACTGGCTTGGTGACTATCTTCCTTCCCTTTAAGAATCTCTATAGTTATTCTATCTCCATGTAGCAGAGGAACAGGTTCATTTTCTTGCCCTTCCTTAGGTGGCAGTAGCTCCTTGGGAGGAAAGCCAAAACGAATACATTGCAAATGTGGAGGAATATTAAACTCTCTAGCTATGCTTTCTTGCAATTCTAGAAATGTTGTAGTGGATTTCAAAGTGAGCATGGTCTGTCGCCCATCGTTTGTTGTTATGCGAATTTTCTTTTCTTTCGTAGATATTGGAGAATAAGGAGTCTTGGTGGGAGTAGCAGGTGCAGAGGATGACCCATCAGGAATGGTACCAGGAGACACAGTTCTAGCTGGCCCTTTTTGTACTTGCTTCCATTTTTCAGTTTTTCGTTTTTGCATTATAGGTGCCTGTTCTGCAATGTTTTGTTGAATAGTTCTTTCAGTTTTACTCATATTCAATTCTTCTTTGTGCAGTGTTTTTGTTTTCTGCCCAGTAAGAATAATTTTGGTTGGAAGCTGAGAGGCCAAATCTTGTCCTTGTTGCATATCATCAGCTCTTCGGGCATGAGCACTATCAATGTTTACAGGAGTGTAATCATCAGGGTTCTTTTTGGCTGTTTGATGCAGAATTGTATTGACAACTTTCTGGACAAGAATCTCACTACCAAATTCTCCAGGAAAGTGCTTAGTAACAAGCTTCATTGCAACATCATATACATTGCTGTTCAGAGATAGATCACTTTCATACTGGAACCAATACACTGTCTCCCTTACCACTCTCCCACCCCACTCTAAAGTAATAGGGAAAGCTTCAGGGAGATTGTCATATTCTTTACCTTCCCAATAATGTTTGAATCCACAACCACATTTGCCACCTGTTGATCTAGTATTAGTTCTGTCCCCATCCAAATATACAACAGAACCATCACTTCTCACACGACGCACCAACGTGCCATGACACCAGTTACAGGCAGTCAGACTACTCAAACTGTAGTCTGGTACTAGTACATCCTTTACAGGATTATAGGAACATACCAAACTGTTCAGAGGAAAACTGTAATTTTTATCAGGTCTTAACTGACCATGGGTACTTTTTGCAAGATTATACAGCTTCCCTCCTGGAGCTAGCCACTCTGGAGGAACATGAAGTTCTGAAAGAGCACAACAAATGAGACACTTGTGAAGTCGGTTGTCCATAACTGCCTTTTTAGCAGCTGCTGTAACATCTTCAGGCTGAACTCCTATTACACCAGTCCGCCGATAGAAGTACTGATGTACATCAGCTACTAAACTGGGATGAATGCCATGCTTATCCATAAAAACTTCCTCCATGGCTGCAACTAGCCTCATCAAGTATTTGTCATGCAAACTTCTGTCTCCTCCAATCACACAGCTACCATCATCTTCCAATTTGATATACTTTTTAATAAGGTCTTGAGGCACTCCCCAAGCTTTAGGAAGTAATTTCATAGGCAATTTAGGCAAAGCAGCACCTTTTATTCCAACCAGAGGAATATAATGATTACGCCCAGAACTACTCCAGGCAATACAGATTGGTTTGTTCAGCATGCCATCTTTCCCCATGCATTTTTCTTCTGGTATCAATCCAGGAAGGAATGTGGCAGAATAATCCCCTGAACTACGCATTCCACTCAAGGAATCCAAGAGGATGATGGGTCGATGTAAAACATTGGCTAGTCCAAAAATGTGGATGTTTCGAAGACCCATTGGTACACCCTCAGGAGGAATAAATAAGGGATCACATTCATTGATTATGTCTTCCCATTCTGCGGCATCAATAAAGTCATGAAAAAGGGCTTTATAGCGGCTGAGATTCTCCATAAAGTGCTTCTTGAGGTTCTCCCGCAAAGCATGCCAGAAGAGTTCCCTACCCACCAGTGCTCGGGAAATTGCATGGACTAAACAATGGCCATCACCATCCACATGGACTGGGATGAGGCACTCCTGGCTATTATTAGCCTTCTTAATATCCTCCAAGGTGTCCTGCAAGTACAGGAGACTACCAGAGCGATCTTTGCCATATCCTACAGTGTCAACGTGCTCAGGCTCAATAAGAAAGGCACGGTCCCCAAGAAGAGCACAGTCAAAAACATCTCCTTGGTTCATCTCAGTTAGTAGTTTAGCTTTGCCCGTCTGTTTATCCATGCCATAGCGGGCTAGAATGGGCGACAGCAGCTTGCAGTGATAGTTTGACAGGCCCATAACTTTCACCAGCTCCGTGTTCTTTCTAGGGGGCCCCGCCCCACTGACTCCTAGCAATGCGTTCCGCAGCAAATTGTGCAGCACCAAGTCTGGATCAGTCACCTCCTCCACTGCCAGCAGCTGCCGCTGTTCATGACGCTGCCCACAGTCCGTGCACTCGATGCTCCCGCTGCTTAGAGGCCCGTGCGCCGGAAAAAACAGGCGCGCCTGACACTTGGGGTCAGGACAAGTGCCCGAGAAGATACGCCGGTCCTTCTTCTTCGGGACCAGCGTTGCCACTGGCTGCTGCTCCTGCTGAGGCGGCTGAGACATCGCTTCGTGCCTCCTCCTCCTTTGCCTGCCTGCGGTTGGTCTCTTTTTTCACTTCTTTCGGTACGCACCCCCTCACAGCTTCATCCCTGCTTTTCCACCAGCACGCACAGAACCTGACAAAACTCGCCCTCTTCTTATTACTCGGGTCAAATCCAGCAGCGAACACGTAAACCTCCGGTACTACCGCTTACTGCCTCTTCACTACCGTGGCCGTTGCCCGCGACGTAACGGCCTTTCCCCTCCCTCCTTCCATGCAGACGGCGCAAGCGCAACCGGCTAAGGCAGATTGGAATTGTAGTTTTCTTTTCCAAGGAAACCAAGCGGCGTGGTATCGAATGGGGGTAGTTGGAAACTACTACTACCGGCATGCAACACCGTACAGGAAAAACTCGAGAGAGGGAAGAGAGAGATAATGTTTTTCAACAAAGACGACTGGGAAATGTAGTGTTTCCGTTTCAAAAACATTAGCGCTTCTATGAGAATGGAAACTGAAATGAATGTTTCCTAGAATGCCTTGCTGTTGTCTCGTGATTTTTACGTTAATCATAATTTGATGTGAAAAAGTTGTCTAGTGCGGGGGAAAAAACATTCTTCTCCTCGTCAGTCGATGTGAAGGATATCTAAACCGGGTTAACTGTCTTCCCAATGTAAGGATGATTGTGTTATCACTCAAGAACTGTTTACCGAATTCAGCAGTCACTATTAAGGCAAAGATAATTTTTATACTATCTTTTGTGTGTTTTAGTTCCAGTATTTATTGCAGTTCCCATCAGAAATATATATTATATATAGGTACTCAGGAAACAGTTGATGAAGTAAATTGTAGTCAATCAAAGCATATGCAATAATATGTTAATCTTGCCACAGAGAAATGCCACAAAGCTTTTTATTAGATTGATAAGCAGTGTAGGGTAGCAATGAAGGCCTTAGGAAAGATATTTATTTGTATCCCACCTTTATTGTTTTTACAAATGACTCAAAGCAGTGAACGTATCCAATACATCTTCCTCCTATTTTCCCCACAACAACCCTGAGTTGGGCTGAGAGAAAGTGACTAGGTCAAGGTGACTAGGACAAGATCACCCAGCTGGCTTTCATGGCTAAGGTAGGAGGGTTTCCCATTTTCTAGCCTATTGCCTTAACCACTAAATCAAGCTGACTCTCTATTTAGATGTCATAATGTGTCTATATCTACAAAGAACAGAATCATGCTTTCTCTGCGCTGTTATGGAAGTGAAAATTGGATTTTGAAACAGGATAGAAAAAATATTGATGCTTTTGAACTTTGTTGTTAAAGAAAACTCAAGAAAATCACAGCTAGCCAAGAAAATAAACATAGATTATAGAAAAGGTCAGTCTAGAGTATTCACTCAAGGTATACCTAACCAGGTGCAAATTATCATATTTTAGAGCAGGGGTGTTAAACTGCCGGCCTGCGGGCCAGACGCATCACCAGGAAACTGCGCCCATCCCATTGCTGGCAATGGGGAAAAAGCTCCGATACGTTGCGCGACATCATGTGACGTCTTGAGTTTGATATGTCTGTTTTAGAGGCATCGTGCAAAGACCTAGCTCTTTGAGAAATCTACAAAGATAGGAAAGATGGGAGGATAGAGAAAAGGGAGAACCAGAATCAAGATTGAGGGACTTTATTATAATAGCAATTGGTGCACAATGGAAGATTTGGAGGACCATGTTGAGAACAGATGGTCCTGGAAAAAAATCTATGAAGTTGCTGAGAGTTGACACTAGCTTGATGATACACATTCAGTTAATTAATATATTCCTACTTATACATTTTACATTCAATTAAGATTATTCCCTCTAATCAAAGATTACAATCAATCTTATATCAGAGTTGATAATCAATACTTATTCATCTCTGTTCAGTTCAAAATCCTTAGCAAGCCTTGAAACTATAGATTTAGATGTTATTTGTTGGAACTGAATGCCAAACAGAAAGCCATCCTTGAAGATATTTTCTTAATCTTACATTGGCTTTTTTATGGACATTACTAAGCCAAAATGGTTTTTCTTTCAAAAGCTGCCATTGGTGTCAGTGTTATGGGAATTGTTTTGAATAAATTAGGTTAGGAATGGGCAACTTTGTTAGATAAACATCAGTGGAACCAGAAATAGTTTGATGGGATATATTTTTATCAAATATTAACTACAAAGAAAAAGCCAATATCATGCATTATGAAGGAATTGGAAAGTATTTTTTTCAAAGTAATTTTAAAAGGGATGTCATGAAATGGCTTTCAAAAATATTTCAGATGGAGTTGTTTTTTGCTTTTTCAATTATGTTTCTCCATATATTTGACAAATCATAATGTTTTGCAACAACATTGTGAATTTAGTTAGATGCATAGCTTTAGTTCAAGATTCAAGAGATCCCATTTAAGCTTTTTCCACTTTCAGTATTTCTCCATCCTATGCAACACCCAGAAATGTAGAGTTACTGTTTGCATGCTATCCTTTTTAACTTGTTTTCTTTAGTTTCTTTTACTTAAAAGATTTTTTACTTTTGCAAACTTTGTGTTAGTTCTTCAAAGTCTTTTGATTCATCCCTCTTATTATGTGTGTTAATATAATTTATTAATTAAAGACTGCCCTTCCCATCTGTGCTCACCACTTGTTGGCTGGGAATTATGGAAGTTTAACAGATTTGGAAGAATCACACTGGAGAAGGCTCAGCATAGTACTGGCAGTGTTACTTGTGGTGTTATCGCTGGGTCTCTTTTGGCTTATTTCTTTTGTCAGAAGCTAATGAATACAAAGTGACTGCAAAAATGTTTGTTTCCTTCACTTGCAGGAAGCAATTCATTTATCCTGAGGCATCTGAGTTTTTCACAAATGAAACCAATTCAGAGTGTCATGGCAATGTGGCCATTTGCTTTAGCAGTATCTAACCCAGTTTGCCTGGAAATAATATATTTCTTTGTAGGATAGCAGAGATACCGTTCTAGATAACAGAAGGATTAGACATAAGCTGCTATAAAAGAGTTATAATTCACTTGCCAGTGTTCACACTATGCACTCGAGGGCCTTCATTCTACTCTTTATTCACACACAGAAAAATAGTTATTAACCTTATCAAGGCTATTTTAAACACAATTAACGCACAACTAACTCTGAGCATAGTGGTACTGTATTAAGAACAACAATATGCCACAACATGTATCAATGCAAGCTACTTAATAGAAATATGACAAACATGAATATGGTATGTGCAGGTAAGGTATATTATTATAGTCCAAATTCTTCCTTAGAGTTAAATTAAATGTATTAATCAGCAGTCTGAATAGAATAGAGCCAGAAGGGACCTAGGAGGTCTTCTAGTCCAGCCCCCTGCTCAAGCAGGAGAACCTATACCATCTCAGACAGGTGATTGTCTAGTCTCTTTGAAGTCTCTTGGGGAGAAGTGATCACGCAATATTGGAATTCAACATTATGGAAGCACAAGCAATAGAACACAGTCAAACTAGAGTCTTGGACTTTAAGAGAGCTAATTTCAATAAACTTAGAGAGAGCTTGGGAAGGATTCCATGGATGAAAATCCTCAAGGGGAAAACAACTCAAGAAACTTGGGAAATTTTGAAAAGTGAGATAATAAAAGCCCAGTCTAGCACAATACCAACAAAGAAGAAAAATAACAGCTCTCAAAAGAAACCAGCATGGCTGCATAAAGAACTCTCTGATAAATTGAAAGATAAAAAGGACAAGTATAAAAAATGGAAAGAGGGGCACATAACTAAGGCAAAATATCAGCAAATAGCCCGAGCCTGCAAAGACGAAGTGAGGAAAGCTAAGGCTCAAAATGAACTAAGGCTTGCGACCAAAGTCAAAAATAACAAAAAAAAGCTTCTTTCAACATGTAAAAAACAAGAAAAAAGTTAAGGAAATGATTGGTCCATTAGTGGGGGAAAGTGGCAAGAAGGTGACAAGCAACAGGGAGAAAGCAGAACTATTTAACTCGTTTTTTGCATCTATCTTTACACAAAGGGAAAAAACAGTCCAACCTATCAAAAACAGTACCATAAAAAACAGATTAGAAACACAAGTTAAGATAGGCAAGAAAATGGTAAGTGAGCACCTGTCCAGCCTAGACGAGTTCAAATCACCAGGACCAGATGGATTACACCCCAAGGTTCTCAAGGAACTGGCAGATGTGATCTCAGAACCACTGAACTATATTTTTCATAGATCCTGGAGCACTGGGGAACTACCAGGACTAGAAAAGAGCTGATGTAGTTCCCATCTTCAAAAAAGGGGAAAAAATCAATCCAGGAAACTACAGACCTATCAGCCTGACCTCAATACCTGGGAAGATTCTGGAAAAGATAATCAAGCAACGAATCAGCAAACACCTAGAGGCAAACAAAGTTATTACTAAAAGCCAACATGGGTTTGTCAAAAACAGATCATGCCAAACAAATCTTATTGCATTCTTTGACCAAGTGACAAAATTAGTAGACCAGAGGAATGCTGTGGATATAATTTACTTGGACTTCAGTAAGGCATTTGATAAAGTAGATCACAACCTACTACTTGATAAGATAGAAAAATGTGGGTTAGACAGCATCACTACCAGATAGATTCGTAGCTGGCTGACTGGCCGTACTCAGCGTGTGGTCCTCAATGGAACTGCATCTACATGGAGGGAAGTGTGTAGAGGGGTGCCGCAAGGCTCTGTTCTAGGCCCAGTGCTCTTCAACATCTTCATCAACGATTTGGACACTTGGAATACTGCATCCAGTTTTGGTCACCACGATGTAAAAAAGATGTTGAGACTCTAGAAAGAGTACAGAGAAGAGCAACAAAGATGATTAGGGGACTGGAGGCTAAAACATATAAGGAACGGCTGCTGGAATTGGGTATGTCTAGTTTAATGAAGAGAAGGACGAGGGGGGACATGATAGCAGTGTTCAATATCTCAGGGGCTGCCACAAAGAAGAGGGAGTCAAGCTATTCTCCAAAGTGCCTGAAGGCAGAACAAGAAGCAACGGATGGAAACTAATCAAGGAGAGAAGCAACCTAGAACTAAGGAGAAACTTCCTGACAGTTAGAACAACTAACCAGTGGAACAACCTGCCTCCAGAAGCGGTGAATGCGCCAACACTGGAAGTTTTTAAGAAGAGACGGGACAGCCATTTATCTGAAATGGTAGGGTTTCCTGACTGAGCAGGGGGTTGGACTAGATGACCTCCAAGGTCCCTTCCAACTTTATTATTATTATTATTATTATTATTATTATTATTATTATTATTATTATTATTATTATTATTATTATTATTATTATTATTATTATTCATCTTCAAAGTAATAATACAAATCCCTGTTTTGCGTTCTTTTGTGAATACATTCAGTGATCTCAGGAAATAAGGATTCTATTACCTCTGAATGTTTGTTTTCATCTAGATTACTTCTTTTCCTTGTCCTCCCAACTCCCACTCTGCTACTTTTCTGTTTTACGCAATATAATCAAGAGAAATAGCTGGCAGTTTTTGTTACCAGGACTCAAAAGAGCCAAGTATTCCATTAGGAAATTATGAAGTGAGTGGCTGAATCTTCTCCCACCCCCAAGAATGTAAATAAAGGGAAGCATTCTCAAAAGTGCATCTAAAGACAGGCCTCCAGATAGTAGTTTCTCACTTTTGTGTCAAGTGTCCAGCAAGAGAAAAGACAGTATCTTGAAGACAGAAAAATGTCTCTATAATCAATCATTTTAATAGTTGTAACTGTGCTGTGGCAGGTGCAGATGTTTCATTACCAAGCTAGACAGCATTATAGTGAGAGGGAGAGTGGGGTTTATTTGCTGTTTATATGCTGACTGTTTGAGGTATATTAGATGGTAACAGAAAAGTATATATTTTTATATATTAGATTCATCACCAAGTAGTTTGGATCTAGGAACCTTGTGGAATATTCTGTATATGTATAACTGAATGTTGATCCATTGAGCATGATGATTCTTCATTTCATTAGTATTCACACGTCCTTTTTCCCCAAAGGACAAAACATTTCCCTTACGGATCTCAATTCATTTTATGTGAAATCAGTAAGCAATAATTTAATAAACTATGATTAAGCAAAAAAAATAGTGTGTCTAAAACTTAATTACTGTATCTCTGAGCCATTTATTTAATTGTGAAGTGCCAATCTGGCAGTCAATATGGGATAAAAGCTAAGTATAAATATATTTTATAAATTAGAATATACCACCCTTATCACTTTGAATCAGTTCAGATCATTTATTGTAGTCCATGACCAAAAATCAAATTAACGTAAAGAATTTTATTATCACAACTTATAAGCAATTTGTATCAGGTAGTTAATAAACTGAAAACAGTTATACAATTTTATAATAATCAACAGCAATAGTAGACACACTGGAAAATAATAAAAAGAATTAGATAAATTTCCAGATTTCATCATTTATTTGCTAGTAGCATTTATTTGCTATAAAGCAGAATTTGGCAACTGTAAAAATATTATCATGATTAAAATTATGAAGAAAATCGATATATAAAATTTACCTGATTTACAACAAACTTACCTTGAATTGGAATTAGCATATTACCCAATCCACATTACACCAAACTTTTGTTTTAACTGTATAAAAGAGACCATTTTGAGAGAGTCAGAAAGAAAGTTGGGAAAAGCTAGCAGAGTGAAGAGGTGTTGTCTTAAGCTCTCTTTCCTGTTTTTCAGCTTACTAATTGAGATCACCTTCAAAAGCTTTCCTCTGTCCCTACAACTAAGAAACCAGCTTTACCTTTGAGCAGTGACACAGCTGCTTTAGGCAGCTCATTTTGCATGGCATGAAACCATTATGTCTTAATTATTACTGTATCCTGCAAGAACAATAAATGGGGAAGAACTTTTGAATATTCTGCTTCAGATGCCAAAGCACCCAAACTAGGCTTATATATTATCCAGTTTGATTTAGGGAGAGAGCGTCCACCTCATGGTACAGATGTTCTTTGGTCAGCACTACTGAGTAAAGTACAGTAGGTGGGGCGAAGAACTTGTAGAAATATAATATTTATGGGTCTTTCCATCTAAGAAGTAGCTTGCCGTGTCTAGGCCCTGGACCTAGAGAAGGAGCAAGTGAAAGACTTTGGTTTATGGATTCTGAGATTATTAAAAGAGTACTATTAGTCAAGTCCTAGATGGAATGTTCGAGGAATGATCAGCAAGCAAAACGCACATACTGTATTTTAGATACATGATGCCAGAAGATGATGGACTAGAAAAAATATACTGGCAAGGTTAAGGAAAATACAAGGGAAAGACAATGGTTAAGCTGAATGATATGGATCAAAGATTAATGTGTTGTCCTTGGAAGAGGTACTAGCTATTATTAAAGACGGATCAGAATGGTGAGCATTTGCCAACAGGAGTTGATCCCAATTCAATTATAATAAAACAAATGAATAGGTGCCTTTATATGTTGCTTGCAATTTTGTTTTTAAATGGTCTCTCTGGATAATTTAAATTGTCAGCTGTTTTTCTGGTGCTATTTAATGTAAACTGCCTTAAAATATATGTAAACAGATTGTTGTTGTTAGTCGCGAAGTTGTGTCCGACCCACTGCGATCCCATGGACAACGTTCCTCCAGGCCTTCCTATCCTCTACCATCTTCTGGAGTCCATTTAAGCTCACGCCTACTGCTTCAGTGACTCCATCCAGCCACCTCATTCTCTGTCGTCCCCTTCTTCTATTGCCCTCAATCTTTCCCAGCATTAGGCTCTTCTCCAGTGAGTCCTTCCTTCTCATTAGGTGGCCAAAGTATTTGAGTTTCAACTTCAGGATCTGGCCTTCTAAAGAGCAGTCAGGGTTGATCTCCTCTAGGACTGACCGGTTTGATCGCCTTGCAGTCCAAGGGACTCGCAGGAGTTTTCTCCAGCACCATAGTTCAAAGGCCTCAATTCTTTGGTGCTCAGCCTTTCTTATGGTCCAACTTCCACAGCCATACATTGCAACTGGGAAAACCATGGCCTTGACTATACGTACTTTTGTTGACAGGGTGATGTCTCTGCTTTTTAGTATGCGGTCTAGATTTGCCATAGCTTTCCTCCCCAGGAGCAAGCGTCTTTTAATTTCTTGGCTGCAGTCCCCATCTGCGGTGATCTTGGAGCCCAGGAAGATAAAATCTGTCACTACCTCCATTTCTTCCCCATCTATTTGCCAGGAATTGAGAGGGCCGGATGCCATGATCTTGGTTTTCTTAATGTTGAGTTTCAAGCCAACTTTTGCACTCTCCTTCTTCACCCGCATCAAGAGGCTCTTTAGTTCCTCTTCATTTTCTGCCATTAGAGTGGTATCATCTGCATATCTTAGGTTGTTGACAGATTAGGTATTTATAAATGAAAAATAAAAAATGTGAGACAATGAATTCTTAGCCTCCTGTCATTTTTTATTTCTGCTGAGGTTACTGTGATTTTTACAGTAATTGCTGATACTGTATGTCTCAGTTTTGGGTTAATGTCATGGTTCCGATAGACGAAACTGGTAAAAGAACTTCAAGGCAAGAATTCTTTCTTAAAGAACATTTTATTATGAAACATGACAGTATGAAGCTATTCTACGATGAATGACGGACTTACTGCATTTTGCCTATGGTCCTTGACGGTGCCTACCATACTAAAAACACACAGATAAAAAAGAAGATACCAATTTCCCAGGCTCTGAACCTGAACTACTTCGCAGCACTTTCTGCTTTTGCCAAAAAGCAGAAATCCTTCGGCGTCGCAGGTATCCGCCAGGGGGCGAGAGGTCCTGCCGAGTTCGTGTCAAAGTCACATGAATCCAACGTTGGAACGCGTCCTCGAGTGACCCTGGCACGGCTCTTGCACTGGGAGAAAGAAACCTCATGGCGTCTCTGGCTGTTGTTCCCACAGCAGCCGGAGAAGGAGCCGTCGCAGCCGCCACCACCTCCCAGTCCCGTGCAAGGGGAAAGAGGTTCGTACGTAGGGCAGGATTTTGCTGGCCTTTTGTCCCGCGCTGACCAGAAGCCGCGGTGAGCGAAAGCTTCGGGCGGGAGAGCGGCGGCTGGTCAGAATCACCCCCAAAGGGTGTAGAAAGCAGGCTCCACCCTGCGCAGGCACGGGGCTAGGGAGCGATTGGGCGCGTCTCTCCTACAAACTAGGTAAGGGACGACTCCCCGGGTTACGGCGGCTATCTCACGACCGCGGGGGGGGGGGAGGAATATCTCTGCCTGGGGTCGGGAACCCTCGTCAAGCCGAGAAGCGGCCGGACTCGCATCGGGTGGTTTGTATTTGAGCCGCGCGCTCTCGGGTTACCACGTCAGTAGAAAAACAGCCCCAAGCGGCCAGTCGCGCGCAGTAAAAAATCGGAAGAAGGAAGCGAGCGCGATGTCAGCTTGAAAACGCTACAAGTCTCTTGTGGTAAGCAAGCATGCTTTGGGCTGGGAAAGAGGAAAGAAGTTAGGTCGCAACTGAGTTTATCTGCAGGTCTCGCCCCTGGTTTGCTTGCTTTTGAGGAAGCAGGTAAAAAAAATCCTGGTCAGGACCGAGTATTTAATTTTCGCTGTGTCTGAGGATTTTAATTGTTCAAAATTTCCCGCACGCCAGTAAGATAATTCCGTTGGTTGAAAAGAAGTAGAACTCTCTGTAAATGCTGAGTGATTTTTTCACTGCTAAACAAGTCTCAGCAGTTAGTGATGCAAGGTATTTGATTTTTTACTGACCCTTGAAACCCATTTAAGTATATATTCGACCCTACAACTCCTAAGTGTGTTTTTCTTTTCTTTCAGCTGGTGCTCTGTATAAAAGACTATTTTTAAAAAATGATACTACAGAATGGATTTTGAAAAGTTGCCAAGGTAAGAAAAAAAGAGAAGATCTGTCATAACAAGTCTGACAGGCTTTAACTGGGATACTTGTAGCCCTAGGAAATATATTTGTCTATGTCAATATTACACTATTGCACTAGCAGAAAGGAATTTGGTTTAGGTAAGAAAAAAAATATACAGTACATTCTGTATGTGCAATACAGAAAGGTATATTGACAATTATTTTGTAAATATATTTCCACATTTATGCTTTCTGATTAATTGCCAGATATAAATTATGCTCAAATGAGCTCTAGCCTTTTTGTTCAGGTTCTTTTTGACAGTTGCTAGAAACAAATTAATGTATGGGATCAAGAAAGAGAATTCTAAAAGAAACCAACTTTCCTCTGAAGCATAAATACAAGATTATATTACTGAACTTTAGTTTTGAATTTCTTGTGTGTTTAGAATTTATGGACATTTTGAATTTTGAGATGGCTATTTACAGAATATGGCACTAATATTTTAGACACATTAAAATAAATAGTGTAGAAGCTACTCATGACTTCATTTTATTTTTTTACCAATAGCTTTTCTAAATATTTCCAGTGATAATTATGCAGGTAGTAAAGTAGCGGGTACAGACAGAAGTTTCTTAAGGCATATTTTAAAAGAGACTTGTAATTGGGAATCCATAGGAGTCTCTGTCAGAGTACTGTTTTCTGCATGTCTTAAATTAGTTGTCAGTAATTGGGGGGGGTTTACAGACATCATAATAAAATATTTCATATTTCCTACTAACTGTATTTGTCATATTGAGCTTATAAAGTATTCAGAAGCGAAATGTTTACATTTCTGCTGAGCTCTTTTTGAATTAATGTTGAAGATGTGGCAGCTGATAGAGTGCTACCAACCAAAATATAATCTACAGCAGACATGTCAAACTTGTGACATCACGAGACGTATCGGGACGGTTTTGCCATTGCCGGCAATGGGGTGGGCGCAGCTTCCGGATGACGCATCCGGCCCGTGGGCCGGCAGTTTTGACACCCCTGATCTACAGCTATTAAGAATAGTTTAATGCTAATTTTATCACTCTCCGGTCCTTCAAAAACAGTATGAAATTAACTCATAGTCAATACAATTGCTGCCAGATTTAAAATGCTGAGAAATCCATAGCTGACCAATTAAATTCTACAAAAATTGGTATCCAATCAATGCCCCACCCTGATCCATTTTTAATTTCTTTATCTTGTATCCCCAAAATCTAAACAATTGCTACTGTGGAGAGAGGGTGTAAAGTTGCCAAGGTGCTATCACCCTGTTGCACTTTGAACTCCTGTAAAATAATGATACCTCAGGAAAATGTTAAATGGGTTGGACCACTGCAGGGAATCGGAAGAGAAAAACTTGTGTCTAGAAATTGGGAGGGAGAGGGACAGATGAGTTTCACTAAGGGAAATTAGCCAATCCACAATTTCCCCAGAATTTCATTGTCTAGAAAGGTTAAGTGTAATCGGAAACGCACTGTAACTAATAAATGAAGATAATGGTATATAGTTAAAAAAAACCAAAAACTAATGAGTAATGAACAAGCCTTCACATTCTTTACAACTTTTCATCAAATAAAAAAAGGCAAGTGAAAAAAGGAGGTGGCTGTGTCAATGAAGTAGCAATAAACAATGCATTTAGGTACAGGTCACAATGGCAATTGTGACTAGAATTGCTGTTGCTAAGTGACATGGTAGTAAAATGCAACATTATGGGTACCTTGACTTATGATCACAATTGAGCCCAAAATTTGTTGTTAAGCAAAACAGTTGTTAAGTGAGTTTTGCCTCATTTTATGATCTTTCTTGCCACAGTTGTTAAGTGAACCTCTGCAGTTAAGTTAGTAACATGGTTATTAAATGAATCTGGCTTCCCCATTACCACTTAATTCAGGGCCTTTGAAGTTCAAACAGTCATTGAATGAGAGGTATGACATTGGACCATCTGTATAGTGTAGCTCTAAGACTGTCCAAGAGAAATTTGCAATCTTGCAGTTTTCTTGGAAAGATTATAGAAGTGGTTTGCCATTGTCTGTTTCTTCGGGTTGAGAAAGAATGACTGGCCCAAAGTCACCCAGCTGACTTTGTGCCTTTGTGCAGGACTAGAACCCACAGTCTCCCAGTTTCTAGCATGGTGCCTTAACCACTATACCAAACTGACTATTTAAAATAGATGTCTAAAACAATACCATGTAAAAAGGCAACTTTAGAACAACAGCATGTTCATACAATCACATGCTAATACTTTTCAGTTGTCTCTAGTTGATTTTTAAATTTAAATTTTTAAATATACTTTTAAATTTAAATTTAAACATCAATAAAAGGCAAAATGGCTAACATTAGCATGTGATTATATAAATATGGTATTATTCTAGAGATGTATTTTTACAGTGTCCTCCAACAAATTTGCCATGTTCTTTCCTTTACTATCCAAGTACTTAAATGTGACTTAATTCATGATTCTGCAATTCTGCACAAATAATTTATATGACTTCTGTCAATTCAATCATATGTACGATACGCATTGCATTAATGCTCAAACCTACAGAGCCAGCAGTGGTTAAATCCGAGTAATCTAGGAAACAGCTCACTGTGCACAGGAGTGGGCTGTAGGAGAATGAAATTACCTTAAGAGGTTTATTGTATAATGAATTATTTCTGCTCTGTTCTTGGTGGATGAGGCAATCTTTTAGTTCCCCTAGGAGTAAACAAAGTCTTTACCTCTTATTACCTTCCAAAGGACAACATGTAACTGACTACTGATTTTCTGGGAAGTACAAAATATGTTTTGTTGTTATAAAAAATAAAATGAAAGGGGCATGTTTGCATGTGAGTTTTTAAAGATTAGTAAAACTAGTGACACAGTTTGAGTTTCTTAGGACGAAATATTTCAGAAAGTCAAAACCTAACATTAGTCCTTTGTTTATAAAGGATGACTGGGAAACTTTCAGCACATATAAAATAGAAGTAGAATCTGAAATAAGCTGAGAAATCTTAGTCTCTCCTGTTACATTGAAGTTACTATTCTGTTATATAATATTACGTGACTCCTCGGACCTAAATAAGTTCTAAGCTGATATCTCTATGAGATCAATTGTGTTCTGATAGTAAAAATTTTCATGGTTAATGGTTATTTGAGCTGGGATTCAACTTTATCATAAAACAGGCACTGTGGTTTTCTGTATAGTTTTCCAAGGTGTAATGAAATAAGATACCAAAGAATGGATATGGGTATTTGCAATTAAATTGTAAAGTGGATATTACTGCTATTAGTACTGAATTTTTAAAGTATTAAATGTTTTGCAGTTTTATTGCCTGTGGGTTCATTCTCTCTTAAAAATACCTGTGAAGTAATTACTAACCTAAGACTGTCAACAATTTCTCTATTTACGAGTAAAGTTATTTTGATACTAGATCAGTGATGGCGAACCTTTTAGAGGTCGAGTGCCCAAACCACAACCCAAAACCCACTTACTTATCGCAAAGTGCCAGGGCATTGTGGTGCCCTCAGGGGGGGCATGGGGTGTGGCCCACTGGGTGGGCGTGGCTGGGGTGGGCATGGCCACCTCGATGCTGCTCATGGGGGGACGCCTGTGGGGGCCAGGCAGGGTTGGGGGAGATCCAGGGGGTCTCTGGTGGGTGGGGCGGTGGGCAGGAGGCCCAACAGAGATGGGGGAGGCATGCAATCCTAGCTGGGACTGGGGGGCCATGGTGCCGATGGGGATCCAGCTTTCCCTGCTCGAGGTGGCCTTTGGCTTGCTGGGTGTGGGCGTGCTCTACCACCTCTACTCGAGCTTGCTATCTGGCCGCTTCGCCTCCTTTGTGCTGGGTGCGGCTGCTGCCCCAGGCGGCAGCAGCAGCCTAATGGACCTGTGCAAGCTGCTGGCAGCGGCGGCACACGTGCCCACAGAGAGGGCTCTGAGTGCCACCTCTGGCACGTGTGCCATAGGTTCGCCACCACTGTACTAGATCCAATCATAAATTGGATTATAAGTATTCTGAATGCTGACCTGGAAATATGTTCTACTAAATATGGTGAAGCTTATTTATGATCAGGTTTGAGCTGTAAAAGAGACCATATATATAGGATTGGGATAAATACAATAGGAATTCAGATTTTCTACAGTCTTGCTCAATTTATGATATGGCCAGAGATAATTGCAACATTTTGCTGTTTTTAAAGAGTGGTTGTGACATTTCTGGGAAGTGAAACAGCATTGAAAAGAAAGAAGTGACAGGAGTTAGACAAAAGACCCTTGAAAAGTACTACTAAGCATTCTTGCATTATAAAAGGAAATGGTGACTTAGTATTAGTACATGGAAACAGAAGGTTTTAGTACATGGAGAACTAACCAAAGAAATCTTTTAGAGACTGTACCATACAACTAAAGAATTTGTCTCACATTTGTTGTAATGTTATAGAGGTTGATAAAGTACCGAAACCATATATCAATGCATCCAGTTAAAATGGCATCTGGTGGCCTTTGCTGCATTAAGGAAGATCTCTATGACCGTGGCTCCCCTGAAAACAATTTTTTGAGTATGATTTACTCCAGATATATTGGAATTGACTGTCAGAATTCCCTCCTGACTTGGTACACAAATCTGGAGGGCATATGTGGGAGAAAGTTGTTGGTTTTTAATTGGTCAAATTATTATATAATCCATGGCAGGCAGATTTTCTGTTTTCGTAATTTTATTTCTTTTGTTCAGATAATTATTTTGGAGGCAGTGTCCCAAACATGTCAGAAACTCTGAGAACAACTCTGGAGGCAAGCTTTTGTCTTGTTCTCAGAATTCTTCATGCAGTTGAAAAATATCAAATAACATGCAGTAGGTTAATGTAAAGTCGCCTTAATGTGTGCACCTGGTGCTGCTGGTTTTGAAACCCAAATTCATTTATAAGGTAGGAGTTTCATTCAAATCATTAGAATTCACTGAATAGATTAGGCTGCTGACTCACACCAGGAAGTCAAGATAGAACAAATCCCCACAGAGATACTAATTTGTAGTGCTTGGTGTCTGAAGGTGGTTTTACAGGGATGTGGCTGCTTTGTAGCTCTAGAGCTGAAGCAGGTCTCAAAGGAATCAACAGGAATGAATGACAAAGAAACTGAGTGTCAATAATTAAACTAATAGTGCTATTCTGAGACCTATCAAGACTGAAATATTCACTAAGCAATCTTAGTTAAAATTCCATGTGGTTATAGTGGTTTCCTTCCCCAAAAGGAAGATAACCCTAAATTTAACAAGTATTCCCAAGGAAAAGTATGTATGCATAGAGAAAAATCTGGTCCAAAGCCCTTTTTCTCCATCTTGCCAAATTGGTAACTTTTGCAGAAACTTCATCTGCCATTAGGAAAATCAGGAGAGAGGGAAAGTGATTATTTCAAGCTAATTGCCTATAAACAATATATCCCACTTATAAACTGAATTCTCATCTGCAAATTTCATTTATTCTCTTTCCCATACACTTACACTACAGACATATACTGTACATATGTTTGAAGGCACACATGTGTATACATAACACTTCTTCATTTCTTGCCAGAAACAGCAAAAAAATCAAACTCGAATCAAATTTTATATTGCATTTCAATTGTAGGCGACCTTGTGTTGAGAAAGAAATATCCTTATTTTCAATCATTTGGGGGATGTTGTAATGTTAGATGACTAGGATATTTCATGCCCATGCCTTCATTTATTGCCAAATACCACTATATTTGAAAACAAAGCCTGTCTTCAGTCCAAGGTTTAGGCTAGCATGACTATGAATCCCAGAATTATTCTACATGTGGGTGAAAACAGTGCTGTGCTTGTATTCATAAGAGTGGAAGAAAGCTGCTCATTGCAAAAGCTATCTCTGCTGAGCAACTCTTTCTAATCTTGTTTTCAAATATATTATTATCCTTGTAAACCAAAAAGCAGGTGATAGTGCTAGTATAACACTACATTTGCAGTAAAGTCTATTTGAATCTGAAAAAGAAATTGTTGGAGCATTGGAAACTAATCAGTGAGATCATTAAGTTTATTTATTTATATTTCATGTTTCATTTGTATTTAGGCTATTCCTCAACTGGCTCTGAAATCTTGAAGGAATTTGTTTCGAGAAAATGATGTAGATCTATAGAGTTCAATGAGGTGGGAAAAACAGGTAGAATTTTGCCGCATCCTTAACATTTCCATTATATTAATGTGAAGATGAGAAAGCAATTGTTTATTACACATAATTGAAACCACTTTTGGCAGTCTACATTATTCTGCCTGGCTTCATCTATTGATCCAAATTGCAAGAACTGGACCTTCTCTTAAGTATTTTATTTAATTGCTTCCATTAGGGACATGAGAAAATCTTTTGTAGATTGTTCCTAAAGTATGGAATGTTATTATTTGGATTTTGTATGTTTATTTCCATTTGTCTATTTCTGTCCAACCTGCATGCAAGGTATATTATTATTTGAGGATTGATTCACAATTAACTTGATAGCTTATATTTGAAATATTTACAAGATAAAACAGTCCACGCATCTATTTAAATATTGGGATTAAGTGATGGAGCACCTGTATATATTTAAATCAAATGTCTTACCCTGTAACATGGGAAGAAAATAGCACATGTGTTTAAAGACTTTTTCTCTCTTTTGCTTTGTATATTTATAGCATACACACAAATAAATACATAGGTATATAGTTGTATGTGATTTCAACCGATGTGATCCTGGAATAGTATGAATTGTCCTGTGTTTGCACTGAGCTCCATTTCTTTACGTTTAAGGCTGGGCAAGTTGAAACTTTTTTTCTGCTCTAGCTGTAAGTGTATTTTTATATGAGAATATTATAGATAATTACATAGCAGACTGTATGCCTATTTTTTATAGATTAGAAGTAATTTATTTTTGAAATATTTGGTTAGTTTTGCTCTTCGCAAGTTGGAATTTTGCTGCACAAAGAAATGAATTTCTCCATACGATTTTCTTTCCCTGAACTGTTTATTTTAGTTTCTTTTTAATCTGCCAGAATCATCAAATGTCTTGGCCTGTTATTTGATACTTACATTTTATCATTTGGTGCTTAAATTTTAAATGCAGGAGGATTATTGTTTGTATTTAGAGCAATAGCCTGCGTTTGTCAAAGATAAGCCTACTCCCGGGATAAAACAGAGGCCCTTTAAATCTTTTTATAAATGAGATTATTTATTTATTTATTCCAACATGTTTAAACAGAATCTCCAAAATCTAAGCTGCTCGGCACATCTGAAATCCTCTGAGCAAATCTAACTCTGATTCACGGACACAGTCACAAGCCAGGTTGCATAAATATTGTAATTCAGTAGCCAAGTTTTACTTCTGATATTGACAAGCAGTAATTTTATAATGAACTTTAAAATTACTTGAGTATCCCCTGCCCACCTGTGCTTGGCTGTAGTTGTGCAGCTGGGTGGGATAGGGAAGTGATTGTCCCTCCCCCAGTATGTCAACTATTTAAATGATAAATTATGTAAGTATTTAAACGGCCTATGTATCTGTTTTATAAAGACCAGAATTATTTGATTCTGCTAATCTGCCAACATGTTTCATTAAAAAAAACTACCATGGTAATAGTTTGTATCACCTAATACACATTTTAGTTGTTAGCTGATTCAGTTTTCATATTTATATCCTACCCTTTCTGATTAATATAATGATAACATTGAAATGTTTCTATATAAAATGCAAAACCTGTTTTTAAACTGCAAATATTTTTAAAATTATTAGTGATAAATTATCACTATATAAATGTTCTTGTAAATTTGTGGTTTTATTCTGGATATCCTATGAAGAATCTTTATAAGTCTGTGGTTCTCTACAGGATTGCAGTCTGACAGTAAGAAAATTGTTCTTTATTACATAAAATAATGACCAAAATAGTTTTGGATGCAAAGAAAGTACACTCTCTTTGGTAATTCAGCCCCCTGATCTGTAAAATGTAATCTTGTTTTATTTCTTCATGAAGAATGAATAAGCCTACTATCTTTACACTAAAAAATGAATATCTAGTTCCTTATACTGTGATAAGGATTTAAAAATGTGGCAGTTGAATGAAACAATGTTTTAAATCACCCAATGGCTAGAAACAACAAATGAAAATATACACTCTCTAGAAGCTACTGAAACCAATATGCTGCAAGATCTGTGTACACTTGTGTTTAAAATTACTCCTGGATTTCCTTCTTTCTTGAATTATCTACAGAGAACTCTTTAATCTTCCATATAGGGATGCTGCCTTAGTTTGAAATTAATTGTAGACCCCTCTGTACTACAACATAAGCAGTATTGAAGTATTGAGCCAACGTATATCCAACTAACCTATGGTACAGTTTTGACTTTGCAATACTAGAATTATATTGTGGTTTTTTGATATGCTGTGGTGCAGTTTCTTCATTGAAGGGCAGTTTGTGTACCTCCTCTTCCCAATTCCTTAGCTTGAAATCAAGGAAAGTGGTAAGTTCTTGGTTTTGCAGTTCTCTCTCACTAACTCAGACAAAAATTGACAAGTGTTTTGTCAGGTTTACCTTTCAGTACTGGATGAACTGCCCTGAAAGCACCAGACTACAGTATTGGGTTTTGTTTTTCCTTTAGCTCTGCCCTTTCCATTTGTTTTTCCGTTAGAATGAGGATGAGAGCATTTTGTTGTTTGTATGGATCCCCTTCAGCCTGTTTTTCAACTTTGATGTAGGATTTGTGGAAGTGTCCTTAATGACAGAGCTATTTTCTACCTTTGTTCTAAATAAATCAAAACAGTATGGAAATATTGGTGAAAATTTCAATGGTTCTTTAAAAATAATAACACTTCATAGACTCTCTTGTTTATTCTAAGAGTTTACCTGAATAAAACGGTAGGTTTTATAGATTAGGCGAGCCTGAAATGTGATGGAAATCCAACACTTTGTCTGGGTTACAGTGTTAATTGCTATAGCTATTTCATTTGTCATTTCATTTTTTTGTAAAGAGATTACATACCGGTATATGTGTACATAAATTTAGAGCACTTGTAAATTGATATATGTGATGCTGTTCCACCTGTGTGATGTAATTTTAATTGCATTCTTTAAACTGTTTTATTAAATTAAAATAATTGTTTTATAAAGTTAAATTTTCCAAAAAAAATAGTTGAAAGTAAAATGGATCATTGAGATATATAATTGATGAACTGGATGTTAAAATATCCTAACTGGATTTTGAAATGGTTTGACGTAGCCAACACAAATATGAGTGTCTCCACAACAGAAGACTTTTAACACTGGCATTTTAAACAGTCTAAGAACAGTTTTCTTCCTTAAGACAGAAAATCTATACATGTATGTTCATTAGTATACCATCAACAAGCTACATATTTTAAATTAGCAGCTTAAAACTGTACCAGTCTTTTGACACTTACCATGTTTTCTTTTGATCTGTGCATACATTAGGAGCCTATGCATTGGGAATTATTGATTACTGATAAGAAGAGAATTAGAATTAGAATTTTCAAAGGAAAATCCTAGGTTGCTTTAAGACAACATACTATATTTTATATTAGGCAGAAATTAACTCTGAAAAGAATGTTCTGGTTCACATGTTATAGTAAACTATATTGTGGTTTGTTTGGGGCTGCTATGTTGGCCAAGCCCAGCCATGGTGGTTTATAAACCATGTTCATGGTATAGTGTTATACACAAATTCAACTATTATTTTGAGTTACTATTTTTAAGAATACAGCAAAAAAAATAAGCCGACAGTAGCAGGTTGCGGCCAGTCTCCTTTCATCAATGGTAGAAAACAACCCAGCTTGGTTGGTTGGCATATTTTTGCCAGCAGAGTAAGGAACAAAATGTGTTTTCACAGCACATGAGCATGCACAGTGACATCATTATACAAAGCCCACTCTATAAGAGTGTTCCAGCATAGTTATATAAAGGAGGAGTTTATGCAGTGATGTCACTGCAAGGTGATACCTGTCATATCTTGTCCTATTTGCATTGGAAAATATGCAAATAGTCTTAGTAACTCTTCTCCAATTTAAAGATACTGGGCTATGTGGGAAAGAAACGATAAGAGAAGAAATAACATAAACATAATTCTAAGTTTATCATTTTGGAATTCTGTTAGTGAGATTATATTTATTTATTGCTTGACCATAAAACTTCAACCATAAAAATCCACCTTCATTATTCTGTTCTTTACCTGCAATGGTATGAAAATATATGACTATATGTTATTCTTTCACTAGGTTTGTGAGGTTTGTCAGGAACTAGTAGAGCATATAAATATATATAATTATTTCATATTGCAGTTTACATATATGTGGTGACAAATATTTCAGAGTTCTAAAAGTCTGCTATAGAATGTATATTTAGATATTAAAAACATGTTTCTTGTATCTGCATGCATAATATCCAAGTCTTTTTAAAAAATGAATACTCTTGTTCCATATTCACTTTATAGAAATGTGGGCTGGGAGTGAATTTTTAAAGGGGAAAGTCAGATTTTTTGTGCCTTTATGAACCACCTCAGTTCTTGTTGATCCTTTCTAACATTTCATTTTATTAAGGTTTTCATGATGGAATTTAAGTTTACACAAGAACGACTATGTGTTTTAAGTCAATACTGATGATACTTTCTACATCCTGGTGTGGTGGTCTTGAATTTTTGCTCGAAAGCAACATAAAATGGATCTGAAGGAAAGCTGTCCAAGTGTTAGCATCCCTAGCTCTGATGAACACAGAGTGAAGAAAAAAAGATTTACTGTGAGTATAGAAACAGAAAGTGCTTCATTGTAGAGTCAATTTCATATTCTCTTACTTGCTCTGTTTGGAGAGATTTCATTGCTACACAAATGAGAGCAGACAGGCCTAATTTAACCATCTCTCTCAGGTTCCTGCCACAGAGGCCTTTGGCTTCAATTCCAAATCAGCTATATATTCCTATAATCCTATGCTGTTCTCCATTAGGCAGATGAGACCATTCACTTCTGAGTCAACCCTGGTGCAGCACGTATTGCACGAAAGTTTGATTTTAGTCTGCAATGCTGGAGATTTTAATTGCAAATACATTTGAAATATAAATTGGTTAGAAAAGAGGTTATATTGTTATTTGTATAACACTAGAAAACATGATGAGGATGTTTATATTCAATTTTGTATGTAGCAAGAATTGTATTTGCATAGTGTTGGGAAAATGAAAACAATTTGGGAAGAAAGGAGGATCAGGGGAAAAACACTGGATTGTGCAGTATTGAACAGATTTATATTGAAGAAGTTAATGTTAAATATGTGAACCCAGACATGTTGTTTACTAAGCACTAAAGAGTGTAATTGTTAAAAATCAATAAAATATTTTTGTAAAAAAGTGAATACAGTTTCTCCTATTGACTTTGCTTGTTGGAAGCTGGCTGAGAAAATTGCAAATGGCAGTCACATGATCCCAGGATATGCAACAATTGTAAATACATGGTGGTTGCCAAGAATCTGAATTTTGATTCCGTGTCCATGAGGATGCTGTGACAGTGTTATGTGCCATCAGAAATAACTGATTGTAAGTCACTTTTTTGCTGTTGCTGTTGGTCACTAAACAAATGGTTGTAAGTCAAGGACTATCCATAATGACTTTTTATTGGATTTACAAATGAGGATTGCTAAAGCCTTGAAAAAGCCTTTGGAATCGGAAAACAGACCAAATCATATGATAACATTTGAATGAATTAAAGATCAAGATTGCCAGAAATAAAAGGAAGGAATATAAAGTTGGTTTGTTTGACCAATGTTAAAATAAGAGGTGTTTCTATAAAACTTTGCTAACCTTTTAAAGACTTTTTGATGAAACTAGGACTGAAAAGTTGATGATTTATGGATTTGCATATAGATAAGGGATTATGACTAGATATATTTGTTTGCAACCTTATAGGGTGTAAAGAGCTATTAAGTTAGTTTATACGTGTCATGCAGATCAAAAATAACTTCTCTATATATTTCTTTCCTATTTATATTTTTTCTTTTTTTTCTTCCTTTGCACTTTTTATTGTTTTTATTTCTCCTCTCTCTGAGGTTAGTTTGTATTTGCTTTTACTATTGTAATTAAAACTTTCAATAACAATTATAATCTTTTTTAAAAAAACAGGTTATTTAAAACTTAGATCTGATTCCATTTTCCATATGGACATGCCAAACAGAAAGGTTTATGAACTTCAGACTCACTTTTATACCTTCACATATCTGTAAATTGGGGTCCAATCAAATTATTAATATTTAGAATATCCCAGAGCCATAAAAGGATTTCATGATTATGCATACTGTATGATATAGTGTACATAAACAAATTCAGCCTAAAATATTGTCCCATATTTATATTGGCTTTAAACATTTTGATATTCTATGTTGCAGATCAAATTTACTGCACTATTTATTTAAAAATCAGAAATAAATAATACAGAGTCTTTTAAAAATTTCTTTAAATACAAATACATTACATTAGACTATTTCCCTTCTTTGTTGATTTTGGTATTTTATGCTTCTCTGTTCCTTTCATTGTTTCCTGTTCTTCCTTCCCCACCCCATTTCAATAACTTGTTTGAATCTGGTTTTTGTTTTTCGTGTGTAATTTTGACATTGTTTTTTTTTAATTTCATCTATAGAGCAAATTATTTTTATAACTTGAGAGAATTTGCAAATATTTCAGGTTATAAAGATGATGTAATACTCACTTATCACTGTATTTAACTAAATAGCTTCATGAAGGAGCATGATGGCAATAGCATATTGCTTTTTTCTGTTACTGCATTGCAGCCCTTATCTGTCTGAAATAAAATATTAATACAGCCAAAACATCTGGTTTTAGGATAAATCAGATAATTCTCTTAGTATTATAATTCTAAGGTAACTATGGGAGAAGCAGTTGTAATGATTTTGCTTGGAAGAGATTATCTTTTTTCCCCTTGCACGATTTATCTTTGTATAATTAAGCTACGTGTCCTTTTTTCTCCCCTGCAAATCTTTACGATTGGAAGGAGATGAATAAATAAATAAAGTAAGCTGAATTATTTTCTTGAGAACCTGGAGCAAAATTCAAGTCCCATCACAAACAGTGCAAACACTTATAGCAAAGGAATATTACATTAATTAATACTCCCTGGAAAAAAAAGCCCCACAAAAACCTGTACAGCAACAGGAGAGACTATTAGCAGGCGTGAAGGTGATTAGATATTGGGCCCAGCTCTTAAAGGGCATGATGTCAGTAATGTAGTTTGCTATAAACCCAAGCACAGTTCTATAGATAGAATTAGATTCAGACCAAACCTTAAATGTTCTTTAAGATCTTATAGGCCTATTATTAACACTAGCACCATTCAAATTTTACTTAAATGCAACTTTTGCAAAAAAAAAAAAAAACAATAAGAGAAAAGGAGAAGATTCTGGGTATGAGAAAGTAGTAAAAGCCCACATAAGAAAAGAATATGGTTCCTCCTGTCTTTAAAGATGGAACTGTACTGTGGTTATTAAAGAAAGCATTCTAATGTCTTCCAGTTTAACTCCAATAGAAGAGAATATCTGTAGCTGTAGCTCCACAGCTGTGATCTGTGGAGTCTTTGGTGTTCTTCGAGCCTGCTTATTGGCTTGCAATTTGTTTTATTATCCAAATAGGTAACATCAGTGTTAATGAGTATGGGGTTTGCTCTCTGTTTATATATAGTGGCTTGCCCTGCTAGTGTTGGTGGAGGTATAGTTTTCTCTTTGTTTACTGCTTGTTTGTCTAGTGTTAATTCAGGTGTTAATCCTTGTTTATCTGGGAATTGATTGCTGGTCTTTTTATTTCCTTTTTAATATTTTTGTGTCTTTTGAATGGTGTGTAAATGTCATTTTACCTTTATGTGCCTGTTGATGGCTGATTTGTCTGCCAGTTGTGCCAATTGATCTAGTGATAAAGGCACCAGGCTAGAAACTAGAAGATTGTGACTTTTAGTCCTCCCTTAGGCATGAAAGCCAATTGGGTGACTTTGGGCCAGTCACTCTCTCTCAGCTCAACCCACCTCACAAGGTTGTTGTTGTGGGAAAACAGGAGGAAGGAATATTATTGCTACTTTAAGTTGTTTATAAAAATAATAAAGGTGGGATAAACATAAAATAAAATAAAATAAGCACTGACAGAGCAAGCTGCTATATATAAACAATGAGCAAATCCTGCACTCATGAGCACTGCTGATGTTACCTTGTCGAGTAATGAAACATCTGTGAACAATCAAACACAGAAAGCACCAAGGATTCCACATTTTATTAATCTTTGTTTAACCTAGATTGTTAGTAATGTTTCTTAATGCAGATGTTTGGGGGGGGAAAACTGATTACTTAATTCCATACCTCTATACAGCCAAAGTCAAGGTCTTTATTATTACAGCCATAGGCCAACACATAAATTAAACATCATACCTGTATAAATTTGCTGTTGGTTGACTAATTTATAGGAATTGTTTCTCTTAGATTTTATAAATTGATGAGTTCCTGCACATACCTCAGTTTCTTTCATCAAGCATGTCTACAAATCCATTTAGAAGAAAAAATGAATGTATTCAGCAGACCCATACTGGAGAATGCAATCTATTATAGCTGTGCATTAAGTCTTTTGATGAAATATTAAATGGTAATTAAGCAAATGGGATACATATACATAATCCCATACATTTTTATAAAACTTTTTATTAAAAATTGTTTGTATCAACAGGTCTACAAAGTCTTGGTTTCAGTTGGCTCTAATGAATGGTTTGTCTTCAGGCGATATGCTGAGTTTGACAAGCTATATAATACAGTAAGTAGGGAAGTTGTGCTCAAATTAGTTTGGGAAATTCCTCTGAACCAATTTTTTCTGCTATGTTGTTGGTACATCATGACTGAGAATTGAAGTAATCTCTGAGGTTAAATTATATCATATGACTTATGTATTTCAGCTAAGGAAACAATTTCCTACAATGAATTTGAAAATTCCTGCTAAGAGAATATTTGGAGATAATTTTGATCCTGGTAAGCAGATCTCATTTAGTTCTCATTTTATCTTTAAACTGTTTCTGCATCAGTAATTTCAACTTGAATTAAGCATTTTTGAAAGTTTTTTCCCCTATATAACAGTATGTAGAAATTCACACAGAAGAGTATGTGGATATAAATGTACAATAATGTGGTTTATCATTTGAACCAACAGTAGGCAATCTAATTCCCTCCAAATGTTTACAATCCCAACTCAATTTTGTTGTAGCAAGTATGATCAGAGAAAAGGGATTGTGAAAACAGGTTTAAATCAAGGCATTGAACTCTGCAAACACAAGTGCATTTAGCATCAGACTTCTAAAAACAAGGAATGATGCTTAGTACATTAAATTCTGTTTATGGCCATTAGTGCCAATTAGGATATATTCTAATCAATTGCAAAGTTTTGTAATTCTGATAAATATGAATATAAATTCTCCATTAAAGTAGTTCTGTCATCATCCAGAACATTTGTATTTTCACTTGCATATAAATAAGAGTTTTTTATTTATTTTTGAGGTTTTTTTATTTTGAATCTGATTTATTTTTTATTTTATTTTATTTTGAATCTGATGTGCATATTCTGATGTGCAGATTTTGATAATATCAGGGGGGGCTTATATACAACATACCTTGTAGCTGAGAGACATATTGTATATTTTATTCTTATTTATTTATCTGTATCCCACCTTTATTATTTTTATAAATAACTCAAGATGGCAAACGCAACTTCCTGCTTCTATTTTCCCCACAACAACAACACCCCTGTGAGGTGAGTTGGGCTGAGAGAGAGTGATTGGCCCAATCATCCAGCTGGCTTTCACGGCTCAAGAAATAACAGACAGATTGAGTTGCACCCTGTGAATGATAAATTGTGATTAGTTTTATTACTGTAAGCAAAGTTGGGAATAATTCGGTCTTTAAATGAATGAATCTGAATGTAGGTAATCTGCTAAGAACTTATGTTCTCCAGCTTTGTAGTCTGATGCAGGGCTAGAATCAGTAGTCCAAACTGGCATTGTACTGTACTGTACTACTGTACAAGTAGTCTTATATCCATTCATTTAGCTAGCATTTGAAGTTAGAATGACACTGAAAAAAGTAACAACTGGTCCTCATACAACCATTGCAGCATCCACAGTCACATGATCAAAATTTGGATGTTTGGCAACTGGCATGCATTTAGGATGGTTGTAGCATCCTGGGATCATGTGTACCCCATTTGTAGCCTTCCTAGTTGGCTTCTAATAAGCAAAATCAATGAGGGAAGCCAGATTCACTTAATGAACACATGATTCACTTAACTATGGTAATTCATTTAACAACCATGGCAAAAAAGATCATAAAATTAGGTGTTAAACGCCTTGCTTAACAGACTTTCTGGTCCCAATTGTGGTCATAAGGTGAGGACTACTGTATTGTAGTCCTCAACTTACAACCACAATTGAGACCGGAACATCTGTTAATACTGTATTGTATTGTATTTTACTGTATTGTATTGCATTACGTGCCAATCTATTAGCAGTCATTGGAAAAAGTCTATGTCTGAAACGGTTAGTACATGTAGATAATATGTTTTAAATTCTGATGGATTATATGCAGCATATCCTAGTTTTGGAGTGTTTGTCCTCTCTAATTAAAGTCTTTCTTTTTTCTCCTGTTACTCAATTTAACACGCAAATATAAACAGACTGTATATGAATGCTTGTTTTGTACCATCCAAATGATGTAATACGCTTACGAGTATTTACCAATCATATTCAAAGAAAAGCATTAGCTCAGTTAGAAGAAAATTTTAGCTAAAGCTAGAAAATATTACATAAGTTTAAAGTATTTGTTACATTTATTCATAGAAAAGAATTCCAGTTTATCTCTGATTACATAGAATTTATTTTACTGCATTCTATGTAGCCTAGGTAAAACATTATATGAGTTTCAAAGCAGCTTTTATATAATATTGTTTCCCTTATTGTCAGTTTCTCCAAGTATAGCTTAGTATTGGGCTTAACAGAATAATTAGTTTCTGATTTGAGATGCCCTACCATCTTACATTTTCCTACTAGCCACGCTTACTTCATTTGGCTTTCCCTCTCCTACACAGGACAATGTATAACTTTGTTAATATTAATCAAAATGTGTGTGTATTTATCATATTCTCAGATAACAAGAGCTGTATAGGAATGATAGATTTTTAAAAAAATTTCAAGTATCTATTCAGTGGTATCCATTTCACTATATTCTTCTTCTTTAAGTGACTGCAGCATCAAATCTATAGTTTAAAGGATTTGGAACCTAGAACTAAGGAGAAATCTCCTGACAGAACAATTAATCAGTGGAATGATTTGCCTCCAGAAGTTGTGGGTACTCCAACACTGGAGGTTTTTAAGAAGAGATTGGACAGTCATTTGTCTGAAATGCTATAGGGTTTTCTGCTTGAGCAGGGGGTTGAACTCTTCCAACTTTGTTATCCTGTCATTCTGGTACAAAATAAAATTATTTTCTTTATAAAGGGTCTATTTATTATCTAATCTAATCTGTTTCACCTGTCCATTGGTATTTATGGAATGCTGGAGAGCAGCCCTGATTGCAAATAGAAGAGCAAAGGTTTTTTTTTACTTTTTTAATGAGGTAATCTAAGAAATGTATATATTTAAATTTTGAAACAGGTATTCTAATATCTGATCATTTATTTTTCAGATTTTATTAAACAAAGAAGAGCAGGATTGAATGAATTCATTCAGAATTTAGTACGACAGCCTGAGCTTTGCAATCAGTAAGTGAAACTTTTTTTTACCCCCAAGAGAATAAAATTATGTGGTAAACTATATACTAGAAACTACAATCCACAAGTTCCTTCTAAGTGATATACAGGGAGTTCTCTACTTACAACCATTCATTTAGCAACCATTCAAAGTTACAACAGTAGTAAAAAAAATGACTTACAACCAGTACTCACACTTAAAACCATCATAGCATCCCCATGATCACATGATCAAAATTCGGGTGCTTGGCAATTGGCATGTATTTATGATGGTTGCAGCTTCCTGGCATCATGTGATCACCATTCACGACCTTCCCAGCCAGCTTCCAACAAGCGAAGTCATTGGAGGAAGCTGGATTTGCTTAATAACTATGCGATTCACTTGTTCGCTTAACAAACATGACCAAAAAGGTTGTAAAATTGGGCCCAACTCACTGAACAACTGGTTTGCTTAACTATGAAAATTCTGGACCCAACTGTGATCATAAGACAAGGACTACCTGTATTGTAAGAGAATGTCTATAACTTTTGATTACCAGATGCTGCACAAAATGACATGGAAAGTGATCACCAAGGCATACTTTTGGCAGGTCAAGGTTAGAGTTCTCAGATGTGGTGTTCGATATTTTTTTAAACCACTGCAGAATTGTTACTAAAATCATTACTTAAGCCTTTAATAATAATAAATCCTATGCTTTGATTCAAACAGAGGTAAAGTTTGAGTTTTTCTGATTGAAGGAATTTATGGCTGATTAAAATAATCTTTCTGAAGGAACTTATAGTTCCACTGTCATTCAGAATGCTCTGAGAGGGTTTACCTATTAATTTCAGGTTTCATACCATCATCTTTGTAAATCAGAGGAATAAATAAATATAAGCAAGCTCATAACTTTAATCAAATCTAGGAATTCATCCATTCTTTAAATGGATATATCTGAATACAGGTAGTCCTCAACGTATGACCAGTCACTTAGCAATCATTTGCTATGACCAGTTGATTAGCAACCATTCAAAATTAAAACAGTCCCCCTACTCCAAAAGCAAAGTTGCGATGTGCAGTGGTCACATCAATTTTGGATGTTTGGCAATTGGCCCACATTTACAGCCATTTGCAGCATCCCACAAGCATGTATCCACAATTTACAATGTTTTTGCTGGAAATTGGCATTTACTTCGGCTTTCAAAAATCACCCCATTGCAAACAATGAGTTCATTTAATGACTGAGGCTTTCACTTAACAATTGTAGTGTTCACTTTACAACACCACGTTCACTTAATGATTGCCACATGTCAAGAAATGTCATAAAATTTGGATTGGTCATTGAATGACCTGCTTTACAACTTTTACAACTTAACACCCAAAATTGTGGACTCAATTGTGATCATAAACTGAGGACTAGCTCTAATGGTGGCTAAATGAGGCCTAACAAGTTTGGCAGTTACAATTACATAGAAAGTCAAGCAGCGCACCATGGCCCCAGGAGTTGGGGACCCCTGTGCTAGGGGACCCCTGTGCTAGGTGATGTTCTGTCCACAAGGAAAATAAGAGTAGTTCAGATTCAGGTTCTACTTGTCCCATGGTTGTGTCTTCTCTGAAATACATAACCAATGGTAAAGAGGTTGTCAGCTTCACTGTTGGTTTGCTATGGCTTATCAAAATGTAACTTTTTTTGGAAAATGTTTGGATTGTTAATTTCTTTGAAATTATTTTTCACTGATCAAATTTCTGCTGCTTTCATTCAGTTATATATAATTGTGGTAGTGATTTTAATGTTATTAATACAAATTTTAACAAATTAAAAGTTAAAAATGGCAACAATATCAAAAGTGTTATAATGGAAATTGCTTCTTCCTGGTGGTGTTTACAAGTGATCTAATTAATATATATTGTATCAATGGAAATGGAAGCTTCATCTTAATTAGCTATGCTGTAATCTACCTAACTTCCTGTTTGATTTCAGTTTTCAGCTAAGTCATAAGGATAATTTCTTTTTTGTTTTGTTGCATATGTTATTCACAATGAAAATATATAATAAAACATTATATAATCAGTTAAATTATCTTTCCTAGTCCAGATGTAAGATCATTTCTTCAGATGGACAATCCAAAGCACCAATACGATCCATCTGAAGATGAGGATGAAAGAAACAGTCAAAAGGTAATTAATTTTTTGCATCCTGTGGTTAAATTACAGAAGTTACCTTATTTCATCAACCCTATTGGCCGTTTCCAATATCTTTCTTGATTTATACTTCAGTGGAATATAAAGCATTGCCTACCTCTCTTGTCAAATATAGTAGTCTCAGAATGTTAAGTTGTTATTTCACATTATTCAAAGTTTGGAGTCCTTTAATCTGTATTCCTAGACTATTTTTAAAATACAAATAATCACTCTTCATATATTCCAGTGAAGATTCTAATCTTTATGTCAGTAAGCAGTAAGTTTTGGAATCTTTGCACTTTCATCAGTGAAATTACAAGAACATCTACAATACTTTGTAATAAAAGAAAATATGTAAGAATAGCCGCTATTCCTATAATTGGCAATTAAAGCAGCATTAATTAATACTAATCACTACCATCAGCTAGTTGACATAAAGTTCATGTCAATACTACAGCCTACTTCATGCTGCAGTGCTCAAGCAAGCTCCCTGGAGTGCTGACTCAGCCATGGTCAGAGACCTCTGCAGTCTAATGATCAATAAAGCTATGCATTCAACCTCTAAGATACAACATGTCTCTAGGAAATGGGTCCAAATCCACCTTAGCTTTAATCCACATCTGATTTTGAACATAATCAAGGGTGTTTTGCCATATTTTATTTTTTTCATGTTTATATCATTCACAGATTTAAAACTGTTTGTCCTATTAGAAGGTTTAATATTTCAGACATGTTCTGGTTCCCCTGCCAACAATCAGGTAACTATATCTGATGAGTTGGTAGAGGAATGTTAATTTTCTTCAATAATGTGATTTTGTCATGTCATTAATGGCATTTTTACTTGTAGACAATACTGATTCTACTTGCCAGGACAATTTAAACAACGTCAGGTTATAAATATGTGCTCTGTAAATTAGTTGCTCTAGTTTACACTAGTATGCATACTTGCATAAGCAGATTGTTCTCACCATTTATTTGTTATTCATTTGAGATGAACAATAATTTATTTAATAATAAATATAACACAAGCATTATTGTCTTCATAGCAATAATTTATAACATATTAATCCATTAATCAAATTAATTTATTTAGTCCAACAGTACGACATGAAAATCACACAAAATATAGAAAAATATTCTTTATATGCAACCAAATGCAATTATCATTTTACAAATTGAAGTTGTTCATAGTAACATAGGCATGTTGGGTGGCAGCTATATTTTTCATTGGTAACAACTCTGATATGTCACCTGGTCTCTACCACATCTGTTCACCAAGCAGAAAGGAGTTTCTATTATTCTTCTGGACCAGATCCACTCAGCCCAGATTTTAATAATGCCCCTCTTCTGTCTATGCAGAACTCTTTCTACTTGCATTTTAATTCAACAGGATTTATGGTGTTCCGGGACTGGAGTGGGGAGGAGAATGAAAAGTGTGCAGACATAATCTGACCCAGGAATTTGTCCTATCTTTCTGTGGTAGGGTTGACAGTCTATGGGTCACATTCATCCTTGCCATTCTTTCTTTTTTTTTACACCTCAGAGTCCTGGAGAATTCTACTGATAAAATCTGATCGCAAAATGACAAAAATAATCTGTAAAATAGGTCTCTTAAATATCTAGAAGATTAATCCTATTAGTGGTTCTTTTTAAACTTTTAAAGGGCCTGGAAAGTTTGATCCCAACGAAAGCTGTAGATATGTAAGAGTATATCTAAAAGGATACACAGAGTTCTTGTGTAGTCCCTTCCAAATATCTTTTCAGAGTTTAGTTTTTAATCACTGAGTTTCCTTTTTCAATCTCAAAGCTGTTTATGAAAACAAGGTGGATTTTCTTTTGGACAGCACACAGAAATATGTGGGGAATGTAGACTTTGCTCCTAAACATAGAAAACTGCCTGAGAAACAATTTTCTTTCTTTCTTTCTTTTTTAAAAACAATTTACACTCACTGGTGTCAGGAACATCTCTGTATTGATAGGGATTACAGTAATTAACCTTTGTCCTTTCAAAAACAAAGTTACAAGAAAGATTTAGTTCCCCCAAAATACTTAATTTGAGTATAGTAGATTGCAATCTGAAATGTTATTATTAAAATTCTTTTCTAACTAATGAATTATCTATAAACTTGATTTGATTTTAATTTATATTTTTATTTTTAAACAGCTAAATTCTACCTCACAGAACATCAACTTGGGGCCATCTGGAAATCCTCAGTAGGTTTTAGTTAAATATAAATTAGCCTTTGTAGTTACTTTGTTAAAGTGGGGCTGGGAGTAAAGAGTACCCTGCATGTAGTATCAATTAGGAGCAAGTTTAGGAAAAAAAATGTTGTAATTTGGAACTAAGAGAATATTGTCTTGCAAGTTATTAAGTATAAATAAAAAGGGGAAAGGATGAATTTGTGGGAAGTCAGTAAAAGAAACAGTAATGTGGAGGATAATCAGAAAGCATATGCATAAAATGGGAAATACTATGTAGAATAATTGGTGCTCTAGAAGACTGAAATACAGCAGACATCTGATTGTTAAATTTGAACTGTGATGGAGAGCACAGCGAATACTGAAGGAGTAGTTAGGAAGAATATGTGGTATGACTGCCATCCAAACACTAAATAGCTACCTTTTATCATTTTGATTGCCTGTTTTTCTTTATCCTGAAACCACTCCAGTGCTAAACCAACAGACTTTGACTTCCTGAAAGTTATTGGGAAGGGCAGCTTTGGTAAGGTAGGTTTCCTTTTATTATTACATACTCCTTGCTCATACCACTCCATTTGAACATTTTTTGATTCTATGGGTGGGATATATCCTTTTGTTGATGATATGAAAAGAAAACGTATAGCTGCTTGCCTTAGATATCAAAGAGTCCAGTTTGAATCCCTGGAATCGTAAGGGAGATTTTTAAAAATTAGAAATAATCTAACATCACTGCATTATCTCTATATAGTTGCTACTTGTAAGAACTGGGGAAAATTACTTGAATTCTTCAACAGGGTGGAACAGACTTTCTATGAAAATTCTTCTTTAGGTTCTTCTTGCAAAACGAAAATGGGATGGAAAGTTCTATGCTGTTAAAGTGCTGCAGAAGAAAATTGTCCTAAACAGGAAAGAGGTAAAAGGGAAAAGATTTTGTTTTTTCTTCCAATTACAAAATTATTCCTACTTACTTATTGACCCTTCATTTCCTCATAGCAAAAACATATCATGGCTGAACGCAATGTGCTATTGAAAAATGTGAAACATCCATTCTTAGTTGGACTGCATTATTCATTCCAAACCATAGAGAAGCTGTACTTTGTTCTGGATTTTGTTAATGGAGGAGAGGTAGGTATACTTTTCAGTCTTTATATAGTAATCAAATGTCATCAGTTTTGGCCTGCAGTTTAAGAGAAATTGCAGTAGCTAATCATAGTGGCTTAATATAAATCGACTCCCACATTGCAAATATAGATCTATTTGCTATGTTGCTGTTATTGCTTACTACTTTATATGTATATGGAATATTTAGTTTAAAATTTATTATAATCAACAATTTATATTAATCAAAAGTTAGTGAAACATGGGTAGCATTCACAAATTATGTGAAGGCAGAATCTCCAGAACCATGGTTGCTGGTTGTGGTTATGTGTAAACTAGACCATTGCAGTAATTTATTTAGAAATTGCAGCTGTAACTTACCAAGGCTACAGATGTGAAAAAATAAGGAAATGATTAAAGGAAGGATGTGAATAATTATGCACAACGTTTTTTCACTGTTTTGATAGCTGTTGATAGACAATTGCAGAATGTGTTAATCTTATTACTAAGAATAACACTGTTTTCTTTTAACCTACTCCATGCATATTTACAGCTCTTCTTTCACTTACAAAAAGAACGCACCTTTCCTGAACACAGAGCCAGGTTTTATGCTGCTGAAATAGCCAGTGCACTGGGCTACTTGCACTCCATAAAAATTGTATACAGGTAATGACTTAAAAGGGAAAATGGAATAAATACAGGCATTTTCTATTAATATATATTTACTTTTTTCATTTTATTATTTGTTGGTTTATACAAGGACCTTATTTCTTATTAATAGTTACACAAGACCATGATTCTTGCTAGAGATTTTACTTACAATGAATTTCCTTCTTTCTCATTTATGCCCAGGGATCTGAAACCAGAAAATATTCTTCTAGATTCATTGGTAGGCTGTAAATATTTCTTTCTATTATCCAAGAAATTTTAAACAATATAATCACTAATATTCTTCATTGTTTGACAGTAGATTTTCAATTTTCAATGCAGGGGCATGTTGTCTTAACAGATTTTGGACTCTGTAAAGAAGGAATTGCGACTTCAGATACTACTGCAACGTTTTGTGGAACTCCAGAGGTAAGTTAATTTACTTGCGCGCTCTTGCTTTCTCTTTTCTCTTTCTTTCTCTTAAAATACAATACATTTGGAACTTTCATTGGTAGAACTAAAAAACAGTATCTTAGATATATAACATCTTAATAAAAAAGATGTAACTTAATTATTAGGGAAGTCTTGATGACCATGGGGATGCTAAATTAGCTGCCTAAGAAAGTTGTGGAAGATAGTAACCAAACTTAAGCCAATAATTGTACAAAAATGTATTTTAGCAGTATCAATACCATAAGAAAGTTTCCAACATAATTCCCTTTAGATTTGTGTGGCATTCCATCATGCCCTGATTAAAATGAGTGGATCTTTTCCCCCAAGCTTTAGGCTAGAGTGGGTAACAGGCTCATTGCAAGGTTTAGAAGAATTAAATTTTGATTTTACATTCATTCATTCATTTATTTGTATGACTGCCCATCTGAAAACACAACTCTGAGAGACTCGTAGCAGTAATAAAACTACAAACCATAAAATCATAAAAACAAAGTAAGCTTCAAAACATCTTCTATTTTTAATAATAACATACATATATCTAAGAAATCAATTTTGAGCTGTTAAATAGTTGAGAGTGAAAGGCCATAGGCTTATGCTTAGCATCATTCATACCAAAAGGAGTTGTGCCTCCTAGTGACCGGTGAAGCCATTTTTCCCTTACAGTACCTGGCTCCAGAAGTAATCAGAAAGCAACCCTATGATAACACTGTAGACTGGTGGTGTCTTGGAGCTGTTTTGTATGAAATGCTATATGGTCTGGTAGGTAATCTCATATTTTTCAAACTGCATACCTGAATCAATGCCTAAAAATATATACTATATACTAGAAGGAGATAACTTCTTACCATATGTCTTAGCTCTTGCTGTTGGAAACAGGATACTGACTAAAATGATCCGTATTCTGATCTAATAGAATTAAGTTCAAATTGAACTTAACTTTAATTAAACTAAATTAACTTTTAATTTTTGACATAAAAATATTAAAAACATAGTAACATCCACAATGCATATATGTGAATAGGCTACTTTATTCCCAGCCAAGTCTTGTGGCTTAGTCATTTGCTTCTGATGTTCTCTCAATTTCCTGGCTGGTAGTGGAACAGATTATGTCACCAGGCATAAAAGAATAAACAACTGAAATAGCAATGATAGTATTTGCTCCTAAAGTGAATGGAATCATTTAGAAAAAGCTGACAGTATCTAGGATATTTCTAACATCTTTTCATTTATCCTGTTGTTCCTCATTGATAATAGGATAGTAGAGATCCTTTTTGGTTTCTGTAGTACCTATGTTAAAATGTACATTTTTTGGTCTTTAGGAAAATGCCTGTTTCTTCCTATCACCATTTGCTTCCTGTCTCAGTTATAAAATATTTTGCTTACATCAATAAAGCATATACAATAATTTTGAGTGAGAATATTATTCATCATGTCACAAGCCATTTTTTTAAATATATTGGACAAAAAAAGGAATATAACATCCAATGCAATAGGATTTTCATCTGAGAACCTTAAAAGCATAATGTGTCAGAAAAATAGCAGTTATTGCCAATTAGAACCAAGTTATTTTCCTCCTATAATCCAGATAATATTTCTTACCAGTCCTTGATTGTGTTTCTATTTCAGATCACTCTGAGTGAGATTGCTTTCTTAAAAACACAATTACTTGAGAATATGATTTCTTTGTGGTAAATCTTATACAATGGACCTATATTTACACCATTAATATCCATCAATAATTTTTATTTTCCCTAGATTAGGTTATCTTCAGGATCTGGTGTCAAATTTGAAACTATAATATCTTCTAGATCAGATAGATATTTAATTGAAATGATTCCTTGTTTATTTAATCCTAGGTACTAAGAAGCTCTCGCGGCAGTTTAGAAACTGTTCTGTTGCATGAGTACCAAGCAAATTCTAAAATGATGGTTCAAGTCCTAAAACAAATAAATCTTTCATATCTTTATGACATACACTTATTAAACAGTATGTTGCTCTTCTCAATGGTTCTCTGTGATCTTTGAGGGTGAATATTCTGAAGATGAATTAACCATAGTTTAACCTCCCTGGGAACCATGATCAATCAGGAAGGGCATGGTACTGGTGGAAGCACTGACATTCTCCAGAATACTACCCACTTAAAATTCATAAACTCACTCCTGCCTCCTTCAGGACAAGCAGTATCTCCCCCTTTCTCAAGAAGTAATTATCACCTCCCCATACTCATATTGCCATGGAGGCCATGAACTCCTGATATCCATACAAACAACACCTATGACATGCAAACTGAAGGTATCTGGCAGTAAAAGCCTAGACAACCTCTCCACCAGACCATCAGACATGAGATCCAAGAGCTTTGGGCATTCTCTGCTGGACAGCAGTGGGATTAGCAGCAGCTCTACCTTTGTTCTTCCACCTTAATATTCATGCACATATAAGCATTCACCCCTATTCACCAGCAGAGAAGTATCCCTGATTACTGTAAGGGCCTCATAATAACTCATCACTACAATTCCTTCCCTTGGAGTTTGGTGTATCAGGAACCTGGACATTTTGTTTTATATTTCATTTTTTTAAAATACTTAAATACAGTGCTTTTTCTGTAAAAAAAAAAAAAAAAAAAAAAGTGCCGGAACTCACACATGTCATACAACCCACTTTGCCTACCCTACAAGGTTCCATCCAAAAAAGGTGCCGGAACTCAGTTCTGAGCGTTCTATGAGAAAAAAAGCCCTGCTTAAATATATCTTTGTTTTAACAGTCAGTGACTCTAAAAAATAACTGGGCCATTTAATTTTCCTTCTGATTCTGCTTGCAAATTGCTTCTTTTTCTCCTTTTCTAAATTTATCTGTTTTAAGAATAAACTAAGCAATTTATAAAATTGAAATTATACAGTGAACAGAAAGTTAGTATGAGAAAATATTAAACAAGCTATTGTAAGGCAGTTATGTCCATCCTATCCTTACTTTTTGTACTCTGGCATTGTTGGTAATGAAAAGCACCTCAGGACAATTTACACAGTATTAGAAGCACAGTTTATTATTAAGGATACATGATTCTGCCCCTGTAACTTCAAAAATTAACACTGCTATGTGTTAATACACAGTCACTAAAATGTTTAATATCATACATAGGAAATTCAGCACAAGATCCATAATTTTTGGGAACCTGACTTTAATCAGAACAGGAATATTTGTTAACTTTCTGTGGGATGACACCAGTTTTCTGACACATTTGATACAAATTATATAGCTTATATTAAACTTCATTTTGTATTTCAGCTTGAAATTCAAAGGCATCCCTTCTTTGAATCTCTCAGTTGGAATGACCTTTTACAAAAAAAGATTCCACCACCATTTAATCCTAATGTGGTAGGTCCATCCCTACTCTTTATTCATTAAGTCATCATAGCTAAGATGAATGAAAAAAATCATGAAGTGGTGAATAAAAACTAAACATATTATTGCATAATCTCTAGAAACAAACAGGTCTCTATGTAGTATATTATGCTTATTACACCGTGTAATAACTTGTTTATTGATAGAACCAGAATGAAAGAATTCCTGTTTCCTTTCTCCACTGCCTTCAGAGCAGATTTTTGGAGAATTGTGGGAGTTTAAAAGGGAGGGACTAACTGGAAATCTCATTGCACAAGTGGAAGATTCACTGCTTAACAAGATAGACTATAACATCTCTACATGCTAAACTATTCTGTTGAAATTTTTTTAAAATCATTTTAAATTGATAATACATGTATATGAACATATAAGCTTCTTCCTTGTAATATTTTACATATGCTTTATTTTCTAGTTTGGTCCAGATGACATCAGGAACTTTGATGCAACATTTACAGAAGAGATGGTGCCCTGCTCAATTTGCATTTCTTCTGATTATAATATTGTAAATGCTAGTGTACTAGAAGCAGATGATGCATTCATTGGATTTTCTTATGCACCACCTTCTGAAGACTTATTTCATTAAGCTGAAGATTGGAACATTGGAAGCTATCTCTAGAGGACTAATGAAATTATATGATTATAAACAGTTTCTGAAATATATGCTACAAGTGCCTCATTTGATCTGTTGAAGAACAAACTTTTTCTGCTGTATTATGAGGATAATGGGCATTTTGCATTACATTTTTAGACTGTTAAACATGCTGCACAAAAATATTTTTAAAAATGCATTTAAGTAAAAGTTCCTAACCTTGAAACTTTTTAAACAAAGATAATAGCTGTTTTTCATTCAGTTTACATTAACCTATCTATATTGGCTCTCTTTATGATCAGCACACCTATTTAATGGGCTTTGTAATTATATTGAACTTCTATGCTTGAAATACTACTATGCAATTATTTTGGTAAACTCCTGTTTAAAAATAAGCTTAACTACCATTTGTTTACTTAACTGGCAATAATCATACTACTTTACTAACTAGAAGAAATAATATATACAGTATCACTCGGTTTAATGTAAATGTGTGCCATTGTAAATCATGATGGGCATATAAATGAAGTCATTTGTCACTTAAGTGTTTGATTCATTCCAGTTACCAAACACAGGAATGTATTTTCTAAGTTAAATAATGTTGGAGCAAATTAGCATTTAATATTTGTTGATGACAACACATCTCACAATGACCATTTCTCCTCCTTATAGAAGAAGCTAAGTATCTTTCTCCCCAAGAAATAAAAATTTAAACATCACTTTACTGCCATTTGTAGAAGTGAAACTGCTTCCTTCTATGTTGAAAGCTAATATATTACAATTTGATTATATTAAAAATCTTATTTCCTTGTTATATGTATTTTAATTTCAGTTCCTTTTTATATGTCAAACACTTGTACAATTTGCTCCCAAATAATGTACTAAAATATAACTTGTTCATTTTTGGACATGCATGCACACGTATCCCAGTATAATCAGTGATTTGAGGATGAGGGAATGAGTTTCAAAACAGTGTCTTTGCAAAATTTAAATAGAGAATAATTTTTTCTTGGCTTTAACAAACTGATTGAATAGAAATCAAATCTTTGCTTTACAAAATATTTTCACTTTAAAATATAAACAAGTTTTTCTTTAGTTTAGTTGTCCCATTCAAAGTAAAAGGATGAAGGTATTTGAGACAATCAACATAAATTGTAATATTGTTACTGTTTATTTTTTCCACTAATTAATGGAATTCATATTGACTAAGAAAATGGAAGTAAGCATATCTTAAAAATAATAAAATTAAATATATATTTAAGATAATAAAAAGAAGGATGTGTTATTTCAGGAAATCTGATTGAATAACACTAAAGAAATGGTAACCTGTGAAGATGTTTACCAAGATGATGTATAAACTCTCTATTATTACACTGATTAACAGTCTGACTGTAGCAAACCAAATAATGTATGGTGTATACAAACACAATCAAAATATCCAACCCAAAGCCCACTTTTATCTTCACTAGAGCATTCTTCATTGGAATCCTAGCTCTTAAGGAATTCAGTCAGCTCATTTTAATTAGTTATGTGCCTCATATGAGATCCAGTTTTCTCACACAAACCACACATCCAATGAAGTAGCTAGTAGCTAGTTCATAAGACCTTGGAGAATATAGATTATGTGGATCAGTTCCAAATGTATTAGTAGCCTGGTTTGGGTAGCAAAATAATAATAATAATAATAAAGTTGGAAGGGACCTTGGAGGTCATCGAGTCCAACCCCCTGCTCAGGCAGGAAACCCTATACCATTTCGGACAAATGGCTGTCCAGTCTCTTCTTGATCATCCATCTTGTCTTGATCATCCAACAGATTATCTGTATCACGTGAGTATAACTTTTTTGATCCTTCTGGATCACTTAGCAAGTATATGAAGCCATTTAGTAAAGTTGTGAGTTGGGTGCCATCAGTATGCTCACACCATCAATCATAGTATTCTGCTGAAATGACTGTCTATAGAGTTGGAGTAGGATGCATTATTCTTCATGGTCCTATTCCATACTCCAGAGTTGGCATTTGAATGTGACTTCAGCAAACTTCTACTTAGCTATGGTATCCCAAACGTATCAATTTTGTCAATCTTGTTTAATTTCTATATTAATCCATTGAGTGAATTAATCAGGGGCTTTGGGATTAGATATTGCCTATATGCTAATGATGCCTAGTTTGTTTTCCCCCTGGAATCGTGTGCTCGCCCACCACTTGCATGGTCTGGTGCCAGGCCATGGCCCAGGTGTTAGGAACTCCTGTTTTATGCCAATTTCTGAATTTAATCCAGTATCTCTCAAATATGGTACTCTAAACTAGGCCTAATGCTCATGATAGAGTCTAACCAACATAGAATAAGGTCAAATCATCATTGATTTGAACTGATATAGCCTAAAACTGCATTTGCGTTTTTTGTAGTCAGCCTCTGACATTTCCTACTTAGTTTGTAATTCATTACTTTTCTAAAATCGTGTATTAAAAATGGGGGAGAGTATATTGAACACATGGTAATGCTTCAGAAACAATAGTTGTGAATAGATAAAAGGCCAGTTAACAAACCCATAATAGGTAAACATGTTTACTATGAGTTAGCTATGTATATTAGGAATATTTGCTTTTTTTCTGTAGGTTTGCTTATAATGTGGCATTAATGCAACAGTAGCTAATGTCAATGAATATCTCATGAATAATGTCAGTGTTTCTCAGCCTCAGCCACTTGAAGCTGTGTGGACTTCAATTCCCAGAATTCCGTAGCCAGCATGTTGAAGTCCACACATCTAAAGTTGAGAAACCCTGAATTAACTGATCTGAGGTAAATCTTATGCCTGAATTTGTCAAAGTTGAAAATCTTGTCAAGCACAAGATTGCTGTACAGCATTTTGAAACTGGCAATGGGATTACCAAGCACAGCGAGTTGGAAATCTGGTGTTGGGCTTTGGTCTTTCTGAGGGAGAGAGGAAAGAGAGGAAGATCTGCTGCTGCCAAATGAAAGATGAATGAAGCAGCCTTGCCAGTGGTAGAAATACATGAAGGAGAGGAGGGAAGCAGAAAGAAGGCCCAAGGAGAAACAGGCCTAAATCTTTAAGAGAAGATACAGAAAGTTTATTAATTAGAGTTAAAAGTTTGAACAACAGTATCCCATAATCCATGGCCAAAGAGAGAAGACGGGAATGGGGGAAGAGGATATGTCAACATCATTCATTGGAATGATCATCTAAAGGGGCTTCTGGGTCCTTTTCCAAAATCCATTCAGCTTTATCACATGTTCAAGATTTTTTTTTAATGAGTAGAATTAAACATATCATAAGAAGCAGTATTGTTTCCCTTACCAAATAGTTTGGAGGTGATTTTAATTTTTTTTTTAATTAAGAGAATGAGTTTAGCTTAACTTTCACTTTACCTCATTTTAAACTATCACTTTTGAGATCCATTTAGTTTTTCAAAATACAAGCTGTTAATTGGCTATAGCAGTTGATGAATCTCTTATAATCCCATTTCACACATGGCACGGGTTTGAGGGAAGGCATCTATAAATAAACTGTTTATCTGAGGCTTGCCACAGGTAGTCCTCGAGTTATAGTAATTCCTTTAGCAACTGTTTGAAGTTACAATGGCGCTTAAAAAAATGACTCATAACCACTCCTCACACTTATTACCATTGCAGCATCCCCACTGTTATTGTGAATTTGGGTGTGACTGACTTAAAAGCCACTTTGCTTAGCAAAGGAAGTTCTGGTCTCAAGTATGGTCGTAAGTTGAGGACTATCTGTATTCAGGTACATTCTCACTTGATAAATATCATTAGTACTGTAAAGCTATGCAATATTTTTTTCCACATCATTGTCTGTTTCAGGTGCTGCATGTTACAAGCCTTTTCATCTTTAGCATTCACATTATCAGCTGAAAGCCTTTCCATTCAAAAAGACTACTAGCCCAGACAATTTCACACTTTATATCTATCCATACACATAATATAATTCAAACTGATTATTGTTATATTTTTACAATTTTTTCAATCTTCAGTTTTGAAATGAATCAGTTAAATAACACTGACCTTCACAATTGAAACTAAGAGTAAATACTACCAAGTTTAATTCACTACACAAGTAACATATTTAATTTTGAATGATTGCAGTACATACGTAGATGTTTTCAGCAATTTTATGTAATACCGTTTCTTGCACAATCCCATCTTCTGAGAGGAGCAACTTAAAATATAACATTGCTAAAAGGCCTTATTTGTACAATGGTAAAAAAAGTTTCTCCAATAAAAAAAAAGTTTCTCTCTGATGACAGCAACACTTAATAGTTTGTGGTGGCCATCCAAAAGGTTCTGGCCTGGTTTTGAATTTAATAGAAATTAAACATTAGATAGATAACCTTTATTGTCATTTTTTACTGTGGGCACAATGTGGGCACACATTAAAAATTAAATTTAGTTGCTTGTTCTCAAAGTGTACACATACATAACACACATTTAAACATACTAGTATATACAACATGTATAGACCTACACCCTTACATATAAGTAACATATAAATATTAATCACTGTCCATCTTGAATATGTAACAGAAATATTGCATTTGAGTTCAGGAGCAAGTTGTTGGGGAGCATGACAAGAAATTACTTCCATAGAAACTAGAATGCTTTTATAGGTTGTAAAAATAATAGCTAGTTCCTGATGTTACAATAATGCCAATATTATAGGTAGTCATCATTTTATGACCATAATTGGGACTGGACCATCCATTGCTAAACAAGACCATTAAGTCAGTCACATCCAATTTTATGATCTTTTATGCTGTGGTTAAGTGAATTACCTTATTTATTTTAGTTTTATTAGAAACTTCATAAGGAGTGAAGATGGTTTCATTCCCATTATTATATAACTGTATTGAAAATATTATATATGATATTTAGCTGTTCAGTACTCCAATTTTCTTTAGAGCTTAAGCAAGAGCTTATAGCAAGTTGTGGTGTTTTATTATTTTAATACAGTTTGCTAATTTCCTTTTTATTGCACATTTAACTATCCCACAATTGTATTTTTGATTCTTCACAGCAACATACACTTGTAATCTAAGGATTGGGTAGAGAAACAAGATTAGAGTAAATGAACTTGGATCTTCTGAAAATGAAAGAAGCTGCTTTAATTTATCTTGACAGGAGTGGTGGTCTTCAGAAATTTGTTAATGACTGCAAATCATATTGTAATGGTATTTACCTAAAATTATTATTAAGCAATCAGAATTATTTAGCTTAAAACAGTAAATAGGCAATTTTAACATTTATTTTTATCTGGCCTTACAGAATCTAGCCAAGGTTACGCTGTTTTCCGGTTTCTTATATTGATAAACCCATCTGATATTACTGAGTTGGATGCTACCCTTGGAAATTATATTTTGCATCAACCTGTGAAGGGTACTCAGATTTTTCAGTCAGTAAGGAATCTTTTACATTTTGATCAAATATTCTATGAGTATTCTGAACCATAATTTTCTCATAAATTGAACTGAGTTTTGAATTACAGGTATGTTTTACTGCAGTTAAAACATTGTCATTAATTCAACAATTAGAGACTGAAGCTCAGGTGAGTTTTCACCATTATTTCAATCCTATTTTTTCTAAAATAGTGGCAACAATTTATATTTTAATTACATTATGCTAGCATATGACAAAAATAAAGATTTGTTGCTGTTTTAATTATATAGCTTTCTACCCTCCTGTGTCCAACCATACTTGGCCAATATTCTATTCTATTCTATTCTATTCTATTCTATTCTATTCTACTCTATCTTTGGTTTAATATTTTTTCTGAAATATAATTCTTAAGACAAAATACATTTATTGTAAACTTATTTATGGTAATATTAGATAAATAGAAAAAAAACAGATCATTCATCCACGTGCCTACAAATTCTCATTCACACAGACAGTTCTTGTTGTGTAGTAACTTTTAACAATAGCAAAACTAGCTTTCTATGAATCATTATCAGTCACAGATTTGTTCCCAGTCTAAGATCAACACTGAAACACTGTATGTAACTGGTTATTTTGCCTGCAGGCATATTTGTTTATATCTCAGAAATAAAATTATCAAAAAAAGATGTGGAACTAAACTGATCTGTAGAAGGCTTTAATGTTTCTACAAATAATCTACATTTTAAAGAACCTTTATTTATATAATGTAAGTCAACTGAAATAGTTAACTAGATGGGATACTGCGGTAGATGATACAGGATTCATCTTGTTTTACTGAAAAAAATTGTCCTTGCATTAAAAATATTGACATATAAAAATATACAAGATAGTTTGACTGTTAGGCTTGTGGGTGAACTTTATATTCAGTTAAAATTTGGAAATAGAGTGGTTTGATCAGTTAATATTTTAAAACATACCCTTTTCCTATTTGCAAATGCCCTGTTAAATGTCTCTGTGTTATGTGAGTATGTGGGTGTAATCTTTCTGTGCCTGTGCCTGATCAATTTTGGGGGAAACAGACTTTATATTGTACAGCTTCATCTGTTCAGATATTCATGCCACTCTTCTATACTTCTTGGGAATGTCTAATCGGCCATGGCTGGGAGTAGTGCAGTTATTCCCCCCCCCCCCCGTTTTGATGTCAATTTGGCCACATCTATGTTTTAATTAATTAACCTTGTCAAGCCACACAACCTAAATGTGTCTCTTCATTCAAGAAGCATTACTTACCCCTGCTTTCTTCCTGGAACTTATTTATATTATAATAATATCATTATAAATGTTTAATAATGACAATATTTAAATGTCTGTCCTATTTGTAATCAGCTCAATCATTTTTTTTATTCTCTTTTAGATGAACATAATTCTGAAACTAACACATTTACCTTCCTTGCCCTGTTACGTTCTCAGTTTTTGCAAATTTCCATTTGATTATACTACTCAGAGATTTTGTGTGGCAGAGGGAATAGTGGTTGCAATGAGTATCATAACAAAGTACACACAGGGAGCAAGATTTGTTTGTTCTGAAGAGACATGTCAGTTTTCTGAAGGTATACTAGTAAGCTTGAACTCAAATTCTTTCATTTTTAAGCCCAACTTTAAAGTCTATAACTTTGTTTTAGATACTATATTTCATTTCCCATGTGGATTCATATGTTAGTCAAGATTATTTTCCTATAGCAAATAATAGAAAGCAGGAGGAAGCAGAAATAATTATTTTCTTCAATATTCATCCTAATACAAAACTCCTTATTTAAAATACAGTAGATTCTAAATAAGTTGAACTACAAATTTTAACAAGTTCAGCATGATTTCTTATATCAAACAATCAGAACCAAGATGTTTTTAAAAGCTAGATGTGTTTTGAGAGAGATATTTAAGTGTGACATCAAAACTTGCCTGTATTTCTACTGCATCTACCCACAATGTAGCGTTCAATGAATAACTGTGTAGTTACAACTCTCCTCTGAAACAAACTTATTTTTGAAAGTTGAAAAAGTGCTTCCTAATTTCAATTGGATTAAAAAGTTGGAGCAGTGCCTGTTGTCAATTTATGTTGTCCTAATTTCTCATGTGGATCAAACACCTTTTGGCTTATTATAACAAAAGGTATATACACATTTATAAATAATTTCTGAATGACTGGGAAGGGAATGACAAGGAATGGGATAGAAATTCCAATATAGTTTTGGCAATGAAAGTAATTGGGTATCTCAATTCTTTGCATTTCTTGCACGTGCATTTATCCATATGTGTCTCTCAGTAAAACTTTGGGCAAAATAGGCACCCTAATGGCATTCAGATGTTGTTGAACTACACTTCCCAGGATACTGCACCTTTGGCCATGCTTCCTAGGGATGCTGGTAATTATAGTTCAGCAATGTCTAGAATGTCACAGATGGGTTCCTCTGTCAATTGTATTGAGCATATCATTTAGTATATGACTTACAATATATAATTCATTATACTGGGTTAGGTGTATTCAGAATCATCAGCAGTGAATTCCACATATAAAATTCAAAAATGATAAAGTGCTTGCTGTTTCTACTAATCTAACTTTGGTGGAGCATAAAACACACATTGTAGCCAACTGAGACAACTATATAAAGATACTGTAATAGAGAAACATCTGGCTGGGGTTATGAGGGATATAAAAGGGATGTCATGTTTTCAGCATGGTATGGAAATATCCTGTTAAAGTGCATAGATTTTGAGCAGTTTTCTGATAAAAAACAATGAAAAATATTAGCTTCTTCTGAATTTTTAGAAAACCCTTTTGTATGATTCTAGGGTTTCAGTATACAAGAGTACATACTGCCGGAGCTACAGAATCTGCAACACTAAGAAATGATTTTGTATGCAGCTTATGTATGTCACCACTGAAAGAAGACAAGAAATATCGAGTACTTGGTGGTAAAAACTAAATAGCTCTGCTATTAATTCAACATGATACAATTTAAAGGGATCCATACTATATAAGGGGAATAGCTACTGGACAACCATAGAGAAAAAGGAGAGCACACAGATGTGAACTAGGTTTAGAAAAGTACATGAATGGCAAAGTGTGTGTACATCAGTAAAATAGATACAAGTGGAATTTTTTTAAAAATAAATCATTGATTAAACTTTGTTTAGGCCCAATTCAGCAAATAGATTTATCTGAAACAAAAGTTTGTATTGTGTGTTATATGTTTTTTCCCTTTTTAAGATAAACAAGTGGTTGAAATGATTGACTCTAAAGCAGTTAGTGTATTACAGGGATTTTCTGGAAATAAAACACATTTCAGATTTCAATCATTTACAGTGCTTCTAAGAGGTAAGACATATGTTTCTTTTTTGGCTTTAAGCATTTGCATTGTTTTTCAGGGCAAGGCATTCCAAAATAGCCAGTAGAAGATACATATATACATAACAGAAACATTATATTTCCAAATATTTTACAAGCATATCCATTTATAATGCATCCAGTCCAAACACTCAAAGATAATCCTCTTTTTTCTATCCATCTGTGCTATACCTATGCTCCCAAATGTTTCCCACTTCCCACCCAGCCACCAACTCCTTCCTTGGATGAACTGCTACATCCCTATGAAATTCTGCTGGTATGATGGAAAGACTATAGCATTTCAGCATCATTCCCTTTCAGAAAATACATTTAGACTATCCTTACTGTTTTCCAGAATTCTTCACATTTGCATGATAGGGTGCAATTTACAGGTCAGAAATCTGAATTTAAACCCAGCAACTTCTTTTAAACATTTGGTTTCAACATTTTCAACAGTGTTATTTGTTAAATTCCTGGGAAAAATCTTCTTGTATCAGTTATAATTATATACTTTAAAATTATTATATGAATGAAAGGTGAGGCATAATTACATGTTTTACTTTTGAAAATATTCAACAAGGATTTGATTAGAAGGAGGAAAAACATTCTATTTTCTTAGTGTATTTGTCTTGGAAATAAAATATAAACATTATGACGTGATTATTTTAGATTTAATTTTTGTATAAGACATTAATAAAGAGGAAGTAATAAAAATGAAATACAAGACTTCAATTAAATAAAGACAGCTACTTTAACTACTGCAGCAGTATCTTGTCTTGCTGGGATCTGACTTCTCTTTTCCATTTCTTATGACAAAATTGCTCTGTGGTAATTAACATTTTAATATTCCTTGCCATTTCTTGTTTTCACGATCCAATTGCATATTTTTTCTTAACAGAATTTATTTCCCTATTTATATATTTAACTGCACAATCTCCCCTTAGCTAAATAAAACAAACAAAATATGTAATTCCTGATCAGTGATTGTTATTGTCCACTAGGACTCCAAGATCCCTCTGTTACTACTATTGAGCAAGGTATCACCTATACTGTACCTGTGCATTTGGTTTTTCTTGCCTAAATGTGGAACCTTACTTTTTTTCACCATTGAATTTAATTCTGTTAGATAGCGCCCAATGTTCAAGTCTGTCAAGATCCTTCTGTATCATAAGCATATCTTCTTTGTACTATATTTGTACTATCATTGTTGAAATATATCTATCAGTATTCAACTAAAGGAGACAATACTGTATAGGTGTATATTGCTTTTTTGCACTTTTTTGTCTTGTTTAATTTTTGCTTTGTTATTTCTTTTTTCCTGTTGAATTTATATTTTAACTTTGGAAATAAAATATTTATTTTAAAAAATGATTAAGATATCTTCACATTGTTGGAGGGATATGAATATGAATCCATAGAATTATTCTGCCCAATAGAAAATCCTCACCTGCCTATTTGTATTTTTCCCAGATGAATTATCCAATAAAATGAAAATGGGAAATCAATATAAAGTTATAGGAATTCCAGTCTATATGCAAAACTGCTTACAAGCCACAATTTGTCTTGAAGCTAACAACATATATCCTTCTAATTCTACAGGTAAGACAAAAGGCCAGTGAAAGTAGACAATAAAATATAATAGGTGACTGAAATGCAATTGTCTCTTTCTTTTCATCCCAATCTTTTTCTACTTCAGCATTTCTCTACTTCTGAGTCCCTTTCAGGGGGAACATAAGACAAATATATAAATATTTAAAAATGTCTTGTTTTAATTTCTAATACAGTAAATACTGATAGATATAACCCACCTCTTTGGGGTCTATAAACATTTTTAAGACAGGTACTAAAACCAAAAGGTTTGAGAATTACTGCTTTATTTCATAGATTTGTTGTGAAAAAAATTATTTTAATTTTCAGGACATTCAATCTCTATAAGAGAGGCAGGGAGAGTAATCCCTGGTGAGCTCAGGAGCCAAAAGTTCCTGAGAAAGAATAACAAGGTAGAGAAAGCATGCAAAGCATGGCTTTTAGAATTCTTTTCATCTCTTTAGTAATAACTCTCCTCTGGGTCACTAAAAGTTGACATTGATTTCATCGCACATCATCCATCCATCCTGGATCATGTAGGCAGCAGGAGGCAGGGGGTATGCAATGGGAACAGTTGGCAACATTCTGAGACATTGCTCAACTGCCCTTCCAGTAGAGATGCACTGGGTTGTTTTTTTTCTGCAGACCGGAGTCTGATCTATTATTAAACTCGGGTTTTTCTTGTCAGCTTCTTCCCTACACAAAGGTTGACCTCATCGTGTTCAGGGCTCATTGCAAAATTTATTTTCATTGGATTGGAAAGAATAAAAAAGTATGACTAAATAACATTAATATTGGTTTCTTGTTTTGGACTGGAAGAGATATTAACATGAACTTTAATTTCAGAACCAAGTATCCCTATTCCTAATATTATCTTCAAAAACAAATAGGCAATTATACCTAAATCTTTTTTCTGCTCTAGTTTTGTTGTTAGCCTAGATAATATTCATCTTGTATTCCCTGAAATTGAAATCTTTCAGATCCACTCGTTTTCTTACTAGAATTCAAGAATTTATCTCCCTTTTGAACTAGAATTTTGGAACCTGGTTTTCCTTTAGTGCTATTGGTTTATATTATTTCCTGATGTATGTACAATGAATTGAATCCAGAGTTTTGTTCTGCTGGTATCAGCACTTTCACTTATATCTACCTTTACCAACCTCTGAATTTCATCCTTGTAGATGTTGAGGTATGTATCTTGTTTTTCTTTGTTTGCATCAGGGCCTTCTTGTATCAGTGAAAAATTTAAGTACCTGCTTTCTTTGACTTCAAATTCATGTTGGAAATTTACAGCGCTTCTGGCTGAAAGCTTTGCTTCAAAAGTTCTTCCATCGGGCATTTATAATACTCTGAAATTGGCTATATTGTTGAGCTTAGTACAAACTATTGATGGAGATGACAAAACAGCAGACTACTTAGATCTTCTGGTAATAACAAATGATTCTCTTATACTGGAGAGGTAATTATTCTTTCTCTTAACGGGGTTGTTATTAGCTTTCCCCAGTAGGAAAGCACGCACGCACTCTCTCTCTCTCACACTTGATGTTTAATTTAGCAACCTATGCTGTTTTTATTGTATCATCAATAACTGATGTTGCTATAATTTGAATTACACATATAACCCCTTTTTCTGCATATTTATTCAACTGAAATTCAATGCCATGGTGAATTATATCTTTAAATTTATTTACCTAAAATACTGCAAATTCATTAGTGAATTATCTGTTTTCCTCAATCATCTAGAATTATGAATTATAGTATATGTCTTGTGCCCCGAGGCATTCGGCACTTTCCATCCGGTGAAGTTTTTCCAACTGTATCAAAAGATAAACATGGGACCGGAACTGCTATTATTCAGGCTGGTAGTGCTTTAATGGCTAAAAATGGAATATGCTTCATTGGAGAGTTGACTTCATATAAGAAAGAGAAACTTGAACAACTACAAGCAGGTACGGCAGTTAGCAAGTATTTGTAAGACCAAGGATAACTTTAAATATTTCTGCTAGATTGCCTTACAGCTTTGAAATCCCAGAGAAATTCTTTTTATCACCAGAGATATTTCTATACCAGTCAATTTTAATGCTGTGCAATCAATACTTTTCTATTACAAAGCTGTATGTAAAATTTCCTTAGGAATATGATGCTGTATGTTCATTTCACTATATTCTGGTTGGCAGTTGCAAGAATGGATATATACATAAGTCTTCATAGACCTAAGAATGCCTTCTTGCAGCACTCTTAAAAATATAGTAATCTGCTTTATACCAATTTTTCAGTCTGGTACCTGACATCTTCAGATACTAGGATGTCTGTATATCCTGGAAGCAATATTGGCAATGCCCCATATAAAACATGCAGAATATCTCAAACTCAAGTCATTGAAATCTCACGATTTAGTGATTTTTGTGAGATTTCAGACAACTGGAGACTGTGACTAGGTTTTCATGTTGGATCACGATAGCACCTAAAATTGCTACTGCATGTCTGGCTGACAAGGTCTTCAGGGTATGAGGCAGAGTTCTTTCATATTATTTATTTGTTTTTATTTTAAAACCAAGATTTGACCTTGAGATTTATTGCATGAAGGATATGTGCGTTGTGGTTTTTTTATTGTGCTATATCCTAATTTAATAGTACTGCAAAATACTGTTAACAATAATGAAATACATTGGTGAGTCACAGAAAAATGGCAAGCTCCATGGCCTGATACATAAATATACAAATAAAACTACATATATAGTAGTTCAAAAGGAAGTCTAAACTAATCTTGTTTTCTCCAGATTCTGGCAGTTCCAGCAGACCAGGTTTAAGATGATTTTCACTTGTAGAGATTGCTATTTTCACTACCAAAATAATCCCTTAAATATCTGAATTATCTGAAATAGAATGCGAAATACCGACTTTCTTTAACAGAAGCCCTCCATTCAATGTTGGTTCATTTAGTAAATAGAATGAATTCTTCTATTCATCAAGAGACAGTCTGGATCCAATCCATATAAACTTTTTGGGTGATATTTTTGAAAGAGAGGAGCATTATAGAAAGAGCATTTCTATAATTGGAAAATATGCAATTCATATCCAAGTTCCTTTAAAAGCAATGATTTAATATATATAGTAAAGTAAATTATATAAACCACCATATTTTAAGTAGAATTTTTCTTCTTGCTGTTTTAATTAGTACTAGAGAGCAGGACAATTACTAAATTCATTCCAGGAAAGAAATATGGAGAAACTACTGATCAGCAAGTTATTTTTCCAATTCAAACAAGTTTCTGGTCATTTATTGATGTGGATTCATCTTCAAAAAAACATATACAACTGGATAATACTGTAATTGGCCAGTTGGTGAGTCTATACTTAGAACAGTAATTGCACAATATTGATTAGGAACAGTAATACCTTTCAGAAAGGCACTATAGAGAAAATACCAATTTAGCAGTAATTTTCTAAAACATGTTAATTTTCCCAGTCAAGAAATATTTTCATCATTCTATAACACTTGGTACAACAGCATAAATAGTATCCAAGAAATTACTGCCATAGCAAATATAAGTGCACCAAGTGTTATTCTGAATGCTCCCTTCCCAACCTTTTTTGAAAAACATTGAGCCTTGCATTTTAGAATCTTTATTTTAAAATATTTTTAAAATGTTAAAATTCTATTCTAAATTACTTTTTGAAATTAGGACTTAAGCTTGATTTCAGCTACTCTTATAGATGCATTTGGACTGTTGATATACTGCAATGAAGCATCATGTTGTCATTCTCCATTTCCTGTTACGAATTTCATTTTAAAAAAATCTATTAATTCAGAAGAGATTTATTCTATCACCCAACAATTTCAAACCCAAGATTATGAGGAAGTAAGTAGTTTTAGAAATTATAACTAAAGAGAAACTTTTCAATTAAAACATTTTATTAAAATATTTAATACTTTAATTATTAAATATACATTAAATATATGGGTGCTTTTTCATTAAATATTATAATTTATATTGTCATTTCAGTTTCTTGCTTTTTCAAAGAATTTGCATGTAGAATTATGTCCAGAAGCAGAAAGGTTAATTCATGGCTACTATCTAGCAAGTCGAAGAGTCAGAACACAACTCATGAATGGACCTAATCTCTCAGCAACTTCACTAAAAATCTTGTAAGTTGACACCTGCAAATAAATACTGAATCACTGCAGTTGGTAGGTTAGTAACACAGTTGTTAAGTGAATTTTCCCACTGACTTTGCTTGTCAGAAAGTCGCAAAAGGTGATCCCATAACCCTGGGACACAGCAACGGTCATAAGTATGAACTAGTTGCCAAGCATCTGAATTTTGATCACATAATCATGGGGCTGCTACAAAGGTTGTGTCAAAAATGGTCATAAATCACTTTTTTCAGTGCTGTTGTAACTTTGAACGGTCACTAAATGAAGTCGAGGATTACTTGTAACTGAGTGCTAAGATAAATCTTCTGCTTCCATATATACCTAAGTACCCTTATGTGATATCGATTATGGGAATCATCTTTTCACAAGAGTAGATTTTTTGATAAGACTGACTTGAGTCAACTGTACATATCTCTTATTAATACTATACAAATCTGAGCTTTTATATATGTTTTGTAAAATAATATAAAGAGATAGTGAAAAAGGATTTTAAGCATAATCTAAATTTGAATTCTAATGTATTAGTAATGTTTCTATGCTACTTTAGTCATTCAGGTTTTAAGAGGTTTACAGTAAAACATACAATAGATAGGATACATTGCAGTGAGAGAGGGAGGAGGGAGAGAGAGAGAGAGAGAGAGAGAGAGAGAGAGAGAGAGAGAGAGAGAGAGAGAGAGAGAGATGAAATAGTAGCTATATGTGTTTATGTACATGTTGGAAGAGGATCATAAAAGCAAGATTTTCAATGAGAAAATTAATCATCTGAAATGTACAATGGATTTAAAAGTTATATTTTTGTTTGTAGGATTTCGCTGTCTAAAGCACATGCTAAGCTGAGACTAAGGACAAAAGTACTCGAACAAGATGTTCTAATTGCAGTGTTATTATTTGAATCATCTCTTACTTTAAAATATGGTAAAAAAAATTAAGCCAAGTAATTGCCCATAAGTCCAAGTTAGATCACACAAGATCCTCAACAGGAGACTTCACACATGTAGTTGAACACACAAGGCCAAAGATGCCAAATAGCAGGCAATGCTACTCCTGAGATTTTTGTTCTCTTTCCTCTTACCAATAGGCTGAAATAATGTTATTGAAAAGTAATAGGAGATATTTTACTATTTACCTTCTGGTAGTACGTTTCAATTTTCAGAACTGATTCAAAATTGCTTGTTATGTGTGGGGGGTTTTTTTTAGGGGGGAGATTGCTAAACTATTAACCTTTCTGATTCAACTTAATGAAACCTGTAATACTTCAGCATTTGAATAGCTATTGAGTCCCTATTCTTGAGGTGGAAAGTAAATAAATGTTCATATTATTAAGTATAGTTATATAAGTAATCACTTTCCAAATTAATGACATAGGAAATTGAGCAAATGCAAAAATTTAAATCATCAAGCATTAGGATAACTTTCATTCAGTGGTTAGAATAAATTTCCATTTCCAGGTACTATGTAATCCATATTACAGCTTTTTAAATAATGTTTCTTTAAGGCATGATTTGGAACCTTTTTTCTGATGAAAAACATTCTCTAGGCAGGGGTCGGCAACCTTAAAACACTCAAAGAGCCACTTGGACCCAGAGATAACACTGGGAGCCGCAAAACTTGCGTGCGTGTGCGCGTGGGAGGCAGGGAGCTTGATTGAAGAGTTTAATTAAAAAGAAATAGAGGCTGTGGTGCATGAGTTCTCTCTCTCTCTCTCTCTCTCTCCCCTATCTTCTGCTCACCTGGCAAGCTGGCTTCACACTGTTCTCCGACAAGCTGACACACATTCTTATTGGGCTGGCTCTCTCCTGCCCTTGGTCTGCCAGTCCTCTTCCCCCACTCAGTGTGAGTGAGTGAGTGAGTGAGTGAGTGAGTGTGTGTGTGTGAGAGAGAGAGAGAGAGAGAGAGAGAGAGAGAGAGAGAGAGAGAGAGAGAGAGAGAGAGAGAGAGAGAGAGAGAAGGGAAGCGCCTCTCTCTGTCTCTGCAAATGGCGGAGGAGGCTGGGAGCCGCAGGAGAAGACTCAAAGAGCCACATGCGGCTCCGGAGCCACGGGTTGCCGACCCATGCCCTAGGGGATAATCCCAATCCAAGAGGGGATGTCACCACTTCTCTCCCTGGTATCCTCTCTTCTAAGCAATAGGTTGCAGATCAGATAGCTTGGACCTTATTAGCTGTCTGAATTGATCTATTACATAGATTGATATTAGGGTAGAGAATGTAGATAATTTGAAAGATTAATAGAAAGGCATATTTCTAAAAGGCTTATTTTGCAATTATATTTCATATATGAAGGAATATTTAACTATAACAACTTTTCAAATAACAATTTTATAATTTGCTTTTGCAAATTTATGCTCAAAAACAAATTCCTAGACAAACTTGTGATTTTAAAATTTTAATTAATTTAAAAATTGATTTTCTTTACACAGGTGCTTCTGTATTCTGTGTGGCTCCTAATGCACTTTTTCCATTTGAACTCAATTCTGAGAACTCCCTGAATCAAAGGGATATTTACTTGATGGAATGCCACCAACAATTGAAACAGTTCATTGCTACATATGGGCCTGTGACACATATTCTCAGCAGTGAGATTTAGCAATACACAATACTGAATCCAATTCTCAGGAAAATTAATTCATTCATCTAGCCTATCTTTGCCCTTCCAAGTTATATAATGGAATACATTAATGCTATAATGACTGGTCATGTTTCAAACTTAGCCTTTTTTTAAAGTCTTGCATTTCAGCTAAAGCTAACATTTTATTCTTGTTGTACAATAGTAGTTTTTTCCTATACCATATTGGATTTTTCTTATTTTGAATGTTATAACAAGCATAGTAAAATAGGTACATTTGTTTTAGTTGTCTCATCAAATTTTCTGTTTTCTGTTAATGAAATTGCATTCAAATTCCTCACACAGGATTTTACTCCACCCCAAAAAATCAGTATCACATTCTATAAAACAAGAAATGAAAATTTAATGGAATTCAAAAATATACAGCTGATATTCACTCTCCCACATGGTATAAATAAATGACATGGTATAAATAAGATTTGATTCAGTGCTAAGGTTTACAATAACATTAAAAACAAAGATATACACATACACAAGTCAAGCATGGTTGCCAGATTGGATTTTACAAAAATGTAGGAAAATAGTCTTTATAGAACCATATTATCTATCATGGCAAGTCTGCCTTCCTCACCCAATCTTCATGCAGAAACAAGAAAAATTCTGAAAGTTTTCAAACAAGCTAACTGGAGAAAAAAATTCTTTCCAGGAAATCTGAGAAAAAAATATGATGAAAAACATACTTTACAACTACATCAACATCAAACTAAAACATTTGTTCAAAATTAATTTCATACTGGAAAATGATCATTCCCCTTTTGTCTTGTCACAACCTGCAGAGAAATAGGGAGATTAGTATATCACATTAAATAGCAGCAAATTGCATTTTTATATTAAGGTAATATATTAAATAAAAGTGGTTCATTAAAGTTGTCATTTTTGTTTTCAAATTAGATAAAACTATTTTCAAGTTAGCAAATCTTTAGAATTTTCAGGAAAGATAACCATCTCGAATAACACAAGTGTTTTTATTAAACTTAAATTAAAATTAAACACATTTAAGTTCAATGTTGTAATAAAATATTTTGAATACAAAATTTCAATCATTTTGGCCACCATCATTTAGCATTCAAGATGCAATAACTCTAGTCATCTAAATAGTTCACTCACTTTAACTTTTAATCAGATTTGCATTTTTTTACAAAACAAAAAACCCCCAATTCTTAAATTCATGTGACATTTGCAATCATTTCAAACTAATAAGTAGTTTTTAAATATAAAACTCTCAAATTCTGAACAGCAGTTCATGACTATTTGAGGAAATATGCCAATTAAATCACTTTAGGAAGACATCTTAATATACAGTATCTAAATGTTCTAAGCAAATATTTTACATGGTATAATTAAAGCTTTACTGGCATCTCAGAATTGGAAATACACATCACATATTCAGATGGGTAAACGGCAAAGAAAATCATCACTGTGCCAGCGATAAAAAATGTATCCCATAAATTAAAAAATGTATTAAAATATTTCCCATTTTAGTACTGATTTGCAAATATATTTGTTTCTTTATTTCAAAGGGAAAAAATAAAACAAGGAAGCATTCGTGTAATTTAAATCTTCCAGAAATATGTATTCAACTTTTCAAATGCATTTATTAATCCAAATCACAATTCTTGCTCTCTTTATATAGTAACAGCAATACTCACCATTTCATATGGGGTCCAGGAAGGCATACTGATGGCTCCAAAACAAACAAACAAAAATATGGAAATCAAACAGTTGGCAATATTTAAGCATAATACTATTTTTAATGTAATAAAATGGAAGCATTTAGGATTTTTAAAATTTTGCATTTATGACTAAAATATATTTATGAATAAAAGTATTTTAGTGCTTATAATTGCTCGGTATGTAGGTATGCAGGAGATTTCATTCTATACTATCCTTAAAAAAAAAATCAAAGCACAGCTAAAACACTAGATCATCTCCTTGAATGTACTTTGAATCTTCTTTTCTGAAAGGAATACATTAAAAACATTACTCTCTAAATTTACTATTCCTATGTTGCCACTTCATAAGAAATTAAATAGGAAACTATATGCACATTACTGTTTTTTAAAAAAACAGTTAATCTGTTCCCATGGAATCAACTACTATTATCACAGAAATAATCGTTTTACTTTCCATGCACATAAGCTTTAATACAATTGCACATATTTTATTCATAAATGCAAAAATAGTTACATAGAGAAACCTAGAATGGTAAATGCGCAAAATATGTTTAAGATATCAACATGACAAAAAAAGAAATAAATGGATTGGCCAATGGACAGGAATATAGGATTTGAGGAAGCAGCTAGCATCTCTGAAATAGCCATGAGCTGGCTACACTGTACCAGGAACTAACTAAAACCGGGTAACAACAACCCTCGCCTGAATGTCACACGACTTTAAAACACCCAAAATGCCCAAAGAAATGCTGGCAAATAATAATATCTCAGTTGCAAAGATATTAATTGAAAACAACTTGCAGTATGTTGAAGTAGTTATAAAATTCTGAAAAGGCCTTTATTCTACAATGGACTGATTTGGGCTATTGCTGTTCCAAAACTCATAAGAAAATTACAAAGGAAGAGTTATATCCAGAGTTAAACTATTTTACTCCTGCACTATTCTAATGAATCAATCTTCTTATAGTTACTCTTGTTTAATAAGAATGAAATTAAGTTTAAGTATTACAATTTCCACTGTTTGGGACTCCAACTATCTGAACTAGTACATATTCCCTATAGATTTGGTTCAGGCCGAGAGCTAAGTACACTGTATTTTTCAAAACCATCAAATCAAAGTCTCAATAAAATGGTATTCCTAGGCTTAAATTTACTGTCACAGAGTGAAGAGGACAGAGGTCATGGCTCCAAGGTGACTCTCTAGCTAATCCCTGCACTGACAAAGAAGCAATTAATCATTAGAAGTGGGACATCTTAGCTGATGCTACTGATTTATGAAGACATCAACCGCAGTAATGATCACTACCTGCATAATTCATCATTATTCAGACAGCTTGGCAGGGTAGAAATAACTCAAAATAATCAATACTCTAAGTATATTTTCCCTAGTTTCTTTAAAACCTTAATTAAAAGCCACCCAATTCTAGAAAATATACAAATGGAATCAGGAATTAGCAATTTTATACACAACTAAAAGACAGATGCATTAAAATACCTATTACATATACACATACATATGCCGCATGCTTCAAAAATGAAACTTACTGTCTGCTCTAGGGGTTGTAAAACTGTAATGTATTTTATGTCCAACCCTGGATCCTATGTATTACAGAAAACAAAATGGGCACTTTTTTGAAAAGTACTTTTATTAATAAAAGGCATTCTTTTATTATGTTTATCATTTATTTTGAATTTTATGAAACTGCTGTAATGTACAATACATTACACAATATCTCATGCACAGCAAACTATTTTTTGTTTTTGGGAAATGAAAGTAATATTGGGAATGTTTTGTTACATTTACAAAGATATCAGACTCCTGTCATTTTTCTGCCTGAAACAAACCAGCAAATAGAACTATTGTCCAATTTTTTAAAAAAATTAGAAAACTCAACATAAACATAACACATTAACCTTCAAGTAATGGTAGTTCTCATTTAGCAACAATTAAGCAAAGCTGTCACTAAACAAAACCGTGACTGTGCTTATGATCTTTCTTTCTACTTACTTACTTGCTTTACAAACCTGCAAAGGTTATAAATGTGAGGATGTGAGTGCCATCTAACAAGTTACAATGGAACTGTGAATAGTCCCTAAATGAGGGCTATCTATATATTACAGACAGGCAGACAGAGACTCCTGAGAATACTGCGGACACCCAAAAAACAATCTGATGTATCACTGAACAAATCAACCCACAGTTCTCACTCAAGGCACAAATGACCAGGCTCAAATTATCCTTCTGCAGATAAGATTATGAGAAGACCTAGCAGAAGAGAACAACCAGCAGCAAGGTGCATAAGACTTACAATGGCAATGAAGGCACCATTGGGAGACTTGAAAGAACAGGTTAGAAACAGATTGTCATAGAGAAAATCTATGTGGTTGCTCTGAGTTGAAAACAACTTGATGGCACATAATCATTTTCATAGTGTGATAGCAGGTCTTGGTCAAGAATATTGGACAAAATAAATTCCTAGGAAGAACTAAGCTAAATATGATTTTAAAAGAGGATAGCACCGAAACAAGAAGCATTATAGCTATTTTAAGTTTCCAAAAGGGAAGCTCTATTCTATAGTCTTTCTCTGCACTAAGCAGATGGAAAGCGATAGCCACAGGCTGTCTTGAAATCAGTCAACTTAGAAACTACCACCAACTTGTTTCCTAATGAATGTCTATTTCAATAATAATAAAAATGTCTTTTTGCTTCTGAACTATTAATAGTGGTGCAGCAGTTTGTGTTGATATGGTCATAATCCTTTCATGCATTAGTTATGTAAACCTTTCAATGGAGGTGATTCACCACACACAACATGCACGAAGCTTGGAAAGCAATCTTATACAATAAGCCTGAAAGAAGTATCAGCTTTAACAATTTCAAAAACTCTTCTACAAAAATATTCTTGTGCATTCCAAATCATTTCTTCTGAAGAATCTGTAAATTCTTTCTAGTTTTTACTAACTTTAGTTTGGAGAAACCAAGTTATGCACTGGAAGTAATTACAGAAGTGTAAGAAGTATGCCTAAAATAATAAAAACATTTTTAAAAAGTATGAACTTGTTTGCAGAGATATATTTCAAAATATCCTTTTCTCTACCAAAATATATTTGAAAAATGCTTTCAAGTTAGTTTCACAATTTAGCACGAGAAAGTTTTTTATTGCTTTACACTCAGTGTTTTCAGATTTAGTTTTATAGTGTGTTTTTTAAAAAAATGTATAGCATTCCAAATTTAATTCTGTATTCTTTTAGTAGTTGCTCATTTGACATAATAGCACAGCCAATAATTTGGTTACCATTTGTATTATGTATAGGTTTATGACAAGCTCAACTTGTACTTCACAATCAATTACAGGAAAGATCTTCCTAATTTACATGCTAGAAAATTAGTATCAATAAGTTTCTCTCTAAAATCTGTGTAGTAGTTCAGAACTCTGACTTGTTATGTTCTGTTTCATCAAACTATTTTACTGCTTCTGTAATATCAAGATTACTTATGTATAACTATGTAATATGTCATGCCATTGCAGACAAAAATCTGAATTTGAATATATTCTTTTCCAAATAATCATTCTACTTCTATACACCCCTTTGTTTTTATATGTAGCTACAGGTATGAATACCATTTGCCTCAGAGGTGTCAAACTGCCGGCCCATGGGCCAGTTGCATCATACGGAGGCCGCGCCCACCCCAACTCCAGCAATATAAAAAAAGCCGCGACATCGTGACACATCCGTGGCTAGTTTGACACCCGTGATTTACCTTAACTACATTATGGCATCATATACTGTTATCAGATATAACCCAGATAAAAGTTGTAGGCTTTTGCACAACAGCTCCATCTTGTGACATTGAAGCAAACCAAAGTACTATTTAAAAACTTGCCATAATTTTATTTCCTGCCTTTATATTTTATAAATAATTCAAGATGGCAAGCACACACAATACTTCTACCTTCTATTTAATTAGCTGATGGATAAATAATGTAAATATACTGAATTGTACTAACAATTTCAGTAAATTCAGATGTAGTATCTGATTATTAAACAAAATAAACTGGTTTTGGACAAAAAAAGCTTGAGACCTTCGATGTGGCAGCCATGTTTTTATACTGTCATTCTTTCATGTAGGTTCAATTATTCGAAGACTGTCCTTTCATATTCAGTACTGCAGTTCTGATTTTTCCCCTTCTTTCTCTCGAAGATCTATCATCCCAGCCTCTGTAGTATAATATAGTCAATAAATTCTGGAAACTCTTCAACATTCATCATGGCATAAAAAATTGCAGTAGTTTGCAATTTACAATAGCACTATATTAGAAAATATGTTCAGTATGACAAATGTAAAAATGTAATCCAGCATAATTGAGTAATATTTTGCAATTCCAGTACTGTCAAAGTTTTGTTGCATTTTGTTGCATTAAATAAATTTCATTTTAAGTGTTTTTTAAAATACTGACTTAAGATTTGTTAGCTATTTTTTTAGATTCTTTTAAACTTACAATCAAATTATCATATCTGTTCCCTGAATTTATTACCACTGTTTGACATGAGAAACTGATCTGTAGCCCCATAAATAGATTTACTAGCTACTGGCCCAATCTCTGTCACTGCACCAATCTAGAAGGGTAAATTTTTATTTAAGGAACAGCTGCTTCATTCCCAATCACTTTTTCCATTCTATCCCAGCACATCACAATCAAGAAGATTCAGTTCTGCAAATTCAATCTTCCCGGCCATGTTACTAGACAGAAAGTACAATTCAGCAAATTAGTCAATAGTCTAGTAAGGAGCTGATATTGTAAACTACATGAAAGAAGTTTTGACATTCTGCAGGCCGGTTATGATAGAAGCAAGTACCGTAAATATGCAAGCAATCAAAGCTTAAGCTCCTCTATTCATATTAGGTGTCTCCCCAGGGAAGCCTAGTGATTTTAAGGGCAATTTTTTAAAAAAAGCATCAAGCCCTCGATTTTCTAAGCCTTGGTGAACAAACTAATTCGATCCTCCAGTGCCATGCCAACCTGCATAAAAAGCGGAATGGCTTCTCCTTACACACCAGTATTCTCCTGTCAAGACAATCGAAAGAGATGAGCAGGTCTCTGACTAGCCCGGGAGGGGGGGAGGTGAGGCTTAGCCCCTCCGCCGAGATGGACAAAATGGCGGAAAGCTCGATCTATTTTTAAGGACAAGGAGGATTGATGTAGTTTCTTGAGGGGGGCGCCATCGTCTTTCTTTTTCCGTTCGACCACCCACATCAGACCGAGGGGCTCCGAAGAATCTCTTATATAGGAAGCTCTTCTGAACTGCCCAAGGACCCTTTCCTGGCGTAGCAACTGTTTGGAAAAAAACCCGAAGCGATCGCCCCTCTGCCAAATGTCTACCTCTCAAACCCTCGGTGCCGTCCGCTAGAAGATGCCCACTCGTCGAAGCTTATCTTTGCTTCATCACATTTCTCGAGTCAGAAGAACGAAGGAACCCAGCGGTTCCGGGGACCACCTAGCAAAACGGAGGCATGCGAGGCCTACCTGCTCGTATTTGAGGGCGCTCAACCGCAGCCAACTCTAACCGAATCGCGCGCGCGCACGCCGCTTGCGCGCGGCTCCTTCGCCACGCGGCGAAGCAATACATCAAGTCTCGCGGCGAGCGGAAGCCACAACGGTCGTTTTCAGGGCCACGTGATTCGAGGCCGCCCTCGGGCCTGGGTGGGCCGAATTTTTTTTCTCGTCTATTTGGTAGGTTCATATACACCGAAGTTTAATGCCGGCAAGCACGAGTTTAAAAACACAAATGAAGATTTCGGAGATTTCTTTTAGGCTGCTTTTAACAAACGAGCCAACCACTTGTTTCTCAGTTTCCCTTCGTGAAAACGGCGCGACCTCTCGCGATAGGATCGGCCCTAAAAATAAATATATATTAATATAATATAATTAATATAATATAATATAATGTTGGAAGGGACCTTGGAGTTCATCTAGTCCAACCCCCTGCTCAGGCAGGAAACCCTATACTATTTCAGACAAATGGCTGTCCAGTCTCCCCTTAAAAACTTCCAGTGTTGGAGCATTCACAGCTGGAGGCAGGTTGTTCCACTGATTAATTGTTCTAACTGTCAGGAAATTTCTCCTTAGTTCTAGGTTGCTTTTCTCTTTGGTTAGTTTCCATCCATTGCTTCTTTTCCTGCCTTCAGGTGCTTTGGAGAATAGCTTGACTCCCTCTTCTTTGTGACAACCCCTGCGATATTGGAACACTGCTCTCATGTCCCCCCTCGTCCTTCTCTTCATTAAACTAGACATACCCAATTCCAGCAGCCCTTCCTTATATGTTTTAGCCTCCAGTTCCCTAATCATCTTTGTTGCTCTTCTGTGTACTCTTTCTAGAGTCCCAACATCTTTTTTACATTGTGGTGACCAAAACTGGATGCAGTATTCCAAGTGTGGCCTTACCAAGGCATTGTAAAGTGATACTAACACTTCACGTGATCTTGATTCTATCCCTCTGTTAATGCAGCCTAGCACTGTGTTGGCTTTTTTGGCAGCTGCATCACTGCTGGCTCATATTTAAGGATTGTCCACTAGGATTCTGAGATCCCTCTCACAGTTACTACTATTGAACAAGGTACCACCTATGCATTTGGTTTTTCTTGCCTAAATGTAGAACCTTACTTTTTTTCACCATTGAATTTAATTTTGTTAGATAATGCCCGATGTTCAAGTCTGTCAAGATCCTTCTGTATCTTAAGCCTATCTTCTGGAGTGTTGGCTATTCCTGCCAGCTTGGTGTCATCTGCAAATTTGATATCTATCCCCTCATCCAAATCATTGATGAAGATGTTGAAGAGACTGGGCCCATATAGAAAAATACAAAAAAATTAAAAATACAACACAGAAAAAAAACCACAACAGGGCCTTGGCAAATACATTAACCACTCTGAAGAGCAAACATTTATGGTCCGGCTCATGCAACATTACTGACTTGAGCCATGCCAGCAATGGATGAATTGGGCCAGTTGATCTAGCTATGGCTCTTTCCCACTACTATCCATTCTTCACTGAAATGAGAAAAAAAAACTAGAGGTAGTTCTTGACCATGACCACAATTGCACCCAAAATTTCTGTTGCTAAGCAAGACAATTGTTAAGTGAGTTTTGCTCCATTTATCATGTTTCTTGCCATAGTTGTTAAATGAATCACTGCAGTTAAGTGAATCTGGTTTCGCAATTGACTTTGCTTGTCACATGATTCCAGAACATTTCAGCCATCATAAATATACGCTAGTTGTCAAGTGCCCAAATCTTGATCAGGTGACCATGAGGATGATTCAGTTGTTTTAAGTTTGGAAAATGGTTATAAGTCACTTTTTTCAGTGCCATTGTTTAGCGGTCACTAAACAAATGGTTGTAAGTCAAGGACAACTGTAGCACCATGTTATTTGCTATCCCAATTGTCAATCTCTAACCTGCCACTTTTTCTACTTCCAACTACTACTGGTTGCTTGTTTCTCTCTAGGATGATGGGTGACAAAGGTTAATATCTTGAAGTTACTTAGATGGCGGGTGAATAAAGAGAAATACTATTTTAACACTATCTTGCCCTCCTTATTCTGGTCTATGACTGTAATAAAGGTTTGATTGATAGATACTTAAGCACAATGGTTTAAGCCTTTTCACTCAAGAGCTGGGAATAGATGAAGGCCAGTAGAAAATAATGATATTGCCAGGACATGTTTATGCCATGTGCCAGCAAATGTGGAAAGGCCCTATAATTTGTTCACAGATATATTTCATATCATTGTGATCTCAGGGACATTCAGAAGCAGGATATGATTTAAAATTACACTGAAAGGGGGAAATAAGAACATTTCCACTTCTGTTGTGAATTGAAAGTGCTTCAGCAGCTAGGAAGAGAGGCTGAGGAGTTGTAAAGTTGAGATCTTTGTGAGGCAGGAGACAAATGTTGTGGGTATCACGTTTTAGTACTATATAGTGTTCCTCCTATTCCTTTTGTTTTGAATGCTAATGGTAAAGATACGCCAGTGTAGACTTGCCCTTTCTTATCCATCAAGATTTTTTGTTAGTGTTCCTGCTATAAAAGTAATGATGGGATTACTTCCTGAATTCATGTGTCCTCTTATCGTTTCCATTCATTGTAAGTACTGCATAACCTTAAAAATTAATGCCTGATATTGTTTCCTATCCTTTTCTTCGCCATTCTTTTTTCATGTAGGTTAAGTTCAGATTATTGCTCCTCAGGAATGGACTGTTTTGTTTGTAATATGTGTACAATGTGTTTTGGATTACATTTAAATTTGAAATAATAGCATCACAGATCTCAAACACCATTATATCACATTGCATATTTTGGGGGAAATATTTACATATTCTTAGAATACATAGCATTTAGCATAGAGAGCCAATTTGGTATAATAGTTAAAGCAACACAGTGGTGGGATTCAGCTGGTTCGCACCGGTTCAACAGAACCAATACTTAATTTTTTCTTAAGTTCGGGGAACCGGCTCTGAAATGGCCAGACTAGCATGCATTCATGTGCCTCCAATTTCTTGCTTGCTGCAATCTGGTTTTGCAGTAAGCAAGGGAGTTGGAGGCACGTGAATGCATGCTAGTCTGGCGTCTCAAAAAACCAGGGTTTTTTCCCGTGCTGGATTTTCGCTGCCATACTGTTTAACTTTCTTTAAAGTTTGCCCGTTCTGCATCAAGTAAACTTTAAAGAAAGTTAAACAGTATGGCAGCAAAAATCCAGCACGGGGAAAAAAACCCTGGTTTTTTGAGACGCCAGACTAGCGTGCATTCATGTGCCTCCAATCCCCTTGCTTGTTGCAAAGCCAAATTGGAGTCCTCGGGCCGCTCATTCCAGCCCATTTCAGAGCCAGTCCAAAAGCGAAGGGAATGCTTCCCACCCCACCCGATCGCTGCAGAGCTTCATTTCCAAAGACCCTCTGCACAGGCTCCGGACAAAACTCCGGGCCTGAAAAAGCAGCAACTGGCTGTTCAAAGGAAGACGACGAAGGAGAAAGTGGGAGAAGTCACTACCTAATAGGCAAGGTGAGACGGGTGTCGGGGCGTGGTAGGCCTGGCTGCGGGGGCCCTTCGGCATGGTAAACGGTTGCGGGGTGCATGGGGCAGCTCCCCCCTCCCCCACCTGCTTGTGGCAGCAGCTGCCCCGCCTCCTCCCCCCGCAGAAAACCAGTTATTAAATTATTTGAATCCCACCACTGAGGCAACAGAAGACTGAGCTCTGGTTCTGCTTTAGGCGTGAAAGCCAGCAGGATGATTTTGGGCTGGTCACTCTTTCTGAGCCCAACTCACCTCATTGGGTTATTATCATGGGAAAATAGAAGAAGAAAGGAGCATTAGTTATGTTTGCCACCTGAATTATTTAAAAATAATAAACTGGATAAAAAATAAATACTAACACTTTAAAGCAAATTTGAACTGGATAGAATAATTACATCCATTAAAAAGTATTTCCATTATATTTTTTCATGCAAAAATGTGACATAACTATATACACACACACAAAATACATACATGAACTTTTAGGAATTAGAATTATTCTAAATAGTTTAAGCAATGTATTTGTGCTGATGTTTGTAATTACAATATCATATCCTCAAGTTAAATATGTTTTGCGTTAATATATGACTTCCTAGTCTCCATTTGTTTTTTAGAGATTACTTAGAACACTGCAGAGTAAAGCTGAAGGATGTGAAGGATGGGAAAATAAAATGGAAAGAAAATGATACTAAAATAATGACTATATTCAGATAAAGAAGTATTTTTTTCTCTGCATACATGGCTAACTATGAAATATTTATGCATATTTTGGTGGAATTAAAGTTAATTGTTGGAACAACTAAAGGGTAGATTATTACTAAAAGATATGACTTCTCACAAAGCCTGTAAAATACACAGGGCAGCATTTGTTCTCTTTTGTATTATGCTGTCACAATGTTAGAAATTCAAATAAAACAACAGCACTACTCTTTCTAACCAGTTTTCTTTCCTTTGCTTATAATCACCTGGGTAAAAAAAATCACTGAATATGTACAGTTCACAAGAGTATTCTTGAAGAAAAAAATCATGTGATATAAAATTGTGTTAGAAGGTAATTCTATCACACTGAATGAAGTGCCATGAAGATATGTCACTTATGTTTGCCATCATCAAGAAAACAAAAATTAGTGAAAGGAACCTGGAAGATGCCAATGAAAAAGTATGCTCCTCTATTTGGAAGAAAACAATTCCAAAGGTAATATTTCTGGATCCCACTGAATCTAAAGAAAAATGCTCTATTGGAAGAAGTGGGAGAGGTAAAAATTCATTCTGAGAAGCAGTTAAAATTATTCTCAAATTTAACTGATTTTCAATGATAACAGATCGTACTTATTGTGGTAGATTTGAAAAACTGTAATAGGATTTAATAATTATACAACTATTCCATGTTTTATTGTTTTGAAACATCAAATTCTTATTTTTAAAACAAAATGAGATTCAGATCTTGAGTTTCAGTATAACATTTGATTTAGAGATTATCTTTTATAACCTGTGGATTGCATGTAACACGCAGCCCTCATTGCATCTTGCTGTGTTCCTTTTATTTTTATGTGTGTATACATATATGTGTAGTATATTGAAAAGGTCAACATAATTCAGTACAGCTTAACATATATACCAAATATTATTGCTAAAAATTTTATGAAGTTTCCTGTAAAAAATCCTTACTCTAATAATCTAAAGACAATGTGGAATTAATCCATTTTTCCCTGTGAATTAATAGTGTGTGAGTGTGTGTCTGTGTATGATCAGAAAGACAAGCAACTCTCAGAAAAAACTAATATTAGAAATGATGAACTGTACTTACAAAACTCATACATGAGCTAAGAATATTTTTTAAAAATATGCCAAAATAAAAATTGGCATGTTCACTAAGAGTCATCAACAACATGAGGGCACATAATTGTCATCACTGCATCAAAATAATAGCATTTCAGATAAAGCTTCTCTTCAACAATGGAGACATGTAAATAGTAAAAATGCTATTTTGAGAGCAGCTACATTGCTCAATTATGATAAGTGGCTTGATCCATGATGATAATTTACTTAAAAATCCCAATTTTACTAAAAGGTGTACAATTTCCTAAAAATCTTTCATCTGATTTTCTTGGCTTCCCAGGAAATGTTTGCATTTAAAAAAAAAATCAGGGTAGTTTTAAAAAGTCCATAATAATAAACATTATTTGAGACACAATTTTGCTAATAATTTATTCATACAATAAGAAAAATTGTCTGTACTTGTAATTATTGTTGCTTACATGCAAATATATTAAATCAAATTACCCAAATATGCAAGCTTCATATTTTGGGGTAAGCACCATTTATACATATGTTGAAGGAGAAGCAAGCTCTTTCCCAAAATAATTGGTAATTTCAAGATACAGATAAACACAACCAATAGCAAATTATACTATAATAGCCATATTTAATCTACAAAGCTGCGTACATTATTTTTATGCCACACTTGTGTTTTGGAATAACTTTTATTTCTGCTAGTTAACATACAAACATTTCAGCAGAGAAAATTAAATAATTTTATCTAAAAACGGCATGGAAGTAATAAATATCTCTAGTGTGAGAGCTGTCTTGATTTGTAATAGTAACAGCAAAGAATCTTCAGGCATCCTACAAACTGATAGAAAGGTAGGGTATATATTTCTCAAGATCAGTTTCATTAGATGTATGAATTGTAAATTGAAAATGACTACATACACAGTATAAATAAAATGATCAAATATTTATGAAAAAATAATAGATGTACAGTTTATAACAATACTTTGTAAAAAGAATTTTGGACATATTTTTAGAAAGTGTGAAGGCTGTAACTTATTCTTCAAAGCAACATTTTATTGCTGAGATACTCTAACATCCATAGATTTCATATCTAAAATTCATACATCCAGTTTTGCAATGTTATTTCTTGGATTAATTCTTCAAAACACCAGCTACTTTAATATTGAGGGCTTGAACTAAGATCTCAATAATTATTGAACACAATTGCAGTTTAGATTTCTGACTTCATTTGTTTACCTTTGAGTATGACAAATGTTGAGGACAACCTACGTGAGAAGACAATTGCCTTATGTAATCTATCACAATTCTCTGATGCATATGGCAAATTATGAGTACATGACATAGATCACTGGAATACATGAAATAGTTCTGCAGAGCTCTTCTTAGTTAAAAGTCCCCAAAGCTTGGATGCATTATTTATTTTATTTCTTTATCAAATTTATTTCAGCCCGTCTCGCAGTTCAAGGTGACTCTAAGCGGCTCAGCTTTTAAATGTTACTTTAAAAATGAACTATCTGGTTATCTTATTTAATTTCTTCAGAATTGGAGTACAACAATCCATATTTCATAAATTATCAACAAAGGTCGCAGAATGCCTGTAAATTATCCACTACATTACATTCAGCCATTTTTTCACAAAGAAAAGGATCTGTTCTCATAAACAAGATGATACATGAGCTGGTATCTTATGGATTTCAATAGTAGCAACATCCACACAATGAAAAGTATATTTTGCCTTTTGAGAAATAATAACTGTGTAAGAAACAAATGAATTATACTGCACAACTGAGATGAACACATTGTCTCTCGCTGTGAAGAAAGCAATCTGAACTAACATGCTGAATTTCAAGTCTACCATCTAAGGGTGCTGGTCAATTGGAAGAAATATCACAGATATTGGAAGACTCAATTTAAATATATCTGGAATAATAAATACAACAGCATTTAAGAAAAAAATGGATTAAATTTGAGAATTTGTTGAGGCTTCTCCTTGATTTACATTTTCTGTTTGCACTGAGGGATTCAAAAACTGTCCTGATGCTCCAATGTATAGGCGTGATCTCATTGGCCATTTCTAGAAGATGAAGATGCAGGATAAATTAATATTGCTTGCACAAATGCAGTAAAACAGCAGCTTTATTAGCAATTACAGTTTTATTTAGGGATACATTTATCAGTTATGGAACTATAAATTCTCCCATCCTGCTATTTGCATTAGACCAATGCAAATTGTAAGCACGTGTAATGGTATGTGGGAACGCCCTTGGGAGACAGTAAAACCACAGCCAGGGGAATAGCTAGATAAGAGATAACTTAGCTTGCAGCAAGAACAAACTTGGGACACTCCCTAGGTTTTTTGGGCTATAAAAACAGCCCATTCTGTTAATGAAACCTTACAATAGTAATACAGCTAGCGGTAGTTCATCTTGGTGTGTTTCTTGTCACTGCAAGACTGACATCATGGGAAGGAGAGCTATGTAGATTAGTATGGAGGACGAAGATCTTGATACCTCATTAGGTACCTTATCTAGATTGAGCTCTCACGCCTATTTATTTTTATTGTGCCGCATGTCTACAATTATTGACAACTTATCTCTACCAAAGATTTGCAAACTGGTGAAAGAAGGTAAAAAATAACACTAGGCCAACGTATTTATTACATTTATTAGGTTTAAATCATAAACTACTGTCCTACATTAGATATTATTGCTCATATACTCTGCTTAAAGAAAAAAATAGCATTAGTGTTTTCATCCATGTGTGCTTTCATACCAGATTTTCTTAAAAATATAGATATTTTCATAAGAGTACACCACATCCAATATGAGATTAGTAAACACATTTACAAATTTTCTATTTAGAAAAAAATGCAAAGTTTAACTGGGTTTATGTAATCCTACACACACACACACACACACAAAAACACTTTGATCTTGTGCTTGGTTATTCAGATAAACACAAATAAATCAATGGGATTTATTTTATAATATACACATCTCAGAATATAAATCCCATTGATCTAGCTGTGTTTATCTGAAATAACCAAGCACAGGATCAAAGTGCTCATGTCATATATATATATATATACAATGAGCACAATTTTCCAGCAGTGAGATTTATTAAAATAGCAATAATTGCTGGTGCTATTTACTTCTTAGTGCTATTAGCCAGGCCTAATGTAAAATAATAAATTTCATTAATCTGTGAAGAAATGGGGAGTGAGCTCTTCTGGTTTTACAGACAACTAATGGAAATATTCAATTGCAACTATATCATGGATATATAATAGGGTCTTGTGAATGGTTATTTAGAAGTAAGTCTCATTGAACTGAAAGTCTTCCTCCTAAAATCTGCATAGGATTTTAACCTTGTATCTTTTTTTGGTAGAAACACTGATAATAACAAATCCAAATCATATGACTGCACAATATATTTGTCCTGTTCAGTGACTATTCAAACTAATGATAGTCTCAAAGTTCTGGCTGTTACAGCATTCTTGCAATCATGTGATCGCCATCCAGATGCTTGGCTTGCAGTGATGATATTGCAGGTTCCCACAATTTCCATTTGTGACCTGTGTTGGCTTCCAACAAGAAAATCAATAGAGAAGCCAGAATTGCCATTGCTAAGTTATGTGACATTGTGCACAATGTCAATTGCATTGCATAACAATGGCAATTCAGATCCCAATTGCCACAGTTAACTTAGGTAGTTGAATAGAATAGAGTTGAATAGAGTAGATTAGGACTAATCAATACTATCCAAAGGTTATGGTTTTTGAAGTTTCTAGAATGCTTTATCAGGAAAGAAAGATAAATGATGGGGCTAACTAGAATTTCAAAAAATTAGAAAGCCACTAAATGATGGCAAAAAAATATAGAAAAACATTGCAATGCCATCCAGTTTTGCCATTTTTCTTGTTGTTTATCTTGCCTGCTGCCTTGCCAAATGGAATAATCTGGTAGAAGATATCTAAACAGAACTTCATATTGCAAATAGTGGCATTGTGAAGAATACATTGTGAAAAATTGCTTTTTCTATTAATTTCAGTGATGAGTCTCTAAAATAAATTATAATATTTTTCAAAGTTTTACTTCTGACATAATAAGCAGCCTATTGAATAAAAACATACAATTCAGACACCTGCAGTAGCTAATATACTGTAGTGCAGAATCAAATGGACCGTGTTTATGGCATATCTGTTGATCGTGGCCAACACCTGGTTTCTCGACATTTATTTGAAAATGCTCCTGAGATGTCAATGCTGTTTCAATTATTTTAACAATATGCTTTACTTTCTGCTCTACATTATCGTTTTTGCTGTATGTACTCCTATGCTATAGCCAGAATGTGGCTTTTTAAAAACAATTCAAAATATAATTATTTTTTGCTAGTGGACAAATGGGTAACTAATTATATATCAAGCCCATCATTGGTGTACATTTCAATAAAACTATTTTTATAAAAAGTGTATACATGCTCATTCAAGATTATTGTTAGATAAGGTTAGTTTTGGAAACAAATAATGAAAGGACTACTTGCATCAAGATCCATTTAGTTTGGTTTAAGGGTAATTCTTGATTACTAGGTCTTTAATAGTTTTCTGAATTAAGATAAGTATAATTTATTAAAAAAATTACTTATTAAAGAGCTAGTAGCAAGGGGAAGACCTTTTGTAGTTTGAATTTGCAATATGAACTAAATATGGTTCATAGGGCAGTGGATTTTATATTGGGGTAATTACTAATGGGATATATTTGGGCATATCCTGGGGGAAATGGGGCAATTTGTAATAACATGTTTTTGAATTGAGTTTGGGATTGCCGCTGTCGAAGTGCTTGTGTAAAACAACAGAATCTATTTTTTTTGTGGGAATAATGACATTATTTGAGACCAGGAAAAGAGATAATTGGCTCAAACAGTTTACAAGCCAGTCATAAGGCATAAATTGTTTTGTAATAAATGGGAGTCACTTAAAACCTTGTCCTAGTGTTGGGCATAATGGTTATGGTACACAGAGGTTTAATGCTGTATCTATCTGAAGTGTCATATGGAATGACATCAATGAATTGTGGTTCAGTTGGTTCTAATTGATTCTGCTGATTCTGTAATGCTAAAGCTTTCTTGTATAGACTAGTGTACTTGTATATTAGTATGCCCTTTTGCCTGAAGATTTCTACACAATGGAAAGGTTTTCAAACAATGCTATGATTGGACCTTCTAGGAAAAAAAATATTATTTGTTTTTGCCCTGCTTACCTTAACAGGGTGTAGGTAGCCATCCCCTCTCAGAGTTCCCAAGCCCTTGCCAGGCAATTCTTCTTCATCCTGCAAGCTGCGGGTAAGATGGGCAATGTAGGTGGTGGCTAGAAGCAGTACATCCAACTTGGAGAGCTTTGTGTCAGGTGGTACAGAGGGCAGAGTTCTCTGTAACTCTAAGAAGGCGTGTCGCAGTGTCTGCACTCGGCTACGCTCTCGGGCCGCGTTGGCTGCTGCAGGTCTCCCCAAGGTTGCCCCAGTCTGTTGTCCTAAGGAGTTAGTGCCAGATGTGGAGGGTGGCAGAGAGGCATTTGAGCTTGGAATATTGACCTCCTTGATGTTCTCGGGTGCATTTTTATAGTCCATTGGTAAGACCAAATCTGCAACTGACATGATGCAAATTCCCAGCTTATACCTTGGATTGTCACATTTTCTTTTTTAGAACTATATTGCTATCTGATGTTTAAGAACTTTCTATCACAATTTTCAGTATACTGAAATGTATTCTTTTAATGTTCCTCTGTGCCAGCAACCTTGCAGTTTTATTTTTAAGATAGGAGAAGCTGAAAAATCATCAACACATAGTTCTAACAACTGATTCACAATTTTAATGCATTTTCAGAAAATAATGACCACATTTAAATATTATATTAGGACGTATTTTTAAGCACCTTAACTTGAAATAAATTTGGCGCCAACATCTATTATCTTTCAGAAGAAGTGAATCCCAATGAATGTGACTTAGTATCTAGCAGAAATGATTAGTGTTGAAATATTAATAAGTGTTCAAATAAATGTAAGAAGTCACGCTGTGCACAGCTCCCAATCACTTTATGGATATGTAAAGTACATTTCTTTACAGTAATGTGGAAATGATTTTCTTCCTGGATTTTTAGATATTTTTATGCATTTATTTTTACTTCCCAGTACTCCCCCATACTACAGACTGGGATTTTCTGATGGTTCTACAAGTAAAGAGATCCAATCCCATTCATTTATTTGGATGATTATTTAAGATTAGATGTTTCTATCATACTAAAAATAAACAAATAAATATGCAAGAATATAAGCCTGAACTGTGAACTCATTTATTGAACTGCTTTCCTCTTTAGTACTGATACATGTTGGCTTTAAAAGATAAAGATTAAATAGATATGGAGTATCATTTGGAATTGTCTAAAAATGCATACTTTTGCAGTCTGCAAACCACATAGTACATTGAATCTAACTTGTATTTGCATTCAGTAAATCTTATATTTATTGAGGACTGTATTCATCTGGACTGTGCCTTATAAATTATAATCTAGTCTCTCTAGTTAACAATAGTAGTTTTTGTTAGCAAAACTAGCAAGCAACTAATAAAAGTATATTAAATTTGTATGCTGCCCAAATTTATTATTTAACTTTAATAAAAAGCTTTTTCTTAAGTTACTTTTCCATTCAACTGAAGATACTTTTCTGAAATCAAACAATGGAGGAGAGGAGACACAAAGGGGTAAAAAGAAGATAGGATTGGAAATAACAGTGCTCTCTAAGAATTTTTTCCTGGTGAGCTTGAGAACTCTGATTTTATTGCCTCAATTTCAGTTTCAAGTTTCTAAATTTAAAATGAATTATTGAATAATAAATTATAATAAACATAGTAGAATTTTTTCCTGAGTTAACATACATGATTGCTCTACAATTATGCCTTTTGTAAAGGCCTGCTAAATTTTCAAATGCATCCAATTCTTTTTTGTTTTAAAATATTTTTAGCATAATTACTCATTAGTTGAGATTTTAAGTTTTAGTATTTAACATTTAGCTTATTAAAACTATAAATTAAAATTATTTTATAATTAAGCTATTTTACCGCAAAGGATTGTATATAAGTAATACAATTGACTGAGTGTTTCAATTAAAGCTGCATTTAGGCAAGTCAATGAATTTATTGGATATTTAGGATTCGTTTATACAGTATATGAATGAATACTAAATAAATAAATTAAACCAGCTTATCTAGGAAAGAAAGCTTTTGCTGTAGACACTATTCTACACATTTATCTGAATTGCACATAGCTGGAAAATATTTCTGGGGTTTATTTCCACATACATGTTTAAAACATGAACAATCAGCCTAAATACGCCTGTATAACATTGGCATTGCGATTCAAAACGTGAGACCAGTGGGAATCAAGTCACACTGATTTGATAGTTTAAGTTCACGCTTAACTTCACAGTCCTATTTCACTTAGAATTTCTCGATGTATTTTTAAAGATTAAGATTATATTTACATGCACACTTACTACAGAAGAACGGTCATTGGACGCATTTAAACCTACTGTACTTCTAAAGTAAATGAACAGAGCAAATCAAAACCCATACCGTATTAGTGCTCCACGTTACATTACAAAGATTTAAGTAAATCCTTTAAAATTATTTTTATTGTCTTTTGTACCGGGAGTTCTCTAAGATTGCCTTGTTCCATAATATTTTCTTATAAAGATATTGAATTAGAAATAATTCAAAGAGGAATAGCAGGATACGAGCGAATAAACGGTGGTTAGTCGGAAAGAAAGTTCAGGAAAATGAGAGGGATCCACACAAGACTTGCAGTTCAAACTATTTGGAGGATCTTTAATTCCTCAAAGACAGGGCCAATAGTAAGTCTGTTGGCAAGATCGCACAACTGCGACGCAAAGGAGGTGTTTTATAGAATTAGGGGGCGACCAAATTCGTGTATCTACCCAAAGAGCGTGAGGGAGCACGGCGAGAGTATTAAAAAGTTGCTTCAGAAAGAACTTACTTGATCTCCTGGGGCCCCAATAAGGGAGACAGGGCGCCACCGCTCTCCCGTGGCCGATCTAGTCCAGTACGGGAGTGGGGAAGCCCCGGGCTTTTATAAGGGTTGGGGAGCGCGCCCACCAGCGCTCGGCTTTTGCTGACGCCTCCCCCCTTTCGCGTCGCCCTCTGCCCTTCCTGGCCAGCTCTCTCGCCTGCGGGGAATCGAGACTGCTGTCCCTCGCAAAGCCGCCAACCGGTGCGTTCCCATCTTCGTTCGCGCTCTGTCCTCCGAGACCCAGCGCCGCTTCGCGACAGGCAAGTCGGATCGCCTTCTAATGATGACTTACCAGGTTGCAGATCCACGCAATTTTCCTGGCGTCATGAAACCCCAGTGGTTTCTCATTGCTTTTCCAATGAAGTCTTTCGGCTTCTCGGACAAGCTTATAGTCTGGCCTTCACGGATAGTCCACCGCCCAGGTCGTACGTAGCATCTTGCAAAAAGTGTGAAATCTTAAGAACGCCTTCCTACGAACACAGGTTAGAATGGGGCAAGGAACCACTCGGGCTCCCTCCACATCTTTGGACTACTCAAGATCTCTTGGCCAATGTAATTCACAACCTGTTGTAAGATGAGGTTTAGGTGTATCATACACCATTGCGTATAAGCAATACATAAATTGAAATAATATGTTTTTTATAAATGATGCATGTAGAATATGAAATTAATAGAAAGATAACCATTCCATAATGGGTTTTCTCTGGCAGTTGAATCCAGGTTTGTTTTAAAGTACAGACCTAAAAGAGAGCAAGAGCTTTGAAACTGAACATCTGGGCAGTAGAATAAGCAGAAAAATAAAGTCACTCCACATAACCTCCTCTGTATTGAGGAACACTGGATTGTTTTAATATTAGTCCCTATTTTTAAATTAAATTTTTACATACTAATGTAAAAGGGTGCCTTGATGGCCTATGCACCTTTCCACCAATGCAATGAAGCTTCAGAGTCATAATAGATCCTGTCATATTTGAAGCCAGAGACCTCTGCTTTGTAAATGGACAGTTGTCCATCTAATATATATGTTGGACTTCAACTCTCACAATCTGACCAGCATCTATTCTGTTTGAAGATTATGAACGCTCACAGCCAATACAGTTGGAGGATACCGGTTTAGGAAAAGCTAAATTAAGTACACCTCTTTATTAAGGGTGCAACACAACATTTGTGAAAAGATATCCTCTGAATATCAATAGAAAGGTTTGGGGATTTTGCTTCTCTCTCCTTCCGAAGATGAATATACATGCAGAAAATAATTAATTGGAATTAGAATTCCAAATAGCTACTTGCCTTTGAAGACACAAAAATATGTTTACCAGATGCTTGATAATTGTACAACTGTAATTCGTTGGATTTTTAATAATCGAACTTATATATTTTTCACACTATCTTAAGATGGAGAGCATATTGATTTTGCTATAAGCACTCCTATTTATCCACTGAACATTTATTGAACAGAATTAGTTTCTAATTATAACTGCAATTATAATGAGTTGAAACGACCACAGAATCTATGATCCTGCTAGGTTGCCTGGTTGGGTGATGTAGCAATGATTATTGTTGCAATGTAACAGCAGCTTTAAGCACATTAAAGACAAAGCAAAGCAGATCTCATTGTAGAATAAGGTACAGCAGAAAGAAAGGGTTTAGATTTATCAAGCACTAGATGAAATTAGCTTCCCATAAAGTTTTGAAAACTTAGCATGTGTGTTCCACTTCACTTCTCTCTTCAGAAAGGCCTTGGTTTAGTGACAACAAATGTTATGGGTCCCCTCAGGCAGGGCTTTGGCAGCAGCAACGTACATTTTCAGGCATGTTGCCAGGGTTCAATGGTGGATGAAGGAGTGCCATTTCACAATCAACAGACAGATAAATGTGTAGCTCCCCCCCCCCATATAAACCCCCAGCGCATCACACAGTAGATAGAAAGCACACTGTACTTGAGAGAAGGATTCTAGATTTGTTGTAATACTGAATGACTGACAAAACAGTCTCTTCTATGAGCATTGCATTGGAGCCTCTCTGGCAGCAACAAATACTTTGCATTATGGTAGAAGGGATGTCAGCACAATTGAGGAGGGAGCAAGGTACATAATTATGAGTCAATAGAATCTGTATCTAATATATGTTCCACTGTTACAGTAGCCTGCTAACCAACTTTAGTCTTACAACAAGGACTGTAAGAAGATGACTAGCTTCTTTGGCGCAACAGGTAGCAGCACTTAGCAAAGATTGTGAATCTTGAAAAAGCACCTTATTGGAAAAGAGATCTTCAGGAAATCCTTGACATAAGATGAAAACTACACACACAAAAAAGGGAAGAACCCAACGGCAAATCATGTTGATATTGTTGTCAAGATAATACTTTATGCTACCTATATCTAGCATACAATATTTTTTCTTCTCGGATAAAGCTTACACTGAAATTCCATACTGTAGCATAATGCAACTTCACAGAATTGGTTACTATAGAGTGTCTATTTCATTCAAAAAATAAGTTTTCTCCTTAAAAAAGAATGATAAGGTACACATGTAGGCATGTAGCATAATATCTCAGGTTATAATTTGAATTAATAAATTAATTTGTATGAGCTTTATTATTTATTTCTATCCTGACTTTATTATTTTTACAAATAAGGTGGCAAACATATCCAACCCACCTTCTTCCTCCTATTTTCCCCACAAGGTGGGTTGGGCTGACAGAGTAACTGGCCCAAAGCCATCCAGTTAGCTTTCTTGGCTGAGGTGGGATTTGAACTCACTATCCCCTCTTTCTAGCCTGGTCCTTAACTACTAGACCAAACTGGTAATCAAAACCTATGAGTTAGAGTATTTTTTTAAAAAATCCTGGAGAAAAAGCAGGTAATGGAAAACAACATAGATCAATGTTCTTAATGTGAGGCCCACAAAACATTTGGAGTTCATGGATAGATTTCAGGGGTCCATGAACTTGGATGAGAAAAAAACCCTGTAATCTTTAGAAAATGAAAATACTATACAGGTAGTCCTCAGTTTATGACAATTGAGCCCAAAATTTCTGTTGCTAAGTGAGACAGTTAAGTGAATTTTGTCCCATTTTAAGATCTTTCTTGCCACAGTTGTTAGGTGAATCACTGCAGTGAATCACGGTTGTTAAATGAATCTGGATTCCCCTTTGACTTTACTTGTCAGAAGGTCTCAAAGATGATCACATGATCCCGGGACACTGCAAGTGTCAAAAACGTGAATCATTTGCCAAGTATCTGAATTTTGATCACGTGACCACAGGGATGCAGCAATGGTCGTATGAAAACCAGTCATGTCACTTTTTTCAGTGCCGTTGAAACTTCAAATGGTCACTAAATGAACTGTTTTAAGTTGAGGACTACCTGTAGTACAATAGTATTTGGGGAGATTTGTAAAGCTTTTGACTATTATAGCATGAAGCAACTGGGGAACTACATACAAGTGTTAACTTATATTTTGACCACTATATGTGTGCATATTGGCCTTTTGATGCACGAAATGGAATTTTTTAAATTATGCTGTGGAACTACTCTATGCGTTTCTGAAATAGCCTTCTACCTTATTTTGTAGATGAATGAATATATTATGAAATCAGTACAGCTGATGTTTTAGTTGAGTTTCACAAGGCAAAAGAAGAGTGTAATGAGTTCAACACAAAGTCCTCAAGGTGGTATAATAAATTTGCTATTTTACAGAAGTATACCAAATCATTTATTTGCTTTTTCTCCAAATACAAAAACAAAAGAAAATCTAAAAAAGATCATGTCATTTTTATACACATTAAAATTATATCCCAGTGCCATCAAAGATTCCTTCATGTAGTTTTCTACATGGATCGAAGACATAAGTGATTTAAATCTTGCTTTCTTCCTAATTCTCAGTCAATCCTCAGCATTTGGAATTCATAGTGCTTTTTGTTCAAGTTTGATTATGTGTCATCAAATTGTTTTTGACTAGTGACCACATAGATAATTTGTTTGACAGTCTATTCTTAACTTAATCTTTCAGGTCTTCGAATGGTGTACTCATCGACACTGTAACTAAGTCCATCCATCTTGCTGTTAGTCACCCTCTTCTCTTTCCTTCCACTTTTTCAAGCATTAGAATCTTTTCCAGAGAAAACATATCCAAGTACAATCCAGGAAAAACTGCATAGTTTTTCAAGAACAGCCCAGGTCACCTAAATGGTCCCTCCTAGCTGGTCACATTTTTCTATTTTAAATCATGTTTATAAATGTATATAGCAATTTAACAAGGTTAAGACAATACATTAAAGAAAAATGCATCTCCAATTTTGTAAATTTAAAAACTAAGCAATTCTTGTTATTTTAGCATATAAACGAATAAATGCAATATATTTTCACCATGGTCACAAGAACCATTTGGGGATAATTTTCAAAAGGTTGTCATTCAACACCCACCTTCTTTATTGCTGGCCAGATAAACAGCATATAATATATATGTGCTAGTATCATAGAATACAAATTTGATATTCACAGCAAATAATTGAAATTTAAAGTTAATTCACTTTATTCTTGTAAGCATAATTTTCTTCCATTTAGTTCCTATTTTCTAAAGTGTTTCTTTAGCATGGTATCAAAATAGGAAAAGTTATTATATTCATTGCTACAAATGAAATAATTATATTTCTATTTGTATCTTCTAGAGATCATCTGCATATTTAACCTTTGTGTTTTGCTGAATTATGCTAAAGTATATTAAAAAATTGCATTTATTGTCCACAGTGGTCTATTCATATGAAAGAAAAGCCACTGAAATGGGATCAGCAAAATCCCAGTTCTATGAAGTATGATTGCTTGCATGTAAATCAGTGATAAACAAAACTAATAAGCACAGAAATTAATCTAATTTGAGATTATTGAGGTGAAATATATTATCTAAATATTTATTGGAATGTCAGAAGTTGTTAAAATAACTAAGCAAGTATTGCAACCATTCAAATCATTGACACTTTGACACAATTCAACCAATTAAATATTTTTACATCTCATTGATTCCAGTGAAGACTTCAAAATATACTTAATAGCATGCCTAAAATAAGTGAATTAAGCTAAACTCCTGTGACTTCATGGACATACAAATATACAGTGGATATAGAAAGCCTATATACCCCCTTGTTAAAATGCCAGGTTTTTGAGATGTAAAAACCAGATGAAAATAAATCACTTCAGGAAAAAAAAAGGAGTTTAATCTCTGAACACAAAGCTACATACAGGTCACAATTTATTGGCATAGCGGATGACAAATATATATGTATATGACTTAATTTCTGTTTGTAATAATATATCCAAGTTATATTTTTTTAGATTAGACTATTTGAGACTTCTCTTGAGAAAGCCTATTCCTGGTTAGACAACTGAGCTACTGCTGAGCTCTGGTCTGAATATTAGTACATACAGCTTCTTTAAGGAGTTGCTAATAAACAAGATTTGCATCCTCATATATGCTGTTTTGAACTCAAATTGCTGCTCGTCCTAAACCCTAGTATGTCAGTTTTGTCAGTCAGTTTTGGCCCATTCTGGCCAGTGTCCCTCAAGCAGAATTATACTTTTACCCCACATGTGCTCATACTATTCTATCTAGGGCAGTGATGGCGAACCTTTTAGAGACTGAGTGCCCAAACTGCAACCCAAAACCCACTTATGCATCATCGAGTGCCGGGTGGATGTGGCCCATTGGGTGGGCGTGGCCCATTGGGTGGGCGTGGCTGCGATGGTAACAGCAGACTGGGTGGGACTAAAAAGTTTAATCAATCAATTCCAACTTTGCAAGATCTTTTTTTTTCCCACGAGAAGTTGAAATTGACTGATTGAACCTTTTTTTTTTTTTTGCACACGGCGGCGGAGGCCTAAAGCGAAAAGGTTTTATAAAACCCAGCTGAAGGCCTAGGACTGGGGCGACGGCGCGCGTGCCCACAGAGAGAGCTCTGAGTGCCGCCTCTGGCACCCGTGCCATAGGTTCGCCACCACTGATCTAGGGGAAAAGATATTTTGCAAGCTAATATCCCACCTATGAGGTATATGCAGTGTTCTGACATACTTGCTATAAATTCAAATATCGGCAATAAGCCAGGCGTCCTAATCATGCAAAACAAGATGTGAATAGACTCTCTCAATAAGCCATTAACTGGCACTTGATTTCACTTTCCACTAGGAAATAGTTGAAAGAACTGTGAATTAATCATCTTCCCATTAGAAACCTGGAAGGCATTTGCACAATGCTTATGCAGTATTCTCTAGATACCAATATTAAAATTACTCTTCAGGAAAATTGTTTAGGTTAACATGTAGTAACCTTTTGCTGGAGGGAAGTAATTTAAAGATTGGACTCAAGAGGCTAAATAGTGTTTTTTCCCTATGATTATTTTTGGAATTTGCTAATATTGACTTTTGTGCTGTCAAACTGAAAAGCCATAGTTTTTTGCTGGTTCTTGCAAATTTTCACTTCTTTATCCATAATTAAATAAAAATGATATCAAAATAGCCAATAGTGAGTTAGCTATATTTAATATAGTACTATCATCAATCTCATACTGAATGTTTGTAAATTTAATTACATGCCAGCCAGTTTTAGTGATTCCATATTCATATTTGAATGAATAGTGAATATTGTGCAAATTTTACAGGATTCATAGGACAAAGATTCAGGATTCTGTCATTAATACACACAAATGTAAATGTTCCACAACCAAATATATTTATGAGGATATCTAACTGTAAGAAAAATTACATTTGGTTGGCTGAGAATTACAGATCAAATACATTAATGAGAAGAGACATTCAAAATAAATAGGCAGGGTGTAGAGTTATACCAACGAAGCACTGGGAATGAATTTTTGATTGTGAGATAACATAAACACAATAAATCAAATCTTTGTCCTAGCAAGACAGAAAAATAAGGAGTGAATTATTAGCTACCCTTTATGCTAGCCAAGAAAATGGAAAGTTTAAACTGTAATTTTAAAGCTGTAAGCTGTAATTTCTAAGGAGGAACCTGGAGAAAAAAAAGGCATATTGCAAAGTGCAGAATACTGTGAAAATAGTATGATCCTAAAGACCCAGTGCTCTTATGTTAATGCCTCCTAAAGTACATGTTGGTTTCAATAGCAAACAATAAAATTTTAAGTACTGCAAATGTAATTCCTTCAAAACGAATAGTGTTGGGACTTATAATTTGAAATGAACTATAAGAATTCATGCCAACTGGTACACCCTTTTAAACACATTTATTTGGTATTATGTCCCTTTTAAATAATTTACATGTTTCCAAAGCACACTGAGGACTGTGATACAAATCAATATGAATTCAGAATAATTTAAACTGTGAGTCACATTAAATAACCTTTTTGTGTATGTGCCTTGGGTGAGTCAGTGTTGATTCCCAAGGACTCACTGGACTAGCCCCTGCAGTTTTCTTGGCAAGATTTCAGAAGTGGTATGCCATTGCCTCTCTTCCAGGGCTGAGGGAGAGACTGGCCCAAGTCTCCTACATGGCTTCATGACTAAAGCAAGATTAGAACTCACAGACTCCTGGTTTCTAGCCTGATGCCTTAACCACTACATAAAATTGGTTCTATTAGACAATTTGCCTCTTCTTTTGTTTGCATTTTACTGAAATAAATTTATGGAGGGCTGGGAATTTCACATTAAAATACAGATCTTATTTTTTTCTCATTCAGTGAAAATGCAATTAGGAAATGTTTTCCTTTTTCTTTTTCATAATTACAATCTATAGGAAAGTAAGACTAATCTAATTTGGATTTAACTTAATACAAGAACTTCTTGTATCAATTCATTTGTATTAATTAAAGTAATAAAGTAATAAAATGAAGTTCATACTTATAGACTGCATAAAGACACATAAAATCAAGTATAGGTTTAGAGCTGATAACAGCAGATTCCACAAACAGTGTATTCAGGTTTTGTTCTTGAGGTAACGAAACAGAACAAGTTGTTTTTCAAGTTGCTATAATATTAACATTATTATTAACTAATGATCTAATTCCATTATTTGATGGATTAATATGCAAAATAAATCAATAGCAAAATAACATGTAATGTAGAATTTTTTTAGTTTAGCAACAAGCCTAACCAGCATAACAATCCACATTTCCACATACTTTTCCATTTTTTTCTGATCCTCATTAACCAAGAGTTAGTCAGAATTCTATTCAATTCTCATTGTTTAGTTGTTCTCACTAATTTAACTCTTTGAACTACTATGTGTATTTCTGTAAATCTTAAAATTACAGTTATATATCCCAAAACCATATTTTTGTCCACGTTATAATTTTGGCTACACAAATATGGTACTTAAAAATGAATTCATTATTAGTATGTAGAATGAGTGGTGTTGAGGGAAATTGGTCAAGGAGAAAAAAAAATAGAGGGCTAGTATGCAAAACTGGAAATTGGGATGCTGAAGAGATTCCAAGGTGACTCAAAAAGGAATTGGCATTCAGTTTACTATGTAAGAAAGGCAATACCACATGAGATGTTTCAACTTGCACAGAATTGAGATCTAAAGACACAAAAAAGAAGATATTGGTTTTCTAACTGGGAGAAGTGGCCAGCTATATTTTAATTGGAGATTTGATTAAGCCTTTCTAGAAGTTAATAGCAATTAAATTTTGGTATAAAATAGGCATCCATTGATTTTAAAACGGCAGTTGCTAATGCCAGCAGGAAGATAGTTAATCTAGCTATGGTAGAGCAATTAGACCATGAAGAAACTGACTACATTCCATCCTTTGAAGGCAGATATCAAAGTGAGGCAAAGACAGAGGACTGTAGGTATGTTTGTATGCATTAGCTGAAATCCACTTGTGAGTTACAAGTGGAAAAGTCAAACTTTGAATGAAAATGATCTCTTTCTATCCTTGTTCTAAGAATAGAGGAAAAAGTTGATACATTTTGCAATATGACCATTGTATGTTGTATTTTGTCTAATCAATCCAGAGAACTCTCAACATATATGTCCTGAATTCCATGGAAGCTTCCCATTTCCAGTGCAGTAGTACCATATCAAATCATTAGCTATAAACTCTTATTAATCTGCTGGGCCCTAGTAAATGTAGTTAAAATTTCATGAATACAGTTTTTGCTCTGAAAGGTCATGATTGTCCACCAATACCTTAGATAAAATAATGGTTTAACCAGTGGTTTAATTAAGATGGCTACTACTTTTAATATAAAAATATATTTGCATAAGGTTAAATTATTTTAACCCTTTTTTACTTAAACTTACATTGGATCCATAATACAAACATTTTATAGTGTGAAATATCACTTTGTTTGCAGTAAAAAAACAATTTTTCTTCACATTTGGTTCTGAAGCACATCTTTTGTTCTGATGATAATATGGAAGTACATCTTTCTAGTAGCTGCTTAGAAAGGCATTTGTCTAAGGAGATGAGGTTCAAATAGCTCTTTCTGTTCATTTTGAGAAGTTTTCAAGGCTGAATGGCTGTATGGCAAAGTGTTATAAAAGAGTACTTTAAGGATAAAATATTTTAGTTACAATAATAACTTTTATAGATTTCCACTAACATGACAAAATGTTTCTGTTAATTTCTGTGTGCATTGGCAAATATTCAACGTGGCATATTAAATTGTGGGGGGAAAATGAAGGTTACCATCCTATCATTTTCATAAGTTTATCCCCAGACCTTCGAAGAGTTAAAGGAGTTCTCTCTTTGAGTAAGAGCCAAGTAAATATTCTCTTTTGCATACTTTGGATCAAACTGTTAGAACTGATTTCCCAGTTTTTTAAAAAAAGAAATAAATTTCATCTAATTATGCCTTAAATAATACAACATGTATTTATAAATTAGAATTTTATTAGATAATTATTGACTAAAAAGTTTCAAAAATATACTATAGTGTAGTCTTCAGCTTACGATGGTAATTGAGGGCAACGTCACATGATTACATTGCTCAGTATCAGCAATTCCGGTATTCCTTGTTGCTGACATTAAGCAAGGATTACATGTGTCTTTAAGTGAAGTCACATTACTATGATTTCCAACTTCTTGCTGGTGTCCCAGTGACTCTGCTCATGGGAAACTAGCTGGGAATATTGAAAATTGCAATCACATGATCATAGCTCACAGTAATGTCATAATCATGAGATGAAGCCCGAATCACGATCACATGACTACAGGAATGCTGTGACGGCTGGAACTACAAGGACTCATTGTAAGTACCAATTGTTTAGTACCGTGGAATTTTTTTAATGGATACTGAACAAATGGTTGTAACCTGAGTATTACCTATAAGATAAATGAAAAAAAGGTTTTGAACACTACTGCAGGAAGGTGAAATATATAGCTTCTTCTACATTGCAGTAATATACAGAGCTTCTTTTTTGATATTTTTAAGAGCAATTCTTATTTCTAAACTTGTTCTATTTCTCTCTCTCTCTCTCTCTCTCTCTCTCTCTCTCACACACACACACACACACACACACACACACACAGAGAAACACTAACCATTTTGCAAAACTTTGAGTAAAACATTACAGTAGCTGCATTCTTTGAAAGGCTAGCAAGTGTTTTAACTATAATTGCCCATCGCTCCACAGGTGATTCCAACAGAAATGCTCCCTATGTATACACCCACATTCAGGTGGATAAACAGGAGTTTTCAAAGCAGCTGAGTGAGCTGTCCAAAGCTTCTGCCTGCACATGCGGACACTTTGCAAAGCAACTCTTTTGAATGCTTTCCACACAGGTACATTAACATATACACATATATGAAGTGTGCATTGTTTTTAATATTTGTGTTTTGTTTTAAACACAACAATTTTCAATTTCAAATATGTGTCTAATTCCACTACAGTAGTTATTTAACACAATGACATTGACTTGAGGTTGGATTCCAGTGATAGTTTACATAAATCATACCTGATTTTTTCACTATTTCTGTTTTCTTCATATACTGGCTGAAATTCTTTATTATAAGGAGTTCTGTGTATCTCTCTGGAGACTGGGAAGTGGTAAATAGGAAAATGTGCATGTTCTGCATCATTGTCATCTAGAGAATGTAAAGATACAAAATCATGTATTATTCAATTTTTCCCAAAATATTACACAAAATAATTAACACAGGGGCACATTCAAATCTTAGTAAATTGCAGCAACTAACTTTATACATTTATAGCTGGTATATAAGAAGTACAGCTTATAAATGTTCTATTACAAAAGTTACTGATCTGCATATTTTATATCACAAGGTTGCCGAGAATATTACTCCAGCAGTATAATCAATAAAAATAGAACAAACAGAAAAATTACTGAAAAAAGACCTTTGTTACTGATTTTATCAATTATCAAAACTGAGATGAATTTGTAAATCAGAAAAAACCCATTAAAAAGTGTTCATGCAATAACTGAATTTATGACTCACCACCAATGAAATTATTTAAAAGCATGCAACCATACTCCATACACTTTTATAATACCGTATTTATTTCAAAATGTTTTAATGAAGGCTCTTTGCTATTCATCTTTATACTATTGTTATAGTATTGGGAACTGATGTTTTTATTCTTCATTAAAACATTCTGAAAATGTTCAAAACATAACTGTCTTGTTATGGCAAATTTATCGGAGACGGTTCTTCTCTTAATATTTGTCAAGGTAATAATTAAATAGCTAAACAGCTTATGTAATGATGTAATGTAACATAAGGTGGATGATATGATATTAGGAATGACTCAGCAGGTGTCTGCATCCCTTTAAAAACCTGAGTATAAAAGGGAAGGCTTTGCTAGAGTGTCTCTCTCTCTCTCGTCCGTTTCCTGTTGTAACTGCTGTGTGTTGGAGTTTGCTGTATTACGTGTATGTATTTTGTTCCTAGTGTATATTGTAGATAGTGTATGATAAACCACAATTTAATACAAACCACTGTTTACTGTATATGCTCTGACAGGTTATGGGCCCAGAGTGAAGAGAAACCCAGTGAGAGTTTGACCCAGAGGAGTTGAGGCTTGTGGTTTGTGGTGGTTTAAAGAAGCAGGCAACATGGTTTCCATCAGCGTAATGGGAGGAAGTTTCATAATATCTCATCTGAATGAGACAAACAACCTCTCTTGGAGTCTGAAAATGGAGATGTACCTGAGAAGTGAGGAGTTGTGGATGATAGTTGCTGATCCACCTGCAGCCCTGGATGATGGGGACCACAGAAAGAATGAGAAAGCTTTGGCCAGCATAATTTGGAGTTTGGAAGATAGCCAGCTGATACACGTGAGGGATCTCCAGTCTGTTAAAGAGTGCTGGGAAGCTTTGCACAGTGTGTATGTGAGAGAGACTGTGAGCAGCAAAGTAATGCTGACAAGAAAGCTATATAAAGCACAACTGAAATGGGGAGAGAGCATGTCTACGCATTTGCAGTCCATGAGAAAGACATTCCTAGAATTAGAGGAAAGAGGGATGACTTTTACTGAGTCACATAAGGTGTATGTGGTGCTCAGTTCATTGGACAATTCATGGGATGTCCTAGTGACCTGTTTAGTGTCCATGCAGGAGAAGGACTTAACCATGAGTTATTTGACTGGCCGGTTGCTGGAGGAGGAAACAGAAACGTCTGAAAAAGCAGCAGAGAGCGGGTGATGACAACGCACAGCCCAAGCTTAAAACTGCTATGTCCCAGGGTGCCGGCAGAGTAGCTGAGAAAGTTCGTATGGTGAAATGCTGCTTCAAGTATGGTTCTACAGAACATCTCCAGAGACACTGCCAAGAGGAGAAAGAGAGGAGCAGTGAGACAAGATCGTAGAACTACACAACCGACATTTTCCGTGGCAGCAACATTAACTGAGAAAAACACTTGGTTGTTGGACAGTGGGGTGAGTCATGGTTGTTGGACAGTGGGGTGAGTCAGCATATTGCAAATAACCCACAAATGTTTTCTAACCTGAGGCCAGCTAAACAAGCATTTGTTAGCTTGGTAAATGGACAACAGTCTGCTGTTAAAGGGGAAGGTAAAGTTTATGTAACTGGTATAGGAGATTTGGATAATGTCTTATATGTGCCAGAGTTAGACCATAATTTACTCAGTATTTCGAGCTTGGATAAACTGGAATATGAAGTAATGTTTGCAAAGGGTCAATACACCATTAGGAAAGGTGGAAGGATTTGTGCACAAGGTGTTAAACAGGACAATTTGTATGTACTAAGGAAGCAGCAGGAAGGTTGTGCACGAACACTCACAAATGCTCCCAAGCATAACTGTGTACATTTATTACACAGGTTAGGACATGCAAGTTTTAAAGTGCTGCAGAGAATGCTAGATCTAGGTGAGGGACTTAAGAATTAAAAAATGCAACATATATTTAGATTGTGCTATTTGCAGGGAGCCGAGGTCTAGTGTGTATCCTGTAAATAAGAAAAGCATGAGGCAAACAAACAGAGTTTTGCAGTTAGTGCACGCTGATGTAATTGGTCCTATGGTGCCCTCTCTTGGAGGAGCTAGGTACATTCTAGTCTTAGTAGATGACTACACCAGGTATGGGTTCTGCTACTTATTAAAGAACAAAGTTCTACAACAGTTTAAGCAATGGGTGAACTTTGTAGAAAGAAGGTATGGTCATAAAGTATGCCAGCTGCAAACAGACAGGGGAAGAGAGTTCATGTCTGATAATTTCCAAAGATGGCTGAGAAATTTAGGCATAAAGCATAGATGTACAAACCCTTACACACCAAAAGAAAATGGAGTGGCTGAACGGAAAAATGGTATGTTGCAGACCATGAAGGACTCACTGCTGGCAGATGCAGGAATGAATAACACGTACTAGGGAGAAGCTATAAAAACAGCCAACTATTTAGTAAACAGAGTATGGAGTGTTGCTATCAATGAAGCTCCATATTACATGTATGGAAGGAAACCTTCATTAGCTCACCTAAGGACATTTGGCAGTTATGCCTGGGTGCATATCCCCAAAGGCACCAGAAGGAAAGGACAGAAAAAGGCCAGGAAACTTAGGTTTGTGGGATATGAGCCAGGTTCCAAGGGATATAGATTTTCAGATGGGATAGGGTGCATGCTAACACTGAGGTGTTCATGCCAACAAGTAGCGTTAGTTTTCAGGAAGGACAGGCTATACAAAACCCAGGAAGAACAGGATAGCAGGTCAGAAATAGCAGGGATAGATGAGGATAGACCTGAGATAAAAAGAGAAGTCATAGAAACACAGGAACAGATGATCCTGAGGAGGTCTGAACGTAGCAATAAAGGTGTACCTCCTGATCGATTCACAGCAAGTGGGGTTAGAGCATATAGTGTAAAGTATGAACCCTGTGATTACCAAGAGATGTTATCATTGCCTCAAGTAGAACAGGATAAATAGAAGGACACAATAATGAACTGCAGTATAAGGCAGGAATGTACACAGAGAAAAATTGTTCAATTGTTCAAGCTAATATGTTGACTAAGCTTTAAATGTAGGCAAATGTAAATGTAAAAGCATTTGGGTTAACAGCTGCTTAGCTTTAAATGGGAGGAATGTCAAGTTAATTTAATAGCTAAACAGCTTAAGTAATGATGTAATGTAACAAGGTGGATGATGCATGATAGGAATGACTCAGGAGTCTGTCTCTTTAAGAGCTTGAGTAGAAAAGGGAAGGCTTTGTGGAGTGTCTCTCTCATCCGTTTCCTGCTGTAACTGCTGTTTGTTGGACTTTGCTGTATTACGTGTATGTATTTTGTTCCTAGTGTATATTGTAGATAGTGTATGATAAACCACCATTTAATACAAACCACTGTTTACTGTATTTACTCCTGGGTTATCTCAGCGTAATAAGACTGTGCATGCTCTGACAATATTGATGCTGTAATTAAGAAGATATAGTTTGTTTTACCAAAATGTGAATATGATGAATGCTCATTAATGAAGCTTTCTACTTTGTTTTTCTTCCTGGCATCTCTGGAGGCTTTCCAATTTGTCAGGAACTGTCTTTCCATTTCTTTTATTTCTTTTCCATCCAGCAATTCTGAGGAAATGTTGTAATGTGTAAATCAACAAACAGCTTTATATTCTTAGGAAGGCAAAAGAGCATTTTTTGTTGCCAAAGATATTGCTAATTTTCTATCATCAATTTTATTATACTTGAAAAACCACCAAATGGTTCACCACTGGGCTTTAATTCTACTGTACTAGTAGGTATCAGCTGGACAGCTGATGGATAGCTTGTTATAGCATAATAGTGAAAAGGATAGACCTTAAAACTGTCAAACAATTGCCACAGTAATAAAAAGACGGAGAAGCAAAACAATCTTTCTGCTGCTCACTTGGACTGATAACTATAATTACTGTGCATGGTCAATGAAATGAATGGGCTCTATACACAAAGACTCTAACAATAACTTTTATATAATTTTAGTTATATAACCCAATTGTTCAGTAATATAGCATTAATGGAAAGAAAGATGACCCTGAATTTAAGTTACTCCCCCACTAAGAAAGATATTAAAATTAAATGCAGACAAAAATCTTGATAGTGATAAGTAATTGTCAACCTAGAATTATCAACTCCAATTTAAGTTCTGAAGATTTTCCCCAATACACACACACCATAAATGTAAGTAATATGCTTGCATACACATAGGCAACATCTCTTTCTGACTCTGTCTCTCTGTATGTATGTATGTTATGAGTTTGCCAGAAACCACACTCCAAGGGAAAAGCCATCACAAAAAGTATATTATTTATTGAATTAATCCAGGTAATCCTCCATTTAGGATTAGAGGGCCCAAAATCTCAGTTGATCAGCAAAGCAGTGATTAAACAAGATGCCATGTGACCGATTCACTCAATGACCGCAGTCCTGGCTCCCCTAATTTATTTATTTAGAAGATTTATATGGCTGTCCAGTCATCCTCAGTGATTCTGGGCAACTTACAAACAATAACAACCCAATATAAAAAGAATAAAACAATAATCTCCCACCCATCCCCGGTGACAACAAGCAATCAAAAGAGCCACTTGATGGGCTCCATCACCCTGGGTTCCTCAGGCTCATTGGCAGAATTAGGTCTTCAGGGCCTTGAGAAAGAGTGTCAAACTGGGGGCCAGTCTAATCTCTGTGAGAATGATGTCCCAAAGAGAGGGAGCACCACAGAGAAGGTCCTTCTTCTTGGTCCTGCCAAATGTACCTCCTTAGGAGACAGGACCCACAACATTCCCTGCTTCCCCGCTATAGTGGGCTAGGTGGATGTAACTGGGAAGAGACGGTCCTTCAGATAACTTAGTCCCAACCCAAGAAGGGCTGTAAAAATGACAATCAGCACTTTGAATTGCACCTGGAAGCAAATCAGTAACCAGTGCAACTCCCCAAGAGAGGTGACATATCTAGGTCTGCACAAATCATGCGACCTGCTGTATTTTGAACAAATTGGAGCTTTCAAATGCTTTTCAAGGGCAGCCCCATTTAGAGTGCATTGCAATAGTCAAGATGGGAGGTGACTGCAGTCGTTAAGCGGCCATGTGGGTTGTTAAGCGGAGTGCCATGGAGAGAACCTGGGTCTTCTGGGTGTGATAGGGCAGGGACAGGGCCTACGCCCTCTAACCATGTCACCAAATAGAATGATCATGGGAATGATGGCGTTTGCCAGCGTTTTCACCAGACTTGAGGTCTGTTCTTCCAGCACATCGAGAGATTTCTAGAAGGCTCAGAATGTTGGAGCAATTATATTGGGAACATTCAGCGCTGAGGAATATCATTATTTGATTTATATCCTGCCTTTTTTCAGGAGCTCAGGCAGCAGACATAGCATCCCTCCTACTCCTGCTGCAACTACCCCCCTATGATACAGATTGGGTTGAGAGGAAGTAAATGGCTCAAAGTCATCCAGCAAGCTTCTCAGGCTGACCACCACACTTGACCAGATACAATACAGTACATCAAACGTAGAAAGCATAGAAGATTTTGGGCATAGGAATATAATAAGGAACTATTACTAGGAATTTTATTAGATCCTATATCTGAAGGAATATTTCAAACTGTCTCAATGATGCTTGTCCAACTTTAATGATCAGAACATACTGGCTCTCATAGATAATTGTTGAAGCCCTCAAGAAATGCCTTTTTCTGTTGACTTGTCCAAGACTTAGAACAGCCTTCTGAGGGAATTTTGTCTCATATTCAGTGGAAAATTTGAGGCACAAAAGTTGAGTAGTGTAATATACCAAAAAAGATGTTACTGATGTCTGTGATAACATTTTATTATTACCCTGTTAGTTTTATGATTATTTTAATTCTGGTTTGGTCCAGAGCTGCACACAACAGGAAAGAGGAAGGAGAACTGGAGAGACAAGCTTGATTAATTCTTTCTTCTTAAAGATCCCTAAATCTGATTTTGGAAGGATATTCTAAAACTGACTCTGTTTTGATCCTGATCCCAACTGTAAAGAGGTGTTTCATTCTATGGAAGTTCAAATCGATTGGCTCCCCTCATTTTAAGGTACAGTGGTTTTATCAAAGTGCAGGATATACCATAATATATAGCTTTCAGATAACTTTAGAAACATGTTTGATAATTGGATAGATGTATAATTTGTACATCAGTTAATAAGCATGAAATAAGATAAAATTGCTTCTGTTTTTGTAATTTGGATGGCCTCAGAATTGATGAGAAGCAGAGCTGAATGCAAGTGGGGTAAGATGACTTCAACTATGGGCAGCAAATTCACAGGAAAACAGTGGAATTTAACACTTGGGTAATGACCTTAATTCCCAGGTTGTAGCTCATGCATCTATGGCTTAATAAATCAATATATATAAAATGAAAGAACAATCTCTGCAATTTAAATATTTTACCTAGACATTTTGACTGCAGAATTACTTTATCTCGGTATTTTGGCTTATGACAAACAGGATTCCCATTCAGCTCCATTTTGTACAACTTAGTCCATATACTCAGAACAAATTCCAAGTCCTGGAAGTAACGAAGAAAAACATCACTTATCTAGTCCAAATATTGCAACTAAATTGATAAATCTTTCTTTGATTAGTTGTAACATGTCCCATTTATTTCAATTGATGTTATTACATTTAATAACACAATCAAATATCCATGTATTAAAAAATACATTTTACCCACAATATTCAGAAATGATATTTTGATAGTTATTTTACTTCTTTAATCATAATTGTAGTCTTTTTTGTGTTTTCACTATCTCATGAAAGTTTAAATATAAATGTAAACCAGAAAAAACACAAACATTAACTGCACTGTTTTGGACAATTGGACAAGTTTTGCAAAAATATGTTTGTAAATACTGGAAGTTAACAGCCTTTAATATAGCACAATTATTCAGATCTTTTGGCTGTAAATACAAATTGTTATTAAATTAAGTTAAACAAATTCAAGAAAAAGCATCTGTGGGATATTTTTTATATCACTAATTGTAATAATGCCATATATGATAGAAACCACAACATGTATGGAACTATGGAAACTATGGAAACATTATTACATACAGGAAACCAATGTTTGGAAAGCAATTTCTCTTCCTTTTCCTTAAAACAGTACATTTTCTAATATTTTATCAGTATATTTTTGTTTGGATTTTGAAAGAAACAGAAAAGTGGAAGATTACTCTCTTAATCTCTGTTGCTCCCTGTAGTCCTCCAGTTGCTTTATTTTAACTCCATGCCACTGGCACTCAGCATCTAAACGATTGTGTATAATTATCACATTTGTCTTCCTACAAGTTTTAAAAATATGCTTCAGTCACAATATCTATCTATCTATCTATCTATCTATCTATCTATCTATCTATCTATCTATCTATCTATCTATCTATCTATCTATCTATCTATCTATCTATCTATCTATCTATCTATCTATCTATCTATCTATCTATCTATCTATCTATCTATCTATCTATCTATCTATCTCCATATATCCATTTGATATCCCATCTCTCCTCTAAGAGCACAGGCAACCAGACATAATACTCCCTCCTTCAATTTCTACTCCAAACATCCCTGTGAAATAATTTGGGCATGAAGTGATTGGCCCAAGTCAGCCAATAGTTTTTTATGTTTGGGGTATATTTGAACCTGGATCTTTCTAATATCTTAGTCAAATATTATGCTCTGTCTGTCCAGATATTTGATATAAAAGTTATCAACTATTTGGCAAAGCCGATGAGGGAAAACTGAATTCTCTTTTCTTTCTGTGTCAAAGACTGAATAATACAATTTAAATTTAAATGCATCATTAAAAAGAATTATGCAACACTGGTTTGTATATTATCCCCAATGTAGCTGTACATAGATAGGTAAATTCATATAGTGTCTGAAATGCTGGCATAATCATATGAATGTACATAATTTATTCTGAAATAATTTCTATATTGTATTTTTTCCTAAATTCATCTATTTATGAAACCTGCTAAGTTCAAGGAAGTATTATAAATAAAAGTTAATGTTCAAAAGAATAAAACTTGATATTCATTGATTTGCAATATGAAGAAGCCAAAAATGAAAACTCAAAAGTATTTTGGTGTTATTTGCCAAGTTCATTATAGGAGGCATTCCATAATCTATTTTCTTTCTATAGAATTAACTTTCCCCAAAAGAATAAAGTCTCCTTTGAGTTTGACTCCTGATAATTTCATGGATGCATGAAATAGCTATTTTTGTCAATAAAAATGTTAATTGTAATAAAAATAAATAAATTTATTATAAGTAATATTTATAACATTAGACAGAACTACGTATTTTTTCCTGTATATTTAGGTTTAAAATTTTGTTTGAGCAATTTAGCTTTTAATGTCTAAAAATAAAGCAAAGTTTATAAACATGCAAATACTGCCTTTGCTCACAATCATCCCTCTTTTCCTATTTTTACAAATTTAGCTAAGCCTATGAGATAGAGCCTTTGTTAAAATGCATAATAGTACCATCCTCACCTTGTATATTTGATTTTAAAATGTACTTTAAAAATTAATTCAATTAAAGATTATTTTGAAAATTCAAAATAGTATTTTCTTGGAATTCTGAAAACCATTTAATTTTGAAGAATGCATAGAATTTTTAGATTTTTATTAAGCTTGGTTGATAAATTATTCAGAACATGTTTACTCTAGTTTAGCTAAGAATACTTATTCCATGCTGAAATAGATATTCCCTACTTGTTCAACTGCCTTCCTGTCTCTAATAAACTGCTTTCACTTTACATCCTTTCAATAAGCTAAACTAAAGAGACTAGATAGTTTTTTGGGCAGTCTCTATTTGATAAATGATAAATGATCATGTCATCTTATCACTTAGAGATCTGCTACAAAATACTAAAAAGCAAATTGTATTCTAGGCTCATGATGGGGGTGGGGTGGGTGTAAAAGCCTCAGATGTCATTCATAGCACAAACTATAGCCTTCTTCCCAATTAGTGATAGTCATTTAAAAACCTGCATTTGACCAGTGCACTCCAATTTTTATGGGCTATGTCTAGCTCAAATAGCTTAACTACATCTGCAGATAGCAATTTGTCATCATTCTGACGGTCTGTCATTATCTCTTTCAGAAAATCTATATATTTTTTCTTGTACCTGACTGAATTGTGAAGTGAAGGAATCCATGTTTTTGATATCTAGTGTCATAATCAATAATGGCAAAGGTTGAATGCATTCAATATTTACAACCAAATCTTCAAAATACCAAATCCTTCTGAAATAAATAGGACTTGTATTGCTGAATATATTTTAAGATAATCTGGACTTATGAGATGTAGATAGACAACTTCCTAATACCAAGGACATGACATTGTTTTCATCCTATCCTCTGGGATCATGATGTAATAAGAAGCACCATACGTTACATCATAGTGAATGGAATTAAGAGAAAATTAAAAAATAAAGAAATGGAACCTTCTCCAAGCATTGCAGAAGTGTCACTTCTTTAAAAGTTCAATTCTTTAAACATCACCATCCATCATCCAAATTGTACTATTTGACTTAACAGTAGCAATAGACTTTGCTATTGAGATTTTAGCAAAAAATTGAAATTCTGAAATTTGTGATAATAAGCTAAGTGCATGATTTAAATTAATCTAATTATACAGGCATCTTTTAATCCATGAGGTAATATATGAAATAGATTATTACAATATTTACAGAGTCATCTTATATTTACAATATTCTATTGTCTACGTGTGATGAGTTTTTCCCAATTTTCTCTTACAAATCTCTATAATCCAAATGTATTAAAATGTTGGATTTATCATCAACAATTTTGTTAATTTCATCTATCATAAAACTGTCTAATGCTCATAAATTTGAAAATAAAAAAGTGCACAATTAAAAGACACCATGATTCAAGAGGTGATAGACAAAAAAATTAACAATTGGCAAATTATTGAAATAATACTTAGTTCTATTTATAGAATTTATCAGTTTGCATTGCTTTTATTACCTTTATGTGATGAAGTTGGTTGTCAACAGCTATAAGATGGGAGATATTTTCCAGAATGGATAAGTCACTTAGTTCATCAATATTATTATTGCTGATATTCAAAACTGATAAAGATTTCTGTAATGAACCAAAACATATACTTATCCCAAATATAAAATAATATTTAAGTGCAGCAATTGTATGCACTTAAAAACCTGACTGAAATGTAAAGTTTTCTTAAATGTACAAAACCTTAAACAGTACCACAACAAAAATACCTCTAATTTTGTTTTGAAACAATCTTGAAACTTATAGTTAATAACTTGGTAAAAATGGAGTAAATAACTATTAAAAGATCTATTAAAATCCATACAATTCAATACATAATCCTCTTCCAACTGTTTTATGTAACCTATTTTGATGTGCACGGTAAGGGAAAGAAGGTGCTATCTTTCAATTCTTAGAAAGGAAGTTAGGTAAAGTAATATGATATATATACTCTAAATGTTTTGGCTCAATTATTTAAACATTATAAAAAAAATACCAGTAATACAAAATAAGATAGAATAATTTTTCAAATAAAAATATTTTATCTTCCAATTATCAGTATACTGCTTGAAAAGTAAGAGATGGCAAAATGTCTTTTTCCCAATAAATACTGACTGTTCTGCTGATAAATCTCCAAAGAAAAGTGACTATATTGTATAAGAGTTAACATATTCTTTCAAAAACAATGGCATCCATATTATATACCTGTAGATACTTTGAAATTTTGTTTCCTTAAGAAAGGTAAATCCTTAAATCTTAAGGAAATCTTACCTTTCCTTAAGAAAGGTAAAATCAGACAAACTGATTTTGAAAAAAAAAGTATGTATGGTGCAGCTTATGCTGTGGGATTAGAGGAGAATTCTTCTTAGATATTGCACAGAAAATTTGGGGTATGGGTCAAAAAAAGTTTGTTAAATCTAAAGCAGTATTTTTTTGACAGTGTGGATACAAATTCTCCAGGTTTTATAATCTATATGTCTACATCAGCTAATTGTTCATAAGCACGACGGTGGTAATAAAATGAAACCATTAAAAAAATTCTCACAGTTTACAATACTTATAAAGCATTGTAATTTTCAGTTTGATTGGGTTAAATCGTATCAGTCACAGGCAGATACAATACTGGAAATAAAAGCAATAAAATACAAGTAAATGAATATTGATGGGAGAGGATAAAGGTTATAGTTAAGGCAAGTTAAAATTATTGAATATGATTACTTTTTAAATGCATATGCTAGAACACAGGTCAGCAACCTGCGGCTCCGGAGCCGCATGTGGCTCTTTGAGCCTTCCCCTGCGGCTGCCAGCCTCCTCTGCCATTTGCAGAGAGAGACAGAGACAGAGCTTGCTTCTCTCTCTCTCTCTCTCTCTCTGTAAGTGTGTGTGTGTGTCTGTGTGTCTTGTGTGTGTGTGTGTAAAAAAGAGAGTAGCCTCACCCTGTTCCGAAGAGCCGACAAGCTTACTGGGCGAGGCTCCTCCCTTTCCTGCATCTCTGCAGGAAGCAGGAAGGGAAGGGCAGGAGAGAGCTAGCTAGCCCAGCTATGCTGACTCAGGAATTCTGGGAGTTGAAGTCCATGAGTCATAAAAGAGCCGAGGTTGCCTATCCCTGAGCTTGTTGCAGAACAGCTTGAAGCCAGCTTGCCAGATGAGCAGAAGATCGGAGAGAAGGAGGGGGGGGGGAGAGACAGAGAGAGAGACCCTTTTGACATCTAAAATGAAGATAACACTGCATATATCATTTTTTATCTTTATTTTATATGTGTGTGTGTGTGTGTGTATGTATGTGTGTGTGTGTGTATACACACACACACACATATATATAAACACACACACATATATACACACACATACATATACACACACATACACACACATATATAACACACACATACCTATAATAAAGGTAAAAAAGGATATATGCAGTGTTATCTTCATTTTAGATATCAAAAGAGTTTTGCGGCTCCCAGTGTTTTGTTTTTGGTGGGAAATGGGTCCAAGTGGCTCTTTGAGTGTTTTGGGTTGCCTACCCCTGTGCTAGAAGTATGATGTTCATAAAGTTGCACTCATGTAACAAAATGCTAAAAATATTACAATATTCTGCATTATTTTCATAATAATTTCTTCTGAATACAGAAAGCAAGGCTTTGTTATTAAAACTGAGTAATAATCATAGTATATGTTTACCAGATTGCTTTAAGCAAAATAATTTTAGAATTTACTATTATTAATATGTTTTTAAAATATTTTAAATAAAATAAATGACACATTAACCTGATTTACACAGTATGAGGATAAGTATACACTAGAAGACTTTAGCAGTTTTTAACAATTAATGTCTGTCACCAAATAACTTTCGGGTATAGTGTTCTTACGGATAATGAATGAAGACTTCTTGGATCAAACAAGAGTTTTTCTCCTAAGGGAAGCTGCTGGCTTTCAACATGCAATTCTCTCAGTTCCTCTAAAGTTTCCAATCCTTCCACTACAGTGATACAGTTGCCACCCAAATATCTGGAAATAGAACAAAATAGAAAGCTCTTTTATTTTACAATTTCTTTTAAAACTGCATATTTTCTAGAAAATAAAATAATTATTTTACTGAATAATTTCACTATTTCAGAAGTAAAATCAATAAAGCATAACATATTGCACCAATAATCAAATAAAAATTAATTAATTTCTATGGGAAAAATGTGATTATACCTTATATGTTCAAGTTTACCAAGCTTGGGTTCTTGAATGCAGTTTGTGTGAAGCTTGTGCAATATAGCATTGCATATAAAATATATATTCATTCCATTTTATTAGTCTAAAAGTTACAATTATTACACACAAATCAATAAAAACAGAAACAATTTTTCACTTACAATTTTTCAAGTCTTATCAATGATTCTAGATTTTCAATTCGTGTAATGCAGTTGTTCTGCAAGTACAGATGTCTTAGGTTTGTCGCAAAGTCCAAGTTATGTATCTGTCTAATATTATTATCATATAAATACAGGACATTAAGATTTTTACACAAAGAAAGATCATCCTACAAGAAAAAATTGAAATATGTTTCTTGGTAAAATTTATTGATGAGCAACAGCTTCAGCAAGATTTCAAAAGTCCTAAAATTATGTTAAACCTGCAATTTTAAGTACAGTCATAAGTACATGAATACGGTTGAATAAGCCTGAGATGCATGATAAAGATTCCACATAACCTAATGATGCATTAAATATATGATCCTTGTATACTTTTGTATACAATAAATTATTCTAAGCACGTATGCTGGTTCATTTGAAAGAAAAAGAAACCTAACTCAATGTGCCAAACTGTTACTCATGCTGAAATCAATTGTTTTATATTTGTACAAGATCCCATTTCTAGACAACATTAACTTAACAACACTGAACATTACTGTATTATAAAACTATGTCTGTCCAAAACTATTTTTCTGCAAATAATTAAATGGCAACTCATCAATAAAAGACAAATCAAATGTATATTATTTAAACTAATTAAGGCAATGGCATGAAATAGAATCAGAAATTTATTTCTAACTAGAAACTTATATTAAAACAAAATATTAAATATCATTTAATACTGGATAAATCTTAAATATAAAAGCTATCTTTTTACATAATGAAAAATTTCTTACAATGACATCTATATTTTTATTAGATAATTTCAGATGTGTTAGCTTCCTCAGATGTTGGGCCAAAGATTCATCTCTGCGATTCTTTTGATTAAGGCTTCTAGCAATAAGCTCCAACGTTAATCGCACCATAATTTTGTGATAAAGTCAGTTTTCCACTACCTTAAAATAGAAATAAACAGTTGTAAAATATGCTGCCACATCATCATGTATTATCTACAACATGTACTATTAAAAACATGTTTTAATTATAGTAAATTTCCTTTACACTATCTTAGCTATTTTCTGCATGAATCAAATATGCATTCTAGTGAATATCATATTGATTTTCATTACTTTTTTTATGTACCTGATAGCAGGAATTCTGATCTATATTTTTGCTACCGTACTAATGGGTCTATCAATGGCTATTACTATATGCTTCCTCTAGATTCTAGAGTCTAGAATAAAAGCACCCTGCCCTATAACAAGTGCTAAAGTGTGACAGTGGAAGATGGGTATCACTCCCATGTCTTGCTTCTGCTTTTAAATTTCCATGATGCATCTGGATTAACTAAATATGGATTAACTCTTTAATATTTTTCACTAAACTACTGTTATGAGTAATTTGTAATTTACTAAATGCTGATAAAGGGGTATTATGAGGGGGGAATAGAACCATTTCAATCTTTCACTCCCCCCCATTGCTTGCTGAGCCATTTTTCCAATAGTGCTTTTTTTTTTTTAACTAGGACAATTTTATGAAATTCTATTAGGCATTCTAAAGCATTTTAAAGCAATGCTTTAAAGCAAACTTTGTACTGCAGAAATCTTACTCCAGTTTAAAATCTGTTATCCCACTACCCCATTATGAATGCAGAGAAGCCTTAGTGTACACAGAAAAAAGTACAATTTAATACTTCTGTATGTTCTAAAATATATTTCAGTGCTTGAAACAGTGCAAAGAAAATAAAAGTTCATGACATGAAAGATACTGGGATGGAGAACTGTTTTGATTATATTTGAGGGGGAGAATTACTTTGCTTTAGGAAAAGCTAAGCACAAAAAAATTCAAATAAGATAGGGAATTGTGTGGCTTTTAATGTTCTATCAAGGCTGCCTTAAATGAATGATAGCCCTGCTATCATTATCAGATGCTAATAGATGATGCCAAGAACTGTATTTTCTCACTGACAAAATAGCTTGACCAATATTCACACTTCTTTTAGAAAACTCCTTTAAGGTTGATGCATGTGCAAATGATCAATGATTATCAATGTGAGAACAGGATTTTGTTTTTACTGCCATGTATCAGACAAATCTGAGAGCATGCAAGCAACATGTGGACATAGAGACTGAAATGAAGGACCCAATTTTAGAACAAAAACAAGCGCAAAGGGAGAGCGTCACTCTGCAGCTCTTCTCCCCAACTTCTTCTCCAAAGCATCGCTTCAGATGCGAGGTACGACTGGGAGAAATGCTTAGGAAAAAAAAAACAGCACACAGCAAACCAGTTCAGCAGTTTCGGTACGGTAGTCCTGTAAAAGCACCTCCCTTTCGTAAGAGAATGAAAAGAGATTACAGGCTCGCAAGACAGCCTATCTTCCCCTCACCCCAACCCGGGCCCTCATGTGGCAGGCCGACGGCTTTGCTCCGAGAAGTTTGCTCCTAACAAGCTCCACGTCATCCCAACGCGGTCTCCTTTTCCACACGTTTCCCAAACACGCGTATTTCTCCGAGCCCGCTATCGCGTCTGAACCAACCACCTACATAAGCGCACCCTTCCTCGCTCCTCAACCTCAAGGGGGAAACGGGCGGATCCTCGGCGCGGAAAGACGGAGAAGCAAAGAAAAACAGAACCCGGCAGGCGGGTTGCTATAGAGATAGAAAAGCCTCCAGAAGTACCCACCTATCGAAAACCTTCTATGAGCGGCGTGGGAGGCGGGGCAAGTGGAGCACCATTATTTATGACAAAGGCAGCGTCCGCGGCGGAATGAAGCCCGGGTTTAGAATGGTCTTCTCTTGTCTCTTCTTTGGTGGGGGCGGTTTGTTCTGTTCGGTTGAAGCCCTGAATTCGCACCGAGATGATTGAAGCTCACCAAGGAGATTGAGCTTTTTTTTTTTTTTTTTGCCAATACCTGATTTTTTTGTTAACGTCCTGACCTCGCTTCGAAAATAATAATAGAAAAAGAACTACAAGTCTAATACATATAATGCATTTGGTAGATGGCGTTTATATTTTATATTATATAATAGCTGGCATTAATATTTCAAGTACTGTAATTATTCAGACATTAAAAAGACTGAATTTCTGTTGATTGGCTTATTTCGAATATGCTTCTATCCTAGCAATGTCTTGGAATTCTCTCTCACACACACACACACACACACACAAATTTTAGTCCTCACAAAAGGTTTCACTTTAATCAGCCAAATGTGCGTTATACACAAAATTAAACTATATGTGCTTTTCAATTCAATTGGGCTTGGAGTAGTCCTGGAGTCAGGATAAGACCATGTCAAGTGTTTACTCTGAGGATCTGTTGGCGGATGAGAAAAAAAATGGCTCTTTTAATTCAAAGAAAGGTACTTTTTGTAAGAAGAAAAGCATATTCTTAAAGAAGGCAGAGCAATGCTTCTGGAATTCTTTCCAAGTTCTTTATTCACAGTGGTCATAGAAGGCACCTGTATCTTCTGGGTAAAATGTTAGGTGTAAGGTGTTGCTCTTGTATATGGATTCATGTAGGTGGATGGAAGCACAGAGATGGGGTTTGTTCAAGAATAGGGAAAGAGAGGTGATACTGTAGTATAAAACAGGTTCTCTTCAGGAGCATGCAGGATTGTGGGCGGAGGATCGGGGCCCCTCATGAAAGTGAGGGACCCAATCATCCTTTTGCTAGTTGGTTTTCCTAGAAAGAGATTTTGTTTATTGTTTAGTCAATTTATATTTTGCCCAAAAATTACATATCAGGTTGCTTAGTTGTTATAGTTATGCTATTGTTTTTTTATTCTATGTTTAATGCAAACTGCTTGGAATCATTGGAGTTAAGTACCATGTAAATTGAATTTATAAATAGTCATGCATAATCAAACTGGCATCTACTCATGTTCCTTGAACTTGCTCTGTTAATTAGCATTACATGAAGCAGATCTCTTTCAGTGTTTGTAGGCAATTGTAGGCAGAACTCTCTTCATCAATGAGGATAGTAATGAAGTATGATCCCGAATAAGACCAAGTTCACTTATATTTAAATATATCCAAACAACCTGCCACATTCAAACTTTGCTCCTCAATTTAATAAGGTTGAATGATCAGGGAACAGGGCTATTTCTCAATTGCATGACTGGTTCATGTAAAAACTGATATTCTGTCTGCTAAGAAGACAAGGAATGTTCTGCTAAATCAGACATACGGTCCAAGTTCTGGCCAATGGTAGCCAATTAAATGCCTATAGAAACTTGTCAGCAGGAGATGAACACAATAGTACTCTTCTCCTCCTCTTTTCCATACATACATACATGATACATACCTTATTAAGAAATATACCTCAGGAAACAATATAACTTTGTGTATCTAAGCCATTATAATTAAGAAACTATTGGTCATTTTTTTCTTTTTTTACAATTTAAATTCGGGAGAATGTATTTAAAATTTGTTGTAAAGATCTTTTATTGTGTGAATTTTTCCTCAGGTGCGCATTTGCTCACATTTATATCATACATACATTTTTGCTAGTATATATTGATACATTTCAAGTGAGAATGGGTTTTTAGTTTGAATCCACAGTCTGCACTGTGTCTAAAATTATTGTATAAACTTAAAACATAGTGTTTATCTTTTGGCACTCTTCAATAGTTCTAGATTATTTAAGTTAGTTATAGTGCAATGGTACCATTTGTGAATAAGGTTAATGGGGCTAAGTAGGAACATAAAACAACATTTTGAAATACTAAATACAGGTAGTCCTCGACTTACAACAGTTCATTTAGTGACTGTTCAAAATTATAAAGGCATTGAAAAAAATGAGTTGACCATTTTTCACACGACTGTTGTAGCATCCCCATGGTCACATGATCAAAATTCAAACGCTTGGCAACTGATTCATATTTATGATGGTTGCAGTGTCCCTGGGTCATGTGATACCCTTTTGTGATCTTCTGAAAAGCAAAGTCAATGGGAAACCAGATTCACTTTACAACTGTGTTACTAATTTAAGAACCACAGTGATTCACTTAACAACTGTGACAAGAAGTTGTAAAATGGGGCAAAACTCAATATATTTCTCATTTAACAACATAAATTTTGGGCTCAATTGTGGTCATAAATTGAGGACTACCTATACAGCGATTCATATTGATTCATTTTCATATTCTGTGTTCATAGATTCATATTCTATGGGCCTGGGTAGAGCAGACAGGTCCTGTTGGATTCTTGAGCAGAGCAGATAGGTTCTGTTGGATCCAATATATTTTAAAGGAATTACTTCAGTCTAGGAAAATGTACCGTAAAACTGTAGTTCTTTTTATGTAATGCTCCGATCAAATTGTACTTAATATTACATTTTCAAGTAATACTGATTAGTCATTTAATAAAACAACAGATTTTACCAGTTAGCAAGACAAATAAATTAATTTTGCTGAACCCTCAATACAGTAATTTTATATTAGGAAATGACTCTTCCCATTTTCATTAAACAAAATAGAGCTTAAAGAAAAGACTGGATTTTAATTGTCCTTGTCCCCAAGAATATTTTTTCCTTTAAACATTTCTTTAGGAAGGGCTGAATTTTCTGTGCTGACAGATTGTCTTGCACCTTAGGTTCTGAAATTACTTTATTAATTTTATAATTTATACATAAATTACTTTATATAAGTTCATGGTGTGCTAAAGCCAAAAAATACACTGATAGCTTGATCAATGTGGGAATGATTACAGCATTATAATCAAAGTGCTATATCTCTTCAAAGGATGGGATTCATCAGATGTGACTCAATGCTATCCTAGAAATTCTAGTCTAGGACAATGCATTAAGCTTACAAGGAGAATCATAACTAAAAGGCATTCACAAATTTAGCACCTATATTTTGTGTTCATAGACTAAGATGCCTTCAGTTTGAGTTTGATTCATGTTGTTGCATCCATACAGTTTCCTTAGAATATTATGCATTTTTCCAGGATGATTTTTTGACTTCTCACTCTAGTCAAGAGGCCTGGAATTCTTAGGCACTTTTTTCTCTTTTCCAAATACTAACCAGGACCAGCCCTTCAGTTTCCAAGATAAGCCACAATCAGTTTATGTGCTGTCACCTATATAAATTAGAAAGATCTGACTTTAAGAAATAATGGTGAACCAAGTCATGGATTCATTGAAAGAGCAGCATTTCCACTGCAGGAGAGATTGTGCAGATGGGTAGGCATTGTTCAGGGAAAAAATGGTTTTGGCTCAGCACAAAATTTACCACAAAGAATGAAAATGACTGATAATATTAAAGAAAAAAGAAAAAGAGCAGTTGGCCATTTTAAGAGATCTTTATTGCAGACTTGACACAGATAAATTCTAAACTTCTACAACCTATTTATTTGAAGCAATCAACAAAATGTTATTGTAAACAACAGAGTTACAATAAACTTTGAATTTGTTCTTAAAACTAGGCAAAGAAGTGGGGAAAAATGATTTAAAGTACTACAAATCCATTGAAAATCTCCATTTTGGCTCAAGTTCCAGTTCTGAAATTAGTCCAAATAGGTATGTCTTCTCTATCCTGAACATAAGTGTCAGTTGATGATATTCTTCAGGCAATGTTAATTTGATTAAAAAGCTTGTCCTTAATAACTTGAGACATCAGTCCATGTATTGCTTCTATTGTGGTTTTGCAGCTGAGAGAAAAACAAACACATAAATTAAATGGCTGAATGAACTTTGTCATTATATTGCAAGTTAGTCACATGTCCTAGTACAGTTTCCATAATTGCATAAATGTTATCATTTAGTTATGAAAAGGCAAATACAGTATTTTACAATCAAAAGGAATTAAAGAATAACTCAACATTCTCTTTAAGTAGCCGTACAATGGTACAAATTATGGACCTGAACTACAATATAAAAAACATTGTATGTACTATGCTATTGGGCAGCGTGGTGGCTCAGTGGTTAAGATGTTGGGCTTGTTGGCTGGAAAGCCATCAGCCCAGGTTTGAGACCTGAGCGCCATGTGATGGGTGAGCTCCTGTCCTCGCCCCAGCTCCTGCCAATCTAGCAGTTTGAAAGCATGCAAATGCGAGTAGATAAATAGGTATCATTTTGGTGGGAAGGTAACAGCTCTCTGCAACGTCATGCTGGCCACATGACCACAGAAATGATTTCGAACAACACTGGCTCAATGGCCCTGAAATGGAGATGAGCAATGTCCCCTATAGTCGGCAACAACTAGCAGAGTAAAATCTGCAGGGACTCCTTACTATGCTTTACAATAATAATATAGTATTTAATGTAGATTCATTAACACAGTATTGTTTAAACAAAGTTCTGTAATGAAAATTGAGTATGTTTAATCAACATAATCATATTCTGCAATCATTGCTCCATTTTCCTTGAAGTTGCTTTATCAGTTATTTGGAATGACTAATAATGGGGCAGATTCCTATTATTTGCAAAACACTGTGTACATTGTCTAGGTACACTGTGCAAAGTCACTGTAGCTATATATCTCAATTATGGTTTACCAATTACACTGGCAGGTTCAATATAATGCCAAACTAAAACCCAGCAAGCCACATTATGGTTTAGTGAAAAATTACATAAAATGTCAAAATATTTTCTTCTCATTATACTTTCTACACACATTCTATATTCCAGAGAAGATCTGTAAGGCTCTAATTCAGATACTAAACACATGTGCTGCATTTAAAAAACTTCAGGTTCAATTACTTCCTTTTCCTGTCAAGACTAAGAAAAACAGATTTTAATTCTAGAAAGCTGCTGCTAGACTATGGATAATACTAAACTAAATAAAGTCAGAATTTCATTCTATACATTAGTCATCCATGTTTTTTAAATAGATAATGTAAAACACAGGTGGTTAGTACATGGAATGAAAATCTTACTTTATCTAGCTTGGTATGTCCATGGTCTAGCTACAGGGGTAGGCAACCTTGGCTCTTTTATGATGCGTGGACTTCAACTCCCAGAATTCCTGAGCTGGCTGTAGCAGTAGCACTCTTAAAATCATGGGATTGGATGGAATACATACTTTGGCGACCTTGAAGCATGTTAGCTCCCCTTTTGGGTTAACAATCAGCTATCCACTCAAAAGCTCATGAAACATAGACTGTTGCCAAATGGAAAAATGGCTCAATTTCCCCAATATACAAGCATACTTTCATATATTACATACATACATTAAAATTATATTTCTCTTCACATATATTTGAAACTATTCAGCGTTGGATGGGCAGCCATTTGGTCATTAGATAAATAAAAATATTTAGCTTCATAATTCATGCTGATATGAAAAAAATGAAAGTCATATCTAGGAGCTCTAAATGCCGACAAAGAAAAATAACTATTGAAATTGGCAACTTCTATTTGGCAGATATGCATAGGAACATATCTTATATATTAAGAGTATGAAATCTTCATACAATTAAGTATTTTATTCTTAATCCAAAATCTCAAATGAACAGGACCTTACCTGTCCCTTGTTGCTTTGGCTAGTTTGTCCTCCGATTTTCTGTCATGGGATTCTAAACCCAGCATGAAGCTTCCTCGTCCCAGTTGAGCTTCTGACTGCTCTAATTTTTCTGACAGGTCAAATACTTGTCCCGTTGTATAATCAGCATTCTGCATTTGAAAAAGATTTAACATGAACACAATTTCCATCTGTGCTGCTATTTTATACAATCCATACTAAAGAAGCTAATGAAGTTTAAATTCATGTAGAGGGTTTTTTCTGGCAACAGTGTATCTCTGGCTTTCAGTGTATTTTTCAACTTCAGTGTTGAAAAGCAGTGTTAAAATTTGTCAATTTTAAGATGTGTGGACTTCAACTCACAGAATTCCCCAACCAGCATTCCTCAAGATTTCTACTTAAACACTTCACCTATTTCATTTAAACATATGACCTGACTTCTTTTTTCTCTCACAACTTTTGAGTTCCCACAAAAATCTGCCCTAGTGGGTCTCCTACCCAGAATATTTTTTGTGAGCTGCAGAGTGTTAATGGAAAAGGATTGGATGGAAATCTCTTAGCAGGCAGATGGTATCTACCATAGATGGACAGAACTGGATTTTTAGTCTTAAATAAAAAAAGGAATGAATGTAGGATGTTAGAAAGGAAGGAAGTTGTTCAATACAAAAATGGTCTCCAGAGCTATCTCTATAATTGGTGCTTCTTAGTGTTACATTGAGGAATATATGATCTGTTCTACAACACCCGAAACCTTAGTATATTTTGTAATCCATTTTATGAATTCCCTTTTCTTGACTTTTTATCTTTCTGCCTACAGAAACCATGTGTTAAGTTTGTTAGTAATCTGCTTTTGTATGTTCAGGTGTTCCATAATACTTACAGTAAGCAAACTAGATGAGCTAAGAGTGTTCACCCAATATTTATTCCACAAAAGCTCAAGCAGCTTGCGATCCAAAGAGGATTTGAAATAGGATACTTCTAAGGCATAATACCTGTTTCATTAAAAAAAAAAATTATATAGAGACATACAGAACATTTTTCAAAGTAAGCACGTGAATGGTTGGTAATAAATGCTTTTATATACACAGATATTGAGTACTATACATTAATATGATCAAGAAAAGGTGTTATTAATAAAATTTTATGACACACTCTATAAAGTTAGGTAAAACTGAGGAAAGAAAGTGGACAAAAAATTGCAGAATGATATTGAAGTAGCATCATATCCAGATTAATAGTGTATGTACGTGCACACAAGTTGCTCAATTATAATTACAGAAAAATGGGGAGGGTGGGATGGGACAAGCTAGTATGCTTGACACACAGGAATCATGAGCAAAATCGTCATTGAGGAAGATATTGAATGCTTTTTCATCAAAACTGTTTGGGTCAAATTTTCTACCACACCTTAGCAAATCAGATTTGCCAAGACAAAAGAGCTTCATTGAAAGCCGTATCAATTATGCATATCTGTTTTCTTTTTGTTTCAAAGCAGAGACATAATGCACGCACATACAACACAATATATTTGTAGGATTTGGATAATTTCAAGTAACTGTATTTTTCTTTCCAAACTGGAAAACATTGTAAAGTCTCTATATTAAAAGATAATATCTTACTGTTTACAGTGCACTCCAAAATCTTCTATTTTATTAAGTGGGATAGTCTGATATTCAGAAGGGCCCTCATCAGGAGGTTTATAGCCCTGAAAGATAAAACATACTAACAAGGAATGGAAATATAGCAACTTCCTATCAATTAAATGTCTTCATTTTTTTGTTCAATTTCTATTTCATTTGGAGGTTTATAAATTTTCAGAAAGCAACCTGAATGATATAATTAAAACACCCTAATGCACACATAGACATTTTCACTCTACTTTTTCTGACAAGAATGTAAGGGACACACTACATTATCTTTTGTACGAAAGTTCTGCTATAATCCACAGTTCTTGCAATTGTCCTCAACAAAGAAATGCTTCCGTAAGTAATGTGACTTCTGCATTAGCCCTTGTTAGTAATTCATTGACAGTGCTTTTCCTCAAGTGCAGAAACCATATGCATCTGAAAAGGCTAAAGAGACCTATTTTTAACACAGGAAATCCTAAATTCATAAGGTAAATTTTTTATCAGCTTGTTCAATCTGTCTTTTCTCCAAGGAGGACACCTATGCTTCTTCTGTGTAAATTTTAAAAGACTTTTGATACAGAGATGAATTTTCTAAATCAGACTAGATAACCACAACAGAAAAAGTGAAGAACAATGAATGGTTACTTTCAGCTATATTTGTACTCACTATTCACATACCGCTGACATGTATTGGGATCACAAACAGATTATCCTGTGAAAATATTATTGAGCTCCACAATATTCTATGTAATTATCTCCTCCTGCAATATAATGCTGTATTTTTGGAAGTCTGAGAATATAAATAACCATGACTACATCCAAGCAAAATGGTTTTTTGTACTGAGATTTAAAATGAGCGGATTATCAGTTTGTTCCACTGGCAGATTGCTTTCCATCAGCAGAATGATCCCACTGTATCCAACTGTATGAGTTTAACAACTGATTCAAACTATGTAGTGTTTGTCATTTGTTTAGTTAATTCCAATTTTATGTTATATAACTTTGATGATAGTGTTGTTACCTTAGGATATGTCCTAAAAGCTCCAAGATTTACTTTTCCTGCAGATATTGTCCTTGTTGGATCAATCTGTAAAAAGTATTCAGAGTTAACATATACCTTCCTAAAAAGCAGTTAAAACATTATTCTTATGTATAATTTATGATTGTATTATGCAATCACACATGAGTTATTTTAGGGACTTCCCATCTCTGCTAAACCCTTGTTTATACTTGCTATTCTCCTGCTAGACTGGCATGTGAGTACTTGTATGGTATGTATATATGGAATCTAATGCCTGGTTTAAACTACATACAGATAGACATATTCTTCCAGCATTAGTAAGTAATTTTAACAAACACTGTGCTAAGCTGCATACAATCAGTTTGAAGTTTCTAGTTCTTCTACTAATTTAACTTGAAAGGCTCCACTTAATTTTTAGAAAAACATTAAGATAAAACCCATAAAAACCCAGCAAGCCATAAAAAAAAAACCCCAAAACCTCTTCACAAAATACTGCAGAAATTAGCTCTCAAACATTTTTTAGTGTTTAGTTCATAAATTCTAATATTATACTCACAACCACAGCTACAAAAGGTTCTTGAAATTGTTGATTAAGCATCTGTGTACTGACATCAATTCCTGAAAGCCAACAACCATAGCCAGGATGGCTGTGATACCAGCCAATTGCATTTTCTAGACGACCAACCTAACCAAAAGCAAAAGAAGGGAGAGGAAAGAAAGCACATTGTTCAAAAGATATTTAATTAATATAACCACTCCAGATTTTTGGATTGTTGGCAAATTGCAGATTTTATTCTGCACAGAATATTCAGAATCACAATAAAATATACAGGTAGTCCTCAACCATTCGGTAATAACTATTTGAAGTTATGATGATACTTAAAAAAGTGACTTATGACTAATCCTCATATGACTATCATAGTGTCTTTGTGGTGAAGTGATCAAAATTCTGGTGCTTGGCAACTGGCATTTATTTACAATTGTTGCAGCATCCTGGTTTCACGATAATCATCTGCAACCTTTCCAGGTTTCTGACAAGCAAAGTCAATGTGGGAAGGTGGATTCACTTAACTACAGCATTATTTATCGACCACCTGGGGTAATTTGCTTGATGACCACAGCAAAAAAATGATCATTATAAAATCAAGCTCATCGCACTTAGGATCAAGGGCAAGGCATACTTAATTTAAAGATTATCATCTAAGTGTCTCCAGATTCACAACTGAATTCAAATAACTTTAGTTAATGTTAAATTACTAAAATAGCTTATCTTCTTGTTTTACCTGCTTTGCGTTTTCAATATATGCAGCCATGTATTCATATGCAGCAGCCTGAGCATTAACTCTGGTTTCAGTGCCTTCCACTGGTAAAGCAAAACTGTCCATTATGATCATCGTTTCACCATCTACTTTTCCAAGCATTAAGCCCATCACTTCTAAGTTGCCTCCTGATCTAGCATGCATGACCATCTTCAGAAGAGCCAAGGCAGAGATTTTGCAGTACTTGAAATAATGGTGGCTGCAAGGAAAAGACCAAATATCTTAAAAATGCAATTGAATTATTATAGAAAAGGAAAATAGGAAAAAATACACATACATTATTTAAGCATAATGGCTCTAGAATAAAATAGAATAGAGCTGGAAGGGACCTTGGAGGTCTTCTAGTCCAGCCCTCTGCTCAAGCAGGAGAACCTATACCATCTCAGACAAGTGACTATCTAATCTCTTCTTAAAAATCTCCAGTGATGGAGCGCCCACGATTTCTGGAGGCAAGCTGTTCCACTGGTTAATTGTCCTCACTGTCAGGAAGTTTCTCCTTAATTCCAGGTTGCTTCTCTCTTTGATCAGTTTCCAACCATTGTTTCTCGTCCTTCCCTCTGGTGCTTTGGTGAATAACGTGACCCCCTCTTCTTTGTGGCAGCCCCTCAAATACTGGAATACTGCTATCATGTCTCCCCTATTTCTTCTTTTGACTAGCCAAACCCAAGTCCTGCAGCCATTCTTCGTATGTTTTGGTCTCCAGGCCTTTGATCATCTTAGTTGCTCTTCTCTGAATTTTTTCCATTAGACATTTCTATTAGACATAAAATCACCAGGCTATTTTAGGTCACAAGAAAAAAAATAATCCACCATTAATCTTTAAGAGAACAAAAATATACTTGTATATTTGTTTGTTCCAACAGCTGTTGTAGCCTGAAATTTGGCATACAACAGAATTACATCTACTAAAACTTTGCCTAGTATACATATAAGCATTTCTCTTTCACACCATCGTAAGATTGTTACTACACAAAATTCATGTTTTCAACATTACGTAAACTTCCCTTTGTAATATTTTGGGTGATGATTCCAAGCATTTTTTTGTATATTTATGTAGTTCCTAAAAAAAGCATTGACCGACTATGGATTATTTAATGCTCCATCTGCTCAGATATATGGCATGCAGCAGGGTTTTCCCTAGAACAAATCTCTATTGAATGTGCTATGTAGGAATATGTTTGGATCCAGCACTGTCATTTTTTTATGAAATAAATAACTTTTCATTATCCATGGCGTTTTTACTGTTTCTAATTTAATAATTTCCTATACTGTACATATTTTTAATCTGTATCTTTTTGTAAGCATATTGACAATGATAGAGGCTGCAGGTTATTTTAAATAAAATAGAACTATACTGCAAAACCATAAAATAACATTGTCTGATAATTCAGTAAACAGTTTAGATAATATTGTGCATGGTTTGGATGTGGGAAATTTAGCTCAAAGCATTGCTTAATTTGAGAACTATTCTGATATCTAACTTATAGAGTTACCTCTAAAAAACTGTGAATTCCTTCCTTTTTGTCAACACAGGCCACATCCTAAAGTGTTCTGTATCTTAATATTCTGTGCTTTCATATTATACATGGATACATATAAAAATGTGTGTGTATATAACAGTGGTGGCGAACCTATGGCACGCGTGCCAGAGGCGGCACTCAGAGCCCTCTCTGTGGGCACGCGCGCCTTGCCCCGGAGATGGCAATCGTCCCTCTTTAACCAGCCGCCCGCTAACTCACCGAGGTCCCATGTGGCCAGATGCATCCCAGCACGGCTGGTTTCCCTCCCCCCGTCCCATCCCTCATGCCCTCACATGCTCTCCTTTTCCCAGGCACGACCCACTGCATCGCCTCCTCAGCTGTTGGCCAGCCGTCCAGCTCAGAGGTGGCTTCTCTGAGAATGTGCCGATCGAGAATGCGCCGATCGAGGGGCTGGCAGGCTGTGGCTGCTGATGGACACTGTCAGTCCCCATGCGCTCGCTGGCCTCTGTGTGCGGGGGCCGATGGTGTCAGGTAGCAGCCGTCCCGGCCCCTGCCTCCCCTTGCCCTGCGACAATGGCACCCCCGCCCTGCCTCGCCTCACCTCACCCCACAGGACGAGTCTCCTGTCCACTGCCCCACCTGCCAGAGACCCCCTGGATCTCCCCCAACCCTGCCCGGCCCCCACAGGCGTCCCTCCCCACGAGCAACATCAAAGTGACCACACCCACCTTGGCCACACCCACCCAGTCTGCCATGACCACCACAGCCACGCCCACCCAGTGGGCCATGCCCACCTGGCACCCGGCGATAAATTAGTGGGTTTTGGCTTGCAGTTTGGGCACTCGGTCTCTAAAAGGTTCGCCATCACTGGTATATAACCTTCAAATCTTAAATAAAGGCCTTTTTGAATTACTGAAGTAAAATGTTCTGTTCCTATTCTCAAGACATCAAAAACTTTATTGGTATGAAATATGCAGTCTTATTACCAATCTCTATCTTGCTTTTGTTCTGGCTTTCTGATCTCCAAACATGCTTGCTGGTAGCATTGTATAAATATGCAAGCTGGGCAAAGTGAGTCACTTTAAGAAAGATGTGGCCTGGCAGGAACCTCACAACCTACTGAGCACAACACTATGGGTCTCCCAAGAAAAGTGGGGCCTGGTTAGATGTGAGGCTTGGGCAAGAAATATTGGCCAGAAGGCTCAAGCTGCTTTAGGAAGAAAAGGAAGAGGCAGACAAAAAGTTAAGGGTCTCTATGCTGAGCAAGCAGAGGAAAAGATCTCTTTGCTAGGCAAAGAAATGAAGAATTCTCAAAGCAGTGAAAGAGAAAGAAAAGCAAATGAGAAGAACTCTGAAGACTTCTTTGCTCAGGAAGGGGAGAAAGAGAAAAGTGTGATTTGGGCATTCTTAATAGACTGATTTTCTAGATCGGGGTCCCCAACCCCTGGTCCGTGGACCGGCACTGGGCCACGGCATGCCGGCAATTGGGCCGCGCAATCAAGCAAAGCCCCATCAGCGGGATGCAGGCAGCACACGAAAGCACGCCCCCTCTGGTCCGCGGACAAATCTTTCTCTATAGAACCGGTCCCTGGTGCACAAAAGGTTGGGGGTCTCTGTTCTAGATTATATCATGCTGGATAATTTGAAAACAGTATTATGTAACAATTCAATCATTATGACCAATATTGGTGTTCCAATGAATGACACTGTCAACTGTCAAAGTGAAACATCTATGTTTCACAGTAACATATTTTTGTTTAATTTGTATCTAATGTCATATTGCAATATTCTTCATTTTCCTTATTTTTGAATTAGTAGAGGCATTTTATATGAATGTATGAAATGGCTTCAGTGCTATGCCCTTGGGCTAATTCAGCAATCATGGCTTTTTGAGAAAGAATCACACTAATGAGAAATAGAAGCTGTGGAATATTGTAATTTCAAAAGAGCCTCTCTCTGTGGATCATCTGATCTTCTGTAGACAGAATAATCAGCAAAGTGCATTTTCTACACTCTGAAACTGTGTTATATTGCTGTTGGCTTAAGGAAGAAAACAATAGTTTATAACAGAACAGTTAAGGCCAGCTTAGGCCTGTCTCGTTCATGGGCAAGAGATGAGATAAAGGCAATGTTGTGGAATCCTGGCAGAAAAAAAATGTTTGCCAGGACATGTTTGCATCATGGTTACAGGCAAGAAGAGAAAGACCTAAATACATGGCTTAACTATATATTGTAAAATTCAGTAGATATGTCATTAGTTACCAGTATTTGCTTGAAGGGAACTACAATCCTCTAATAAGTATGCCTCTCTTCACCTAATTTAATTCCATCTTCACTTTCTTTAGTTTCATCTCTGATTTCATTTTCTCCCTTTTGTTAACATCCATATGAGTGCCAAACCCTATTATTTCTACCTCCCTAGGATCTGCAAAATCCAAACTTCCATCTCTGTTTTTAAATTTAAATCCTTCACTCCTATATCCAATTAAAGAATGCAATCTCTTCTTGGACCCGTTTTTCTCTCTCCCCATCCTCTCCAGATCCGCCTTGCATCAGGCTACCTCTGGGGCAAGTGCACCATCACTGCTGCACCGCCCCCTTTTCCTGGCCATGGGATCGGGCAGCGACCTTGGCAGCCGGCAGAACTCCCTGAACCAAAGCAGAGAATGAGGAACGCAGAGGGAGCGGCGGTTTTTCCTGTCGCCCAGACACCAACTTACTCCTTGGTCCATGGCTTGGCCGCCAGGATCTCCTGCTGCTGCTTGCGGTCATACTTGTAAATCTCATCGATGCTCTGTGCCTCCTGCATGTTGTTGGCCATCTCCCACGTCTTCTGGGCCATCCCGCTCCCCGAAGGGCCGGCAGTCGCCATTTCACCGGCTTGTCAGGCCGAGCCAAAGAAGGCTCTGCTTCCCGGTGAACCGCCTCTGGCAGGTCCGCTGTCGGACAGCGCAAACCGGAAGTGAGGGGAGAACAGTCGTTCCTGACGAATTGTTCCTCCCACTCTGCGAAGCCTGCAGCTTGCCCCCTAATGGTAAGCGATGGAATTAGTCTCCCAAGAGCCGGGCTAGCCTCAGCCTTTGATTTACTCCGCGCGCCAGGTGTGTCTCCGGGAAAAGCCCCAGGGCCAGGCCATCCAAGACAGTGTTTCTCTGTCTCAGCAATTTTAATATGTATGGACTTCAATTCCCAGAATTCCCCAACCAGCATGCCACTTCCGACGAATATTGGCACTTGAAGTCTAAACTGCTGAGTTCGAGAAACACAGATCTAGGAGATCTCTGTGTGCTGCTGGCAGCCTTTCTCCATTGTATTTAAATATGGTAAACTGGTTGATGACTGCATGTCTGCGAAGAAAGGACACAGCAAAACAGACTTTGAAAATTTAAATCATTGAAAACCGGGGGCAAATGTCATTTGGTAATTGTTATGCATTTTAGATATATTGATAGCTAAATGAGACAACACTCTTCCCTAATTTAGTGCCCTCCAGATGTGTTGGGACTTGAAGAATTCTTGGCCATGGGAATTTTGATGGAATTTGTTCACTAGTTAACAACCGTGGAGTGAAATTTGACAGAATGTATTTCCAGTTATTTTTCTCTAAAATATTTCTGATCCTTATCCCAGATATTTATTTAGCTTTGGTTTTTGAAATAATACTGAGTGATCAAAATAACTTAGCATTTTTGATACAAAAAGCTAGCGATTTCCTCTTGTTACAATAACTGTCATATTTTGATGTAGGTTTTCATGTGTGTACTGTCCCTACAACGTGCTTGTTGTATTCAGATACATTTATTTTTAAGGTAAAAAAAACACTGGACACTCTCACACATGGCTTTCAGCTGCCTAACAAGAAACCTGTTTGCTTTTATTTGTTAAGGAAATCAATATATTTCTCTATGCCAGCTGGTTATAACTTGAGAAGATCTCAGCACCTGATCAGAATCTATACTGCATGTTTGCAGCCCATTCTCACATCGTACTTTAGCGCTGCAGCACTTTGAAGTGTCAGACCGTAGGCTGAACATTGGTCGCTCCTCTTCTCAAACTCCTTAGCTACTGAAGTGTCCAGAAAAACAGTGGGTCCCCCCCCCACTTTGATCTAGCCTAATCTGAGCCAATTTATTATAGTGGTCTCTTTCAGCCCTAGAAAGCAGGCAATGGCAAACCATTTCTGAAATGTTGCCAAGAAAACTGCAGGGACTAATCCAGGCAGTCGCCAGTAGTCAAGACTGACTCGATGGTACAAAAAAAAAAAAAGTGTTGGGACGTTTGCTATGCCTGTTGGCAAGGGGGTTTCTGAGCTTGCACAGAGCGCTAGACAGCTGCAAACAGATTAAAGGCTGCCCAAAAGACGTCTCATTTCCGCAACGCAGCACAGGACCAGTATAGGTCCTCCGCCACCTCTCACAAATCCGGATGTGCTTTTGATTCCAGGCAGTAGAGGGCGCCGTTGGTACGCAGCCTATTCCCCCTGCTTTTTAGGTTCCTCCCTGAGAAGGCGGAGCGCTCTGAGAAGCTTCGGTTGAGACTGAGAAAAATCGGCGGGAGCCGCTGGTGGAGCACCCGCCGGCGCCTGGGCCTTTTCGGAGCGAGCGGCAGACGAGGTGAGCTTCGGACAAGGACAATTCCGAAGACTGGTCGTTGCAGCCCTAAAGGACTCTCATGCTGACCCAGGAGTGTCCGGTAGAAGCGCGCGCCGAGGAAGCCCGTTTCTCCTTTCCGCCCCCTCAGCCCCCCTCCCCCCCGCTGGGGAAGGGTTAAAAATGGACCTGAAGGGGCAAGCAAGGGGGGCCCTTGCATATCTCGTAGGGCTTTGGAGAAGGCTGTTAGAAGTGCCCATTCGGGTCGGGGTGGGCGAGGTTGGGCGTAATAATTGTCCTTTTAAATCGCCTCAGAAAGTCGGGTGCTTATGGAGACGCTGCGTGGTCGGCTTTCGCCAAAGCTCTTTGGAGGCCGCAGGTTTTGTTGTACTTTGGTTGCTTAACAACGCCGTCCGGCTTCTTCTTAAAGCGACAGTCTCCTGGAAACTTCAAGCTGCTGTTTGCGCTTCTGTCTCAATTCCGAGTGGTTCGTTTTTTGTTCTGTATCATTTTCTCTGGATTTAGAAGTTATTTCGAATATCTGTAGCTTCTGGTTATTTTGTTCTTTGTTGCTGGAATCCTATTCTAGGGATTTACATCATGAAACTATAAAACATTTAACAATAAGATGCCATCAAAATGAAATCAATCAGGTGTAAAAATACAAGTAATGCAAATGGCAAAAATGCAAACATAGTGGTGATTCATTCTCCAAATGTTCTCTTTTGCGGAAATTCATTCTTCATTTCCCGAAGGCTAACAGTGAATTTGTTAATGCAACCTTGAAAGGGAAGCAATCCCATAATATGGCAGCTGCAATTGGAAATATTGTTTGCAGACCTCTGCCCCTTTCATTTCATGGTCCTGTGGGTTCATCAGAACATTTGAAGGAATATTTGTACTTTTGTACTAAAGAAGTTGGATAGGCCACTTTTATGTGATGTTTGAGCCATAGGTTTAAAGAAGAAAAACAACACAGGAAGATGGTTTATGAAGTGAGGGAACTTGTTGATGAAGCAAACCTCTGTTCATTATCTTTGAAAAACCCAGGGAAATGAATGAAGTATGAGAGTACAGCATTAGAGAAAGGGAAACATTACCCTTTGAAAGCTACATACCATTCAGTGTTCCATTGCTTGAAAGACTTTAGAAGAGATCAAGTAGTTAATCTACAAACTTACTGAAAACTCTGGAATAGTGATTAGAATTCCTTATGGGTTTATCAAGAATGCATCATAATTAACTAATTTTACTTCATATTTTGATTAGGTGTCTTCTGTAAGTGTAGGGGTTCTCTCAAAGTGTGCAGTAGTGTGATCTTCTAAAATAATACATCTTTGTGCAACCCCATCATGAATAAAACTAAAAAAATAAAACTATTGTGATTGGAAGATAGTTCTGATAGAAGTTAGACCTTTAAGCCTAGCCATCTCTTAAAATTAGTTTTGGGCTTTACTCCATATGAACTTACTTTATATGAACAGACCCACAGTACGTTTGTCCAGACAAAGCACGAACAAGTTTTAAAGCACTTCCACTTTGTTTGCACAAACTTGATCAGCATTTTTTAAAAATTGCAATTTTTCTAAATTACTTGTGACCTCTGGAGAATTGCAACCCATAATTTGAGGACCTCAGCCTTAGTAGATTGTGGATATTGTGTGCATAATTTGATATTAGTAAATCATTTGAGGACAAATTTGTACAATTCTGATCTAAGTACTTAATCATGGGCTGGAGGGCCAGTTTGATAGGTGGATTTAATGCTGTCTTGAAAGCCATGTTTAGGGAGTGCTCACTGAAATTTCTTTCTTCAACTAGAATGAGATATCAGGTGCTGTGCTAGTACCAGGCCTGTTGTTACTTTTCAACACTTTTATGCAGTATTTTAAGATTTACTACAATAGGCACAAAAGAGAATGAGCAGAGGACTGCTTCTTATGAAAAGACACTGAGAGAAGCATTTATGTTTGGCTTTAATAAAATATGACAAATGGGATCTCTATCATCCAAATGCAGGAGAATTAATAATTATTTTAAGTTACAGAAAATCAGATTCCAGAAAATGTTTTTAATGATAGGAGAAATTTGATGCTGGAAGCAGTTGTGAGGTTCCCTTCCTTTCACTGGATGTGTTTAAGCAGAATCTGGAGAGCCATTTGACAGAGATGCTTTAATTTATATTCTAGCACAGAGACTCAATAATTTAAATGATCCCTTCTCATTTTTTACGAAACAAGAAAAGAGGTTTACTTTTTGTACTGAGTTCTTGAATCAGAAGGTATACTAGCAGTCCTAGGATGTGTATATGATTGTTATTATTACTACATTTCATTGGAGAATAAATACAGGTAGTCCTTGACTTACAACCATTCATTTAGTGACCATTCAAAGTTACAATGGCACAGAAAAAAATGACATGACTATTCCTCACACTTAGGAACATTACAGCATCCCCACGATCATGTGATTAAAATTTGAGCCCTTAGCAAACAGCATCTAGTTACAACAGTTGCTGTTTCCCAGGGTCACATGATTGTCACTTATGATCTTTCTAGTCAGCTTCCCACAAGCAAAGTCAATGGGACAAGCCAGATTTGTTTAATGACTGCATAATTCACTCAATTGTAGTGATTTGTTTAACAACCATGGCAAAAAAGGTTATAGAATTGGCCAGGAATCACTTAACAATTGCCTTGTTTTGCAACATAAATTCTGGTCCCATTTGTGGTCACAAGTCAAGAACTATCTGTAATAAAGTGATAGTTGCTTGAGGTATATATTCTGTGCTATCTTTCCAATTTGCAAGCCATCAACTTGACTGAAATTTGGCAATTTAATTCATATTATGTAATTGATGAGAATAGGTAACTGTTTTGCCATTAGGGTTTGTAGAGTTACAGAAGTGGAGTTCTGTAAGCATTTTTCACATTTCATTGTTGTAATAATTTATAGAATCTGTGTTGGTTTTAAGAAGTGTCTCCCCAATTCTTCCTACAATCGTGACATTAAACAGGGAGCAGGATAGCTGGAGGAGAACTGCTGAGGAGGTAGAGGGGACATTTAGCCTGTAGCTTTTGAGTTTGTAGAGGCAGACAATGGAATTAGACTAGGCTACAACAGAATCCTTTGCTGCCGGAGATTATCCTTATTTTGTTTTATTCTGTGCAGTTCTTATCATGAGGCATTTACTTGCTTGCCCCAGAGGTAGCCCTACTTTAATTGTTTTCAGTAAATCAGTCTTTGATATGATTAAATCTGTACAACCAGAGCCTATAATTGTTTATAACAAGTAATTTACATATGAAATGAGGTATGTGATTAATGATAAGGAAGGAATGTGCATCCTTTTCAAGGCAGCCATTTATCATTTGTCTAACTTGAGTGTAATTCTTTTTGTTCATTCTTTCACTTATATTCCATTGTTTTATATGTAGGTATTTAAGATCATTCTAAAGCCTAAAAACCAATATAGTTTTCAGAATAAAATTTCCTATGGATCTTCTCTTTAAGATAAAGTTACATAATGATCTTGATTCTTATTTAGTAGAACAAATTATTTATGCCCAATTGTTTTTTTTCTTCCTAATTACTTTGGGATTCAAAAAACCAAACAGTCTGAATTATATTAACTAAGCAAATTTAGGCACCTAGTAAAATAGTATTTCCTTTATTTATCCATTAGGTACTATCTTCAGTTAGATTATCATTTCCAGAAGTAAACAATGATGGCTGAGAACCTAGACAAGTTCCTTGAACACAAAGCGAGGTTGTTACAGGACAAGGCAAAACTTGAAAATGATCCCCCATATATGGAGATGCAGGTAAGATTTTATTTTAAAACAAATACATTAACACAGCACTCTTCCTTTAATTTTGCTTCTGTAGTTCAGGTTAAAGATCTTACAGATCTTTCTGTCCAATGGTCCAATCACATTGTGATTTGCTGTTTAATCCATATTAGACTATACCTACAAACTTCACAGAGGGGAGGAACAATACAATATACATATTCCTCTATTCTATAAAGTTAGCTGACTACCTTTTCTTATGATTCAAAATTATGCAGTTCAAAAGCTTATGTTATTAATGTATTTTGGAGAAAAAAACTTGATATATCAAGGAAATAGGACTATCTTGCTCTATTAGATCAATCTTCTGTTGAAAAATATGAGAATGACTGAACTTGTTTTCCCCACTACTCCATTAACCCTAGCTATCAAACCAAAAATTGGAAGGAGGGGGTGAAGAATCACCAGAAAGCTTGTTCTATGTGTTTTTTATGCTTTTTCTTACTCAAGAGTAGCACAAATTGGTACCTTTTGCATACATTTGTTAGTTGTGCCTTACTATTTTTTTCTTTTTCAGAATAAAAGTGCAGAGAAACTTTCAAAGGCTAGTGAATTATTAATCTCCATGGCTAAAGAAAACATCCCACCGAATAGTCAACATATTGCTTTGCATGGTATTATTTTTTTTCTAATGGTTATTGTGTTGTAGTCAGTGGGAAATGGTTACATTGATCTATAAATTGAATTTATTGTTGTATCCTTGTTATCATAGGTTCAAAATATTTTAAGCTAAGTTTTTAAATATGATATGGTGATAAGCCAGAATGGCCTGGTTCATACTTCATGTTTAATGGATAGCTTTGCAGTGTAATGCTTTTTTGAGGGAAGGTGTGATGTCACTTGATTTTAAAAAAGGCCCCTATGCATCCTGTCACCTCCATCCCTCGACCCAACTATATTGAGCTCTTACCCTGCCTCCAACCATCTTTTTAGAGAAGGTATGGTATCAGCTATAGAATATTCTAGAATATGCTATTTTTTTAAGTTACTTTCAGTCAGGATTCAGACTTAGGCATGGTGGGTGATCTTCACTGGGACCTGGATGAATGAATGCCCCATTTCTGGTACTCTTAGACTCTTGGTTGGGTTCAGAACTGTGGACCATTGATATCTTTCTAGACCATCCGTAAGAGCTGAGGACTGAGGGCATTATTGTTTGATGGTTCCAATCTTATCAAGCAGTTAATTCCAGTTTCTAGTCATTGCAGGAAGAGCAGTTGCTTCAATATGAGACTGCAGGACTTGTTTATCTCTCCCATGTTTATTAATGCCTGTATGCAACTGCTGATCATTTATTCTTTGGAGTAAAATATCCTTAGTATACTGATGATGTTTAACTGTATATTGCCACTTCAGATAAGGTCAGAGGTTTAACGGATTGAATGTTCAGATTAGGCTGTAGCAAGATGAAAGTGTTGGTAGTTTGTAAACATCTTGACAGAAATATTGGTCTCAGTGGTAGTTCTAAGTCCCCAAAAGAGTAGGTCTATGTCTTGACTTATGGCTCCAGCTGGAATAGCAATTGAAACTATAGCAAGGGAGGTTTGGCAATGGTAACTCAGACTTGATCATCATGGAACAAAACTGCACATGGAGTTGCTTTGAAAATGACTCTGAAACTGCATTTGATTCTCAATGTATTAACTAGACTGCTATTAGGAGAAACCTGTTATTGCAGGGTAGGGCTATTTGGGGGTCACTGCACTGGACTTCTGTTTGCAATTTAGCATGCTTACTATTACCTAGAAGGCCCTGTAAAGTATTACTAGGTTTTATCAGGAAGATATTAAAATGACTTACTAACATGATCCTGCCTATCTTATATGGACACCTAGAAAGAACCTGCTCTGTTGAGAGCAGATAAGATAGAGGTAAGCCAGAAAGCAGTGTCTCTCTGTACAGTCTCCCATTGTAGTTCATGTTCCCGCCAGTGGTATTCTTTGTCTATTCTCTTTTTATGTCTATGGAGATTCTTAGTCATCCAGGTCATAGTTATCCTAATGGTGCTTTTTCAGGAGGCAACTGGACTTTCTTGTTTTTTTTGAAGACGTTTTGCTTCTCATCCAAGAAGCTTCTTCAACTTCTACAATTATTGCAAGTGAGAGGAATATGCCACTAATTACAGTTTTATTGATATAATTTATGTAACATAATATAATTGGAGAGGAAAAAAAACAGTGACAAAAAATTAGATGGAAGAGGCTGGAGATCCAGACACTGGATTTCTTAATAAAACATTGGTTGGGAAAAGAGCCTGTTAATTTTTTAGCTAATGCCACTTTTTTACTCTGCCATTTCTCTTTTCTCTTCATCTAACCCTATCTCTTTGCCAGAAAATGTGTAAATTCTTACATTTTTGCGTATTGAAACAAAGTTCATATGGAAAGTCCATGTTTTCATACAGTATTTATGATAAAACTTTTGTCTTAATAAATAGGAATTTGGTGTTTAATTAAAATCAGAATAGTTTTGTTTACTTCTTCTTTTCCATAAAAAACTTTGATAATTCAAAGGATCAGGAAGATACATTTATGAACTGTTCTCTTTTCTATACCAAAAGATCACAAATACTTTTGTAATTTACCATTGCTGAATATATGTATGCTTAGAAGTATTTGGTGTTGTGAGTAGTCTGGCAGTGGTAAAAGTGACATCACTAGAAGTGACCTAAAATAACAATTAAATGTAGCTTACCCTCAGAGGCCTCTTGGGAAAACATCATGACAGCACCAAAAATAGTATGTGTTCCATATTTGGATTTTGATTTGTAAATGTTTTGATCTTAGAAAGTAAAAATCACTTTGTTCAAATAAGCCAGCTGTAGTCTAACATACTAGCAGTTACGAGCTTGATGAATTTGGAAATTTCATAAATAAGGATAATTTAGTGAACAGTTTCCCTGATTGCTTTACTATTTGAAAAAATACATATCAATGAAAGTTCCCATTTTGGGTGGTAGTAGCTACTGCTATACCTGCACAATAGATCTTATTAATCTATTTAGCATATAAAATTTAGCTTATTTTATTTACCAAAACAGGACTGTAGCTTTCAGGTTAAATTAACTAATACATGTAATATTGCTCATTAAGGCATTCTCCGTAGTTGCAAAATATTGATAATAGTACAAAACAGACTATTAGTACTTAGGAAGACATTTGTATGTACAGTATTACCAAGCAATTGATCGTGGAATTTATGAAATCCAACTGCCATTGAAAAGAGACCAAGCATTATGGCTAGGTATATTTAGCTACCTGCTTTCCAGTAAGCTGTAAGGATCTCTTACAGTTATCCTTGTTGAAAATATTTCCATGATGTCATAGAGGGCCAGTGCTCAAACTGTTGTTATGTTATATGCTTATTATGGTATATAATGCATTATGAGGTTCAGCAAGCTCCCAAATAAATAGTCTCAGTTGTATATTTTTTTCATAAGCTAAAACTCAGTTTGACAAACATGCCTAAAGTTTAAATGTTGTGTGACCTTGGAGATACTCTGTATTTTCCTGTCATATTAATCTGTTAATTATCTTATTCCTCTGCTACTTTTTTATACCAGAAAAGTTCCTTCTTAAAAAAATCATTGACATTATGAAGTCTAATCAAACTCATACTGATATGGAAGACAGATCCACTAAGTTTAATGGAGTTAAAGGAGTATTTAATTATGTAAACATTCTTAATGACCCTGACCTGATGTAGCCTCCCTATCACAAGACCCATCACAAGCCTCTCACTGATGATTCATAGCTGACCCATCACAAGACCCTCACTTGACACACCCACACCTGAAGCTCTTATAAACAGAACACTGACATCCCCTAAACTCCGCTGAAGATGTTACCTAGTCTGGTAACGAAACGTTCAGAAACCAACCTACAAGCTCGAAGAACGAACCTTCACCCTCTTCCTATATCCGAGCTACAGATATTTGCCACTATTGCATACTCAATGTTTATTTCTATTTATGTTTAAAAGTTTTTAATGTTTAATTATTTTAACTAGTTGCTTTCTGTGTGCTGCCCAGAATCACATTGTGAGATCGGCAGCTATATAAATCCAATCGATGCAGATTTAGCCATTAATCTTGTATTGTCTTTATGACTAGTTCCATAACATTACATCTGAGATTCTGATATTAGGGTTTGCTCTTACTTGTTAATTGTGGCTTTTGTTTTTTTATTTAAATAGCTGGATTACATGGAATCTATTCTTAAAGTCAGCTGGATGACCCTGGGCCAGAATATATTTATTTTTATTTTTCTGATTCCTTTTGGAGAAGAAAGTTTAAATAAAATAGGGGAAATTAGTATTTCTAATATCTAAACAGAGAGACAGTTTGGTGTAGTAGTTAATTCATCAGGTTAGAAATTGGGAGACCATGAGTTCTAGTTCTGCATTAGGCCCTAAGCCAACTGGATGACCCTGGGTCAGTTTATCTTAGCCTTAGGAAGGAGGCAGTAGCAAACCATTTGTGAAAAATCTTGCCAAGAAAACTGCGGGGACTGGGTCCAGGCAGTCTCCAAGAATCGGACAAAATTGAATGGAAGGAAAAAAGAGCTAGATGCAATAGGTATTTATTATTTTCTTCACTCAGCTGCTTGTAACAGATACAAATTGGTTACTAGTTTCAGTGATGTTCTAAAAGTGCTTTTTTCCAAAAGGCAACTGGCCTTCGTTTTTTCCTTGAAGACACTTTGCTTCTAATCCAAGAAGCTTCTTCAGTTTGAGCTTGAGCTGAAGAAGCTTCTTGAATGAGAAGCAAAATGTTTTTAAGGAAAAAAAAGGAAGTCCATTTGCATTTTGGAAAAAAGCACTTTTGGGACAACTATGACTTGGATGAATGAGAATCTCCATAAACATTTAGTTTCAGTGATAATTACCTGACCCATAATACAAAGATGGCTCAACTCTCTTAGCTAGTTGATAAATAGAATTGTAGCAGTTCAGCAGGATATTTGGCACAGATATTTTACATCAAATTCTGGCAGGGATTGAGCACAGAACTTTCTACAAGGCATATGCTTTGCTGCTGAGTTGCAATCCACTCTGTAGAATGTGTGCAAGTGTACTGCAGGAAAAAGATGAAGAACCCTGTGACTCTCGGAATTATATTGCATTGGAACTTTATTGCTTCCAGTTGTTATATCCTACTTCAATTATGTAATCCAAAAAATTAGTTGACCGAAGATGCTGTATATCTACAATGATTAAAAAGGTTTCTGAACAGTGTGGAAAATACACATGTTGGATATAGCTTGGAAATTGTGTCAGATGCATCTTTGCAGTGAAGTAAGCCTACATGATGGTTATATACAGTACTGTATTGCTCAAGAAGCTCTTATTGATCTTCTTTCCCGTTTTAATAATTGTAACAAGGCTATGTTTATATCCTTAAGAACACTCTGTAGTGAGAGAGCATTTTAAATCCCTGATCATAATTTTTAAAACTGGAACTTTTTCAATTCCGTTCTTTTACAGGGTAATAGAAATATTAATTTACTTTTATTTGAATAAATTCTCATGTTTCTTACACTGGGATATTTGCACAGACCATTGATAAGAACTGTCTTGTATTTTGTAGACTATGGCTTAAGCTTGCCTCTGGGGGAGGATTATGAACATAAAAAACACAAACTAAAGGAGGAACTTCGACAGGACTACAGGCAATACCTTTCACAAGTAAGAAACTAACTTATTAAAACTTTAATACTGGTTTGTGAAGCAAAAATACATTAAAACTAAATTTCCTAAGAATTGAATACATTCATTTCTAGAATTTATTGCTATGTCGTGTCAGGATATTAGATGCTATGTAAAATATCCATGACAATAAATTATAGGAAAAAGCTGCTTTCAAAGGAGTTTGGTTGGAAGAGCCGAGGGAGAAATTGTATTTTGAAGGGATGAATACCTAGTTTAATTTACATTTAATCAAAAACTAGCCAAACACATTTTAGACAATGTGTACTGTAAGCCTATCCTTTATGATTAGTTTATGGTGCATTGTATTGTAACCCAGAAAATTGGGTTTCCGTTAACTAGGACAGTGGGAATTGATAAAAGAGATGGATCGCATTAGAAAAATGAACCATGTTTTTTGGGGGGGCGGGGGGGGAGAGATAGCCAAACCCACAACATGAATAGCTCATATTTTGGAATTGTGTTATAGGTCAGGTTTTGGGGAGTCAAAAGCTTCACTTTTTCATTTTTCCTTGAGCAATAGAAGGCATGGGGAGCAGGGCACCAATATCACATAAATGAGCAAGGCTTTTATTTATACACGTAGTCTTCAATGTATGACCACAAATGAGCCCAGAATTTTGATTGTAAGTCATCACTGTCATTAAACAAGGTGACCATCTTGTTCAATGACCACAATCTGAGCTTTCCCCATTGCAATCGTGCCTTGGGGTGGAAGAAGCCTTGGGAAATCTGCAGACTGGGAGGTGTCAGTCAGCTAGACCCACTGTCGCACAGACTCTCTTCTTGCCCCATCATGCCCAGGTTCACTTATCTTTCTGTTGCCTTGCTCCATCTTGCACATGGGCCCCATTCTTGTGATGGTTTGGAAAGTGTGATTTGGAGAAGAGCCTTCCAAACCACTGTGAAAATGATGCCTTCGCTAGAGTTTACTCCTCTGGAGAGGAAATCTTAGTGAAGCTGGCATTCTGAAAGGCTTAGAGACTCACTGTTTCATAATGCTGGCGCTGAGGGCTTTTAGCATTCTCTCCTCCGGAATTCCACCTCTTTCACTAGCAGCCTTTCTCATCTCCCCCTTCTGAAACTTCTATCGTTTCCTCCTTCAAAGAAATGCTGAGACACAGAGGAGGAGAATACTAGTGAAAGAGGTGGACTGAAATGCCGAGCCTTCAGAATGTTGCAGAGCCTTTCAGAATGCTGGCTTTGCTAGCATTTTTGACAGATTGAGGTCCATTCCTTCAGTGTAGGATGCTTTCCCTATCCAGCAGAGAGGATAGAGTAAATTTCTGGGGGAATGGACCTCAAATCCTCACTTGCAACCTCCCCTATGGGCTTCCCAAGAACCTGCAAAGAAGATTGCATATGGTGATCACATGATCACAGGTCACCTGGCAAAATGCAGGCATGTGAGGGCAGTGTAACATTTTATGATGCCTAGATGTGCTTTACGAGCCATAAAGCACCATGGCTGTCATGACTGCAAATGGTTGTTAAACAACCCGTCATAAGTTGAGGACTATGTGTATCACTTTTTAAAACACTGCTGTGAGTGGTTATGTTTTGGTATATTTTTGGTGTGTGTGAAACTTGACCCTAATTTTTAAACATTTTATTTATTGACACCAAGAAGTAGCAGGAACCTCTACCTCAAATTTTCAGTTACGTTTAGTTAACATTGTTGTGATGTGTTATTTGACCATATTTAAGGAATTGCAGGTCAACCAGCGTTATTCAGACAAATGAAACCAGGCTGAGTGAAGTGATATATCTATCTAGATAAAACATGTTAGAGGGATTTTACTCACAGATAAATGGAAGATAAAAATATTGAAGAGGCAGTTGGAAATAGAAGGGAACAAGAGAAGATAATGCCTGAAAAACAGAGGCAGTTGAAAAAAAAACCCAGAAGACTATTTATCTATTCAGTACAAAAAAGTGAAACATGAATTTGGATTAGAAAAATAGAAAAATAATTTTAGTATATAATTAAACTTAGCATCAAAAGATGAATTAGCATCAAAGATTGTTTTATATCATATTTAATATCATTAATATACATATTAATAGTTCACAAGGTAATGGCAGGAAGAACAAACTTGACTAACAATTTTAAAAAATATCTACTTCCAGATGTTTTAAATTCTTTTGTGCTGAATTTTCTGTATGTGCTTGAGTTTGTGCAATGATACAGTAGCAAAGATAATAACCCTAATATGTACAGAAGAATTTCCAGTGACAGTTTTCCAAAATATTGGAAATGTTTTTAGAAGTAGTTAAATTTAATAGTGTAAATTAATATATTAGATACTATTTACTGCACTTTTTATGAATCAGCATCTTTAAATTGTTTTCAATTTGCACATGTCTATCTAAAGGAGGAAAAAGATTCAGAACTATTGTTGACAGAATATTCTTTAAGATGAAATCTGTTTTCCAAACTTTTAGGGTATGTCACAGGCAAAAAAAAAGGTACGATGCTTGCATTATGCTACTCTTCAAATTAATATCTCACTTTATTTGAATGTGCTATTAAAAAGTCTTGGGTAAAAAATCAGTCTTTGTGCTTGGCTTTGTTTTGTGGCTGTCCCACCATTAAAAAATTGATTTTCACATGCTATTCATAATTTTCTGTTCATTTCATCTTAACTGTACAGTCTATCCTGTATTTCACTGCAAAATTGATAATTCTGTATTACCTAAATATAATGAATACAGGACATACAAAAAATTATTATCAGCTTTAAATTAAATATTAGCTTTAAATTATTTCTACAACATATACGGATCATTTGATTTAAATATATATTTATTTCATTTTTTATAGAAAAGGTATTTAACATCAGGTGAAGTTGATCCATATACTCAGGGACTTTCTCTTCCTATTTGCGACAGAAGATCTGCTAAGGTAAGTTCTTGGAAACTTAAACAATTTGCAGAACTGTTGTGATTTGCAAATATATATATATATTGGTGTATTTTAACTAGCAAACTAGAAAATAAAAAGTTTAACAATCAAAACTAACTTGATGCAATGAGTGGTGTAAAGTAAGATTTAAGTTCAAATTCTTTTGGTGCCATTTTTTAAAAACTAGTCTACCTGTTACTTTACCAACTTCTGATTTCAAAATAATTTCCCCATGTGGTTGGATAGCTAATTACAGTACTGCATTCCTGCTGGTATGTATAAATGATCAAATAGTCAAGTTTCAGGGAAAATGTTCAGAGTACTTCCTTCTGATTTTATATTGTTAATGCTAAAAAAATAGCAGCTCTTGTACTTTCAAAAATGAATATCAGATTATGATTTCCTTGTTCAAGTGAAACTTTGTTTTGCTTTGGCAAAATGCATTTTGCATTGTTGTGGTCCATTGGAATATGAAATTCTAAATAAACCTCAAAAACCTTGATTTTAGTTACATGTAGAGTTTCAGTGTTTTTATATGCTAACAAATCATCTGTATAAAATTGAAATTGAGTTTTTTTTTTTGCAATCTTGCTTCATATATAGACAAATCATGTCCCTATGGTTTAAAACCTTTTGCTGCTTCTGATATTTGTTCTAGGACAGGTTAAGACTTGAAAGAAACAAGGAATACAATCAGTATCTCAGGGAAAAGGAAGAATGGAATGAAAGGTTAAGAAGAGTAGGGAAGAAACAAATAGAGGTAAAAGATAGATTTTTTTTCAATCATACTGGGAACAATGGAATGATAACTATGATTAAGCTGTGAGAAAGATTAATTGAGGATTGACAATAATCTTTTTTTCTATTCCTTTATATAAATCCATGAGTTTATAAATATAGATTTTTGTGTACTTATGAAAAAATAGTGGACTAACGTAGGTAGAGGCAATATAATATTGGCTGGTTTTTTTCTAGATTTTTATCAGAAAGTTTATATGACATCATTTAAACCTGCTATTTTTAACCTCTTTTACTTTTGCTTGCCATTTTTAAATATGTGAATGAGAGGGAAAAGTAATAATGATATTTTTGGCATATCTTTTTTCTCTGTATTTATTTTAAAAATGCCTAGGCTACCTGTCACCTCATATAAATTGATGTACAAAGAAAATGACATGTCAGCTGTCTCAAAATTATACAATATCCCCTATAAAAGTGGGGGGGAAACCCTGAAATATAAAGCCATTTCAGCCAATCCAATCCAACAGATTGAATTTATAAAAGGTTAAATGGCTAGAAAAATATAAAAAGCTTAAGTTGATGCCCAAACAAATGCAGGGTGCTAATCTGATATTTCTTGAGAGAGCGTTTTAAAGTCATGGCATTACCAAATATAAACCTTCCACTTTGTATCTTGTATTGCATGTGTTATATTGAAAGCAGTTCATTGTGGTTATTTAATGTGCAGTTACATTTCCTCTTGCTTTTTGAGTTGTTTGTGAAAATGGCTAATTAAAATTAAAATGTGACTTAAAATTGAAACAAATAAAACCAAAATAATTTTGTTGTACTTAGTCTTTAAATATTTGTCTTGTATTAACAGCATGACACAGATATCCATAAGCAAAATTTTGCTGTTAACAGAATCCAGTCAGAATTATATGCTCCAAATGTGTCTTTTCAAAAAGATGAAGAATCCAGCAAGAAAGATGCCTGTACAGCTACAGATACCTATGATGGGTTATCAAATATAAGATTATTGTTAGACCAACAACATAAACAAGATATTGAAACTGGTTTGGGGGATTCATTACTGAATAAAACACTTGATGAAAAACTGAACATTTCCAGTCGAAAGCAAGGAAAGCTGGATGGCAAATCGGATAACTATTTCCAAAGACATCACAAGTGTGAGGATCACGATCCTGAAATAAATGATGAAATGGATCCCAGGTTTCGATATGAAAGTGACTATGACAAAAAACCATTGCGGGTCTTTCATGCCCAAAGGTAAATTTACCTTCCTTATTAGTGTACTTTGTGGTGAGTGGTGGTAAGCATCTTTGTCCCTGAGTTCAACCGTCCCATGCCAGTTCTCTCTATCCTAGATAACTATTTTAAGGCTAGCAATTCTCCTATACTACTGTACTTTAGCTACCTCGTTCTGTATTCAGAACATCATAGTATCATACTTATTCCATATTTGTAATGTTGAGTACAGTTTCCAGAAACTTTGAAGGAAATCTATACATACATTTTAACATAAAATGAATAAACATCAATCTTAAATGTATGCTGTTGAGATTATTTCACTTTGATACCTAGAATTTATTTCAAAATCTGAGGATCATGAAATCAGAATATTAAGTATCAGTATTTATAAGTGTTATGCCTTAAAGTTAAGTATTTACACAAGAGCATTACAATGCCTTAGAAATAAAGGCCCCAAATAAGCCCTGGGTCACAGTACTGTATGTGACACAATACTGCAGGTGCTGTATATTTCTCTTCCTAGTAACTTCAGCACTTTGGTTTTTCCCTTACCTCTCAGCCTTTCTTAAGTACTCTGATTCAATAAGGACTATCTTCTTCCCTTGAATAAAACTCTTCTTGTGAAAATTGAAATGTGTAGAATTATGATTAAATTCCCTGAAATAGTGGATCAGATTTGTAGTTGCAAAATATTTATTTTAAAACATGGATATGCTTTTATCAATTATTTAGGTATTCCTGTATGTATTGGTATCAGTGACAGATTAAAAAGGAGAGTAATACATGATTGATCAGTGGCTTCTTTTTACATTCTGGTACTCTTGGGTTATAACGGGAATTGGGACTGGAATTTCCATCACTAAGTGATGTGGTCATAAAGCATAATACCCCATGACTATCGCTGAGCAATGGCAATCCTGGCAGTCCTCATTGCCACTGTTAACCAAATCCCACTAGTCATTAGGCGAGGACCCACCTATTAATCTAAGTGATTTCTGGCTTGGCCCCTCCTAGCTTGAGCCTTGGTATTGTAAGGGATTGCCTCCTCTTGAACTTTCCTCACCCACCTATTTCTCATCATCGTTATCCTTTTGACTGTCCTGACAATGGCACTCCTTGGCAGCAGAGATAGCACTGGGGTTGAAATAGAGGCCCAGAGCCTTCAGATGGCTGCCACTGCCACCTCTGGACCTCTACTTCAAGCCCCATGCCATGGCCAGCCACCTAGTGCCACAGCACAAAGCCTCTGCTGCTCCCACTGCTCTGCACTCCCTAGGCCCTGTTGCCCCCAGCTGACTTTCGCTGTCTTCATTCCCTATGTGAGGCAGCTGCTGGATGTGACAGGCCTTCTTTCAGAGGCTGCCTGTGTGCCTCTCAAAATGGCATGCATGAGTCTCCAAATTGTATGTTGCCTTCTCATGATGCTTCTCACAATGCTTCTTGCAATGTTCCTTGCGATGCTTCTGAGCCCTTAAAAAGTATTGTGAGTAACTAAGAGCCATAACTTCAAGGACCAGTTGTAAATACCATTTGTTCAGTGCAAATGGTTAATGAATAAATCATTAATTGAGGACTAGCGGTATTAAGATTCATTTCTTGTTGAAGAATGATAAGGTGATGAGTGTTCCCCTGGGACTAGTACAATTTTTATCAGCATCTGTTTTGACACTTTTGCAACTTTGTCAGTTATACCTTTAAATAATATTTTAGATACTTTAGGATGTACCCTTAAATCCTATTCTAAGTTTGCTTAAACATTCTATATTTTAAAAAAATGATTTAATGTGGCTAATTTTTCATCTTTAACTTCAGAAGTCAAGGAAATTCTCCTATTGAGCAAGTACAGACTGCTGTTGATAGAGTTCCATATGCCACAGGACTAATACTTGGTATGTTTGAAAAACCGGGATACTGAAAAATGTTATATTTTGATACTACATGTTCAGTTCAGTTGTTTCATTATCCTTAGCTCCTAATTAAACCAAAGAGTAATTAGGATTGATGACTGAGAAAAGGCCCCACTGGAGCAACCTTCTCAGGAATTCTGGCCAGCAGCTGAGATCCAGGAGATCATGGGGACCATTGTCAAGAAGATAGATCGTTGGTATCCCAGCAGCAGCCTCAGCTTGTCAGAACAGCCCAATTTCATGCCCATATTTCTGCAGTCTATAATTGCAAACCTTCTTTCCTGAATCTAGTATCACAATAGCTATACGATCTAAAACTCAGCTTACCAGATTTCTGATAAGTCCGTCTTTATCATTGCACAGCCATATCTCGATTATGCACACACCAGGTCCACAACCTTTATCAACACTTTATGAGCAGACAGATTATTATTGCACATAGACCTGGCATTTATCAACATCAGTTAGAGACCAGTTCAGTCACTTGGACCCAGGATGGGGTAACTGACTTAGGAGGGAACTGTACTTACATGCAAATGAGATGGAGTGCTATATGAATTCAATAAATTAAATGTGACATGCTGACTTATAATGGTAGTTCTGGCAGTCCCAGTTGGCATTGTTAGGCAAATCCCACAAAATCAGTGTCCTGATTGCCATTTGTGATCTTCTGCCTTTGCTTTTCTAACAAGCAAAATCAATAAGGAAGCCAACAGTGAAGGTAATAAATGGTGATCATATGATTTGGGATGCTACAATTTCATAATTACAGGCTGGTTGCCAAGAGTCCGAATTTTGGTCATGTGACTATGGGGACTTTGTAACAGCTGCAACTACAAGGACTCGTTCCTCTCGTTCAGGGTAATTAGAATAGTTGCTGGACCTTAAATGAGGACTACACATATTTCAAATACATGAGTCCCAGCTGCTGCTTTCTACATGTCATCTCTGATGTCAATATCAACAGCAACTCTTCCTCCTCGAACACTTGTCCATGGTGGGGGCACCATCCACATAGATACCTCCCGCTACTAATGCGGCCTCCTGTGTAGCAGATTTCTGGCAAACTGTTGCTTATTTCTGAAATATTTTCAGGTTTCAAAATTTCAAAGTCCAAAATTTCTTGCATTTCACTGTCCACCTTACTGTTTTCTTCATTCTCAGATCTTCTAACTTGTCTTTATTCAAACAGTATTTATTCAAACAGTAATTTTCTCACTCTTACTTCCTCAACGCTTCCAACATTCTCTCTTCAACTACACTCAAGAAAACCACTATTCTGATGGAGGAATTTAAAATATTAGATAGTTTAAAAACATTATAGTTGTTTCTTCTACTTTCTCATTCTCCAAAAAATAATATGGGGTGCCTTAGATAAAGCTGATTAAACATTGCATTATTCTCCACTACTTTTATTTACATTTGAAATTTGAAAAAAAAATCAAGCCTGAAGACTCAGATATGGGGGATTGGATCTCCTGAATTTTTTCTTGTTTGATGTTAGAGATCATCTGCAGATATGACTCCTAGTTAAGTAAGATATAATTGTGCTATTGTTTCTCTGAAAATTGTTACTACTGATCGTTTAGTAACATGAAACATGGTTCACTAAAAATGGCAGAGTGCCATATAATTATTAATTCCAGTGGGAGTTCAGAACCATTTTATTTGGTTTGTTATCTAGTGAATAAGCTGTAATTCAGTTTTTGGTTGTAAAGATGCTTCTTACGATGGTTACAATGTTTACGGAGCTGTGCAGTAGGAATAAATATGGCATATTTTTGGCTGAAGAGAAATATATTTGCTTCTGTGTTTATTTCCTTTTTTAGGAAGTCAAGACAGAGAATTTATTCAGAAAAGAAAAGAACAATATAGGCAAGAATTAATAGAGCAAATGGCTGAGCAGCAAAGAAATAAGAGACGGTAATAGAAGACTGATGGTTAAAAATTATTTCATGATTGATTAGTAATAATACTTTTATTTTTTACAGGTAAATTGTGATTAGTTTGAATAGTGCAATATCGGATTTGGTGCAAACTATAAATTGATACCACATCATCTTAAGGCAATCCAGAATTCAGTTAGTGCAAGGCTAATATGATGCATTTGGAGCAAGTGCATGCACAATTACCACTTAGGGTTTAGATGCTAATAATTTTGTGTGTAAAATGGAGGAAAGGAAGGCTCTGCTCAAGAAAAACTCAGAAAAGAGGTTAATTTTGAAAAACTACAACAGAATATATAAAATAAGCACATACATTTTGTAGATGGGTTACCCTCGTTTACTGGTATACAGTATTTCATTAGTAAACATAAAATTTTATATTTAAAACATTTTAATTGCCTATTTCTATTGAACTGGAACCAAGTAATCATAGATAGATCACTTCAAATAGTGTGAATTCAGATACAGTAATGTGACCATTACGTAGGATTCATCAATTGCACTAATCAAGACCTACCTATGTTAGCACTTACATAAAATAATATATCCACATGATAACTTATAATTTCTTCTTCTGTCTGAATTGTATTTTAATCTTTAAATTGCATATTGGAAAAGAATATTCTCTAAAGTATATACATAACTACAGTGTGTAGTTTTTAAAGCAATTCATTTTGTAGATAATGTTGTAGCAGCTTTGTAGATAATCTGATTGTAGCAGCTTTGGATATACACAGAATACATTTCTTTATAAGAATTTGAAAATTTTCCAGTATTAAGTATAAAATAGGGTCTAATGCAAAATTTGATTTTGTTCTAGATTTTATAAGAATGTTGTTTTAAATTGGTCAAAATTTATAGTAAAATGCGGTATGCTTTTAAAAAAAGCTACAGTAATTATAGGTTGAGATGAAGGAAATGTCCAAAATACAAACCTCATGATTGAAAACTTCTGTGGTAAGTTTTGGACATTCTCGAGTCTTCCCATCCTTTGAGATCTGTCTGCTGACATGTTTTGGAAAATGATGATGTTTTTAATTCCTTTTTATTAGTTCTAACATAAGTATCGGCCAGCTATGGATTTCTGAATTGAGGGATTTAGTTTATTTGATAGATCTATGGCTCTCTATGGATCATTAGATGGATCTGTTGGCCTTTTTTGTATCAGAGCACTGATTACAATGGCTTGAGCAGATAAAGCTATTGCGTTCCCAATGGGCTTGATGGTTCAGCTTGAATCTGAAAGATCTGGATTATTATGTTGAATTATCTTAGATAAATAAAATATCTCAAGCTAATATGTGTATTAATCCTCAGTGAAAGTATGTTTCTCCCTCTTTATTTTAATAGTGAAAAGGAGTTTGCATTCTCTGTTGCTGCATCGGGAATTGTAGACCCTGAGAAAAAGGTAAATTAATTATTCAGTTCTTTTCCAAGTCTAAACAACTGATTTAAAGTCTGTATGAGAGTGTATGAGAGCTCTATTTTTAAATACCTACCTAGATTGCTCCATTTCATATTAGAAGATTAATAGAACTGCTTAACCACAACTTTCTATTCTGATCATATTATGGAGGGATTGTTATTCAAAGAAGATATTTCTAGCAATTCAAATACTAGTCAGTTGGGAATGGAAATAAATTGCAATAGAAGTGGATTTCTATAATTCAGCAATATAAGAAGGTAATAAGATTTTTTTTTCTTTACCAAGCAACGGACAAGGTTTAAATCATAACCTCAATATAACTTTAAAAGTTTGCACAAGGCCCACAGCATATGTTTGTGACTCCTTAAAATAGCTCAATCTTTTCTGGGACTGTCACTTTACACAACTGTAAAGTGACCCCTCCCCCCCAAAAAAGAAAAAAAAAGATCAAAAATCAAAAATAGCTATAATCTTCAGGTATATTAATCTGATGATTATTGGCAAATAGATTATTGAACTGTGGGTCATGATAATCTTCTGGAAATACCCTTTGTTCTCAGTGATATGTATCCACAAGAGGTAGATCATATGACTATATTGGTACATTGGATGCAGTATAGTTATTTTGGAAAATGTATGGTGGGACAATCTGTTTCTCAAAATAAGCTATAACAGAAAAAAAGATGAATGTAGGTATAGCTAATATCTTAAGGAAAAAATAAAAAAGTGCATTAATAATGAATTAGTTTTCTGAAAGCTGATAATTTTAATAATTTAAGCACTTGAGCATACTACCCAAATACTTGGGTATTTTCCTTATTTAAAAATATGGTCTGGTTAAATAAGAAAATTGAAATCATTTTTTAAATTTATTTCTCAACTGAGATTTAGAGAATTACCATTGTTTTAATATATATGGATACAGTCCAGTGAAATAAGGATGCCATAACATAGAGGAAGCATTTGTTATGTATTTAATTAAAGAGTTTGAAAGTACCAATGTATTTATGTTTGTCTTTTGAGCTATCCCATTCTATCTCCTAAATTTTACTAAGTCCAACTTTTGAACTTATACTATACATGTCTAACTCAGAAATAAATCTGACTAAATTCAGTAGAACTCACTCCAGATAATACGTTAAATAAGACTGTATTCTGAATTGGCAAAATGGGAAACAAAGGGTGCTTTTCAAAATGTTCTTCAATTCTAACCAAAATAACTTTTAAGACACTCCATTAAATAAATGTTCTTATAGTATTGAAACCAACTATACAACCTTATATATATATATATATTCTTTCTTTGTACATAATTCCTCTTTTGAAGTATGTTTTTAAAGCCTAGCATCCAGTCCTTTTTTGCTATGCTCTGTTCCTTATAAACGCCAAATGCTATCCATAACAAGTATTTTGCAACTTGATAATGTGCATTGGAAGCTAAGGTCCTCCAGACTGAGAATAGACTGAGGCTTCTGCTCATTATTGTGACACCCTTGTGCTTTCAGCAGAAAAGGAAAAGCCAGTTATCTTTTTTGGCTTGTGCGTTTTTTGGCTTGTGAAAGGAGGAATAGAAGATGATGGCAAATGGGGAATAATTCTGTTATCATGCAGGATTACTTTGATTGGGTAAGAAGACATGGTGGACGCACTTTTTACGTCTAGGTGTCACATTAGGTTTTGCATATCTCGTTGTTAGATGCTTTCACTAAAGAGAAAATGCAATATTGGGTACTTACCATGAAAGCTCCTTTTGGTTTGTTATGATGGAGGTATTTTAATCACATTCTAGTCAGATTAGCTGACTTTACAGTATATGCCAACAATGTTCCACTGCTTAGTTTTTTTATACAAACTAATATACTACACAGGTTGCATTTTATTATGTCATTTTATTTGTTTGAAGCTTGCCCACCAAGGAGGAGGAGGAATCATATAACATAGAATCTTGTATTGAAACTTCTACATAATATTTTCCCTCTGAGTAGTATGATGAGAGTATTTATGGTGGCTGCAAGTAGAATGAGACTTCATGGTTAGTGTTCATGCAACCTTAGTTAAGAAACTAAGCAATAAATAAATCAACTTTCTTTTGTAGCCCAACAGACTAAAAGAGTTGGGATTAAAGCCACATATATCTGAGGAGAAAATACCACCTGAATGGCCAAGACCAGCTTTCCATACTCCTTCTCCTGGAATTACTTCTATTTCTGCACCTCCTGTGTCACCAGTGAATGAAGATTTCCATAGAGGCTTGTCCAGTGCTCTTGGAGAAGTGTTGGCTCCCAGGTGATTTTCAGTAGTGTTCGCTTTAAAATTGGGTAATGGTTAGAAATGGGAATGGGTTTTGCCCATAAACCTCATCTTCACATTGCTGCTTTTTGGTGACTAATTAACTGATGAGGTTTTTGGTTAATCCTACTTTTCCAATATATGCAGATTGAGAAGATATAATTAACTAGGGTTAGAAAAACATCAATTTCTCAAAATGTGTGGACCCTTTTTGAAGAAGTTGATTTCTGCATGCTTGACACTAGGAATGAAGCAGTGTTAAAAGGACAAAACGTCTAGGAACCTGGGCATTGAGTTAGATTTGTATATCTGAACTGGACCATTCCATTAAACCCATATAGAAAAATGAGTAATGGCTTCCTTTGTAGGCAATGCTTTCAAAGAAAAAAAAAATGGGAGAAAGTGGTATTCTGTCTTTCTTTTAATGTGAAGTTGTGATGTGAAGTTGTGACTTGGGTAACCATTAACAGGTTTAAATTAGGGTTTCCATATGTTCATTTTATAAATCTCATGTATTTTACATTAAATTTAGTTGACTACAGATTACTTTCTTGTAGTCTTTTGTTCTAGATCAAACATTGGATTGCACTACATTGATTCTGATTGCTTTATGCCAAAGAAATGAATTTCCCTTTTACACACATTTTCCTGGAATCTCGTGCCATAAATAAATATCAGAAGTTAGATTAGAGTGGAACAAGCTGTTTCAGATAGCACTTCAGTTTAATATCTTCTTGCAATAATAATTTATTCAATCTCTAACTTTTTGAGATGAGTCTTTTGTGCAATAGTACAATTTTTGGATAAATGATACGAATAAGTAAATGCTATAAATTCCGTTTCAATTAATCATAAGCTAAACATCCAGTGCATGTCATTTAAAGTTTTAAGAATAGAATATATTCTTTTTCTAAAGGATACTTACATCTTCATACTTCTGAAAATGATAACATATAAATAGGACATTTTTGGACATTTACCAGTTTATCAGGATTTGCAAAAAAAAATATTTCAGATTAAAACATCTCCCCCTGTAATTTCAAGAAATGTGTGAAACTTTTTTTCTATACTATTTGTTTCTATAGTATTTTGTCATTTACAATATAAATTAAAGCAATTGTAATTTTCCTATATTCCATTAAAATTATAATTGTAAAATCTGCTTACTTCGTCTTCCATCTGTTTTTCCAAATTCCAGAATAGTTCTAGTGTATGTAACTACACTATTCTTTTCCCCACCTTTTTTACTTAAATGTTTATGTTCTAGCATTGCCTTTTTCCTATTTGTTTCTCAAGGGTTTATAGCATCTGCATTTTCCTTGATTAATTTCAAAAATATCTCTATTTTTGAATATGGCTATTCGATCCATTAATATTTGTTGGGAATATTTTTATTTGTTCCAGGAGGTCAGTTATTACTTAATTTTATGGAAAAATAGCTGCTGCTTAATCAAGTATTTGATCTTCTGTATTATTTCTCTTAATAACTTCCTGCCCCAGACAGAAGCACAACTAACTTAGTAGAGTAAGCTAGCCATGCTTCTATTTTCTCTTCTAACAGTAATGACAAATCTGGAAAAATCCCCAACACACCAATGTATTTGTTCAGGGATAATGCAACCTCAACTAGAGCTAACTGGAACTGATGAGCTGTACCATTTTAAAAAGTTGCTTCCATCTTTTTTTGTCTAGAATTGCCCCCATTCCACCACCGCTTCCACCACCAATTTTGACTGATAGTTATAGAACTCCATATGATGATGCCTACTACTTCTATGGCACCAGAAATCCTTTGGATCCCAGCCTTGCATATTGTAAGTTTTAAGATATAGCTTGTCTTTCATGAATAAATGTTACTGAATTGAGGGATGGTGATGAATTACGGAAATATAGAAATGCAAGTTGGGTTCAAAAATTCCCAAGCAGTGCTTACCTCTTCCCCAATTTTGTAGTGGCTTTGCTGATAATTCAGCTTTCTCTTTTACCATCCTTCTTCCCACACCATCAAAAGTAAATGGGAGAAGAAAAACAGCTGTTTTAAACTGTTCCTCTATTTAAAATTATTTCTGCCAGTGTGCCTTCTGGGAAGTATATATTTTTTCTTCTGATTGATTTAACCTGGAGGAATTAAAAAATAATATAGATAGTCCTTGGGTTATGACGGCAATCGGGACCAGGATTGCTGTCACTAAGTGATGCAGTTGTAAAGTGACATTGTCACTGCATTTCTTAGCTAACAATTATAATCCCAATCAGCTAACAATTGTAATCCTGACGCAACCTCAGGACGCACAGGTTGTTAAGCAGGAAGAGGCAGAAATCCCAGATAATGAGCATGAGTGCAGTCGGGGAGGCAGGGGAAGGGCTTGGGGGGGGCTGTTTTAGGGTTTTAGAGACCTTCAGCTTCTCTTTGTACGGCATATTTTAATCCCCATATTTGTATCTTTGTAATCTGCCAATATCCATTTGGACATGTGGTGCCTAGAATCATACACATTACTGCAGATATGGTTTTAATAGTAAAGACTACAAGGTAATAAGGACTTCAGATGTCTCTGATACAGTGCTGTTTCTGATGTAGTCTGGAATTATACTGGCTCTTCTAATAGCTCATAGTGTTGACTCATGTTTTCCTTGTCAGTGACCACACCCAAGTCCTTCTCTTGACATAGTGCTTCTAAACTCCATGTCCCTCATTTTGTATGGATGCCCTACCTTTTTCCTCTTTAAATGTAACACTTTTCATTTCTCCTTGTGGAAAGATTTCTTGTTCCTCTTAATCCAGTCTTCCAACTTGTCTAAATTAGATTGCAATCTCATTCTGTTTTGGGGGATGTTGAACAGTAGTTTCTAGTGTTATGACATCTGCAAATTTGATAAGCAACTCAATAGTGTTGCTATATAGGCTTATTAATTACAATGTTGAATAATACTGAAACCAAGACCAGATCCCTACAGGACCACCTTGGATATAGAGCCATTAATGCTAACACTCTTACGACCATTTGTTCAGTGACTGAAGTTACAATGGTCCTGAATAAAGGGATGTATGATCCATGCCCAAAATTAAAGCTGTTGCAGCCCTCCCCTCAATGGTCACAACATTAAAATTCAGGCACTTGAGAGTCCACCGGCACTTATGATCACAGGGCATTTCATATTCTCCTATCTCTGTCCCTTTGCCTCCCTGCTGATCTGTGTTCTGCCACCCTGGCTGCTGGGCGGAGCTGGATCTGGGCTTCAGCTGTAAAAAAATAAAAATGAAGCCAAAAGCAACCCCAGAGCTGTGATGCTCCCAAATGCTCATTTGTGTCATACTCCTGGACCAAGTTGGACCATGCTTCAGCTGCAGACAAAAAACCAAACAGCCACAGTCACAGCACCAAAATCCCTCTTTGTGCTGGGGGGGGAAAAAAAGAGGGATGAAGCTTTACAGGAGTGTGCAAAGGGCATTTTGGCATGCTGAAGTATGCTGCTTTTGACTTGAGCATGTTGCAAAAGAGGCTTTGGTTCACTACGGCTTTGGGGCTTTTTTTGTTTTTTTACAGCCAAAGCCCAACCCCAGCCTGGCCGGCAGCCATTCCAGGCATGACTCCTCAACAGCAGGAACAAGAAGATGGCAAAGATGATATTTATTATTTCAGCATATGTATATTATGTTTTGCTATACATCTGAGATTTACATTTTGAATATCTTTGCTATTTTAGATGGTGCAGGCGCAGTGGGGACACAACCTTCATCTGCACCACCACCTCTTGATATTACTCAAAAACCTCCTCTGCCCATGTAGGTACAAAAAAGTACAAAGTAAACAATAGTTTATATTGTTTATTTATTTCTAGATGTGAATACAGTTTTGAAATGATTGCCAGCTTTCAGAACTTAACATAATATATAAAGCTGGCCACTTTTGTAGCTGACAAGATTATACAGGAAACATCATGAAAACATCACTTAAAATACACTTTGTTTAAATCTTTTTGATGCAGCAATAAAATTGGAGCAAGCATTGCAAGTATTAGACCAAAAGGTTTGGGAGTATTTCCTGAGGAAAAACCAAAACCCACAAGAGAGGCTACCTTAGCTTATCAGCAAGAATTACAGCAACAGGTAGGAAGCTGAAATCTGTCCAGAAATGATTTTTTATTTTCAATTGAGGTGTTAATTTTTAAAGAAACTTTCATCAGAGCAAATAATATTTTCTGGTAAGTAATTTCTCATGGGTAAGCCAAATGATCTTTATATATTCTAGTAAGAGATAATTTAAAATATTTACCTCAATTTCTTACTAATATTACCCATTTGTGCTGCAGAGCATGAAATATGCTTAGATATTGTATTCATACACTTTGAATTTCTAGATAAATATTGACATCAGTGCATTTAAAACAGACAGCTTGATCCAGGCTACCTTGGGTACATTGCCAAAATAGAGACCCTTCTGTTCTCCATCTCTCTTCTTCCCCCTCTTGTCCACCCCTTTTGTTCTCTGTGTACATGGAAGTATTATGCAGGATGATAAAATTTCAAGGACCAGAATGGTACAGTGGTGTTTAAGAGTTTGTGACAATTTGAACCTTCAGTATTTCGTGCACAAATATGATCTAAAGCAGGGCTTTTCAACCTTTTCACCCATTGTACCACTTTTCGGATAAGGCAATATCGCCCAGCAAGGTATCAAAAACTTGACAAAAAAAAAAAAAAGGAAAAAATGAGAAAGTACAGGCAGTCCTCGACTTACAACAATTCGCTTAGTGACTGTTTGAAGTTACAACAGCATTGAAAAAAGCGAATTATGACCATTTTTCACACTTATGACTGTTGCAGCATCCCCAGGGTCATGTGATTTACATTCGGATGCTTGGCAACTGATTCATACTTATGACGTTCACAGTCCCAGGGTCATGTGATCAATGGCCGGGGACGTGGCCAGCTGATCACCCAGGTTGCAGGGTGCCTGTGGGGGGGAATCCGTGGGTCTCTGGTGGAGGGGGATGGGACTGGGGTGGGTACCTGGCTTCCTTCCCTCCCTTCTCTCCCATTGTCCCTTCCTTCCCTCCCTCTTTGTCCCTTCCTCCTTCCCTCCCTCCCTCTCATTGTCCTTTCCTTCCTTCTTTCCTTCCCTTTGTCCCTTCCTTCCCTCCCTCCCTCTCACTGTCCTTCCCCTCCTTCCTTCCTTTTGTCCCTTCCTTCCTTCCCTCCCTTTCATTGTCCTTTCCTTCCTTCCTTCCCTCTTTGTCCCTTCCTTCCTTCCTTCCCTCTCATTGTCCTTTCCTTCCTTCCTTCCTTCCTTCCCTCCTTCCTTCTTTGTCCCTTCCTCCTTCCCTCCCTCCCTCTCATTGTCCTTTCCTTCCTTCCTTCCTTCCTTCCTTCCTTCCTTCCTTCCCTCTTTGTCCCTTCCTTCCCTCCCTCCCTCTCACTGTCCTTCCCCTCCTTCCTTCCTTTTGTCCCTTCCTTCCTTCCCTCCCTTTCATTGTCCTTTCCTTCCTTCCTCCCTTCCCTTTGTCCCTTCCTTCCTTCCCTCCCTCCCTCTCATTGTCCTTTCCTTCCTTCCTTCCTTCCCTCCTTCCTTCTTTGTCCGTTCCTCCTTCCCTCCCTCCCTCTCATTGTCCTTTCCTTCCTTCCTTCCTTCCTTCCTTCCTTCCTTCCTTCCTTCCTTCCTTCCTTCCTTCCTTCCTTCCTTCCTTCCTTCCTTCCTTCCTTCCTTCCTTCCTTCCTTCCTTCCTTCCCTTCCTCCCTCTCATTGTCCTTCCCCTCCTTCCTTCCTTCCTTGTCCCTTCCCTCCCTCCCTCCCTTCCATTGTCCTTCGATACACCGTCCAGATCCCAGCCTGGTTTTGGCAGGCAGCGGTGCATTCTCACCACACGGAGCGGCCGGTGAGGTGAACCGGCAACATCACGGCCCTGCCTGTGCGTGCGCAGAGGCAGAGGAGAGCGCATGCGCCTCAGCCTCTGCGCATGCGCAGGCAGGGCCTGGATGTCGCTGGTTCACCTTGCCAGCCGCTCTGTGTGGTGAGAATGCGCCAGGCTCGGTGTGTGCAGCTACAGCTGAGCCACCCGCGCTCAGCAGCTGCCCGCCGCTCAGAAGCCCCGCAAGCCCTGCCGCGGCCCGGCCGCCGTCGGAAGCGGCCACCGCGCAGAAGCTTCCCCTTCACTCCGGCCAGCGAGCCAGATGGGCAGGGGCGCGAATTGGCGTGTGCTCAGGAACGCCGATTCCGCGCCCCTGCCCAGCTCGCTCGCTTGCCGGCGCCCACAGTCTGCCCGGCCTCCCCTCTGCCTGCTTTGCACAGCTCCTCCTGGGCCCCCGCGCCCACCGTTAACCCTCCCGCCACCATGCAGTGTAAGGTTGGCGCCCCCGCCCAGATGCCCTCACCTCCCCCAAGCATTTTTTTACTCACCTGCTTTCAGCTGCACTCCCTTTCTCTTTTTGCTTCTCTGCCTTCGCCACGTGCTTGTGGGTAAAAAAAAAAAGTTCCATGAGACTTTCTAACTTCTTGCGAGAAGTTAGAAAGTCTAATGGAACTTTTTTTTTTTGTCTCACAAACACATGGCGAAGGCCGAAAAGGACAGGAGAAAGGGAATGCTGCTGAAAGCAGGTGAGTAAAAAAAACGCTTGGGGGAGGTGAGGGCATCTGGGTAGGGGCGGGGGCGGGGGGGCAGGCAATGCGTCACGCAGCTCCGACGGAATCTCCCCTGAAGACTGCATGAGGCTGCCTGCCACCCCCAAGGCCGCCGCCAATCAGCTGGAGCTGCGCGCTTTGATCCTGGGCTCTCAGTAGGACCCAGGCAACGTGCAGTTCCAGCTGACTTTGCCACAAGCTTCTGCGGCGCTGCTGCCGCTTCACCTCATCCATTTTTACACTTTTTTTAAAAAAAATATTTTTCAAAAAAAAAAAAATGTAATATTTGTTTTACATTTTTTTTTACATGTTTTTTCAACCCGTCCTACGCGTACCACCAGCCATGTGCTCGCGTACCACTGATGGTACGCGTACCACCGGTTGAAAAGCCCTGATCTAAAGCACGATCTGTTTTCCACATGTTCCAAACTAGATAAAGAGAACCCAATTAAACAAATGAATCAAAACCATTATACTTATTTATTTATTGAAGAAAATGATCCCTAACCCTACATCTATAATGTTTTTTAAACAAAAAGAAAAAAACACATTTTGCTCATATGGTTTATTATATAAACATTCTTTAACGTTCTGAATGAAAATCCATACCTGAGAGTTCTGTGTTAGGATTTTGCTTTTCTTGTTTATGTGTTTGCATTTATTTATAGTACATAGGTCTACAGTATATTTCCAACTTTAAAATATTATTTACACCATTATTACAACATCAAACTCTTACAATATTACAAAATATGAACATTGAAAATAGCTTTCCAAAAATGCCATGTGATTTGTTAATAAGTGTAAATATGTTACGGTTATTATTTTTAGTGCTGGTCTATGTATTCCTGATTATTCTTTTATACACCAATGAAAGAACTGGACATTTTTGTTTAACCTAATTTGTCATGATGTATCATGATAGGACAATATATGTTAGTATTGTTCAAATTCAGTATTTGTTAAAAATAATTACTGTTTTATGTTTATTTTATATAGATAAGGGAGAGAGAAGAACGTCGTAGGCAAGAAAAGGAAGAAAAAGAACGCTATGAAGCCAAATTAGAAGCTGAAATAAGAAATTACAACCCTTGGGGAAAAGGAGGGGGCGGAGCTCCTCTCAGAGACAAAAAAGGAAATCTTATAAGTATGTTTGAAAATCTCATTGTCTTCCTTTTAGTTCTTCAGACTTGTAGCTGTTTATATATACTCTCTGCTAAAGGGCATCTTGATACATGAGTAAAATGGATGTACTACAGCGAATTTACAGCATAGAAGGATTTTTTTTCTAGTTAAATAGTATGGTTGAAAAATATTTGCTTTTGCTTCAACAAGAACAATTTTTATAACAGGATTTTTAAAAAGTTAATTTGACAGAATTGCATTAAGAAAATGATTGCTGGAGCAAGAAGGGGAATCGTGATATCTTAAACATCTGTACCAAGAAATTTTTTTTGTAGACTTTTATATATTCTCAATAAAGAGGCAATTGAATTGCAGTATCCTTATAAAAGTGAAGGATCATTTCTTAGTACATATCTTCCTGTGTAGAAGTTCTGGCTTTTCAAAATAAATAACAACTCAGTTAATGTTAACTATTATCCAAAGAGGTTGTATGTGTCCTTTTGGAGCACGTGTACATGCAATACAGATTTTAATTTGTATAATATTTTAATAATAATTTAATTAGAATTATAAAAGTACATTGAATGTTTAACAATGTTAGACTAGAGCCATTGCTTCTTTTCACTGACTGCTTCCTGGGCAGAATTCTGTTCATTGTGCTTAAGTTGGGAGGAAGGGGTAAAAACCAGCTTTGTTAATTCTTTTTTCCCTGCATTTTCCACATCTGAAATACTATATTTGAAGTAGATTATCCAAAACAATAGAAAAATACAGGAGATTAACTAGAATTTATTTCTCTTCATTCTTTGAAAATGCTGTTGAATTAAAAGCCTTCTTGTAAAGAGAAGTCACCATTCTCTTCACAAGAAGAGATGGTCAATTCAATCCTTCATATATAAAGTTTTAAAATTCCTAAGTTTTAAAGTAAATATTGCATTAATCCTTTAACACTATTAGGTAAAACTAAAATGTAATAACAAAATTGAAATAAGAGTACTACAAATTGAGTGACCTGAACTCTTATAGCTAAACTGGATGATAATATATTTAATTTTAAAAAGTTTTTTAAAAAAATACTTGACTTATAGTAGAGCTTGAAATAAGAATATTGTACACAACACACATAATTCTGTCTTTGAGACCCTTGTGCATCCTTTTAACTGTAATTCTGAAATAATATTTCTTGAAACTGTTATAAACATGCCACGTTGGAATAAAATATTATAAATGGCTGTTTCCCCTTTTCTTCAGCGGACTTGAATATGATGCACAAGCAAAATGAAGATGCATACCATAATCCAGAGGCACGAGTATATGAAGATAAAAGAGCTATAGTATCTGTTGACCTAAGTTTGGCCTCACCAAGACTTGAAAATGCAGATGAATCTACAAATAAAACAGCAGGTTTAAATGCTAATATATTTTCAGTTGCATCCGTCTTGTGTCATTGGTCAAAATTATTGTTCATTCTTCCTATGCTGTACTTTCCACTGAAGGCAATCCCATATATGTTTTTCAATCCTCTTAAAGTATATAAAGTTAAGTAGAATTAAACCTATATTATTACATTAATGAAAATTGTTACATCCCTGTTGTCTTCTGAGGTACATCAAAACGGACTTTGTGCAGCCCCTGAGCAGGGGGTTGGACTAGATGACCTCCAAAAATGACAAGCAACATCAAGAAGCTTTTGAGCAATTATATAGATGCAAGACAAATACCTAAAAAACCTAAAATGGATATTGGAACACCTAGCAGTGTTCCAATATCTCAGGGGCTGCCACAGAGAAGAGGGAGTCAAGCTATTTTCCAAAGCGCCTGAAGGCAGGACAAGAAGCAACGGATGGAAACTAATCAAGGAGAGAAGCAACCTAGAACTAAGGGGAAACTTCCTGACAGTTAGAACAATTAACCAGTGGAACAACCTGCCTCCAGAAGCGGTGAATGCTCCAACACTGGAAGTTTTTAAGAAGAAACTGGACAGCCATTTGTCCGAAATGGTATAGGGTTACCTGCCTGAGCAGGGGGTTGGACTTGATGACCTCCAAGGTCCCTTCCAACTTTATTATTATTATTATTATTAAAATAGGAAAAAATCAAAGCAGGAATCTGTTCAACTGGAAGATTGAGTAACATGTTCACAAATTACAATAAAAAAATCCAGCTTGGTGGGATATTATAATTCCCACCATATTGTCTTATTTAAAAACAAATCATAAAAAAATTCAACCTGCTAGGGTCATATATGTGATTCTTCTTCAGGATTGCTTTTGGACATGCCCCTTTTCTTTCATGGTTTTTAAACATCTTTTACACCAGCAGTCCCCAACCTTTGTGGCTTGGCAGTCCACTGGGGGGACAGGGTAAGTGGGATGCGCGATGCGTCGACTGCAAGTTGAGCTATCCGTGCATGCGCGTGTGCACTAGCACACCACTTGTGCAAGTCAAGCTGTGTGCGTGTGTGCATCAGCATGTGGCCCACTTGCAAATAGGCCACAGCCCAGTAGTGGGCCACGACCTGGGGATTGGGGACCCCTGTTTTACACAACTTCCATTTTAGCAGACTGGACTCAGTTTCAGAGCCTTTGATTTGGGATGAAGAAATGGAAATTACTGCTTTTTAAAGTATGTTGCACTCTTGGTTTTGAAGAGGAAAAAGTGGATATTATGAAAGTTTAGGAAGTTTGGTTATTTTGATGTACATGATTGCAATCAATGCATAATATTTTGAAGAAAACTGGAGTAGCCCAAGTGTATATAAATATGCAATGGATGCAGAATGCTGCTTTAGTTCTATTTTATCTTAATAATCACAGTAAATCTCTTTTCTAGAAAAATAATCACACCCAGAATTCTCTGTTAGGATATAAGAATATGGGAAATGAGGAAAAAAAATTAGAAATGTAATGTAGTTTTTTGAGAAAAAAATGTCAGAACACAAAACTTTTCTTCAAGATTTTCACATTCTCAAAACTGACGACTTAGAAATAATAGGTGTAGAATCCTTTTTATTGATTTTAACATGTCTTGTAATATTTTTTTTTAAAAAATTCAGTTGCCTTTTACATTTGAAATAAGAGTGAATCAGAAAGCAAATGGTGAAATTAATTTCAAGTGTTGCCAGATATAGTCACTTCCTGAACCCCCCATCATATTAAATAATTTAAAAGTTTTTAAATTCTCGGTATATGATTGCTAAATCTCAAGGTATCTTGGGCACAACTCAGACCATCACAGTGAAGCCTTTGAATGCTGATTAATTAAAGGCTTGGGTTCCCCCCCTTTTTTTTTTCTTTTCCCTTGTTAGTGTGTCCATGCATATTAAAGAAATGGTTGAAGGGGTGGGGAGTGGATGTGCATATTCATGTTTCTATCCAGCAGCATATTTTTTCTCTCCCTTTTGTAAGGTTCTTATTCTGAAGAGTATATATTATATTATGTCTGGACTTCCGGTTCCCTTAGTTGTCTGTGTTGGTAGACAAAAATTTAGTTCTTTCGAATTCATAGCTTTTGTTTTTGCTTCCGGTGGAGGTAGGTAGTGCCTACTATAGAAAAATCCAATGATTCTTTAAAAGCTTTTGTAAAATACTTTTGGATTGTTAATTGCAAATAAATGTTAAATTGGGTAATAGCAGTTCATTCAATTACAGCATAATTATAGATTATTTGGAGTAAGATACCTAGCGTCAGCTTAAAAGCATTTGTGATAGAACTTATTACCAATGCTTACAACTCCCCTCCTTTTTCTTTTTAAATTAGGCTTTACATATACACAAACATCCCCTTTTGCGCGGGGTAATATTTTTGGAGAGCCTCCAAGTCCAGAACATCTAAGGAGACAAGAGTCATATAAGAACTTCCTTCGTTTTCAGGTAAGTATATTTGTAACAATATTAAACAAAGAAAAATATTTTTCTGATTTAACTTATTTCCATTTTCTAAATACTACTGCAGATCTGGGCTTGACATAGGTTAAATAGTAGTGTTTTTATTTAGTAGTAGCAAATTTCAAATACTGAACACAGTCCACAAAGGACCATGTACTAATATAAGAGGCTAAAATAAGGAAATTTAGATTCATTAAAAAGTTGCAAATGTATCATCCCATCATAATTTCTAAATAGCACTTTTTGAAAAATCTCAGGATAAATTTCTTTAGACACCACAAAATGTTCAGTGTTAGAGAATATGAAAACTGACTAGTGGGGAAGTGGACAGAATACAGTGAAGTATCCTCATAAAGAAACCCTGAATAACAACACTTCAGTTTGCAACACTGCTTGGGAGGAATTTTAATTTTCATTATTTGCAACCATTACATGAGGCATAAGTTTTAATGAGTGAATTGCATACAATCAAAACTGTACCTCTTGGAGGAGTTATGAAAGAATATAGATCATCACCCGGGGACTCTTTCCTTTCTATGAGAACATCTCCCTTATCCTTGAAGTGATATTCTCTGCCACAACCCTCATTCTCCTTTACAGTATAGGAACTGCATCCTGGGAATGGAATCAAGCTGTTACATTCTAGAAATTACAGGTAGTCCTCAACGTATGACCACAATTGAGCCCAACATTTATGTTGCTAATTGAGAAATTTGTTAAGTGAGTTTTGCCCCATTTTACAACTTTTCTTGCCACAGTTGCTAAGTGAATCACTACAATTGTTAACTTAGTAACATGGTTGTTAAGTGAATCTCACTTCCCCATTGACTTTGCTTGTTAGAAGGTCGCAAAGGGTGATCACATGACACCCGGGACACTGCAACCATCATAAAAATGAACCAGTTGTCAAGCATACGATTGTAAATCACATGACCTTGGGGATGCTGCAATGGTCATAAGTATGAAAAATGGTCACAAGTCACTTTTTTTAGTGCTGTTGTAACTTTGAACAGTCACTAAATGAACTGTTGTAAGTCGAAGACTACTAGTATTGTCAACGTAGCTTTCTGGTTGTCTGAGCACACATAGTTTAGGATTCTGGTTTCAATAAAATGGACTTCCCTGATGGCTTAGTACATTGAGCATAGATGCATAACTTGTACACAATAAGCAGCTAGTCATGCATTTATCATACTTTCAATATATTGGCACCACTTCTTTCTTAATTGGCTTTCATCTTCATACTAGCTACTGTTGCTACATTTGTATTCTTTAGGAATTGTTATATTTTCATCATTTAGAGCTCTGGTTTCTTTTCACCTAGCCTAAACTAACGATGTGATCGGTGTATTCTTCCCTTGCCTTTCCCCCCCATTAATCTTCCTTATGAAATTCCACAATTCCTACTTAAATTCCTGATTATGAGATTCCAACTGCTTCTTCTCTTCTTTATTAGAATATCCAAGGTTAGTCTACCATATCTACTAACCTTCATAAAAAATACTAAGAGATGCAATGGTTTTCATAGTAGATGAGTGGGTGGTACTGTATTGACACAATCCAGTGATTAAGATTGCTGTCAAGAGAAAAGACTTTCATTGATCAGTAGTTGGTCATAATGATCTAGCCAGGTCTAATTAGTTTTATGAAAAGAACAAAAAATTGGTACTTTGCTTCCAGATAGAGGAAAAAAGAAAAAGAGAAGAAGAAGAACGTGAAAAACGAAGGCTTGAAGAAGAAAGGGAAGAAAGAAAGTTAGCTGAGCAGAGAGCTAGAATACAAAGAGAGTATGAAGAGGAACTGGAAAAGAGGAGAAAGAAAGAAGAAGAGGTATGATTATAAATTAGACTTGATTGATTCTTGCCATGAAGAGAACAGTGACTTCCTTTTATCATCCCCAAAAAGAGACAATAAATTACTAGTCTGGAATAGATTCCTTATATCAGGAGGTTTTTTTTATTTTTTAAAGTCAAACTCCATATTTTTTTGTCATAGGAAGTTGTCAAAAGACATCTTCCTTGATTGTATACTTGTGTCTGATTAATGAGCAGATAAAATGTACATATTTTTGATTAGCATTCCAACTTTGCTTTAATTAATATGTGAGTAAAGAAAATGTATGTTTCTATTCCTTAATTGGAGAACTCCTGTTAAGTGGGAAACAGGAAGTAATTTAATTAATTAATATATGTAATGCAATTTATATAAAATGAAAATATTTAAATCAGTTTGATTTACAAGTCTCTCACATAAATATTCAAGTGGGCACTTGGTAATATTACATATACTGTAGATAGGCATTCCCATTTTTGCAGTGTAAGAAAAGACTTCAGAGATGGAGTTTGATCAATTATTATCTCATCAAATTTGGTTTGTATCATTCCATTTTTATCTTTATAGCAAAGATTAAAAAATGAAGAATTATATAGATTAGCTGAAGAAAGAAGAAAAGAAGCTGAAAGGAGAAACACAGAGGAAGAAGAAAAGAATAGACAGGATATTGAAACTGAAAAATTTTTGATTGACGAGAAGGTAATTTAAAAACAAAATCTTAAATTCTGTCCGTATTAGCTTAGATCCAAGTAGGATCATCTACTTCTCCATAGAACTCAGAACTACAGTTCTAAGCACAACCCAAAATGCTTCAGTCTCTAAACTGCATGGTCTTCCAGGAGATCAATAAGAATAACTCCTAGTTTGATGTTTGAATCTAAAGCACTGATAATTATTGTAAAAGAAATTGCAAAACAACTTACATAGTATAAAAAAAAATTCTTAATGGTATAGAACATTGGAATGTTTAAAGTTGGGGACTGCAAAGGTGCTTTATTAAAAGGCAACTGGAGTTTCTTTGTTTTTCTTTGAAGACATTTCGCTTCTCATCTAAAAGGTTTCTTCAGTTCACTATGAGCTGGTTTGCCTGAAATATAGTCATGTGACTGCAGGAGAGGACTCTATGTTTTATGATGTCTGGAAGTGCTTTATGGCCCATAAAGCATCCTTTCTGAGGCTGCCATAACTTTGAAAAGTTGTTAAATGACCAATTGTAAGTTGAGGATTACTTGTAGACATTCCCTAGATTAAGATCTGAATACTCAAATTCAACTTTGTATTAATGTTTCCATAAATCACATCTAAAATGTTTAACAGCATAATTCATAAGAGTTCAAAGTAGCTTTTATTGGGTTGTGCTGTTGAGGCTTAGGTGATCACAGCATAACAGATGGAATTTCTTTCTTTAAAGGACAGTGAGTTCTATAATGGTCCAGGTCCTGTTTGGTAGTTGTCACATTAGAGCATTATGTTTTTCTTTCAATACTGAATTGATTGAATGTCAGGTTTACATATAGCACTTCGCAAATGCATTTTGTATGTATAAAGAATAGGGCAGGGAAAACTTTTAAGTTTGTTAGTGAGAATTTCTGCCCAGTGGTCTGGGCAATGGATTATTGGATCCCATACACCCATTGTTTATTTATTGATTAAAATTTGCAAGATAGATAGCAATAGCAATAGCACTTGGACTTATATACCACTTCACAGTGCTTTGCAGCCCTCTCTAAGTTGTTTACAGAGTCAGCATATTGCCCTCAACAATCTGGGTCCTCATTTTACAGACCTGAGAAGGATGGAAGGCTGAGTCAACCTTGAGCCGGTGAGACTCGAACTGCCAAACTGCTGGCAGCCGGGAGTCAGCAGAAGTAGCCTGCAGTACTGCATTCTAACCACTGTGCCACCGGGGTTCACCAGATGCAAGATAGATGCAAAAGAAAAGCCCATTTATAATTCTGCTTCCTCTTTACCGTCTTTCCCCACACGCTCAGAGCTAAGGATAGTGATTTCCATTTTTTTAATTAGTATTATAGAATACATTTGACTTAACTTATGCTAAATTTCAGTTATTTTCATTTCATAGTGTGAGAGAGATTTATTTTCGGCAAGTGTACATTTAAAATCAAATGATAGCACAAAGTAAGTTTACTTAACCGAATTATAATGGCAAACGATTACGAAGTGAATGTCATAAGTACAAAAAAGCCTATAGAAATTTTATATTATTCACATTTATATCAATATCCCTTTACCTTCTATCCATCAGACATTAAAGAAAAGGAAACAGGGAAATTAAAGATGAGTAAGTTACAGGAACTGAACAGTCTTTAATGTATGTGATTTATTTCTAGATAACCTTTTAATGTTTTCCTGAGATGTCCCCAGAATTCAGTCTCCTCCAGTCCCAGGTAGAAGAAATGCATACATTAGTTCTGAAAGAGTGGTCTTGAGATAGATTCTATAGTGTTAGGTTTCTGATGATATTATGTCCTAATTGTGTATTGTTCTGTTCATGTTCAAATTAATATGACCAGAATTACACATTGACAGTCTGAAAAATTTGGGGGCTGAGAGCATCAGGAAAGTATTATATGGCCCTGCCACATTTACACAAATGTATTTACCTTCACTGAGTTTTATGCTAGAATAGGGTTTCTGCCATACTCTTCCTTTTTGTGTATTCTAATTTTTTAATAGTGTTTAACTTTTTAAATATAGTTGAGTTCACTTTATCCGAAACTAGAACTTCTATTAGTAGTAACAAGAGAGAATGGTAATGTCACAGTCAATATTTTTTGCTTGTAAAAATGTAAATTCTGTATATTATTTGACAATCAATTTTCATAAATAGGTTCCTAAAAAAAACCTCTTGTTTTCACCTTAAAAATAAATACAGCCAAATCAGAATATTTATTAATTAATATATATTGTGTCAAAAGAAAATAAAAATATAATAATATTTATGGTTTAACAATTGTACTTGTTGAGGTCAGTTTTAGAAGTGCACATTTTCATCTGCTCATTTTGTTTTTCAGATTTCTAGACACCCTTCTCCTCTTATACCAACTCTTCAGAGTAAGCCATTAGTAAAAGAAGAAAGGACACTTCTGATGGAGAGTCGTTTGTCTTATTACACACAGGTATGTTTGCTTATTATACAGATGTAATTCAGGAATTATTTTTTAGCATTGAATTTCCTAATTGTGTTCTTGAAGGATTGCAAGTTACTTGGGGTAAGGGCATATCAACCATATTAATTTATATATTTATTCTCCTTAGTGATGTTTAATAATTCTGTTGACATTACTTTAGCTACAGTTGAGAGCAATATTTTTCAAACCTGGCAACTTTAAGTGTAATTTTGCTTTCTTCAGCTGATAGCATATGTTCCATGACTTAAAGGTTCTAAGAATGTGTAATTCTACAGTGTGGTTAATAATAATTTTAAAAAGTAATGGCAGATTGGAATGGGGAGTTGATAGAGCTAGACATATTTTATTTTATTTTTTTAAAAAAGGAGCATCCTCCCAGTACAGCATTAAGGAAATATCTATCCATATAATCAATGGATAATTCTTTCTTAATACTAAATGTTCTGAAAAAGACTTGGTGACTATGGTTATTGACAATGTAACTGAGAGATGAATGATTATATGTCTTTTCCCTGTGTGTAGTAGTTTCCACCATCAATATTTAATATTTAATTAAAAATAACATGAATTTGAGTTACATTGTTAGTATCGTATGTAATCAGGCGTTATAATACATGAAAGCCAAGTCAGTAAAAGTGAGCTATTTCTCTTTATATGGATCTGATTTTTCCCCCCTAGATAAATGTAAATTTTATTTTTTTCCTAGGATGTCCCCAGAGCTCAGTCCCCACCAGTGCCAGCTAGAAGAAATCAATTACGTGCATATGGTAAGAAATCTATACCTCTTCTTACTTTGGTTGTGCTAATAACCAGAATAAATATTTCTAAAGAGAAAATGAATACTGGGCATTCTGTATCTAATTATTGTTATATTGAATTTGCAGAAGAAAAAAAGAATGTAATAAATGAACTTTCGGAGATGAGAAAGCAGCTCCGCAGTGAAGAGCGACGACTACAGGAACAGTTGTTAAAAGTGCACAGTGATGATGATGAAATGCCAGTGTAAGGAGTTTGGTTTGTCACAAGTCATTTGATAAAATACACACTTCTTTTTGGGAAAGTAATGCATACTTTAATTCAGCAGTCCCTAACTTTTCCGGCTGGGGAGGGAAGAGGGGTGGGTACATGCGTAGCTCCATTTGCACGACTGTGCCTGCCTGCTGCTCGTGCAATTGGAGCTGTGCATGTGTGCTCACCTGCCGCTTCCGCGGCCCAGTTCTTTTGTATGTGAACTGGTATTCTTTCATTAGGAGAGACCTAAAACACATATCTATATAAAATTGAAGGGAAATCTCCTTCCTATAGATTCTTTCTTCTGGAGCTGCCCTATAGTGGAATATCAGATAAGGCTGTGATGACTCTGGTTCTGAAATTGTTTATGATCTAAAGAAGTTCTGCTTTATAGTTAAACAACAACAATCAAACAAACCCATCTTGTCGGAGAGTGAGGCTAAGTGATACAATGACTGTATTGTTGGGTTCAAGTAGACATTCCTGGACTTAAACAATTGCTTATTTTAGTTCATTGTTAATTGTTTGTATTTAGGTTGGGGATTCAAGTTTTTCTACGACATATTATAACTTAATCAAACAGTTCCCTCCCTGGCTGCTTTACTTAATGAAATACTTGATATATTTAACTTTTTCATCTTGGAGAGGATTTGTATTTCTTAGTTTATAGCCACCATTAATAATTAAACTTTAATGGAAACTATTTCCCTAAAATAACCTAAAACCTAAAATAATACATGGTAATGCATATGGTCACAGTTGTTACTGCATGTAGTGTTTTTATTAGTAAATTGTAAAAATTGGCTTCTCCATGTCTTTTCTAATTGACTTTCTAGAATTCACAAAAGTGGAACATTTTTTCATTTTGTTTTAGACTTATTTTTATCATCTGTTTCATTCTATTTTTTTATTTTAACGGAACTTGTATGTTTTTGAAATTTGGATTACCTTTTTGCATGATTTTGGTAACTTTCGTAGGAAAAAAGATAAACAGAATTTGGATGTATTTGAGATGGCCAGACTCCGCATGCAAGCTCCAGTAAGGCGACCATCTCCTTTGAATCTACAGAATATCCGTGAATTTAATGAACTTAAATATAAAGGTTAGTTGACAAACTCTGAAATGATGTCAAAGAATCAAGCAACAAGCATCAGAATCACTTTCTCATCATTTCTGTGTGTACCACAGTAAAAAAAAATATGAATTGCAATCTTAGTTTTCTACTCTACATGTAGTTAAAATGATGCTGATAACATACAGCAGACATGGAAACTTGGAGCTTGCAAAATATAAAATGTTTTTATAACTCCCACCGAGTGTAACAAGAACAAAAAACAGGAAAGAGTCCAATTGGAACTACAGTAGATATAGAATATTGCCTAATGCTTGACAAAGGAAAAAGAAGGGTAGCATTGGGATCAAGGGAAGGAACAGAATAGACTGGCTGAAATTGTAAACAAGAAAAACACACTGAAATTTTTATTTCAGCTATCAAAAACAAATAGTCCAAATAGGACTACTTATAAATAAGAGCAAGAAACCTCCAAACTTTGCAAAACAGGCAAACATGCAAAAAAATGGAGGCACTTGAGGAAAATAAAAACTAACCTAAGGTTTGGGAAGTCCCCCAAAAGCTCATAGTTTAGACTGTTTTTTTAAATAATATTATTTTATCATAAGAAATAAAATACAAAGCAGGAAATCAAATAAAACAAAACAAAACACTAACAATATTTGTATCTTAAATATTTTCTGCATTGTCGTTATGTTTATCCAGTAGGTTTTCACATTTGCAAGACCACAACATATGATATCGTAAAATGAACCTGAATTTTGATTACATTTCCAGCACTTATTAGAAATTACATTTTCACTAGTCTATCTGGGGTCAAATACCAACGATACATCATTTTATAAAAAAATTCTTTCAAGTTATAATTTAATGTACATTTTAATCCATTCGTCCATACATACTCTCATTTATCTAGTGTTATATTATACCCAATTTTTTTTGCCCATTCTACCATACAATTTTTAATGTATTAATCTTACAGATTCATCTTGAGTAAGATTTTATATACTTTAGAAATCGTGATCATCTCCATAACATAAATTAATGTCCAATTCAGATTTAGTTCCCGTGAAAACAAAACTTTTTTTTATCAAATTTAAATCTTTCAAAAATTCTATAATAATTAAATCAATCACAAGTAAATCCTTCAATTACTAATTGTTCTCTTGTTTTTATCTTGAATCCCTCTTTTTCAAATATCAATAAGTCTCAATAAGTCATACATTTACATTCCAATATCATCTCTGTACTATGTAGTTCTTCATGAGGTGATAGCCATAATGGCACTTTATCAACTAATCTTCTTTTGCACTTCCACCATACACATGCAATCGATTGCCTAATAGCATGAATCTTAAAACCAGGGTTAACTTTTACTTTGTCATACCACAGATAGGCATGCCACTCAAATTTCAAATCAAAACCTTCAAGGTCTAATAGCCTTGAATTTTTTACAATCTTTTAACCATATCAGACAATAAGCATCATAATATAATCTAAAATCTGGCAAACCCAGACCTCCTCTATCTTTAGAATCTTGTAGCAGCTTATATTTAATTCTTGGTTTTTTATTTTGCTAAATTTATTTAGATATAGCTTTCTACCACTGCTTTTTAAAACAATTGAAAATGCACATAAAAAATGGTAAGGCAAACTATCTCAAATAGTAATTGTTTAATAAAGTCATTGAATATATAGATCATTTGTATTTAGTTCCCCCGTTCCCAATTTTTTTTGTTCAAACCTGTTGGCAGAGAATTATTTAAATAAGTTATGTGTGTTTGAAGAAAAAGATATGAGACGTCTAAACACTTTATTTTATATAATAGATTCAGAAACACGAGTAGAAACAAGACATATGTATCCTGATCCTCCCACCAATAATGATACTCTGGACATTCAGCAGCTAGCATTGCTAAGAGAGCAAAAAAAGAAACTTAAAAAAATGAGGAGAAATGCAGAAGGTAAGCTAGGGCTGCTCAAACTAGGTGTGCCTTTCATGGCTTTAATTTAGCTCATAATCTTTATTTTGGTCTTTGCACATATCCACTTATACCCCAAATATAAATATTTATGTCAAGTGCGGGTAAATCAGAAGTCCAGGCAGTTCAAATGAATATGAAGGTTTATTGAAAGCTTATGCTCTCTATGAGAATCTGAACTACTAACAGTCAAGGCAAATTGGTGGTAGATAAGAGTCAATGGAATTCAAAGTGGGCTGGACTTAGATCTCTTGTGGCACAAAGGGACTCGAGACTGATGACTTGTTTGACCCCTCCCTCAGGCTCTGTGTAATCATTACAATTTATTATCTTATAGAAGATCAGTAGATACCTATTGCTATTAGCTTTGAGTTCTGTCATATCAATGTGGCTAATTGTTGCAGTGTTTTTCTGCCTTTGATACCTGTAGCTTTTCCCCTACATCTCTAGGGGACATCTCCATCTCCCCTGATTGGGCAAAAGTCTGGCATTCTTGTTTCTCATAGTTACAATATTCAAATTCTGTTAAAATAGGTTTCTGGCAGACTCCATCTTGGTGATGATTTTAATTTTAGAAGTCTTGGATCTCAAAATTAACAACAAGGGACTCTTCAATTAGGGATTTTAGTTTTTGTTGTGAATTGGAATTGCACAAAGTACAAAAAAGAAAATTAACAAGTTGTTTCACTGCTGAACAAATATAATATAAAAATATGTTAACAATATGTTATCCATATATTGGGCTTTTGCAAATTGGCTGAATATTGATAAACAGCTTATTTAAAAGGAAAAAAAATGAGTGATGCACAAAACTTTGGGGAATTTATAAGAAAAATCCTATTTTTATGTGAGTTCCTCAATAAATATCTAATGGATTGGAGGGTTTTGTGATAACATATTCAGTTTTCTACTTTATTCCTGTTCCACTAACAATTTTGTTTATTTGCATGTAATTATAATTATTAACATTACCATTTCTCAGTAAAATTATATTGCTATTGGTGTGATTTTGAATGCATGGTTTTGATAATATTTATTATATTCCTCAATTCTAGTATTATGGAGCACTGTCAGGATTCTTTGGTTTTTACTTCTGTTTTCCTTATCAATGTGTTTGTTTTATTAGGTTCCCTAGATTTTGATGAGCCAGTATCTAGCATTAGATCAAGGGACAAGGGATTGGTGAGCAACAATACAATTAACTTACTCAATTTTCATTCCTTGTGGGAAATAATAACTTTGTGAACTTATGTGGATATACTAATTCATATTCCTTGAACTTTTGCCTTTTATGTTCAGTTTTTCATTAGAGATTTCATTTTCTTATACAAGGATTATGGCTCCAGGTTTTTTTGTGCTGGCTGGTCCCACCTAGGTTGTCTCTATGACTTCTTTAATGGGTACCTAATTTGTCTAAGTTAAAGTGATACCATGGGTTGCATGTACAATAGTATAATTTTCAAAGGTTTCTGGGAACTTCAGTTGTGTAGAAGGCAACAGTGCGGATCAGTGTGGACTGGGATTCACATTGTGAACACTTATTAACAGTATTGAATAGTTGTTTAATTGTTACACATTTCACTGTAATTAGAAAGCTGAAACATGGAACAGTATTCTAAATGATCTTTAGTTATATTTTAAAAAGCAACTTCTCAAAACTCTTTGAGAGAGAGTTTAAAATATTTCCTCAGTAGTGAAAGTTGGACATGTTTTGTTGAATACACTCAAAATAACTTGATCATTATTGTTTCAGACATAAGTTATTTTGTATTTTTTCCAAACTGGAGATGTGAATATCAGATAATCTGAGACATAAAAAATTAAAGATGTCTCACTTTGAAATAAATATAGTAGAGCAGGAAAAGCTGCACAAGGAGAACCAAAGTGATCCATGGGCTGAAGTAGATCTATTGTTAAGAAAGTTTCAACTATTGAAACTTTTTCAAATCTTGGAATAAGGCAGTGAAAGACCACTTGCACATTGTTGTAAAAAAACAAAACATAGGGATACATTCATAACACATTGAGTTCAATTGAAATGAGATTTTACTTAAAATGAAGAGACATAGAAAAGGATAACATTATAAGATAATAAAATTTATTCTGAATGAGTACGTATTTCCAGGGTAGTCCAAAGATTATATACTTGCAGAATGAAAGATATATGAAAAAGAAATTGTGGCTTGCTTTTTAAAAGGTAACTTTTCAGTGCTGCGTTACATTTATTCAATAATATATTAAGTCAAGATCCAGATTACTTAAGCATTATGCAACCGTTATTTCTGAAAGGCTATTATAGGAATAAGTGGGAATAATGGAAAAATGTTATTGATGTTAAAATAAACTGTTGATTTAACTTGACTTTTCTGTTGCTTTTCATTTGTAGATTAGAGATGCAGACTCAGATGAATTTATGAAAACCTCACTCCTGGAATCTGAAAGTGCTTTTATTGGTGATTTTATCTTTTTTAGTATTTCTACATTTGGTAGACTATTTACCAAGAACTATCTTGTATATATGCTTCATTCTTCTCAAGTTTATGCAGCATTTTAGTCATAGCTAATATTTGTTGTTTGTTTGAAAGGTACATATCATTCTATATTTGTAAGAATAGAATCAATTGATTTTCAGCTATTTCAGTTTTCTGGGTTTCTATAGATACATTTAATAGTTTTCTATTCAGAAATACAGTGATAGGAGTTTGAATGTATTATGTTAAAGCATCTTCTAAATCAGTTCTTTAAGGGTTTTCACTGAATGAAGTTATTGGAGACTGTTTTGGTCTTGCTTTTCCATAATACAGTAGTCTTCAACTTATGACAACAATTAAGCCCAAAATTTCTAATGCTAAGCAAGACAGTTGTTAAGTGAGTTTTTTCCCATTTTCCAACATTTCTTGCCACAGTTGTTAAGTGAATCTGGCTTCCTCACTGATTTCCTTGTCAGAAGATCACAGATGATTACAATGATCCCAAGACACTGCAATCCTCATAAATATGAACTAGTTGCTAAGCGGACAAATTTTAATCACATGACCACGGGGATGCTGTAACAGGCATAAGTGTGAAAATGGTCATAAGTTACTTTTCCAGTACCATTACAACTTCAAACAATCACTAAATGAATGGTCGTAAGCTGAGGATTATCTGTATATGGTTATCAGAAACTAGCTTTGCAATTTCTCCACGAATATTGCTTAAGAATCTGGTATGAATTTATATTTTGACACTGGCTTCTCCTAGGTACAGATGGTGAAACTTACCCAATTTTAGAAGAGCATAACTACAATATGAATATAACTCCTTCCCCCCCTGTATCGGCAAGAGAAAGAAGGAGAGAGAAGAAGAAGGTAAAGGAATTTATTGGATTTTTTTTCCCATTGAAGCTTTGTGAACCTAAATCTTAACTGAAATCAAATTCTACCATCTGTTTATTTTAACAAGCCTTATTCAATTAAATTCTCTCTCTCTGCGTGTGTATTTATAACAGTGGTATCCAACCTTTTTGGCTTTATGGACCACTGGGGGGAGGGGGAGAGGGGATGGTTTCATACGAATGGTGGGTGAGCATGCACAGCTCCATTTGCAGAAGCAGCAGGCATGCATGCCCCCGCTCATGCAAGTGTAGCTGCACACGCATGCATGGTTGCTCACTGCTTCCACAGCTCGGCTGGGGACCCCTGATTTCGAATATCTTTTTTATTCTATATTTCCTGACAGTAGAGCTCAGTATTGAATTAAGGACTGATGGCTACTGGGCTAATCTACAACTCTGAAAATATCAGTTAAAACTATAGTCCTTCTTTCCAACCTCATATACTAATAATAATGATAACAAGCAAAATGATAACATTATAATTAGTATAGAGGAAAGGACAAAAATCAAAGTCTACATTAGACATTTAATCAGCAACCATGAAAGTATCTTGAGATATCTTAGGGAAAATTAACATCTGACAAACTGATGAAGTAACTAGCATTTTGTTTATAATGTTTCTGTGTGGTATGCAAATTATTTCAGTTGAAAATGTGGTTATTTTGGCAATTCCAGTAATATTGACTTGGCAAGAATTTCATAATAATTCAATCTAACATAATTCTCTGTATCTTCAGGCTGATGCTTCTCATAGGAGGACTCCACCACCACAATTTGACAACAGCTCTCTCCACTCGAATTCTAGTCTCAACATAGATCAGTTAAAAGCCAGAAATGAAGAAAGGCTGCAAAGATTAAATGAACTACATAAGGATGCCATTCATATAGGTATCATCTCTTTATTGAATGTTAGGACAGAAATTATTAAAAGATTAAACATTTTTGTTAAGATTTGGAAGAATTGATTCATACAGTGTGAGCAAACTTTACCTAGAGCAGCTTTTCCCAAACTTGGTGTCAGATGTTTGCAGTTCATCTTGCAGGATTCTCAGAAATTGCCTCACTAGCTGTGGAATCCTGGAAGTTGACCTGCACGTTTGGTACCCATTGGATGGGAAAGGCTAGCCAAGGGCAAAGTACTGATGCTTAATAATACCCAGCATATATGGCTAATATGCTATCAAGGCTAAACTACTACATGAAGAAAAGAGTGCTGCACTGCACTGCACTGTCATTACTTCCCTTCCACATTCAGATTTTTAACATATGCAAGTAATATATTTTCCTTAATTTAAGTTTATTAGATTGAGTCTTCACCTCTAGGTCATCATACACAAGTATTTCAGGTGTTCTGTAAGATATTTAAGGGCTATGAATAGTACTACCATATTTTCCTTCAGTCCAATCCCATCATCTTTGTCCTTGTAGGCCTTGTTTTTTTATGCCAGTCATGTATTTTAATTTACCTACCCCCTCAAAGTGTGATGCTCAGAGTTGGATACAGTCCACGATTTGATAATATTTAGTCTATGCTCTGATAACATTTCCACCTGAACATGACTCCTGCTGTGGTATTATGTGAATGGGTTTCCATGAACATCTTTTCTTCAGCTTTGCAGCCCTTACTTTCAATTTTGCAATTTGAAGCTATAAATGTCAGACTGCCAACCTTAGCTGACTCACATTTGGCTTCCCAGACACTTACTACTTGGCACAGGGCTGTTTGCTTTTGTTTTTACAATGTGCAAACATAAAGACAAGGACAAGGATCAGGGGAGAAGGACAGGATGTAATGGTATGCGAAAATGATATTGGGAGACGGGAGAAGAGCTGCAGTTTATACAATGGACTGATAAAATTTGAGTCCAAAGGAAGAGTGGCAAAACCATCTCTAGTTTTGGGCAGCCTAAAAGTGAAAAAAGTGAGGAGCACTTCCAAACTTGGAAGATTCTATTAATGTAACCCCGTAATAACAATACTAGTACTACTACCACCATGGTGGCGCAATAGTTAGAATGCAGTATTGCAGGCTAACTCTGCCCACAGCTAGGAGTTCCGACCAGCTCAAGGTTGATTCAGCCTTCCATCCTTCCCAGCTTGGTAAATAAGGACCCAGATTGTTGGGGACAATATGCTGAGTCTGTAAACTGCTTACAGAGTGCTGTAAAACAATATGGAGCAGCATATATGTCTAAGTGCTATTGCTATTATTATTGCTAATAAAGACATCTAGTACTTCTGGCTGTGCTTCTTGTCTAGTCTACCTCGCAAAGCTGACATCAATCTTGCAAGCATGAAAGTTACCTTACCTATGTTCATTGTTATTCTCCCCAAAAGCAGGGAGAGTCCCTTCTGAGATGCTTTCACCACCCCTCCTCCTTCAGACTCAAATTTTGTTTATTACATTGTAGGCTGCGGCTCTTCCTGTTTTCCAAGGACATTTCCATATACCATTACACAGAGTGCGAGCAGTAGTACAGTTTTGGAACTATTTCACTGTCCATCTTGAGAAAAGCTATTTGGCTCTGATAAATGCTAATAATTGTTATGATGGAGATAGCCATTCACTGTTGTGAAATTAGATATGAAGATCTTAGGATTAGAAAGACTAATGATGCAGAACATAGAGAATGTGTACAATCAGTAGAACTATTATTTTTTAGCATTTAAAAAATGGGCAGGGGGGAGAATAATAATAATAATGGGTGAAATTCAGAGTCATCTGAGTTGACGCCTGCTTGCACAATTGGATACTCTTCCCTATTGCTCTCTAGAGTTGTCAAATCTCCTTAACATAATTTTCCATGATGAACTTTTGGTCCATATAGGAGGCTTCAGGAAAGTAGGGGAATTGCCTCCTTTCCTAGCCTACCTTTAGTGGAACTGTAAATTGAATTTCTCACTGGAATTCTCTGATTAAGCAGTCAACATCATCTTAATCCTTTGTTGCAGCATGCATCTGATTCATAATCAATTGATTGCATTAAAAGTAGCATTACTACTTAATTCATTCTTTAAATTTCCTGTTTGCTCTCCTCCAGTCAGAATGCAAATTGGCTTTTCTCAAATTTGTATGCCTTTATTTGAAATTTCATCCTGGATTTTTGAGCCAGGCTTACCATTCTTCCAAGATAATTTTGATCTTTTCCCCCTTGCTTTATGCAGTCTATAAATCTATTGAAATTTCCCTTCACCAGGCAGCGTTATATCGCAGGTACTATCACCATAAAGAAACTAATGAGGTGTTGAAAAAGATTTTCCTGCAAATATCATATATTCTTTCTTGGTAGGTTAGCATATTCCATCACCAAACTCTGGACTGATTTTTGACATTTTCTTTGTAGAAAGGAAGTGATAGTCAGGGTGAGTAACTGACCAAATTTAGTTTCTTTTAGTTATCTTTTAGAGAGACTCATAGATATTTGAAGATCCTTTTTGAATTCCAGTTTCTCAATGCAGCAAATGCCAAAATAGATTTCTGTTCATAGAGAAGCTTTTCTTTGACGAATGCTACTATGTGCTATTCAAACATTTCGTTTTGCCACATCATTAAAAAAAACCAGCTTCTACATACCAAGAAAATTACTTTTTCTTTGGAACCTCAATAATGTGTCTACATATTGCTCCTAGGTGAAATTCTGTATAATATGGAGTCCTTAAAACCTCTTAGGACTCTCTATATTGGACTGGACCTATTTTCAAATTTGACATAATTATTTATTGCTGAAGCTGCAATTTCAAAAAGAATCTTTATTGTAGTTTAACTTTTTATATTATTAAGTTTGGGCTTGCTTAAAATTACTTTATACATCCCTTTTCATGAATTAGATATGTAACTGTATACCCAAAGATACTCAAATGTTATACTTGTCTTTCATATACACAGATCGGTACTCAAAACTTCCACCTATGTTTTAGAAAGGACTGGATTTATCTGGAAAAGTGTCCACTGTTTGATGCATATGTGGATTTTTAAGTTTCCCCTGCAATTAATTTTCTTTAAATTTTACACTTTAGTAATTTATTAGTTAGTAGTAATTTGCTTTATATAGATACCTTTATATTTAGTTAAATCTATTCTTCCTTCCATGCATATAGTATTTCCTGTATCACTGGCTGCTGTACAATCCCTGAACATTATAGAACCTCCTGTATATTTAATTGTTGGCAAAGGTGTTTTTTTTCAAATACTTCATCTCTTTTTCTCCAAGTCTCTTGTATTGTTGTGGTCAAAAAGTTCTAACTTTGACTCATTAACCCAAAGCACTATGCTCCAAAAGATTGCAGATTTGTAAAAAAAAATTTTTTTTTTGCATACTTGAGAGGTTGACTGTTGTGATGAGGTTGTAGAAAAGTGTTGTTTTAATAAGTGTCCCGTGCAAAATCATTGTTGTATAAACAATGTTCTTCAGTGGATAGGGACTCCAGTGTCAACTAAACTTCAGTAAGTGATTTGTGGTGATTTCTGGTTTCTGTTTTGTACATCTGATTAGTTTTCAGGCCATTCTAGCAGAATTTTTTTCTTAGTCTTCACCGGGCAGCAAGAAATTGAAACCTGAAGAGAGATTGGTTATTTCAGCAAGTCAATCTGAAACAATCTTTCAAATTGATCATGAAATCCCTACCTGACCAGAAGTGCCTAAACTTTTCCATACGGATGTATCTCTAATGTAAGAAATACAGGAAAAAAGAGAGTTGGATCCTCTAGTGTTGTTTTAAGGCATAGTGTGTATAGTTGGTCTTGATCACCTTCATACTTACCTTAGACATGCCATTTCCCATTCTTCTGTGTTAAATAACATGTTATTTGACCAGTGACTCTAGAATAAGGAAATATTGAAAATCTGAAGTATCCCAATTGGGCAACAGTTACTGCATTTTTATTCTACAGAAGTCTTCTGTAATACTTCAGAATGAATAATTTGGTCACTGAAATATATGGTAGGATACCACATATGACTTCATATATTAAAGTTTGTTTCTTTTCCTCAAGCTGATGACATTTCACTGGGGAATGGTGATGACATCCTGAAGGACTTACTTCCTAGATATGGCAGAAGACCCAGTTCGATTGATTCTGTGGCAACTGAGCTGTGGCTTAGACCTGGGACATCAGAAACCTTTAAAAGACTCGTGGCTGAGCAGTCAAGTCACGCTAAACCCACTTCTGAGAAGAGGATAACATTCAATTGGCAGGGGCTGTCAACTGCCCATGGCTAAATAAACCTGTGTTAAAGCTGTTTGTGCCTTTCAAAAGTTTCTTCACTATTGCACTTTTATATTCATAGTTGATTGTAAAAACAATGCCTACCTTTGTTCAATTATCGATACATTACTGATGACATCTAAATTTGGAGATATATTCCCACAGTAAATTTTCATGAAAGCTTCAGAATATAGCTAAATATACAATTTAGTGTACATTTAATGTTACTGAGGCAAAAATTTTCACGTTTATTTCTGGATTATTTTTTTCTCTCAAAAATTACCTGAGACTTCTGCAAGATTGAGAAATATGACCTGAATGTAATCAAATAAAGTACTGTGGCTTGTTGTTCTTAGACATGTAATAGATGTTTAGGGATTACCCAGAATTTAAATTCATTGCTGCTTTACTTCTAGCCCACAAGTCTTATCCAATCATTTGTTCTAAAATGCTATTTTTATATTTGTGTGTGTATATGTGTGTTCAAATGTCAATAGTGAATTCTATAAATGTATTTATGTTCATGACTTAAGGTGACAAAATAAATTATATTTTTATCAGGATTCTAATGAAGTATTTGTGAAGATGGATATTTTGTGAAATGAATAAATTTTCTTTAATAATGAAAGCTCTGGAGCTTCCTTGATGCTTTTTTCTCATTGCAGTAGAAATGACGTGGGCTGAATTTCATTATTGAACTAAATTCTAACTGAACTGTATTAAGTCTAGTACAAATTTGTTGATTTGTTAACCCCTTCACATTTATTTGGAAGGAAAAATACAAATGTTACTGGCTGAAGGCAAAACTGCAGTGTCTGATCAACACAAGTTCCTTTTTGTGTAACTTTGCAAGGTGTTTATGTTACACATAATATTTAATAGTATATGTAACATACCATTAAAATGGACTCTTTCAACAAGGATCAATTTCCCAACTATAAACTCTGGAAGGCTAGATGGATAGAAAAAGGTACCATGAAGAATTTTCTGATCACCTAAATATAACTTTTTCCTTATCCTTCACCTGGATGTAGTTCAAGTTCTCTTTTATTGAACATTTAACTGTAACAAAAAACAATTGCTTTTAGGCAAATATACAGGAGAACAGAAGCTATAATAGCAAAATATAGTAATTTGCAATGTCAGTCATTGGCAACTTCATTGATTACTAATCCTTTTCCCTCCAAATAGGGAAGGATTATTCTCATTTGAAGTCCAAAATGTACTTCATAATAAGTTTAGCTCCTGTCCTCAATTGCTGAGATCAAAGAGATATACTACACCAGTTTTCCCAAGGAAACAGTATTTTCTCAGAGTAGGGTCATTCTTCTGCCTCATTTGAAATCCTTCAGATTTTTATAGCTACTCTATGGCTATAAGATAGTAAAGATCGAGCAGTCTTGTTCTCATCACAGGCTGGGAAGTTGCTGCTTGTCTTTTCTACTCTGTATAACAGATAAGCCACTTATTGGATGATGAAGCTACTAGTCTTGATCAACTATCAGAAATTTGCAGTATCGGCCCTGTCTTGTTTCTTGTCTGGCTATTGGAGAGACTTTTGCATGGGGGCCAGTTCGAGGCAGCCTTCAGTTCTGCTGTTTGTATGTGAGACAGAATAGTCCTAGATCTTGATTTGGCTACAGCTTTTCCAACATAGGAAGATTTGAACTGAAAAATAGAAGGAATGATATTTGAATTAAGTTAAATTCTTTAATCACTTGCAAACATGCTGAAGGCAATCTGCTTCAGCACTGTTAACCATCATTGTTAAACTTTTAAGTTTCTTGGAACATTAAAACAAGTAGTTTTACATTGCATTGGTTTTCATTGCACCGATGAAAGAATTCAAAAACTTTATTGACTTATAACCTGATTAGAATATGCCAGATGAGAACCAATATTGTACAGAAAGTTGTACAGAATTTACATAGAAAACTTTACAGAGCTGTACCATATACATTTTTCCATCTGAAAAAATTTTCTACATCCACTGTAAGACAGAATGCTTGACAATCTTTTCTTTAACCATCAGAGCACAATTCACAGTATGAATACATTTCCAATAAATTTAAAACCGTCCCTAAACCATGCCAGATTTGTTACTTGAATATATTTAACATTACATTCTGTACAGAGTGAAATCTACATCAAATAACCCCCCCAAAAGGTGACATAAGATAAAACCTAGACTCATTTGCAGTGATTCAAGTTCCAGCCCAGAAGGATCGTTGCAATGGCTTGTTATATTTAAAAGCCCTATCACAGGTATATTACAAACAATTAAGCCAGTTGTGACTTTTTTCAATCTCTGCCCTTCTCTAAAGTTAGCAAGACTAACTTTTAGGATACAGACCAAATCAATCACAACATAAACTCAGACTAGTGCATTTGGTAAACAAATGTATGGGTTTCTATGAAATAATAAAAGAATGCAGGAAGAACTATATAGTGTTTGTAATTTTATATTACAGACCTGCACTCTTTATGTTTTTTCATTGAAGAATGATTACCTATATCTCAGCTTGAGTGCAGATTTTTTTTTTCAGAATAAGAATTCCATAAAGTTGCTAGATCTCTTACCTAGTATTTTCCTGTGCTCTCAGTACAAACCATTCTTTCAAATACAGTTCTCCTGAGTTGTACTCTATGGAAGTTCAAACTTTTTAAGTGTTAGTTCTTTGGGTACATATCTTAAGTTCACAGCCATCATAAACATACATACGTACACACATACACATAATATGTATGTATGTCTGAATAAGAGGACATCACAGTCCAAGCTGACAATAAGACTGTTTAAAACTGGCTCAATGCTCAGCATAAGCCAGGAAAGGGAGGAAGAAGAATCCACTTGAGAATTAAAAGTTTTGCAAGCCTAAGTTACAGCTTTACTCTATACTGTGAACCCGTACATACACACATTGCCATATAGAGACCCTCATTATGAACATCCAGTGCAAGTTGATTTGGTTCTTTGTTTCCTTAGTTATGCTTTTACTGCTTGGCTACATCTTCCTCTTGATCTGCTGGCTGAGATATTTGGAAAACAACTCCAATTCGTAGAAAAAATCTTCGCAAAACAGCTCGGAGCTCAGGAATCAGATCAAATTGCATTATTTCACACAAAAGAGGATAGTAGAAAGATGCATGAGCTTTGAACTAAAGGAAAAAAGAATTTGTCAGACATTAAGTTTTGGAACGCGTAAATGCACTAATTCAAACATTACAATTAGAATTATCTAGGTGTCAGATCCCTCATCCCTTTTTCTGAAGAAACAAATGTGCATGGTCTTATTAGCACTGGAGTACTGATACCAGGAGAGAAAAAAGAAGGCAAATGGCAATATGACATGAATGGATTGGAATGTTTTTATTCCTCAGCAATGGAGGAGAATTGATCCTAAAACTGGTTTATGACAATTATGATCTATTGTAAGGGAAAAAAAACTGGGCTCAATCCCTGGAAAGAAAGGAAAATACCCTTCCTTATTCCTTCAAGCTTGAGTTCAACTGGAGTCTGTGGCCCACAACGTTGGAATTAGAATTGATCTACTACTGACATAGAACAATCTACATGGGATGTACCATAGCTATATTTTGAAATGAAAAGAAGCCCAACACTCCAATATCTGGAAAAACTGATTTTTTCTCAGGGAAAGATATGTGAGATCCTTTATATTTAGTGCCCTCATGGAGGCTTCAGTTTATTTGAGCATAAACTGAAACACATGAAAAGCGTTTCCTATTTTTCCAGATTAATGAGGACGCATTATATACATGTGATAATAGAATCTGGCAAGAGATGGGAATGCATAGTTCTTTACTTTTAGAATTCTTTATTGGCCAAGTGTGATTGAACAGACAAGGAATTTGTCTTCAGTGCATAAGCTCTCAGTGTACATACAAGCAACAAGTGATAAATTTTAATTAAGATATTAATTAATACCTTTTATTATCCCTCACTATTGGTCATATTGACTAGTGTACTGGGAATTGTCAGCAATATCTAGCATGTCATATGAAAAAGTTAAGTGCACCCCATTGGAATTTTTGACATTTTATAGATATTTGTATTTCATTCCAACCATATTGATACATAAAAGGATATAATATAGCAAATATAATGCACCATTTACATTTTGTAGTCTATTTTGTAACTTAAAAAACATACACGCAAAATTTGCATGTGAAAAAGGTTATCTCTATATTTATCACTACACACTATTAACATGCGTTTCAGTTATAAACAGGTATACTAGATTTTTGTATAAATGATTAGATCTGGGAGGAACTTGTCCAAGTGAATAATTAGTTTGATTTGCTCTTTATAGTTAAAGTGAGTGGTATCATCATACCTACATGGAAAGAGCTCTCTAAAACCTTTAGAAAGAAGGTTATAGATGCCTACTAGTCTGGGAAGGAATTTAAAAAGATTTCCAATTGGACATTGATCGTTCCACTGTCCAGAAGATCATCTACAAGGAGAAGATTTCAAACAATTGCCAACTCGCCAAAGCTAGCTGTCCCAGCAAGTTCAGCCCAAGAGCAGAATGCAAGATGCTGAAAGAAATCTCTAAGAATCCCAGAATATCATCATGTGACCTACAGGCAACGCTTGCCACTACTGATGTAAAAATGAATGACTCTATCATTATAAAAAAGCTGTAGAAACTAGTTTTACATGGGAGATGTACCAGGATAAAACAATTGCTGTCCAGAAAGAGCACCAGGACAAGACTAAATTTTGCCCATGGTCAAAAATCATAAATCAGGACCTCTACATTCATCCATAACCAGACTTAAGTGCTCTTATTCCCTCCAGCTTCACAGTTTGCAGTGTTACAGAATTTTATACAAGAAAGCCTAGAATTAGTTTTCAACATTAGCTACTCCAGGAGAAAGTGAGCTTTCTGGGACAGTGGACATATTTAAAATTTAGAGAACACAGCAGTGGCACAATCACAAATGGTTGTCATATAAAAAGACAGAGCCATTATAGTAAATATAGTTTGATGCTTTGTTTCACAGCACACCAGCTACTCCTCCTGCCTTGCTTTCAGATAAAACGATTCTAATAAAATATTCACATCAGACAGACTCTTATAGACACCATGGAAGTTTCCTGTCAGTATGCTGCAGTCTACCAACACTTCAACTGCCTACTGTTGCCCTAACCATTCAGAAGGCTTACTTACCCGATCATCACTTATCTTCAGAACCTTTGTTAAGAATAAAAGTAAAAGGCTAGTCCAAGCTTCCCGGTGACTCTCTGAAGTCAAAGTGAGGAAGTAGCTGAGAGCTTCCCTGCAGACACTACAAGCAACATGCCAACATGAAAGCAAAGTTTAGTTGTTTATTTTCAAAACAGAATTCTTATCAGAAAAACTGCATATTCAGAAAGACAATTCAATAGTCCCATCCTACACCAACACATTAAAAGGCACATCAGTAAGTCCAAGCATACTTAAAAGTTAGACAAAACATTTTAGTATATTGTAAAGCTGTCAAGGGGCAGCTGCAATGGAGTGTTTCACTGATTACTGAATGGATGATCTCATCTCAAATAAAGATGCCTATAGCTGACAGTCAATTATTTCAGATATTGGTAAGAAGTAAGGAGAAGGAAGGAGTGAGATCATATGTCTGTTTACTGAACTACTGAACAGCAATAATAGAAAACATTCCCAATAAGCAAAAGGTTAGATCTAGAGAAATGCTGGTAGACGATGACTTGCTGGCTCTTTCCTTTACTGTCTTCTCAAGATTCTTCTTTTGAAGAACCTTGCTAAATGGAATCATCTGTGTCATGAGGTTAATTGCTGAAAATTAACCAACTCAGTATGTCTTTAAAATTTTTAAATAATACTGTGTAGTAAAAGCTGTGAACAAGCCTTACTTTAGTAATCGTTGTTGCACTTCTTCCCAGGCATCTTTGCGACTTTCATCCATATACATGCGGAATAGTATACGTAACCCACAAGCAAGACTGCTAGTCTCCTGTTTCAACAGATTGGGCTTCGATTTCCCTTTGAAACCTGTCAAAACAATATTTGTTATTTATATTTTATTGACTATCTAAAAATCAACACTTGAGTAAAATATGGGCACAAAATGGCTATTGCATAGGCTATTCATAGCATCCAGACTCCCTAATCAGGATGCTTCTAAAATTCTACAAGAGTGGGAGCTGGATTTCTATTAATATCCTCTTTCTTTAAGCAAAATGTTATACTCCATATGGTGCAGCAGCTTTGCACTATGCTGTTGTGCCAGGCCAGGGTGATTGAGGCTTTCTGGGGCATGGTGGCTTTGCACCATGCTGCAGCTCAAGGGATTCTTACTGCCCCAGAGCTTTAGGGGACCAAGAAGCTCCTGAGCCACAGTATATTCTTTCCTACATCTATCCATAAGCACACCCCATACTCTCTTTCCCTGGCCTCCCAGAACTCACTGAGTTCAGTTTAACAATGATGGTTAATCGTGGCACCCCCGTCCCAACTCAATGTGGCCTCTACTAGGCCTACCAGGGTTTCTTTCAACCCCCCCCCCCCGGTGGCACCTCTGGACTCTTTATCTGAGACTCCCTCTGCTTCTCATTTAGTGAACTGGACATCTGGAATTATAATAACAACTTGGCCTGTCAGGATTGCTGTCGCTAAGCAGCCATATATTATGCTTTATGACTGCATCATTTAACAGCAGAAATTCTTGTATAATTGTAGTCATCAGTCGAGGACTACATTTTGGTACCCATGGGATCCTCTCTCTTCATAGCATGTCTCTTAAATGCCTACAGTGTTCCTGCTCATTCTGATAAAGCAAATCACTAGCATCCAAGAAAACCTTTAGATATAAGAATATCTCTGGGCTACATATTACAAAGAACATTGAAAGTATTGTTAGACTATACAAAGCTGTAGCCCACTATCTTATTTGAACAAATGCTTGGCTGCCCAGGAAAAAAAAAAAGACAAAAGAAAGGTGAGGGTAGCAGGAAGCATTTTGAGGTTTTGCATGATTGGAAGGAAACCCTGCCATTTGTTAAACAGAAGTTTTTTGATTGGTTATATAAATGGGTGCAACTATGTTGTTAATGAACAGACGACTCCTCCATCGCATCCATTTTGGGGCTATGACAATAATGAAATCTCAAAATTCCATGCATGAATATGTGATCAAAAATGCTAGTGACACAGCACAACATTCAGTATTTATATATCATTTTTGTTGTTACAAATTATGGCTACCCATCAGAAAATATTTAACCTTTTAAAGAATTATTGAATTATTGAATCATAGTCACTGAAATTATGAGTGAATAACAAAGGCAAATCCAGAATTTGTATTCCTCTAAAATTTCAGTACAAAAAAATTGGGTTACAAACATTAAAAGACATGATTTAATGTTTCTGTTATCAGTACACAACTTGAAGCTAAAGGCGTTATGTTTTCTATCTATAATTTTACTATGCCACATTAAAATACATTATTGTACAGGTAGACCTCAATTTAAAACCATTTGTTTAGCTATTGTTCAAAGTTATGATGACAATAAATGAGGGGGATTTACCATCAGTCCTCCAAATTTTAGTCATTGTAGTGTTCCTGGAGTCATGTGATTGTCAGCTGTGTCCTCAGTGCCCAGTTTATAATTACAATGTTGCAGAAAGCTATAGTAGTCACATGATTACGATTTCCATATTGACTTTCCACAAGCAAAGACAGAAGCCAACAGGAAGTTGGAAGTCATTTCTGCCACTTTTTCACCAACCTATGCTTTGTACTTTCTGCTTGCACCTGCCTGTGGGAACTCCTGTTTTTCTGTAGCTCCCACATGCAGCCCACTTGCCTGGGCTCTCATCTCTTCCCATATAACAAATTGCATGGTTCTGGGGTAATAATGGCAACTAGGACTACAGGACAGCCATTGCTAAGCAATGTGGTCAAGTTAAGAGGCGCTTTACGACAACTACTTAATGATGGAAAATCCAGTCACAATTGCTGTCGTAACCTGAGGACTACCCGAACAGTATTTTTCTGCAATGTTCATCACTGAAAGTCCTTACAATTGGCAAGAAAGACTTACCTGCTTTCCAAAGTGCAGTTCTTTGCTCATTATTTGAGTTGAAAGCCTTAGCAAATTTATGAGATTCTAATAAACAATCCAGCAGTTTGAAAAGCTGCTGTGATGTTAAAAAACAATACATTCCTTGATCTTGTGTATCCACATGAACATTAAAGTCTACTGCATCCCTCTGAAAGAAAGAAAGAAAGAAAGAAAGAAAGAAAGAAAGAAAGAAAGAAAGAAAGAAAGAAAGAAAGAAAGAAAGAAAGAAAAAGGAAGGAAGGAAGGAAGGAAGGAAGGAAGGAGGGAAAGAAGGAAGGAAGGAAGGAAGGAAGGAAGGAAGGAAGGAAGGAAGGAAGGAAGGAAGGAAATATTAAGTTTTATTATAGTTAGCGTTTTGGGTGTCACAATGAATCTCAATAAGGTTTCCAGCTATTGAGAACAAACTGATTTCATCAAGATATAATAATAAATAAATCTCAAATATTAGTTAACTGAATTTATGACATTGACTAATTATATTAGGACATAAGTTGATCCAAGTTAAATCTCTTTTTCGGCCCAATTTGCCTGAGGAAAAGAAGCTGCCTAATAATTAGGCATACCTTGATATAGGGCGTTGATCTCCTTAAGCCACACCCTCCCTCATTACATAAATACACATCACCTGATATGCTTATATCCACTAAGCATTCAAGTTTATACAGCTTGGAGGTGGAAAATATATATGAAAATGATGATATGGTCAAAATACTCACTTGCCTAATAATTGTGCACAGTGTATATTGTTACTTAATGATTACCCATATCCAAAGGACAAGAAAACAGCATCCTTCAGTAGCAGCCGCTATCCATGAGCAGCTGCTACTTATGTAGCCACAGTGACGAGGCGAATCATATGTTTTTTTCCCCTAAAAATCTGTACCATTACCTCCCAAATTATTTAAGAGAAAGGCACATGGAAACATTAAGGAAATTTGCATCAGATGTGAAGCTTGTTTGTATCTAAAAGCTATTCTCTATGTAACTGATTACATAGAGAATAATTAATTAATAGGATGCATTCAAAAGGTTTACAGAAGAAGCAAGAAACTAAATTTAACTTTTGGTATCTAATTTTTGTTGGCATCTAAATAAGAAGTGTTCAAAGGATCTTTGGGAGTCAAGAAAGCAAACAACAAAACATAGTTTGTGATAACACAATGTAGACTAAATCTGAAATACTTGCATCCAAACCCTGGTACTCAATTACAAAAGGCCAGGGTTGATGTTATGATCCAATTTTTCTGTTATCATAGTTTATTGAAATGTTTGGAAATCCAGGAATTTTCCTCCAGAAATTACAAAATTTATGGAACAGAGCATTTGACTCAAAACTAGAAGAAAAAAACATTTATATGAATATGCATGCTAGTGGACTTTTCTTACCTGTGCTGCAGCTAGATTCTCAGCATCTTCTTTTTTGCTGGTTGCTGGGAAAAATACAATGTTGTCTATTGTTTGAATAAGTTCCAGTTGTACCACACATTTGATTAACAGCGCACCAAACAGTTTCTGATCTGGAAATTCTTTTAAAACAAGAAAAAAGTAAAATAAATTTGGTAACTGAAACAATCATGCAAACTACCAAAGAGCTATGTGTAAGTGTTAGAAACTTTCTACTGTCTGCCAAATTACTTGAATATATACTAATACAATTGCCAAATGTATTACCCTAAATTATGTATATAAAATATCTATAGTACTTGTAAAATTAATAATTAATATAAAGACTTTTTAAGTGTTGTTGAACACAAAATCCCAGGAGCCCTAGCCACAAAAGATACTGAAAGATTACTGAAATGCAAGCCAATAATTTCGGAAGAGTTAAATATTGTCCATCTGTATCTTTAACACAAATATCATAGAAATGTATTGTTTAATTAAACATCAAAGCTGTACAAACAAACTGAATTGTGTTAAATTTCAGCTGCAAATTGAAGTTCAAAAATAGTTTTAACACTAAAATATCTAGAATAAAGTTTAAAAGTATGCCATCTAAAGGTGTAACATTCTTTTGGGGAATGACAGCACATTGTCATTTTAAATAAGCATGGCCCAGGTGCAAAAGGTGCCGGGAGAAGTTTGGAATATTTATCGTAGGTCACTTCCATACCATAGTTTCTACTCTCCAGCACATAACTGTCTTCTGCCAACCTCAAACTGTTGAAAATAATACCATGGCGGCTTTATGATGAAATATGGGAGTGTAGGGCGGTAAGAGTTCCTACCCAAAGGAGAACAAATGGTTTATAATTTCTGCAGAATTGCAGTGACTCTAGGAAAAAGAAACATAGTTTTGCCGTGATTTTAGTTATGCCACAGTTCACCCAGCAATAAATCAACTCAACTTTCTAAATGTAGTTGTAATTGTAAAATTGAATGGCTTCAAAGCCATTCCAAATTCTTATGAAAGTGTGCTGTATTACTTTTAACAGTTATATGACCTTTTTTTCATAACCTTTTAAAGCAATACAAAAATGTACAAAAGATTGAAAACAATAAGCCACTGAAAAGAACTTAGAAGACAGGGAATTTTTTTATTTTAGTAACTTTTCTAAAAACCTGAAAATGGGAAGTAATCGTAAACCAGGAAGGAATGTACACCCACAATTAGAAATGTAAAGAACATCACAGGTGAGATTTTTTTCTTAACTTCCAGGAATCTTAGCAATTAGGTTACTAAGGCATTTAAAATAAGAGAGTACGCCCTTAGAAAGCCAAACTCTTTTTGTAATGTTCATTCTCAATGCTTATAGAATTTCAAAAGTTATCTCTGACAGCAAGCTGTCAGAAGGAAAAACCCACAAACATAGAAACAAATGCAGATTATCAAATAACTGTTTAGAAACATTTCTTCTTACTTGCTATAGGTTTGTTTTTGCTGACCTCCTCATTTGCAGGCATCCCTACAATAGGTTGAAACTGACGTCTATCTAAAGATTTTGGTTGCACAGAATCATGAATATCTACAGATTTTTGTGATATGGCATCCTGAAAATAAAAGACAAAAATTATCTCATATAGATTTGGCAAAGAAATAAACTTCTTAGGAGCACTTTAATGAATTTGATTTGAACTAGGATTTTTGGTTAATTTGATTTGGTAATTACAGAACACCATGAAATGTGTAATTATACATTTAATTAAAATATATGCAAAAGATATTTATTTTCCGTTTGCCAAAGCAACAAAGTGCTAATGGAACAAATCCTTTTGGTCCTTCCATTTGCACAGATTCCCACTTAACTCTGGAAGATCGGAATAGCCTGTCAGGTAAATTTAAGGCACCCGTGGAATGTGTGCAGTGGAGAAAGTGAAAGGGGAATTTTTTTTTGCTGGAACTGAGAATTTTAGAACAACCTATAAATAAATAATAATAATGAGCCTATTTTAGTGAGCAAAATGGAGCTAAGTAAATAGGTTATTGCAAGGAAGTTAAGCAATATAATTGATTTCAGTTTTGATTTATTTTTTACAATAACATGACATACTTGGCACAATACTGTAAGGGACTGTCTTCTAACCTGGTAAATTTATTTATTTATTAAATTTATATGACATCCCTCTCACAGTTTGAGATATAGGTTATTTTCTTCTTTTTTTAAGTATGAAATTTTTAAGTATGAAATCTATGTCACATAGAACATACAGTGCTACATATCTCTTTTTATTCTGCATGATGGTATCCCAACATGTGATCTTTTCCAATATTACTTTTAAATAGGGAAGAAAAGGAATATATCAAAATATTTTCCCTGACATTTTTATTTTCAAACATACCAACTGTTTCTCTCTTCCAGAAGATGGAGATGCAGGAGCAGTATCTCCTCCCACTGGTCGCCAAGTTAAAAGCCTTAAAAAGAGAATGCAACTTTAATTCTAAAACAGAAATATCTCGATGTTTTATGATTAAAAACAATTAGAAATCTGTAGTAGTGTTCTGAACAAAAATGAACCCAAAACTTTCCTGGGTTATAAGTAAATATAGCATATATTTTCACCTCTTTTCCTTAATTTGCAATTTCTTTTAGCAAAGGAGAAAAAAAGCATGACCATTAGATTTGGAAATGTTATCTTAATGCTCCTCAATTAGTAGAAGCCATTTAGGAATGAAAGGTCTTAATTAGTTTATTAGGCAATAATGTTATACAAGGTCACCAGTCACTAAACATATCTGAACAAATTCAGTTCAGATGACTAAGAAAAAGCAGAAGAGAAATCCAAACCATCTTATTCTATTATTTTAAAAAAATCATAAGCAGATGAGGGATTAGACCTGCTCTGAGTATGAATTAGTTAAGGATCTGACAGATAGGGATAAGAATTCCAAGATTCTTATGTGTGACTAAACCCAATATAAAAGCTATATAAATGTCACATAAAACAAATACATGTATGCTCATTATATCAAGACAAGCATAGCTAATGCATGTTCAATATTTCATACATATAAATTTGTTTGCAGACTTTCTCCCAAATATTTACAACAGGAAAAATATCTTACGCATGGGGAATAGTGGTTTTGAAGATATCCAACATACAGTTGCAAGTCTTATCCCAGATTTCAAGGGTAAACTTTTCCCCATTCAGAATGACAACATTCTCTAAACAGTTTGTACCAGACCGTGCCAGTTGTTCATTGTCTGAAATGCAAACAAAGCATTAGCTTGTTCATAGTATACAGAATACACTGCAAGCATTGTCTGTAACAACTTGATGCAATCTTACCTTGCTGAACACACCAGTACAGCTGAGCAAATATATCATCCAAAAGAACATCACTAAGTACTTCTAAATACTGTGTGAATACATCACAAATTGCATAAAGCGCATGATTGCAAGTTGTTGTCATCCACTCCGCTTTCTAGGGAAAAAAGCAGAGAGATCTTCTCAATAATAATTGTATTAATTACATTGAAAAGCAGCCAGGAGCATCAAAGTCCTTCAGGAAACTTGGAGAATATTAAAAACAACAACTCTGTAATAGAAGCCTAAACAGATTGCTGAGAAGAGGTTAGAGAAGGCCAAAGAGGACCTTCATGTAATATAACAGGAACATAAAGGAAATTATGAGAGCAAGTCACCTTCCTTTTACATTTTTAACCACTGATTTTAGGTCACTACTATCTCCAAAGAACTATAAAAATGTTTTTCATTTGCCCCTGTGTAATTATGTATTCTTTGAAAATGTGCTAATTATTCATTTGGAATTTTAATATCATTTAGGTTATTAGATATCACTTAAAGTATGCAAAGCAATGAAGCACTCTGAACTTAAGGTGAAAATTTTATTCAACACCACCACAGCAACTTTGCTGTTAAATTGGTAGACAAAGCAGGGAAGTGTGAGCCAGTTAGTATTTTCTAATACTATATACTTTCAGGATATTTTTGGTTCAAAGAAAAACATAAGCAGTTATGAAGCTTCAGATTTAATTGGAATGATGAACCTCATATAGAGATAATTTTGCTAGTACAGTTTCAAATTTTAATTTTAACTTAATGTAAATTATAATTTCTATTAAATGCACAGCTATTACAAAGGGATAGTTACACATGGAAGTTTTGCCAAATAATAATAATCCAATTGTAAAATATCATACTACATTTATGAAAACAATCAAGAGGGCATTTTAAGTATCTCTTCAAAATATCATTTTTATCAAATTCCAACTCAACACTTTAGTCAACTTTTAACTGACATGGCCTAACAATAAAAGTCAACATCTCTTCACCACTGGTGTGGGTTAACCTGGTCCGTCTTCATCCTTCACTTCCTTTTAAAGACTTCTGATGCTAAAAGAGGTGTTAAAAGATCCTGATGATTCCTTTTGCCTGATATTCTTAAAAATATCTAAGTTGGTTGCATGAGTTGCATAATAATAGAAGGAAACAGTAATTGCACAAGGATTAACACAATGTAGAAAGTGATCATTCCTATAACACTTTAATCTACAAAAAGCTTTAGTACATGACTATGTACTCAAAATTGTTCATTATGCAGAAAAGACTTTATATAAAGCATGCCAATAAAAATAGCATGAAGTAGAATTAAAAAATGGATATCATACAGACCGTTCTCTGCTCAGCTTATGGGTATAAAATGCAATCTGAACATAAAGATGTAACAGTAGTAAAATATGAACTACTCTCAGGTTATTTTTACCTCTGTTTGTTGTTCTGGTAACTTCATATTGTCAAATATTCGGAAGACTATCCGAAATAAATCCTGCCACCAATGCTTTTCATATGTGTGACCATATGTTTTCATTATTTCAAACATAACTGTTAAACCTCTGAAATAAAAATGAATGTTAAGAATTACCAACTAGATCTTTCAGCTCTTACTTTTAAATTATCGTTAAACATAAACTGATACACTCAGAATAGATAGACAAATATCTTACAGGTAATATTTTACAGTCATAAGTCAAGGACTCCCTGTAAACAACTCTATATAACCTTTTAGAAACAACAATTACAAAAAAAAGAAGCTCAAAATCTCAAAAGCCTGATAGAAGCATTTTATGTGGGCAAGACTGCTTCATTCAATATAAAATTCAGGTCATATATGAAACTTTCTCTAATGAAAGTTAGAACAATATATTGGATTCTTGTCTGCAATCCATAAAAATATTAGTAGTTAATATACTCATAGAAACTACACAATCATTCAAGCATTTTCTATCACAATTATCAAACTTCTAGTAAAGTGATTATTATATATAGTGCTTATGAATTTGGATGCATATATCTTTGTCTAAGTCAACTATAATTTTCTGTGTGGACAGACAATTTTGAGAATTGGCCCTATTCTCTCACAATAGGTTATTGCTGAGCTGGCAACATTTCTATTCTAAAATATTATGTGTAAAGGGAATTGGAAAGAGAATGAAAGTTTATAATCATGGGTTGATTAAGTTTTAGTAGTGGATTTCTCAAATCCCAATTACTGTCCACTTCATAATGTGCTACTTGTATTTTGGTTTGAGTTGCTTACATTGCTGCTTAAATGCCACATGCATGAGAACATGCTGCTTCAGAAATTTAGCTTTTTAGATTAAATTATGAAATATACCTTAATGATTCTCCGGCAGTCTGATTATATTATCTTGTTCAATGTGTTATCTGCTACCAACCCTAGTTTTAAAGTACTATTGCATAATTTAGGTTTAGATTTAAATGTAAAGATAAGGCTTTTTTATATAAATAGCTAGACAGCCAGACCTGCGTATCATATATAGTAACAAAATTAAATACTAAATTCTCATCCATACATTTCTCTTCCTCTCTCTCTCTCTGTCTCTCTCTCTCCCTCAGATATTCAATAGAGTTCCAACAATATACTAAAGTAAAAATGCCCTTAAAGCAAATACGTGAACGATTATGATTATCAGTGTTATTGTAGGAAAAATATAAGGAGAAAGGAGTGTTAGGCATGCCCACCACCTTGAGTTACTTATAAATAAAGGTGAGATAAAAATCTAATAAATTTGGCATGTATTCCCATTATTTTGTTTCTTTGCAAGATGCGGTCTCTTGCTGACAGTCAGATTCTTTTTAACAAATGTGGCGGTAACAATATCTTTCATCTAGCACTTTCTAGGAGCTTACAACTAAAATATACACTTTATAATGTCGAATGACAAATATGGATTGTTACCTGGTTCTTACATCTAATTTGCATCTATTGATAATACAGGACAGCTCAAAGAGAATTGGAAACCAGCCTCTCACCCACACCCTGTCTTCTGGAGCGACATTCATATCATCACTAGTGTATTCTCTGAAAGCCTTTAAAAATAAAGACAAGTTTATAACATTAGTTCTCTTTAGTTGTAGCATTTCTATGTGCACAGACAACATGGTCCAAACTTTACACACAAGAAGTCTATTTCTAAACATAGAAGTATGATGGACCAGACTAATAAATTAAGAAAAAAAAAGAAGTTTACACAATGGAAGTTTTCAAAACAGATTTTATTATTTCAGGGAGAATTCAAACACATATGCCATCTTATAATTTGCTGAAATTTAGTTTTCAGTACAGAATGTAATCAACGTCTGACACATGTAAATAATATTCTGACACAGAATAAACTGTACCTGAGGTCTTTCTGATACATATTTTGCACAATGGCGAATAAGGCGAATAGCTTCCATACTTGTGTCAGGAAAAGCTGCATTGCATGCAAATTCAGACAAGCATTTCACTGCATCCTGGAAGGAATCTATGGTTGCTGGGAAATGTTTTTCAAACACAATTGCTAAAAGAAAGAACATATGTAATGTTCTAAATGTTCATTTTTAAAGCAAGATGTAATCACTACAGCAAAATAATGATATATTGATAGCATTTAAAATAAACGTAAGAAGTCAAATATCAATAAACATAAATATTATTTTTAAGTTCCATTAAAACTAAAAATTATTATTGTGCTTTTGAGTCAGCATTGACTCTTAGCTACTGCCTGGACAAGTCTCTGCAATATTCTTAGCAAGACCTCAGCCCATCCCACCTCATTGGATTGTTGTTGTGGGGAAAAAGAGGACTGTTATATATGTTCCTTGCCTGAGTTACTTATAAAGTAATAAAGACGGAATAAAAATCCAATAAATAAATAAATTTTGGAAATGGTTTGCCATTGCCTTCTTCCTAGGGATGAGAGAGAATGATTGGTTAAAGGAGCTTTGTGCCTAAGGCAGTGGAAGAACCCATGGTCCCAGTTTCTAGCCATGTGCCCTAATCAGTACACCAAACTGGCTCTAAAGCTAAAAAAAACCCAACAAAATATTAAAACTCTTGGGAATATTCTATAAATTATATATTAGTACTCACTGACAATGTGGCCGGTAGTCTGAAATGCCAGTTCTACTATACTTTCGTCCTGATCAGATGCAGCCAAATGAAAAACTGAGAAAATGTTCTTCCAGCCTGATCGTATATTGGCTGCTTGGGAATTTACCATCTGGGCTATGCAACGGACAACCATATCACGAATGGTTGGTGATCTAAAATAAATTTCACAAATAAATAAATTTACTGGTTAAAATTGACTTAATTCTAATACTTTGATGTAATCTGCAGCAACTTGTTTTTTTCTATTTTTGTATGAAAAAAGTCAAATGTGCTTCTAATATAAATATCTTAAATTTAATTAGTATTGATAGAATAGAATAGAATAGAATAGAATAGAATAGAATAGAATAGAATAGAATAGAATAGAATAGAATAGAATAGAATAGAATAGAGCTGGAAGGTGAGACTATTTTTTCTTCTTTTATTTTCAGTATTCCAAGTTATCTAAACAATAAATTATTATAATTACTACTGTACAATATATTGAATCAAATACATCAAGAATTATAACAGTATAACAAAAAAGAAAAAAATATGATTCAATTCCATGTGTTTAGATTCCAGAATGATTTTAAATACCTATTTCTTTTCATGATGTGTTCAAATGGTCTTAAGAAATCCTTTTGGAATCGGAAATTAGCAAGCTCCCCTTTTTCTAAGAACTTCATCGATAATTGCCTTAAGGAATCTACGGCAAAAATAGCTACATCTTCATTGGGATTACAGCCAACCTAGCAAAGTCAAATTAGAAAGCACAACGATATACAATGTTATCTATAAAAACCTACTATAACAAAATCAACCTACATGTTAAATCTACATTTGAAGAAAACACTACAAAATTATTTAAAATATCACAATGTTTAGTATTTCTTTCTAGCAACAATGTTTAGTAGAATAATTGTATTGCTGTCTGAAATTTCAATATGTAATTGCAGTTCACAATGCAGCAACCCACATCCTAAAAGGGACAGGAAAGGTTAGCATAATATGGATGCTACACTTGGCACACTGATTGCCAATACGATTCTATGCCTAACTGAAAGTGTTTGTTTTCTTATATATAAAGTTGTTTCTCCCAATTTGAGATAGCCTGTACAGGTACAGCCTAATACTGAAGATCTCTACCCTATATGAACTGAAGAGGGTGGGTGCTCTTTTTTGATGGCAAGCCCATGTCACAGAACAATTTTCATGAGGTGCAGAGCCTCCAACTCTGCTTAGCTCTTGTAGGACACTAAACATCTTTCTGTTCCAGTGGGCTCAGACTACTAGTGTGGATGGACTCCTATGAAGATAATATGTTTTGATTATTTATATTTCCTGGTTAGCTTCATTTTTGGTTATATTTGTTGGATCTGAGGGTCAATTAAAAGGTAATAAAAATAAGGATAACTAATATATAATAAACTCTGACATACCTTATTGAAATGATCTCCAATAACTTCCCATATTCTAGACCACTGTAGCCTTATTCGTCCCATGTTATAGTAAGAAATCTCTACTATTTTTTGTAGGCTGAACATCCGGGGATGAGTTGCAGACAATAATTCATCCATAGAAACAGCACAAAGCCATCTGACAAAATCCACTGTTAAATCCAAACACAATCTACTTACTATTATTTTCAAAATGTCAATTAAATCATTCTTTATTACAGAATTTATGTTCCCCCATATCTAAACTAATACTTACCAATAGCATTTCCATCTAGTCTGGTAGATCCTGTAAATATTCTGCCAAATAAAAGAAAATTGTGCAATAATTTTTGTGACATGTTTTCTTTAGTACAAATTGGGTTACAAAAGAGTTCTACCAGTAAATATGAAGTGAATATTACAATTTCTACCTCTGAAAATAGATATGGAGTTAAAAGAAACATGAAGAGATAAGAACATTTTCATTTCCTATTTTCATAAGCATGCAAACATAAACCACCCAAATGGCTTAATTTTCCTTTCCTTTTAATTTTTTTACAATGCTTTATAAAAATGACTATGCTACCACTTGTACTAATGAATAAAGAATACTATTTTCTAGATAGCAAGTTCTGATACTAGATAAATTACCTGTCTACAGCAACAACCACACTTTGTGAACTAGTTTCTCCAATAGATTCTTGAATACTTGCAATCTGCTTCCAGTCCATATTTCCTCCAACTATAAAACACATCAAAAAAAGAATATGGATTGTGAGAGAGAAAAGTGACTCTGTAAATAATTAAAGGTATGTTTACTAACATTACTAAAATAGCATTGACAAAATGACTGCTACCCAAAAATTGTTTACCAAAGAGATGATGCGTTTGAAGATGCACGTTAATCCCATATTGTCGATTAACTGCTAGATGCAGCTATCTCGCTATACTGTGAATAAAGACTAAAAGGATATATTGAACTTATTTCTATCTAATTTATCATTATTTAAAAATTAAACACTAGCAGAGCAGAAGAAATGAGTCACTGATGGAAAATAAGTAGACTGATCAATGATACAGTTTTTTGCACTCTAATAAATAAAGGTATTTCCATTGCTGATCTATCTAGGTGAAGAATATCCTTAGTCACAAGAGCAAACAATAATAGAATCAGAATAATAGAATTATGTTTTACACCAATGCAGCTAGTTGTCATAAGTAAGGGGAATTATGCCTGTCATCACCCACACTAATTAAAGATCTTCTGTCCTTTGCAGTGATACAGGGACCCGCTATGCTATGAAGTTTTATAGGATAAACAATTCTAATCAGCACTGACACTCCCAGCAATATATTAAAGTTTTCTGTGAAATACAGTGCTTGGGTTGAGGAAATTTTCAGCCTGCAAACAGGGAACTTCGTCCAAGGGTGATGCCTAAGAATCTAAAACATGATCTTAGGCAGTTTGTTAGAAGCTGATAATGTGCTTGGTACTACATAATGTACTTTAACAGCAGAGGAGAATAAAAACATGCAGTTATTCCATCTATGTCTAAAAATGATTTCTTCATGAGATATGTACATTACTTTTTACCAAACACTTTTCATATTATGGACATGTTCCTACATAATCCCAAATAATTTTTACCTGAACATTTTGTTGGTTCAATTTTTCCTCAGTATTTCCTAATAGTATCAGCTGTTGAATTACTTTAGTGGATTAAAGCTAAACTGTATGTGCAAAGGACATGTCATTTTTGAACTAGTATATATAAACTGGCTCCTATTCACCCTTTTCCAAATAAGACCTAGACATGGAGATTCTAGCAATATTTCTAGCAATATTTCCCTCCAGGTATAGAACTAAAATAAGATAAAGCTATTTAGAGATTAAAAACATACATTTTTAAGTATCATAATTTTTCCACATTTTATTCTTTCAAAGAAAATGCACTGACATATTTATGTCAAAAATAGGTATTATGTTGTTAAAGGAATTGTTCCACTCAATAATTAGTATTTACAATACGTACCAAGTCCCAGGCTTGCAAATTCATCAGAAGCCTGATCCTTTGTTCCTATAAATGAACCTTCTCGCCCTCTCACAGTCCCAGATATGTAACGTGGTTTTACTCCAGTACCTATTAATTGTGCTAGTTCAAGCTGGCTGATGCATTTCAAAATCTTGAATTAAGAAAAGAATGCTACAAATTAACTAAACAATCCACAAAGGCCCATATTTTAGAAATAATTTTACTACAACCTAAAACCATTATAGGTAGTTCTCAGTTAACAACGGTAATTGGAACCAAAATTTCTGTTGCTGAGCTATGTGGTCATAAAATGTGATGTCACATGACCTTATTGTTTAGCAATGGTAATCCTGGCAACTCCTACTGCCTTCATTAAATGAGGATCGCAAGTAATTAACTGAGTTCCAGGTGGTTTTCAAGCAGGCTGGCAAGCAAGTAAGGCATGGTATAAGAATGGCAGGGCCAAGATTAGCTGTTGCTGAGCAGGGGAGGGTCTGTGAATGGCTTGCAAGGCTCAATGTGAGCATGTTGGGGCCTGGGGTGGCTGTTGCCAGGCAGGCATATGAGAGTGGCCCATGAGTGCGGTGGGGCTGCTGGGGGGTGAAGGAATGGTTGAGTGGCCTGTGAGGTGCAATGCAAGAGCAGCAGGGTCAAGGTGGCTGTTGTTAGGCCAAAGAGGGTGTGACAAACTTACTGGAGCCACCTGCGACCTTCCCAGCCAGCTTCCCCACTGACTTTGCTTGTAAGAAGGCAGCAGGGAAGGTTGCAAACGACAATTATGTGATGCTGGAAATATCATAAGTGTGAAACAGATGCCAAGTGTCTAGATTGCAGTCATGTGACTGAGGGGGTGCTGTTTTGCATGGAATCTCAAGCTCTCTTTTTTCAGCATTGTCATAACTTTGAATAATTGCTAAACAAATAGTCAATAAACAAGGATTAGCTGTAGTTAACCATCCAGTTTCCTTTTGGAGTTTGCTCTCCAATATGCAATATTAAGCAAACCTATGACAGTAGTGTAATCTTATGTAATTTAATTAATTTTATCTAATTTAAATTTTACAATAGATGTTGTATTGAATATTACATAATTTCAATTATTATATATATATTTGAAAAGATAATCTACCTCGTGCCAAGAATTTCCCAAATAATTTCCATCCGTATGAGCCACAGTAATTAGTGTTTTAATTGTATCAATATTCTTCTGCTTCATTTCAGTAATACCAGAACTCACAGTAAGTAAAGTAAATCTTGCTAGGGCTTGGACATAAGCATCCCTCTCAAGCTATAGGAAGAAAGAAATAATCTGTTTCTGTTTGATAGTATTTATTCCATGTTCTAATTTTTAAATATAATGGTTCTGCACACATAGAAATGAAAGTGAATACTAGAGCAATCAAATTAAGAAAAATGGATGAACTAAAACTGGCTGCTGACTTATTATACTCAAATGCATTATAGATAGTACTTGTGTCATGACCACAACTGAACCCAAAATTTCTGTTGCTAAGCAAGACAGTTGCTAAGTGAGTTTTGCCCCGTTTTATCACCTTTCATGCCACAGCTGTTAAGTGAATCACTGAAGTTACTAAATTAGAACCATGGTTGTTAAGTGAATCTGATTTCCCTATCGACTTTCCTTGTCAGGTCACAAAAGGTGAAATTCTGTGCATCCATATAATGCTGGTACGATTTCACTTAGAAGGTAAAGGTTTCCCCTGTCCAGTCGTGTCTAACTTTAGGGGGCTGTGTTCGTCTCCGTTTCTTAGCTGAGGGAGCCAGCATTGTCTGGAGACGCTTTCGTGGTCATGTGGCTGGCATGATTATATGCCAAGGTGCAGAGAACACTGTTCCCTTCCCATCAAAGTGGTACCTATTTATCTACTCGCATTCGCATGCTTTTGAATTGCTAGGTTGGCAGGGGCTGGGGCAAGTAATGGGAGCTCACCCTATCTCATGGTGCTCAGGTCTCAAATAAGCCCAGTATCTTTAACTGCTGAGCCACCACGCTTCCCATATATTTTCACTTACATCAGATTATGAGGAAAATAAGCTTCTTCAAAACCCGTATCTGAGCAATTCTTTAAAAAACACAATGCATATTTATTGTGTACTTATTAAAATAACAATTTAATTTTTTTTACAGCTAATAAAATAAACAGTAATATGTTTAACAGGGCATTTTTTTCCTTTAGTAAACATGTAAGAAAACCTGAATTAATTTCAAAATTAAGTTTCAAATATCACTTTCCATTTGGTCTATTATGAGGAATATAGTTATTTTAATAAGTGCAAACAATACAGAATTATGCTGTTGCCTAAACTTAACTATGTTATTACTATGAAGTTGGTACACGTACTTTATTTGAAGTTGGAAATTAAAGATTGCTTTCAATTTGCAAAATTACTTTTAATGCTGCTTACTATTCTTAGAACCAATACTTGTTCTATGAAATTTTAATATTTAGTATTACCTGGATACTGAAAATGCATGCTATCCTGATTGCACATCGAATTCCTTCCAGGCAAAGAGAGGCAACTTCTGTGTCATCACAATCTTGCAAACCCACACTGAATGCAGCTAGGAATGGTGTCCAGGCTAACTAAAATACAGAATTTAAAAAATGGTATGTCACATTTTAATATTCAACAAAATATATAAAGCTAAGTATGGAAATGACATAATTTGCACTTTCACTTTTAATATATATTCTATTCAGCCATATTTTCTGTTTTTTTATCTCATGCAATTTATTTATTTGACTTACTATTTCTTATTCTTTTTCTGGGCTAAGCATTATGCTATTTACCGCAAGAGAGAATAGTGAGATGGCTATTGATATATACTCTGATTCACAGAAGTTAATGATGATTATGTGAGGTCTCTCATTCATTGAATTCCTAAAAGGATTCTGTAAAATAAACTGGCTGCTAGTGACCTTCATATAACAAATGAATATTTGTATAAGGGTATTCCCAGTCTTGATTCAATATCCTATTCATTGCACAACTCATAGCTTAAATTGCTATTTTCTTCTATATAAGAAGAAAAAGAAAAATGTTTACTGACTCAAATAAAAAAGTAGAGTGTTAGGGTTTTATTATATCTTATTACACAAGTTGCCACTCCTTTGGAGGCATAAAATATCTCTTTCATCACTACTAGAATGACTGACACTTGTCTTCCTGGTGATTTTTCACAGTGAATTGGAAGTTGGAAGTGATTGAATGACAAGAAAAATCAACATGTGCTCAAAAGCTTAGAGTAGTGATGAGTATCCTTACCATTACAATAGTTAGAGGACATCTCTAAGTAATGAATTATGTTAACAGATGGAATTTTGCTCCCAAACTCACTATTTCATAATCAAAACCAATTTAGTAATATGAAAAAGATTTAGAGAAGTAATGAGTCCTTAGCCAGGCCATGATGAGAACGTCTCACCCAGTGCACATGCTTAGAGATTCATATATCTGTGCACGTGAGTGTGTCTGTGTTTTTGTATGAATGACAAGGTCAATAAAAATGTAAGCTTCTCTAATTCATATTATTGAAAAATACAATCTAACTCATATTATCTAACTTTATAATACTGTTAACACATTTTGATTTGCCTAAAATTGTAATACTAACATTATTAGAAAAGTGATTAAGAAACCAAAAAGATCTATTCTTCAGATGATTTGAAACTAAAAAATGTTAACTTCCCCATATGAAACATGCAAGAATGAGAAACTTGAAAACATTTACCTTGAACATGGGCCTTACATGTTCCAAGTGTGTTGCACTTGTAAAAGGAGCCTGAACATGGCTTACTGCTTCCATCAAAGCTTTAGCTGTTTTAGCCATTTGCTCCATTTCTAAATTATAAAGTAGTCTTCTCTGCTTTTCACTAGCTACACCTGTAAGCAAATTATTCTAATGAAATTATTCACCATCCACATCACAAAGAATATCCACATCTAAATACTTTAAAGATAATCTTTTGTCATAAACTACATTAAATATTTTTCTATTTGAATTGTTATGTAACATTCTTTCGGTAGCTATTTATGTTATCAATAATCAAAGAAGCTGTTCTTGAATATGTGGAGATTTCAATTGATACAACATGCAGTGTCCTAAGTAGTTATCAGTATATCAAGGTTTGCTCATGTAAGATTACTACTACTGGATTGGCTGCCAGTTAGTTTCTGGATGAGATTAAGGTCATCAGAGTTCCAATCATCACAGCATCCCTGCAGTCTCTTGATCATGATCTGGGCTCCTGGTTCGTGATTACAATGTTGCAGCAAGCCATGGTAGCATGATTGCTATTTTTGATGTTCCCTTTTGGCTTCTCACACCAAAGGTCAATGGGGAAGCTATCAGGAAGTCAGAAAATCTGGTCACATAAGTTCCTCACTTAATGACCTACATGGTGTTTCCTTAACAATGGCAATCAGATCGCCACCACTACCTTCTCTAAGTGGTGCAGTCACGTGACATTGAACTTACAACTGAGCACTTAGCAATGGCAATTCCAGTCCCAATTGCCATCATAAACTGAGAACTACTTGTAATAACTTTAAAAAAACTTAAAGGGGATGTGGTTTTCTAAATATTCCCTCTGGAAATAAATTAGAGATATCTTATATGTATTTCAGCCAAACATTTAAAACTATGCTCATTACAAACTTATTACAAAACATACAGTTCTACAGTTGATAAATGAATGCAAGACAAATTTGTAACTCTAACAAAATTGTGCATTTCTCTAGAAACCATCTATCCAAATTTTTCTATTTTAACATGCAAACGAAAAGCCAGTGTTTGCAATATGAATTGTCTCAAATTTAATCTAACAAAAGATCAAGTATTTAAAACATATCTTCGTCTCTGCAATTAAGTATCTAAATTAGGTTTAAAGATCAAAACGAAGACATTTAGCTATTATGTTGAATGTACATACTAATATCTATCTGAAAGCTGAAATAAGTGTGTATTTAAATTGTCTCCGTAAACTACAAAGTAAAAGAGATAAAGTAGATCAATACATTTAGCATAAATTTGCATGATATAAGAATATGCATCTTTAGACAGTTTTATTAGATTACAGCTATCAAAAAGAAAACAGAAAGAACCAACAATTATCCTGTGAATAATAGTCTTCTGCAGATACTTACTTTGTTTACTTGTTTTTGTGGGTATTGTCAGTTCTTTTGTCTCCTTCATTGAGATCTTCTTTCCTGCTATTTCATTATAAATAGCTGACAGATATTCTTCAGGGAGATCCTTACTATCATTGATACCTCTGTTCATCTTAATGTATTGTTCTTTGGTCATTTTATTCTTTACCTAAAAGTTAGGAGTAACATTCCAGTATTATAGGTGAGAGAAAAACTTTTATTAAATTAGAATTCATGAATACTAATCAGAATCTGGTGAAAAGATAAATCAGGTTTAAGATGAATCTGATCTAAAGAAAGAGGTAGCTAATCTACACATTTCAGTATTCTTTTTATTTACCACATCATGCCATATTTTTAGCCTCATTATCTACATTACAATGAACGTGGCTAATACAGTTAGTATATTTCTAGATTGTATTTAAAGACATTCTGATTCAATCTGGATAAAAAGTGTTAGTGAAACTGTCAGTAAGGATTTTTTTTCCTGATGGTCATGTTTAAGAATTCCTGCTCCCAGAGATTTGCTTTGCAATCCTGTTGTGATCTTTTTGATACTAGTTGAATACTTCATTCTTCTTTCATTTTTTTTATTCTTTCAATTTTAAAAACATTTTATGCTTTTTAGATCTTGGCAATTTTGGTGTCCTCTCTGTTCATTTTACTTGGATTTTGCTCTTTTACATGTTTCAATTATTTAGGAATTTTGGGATGTGCACCTTGAACTTTGTGAACTGCCACAAGAGGTTACTGGACAATATAGAAGTGTAATGAATACATAAATACGATGCGAGCATCTGTTTATCTAGGCACCAAATTAATTAATTCTTCTTTTAGGAACAGCTAGAATGGAGTTTTCAACTATTTTCTACCTAATTTCCTGTTTTTGACAATCTGCTTAGAATTTGTAGATAAAAATAATGGAAAGCACAGGTAACTGAACATATAGAAAATAGACCTGAAACTTCAGCAGAGATTATTTGTTACTGAAAATGTGCACCAATTAAGGGAGGGGCAAAAATGGGATAAGACACAACAGAAATATTGTCTAAAGGCAGCATGAATGACCAAGGGGAAAGAAAAGAGTAGTAACTGAAATGTCTATACATTTAATTCTTCATTTAAAGGCATTTTAAGAGATTTATGAAACATACCTGTGGGCTATGGAGATCTGTTGTCAACATGATAATTGAATAAGCCAAGACATATGCAGTGTCTGCACTAGCGAATAGAGTTTGCCTGTAAATAATAGGTGCAGAAAGAGAGAAAGAAAAAAAACATTTTTCCCATTATCTGGTTTTAAGAAACATTTTTCCCATTATCCGGTTTAAAAAAATAGAGAAAAATGCTCACCCTTGATTACATTCCAAGTATCTAGCAGCAAATTTCTCCATTAATCTATCAATTTTTTGAGCTTCTCCTGGAAGACGGAAGCCTTCCAAAAACATACGCAGAGCAGAAACAAAATCCTTCGCAGAAAAGTCATGCTGATCCACATAAGCATACATAACTTCCTTGTTAAATTTATCATTGTCTCCTAGAAACTCTCCCACTTGAGTCTAAAATGAAAGAAAAACACTGAATTCCATATAGCCAAAAGAAGGAACATATTACTCCATTCGTTCAGTGCGGAGGCTTTCAAAACTGTGATACACATACATACATACAGATAGGACAGACAAATAAATAAATATTAAAACAAATTACTATCATAATTTTCTGTTTCAAATATAGAATATATAAATCTTAGACCATTCAGGTTCTATATTACAGGCAGTCCTTGACTTACAAACATTTGTTTAGTGACCCGTTTGAAGTTACAACGGCACTGAAAAAATTAACTTATGACTGTTTTTCACACTTAATGACTACTGCAGTATCCCAGTGGTCACGTGATCAAAGTTCAGACACTTAGCAATTGGCATATATTTAGGACGGTTGCAGTGTCCTGGGATTATATGATCACTTTTTGCCACCTCCTGACAAGCAAAGTCAATGGGGAAGCCAGATTCACTTAACAACCATGTTAATAATGTAACAACTGCAGCAATCCACTTAACAACTGTGACAAGAAAGGTCATAAAATGGGGCAAAACTCACTTAACTGTCTTGTTTAGCATCAGAAATTTTGGTCAATCATTGTTGTAAGTCAAGGACTACCTGTATTTCTTCAGTTAATTACAGGCATGAATTCTGATTTAAGAAACAGAGTAGTATCAAAAAGTAGGTTTTTGTTTTTGACAAAAAGAGCATTGTGGCTAATCCTAGTTAATATTCTCTGCTTTCAAGAGAGTGATTGCTATCACCTCTTCTTAAAGGTTCAGCATTTTCTGGAACAGGTACCTAGAAAGGGGACAGAGATTTGTTAAATAACACAATAAAAAGAGGTAAGTTTTATTCATAAGGAATCTCTTAAAAACAGAGAACAAGTGCATGTTCCATACAGCCAATAAGCCATTTTTTCTATATGGCAGAATGCTTTTATAATTCAGAGGAAGTTTCAAAGCAGGGGACATTTAGCATAGAGGGCAACTGCTTCAATTTGTTCTGTCACAAATCCCTTGGAATAAGTAGTCACCTGAAGTATATCTGCATAAAGTCTTTGAATTATAGGAATAAGCCAATAATTGGAATCTAAAATTACTTGTTAGTCTAGATCAAATAATGGTAATTAGATTTATACAGGTAATTTTATTGAAAATGGACTAGTTTTCTTACAGAGTCTAATCTTTCTTCTTGATGCAAGAACTGGGCAATATCTTCAGAAGTAATACCAAGCATTCCTTGTTCTTGTAGATACTGAATTCCTCTCTTTGGCTTCTTATTAAATCTGCACATAAAATATGTTAATTAAGTGCTGATACAAAGTATACATTTTCATATCAAAAGAGCATTCAGAATAGCACAATTATTTTAAAATAATATAAATATCAAATTAATCTTTCTCTTGCATCCAAAAGTGGAAGTTTATGATAGTGGCACTTTCCATTTTCCTTATTTTAAAATTTTTGAATATATTTGGGATGAATGTTTCACATGAAGGACATAAAACATTAGAAATGTGTAGACTTCATAGAAAATTTTAATGCCAAACTAAAACTTTTCCATCATAGGATGCCTTGGTGTTTATTTGACTGTTTCCCTACTGCACAGAATCAAATACAACAGCACTTAGGATTCTTGCATAGTCAAAAAATAATCACAAGAAATCAAGTAATTGAACATGATTTAACCCAATTGGGTATGCTCTGCAAGAGGCTATCCCTGAAAATGATCCTGATGTGTCTATATAGTTAGTGTGACAACTAACTATAACCATGTAATACTGATCCTTACCATTTTTATTTAGATGTCTAAGAGCTTCAGGGCTCAATTCAAATGCTAACATTAACTGATAAAGCCCCAAGTGAATTAGATTACAAGTATTTAGAAAACTGCTTCCTCTAATACAGCGGCTCCCAACCTTTTCTATAGCCCGCACCCCTAGAATGCTTCTGATATATTCTCACAGCCCTTACGAAAGTTCGAAACAACAGCAATGAATTATGCATATACACTATAATTTGGAAAACCCAAGTTTTCGCACCCCCTGGAATATCGTCTCGCATCCCCAGAGGGGGTGAGCACCTCTGGTTGGGAACCCCTGTTCTAATATATCAAATGCCTCCACTAGGTGGGGGAGATGTACTACTTTTAGTCTCTCAAAATTGATCTGCTTTGATCAGTCTTTGTGATAGCAAGGAGTACAATATTCTTGATGGGCATGTCTCAACTGTGACACTCTCTGCCAGGAAAAATACAACTAACTTTTACGCCATCTAGTTTTTGTAATAATTGAAGAAACCTCATTTGGGGAACTTTAGAGTAACAACTGCTCCAAAATCAGATTGTCATTTAATTAACTTACTTTGATTATTGAATACTATTGCTTTGTCTTATTTTATTGATTAGTTTATAAAAATAAAGATCCACTGTTAATAAACAAGCACAATATTTGACTATTACAATTGAACTGAGATGAGCAAAGCCCTCCTTATTTTCTCCAGGGCTCAAAGTCTTCATCTTCACAAATAAAGCCTCATATTGGAAAAGTACAGCAAAATTATTTTTCTCTTAGTTAAAGCAATTAAAACATTTTTACAGTTTTCTCTTTCTCTCCTTTTGTTGTCTAACTTGCCCAAAATCTACTATAGAAAAATTTTTCAACCACCCAAACAGCAATGGATAATTTTAATTAATGAAAATTAATTATTGTAGCACAAAGGAAGGCAAATATATGATTCTAGAGGCACATTAAGGGGCTGGGCAGGCAAAACAGCATGAACCCTCCTTCAAACATAAACATACAAATAAATCCACCCACTGCTTAAAATGAATCCCTATGCATTGTATAGAGAGAAAAACAGAGCAGTTCTGAAGTCTTTTACTGAGAAAACAGCAACCTCAGTGAAAGAGGTAAATCACTGTTTTTGCAAAACAGCAAAAATAGAACAGTTTTAACTTTCACTGAGATAATAGACAAGATTTGTGGCTTGCAATCGTATCCCAAGAAAATGGTTTGAAATCTTTGACATTTTCTGCTAATTACAGAGATTTTGTTTTCTCTTCACTGGCACTGTGTTCTCCCTACTTTCTTCTTCCTCCTTCTTCTTTCCTAATATTCCTTACTCTCAATTGTATTGTCTCCTCCACTAATTTACTGCCACTGACAACGGTCTACCTTCTAATGCAGACTGTAACTGCATTAGATTTAATTCCTTAAGTCTAACAAACAATTGAACCAATTAGCTGCTGTCTTAGGACTGAAAAAAAAACCTTTAGTGAATTTTAAAATGGCATGAAGAGTATTCTTTTGCATTTTGTAACCTGTTGGGGGGCATGTATAAGAGCCTTGACTACATGGCTGCATGGTACATTTTCAATGCTCCTTGCAGGAACCATATTACTGAATTAGGATCTTTGAACTGTCTTCTAACTGGAACTTTAGTAACGGGAAGTCTGTGTTACATGTCTTTAACACTCCTTGAAGTGTTAAAGTTAATGAAGTTTATTTTAAAGATTAGTGTTGTGGTATTCTGCCAAGATATTTAAAAGCAGCAAAACAAACAAACAAACAGAAAATTCTGAAAATTCATCATACAGTGAAACAAATAAAACGTACAAATCTATTCCTTGTTCTATTATTTCTTTCTGTTGCTTTAGAACCTCAAATTGCTCTGGATTGTCTGTACCAGACATCTGGGTGCTATAGCTACCAATTCCAGAGGAGGCCGTGGAGTCTAGGGAATTTAAGCTTCCATATCTATTAATTGTCTCAGGATGTTTGGTTTCAGTACTTTCTTGCTCAGTGGGTTTTTCCTGTCCTGTGCAAGAGAAAAAAAATAAATTTATGTTTTTAAAGTATATTTATTGGCTAACAGCACACTAAATGTTATTAGTAGTAATGTTAAATACATGCGAAGTAAAAGATTTTACACAGTTCTAATAGTATAAATTAACATTTAACATTTTGTAGAATGTATACAAAATAATTTCTAAAACGTTGCTCTTCTATATTTGCATTGCTTAAAGCAGGGGTTTTCAAACTTTTTTAGATTTTTTTTTTTAAATCCTGGAATCCCTAATAAGGGAAAGCTTTAGTGATAGAAAAGAGGCTGTGAAACTTCTTCAGCACAAATAATTACTTCAGCAAAGTATGATGGAAATCCTAGAAAATAGTTTTATTTATGATCACTATAATAAATAAAATAATAATTTACCTAAGGTTGTTTGAGAGTTGGGATTTACATATTGATCCTTACTCCATTCCACCATGCACTTCAGTATTGATACTAAGCATTCAAGACCCTTCTTTCTCAAACTTAGTTCCTGTAAGAGGTTGTGTGTATAGAAACATTAAGATTGTTGGTAATCTTTAATCATTATTAATTTTTACAACTGAAAAACATGGCATGGTTCTTACCTGAAGGCTGGTCATGCCAAGTTCTTGGCTGCCTCTTCCTTGAGCAATCTTAGATAGATCATTAACTAGTCTTTCAAAAATATTTGCAGCATTTAAATCACAGTCATAATTTACATAAATGTCTACTACACTCTGGGCATCTATAAAGAAAACAGAATTTACATTGAAGTGCTTTTATCAAGTACAGAAATAAGTATAATAGTGAAAACTGTCAAGCAAGCAAGATATCTGAACAGCCATGTTAAAGTCTATTAACACGCCCAATGGAGTAATACCTGCGCATATCCGTGTCAATGTTTGAATAACCATCCATTTATGATCGAAGGAGCTAGTGGAGGTTTCTAAAATATATAGAAAAATCTCTTTGAAGAAAACCTAGGAAAAATAGAGATGTTACCTGCTTATTTGAAAAATTTCTGCCTTCTATATTTTTCATTATAAATCAATATCAGGTATACAGTATAGAAAACTACCTATGAGCCTTTCCCTGAGAGACAGTGTGACCTCCCCCCCTCCCCCCCAAACAGGCTCTAACACCAGATCTTTATGCTATTCTTCCTGGAAAACATGTAAACTGCTATTTACATTTCCAGATTTCACAATTTTATAATTATGTACAATGAAAATTATTCTATCAGAGTAATAGGCAAGCATGTATGGTAAAGAGATCTGATTTTAAACAGTAATTTGATTTACTTAAATATCTAATACATTTAAATTCTGTTCAACTGAATGTCTTGCTATACAAAATTGAAGAAGATACACTGAACATAAGCCTACAAAAATAATGTATAATGCTATGTAACTGAAGATACATTACTATATCTGGGATGCCTAATGGCAAATACTTTACCATTTTAATTAATTTTACATTTGTATCTCAGTTTCTCCAGAAATAAAACACAGAATACAAAATGTTTCATTTTATGGTTTACAATTGCATCATTTTAATACATAAATGCAAAAATAGTAACCAATGGCCTCATCTAACATTCCTATATGAGATTTCCAATTTGAACAGATTTTTACAAAGAAATTATCATTTAGATACCCCAGAACACATATATTAGATCCATATAATTTAATATGTGGAAGTAGGCCAATAATACCAGATATACTGATCTATACATAAGAAGACTCTATTTAAATTTAAATTCAAATGTAAGAAGAAAGAACAGAATAATTCATTCTGAGTAGTATCTGAATGGTTGCCCAAGATAACATATCTACTTATTCAATGCTATAATTTATTATTATAATAGTAATAATTTGGGAATAATTTATATTATTTATTATTCATTCAGGACAATGTTTTGAATGTAAACAAGTCCAATCAATTGAAACTAGCTTAGATGTTCTTAATTTTTTTTATACTTCAAGCCTCTCAATTATGTCATTTTATAGTACAATAAGTACACTCTTTAAACTACTAAATGTACATTACCTCAATTTGCATCTTCAAATGTGTCTTAAAATTTGAAAGTAAAGTCAGGAATATAGAAAGGGAAAGTTCAAATACTTCTGGAACAGATGAAACTCCATTTTTAGACAATGCTACACAAAGGTACTGCTTAATAGCATTAATAAACATTTCATTTGTCCTAAAAACAGGTCCTGCATTTTGCAAAATAGATAGCAGCAACTGCAGTGAAAGGATTTTTGACCGCAATTCATGCGACCTAGAAAGATATAATCTTAGTATGAGAAACAATTTATGGAGACATCTTTCTTTTTAAGAAATAAAAAGAAAAAATAATTGTTCCAAATTCTCTAACGATTGGTGCAGAGCAGATAATAATAAATGTTCAATTAACAATAGAAATTAACTAAACAATAAACTATGACTGACTTAGCTTAGATTGACATTCTTATGTTCATTTTTGTAGCGCATAATGTTGTTTGTACATAAAATCTCAAATTAATATAATATACAGGTATATAACTGATTGATTCATATATACTAAGTCAGGGGTCCCCAACCTATGGGCTGCGGAAATGGCTGGCTGGTGCACGCCTGCGTGGGCGCGCATTCCCCCCCACTCGCGCTAGCACCCTTGGCCGTTTGTGCATGCGCGCAGGCATGAACATGGCTGCTAGCCTGGGTGGGTTGCATGCCCCGTTTGCGCATGTACAAACTGGACCGCTAGCTGCCATGGGGGTGTGTGCCCATTCACACATGCGCATGGCACCAGTGCATGCCACATGTGCAAACAGGGCCGTTAGTGCCGCGCTAGTGTGTGTGGTTCTGTGCGTGCATGCGTGCACCAATTTTGAACCTGCTCCCCTTTCCTCCAGTCTGCGAGCCCGGAAAGGTTGGAGACCTCTGTACTAAATGACAAGAACAACCCTTTTTTAAATAATTGTATAAAATACAACATTGATAGAAGATATTTTTGTGGCTCAGGGTTAAACTCTCTGAGAGTACCACAGACCCCACAAATACAATATTCCATAATAATATATTGTACTACATTGGAAATGGGAGGAGAATCAACAGGCTATAACCACTGTTGATTCATACGTTTATTCCTTTAACATTTCATAGAAAAAATGGTGGCAACTTACTTTGGATCAGGTGGTCCATCTGACAAAGGCTTCATAGACAGTTTACACAGTGACCTGAATACAAGAAAGGCATCCTTTTGTAATATATGGGAAAATTTAGCACCAGGTGTAGGTCCTGAAGAATTTCCAGATTCCTGAAGTTAAAATATTTTCATTTTCAATTTATATAATAAAAATACAATGTAATTATTTTACACGAGAAAAAACAGGATACACAAAATTACAATGAAACTTTGATTAACAGTATTTATAGACTGCCTTAATCTATATGGACTGCGGTGTAAATATATTTCTAGAAATTACTTAACATTAAAAATAAAAATTTTCTACAACTGCATGTTTAATATTTTAGTTATTTTGTTAAAACTAGTCAGCATCAGATATTTATATATTAACGATCAGACAGAAGTTATGACTTCCAGAGCCCTGAATGTAACAAACCACAAACCAGCCTCACAATTATATAGTCTTCTATTTCAAACACTTCTTTTTTCTCTCTTCTTAAAAACACAGTGAATCTTTTATGGGATTGATATTTCCAATAATTAACAATCCTTTTTTTCATGACCTAAAATAAATTGAAAATGATTCCAGGTTTTTTATTTTCATTTAAAAAAAAAAAAAAAACTTAGATCATTTTCAACTCATTTCAGATCAGAAATTATTTTTTTTTAAATTAAAAACTACTTTACATTGCCTTGGCAATCACATTTAATACAGAAAAATATCTTAGTAATGCTAGGATATTTATCACTAATTATTATTTTACAATAGTTCATGTGTTAATTTTTATTTACATATATTTACGTTTCAGCATATTTGTCATATGCTGTATCTCTTTCATTTTACTGCAATTCCACTATGCACATTATTTTCCTTTTATAACGTATGTTTATCTATGTGATGTATTCCTGTATACTTATTTCTATACACAGAAAAGCAGATACATGTAACAGAGCACAAAATCAGAGCCTTTAACACATTCCACATACATATGCAACTGATGAAGGTAACCATGCATGTCAAGAACTCATTTTCAAAATATTCAGTCATCTATTAAAATAAATCTGTTATAAGAATAGAATGAGCATTTCCCAAGGCATCATTCTGCTTGCCAACTGTGCTAGTGCTACATCTGTTCTAGGAAGAAACCTGATAATTATCTATCCTAAAATGACCTTGAACATCAAGCATTGGTCATATTGATAATTTACCAATAGAATATTTATCTTAGAAATCATATACTTGCAGAATAGGAATAGATTTTTAAACAATACAGAATGCATTGTAATGTATTGTTTGCGTTGTATTCACGTGTGCCAAACAATTGTGAAAGCAAATGTTTGCCAGTTAAAAAACATTAGCTCCAGTAAAAATCAGTATTTTACCACACACTAACAAAACAACTGAAAGAGCAACCCTACTAAATATATGCACTAGGAATATATGTTTTTAAATTAGCAAGCAGCAATGAATTTCCTATAGAGCTTTAAATCCATATGTAGAGCACAAAGGAAGTTATAAAAGTACAGATATGGTTTAAGGAATAAATGTTGTTCATGCATGCACATGAATCGTTTGAAACTGCTGTGAAAATACAAAAACATTAAAACTGTACTGTTTTGCTACAACATCATATATAATACTAGCTTACAGCATATAAATAATCTGTGTCCTATGCTTCTTATTGATTCACGTAATTCCGTATCAAAGCGCCTGTACTAAAGATGCTATCTGTCAGAACCCTATGTTCTGTGTGCATGGGATTTCTTATTCTTTTTGGGTTCTGCCATTCTCCTGGGGGGGGGAGGGGGAAGCTTGAGGTGCCGATGTGTATTTGCTTTGCTCTGTCTCTTGTTCTATCCTCTTTGATGTGTCTCTAACGGGGTGAGAATGGAATGTACCTCTGGCCATCTGCCTTATCTCCGAGTGAGGAAGAAACGGTGCAGACACCTAACAGCCTTGGAAGCGGCGCCTTATCACTCTGTTCCCTCGCCATTTTCACACCTGCGGATTGGCCTGTTTGAACCGTCCTGATGGACCGTTAGGGTGGGGTTATTATGGACACTTTTAATTACTTGATTCACGCGGGAAACCCTCAGATCCTGCCTTCTATTCCTGCTGTCAACACCTCCCAATAAAAGTTCCCTTTGAAATGATGACGTTTCAAGAGTTCTGCTTTCTTGGGAGAACTGATTGAGGCGGGTTCTTACACTATCTTATGTAAGCTTTGTTTATGTATTATACAAGCTAGGTGCATCAGTTGACTGGAAATATCCCCCAAATCAGTTTAAAACTATAGTTTTCAAAGCACAATCATTATTGTACCTGAGTATCATTGGATGAGACAGATAACCTGTCATCAGGTAATGATGGTGTATACACAATAGAAATAGGTGTCCCAGGAATTCCATTTGCCTGGATATTTTCACTATCACTACCATCCTCTGAAGTACCTATTGGTCCATCAACTACAATCTTTTCAGTAAATCTCTCACCTATATCTAAAAGAAAAAAGAACTATGTTATACAGTAAAATTATGGCATTTAAAAGTAATTGGTTGTACAATTAGAAGTACATTGGACTAATATTACACAAAAAACAACTCAATATATATTACCACAAAATAAATTCTGAGTATTATCAGTGTGCTATTCTTGATGCCATATCAACGTTTCTTCAGCATTTCTTTAAAAATTAGTGTAAATACGATTAACATTCTACATCAAAGTTATGATTATTCACTAAGCAACTCACAACAGAACCATTATGATCTGAATCAAAATATATTTAGCTCTATCTGGGATACCAAGATGAATTGTCTAGGATATTTTATAATGTTCATTGTAAATTACTTATAGGTTATAGGTTATAAATGCTTAATTTTTACTTTATCTTGAGTCAGAAGCCAAACAGGAATATTTTCAGATTTGACAAAACATTTTGTAAGATGCTTGAATATAAACAAATTTACTGCAATTATTTTAGAACAGAACCTGCTGTGAAAGAGTTTACACATACCAAAAAAGCCTGGCAATGAAAAACAAAGTAGCAAATTCTCAAATCCTGTTAACCTAGATCAGGCTGTCTCATTTGCTTAAACACTATTCAACTTTCCTTTAAGTTTATAAAGAGGTCTGTTAGCAACTTCAGTTAGTATTTCTTAATTTTACTTAAATTTTACTTTATCATCCATGTTTCAGGAATCAGTAATTGATAAATTAGCTACTCTCAAGGCTGATTTTAATGTCTTATAAATTTTATCAAAATTTGTATTAACTTTAAACAAATAATATATCCAGGTTTAGGTGTCTAACCAATGATCTTCAGCTTTTTCTCTACGGAAAAACAGAAAAGCCCCGAGGCTCCCTCATTGCCTTCCTTCAAGAGAAAAGAAATTTAGTGATCCCCTTACAGCTCTCTGAGCTGCACTGACTGCTTCTGGGGGTTGGAAACAGTCCAGTCTGCATCTATTTTTTTTAAAAAATAGTAATCATAAAAGTATTACTTTATTTAATATTTTCTTTCCATATCAATACACATAAAACTTTACCATCAATTCCTCCTATAAAATTCCTTTAATTTCTACCTCAATTCAGCAAAATGGTTTAATGAAAGTATACTACCTCTTACTACTATGTTGACCATTTCCTGGACTATACTCTGTACAACATCCTGAGCTGTTTCTTCACATTGATTACTTTCTCCATCATAGGACCCTGCGTCATTTTTAGTTAGAGCTACAAAAGAAAAACAAATGTATTATTCAAAATTATCAGGAACCCAGTCTGGTCAACATATTTCTAAACTATAAATGCTACATAAATACATTATTTTATGATTGTTCCTAGCATTCACTATATCTGGGCTTCTAGAAAATATACTTTAAAAAGCAATATGAAATTACTATAAAGTTTATAAAAAAGAAAATCATAACCATAATATTAAAAGCCTGCTGATAACTGTATGTGGTTTTTAACCAAATGAACGTATTACTCTTTTTAAAGAAAAAGGCAGCTCAATATGACATGTGTTCCATCCAGCTCAATTTTTTGTAAGTCCTCAAAGTACCAGAAGTACCTCAAAATCTCAATAGTAAAATATAAAGCAAATCTGCCAATTTTCAGCAGCATACATATTGCCATTTAATGCAAAATAGAATTCTTAAACCTCTAAAAAGCCTCCATTTTACTCATTAAAATTGCCTGAGCCCTTTCTCCAGAGACATCACAGGGTATACCATCTGAAACTTCAAAAGCAACAAACAAGCAGAGGGCAAAGTTAACTCCTAACTGAGAAGATCGCCATCTCTAACTCAAGTCAGTTTGACAATAAGATAACAATATGCCCTCTATCATCCCATCCTGATTAATCATCATTATTACTTTCTGCTGCTGTTGCTTGATCAGCTTCTGTTTGTTCATTTTCTGCACTAGAAATATCAGATCCATTTTCTCCTTCTGTATCTTCTTGAAGGCTTTTGTCCACATCATTTGTATGATGCTCCAAATCCACTTCATGATCCTGGGATAATTGATCAACAGTCTCCTCTGAAAGATGCCTTAATTGAGGTGATTCAGGCTCATGATGGCTTAAAGGAGATTGCTGAAGGTGATACTGTTGCCGATGTCTCTCTTTCTCCATTTGCTTGGCTTCTTGAAGCTATAAATTATATTTATATGTGAAAATAAAGCATGTTATTAATACATGTTATATTTGACAGACACACTATTTTGTACACTTTGGAGCCTAAAAGGTTGGCACAGAGCTGACATTTTATTGTGATACATGGTTTTTTTAAAAAAAATATGAAGCAGGCTCATTAGGTAATCATCTTAATTAAATACAATTCAGTTTTTGACCTGGATCTAGCCACTTTACAATCACAACTCTCAATATACTATTGGGAAGATAAGAACTGATCTTTCTCTTAAAAACTTTTGTGTATGATGTAAGTTTGGAATTTGTTTTATTTTTTTCACATGGTCCAATCATATGCAAAGTCTGTTAATTTGATTTATATATTTAATTATGAAGTAATAGAACTTTTGACTATGTATCTAACTATCTAGCCACTCATCTCATGAACTGGAGTCTGGGAGTTATATAGCAAAAACAAAATAATAAAAACATTTTAAAATAACCATAAAAACATGAATATAACACGGGGGAGTATTTAAAAACTTATACATAATAAAAGCCTCTTGCAGGCTCCTTGTTCCCAAGGGATCCCCAGATCTGCTGAAAAAAAAATGTCTTGAGAGATCTCTGGAAGGCCAATAGGTTTGGGCTAATCTCACTTCAGAGTGAATGATGTTCCAAATGATGGGTGTTAAAGAAGAAAAGACTTGCTTTTGGGTTCTGTAAGATGGAACTCCTTAGCACAGGCATGTCAAACTTGCGACATCACATGACGTTGCGTGACGTATCGTGACTTTTTCCCCATTGTCGGCAATGGGGTGGGTGCGGTTTCGGCATGACACATCCGGCCCACGGGCCGACAGTTTGAGATGCCTGTCTTAGCAGATGGGACTGTAACAGCCTTCCTGCCTGCCCTGATTGTATGGGTAGATGTAATCAAAAAGAAATGGTCCCTCAAATATCCTGGCCCCAAACCATGTAGAGTTTTAAATCTTCCCATGCAAACCCCTGCAACCTCCAGGCACCAAGACAGGACATCAACAGCACTGCTTAGTTTACTGGGGTGGAGATATACAACTGAGTGTACTCATGATACTTCATTCCATGGTGGAAAATGATCTCATCTGAAGGCTTGATGTTGATAATAAACAGGAGTATAAAAGGTTCCAAGCCCTGCAGAACCTCACATAGCTTGCTTGAGTTAAGGATGGGATCTTTCACTTTCAATCAACACCAGTACCAACTCCACAGGAAGGAAGAGAACCAGCACAATAAGTATTGTTGACTCGCACTCTACAGAGTCAATCCAGAAGGACACCATGATTGATAATACTGAAGGCTGCTGAGAGGTCAAGTAGAACAAGGAGGAAAACACTAACCCAGGGGTCCCCAACCACTGGTCTGTGGACCAGTACCGGGTTGCGGCATGCCAGAAACCGGTCCGTGCAAACAATAAAGCCCCATCTGTGGGATGCAGGCAGTACAAACCACGCCCCCTCCGGTCTGCAGAAAAACCTTTCTCCACGGAACCGGTCCCTGGTGCTCAAAAGGTTGGGGACCTCTGCACTAACCCATCGTGCTCCCGCCAGGTTATCCAAAAGCATGACCAATCCCTTTTCTGTCTATATCTAGAGCTAAATTCTGACTAAAAGGGATCCAGATAATCAGCTTCATTCAGTATTTGCTGAAGCTATTGTATGACCATTGACACTGGATGAAAATTGTCCAGTATGATGGGATCTAACAATGGCTTGAGGTGGGTGAACCAATGCCTCCTTAAAAGGGGAATGACCCCATCTTTCAAGGAAAAGTGCAAATGCTAGAACCAAACTACCTCAAACCTCAGGTTTGCTAGTTGGAAGAGGCATGAATCTAAGGAGCGGGTTATCGACCTCACCGCCATGTGACCCTGTCCACCTACTCAATCTCAGTCCTTTAGTTATTTGGTGGCACAGTGGTTAAAATGCAGTATTGCATGCTAACTCTGCCCAAAGTCTGGAGTTCAATCCTCATAGGCTCAAGTATTGATTCAATCTTCCATCCTTCCAAGGTTGGTAAAATAAGTACCCAGATTGCTGGGATAAATATGGTGACATTGTAAACCACCTAAAGAGTGCTGTAAAAGCACTGTAGGGCGGTAAATAAGTCTAAATGCTATTGCTACTCAATGATTTCTAAATGAAACAAGTAATTTGTGGCAAATGGGTATTTAGTTATTTTAAAGTCAAAACACATATGGTAAGACTGGACTTCTTTATATTTGGTTAATTGATTTCCAGTATTTTTGGAAGGCTTGTTCCAACTTTGGAGCACACCTTTAGGGTTGGAATGGGATGTTTCAGAGTTGGAACACTTTTCCCTTATATCTTTTATACAATTCAACTGGCAAGTCAAATCTAAATATTTGCTATTCCTAGAGCTGAAAGAGATTTTTGAAACAACTCTTTATACAGGTACAAAGAAACTTACCGCTTGGTTTTCCATACGTGCAAATATTACATTCAACATTTGTGTGAGAGTGGCTTTGGCTGTGGTTTGATTTATGAGATTCTTGCTTGCAAGGTAAATATTGTAGCATGTTCTCACAGCTTGCAACACGGTCCCTTCATGTATCTCTATGTGTTGAGATGTTACTGCTGTTAATAGAGCCTAAAAATATATTACATTTATTTGCAAAGTTAGAGCTGCAGTTATTTACTTAGAAGTCTTGTATACATATTTCCCAGTTCTTTTACATGTAATTGTCACATGCTCAATTCATGAATATACTTTGTAAATAATGAGCCATATATGTACATACATAATGTATAGAGTTAATCTGCCAATATAATAATATGTATTCCAATCTACAGGCACCAAAAACTTTAAATGAGATAGGAGCAGCATAGAAATGTCTTTTTTACTGAAAGTTGATAATGCATTTAAATTAGTCTTTGTACATATGGATATGTATCTCATTCTTTTCTATTGAACACTTCTAAGTTATCAGGACTTTATTTGTCCTCAGAGTCAGTATTAAGATACCAAGCAATGTTATCTGATGTAAATATAATAAATTATTATAATCAGGTCATGTCCACTTTGAAATTAGTATTAACCCATAATCCTTATAAACAAAAATAACCCTATAATTTAAGAATTTGATCAAGGGTATAAACTAGAAACTGCACAAACTTCAAATCTAGTTAATATCCCAAGAGCATTAGAGGATTTAATAAAAAATATATTAGATTATATTTTAAAAAGTTAAAGAAAAAAGTATTTATTGAATTATAATGGAGGGATTTGATTGTGCTGTAATGGATTAGGGTTTCTGGGACTTGGTTAGATCTAGAACTGGTGGTTATACCCCTCTCACTGAAGTTAAGAATCTGTTGGAGACCCGAACTTAGCATTTCAGTAAAATCATTGATACAATTTGGGAAGTTGGTGGGTCAATAAAAAAACTTTTAATAACCTTTTAAAATCAACGTACTTCAGGGATGCCAGTTTAACAAGGGTCCATATGAAGATAAGTCAGTTATTTTTCCTAGCTCAAATGTGAAGTGCTATTAGAAGTAGGTAAGAAGAATCTGTCTAATAAAGTGCTATTAAAATGTCCACTGTATACCCAATAATGATCAAAGTTAATACTTTCAATTGTTAACAACTCTAATTACCTTGTAACCATGAAACCATTACTCTTTTCTTGAGTGACTACTCTTCAGAAACCATTAAGATTGCAAAATTTTTATTAATAGCTATTGCAGTTAGATGTCATTTGCTTTCTCCCTCGTGTTATTAATTGTTAGCTGTTAATTGTTTCAGGATTTACTTTCATTTTTTAAAAATTCTTTTTTATAGTTATTGTATTGTTGGCCTTTTTCTTTGGTCTTGGACAATAAATGAAATTTCAGTTTGATTTGATATAACTTTTGCACAAGTGCAGAGATGTTATATCAATTGATTTACTTATATTAACAAAATGAAAATTTATCCAAAGGCCTGGAGTTGGGTACAATAGTGTGTGCGTTTGTGTGTGTATATGTGTATGTATATGTGCATGTGTATGTACAAGTGTGTATATATGCTTGGATAGATAATACATAAACAAGAATCCAAGAATTTTTACTAATCAAAGTTCTGGGTATTTCTGCCAAACTTTATGTCAAGATGCTATTAGATAAATTAAATAATTGAATACAAATTAATGAAATTATTTATAGTACAGAAATACATTTTATTAAGATTCAAAGCACATTTGCCAGCTTTTTAAAATATCATTTAATTATATTTTATTTCAAAAAACATTTCTTTTAACAAACTACACTATTTAAAAACTGAATAATTCAGTAATATAATTATATCACTATTTTATCATAAAAATATTTTTGGAATAGATACCATATCTATTATGTTCTCTGAAAAATAAAAGAAATAAAAATAAAATAATAAATAAGTTTTTTTAAAATCCTACATTAAAAAAAATCACAAAAACACAGAAAACATGGTCTCATAACAGAATCAGTACTATAAATATTTCTAGCATTTTCAAAATTCTATAAAAGGAATATAACTTATTTAGAAAGGCTGAATGGCAATACATACAGTAAAATGTTATCTCTCTTACTCAGCTGCTTTGCCTATGCAGCTTCAGAAACACCAGTTTTAAAGTTTTTAGAGATGCTTTTATGGAAACTAAATCAATAATTTCTTATCAATTTTTTTTTTAAAATTTTTGGATAATATTCAAGCAATTTGAAACAATGGAGTATTCTATAATACTCAATGGATCAAGGTTTAAAAAAAATAAAAAATGAAAGGTAGATTGCTTATAGATTCAGCTGGTTTGGGAAAATTTTCTTTAGAGTCTATTTGCTCCTTAGGGAATGTTGGACAGACAACTTTTTGCTGGTTCATATTCAATATATAAATACATTCTATGTATGATATAGAGTGATTACTCTATGAGTCTATGACTCAATAGAAAATACTGACATTTTTAGATATGAATAACAAATATTCATTAGACTCATAATTTCTGTTCACTATAAACTTTTTTAAAAAAATAAAACCATGGAGAACCTCTCACATTCAGTAATACGATTGCTTATCTATACTTTTAACCTCAGCTTCTGCTTAGTGTATTTAAAGTCTGCTCGTGTTAATAAGGCGAAATTACCTTTATAATTTGTAGTTGAACACCTTCATCTGTCTGTGGACCTTGGAAGCAGCCACATATTGTTTCAATAATTCTATCAATCAATTTTTTCCCAGGAGCAGTACTATCTGGAGCATTACCAGTCAAATGCCCATAGGCTATAAGTTTCTGGGAGTAAAGCAAGTAAACAACAATGAACAAGCTAATATATTATACATTATGTTTTTCAGTCAGGGAAATCCTCATCTAAATATCACAGTAAGTTTCAAGTTTGAATAAATATCAGAGCCATTTAGGAATAAATATTCTTTATCCTTATCCCTGTAAAGATAAGATTTTGATACTCTTTCACAAGGGTCTGAAGACATGCTTCTTGTAGTGGGCCTGGGGACCCCAGAATGATATGGAGTCCACCAAGTGGCTAATAATAACAAATCACTGTCATGAACAGGAAAAAAAATGTTGTGGTTCACAACATTTAAAATATTGCTTCACCACAAACTAGCCCATTACCTTTAGAGATCCCAACTATACCACTCAATTCTCTTTTTGACTATTTTTTTAAAAAAAATGTTTAAACCATATTTTTTTTACATTGATAATTGGATAAAATCAATCAAAAAAAATTCCTTAAAAAAAGAACATTAAAAGCAGGCAATAATAGCATATATTTCAGGGAATATAGATCCATACAGACCTGCAAACAATCTAACGATGTACTAACAATTCTGGGACACTTGGATTGACATGCCAATTCAAATGGTAAGAAGTACTTGTCTGCTTCAATAAAGCTAGTCTTTGATTTCACTGGTGGAAGAGTGCTTGAACCAGGTTTTGCTTCTCCATGAGGTGGACTAAATAAAATGGCAGTAAAATAAATAAGTTAAATATAAATTCAGAAATAGCTAGAGCTATTATTATATACTTGCTTTATCTTTAATATCTTTATCTGATATTCTCATAACTATATGGGGAACGGTTACAGTTTTCCTTTGTTTTTAATCATGCTTCATTTATTTGTACAAAAATGCAAAAAGTGTTCAAAGATTTTGTGCTTCTTAACTTGGACATTCAGAGATTTGATCATATTTGATCATTTTTCTGAACTAATTTGAAGCCTAAGCTATTTGAAATTATGTGCTATGAAATTTTAAATTTCTTCTTCATTTTTACAAAACTGGAGTGTTTTTCAATTAACTTATACAACACTAATACATAAACTAAGCTAGGACTTTTAACCATGGTTTGTGAAAGAAGCCATAGAATCTAACCTGTTATGGGTTGACATGCATATTATATTAAATCATAATATGAAAAATCATATTATGGATAAATGTTTATGTATGAACTAAGCCAGGCTGTCTCATGAAGTTTCTGTACTTCAGACATGATAAAGTGCTAAAAGGTAGTTTATAAATCCTTCTCTTTAAAAAAATAGAATGGCAGATTTAATCTCCATATAGAGTCAGATATTTGTGCACATAATCATCTCATAAACTTACGTATTCATATTTAATATGAACAAAATTACCTTTGTTTTCCAGTTTCTGTTTTTATTTCCTCTGGAAAAAAAGCAAATAAAACCTTTTTTATAAGAATGATTAAAACTTTAAAATAAAACTAATTCCCACATATCATATATAACATTTCAAATTAAAAAGCTGGACTTACTTACCCCCCTCCCAAAGTACTAAATAAATATAAATAGCAAATTTTCCTATAATATAAAAATATGGGAAAAGCATGTCAATCTAATGGCATCAATGATATTATTCCTTATATTGTTTTCACATATTTGTGAGGGAGATCTAGGAATACAAGATAAATGGTTTTAAAGTTTGCGAACATCTAAGGAAGTTGCTGCAATCTGGGATACTTTACAGTTTGGGATTCTCTGTGTTCACAAATGACAATTTGAAGAGGTACAGCTGATAGTGACAAATAAAACAACAAAAAACATAAAACATAAAGCAGTCACCTAAATGTTAATTAATAATAAATCCCTAGAATTATCAGCAACAGTTCCATTACATATTATGCCTGATCCTATTTCTACAGTGTTTGGGCAACATTTATCATCAAGAAGTGTGAAAATTTGCCTGGTCAACCAAAAATGTGTGGTTATTAGGCTGACTCTCTTCTATGAGGCAATTGCATGTCTCATACTTAATGCTTCACTTCCAAAATGCATATCAAAGTCACAATCTCTTCCACATTTAATCAGTTTAAAGCCTGAAACAAAGACTACGATTCTTCAGCGCTCAAGAAAAGAGCAATTTCAATACTCCTTTTCCCCTGAGAATGAATATAATTAGAATGTTAAGCTTTTTCCCCAAATCTTGAAGGTTTCTACTTCATGAACTCCTCCTGCTTTTTGTATCTATTTATTCTTATTATTAACTACACTGATCATGTTCATTAAACACACTTATATTGGTACTTTCCCTAATATTTGGTATATTTTGGCTTTAAATAATTATATTTCATAAAACTTAAAACACCTACAAATGTTCAGTATTAAAAGTTACAGTAGAAGATAAGGAACCCAAGCCTGAAAGCTCTTAGTTCAGGCCAGGTTGTGCTGCATTTTACATTGTACTGAACTCTTGCTTGTTTATTATTTATATTATCCTTATGTGAAAGAAGGGGGATTATATAAAAACATTTAAGATGATACTTACTATTATAGTGTATTCACTTATCATCAGTAAATCTCTGAGATATAGACTAGACTCGGGAACTTGGGGAAAAATAACTGAAGAAGGCAGTACCAAGTCATTCCCAAACGTCTCCAAAACAACTGTATGAACATCTCAAGGGCTGGTTTCATGCAAAGGAGACTTATAATTACTAATATTAAGAATAAATTTAGGAGTTAGGCAGTAAATTAATATATTTAAATACATTTCCCTAGGGATTGTCACCTATAAAATTTTCAGATCTTACTGGCATTAGATTTACTGCTTAACTCAAATTTATTACATTATTGGTTTTTCAACTGCATTTTAAAATGAGACATTTTCTATGGATAAAAAATAGTGAAAAATTGCCTCTTTTATGATTCAAAACAATATCTTAAAGGCTATAATATTTAAAATATGTAAACACAGAATGAAAAAGCTTTTGAAGTATCATACATCAATTTCTTTCCTTTCACCATCATTACAAATACGTTACAGCTAATATTTCAAGTTTAATAAGTCATGAGGAATGAACCAGTTAGAATTTCCCTAAATATATAATGAGATTTTAAACTTGCCCACATTAAAATATTATCTAGCTTCCATAATACGATATAGTCCTACACAATATTTTCCCCAACATGCACTTTCTTGTTGAAAAAAATATTTTATGTAATTACTTCTGATACTTTGTTTAGTGCCTGTTATTATTCTACCATTTTATACATGAGAAAAATTACTGGAGTTATACTTTTTGCAGAAGAGAAATTGTAGGCATTTTTAAAATTAAGATATCATATAGTGTTAATATTAATAGCATTTCACAATGTTTGGGAAAAAGAAATGAAGAACCAGAAATGACCACAAAAGCCAATATAAAAAGAGGTTACAGGGATCCGTATTTCCATCACTAAATGATGCAGTCATAAAGCACAATGTCATGTGACCACATTCTTAGCAATGGCAATTTTGGCACTCCCCATTGCCATTGTTATCCAAATTCTGCCACTCAAGAACCCATCCAAATCCAAGCCATTCTGGGCTCAGTCCCTCCCAACTCCATGGCTTATTTCTTCCAAGGTAAGGACTGCTTTCCCTTCAACTCTCCCCAGCTGCCTTTTTTGGCCACCTTGCACTCTACCTTGTGGGGCGGTAAACAGTCCCAGTGTGAAGCTCCTGCTGTCTCTGGAAGTCTCATCCACCCCAGCCCATACCAGCTGTGCAACATGGTGTGAAGCTACAACTACTGTGGGAAGCTCCAGTGCTGTGGCCCCAGGAAGACACAGATGCCTCCATCCAACTGCCCTCGCCACGCTGCATTCTGAAGTCCCTGCTGCCCCAGCTGAACTTCTGCTATCTTCTTGCTCCCACTGCTGACAAGACATGCCCGCTCTGGCCGTTTACAAGGTGACTGTTGGCCATATGAGGCCATCTTCCCCAGGTCTTGTGAGGAAACTGCCACATGTGGCCTGAGGAGGAAAACGTTGTATAGCGTGAAGGTCAGCTAGGGCGACAAAGACTGCAGAGTGCCAGAGGCCAACAGGGCATATATTTGGGGTGGGGGGGAACCTGACAAAATGGAATACTGAACTTACTTCTAAGCTAAATGAGCATCTTATCCTATGACAGGTTTTCTGCTCAATTGATGAAGGGGAAGCACAGAAGAACATTGATTGCCACAAACAGCCAAATCGCAATTGTTTTTACATAGCTCTCACTACCAGCTTATTAACTTAGTACTACTATTTGATAAACCATTATTCTTTCCTTCCTTAACTTTGATTGCTTTTCTCTTAATTTGTGACACAGTGCTGGATTAAGATCTTTTCTAGCTCAGGATCTGGATTAGCTGACTCAGCCTGTTCCTCTGCCACTTCATCTGTATGTTCTCTTCATCTGATTTCTGTGGTGGCTGAGTGTTAGACTGGTGAAGCCCTTTTTATTTGCATGAATTCACTTCTTAAAAAGTTTTAACAGCTTTTAGAATGATAAGCAATTTCATATATGTTTGTAAGAGGAGATATGTGTTAGTTTATAGTGGCAAAAATTCAGGAGGTGTCTGGTAGCACCTTTTCTGATTAACAAACTTATAAAAAGGCATTAAGCTTTCATGAGCTGTAGCTCCCATCATCTCTATGCATCCGATGCAATGAGCTGCAGCTCATAAAACTTATGCCTTTTAAATATTTTGTTATTTAAAAAAGACTCCTCCTGATTTTTTGTCGAAATACCTTTTTTTCCTTTGTGACTAGGATAATACATTCAGGTTTTGACCACTCCTCAGCTTTAGCTTCGAAGAGGAGGTAATATCAGCTTTTTTCTTAACCTGGGATCAATAGTTTATCAATCCAAAGCACTAATGTAAACAAAAGCAGGTAAATTTTTGCATACCAATTAAGCAACAGAGGAGTAAAAAAAGATGAGAAGGTAGTCCCTTAAACTAATGGAGGTGTGAGATCATAAATCAGAATGTTGTCATGCTAACTGGAAAGTAATTTTTATTAAATTTTATTATTTTTTTAGAAATCAAATGCAGCTTGTCTTTGACTTACAACAGTTCATTTAGTGACTGTTCAAAGTTACAATCACTGAAAAAAGTGACTTATGACCATTTTTGACATGGTCACATGATCAAAGTTCAGATAGTTGGTAACTGACTCACATTTATGATGGTTACAATGTCCCAGGATCATGTGATCGCCTGTGGCAACCTTCTGACAAGCAAAATCAATGGGGAAGCCAGATTCACTTAATAGCCATGTTACTAACTTAACAACTGCAGTGGTTCATTTAACAACTGTGGCAAAAAAGATCATAAAATGGGGCAAAGCTGACTTAACAAATGTATCACTTAGCAACATAAATTTTGAGCTCAATTGTGGTCATAAGTTGAGGACTACCTATAGGACTGAGTTACAGCCAACTGGGAGGGAGCCTATTTAACTCAAACAGCAAACATTTAGTTTGATTTGTTCTTTGTTGCTGAAGTGAGTGCTATCACACACCTAGATCAAAAAAGGTTCCCTGAGTCCTTCAGAAAGAAAGAATGACAGAAGAAGAAAGGAATGAGCAATTTACCTCTCCAGAATGACACTTTTAAGTACATTCTATAATTCCTTACTTTCATTGTTTTATGGTAGAAGGAACAACAAAATACAGGTAGTCCTCAACTTACAATTGTTTGCTTAATGAATGTTCAAAGTTACGATGGAGTTCCCAAAAATACTTACAACCTGATTCTGATGTCTGCCCCCTGTGGTTCATATGATTGAATTTCGGCTGTTTGCCTTATCTTGCAGTCACTTGATCACAATTCATGACATTTTGCAGGAAACCAGTTTACTTCTGATTTTCTGCAGTTACCCTAGAGCAGACATGTCAAACTCGCAACGTCACGTGACTCGCGCAACTTATTGGGACGGTTTTGCCATTGCCGGCAATGGGGTGGATGTGGCTTCCGGATGACGCGTCCGGCCCACGGGCCGGCAGTTTGACACCCCTGCCCTAGAGTGAACAATGGGTTCACTTAACGACTATTGCAGAAAAGGTTGTAAAATTGGGTCCAGTCATGTGATGACCTACTTTAAGACTATCACAACTGACAACTATAATGGACAGGCTTCATTAGTTGTAAGTCGAGAATTACCTGCACTATTTTATACAGGTCAGAGACCTATGCCACATTGTGTTGAAAAGACAAAGGTAGAATATTCTGTATATCATTTGTTGATAAAGATTCTCAGTCATCCACATAGAGTTGTCTGAAAGTTGAATCATGGCAAGTATACTTCTTTTCTATTTGAAACATTTCACTGCTTATCAGCTTATCAGACTGAGGAAGCTACTTGGATATTTCAAACCAAAAAGAAAAGTCCATTTGCTAAGATTTAATTTCCAGACGTATGTAGTTTGGTTCCTAAACAATTGTTCCTTATTCTGAACAACCTGAAAACCACATTAATATTTTGAACACTGTTTCCTCAATGCGGAAGGAAAACACCTATTATACTGGATATCTTGACGACTTTTGCAGGTAGCATGCCACATCAGTTTCAATGGAATATATTGATTCCAAATTGGTAATAGCTCAGTTGCTGGAATTCTTGTAAGTCCATTCCATTTATCTCAGCAAATCTTGTTCAAGAGAACTCTGGAAGTATCAGGCTTGGGAAAGAATCTACCGTATGGTTTAAGCAGCTGCCAAAGAGCCTGACACCATATGTGCAAACAGACAACATATAACTGGATACATCTATTGATCATCACAGAACAAGCCTTAAACTTGGTAATTAGAAATTTCATTAGGCATCTAAATTATACCAATAAAACTTCAGATGGCACAGTAAAAATATAATTCCTACAGACTTTAGACTTTTTTACATGGTCAATTTTACAGTCTAAAGAACAGTTAGTTAGGACTGGACTAAAAGCATTTATCATGGCCTTTTAAAACAGGACTGCAAGAGCAAATGATCACAAATGCTAAGGAAAAAAATTAAGAACTATGTAAAAATAATAGCAGGCAAAAGTCCTGTTCTGCAAAATGAAAACACTTTTACTTGAAAATAGTAAGTAAAGGTATTACCTTTAATAACAAAAATATATTGCCATTAAAGCAAGATGTAACAACATCTAGGTTACAGAAAAACATTTAATATTCTATCCCATTCTTTTTAGCAAGCGTGCACTGAATGGCATAACATATAAAATAGTGATACATACCGTGTTTCCCCGAAAATAAGACCCGGTCTTATATTTTTTTGGCACCAAAAGACACATTAGAGCTTATTTTCAGGAAAACACAGTATCAGGGTGATCAGCCCAGCTGGGCACCCCTCCCCGGCGCATGCACAAGAGGTGGCGAGCTTGCAGGGGCTGATGGTGTCCGGCAGCAGCCGCAGCCCGCCGGCCCCTTGGCATAGCGCAGGTAAGTCCGAGCACAGAGGTAGAGGGGAAAGGCAGGCAATCCGGATGTGCTGCGTGGCCGCCTGGCTCGTGGGAGGCTCATGCAGCGGGACCACCAGCAGGCAGAGGCACGGGGGGAGGCCGATTATCTGGACGTGCTGCACGGCCGTCTGGCTCGCAGGAGGCTGGCGCAGTGGCACTGGCAGCAGGCGGAGGCACAGGCACGGGGGAGGAGGTAGCTGATCTGGATGTGCTGCACCACTGCCTGGCGTGCGCAAGCCTCCCGCAAGCCAGACAGCCAGGCAGCACATCTGGATTGCCTGCCTTCCCCTGCCTTCGTGCTCAGACTTACCTGCGTGGCATGGGCTGTAGCTGCTGCCAGACATTGTCAGCTCCCGCGTGCTCACCGCCTCCTGTGCTGGCCACCCCCACTCCCCCAGGCTTATTTTTGGGATAGAGTTTTATATTTGCAGCATGCTAAAAAGTCAAGCTAGGGCTTATTTTCTGGATGGGGCTTATTTTTGGGGAAACATGGTAGTTGACTTGAAAATTGTACTCAGAGTATTTATCAATGTTTTCTCATTAAATTGGAATAAAGTACTATATGGGAAACCACAACGTTCTCTTCTGAATCTTTATTCTTCAGTAATTTTCATTACAGATAGTCCTTGCTTAATGACCATTTGTTCAGCCACTGTTCAAGTAATGGCAGCACTGAACAAACAATAGTTACAACTGGTCCTTGAAAGTATGGTTGTCATAGCATCACTGTGGCCACATGATCAAAATTCCACCACTTGGAAGCCCACATGCACTTTCTACTGCAGGGGCGTTTCAATACACACGCACACACAACACCATTCCCACCTCCAGCTGATTCTTTGCTGTCTTCTTCCTCTGCTGCTGGCCCAGAATCCAGGTACTGGGTGAGCACGCAGCTGGTGGCTGTGCACACTGAGCATGATATGGTGACAAGAGCCTCATCTGCTATAGGGAGCTTGCAGGCCTGAGACAGGATGGTGACGTACAGCACTCTCCATCAACGGGTGAGGCAGGAAAGGAAGTGGCTCCCCAGGTGAAAGTAGAAACTGTGCCTGAGGCATTATTCAGGGTGGCAGCAAACTGGAGGAAACGGAGGGAAGATACCTTCCCAGAGGTGTAGTGCAGGCTCTGCACCTCACATTGGAAGTGGTCCTGGAGACTCAGCCTGCAGGGCTTTAACGAGGGTGGAGGCAAGCCCAGCACCAAAAAACCTATTCGCAGGTCCTCTGCTCACTCTTAGCCCAGCCTTCCTCCTGCCAAGTCTTGTGAAGAGCCAGCAGATTCCAATACATTGAAGCCAGCAGACCGGTTCTCCGAGGGCATTTTCAGCAAAGGCCGGAGGCAGTGGGGTAGGTGGCAGAGTGCAGGAAAGCAAAAATGTCAGATATGGGAACAGGGAGAGATAGGTGTGTCGGGGAGTTGAAGTGGAGGTAAACATAGATCAGAAGAAGCATGAAGTCCTGGACTAACAACAGTGTGGTCCTGGTCTAACAACATTAACTGAAATTACTGCAACTGCCATCACTAAGTGGTGCAATCATCTTTCACTTAACAACCACTTCACGTAGTGATAGAAATTCCAGTCCCAATTAGGGTCATTAAGTGAGGACTACCTGTAACAAGATTAAGAGGAGAAACCAATGCTTACTAAAGATGAATATAATACAAAATTGGGTGGGATGGCTAATAGTCTAGAAGGTAGGAATAAAATTTAAAATTAGATTAAGGAAACAGATTGAAACCATCAGAGAAAAATGCCAAGTTGTTCATTTGGGTAACAGAAATCAAGTGCACAGGGATAGAATCTGAGATCTTTCTTATTAAATGGACTTGGGGAAAAAAGATCATGGAATAATACTTGATCGCAAATTGAGTATGAGTCAGCAGTATAAGATGACTGAAAAAAATGGAAATGCAAATTTAGACTGCATCATCAAAATAATTTCCAAATCTCCAAGTTCTATTTTATTCTACATGGATCACAAAACACCTCAAGTGCCAGATGCAATCCTGGGAGCCTATTTTAAAAAGACTTCGGAGACACTGAAGCAAATGTATCAAAAGTGCTTTTCCAAAACGCAACTGGATTTTCAAAGTATCTTGCTTCTCACTCAAGAAACGTCTTCAAAATTGAAAAAGTTTCTTGGAAGAGAAGTGAATGTTTTCAAAGAAAAAAACTAAGGAAGTCTAGTTGCCTTTTTAAAAAAGTACCTTTGAGACAACCCAAACCTGGATGATTGAGAATCTTCATATACATATTATATGGAAAAATCACCAAGTTCTGTTTCTATTATAACAAATGCAGAACATGAAATAAAGGATTTAATTAAAAAAAAAACAGATTCCAACTGAATCTTAGAAAAAGTTTCTTCATATTTCAAACAGTATTTCAATTATTTAAAGTAGTGGTAGGTTTTCCTTTGCCTGATGTGTTCAAGGTCAAGTTTTTTTTTAAAAAAAAAACCTTCATAGGAATGCTTTGTTTTTTACTGACTGTTGATCCAATTTTCATTTGACTGTAAAACATGAAGACTGGAACAGCATAGCAACAGATTAAAATGAATATTTAAGAAATGGGAAAGAAGGAGAGTACATAATCTATACCCTTTCTACATTCTGAACACAGTCAATATCTTTCCTCTCAAATGAAAAAGTGAAGCTAGCTTGAAGGTATAAACTAACTGATTTTGTAAGATTTATACCTCAACCTATACATGTAGGATGATTTATGCAACCTAATTCTATAAATGTGCTTGTTACCTTTTATTAGATTGTCATAATGATTTGTATAGTCAATATAAACAAGTTTACTATGTGCATTCATTTCTATATTTCTAGTAATTACTGTTATCTTGATTTTTCTCCATAGGCAAAAATTTAACACGTTATTTTTACATATCACTCAGCAAAGTCAGCCTAGTAATTTTTTTTCAATTTGAACAATATTTTTATTAGATTTATATCCTGCATTTTACTGAGGAGCTTGAGTTGGCAGATATAGTACTTCTTCCTATTTTTCTCTATAACAATACCCTTTATGAGCCCTGGTGGCGCAGTGGTTAGAATGCAGTACTGCAGGCGACTTCTGCTGACTGCTGGCTGACAAGCAGTTTGGCAGTTCGAGTCTCATTGGGCTCAAGGTTAACTCAGCCTTCCATCCTTCCAAGGTCAGTAAAATGAGGACCCAGATTGCTTAGAGAGGGCTATAAAGCACTGTGAAGCGATATGTAAGTCTAAGTGCTATTGCTATTGCTATTTAAGGCAGTCTAGAGTGAAAATGACTGGCCCAAAGCCACTCAGTAAACCTTTGAAGGTGGGTAGAACTTCAAGTGTTTTTAGATATAACTTTAAGTACTTCTTGGATTAATCTTGACTCCATTAGAACTTTTATGTAGTTAAGTAACAAGGCTCGCACTGGAAGAAAAACAGGCAAAAGCAAAAAAGCACAATATATATATTATTAAAAATTAGGATATTATACTAATTAGGATATTATGTAATGATAAGAATAAAATGAAAATCAAGATGATTCATTTTAACAAACTGGAGGAAGAAGTTTTCCTGTTTGATCTCAGTTCAAATAAGGATTGCCCAAGAGCAAAATATACATAAATGCTTTACTACATTCACTATTCCTTCACTTTATTATCCAATTTTAAGGAAGAATCATAGTGGTTGTCCTTAACAATTAGGAAATAGACAACTCTTTAGAATACTCATGTCTGCCTTCTGTCTTGTACACATAAAAAGCAATGCAACTGCACCATAGCTTGGGGTTGGAAGCCACAGCCACACTACAAAAACAGCTTATACTCATGAAAGCCCTTTCTCTCCAAACACTCCAAGGGGGAGAAAGTATGGTAAGGCAAAGGAAAGAAATCACTCCCTCCCCTCTTTGCAAAGCAGAGAGATTGGATAGAAAACTAAATCCAAGAAAAAGATCTCAGCAAGGAACTTGAAAAAAAAATTAACAGAGCTATTAGAAGTGACAAAAGTAGTATTACAACAACATTTGCAAAACTAACGAAGATGGAAACAGACACAGAAAAACAAGGAAAGACTCCAAGATAGGAAGAAGTCACAACCTTCAATTAGTATGCCAAAGGATGTCAATGGACAGATAATAATTGTCTCAAATAAGATTACAGATGGAAGGAGCGTACTGAAAATTTGTACATATGTCAACACTCAAGATACTTTAGAAGATATTCCATTTGTAAGAATATCCAACATATTGAAATAGATCAGTCAAGTAACTAATTAAAGAAAGAACATTTAACAGAATGTTCAAACAACTGCATAATATCTTTAATGCTAGCAAAATAATTCTTAAGATCATCCAATGCAGATTAGAGCTCTACAAAGAAAGGGAGATGGCAGATATTCAGTATGTTTTATAAAAATCTGAAAACGAAAGACATTACTGCTAATGTATGTTGGATATTTGAGAAAGCCTAAAAATCTAGTAAGTGTTTAATTGACCACAGAAAGGTCATCAATTCTTTCAAGCTGTGTCAAGCTGTGAATATCCTTAAGAAAATGAGAATCTCAGAATATCTCTCTGTCCTCACACAAAACCTATGCATAGGACAAGAAATCATGGTCTGGGGAGAATATGGCAAAAAATTTAGGCCACCAAAAGAATGAGAAAAAGACTGTGCACTTTCTATTAACCTGTGTGGTGAATATATTTTGAGAAAGGATAAATTGGAATTAGATGAGTTTTAATACTGGAAGAAAAACCTTTAGTTACCTGCATTATGCTGATACTACTCTCAGCTGCAAATCTAAAGTAACATCTAATAGAAAATGATTAGATCTTACAGCATTAATCTGCAAATTCTAGTAACGAAAGTCTAAGACCATAGTGAAAAAAGACAAATTATATATAATAAAGATCAAACTGATACAGCAACCAGATTCAGAACTGACAACCAAGTGGTAGATAATTTCTGCTTTCCAAATCAACTATTAACCATAAAGGAATGCAAAGGCTCTCATGAGTGTCAATTTGAACTGTCTAGATGTTATCAATATAGTACCTTAATACTCTCATTGTTAACTATGATTTGTTTATATATATGTTCCTGGTGATATAAGCTATTATGCTACTGAGGTATACTGAATCCACCCTATTATTTAGAATTTGTCCCAGTATTTAAAGCAGGGATCTTTTTTGTCCCTCTCCTTTAACTTTGTAAGATCTAATCATTTTCTACTAAATTTTACTTTTGAAATGAGATGCCATTAAAAAAAGAACCTGGATCCTTTTTTAAAAAAAAAATCAGTTATAATATTTATTTCTTCTGATAAATTTAAAACTAAGACATTGAATCTCAATAGCTTTGACAATATGGAAGATAAAAAGGAATGAATTTAAAATATTTTACAATTATATTTAGGTTAAAAATGTGGATAAAGTAATGCAATTTGATCAAAAGTAAAGAACAAGATATTTTTTTCCAAATTATGTAAGTATTTAATAACATGCAAGCAACAACAAAAATATCAATGGTCTGGTCTAGGTCTAATTGCATAGTTTTATATAACCATATATAAACTAGTTAACCCACTACTTTTATATAAGAAGTGAAACCCATTGCGTACTATTTTATGTCTCAAAATATAACACAATGAAAGAAAATGATAAAGATGAATATCCACATTTATATCTATACCCATAAAACATTTCAATAAATACCTTTTTTGGACCAAAAGCCTTAACTAGAGATATTTAGATATGATTTCCTTTAATATTTTAAGGAATATTTAAATCCATATTTAATAAATATCAGTTTCATATTTCCTTTCATAGTGGCTTAAATAAACAGGTAAGACAAGAAACACTAATCCTTCCAAACAACTCTTTTTTTCTCTGTATGCTACAATAGATGCCCTTTTCCATCACTGCCTCCTTTTCTGATGTTCTGCATTTTCCTTACACAACAGCCTCTCAAATCAAGTATCAAATTTAAATGTTGCCAGGGTATCACTGTTCCCTTGTTTTTTCATCATCTTCTTGTCTTCAGCTTCCGTTCTCCCCCCCCCCCCGCTGCCCATCACCTGCTCCCTCCCAGACGGCCTTGTTCTTCCAGGTCAACTCTTTACACACCTTCTCTTGCCTATTCATGCAGGGTGTGTTTATGAGCGAGGGAGGACGTAAAAAAAAAAAAAAGCCATGTCAAGGCAACCGATTATATTTCGCCGTCGACGCAAGGGAGGGGGAAGAGGCGGATGGTTAATTGATAATTAATATTCTTCCTGTTCACCGAGATTCACGCTCCAGGTTTTTCCCCAAGACTACCGGTAGTACAGAACACACACGAACAGCGTACAGGGGTTCCCCGCCTGTCTCCCATCCCCGGATCCACCTCGATAGTGACTCGCCGCATTGCTAGATCACAAAGGCCTGGCTCGCGTATCAGGAGGGCCACGGCACCTCATCCTCTCCCTTTCGGCTCCGAATCCACCCGAAAACTGACCGCGGTGCATCTCTGTCGCCCCACTCCGCGCACGCAGCCCTTCACCCTAAACGACCCTCATCGCCACTTCTGTCGCCTTTGCTTTCCCAGGCCGGCCTCTCCCTATAATGACAGCCACCCTGTTCAATTCTAAGGCCCAGCCTGCCCGCCGCAGGTAGCCGGTTCCCCTTCCTTCGCTTCCCCCCCCCCTCTCCTTCTCATTTACCTAAAGCCACTTCACAGGCTTTGCGCAGCTGAGAATGGTGCGCCTTCTTCACCTCCTTGTCGGCCAGGATCTTCTCCAAAGCCCGTGTCAGGAACATATTCTTCGTTTTCTTCCCCTCATACATGAGGGCGCGCCGAAAGTGAGGGACAGGGGAGGATGAGCGGGGGTGACTCTCAGGGCTCCACCGGCTGAGACCTGAAGATACTTCCCGGGAAAGAGTCCCCCCTCCTCGGACGGAACCGAAACCCGGCTCTGACTAGGCGGCTACTGCAGCCCCTGCTCGACGCTGAGGAGGGACGAATCGGATCTCACAAGAACGCAGCGCTGCCCGTTTGCCTCAGCCTCCATTAGAAGCAGCGGCAGAAACGAGAGCGAGAGCAGCGGCGGCGGCGAAAGCAGCAGCCTCCCGTCCTCGCCATGTTGGAAGGAAACGACGTCAAGGCCGGAGCCGAGTGATTACAGAGGAGGAAGCGGCAGCGGCGTCGAGGTTGCTACAACTGCTGTTGCTTCAAGGCCGGGAAAAGAGGGCGCAGCCGCAAGGAGGGAGGGAGGGAGGGAGGGAGCGAGCAAATAGCGGCGCTACCAGTCGCGCAAGGTAGCAAAGGGGAGCTGGGACTGGCTGCTGGCCGCGCGCAACAGGTGCGAGGAGGGAGGGGCCTGGGATTCCTCTTCAGAGAAGAAGGGAGAAGGGACGGAAGAAGTGATTGGAAGCGAGGCCGCTCGCCTCCCGCCTTCTCCCGCCATATTTGATTTCTCTGAAGACTCCGTTGTCCAGGCCGGCTTCTTCCCGGCGACTGATAAGCGATTGGAGCTTCGCTCTCTTTGCGCCTTCTGATCTATTCGCCCCACGATGGAAAAGAATTTACGGGCGTCTGGGACTCGACTCGATCAGGCTGGGATTTTACCTCATTTAATTTCGGCTGTAAAATGAGTATAGCAAAGCTGGGGGAATTGTGTTTTTGTGATCAAGTACTTCCTTCGAGGAACGGCTACGGAGCTGGTTTATAGTTTAGATGTCTGACAGACTGTAGGCGGATGCCTTTCTAGTCTTTGTATTCCTTTGTAATATTTTGAATCCTTATTCTCAACTATGTGTTGTATATAAATTCACGCAGAAGGAAGGGTGTGAGGGCATCTTTAGTATTAACAGATTGATTAAATTGTGGAATATTATGGACTCGACCCCGGTGTTCAAATGCAAACATTATGTGTTAAACATATTGTAACGTTTTTCGAGCCAGTTTGTTTTATCTTATAGAAAGACAAACAGTGATATAATTCTATATACTGTAGTGGAGTTACTAACACAACTATTTGAATGTTAAAGTAAAATGTTTCCACCTTCAGCAGGTTTTCATCCATTTATTTGCAACAAAATAGCCAATTTGTATCTGGAAATTTTATGAACAAAGTGAAGGAGATCACTTTTTTTTTGTGCTAAATTATGCTACCTAGAAGAAACAGTTTGGGATTTGGCTAGGTAAGAATTTGTTTCTAACAATTGATCAGCTTTTCTTGCTCAGTTCTATTTATCAGTTGAAAATTTGAATAAATACTTATTCTAAACAAGTTATTCATAAGGCAGGATGGACATGGAATATGATCAGATTTCTTAAAAGAAAAACTTGTTTTCTAACATTTGCCTCTAGGTTAGAACTTACATCTGACGTAGGAAGCATATTTTCAGTACAACACATAATTGGTTCAGTTTTAGTTTAAACATCTGTTGGATGGTAATGAGAACTATTCTCTACTGGAAACACTGAAAAGCTGATGTCATTTGAAGTAAACAATATCAGGATAGAGGATATAGCCACTTTTGTCTGTGCTATATGTATATTGTAAATAAGGAGTTTCTTTTATACAAGGAAGAAAATTATGTTGACTTTTTCCCTACATTGCATTGCATTGGTACCTATTGTTTCTGAAAAGATTATCAACTACCATTGATGTAGTTGCAGGATATGGTTATTCAACATGAATCAGTACACACAATTTTTTTTGAGATTAATCTAGCAAATACCCAGTAAAGGCAGGAGAAAGGTAAGGGCCTGGAGAAAGATTATAAGCCACTGGCTGAATATCCAATTTTGTCCAGTCAACCTGACTCTTTTAATTTTTAACAGTTTTTCCTCCTCGTAAGCAGACCATAAAGCAGAAGTTGGCATTATATGGATTTTCTGTACCATTCCTAATTTCTTTACAGTATGACCAAGCCAAACCCCTCACAAAAAAGTACAAATGATATTGGTTGAAGGTTGAAGTTAATAGGCTGCCCCAACATGGCAGAAATTTAATAAAAAAGGACACTTGGGATCTAGTAATATATTTATAAAATCTAACTTTGCAGGATCCAATCTGCATCAGTCACTAGGACCAGAGGTTTTGTCTTTCAAGCTTTTGGACTCCCTAGGCTAGAGAGAAAGTTCCCTGAGGATGGGGGCTTCAGCACAAGTCCGAAAGCTCAGAAGACAAAACCTCTGGTCCCGGGGACTGACCCTGATTGGATCCCGCAATGTTATCCTGTGACACACATATTTGCCTTCATTCATAAAATCTAACTTTCCCTAAACTGAGGATAGCATTTTTCAAAGCCAAAGACAACATTTTACCAAATACTGCAAAACCCCACTAACCAAGCATACATGCCCATGTAATTGAATTCATTTCTCACATATTATTATGCTGTAAATTCTATAAGGATGTTAGATCTGCTTATATTCAGTTTCTGAAGATAGCTTGTTTTTTATGTACTGCCTGTAAAACTAGGCAGACCTTGGTCGCCCATTGATTGCACCATTGATTGTTATGTATTGCTATGTCCTCTTGTGATGGTTCTGTCTAGTTTTGTTTTATTTGGATGTTTGATTTATGTGTGGCCTTTGGCTGTAATAAATTGAATTGAATTGATCTGCTTATATTTTGCTTATATGTAAATTCTCAGAAAGGCTGGGCAATTTCTATGCGAATCTTTTAGAAGATTCAGAGTACTTTAAAACTTGTGCTGAAGCCAAATTCTGTATTGCCACAATAAAAATAAGGCATAACTGGTCACAGAAATAGCCACTTTTGTTTTAATCATCATTTCAGGTTTAATACATGTTAGCTATTTTGTATTAGGTGACATGTATATTACCTCATAGATTATAATATTTTAGATATACACAGGCACAGGTAACTAACACCATTATAATAATGTAAGTTACATTTTCAGTATAGAGCCCTTTTTATTGTGCTACTATTTTATCTCACCCATTTTATTTTATTTTTGTGTTGTATATTTTTATATTTTGTTGGTCTGACTGAATAAAGAGTATGTCATTTCATTTTTGGTAGTGCTTTAGATGTGCAACTTATTAGCTGCTAGTTGATTGTGTGCTATTGGAACATTTATGCCAGAGCACACTATTAAACAATCTTTTTACTTTATTTTTGTTTTGTTTTTTAAAAATCACTTTATACTAAACTATTCTTAAATTAACTTGTTTGAAATAGCCATGGAATAAGGCTGTTTTCCGGGGAGAAAGGAAAGGAAAGAAGGAAAGAAAAAGAAAGAAAGAAAGAGAAAGAGAAAGAAAAAGAAAAAAAGAAAGAAAAAGAAAGGTAAATACTGCTTTTAAAAAATACTTTGGAGTTTCCTTTTAAAGATGAACTGATTATTAAAAAATTATATTTGGCTGGCTTTCTTACCTTTTGGAAGGTATCTTCATCTCATTGCTCATAGATAAATATGATTATGTTTAATTTAATGGCAAAAGCTGTCTTTCAAGTTTTGATTATCAATTGACTTTCAACTGCCTTCATTGGAAAAGTTGGGATGCATTTAGTGATTTTATCTATCTTAAGCTCATCGGCACAGAATTTATTTTATGACATTTTATATTATAAACTTTTATGATAATTTTATATAAAAGATTATAAAATTTGCCACAAGAGTCATAGGTTGCAGATTTTGGACAAATACTGTAAGTTAGTCCATTTGAGCATGGCTTTTCAACCCGTGGTACGCGTACCACCAGTGGTACGTGAGCACCTGGCTGGTGGTACGCGTAGGACGGGTTGAAAAAAAATGTAAAAAAAAAAGTGTAAAAGTGGATGAGGTGAAGTGGCAGCAGTGCCACACAGGCTTGTGGCAAAGTCACCTGAAACTGCACGTTGCCTGGGTCCTACTGAGAGCCCAGGATCAAAGCGCGCAGCTCCACCTGATTGGCGGCGGCCTTGGGGATGGCAGGCAGCCTCAAGGAGTCTTCAGTGGAGATTCCGCTGGAGCTGCGCGACGCATTGCCTGGCCCCCCCGCCCCCACCCAGATGCCCTCACCTCCCCCAAGCGTTTTTTTACTCACCTGCTTTCAGCAGCATTCCCTTTCTCCTGTCCTTCTCGGCCTTCACGTGTTTGTGAGACAAAAAAAAAAGTTTCATGACACTTTCTAACTTCTCGCGAGAAGTTAGAAAGTCTCATGGAACTTTTTTTTCTTTTTTACCCACAAACACGTGGCGAAGGCAGAGAAGCAAAAGGAGAAAGGGAGTGCAGCTGAAAGCAGGTGAGTAAAAAAATGCTTGGAGGAGGCGAGGGCATCTGGGCGGAGGCGGGGGCACCAACCTTACCGTGCATGGTGGCGGGAGGGTTAACGGCGGGCGCGGGTGGCCCAGGAAGAGCTGCGCAAAGCAGGCAGAGGGGAGGCCGGGCAGATTGTGGGCGCCGGCAAGCGAGCGAGAATGGGCAGGGGCGCGAATCAGGAAGAGCCGGCACAACCCGCAGGCGAATCCCGCCTGGCTGCATTCTTTGTGGCCGAAAGAAGGGCTTTGATCCCGCTTCCCCTTTGCTCCGGCCGGGTCCGTGAATGCCAGATTCAAGAAGACGGAGAAAGGCTCACATGTCTCCACCCAAAACTCCCAGCCAGCCTGCTGGCTTTTCAAACCGCCCCGGGGTTAGATCTAGCATTCACGGACCCGGCCGGAGCGAAGGGGAAGCGCAGCCGTCTGGCTCAGCAACAGCGGCGGTGGCGGCAGCGGTGGCCAAACTCCAATTGCCTCCTCCGGGCTCTTTTATGCCCTCCCCGCTCCCGTCCGGTGAAGGTCAGTCAGGACCCCTGCAAGCGAGCGAGAATGGGCAGGGGCGCGAATCGGCGTGTGCTCAGAAACACCGATCTCGTGCTCCTGCCGAGCTCATTTGCTTGCTTTCTGCTTGCTTTCTATCTATCTATCAACAGCTTGACGCCTTTCCGTGTCTTCTGAAGTTTGTTTCTCTGCTGCTTGGGACAATCTACTCCCTTGTTTGAATCTGCTTAATTGTAATTTCCTTGTTTAGCTACAGTTTTCAAGCAGTTATAATCTCTCTTAATCTCGATCTATTTGATTTCTCCAGAGTTTCTTATTTCTTCCTGTCAGTTGTAATATGTTAAACATCAAGATCCTTGGCCCCCAAATTTTAATTACCTTACTTTTCATGGCAAATTTCTGCCAATTTGAATCAAAGGGAAGGGTCCTTAGCGGTCTCTGAGCTTTGTTGCAAAGAAACAAAAAATCTCTAAGATCACTCCTCCCTATACTGACAGGGCAACCCACTACTAGAATATAAATTAACAGCAAACCCCATTCCCTACTAGCACTGCTGATGTTACCTAATTTGGGTAATGAAACATCTGCAAGAAAACAACCAAGCTCAGAGAGCACCAAGGATCCCTCATGTCAACCCTGAACTATAAATACTCTCCTTTATCAGTTGAATCAAAGTGTTATTCTTTTCAATATTTCTCAACTTTACTGCACCCTTCTGGGTTGCATTATCATTATCATCATCTTAACTTTATTGCAGTCATTAACCAGAACAAAAGAATTGGCATTCAAATACTCAGAATATCCAAAATTAAAGTGACAAATTCAGGATAGTTAAAAAAGTACTTTCAGACAAACATTTTGGCTAAAAAACAATATCAGATCAGAATATGTTAAAAGCTTATTCATATAGATATACAACAAGATGAAATTTAAATATGCAATCTGGATACTATGAACTTGGAATAGCACTATAAAATATGAATATATGCACAAATACATATGCATATTCATATACATTCTCCCTCTCCCTTTCTCACAGACACACACAGACACACACACACGTGGCCCGCTGATCCTGGGGCTTCACTTAGCAAGCAGCATATTTGCCCTTCAGAATATAAACAGTAACATGCCTATTGAAAAGTTTGGTTTCCCTCCTGCCCACTCACAATGGTAACAGCTTTTGGGGTGTCTTTTATGGGAGGTTGTAGTTCTTACACAAAGGCTGAGATTTCTTGCACCAGAATCTTGGCATGCAGTTTTTGCAACTGTTCCTATATCAAGAGATTTAGTCATTCCTTTATATTGGACTTAACACTGCTCACCTTAATTATTACAGTGCAAAAGGAAAGTGATTCAGCAAAGGAACCACCATCGAAGAAATTAAAACTGAGTGATGGAGGGAGGGAGGGAGGGAGGGAGGGAGGACAATGAGAGGGAGAGAGGGACAATGGAAGGGAGGGAGGGAAGGAGGAAGGGACAAAGAGGGAGGGAAGGAAGGAAGGAAAGAAGGACAATGGGAGAGAGGGAGGGAAGGAAGGCACCCACCCCAGTCCCACCCCCCTCCACCAGAGACCCACGGATTCCCCCCCACAGGCACCCGCAACCTGAGTGATGAGCTGGCCCCCCCCCCGGCCATTGACTTCGCTTGTCAAAAAGTTGCAAAAGGTGATCACATGATCCTGGGACACTGTGAACGTCATAAGTATGAATCAGTTGCCAAGCATCCGAATATAAATCACATGACCCTGGGGATGCTGCAACAGTCATAAGTGTGAAAAATGGTCATAAGTCACTTTTTTCAGTGCCATTGTAACTTCGAACAGTCACTAAGCGAATTGTTGTAAGTCGAGAACTACCTGTACTTTATCATTTTTTTCCTTTTTTGGGGGGGGGGGTGTCAAGTTTTTGACACCTTGCTAGGTGACTGGTGGTACTCAGATGTTGCCTTATCCTAAAAGTGGTACAATGGGTGAAAAGGTTGAAAAGCCCTGATCTAGTTGACTTATTTTATGGTTTGTTCATTAGATAGAACTATAAACTAACTAAATATGCTAGGCATTCAAAAAATAGCCAAAACTAAAAAATCTAATCACAGTTAACATTAACCAAGCTTAATGTACTTATCCATATATATCTGGTACATTTTTTCTAATCAAGTGTTGAATTGGCAGAGCTACTGAAATACAACAATAATGGAATAGTTTACTATAGTAGAAATGTATATATAGTAATTTCTAATAGGGCAGAAGTCCCCAACCTTTTGGGCACCAGGGACCGGTTCCGTGGAGAGAGGGTTTTCCGTGGACCAGAGGGTGCGTGGTTTTATGTGCTGTCTGCATCTCATGGATGGGGCTTTGCTTGTTTGTGCGGACCGCTTGCTGGCATGCCGCGGACTGGTACTGGTCCACGGACCGGGGGTTGGGGACCCCTGTAATAGGGCACACTAGAAGAAAAATGCACAATTTGCTCTTTTTAAAAATCCAGCCTATTTCTTTCAGAAGTGAGATTTGCAAATCATTCCATCATGCTGTAATCCAACTAATGATTTATCCAGTTTGCCTCACCATCTATATATCCAAAAGGCATTTAGTATAAAACTAGAGCTCACAGGATACATTCAGCCAATCATCACTAACTGAGCTCTGACAATGCCTAACAATCTGTACTTACTGTGTTTTGGGCTTGTCAGTTGTTACATTCTTTTTTTTCTCTGCACCTGGTAAACTTCTAGTACAGTATTTTGTAAATTAACAAACTTACCTTTCCTCATTTGTTTATAAAAAAGAGAAGCAAAAAGTCCTTTGGACTGCTGGCAAACCCTGTGAAATATATTACCCCAGCGAGTCTCCAGAGAATAGTAATTCAATGAATTGAGGCTATATTGCTGAGTGTGGTGGAATCTCAGAATGTACATGCCAAATTAAGAAATAATATACCTGAAAATATTTCCAGTATTTAAATATACATTACACAGAATATTATGCTTCAGAAAACTCAAACTTATAAGTTGCTTTTGTTGTTTAAAATATGCATCTTTTGTTAATTTTCTCAAAAGTACTGTCTCTTGTAAAGATTGCTCATTCAAAATCCTCACATAATCTCACTTTAATATATATTTTAATATACTCAGTTGATAGAATTTGTCTTTTGACTGTTATGTAATTAATATTTTATACCATTTGTGTCACACATGTTATTGTGCAAATGATACCATTTAACACACATTGTATATTGCCCAGGCTGTTTCAAATATGAAAAAAATGTTTTTGTTGCTTGGGGGTAAAATCTGAAGAAAATTTTGTCCATTAAAGAATCAAGATTAGTTGTATATTGTAATGTAGCATTAAAGCAGTTTTGAACTCTGCATAGTCTAAAAATTGTCTTCCTAACTGTATATGGATATTTTGCATGCAGCCAGCTAAGTAACAGTATATGTTGATTGGGCAAGAATGTGATTTATAGAGTTTTCTATGTAAAACAAAGGTTTTTTTCTTTTATCTGCAAGGACTTATCCATCTATATCAATGGGATTCTTTCAATTGCCAATTTAAATATTGTATTAATAGAGGGACAATTCATGCAGTGGACTTGATATTTTTCACCCAAGGGGAGATATTTTGCACATGAAGACATCTGGATTGTTGTTCTGCCTGACTATTCAGTTTCTGTCAGTAAAGACAAACAGAAGACCGACAGAGATTTATCTGTCTTTTGAACAAAGACTGCTAGTGCTTTTATTTAGAACTAAAACGTTCTCCTCTGAATTCATCAGCTTAGGGGGCTAATATTTTCCAAAAATTAAAAATGCAGGCATAAGTTTACATATGTAAAATGTATTTTTGATTTGATTTGATTTGTATGGCTGGCTATGTTCCTATCTATGGTATTACACACACACATTTATACACATAGAGGTATACAATACATTTACAGTTTGTGGGGTTTTTTTTGTTTAAAGATCCTGCAACTATTACATGCAGCAACTGTATCTACCATGCAGATAGGATATTACATTACAGTTGTTAATGTGAAAATTTGAGATCACATAAACTAGAAGCCTACGCATACATTGTTGGAGTAGTAGGCCAAAACAAATAGGCTTAAGGTTTACCCAATAAAGAAGGATGTAGTGTATTCTTGCCATCCACAGATTATTATCTTACAGTGTGAATGTCAGTGTTTATGATCCTACCAGTGGCACTTGCAAGATTTTACTACTGTACTTTCATCAAAATGATGAAAGCAGTATTGCACTGCAAAGGTCCACTCCTTTGGTATATGCATATGATATTACAACAAATGTACAAAATGGGCAAGGAATGCACCACAACTCTGCTTTCATTGGTGTGACTTCTCCTTTCTTTCCCTATGGATGCCACTGTGCTATACATTGGGCGTGTATACTTGTACAAGAGTCATCCATGATTGGCATGTGATAGAAAGGGATCAGACTAGACCATGGGTCGGCCATCCGAAACGTCGGATGAGCCGCACGGACCCATTTAGCTTAAAAAAAAAAACGCTGGGAGCCGCGCGTTCGCGCATGCGCGCGCACCCGCGCGGCCCCGTTCGCGCATGTGCGCGCCCCCCGCGCACCCGCGCATGCGCGCGCCGTTCGCGCATGCGCGCGCCGTCCGCGCATGCGCACCTGCACGCGCACACCCCCTGCACCCGCCCGCGCATGCGCGCATGCGCTCGCCAAAATGGCGGAGGAGGCTCCGGAGCCGCAGGTAAGGCCTCAAAGAGCCGCATGCGGCTCCGGAGCCGCGGGTTGCCGACCCGTGGACTAGACGGACATTCACAAATAAGCATTTGTGTAGGAGGTGGCTGCATTAAAACTGAGTAGTTATTGATGTGCACCAAAGACAAAAGGAAAGTTCAGTGTAGCCAAGTCATGCAGCATATACTAGTGCTATGTGGAATATCAACATCATGAAAACAAGGCAGACAATGTTGGCAGAGCATTGTCAAGACTGTCCACTGATATTCTTGGAAATGGAAAAACTGAAAGAAACTGAAATCAATCAGATCCTTTCAGAAGAAAATCGTAGAAGAAACAGAAACAGAATACTCTAGGATGCTCATAAGCAGGACAACAGCTAATAAGACACTTTTGCTTTGGTTCCCCAGCTGTTAGTATTCAGAAGCATAGGACCTGACCCTGGTGGAATACAGGTTGAATATAGTCACCACAAGAATTAGTAACCATTGATAACATTTATTCTTCTCAATTCTGACAATTTTTGACAAGCATAATGTCCAACAAAAAGATATTGTCTGTTGTTCTAGCATAGATGTAGGCAACTTTCTTATGGTTAGATCTGTAGTTTAAGTTTAAGTGTATTGATCTCAGAGCCAGCAGAGGATACCAACAATTTGCCCATTTCTTTAGGGTGTCTCTGGGGGTAGTTGTGGGGGGGGGGGAGAGCTACAAAAAGGTACCAAGAAATGTAGCATAAAAATGTAGTATATGGCATGACTTTATGCCACAGCCAGACCATAAGCCATTCTGTTCCTTACTTTATAGGAAACATGTTCTAGTTATGGACAGAGATATGCAGAAATGATAGTATATTTTAACTGCTGAAATCTAAAATGAACTGAACCTGCATTTAATGTTATTTTCCCTTCACAAATAGGAATAGATCCCTCCCTTCTTTCCTCCCTCCCTCCCTCCCTCCCTCCTACATCTAGATAAAAAAATTTCAACACCACTTTCCTCATCTTACCAACCAAGAATTCTCACAAATTACTTATATACAGTATTAAGATATATTTCTCTCCCTCTTCTAGTACAAATAGCAAAAAATAAAGAAAACATAAAAATAAAAAATGGAGGCAGTGGGTGGCAGTAGCTGCACTGGGAAGGAAAAAGAATAAGAATAAGATAGAGATGGTGAAGGGAGGAGATAACTAGACAAGGGGGGGGGGAAAGGTAGAAACGTCCAGACATTTAAAAAAGGATTAATTTTCCAAGTGAGGAAAGCAACAACCAGTCTTTGAAAATCTATATTTTCAAAGAACTATAACTGAAAAATTTCATCATTCGCAGTAAATATTACCAGACAAAATGCCAAGATAGGAAGTAGTCCCAATTTTTATATTTATTTTTAACTATGTGCAAACATAAATATAGTGGTCAATTAGTAACAGTCATCTATAAATGGAAAGCTGATCGTTGTTGAGAAGTGTAGTTATATATTCTTGATCATTCTTCATATACTATTTATATCTGAAATGGATGTCCACTTCCACCAAGCATGTATCTCAGGGGAATATACATGGAAGAGCAAAGTAAGGAACTTGACAGCTTCATCTGTCAAATCAACCCTGGCCATCAACAGATTAATAGCACACCTTTATATTCAAAATTGAACATTATTTTTACAGCTGTATTTAGAGCATGCATATGTACCAGTTTTAAAAAGATTAATAATATATATCGTACCTGATACATATTAGGTACGATATACACATTTACTATGTGGGATGTTCTTTTTATATGGACAATTTACCTTCAGCATAGCATCTATGTTGCCATTTCAGGAGATATGTCTATGGAGATTCTCAATCATCTAGGTCAGGCATGTCAAACTGCCGGCCCGTGGGCCGGATGCATCATACTGAAACCGCGCCCACCCCATTGCCAGCAATGGGTAAAAAGTCACGATACACTGCACGACGTCACGTGACGTCGCAAGTTTGACATGCCTGATCTAGGTCATGGTTGTCTAAAGGTGCTTTTCCAAAAGGCAACTGGATTTTCTTGGTTTATTCCTTGAAAACATTTCACTTCTTGCCCAAGAAGCTTCTTCAGTTCTAACTGAATGGTAGAGAATGGAAGGAGTTATTTTCTATGCAGTCATCTAGTAATTAGCACTCTGAAGGTTATCATTAGCTCTCTGAGAGTCGTTGAGGCCACTTGGGGGTTAATCTGTATCCTCAGAGTCATCTGAATCAGAGTGCAAATGGGTGTAGAAATTCTTGGGACTGCAGTCTCATCCAAGAAGCGAAACATTTTCAAGGAATAAACCAAGAAAGTCCAGTTGCCTTTTGGAAAAGCACTTTTGGGATTTTACGAGGGATTTATTCAATTTATATAGCCACCCATTATTGTACATATTTATTATAAGATAATCAGTACTTGCATGCTATAGAAATACTATATTTAGAAAGTGATACATGATTGAAAGCCAGACTGACAAGTATGCCTTACTTTCTTCATCACTTGGTATCTTGCAGGGAGAGTGGTTACGATTTCTGTGGCTATGCAGAGCCATGCTGCAAATGACCAAAACTTTATATATATTTTCAATACACAAATATCATGTGATCTGAAAAGCCAATTGATTCTGATCCAGTTATTTATATAATAGCTGTTTCTATCCTGGTTTCAGAGCAGTTCATTGTAGGTTGAGATTGCCTGGAAGCCTCCCTGAGCTTCTCTGCTTTGGCTGTTATTTACTAATTTTCCACATAGCAGCAGATCTTCCATTTCACTGTGCCTGGGGAAATGCAATACTTATTGGGTGAGTTGACCCTTTGATTACGTCTTACACTATCCATTTTCTACACTGAATCAAATGACTTCATACTGACATTTCCAAGGTGATAGCAATAAAGGTTATTCAATCTCTAGCTATGAAGGAGAATTCTAAAATATAATTTAAATGAAATAGGTTCCCTGGAGTTCAAAGCACAACAGTTAAAATAAATGCTATTCTTCTACAATTGGGACATGAAAAAATAGAGTATATAATGAATGTAATAGGTAAGGTAGAACAGGACATTATTCCACCAGGATGTTTCCAATCTTAAGGTTAATTTTGGAATGTAGCTCTTTGGTGACATTCATACAGGAATATACTGTATCCTCTATTCTCAGTATAATCCTCCCATGAGGTTAATACACAGGTCTTGCCAACGTTTTTGCTGCATGGTGTATTTTATTCCAATGTAAATAAACATATGATCCTAACTCTGGAAATAAAATAGCTTTATTATTGCAAAAGATTTAGTTTAGGTTATACATATTTGAGCTATAACTAAGTTTCAGTGGTTCAAAAATCAACATTTTGAGCAAAGGTAATTCTGATTCTTCTTTGGGCCAAGCCGAGATTCATAATGTGTATAAATTAGACAGATAAAGCACATTTGAACAGATTTCACATAATTTATCCTTTTTCTTGCTAGACATGAGTTTGAATAAAGCCTTGGTGGTGCTTCTTTCTCACTTGAAAATTTTCTTTTTACTTTTTCTCATTTCCACCCTTCAGAATTTCATCAATAATCATTTAGATACACTCAAGTTTTTCTGCCTTCATATGTTCCAATACCACAATATGCATGGCCGAGATATCAGATATTTGGATATCTCTTATTTGTAGAAAATGTCACTTCTTTTTTCCATGGATTCTGCTAGTGGGAAATGTCATATTCTATATTCGAGTGACTTCACACTGTATTCTTAAGAAGAATTAAAAAATTAAAACTTGACTGCAACACTTAAATGACACTTTTTAAGGAGGTGCATAGTTATATTTTTAACAGCCAGCATGGTCTCTGTACAGGTTGGCTTGATTAGGTTCTCAGGCAATAAAAATCCAAAATGACCTGTATCACGCAATTCAAAAGCAAATGAATAGTGGATTCCGTTTTTATAAGCCCAATCCATTGAACTCCCAGAACTCACATCTGGAAAAAAAGAAAAACAATATATTTGGTTTAGGAAACAATTTGCTAATACATGGATCTACAACATTTGATGGGTGATCTGTTTCCCAATCTTCTGCAAAGGTAAGACGGGCAGCCTATAAATTTTATAAATAAATAAATAAAATAAAAGGCCCTCATGTAATGGGGTAACTGCACTGGAAAGAGCAGGGCTAATGGCTTCTTAATCAATTATGGTTTGTTGCACAGTCAGCTAGATCTTCAGACTGGATTTGGCCTTTTCATCCACCTATCACGTTCTTCCCGAGGACCTGGAATAGGCAGATGTGGATGTCTGAGGGTGTTAAATTATTAGTATTATTATGGTTCATTGCATAGTTAGCCAGATATTCAGGCTGGATTTAACATTTTTATTTACTTATCGAGGCCTTTCAAGGACCTGGGATAGGCAGATATTGATGTTTGATGATGTTAGAGGTATCATTACAGGAATGTAAGCTGTTCCAAATAAAAGCTGACTTTTGCAATTGATTGATAGTGAATTTGTCAATGCTTGAAGATATTCAAGTAGTATTCCAGTTGCTTTAGTATTGCACCCAAGGGGCCTATTCAGTGGTGGGATTCAAATATGTGAACAACCAGTTCTCTGTGTGGATGCCGCTTCTGGAAGTCCGTTCAGGGCCTGGGCAACGAAAAATTAGCTACCGGTTCTGCTGAACTGGTGTGAACTAGCTGAATCCCACCACTGGGCCTATTACTATTGGTACTAATTTGTTTTCTTTTGTCAGAGTCTGTAGGGCTTTGTATATTATCTTCTTTCTCTCCTATTCTGCTGTCTCCAGGTACTGCCATGTCCACTATCCAGACATTTTTGTCTTTCTTATTGACAATTGTTAAGTCTTGTTATGTGGCAGGTGTCTGTCAGTTTGAATTCCAAAGTCCCAGAGCACTTTAGCTGCTTATTATTTTAGGATTAGAAAAGTGTCTCACTCTCATCTTTAATTCCCCAACCCTCCAAAAACAGCATTTGTCTTGGGGCAATTTTTAGGGCTTGAAGACTGAAATGTGGGAATGGAATGAGAAGCTTTCCAGAGATCTCCATCTGGGGAAAAACAAAAATGCTCTGGCAAAATTTGGCACTGAATTGCAAGATTGCTAGACGGTAGCAAATGAGGCACTGAAAGTGTCATATGTGGCTTTCTCATCAGCATATTATCCTAAGGTTGTATTTAAGTTACATTTTTAAAAGAAAGATTTGAAAACCCCTAAATGTCCTCAACCCCAACAATATTTTAATTCCAACCCAATAAGTTTAATTATAAGTAGTCCTTGACTTACAACAGTTCATTTAGTGACCATTCAAAGTTACAACGGCACTGAAAAAAGTGACTTATGTCAGTTTTTCACACGACCACTGCAGCATCCCCATGTCATGTGATCAAAATTCAGTCTCTTGGCAAATGACTCATATTTATGATGGTTGCAGTGTCCTGGGATCATGTGATCCCCTTTTGCGACCTGACAATCAAAGTCAATGGGCAAGCCAGATTCACTTACCAACTGTGCTATTAAATTAACAACTGCAGTGATTCACTTAACAATTGTGGCAAGAAAGATCGTACAATGGGGCAAAACCCCATTAACAAATGTCTCACTTAGCAACAAGAATTCTGGGCTCAATTGTGGTCATAAACCGAGGAGTATTTGTAATCCTGCTCCTCACATACAGTTCTATAAGTATATAATATTGTTCAATATTAGGTAGCTACAGCAACACTTCAGATAAGATTCTGAACCAATGTCTATACTTAGTTTTTGACTAGCTGGCTGAAGGTCAGTTTTCAAATATTCATGACTGGGGCAAGGACAAAAAGAAATACAACTTTATTTCATTTAAATGTAAATATATTTTGATTATTTTCCAGTCATATATTTAATAATATAGTATTCCTACACATTTACAAATCTGCAGTTTAGTAACAACTTTCTATGTTGTTTCTATGTTTCTATAGATTGCAATCAAAGCTTTAAAAATATTTTTGAGTATTTTGAAGGCCTGGCCAAAAAAAAAGAAAAGCAAAAAGGAGCACTAATTTAAAAGAGAAGCGTTTGTGCACTAAATTGTGCAATCCAAATCATGTCTGTCTGGACTGTGAGGTAAATATATATGGGATTATGTTAGTTTTAATCATATCTTTTGCATAGAAATAGCAATGCTCATTTTGTGAATGGCAGGGGGAAAAAAATCTTCCCAAACATATTTAATATATGAGCTGCAATTTTATACTAATTACTTGCTTCATCTTCCCAGCATTAATCTGTACTCCTTGTTACATATTGGTACAAACTGCTTTTAGAAAAGCTAAAAGCACAACCACTACTCAGAGTTCAGGAGTAATTTATAATTGGTATTTACTTACTTACTTACTTACTTACTTACTTACTTACTTACTTACTTACTTAATTAATTAATTAATGTGCCCATCTCATCAGAGATGACTTTGGGCAGCTTACAAATATTAAAACTAGTACTATAGTATTATGCTCTTCATTCAATATAATTTTAGATTTTAAAACCTTTTCTCTGTTACAGTATCATCAACAGAGGTTATTTTTAAAAAATCCAATTTGTCAGACACTTACACAAAATTCTGGAAGCAGGACCATATCGATACCTTATTCCATAAACTGACTGCACGGCATTTACAGCATTAACAGCTGCAGATTCCTGGGAGATGACAAAGAAAAAGAAAAATCACCCCTTAAAGCATATTAATTATTATCTTCTTCATAATGAATGATACAGGACAAAGATTACCCATTTTTTTAGTTTTACTCTTCATAACCTATTACATATTGTGCCCCCTACCACTACCTTTGTTACCAAACATGAATCATTTTCATGAATAACCTTTCATAAAGTTATACCTTTCTGCTTATATGCATATCACTCATTATAAAGATCTGTGTATGAGAATATTATTAATTCAACACCAGCATTAACAGAAGTATTGGAGAGGACATCTCTCGCTCTACTGCCATGTATAAAGAAGAAAGAGAACCAGCTTTTCTATTCCCTCTATTAGATTATGTTAAGATGACTATCCCACACTGATTTGCCCAATAAGGGTCATTTGCCAAGGACATTCAATTGGTTTGGTTACAGGGGAAGCTGGCTACTTGTTTTAGGGTTCCAGCTCACTTTTAAATATTATCTCCTAACCAGATTTAACAAGAGTATCACTCCACCTATGAAAACAACAGATTTAGGGTGTTTAGCTCATGCAATAATTTGTTTTCAGAATACTGTGTACACCTCAGCAATCAATCAATCAATCAACCAACAGCCAGTTTGGTCTAGTGGTTAAGGCACGAGGCTAGAAACTGGGAGACTGTGAGTTCAAATCTCACCTTAGCCACGAAAGTCAGCTAAGTGACCGTAGCCAGTTAGCCAGTCACCCAACCTACCTCGCAGAATTGTCATTGTGGGGGAAATAGAGGAGGAAAGAGTATTAGGTGTGTTTGCCGCTTTGGTTTATTTGTAAAAATAATAAAGGCGGGATACAAACAAACATAAGGTATATTCCAAGATGCAGATCTTTCAATACACAGGTTTATTGCAAACAAACAATAAAGCATTTATAAATGAAATCCAGTGACTGCTATATATCAAATACAAACCCTGTTTGTAGTGAATTTCAGATACAAATGTTGCATTTATTTTCTCCTGTAAATGCAGTGCATTTGGTTTGAAGCTCCTCTTTAGATTATAGAGATGCTTTCTACCTGTCCCTTGTTACTATAATATTTTTCAGGCTGCTTATTTCTGCATTTTCTGAACTAGCTTTTATATGTCAGTTTTGATTATTGGTATGTACATTATTTTACTAGAGTTTAATGTGTTTTCAATGGAATATATTTAAAAATGAAAAAATAAATTGTTCAAAAGCAAATGACTTGCAGAGAAATATGTTACAGAATTTACCTTTCTATTTTATTTTATTTTATTTTATTTATATATCCAATTTATATAGCTGCCCAACTCAAGAAAAGTTATTCTGGGCAGCATACAACAACGTGAAATAGTTAAAATTATAAGCTGCTGGATAATTCAGAATGGGAATTTGTATGTCATGATGCTCTAATTATACAAGATATGTTACTTAAAAGAATAAATATTGTGAAAATAGGTATACTGGCTTTTATATAAAAAATCACTAGAAATATACAAAGATTGTACAAGTGCAAAAGGGTGATTTACTTTGTAACTGGTTGTACCACTCATTAAACAATCTTCTATAAGTATTGATTTGAGATGATGTTTACATTTGCTTCATTTTAAAAACTAAAAAATATTGCATCATATGCTAAAATTAATTAGAACCAATATCATTAATATTTCATAATATTCATTTTTATAAGCTTTGAACACTTATTTCAATCTGAACTCCTGTCAAAAAGATTCTTAATTCTGTTCATTTTAGAGGCATTTATATATCTGTTTTAAGATAGTAACTTTATATGCATATTATACTCCATTTAATGTTCATACATTGTAATGTGAAGGCTCATAATTTTGAAATATGCTGACAAAAGCATGTAAAATATAAATCATAACATTTACTATTCATGATAACCAATTAATTTTATATAACTTTTCCTCCTAAATCACTCAGTATGTAGCACTGTTACACTGTAATTACTGTTATGAAGTAATTGTTAAGATTGTTCTTTTGTTACTGTTTTTAGAAGCAGAATTATTTTTCCTACATTTGAATCACTGGGTAATCCTAGTGTTAAAAAATCTTTTCCTAATGTTCATAGCAATGTGACAGCGAAAGAATGGATACAAGATGTAATTGGGTAAATACACATAATTAGGGTAAATACATACTTTGTTACAATATTCTGTTGGGTAAGCTTCATTGGCTCAATTGCTACACAAATAACCCAAATGGCATGGTTTGGAAACTTGAGGATTATTTGCATATGTCATATTAAGAAAAATCAAATGCTATACAATTTCTTAGTTAAATAAGTAAAACCAATCTAGTATCCAATCACAACACATTTGTGCAATCCCCAATTATTCTAATGGGCTGATACAGTTTCTAACTCAAAAAGATTTCCCAGCTGCCCAACTATTATCTTAAAATGCAGTCCCTCACATCTGCTCTGAAAAATGTTTCATTGAATTCAGTTCATATACCCAAAGATCAATGAATGAAAAACTGCAGCAATAACCTGTAACTATAGCAACTATACATTACTACCCTATTTCTCATATCTGCTTTCCCCTGCTCTATTTCCTTCTTAGTAAATTATAAACTCAGGACAGAGGTATGGCTTCTTAAATTTTATAAAGTAAAAATGCTGATGTAGCTATATAAACAATTAAGGGGACTAAAATTCTAGATATAATGGGAAGTGAAATAGCACATGATTTTTTTTTTTTTTTTTTACTAACTGTGACTATGCTGCAGGGAAACACTTTTTTTCTCAAGAACAGATATATTCTAGGCTTCTAAATGGAGATTTGCCTGCAGTTCCACATCTGTGGGATGAGAAGTGCAGTAAAAATTACTGACCTAAATGCAAAATTCAGTTTTAATTTGGATCCATTCCTTCAGTGGTTATATGCATATGTTACTGATTGATGAGCTGAGCTGAAAAGAGCTCAGCAGTAGTTCTGAATCTCAGGTCTTTGTAAAGGAGAGTTGAGAGCTATGCAGCTTTGGGCTTCACAGTGTGATACTGTTATTGTATAGCCAAAACAAAAACTTGTTTTTCAGTTTTGACTTCCAAAGTTTTAATTTGGGGAAGCTGCTTTTTGTGTTATATTTAACAAAGAGAATAACTTTTTAATGTTGCATGGCCTCAGAAATACCATTGCTGCTGATTCTTTGCCAGAGTCTATCTCAAATGATACAGTACATATAAATTGGCAACAAGCTCCAATGCCATCCTTTTGTTAAATTGCAGTACTTAGAATGACTTCACATATTGGGCTAAGTCATGGTTTATTTTAACCATAGTTTGCTGAATTGGCTTACAATCACAATGACTGCATTGGTATGGCACATTAAAGCTCAAACCAAACATGCTACATAATAAAGTAGTACACTGTGAAATAGGTCAGTGTAACTTTATATTACATGACTGTAGCAATTGAATGAAAACTTCCAAATAACTAAAAATTGAAATAAACAACGAAAGGATATGTCTGCACTAGATAACATGTATACCGAGAGTTGTATATCCCTTTCTCCAGTTCCAAACACCTAAATAATTTAACACATTAATTCAGAGAGTGACTGGCAGCACAAGTCTGTATTGTAAGCTGGACAGAAGCCTGTTTGTTTTCATCTCACAAATTATTAAAGAATCCTCTCCTTGCTAGATGGTAATGTCCATGGAAAAGCTTTCATCCCCTGGCCAACATCAACATAAGATAAATCTGAGGAACTTGTGAAATTGGTCCCAAAGGAAGAAAAATTCTTTATGATCTTGCTTTGCTGTTCAAAGCAGGTCACTGCATATATAAGTTGAAACTGTATTTTGTTGAGTTGCCTGTACAAATGCATTGTCAGTTAGGGATTTCCTATTGGTGCAAATGTTCTCAATATTTGATTGTCACTTTTCACTACCGTGTTTCCTTCTGTCTGCCCAAAGGCTTAGAGTAACAAGCTCCTGTGACTTTTTAATGTTTTTAATGTTTGAACTTTGCTTTCCTGCTGTAGGCTGTATATTCATAGTGATGTACTGTTTAGCTCCTGGAGAGTAATACATTTAGAAAATGTTGGTATTTAAGGATTGCATTGGTTTGCACATTGTTCCGATGACATCCAGCTCTGGAAAAGGAATTTTCTGTTGATTTTGCAAAGAAGGTGAAAACAATTGCTTCTTCCAATTTCACAATTGAAAAGGAGGTCAAAGGGACATAGTAGCTATGAGTAAATTCTCATAATATGTGCTTTTTCTCCATCAGGAAAGAGTCAGAAATATGAAAAATGCAATTCTGAACATCTGCTGAATTTTGTTTGTAAACCGCTGGTGAAATATCCAGATCTTCAGTGCTTTGCAAAAGGCTTAACGAGTTAGAATATGAATAGACTGTATGCTTGAAATATCATGCAAAATGTGAATGCAGTAATGGAAATTTTACTAAACCGTATATTGGATTATTGCAATGTGCTCTACATGGACTGCCTTTGAAGACCATTTGAAAGCTGCAGCTGATTCAGAGTGTAGTAGCACAGGCAGTTATGAATGAACCTCAGTATACTCCTGTTACACTTCTGGTCCATAAGCTGCACCAGTTCCTGAAGTGCTTCCAATTGGAATTCAAGATGCTTGTTTTCACCTATAAAGCCCTTCAAAGCCTGGGGCCAGGTTATTGCAGGACTGCTTCTTCCTGGCTATTTCTATCTGTCCCACTAGATCTGACAAGAGGCACATGCTCCAGGTCCCTTCAAATAAAGAATGACAATTTATGGGATCTATGTAGCTTGCCTTTTCCAGGCTGGACTACTGTACCCTCCAAGATTAGATTGGCCCTGACCCATTAAGCCTTTTGCAAAGCACCGAAGATCTGGATGTATTCCAGGACCTAGAGATTGGAAGTTTCAATGGCCTACTGAGAAATTTTTGTTAATCATATCGTCTGGGATCACTAACCACTGTAGGCATTTACTTTTTGTTGAATTGTTTTTCTTTTTGTTTAGGTTTTTTTTATAGTTTTAACATCTTGTTAGCCATCCAGAGTCACATTAGTAAAGTGACTTGCCACTTAAATCAATAAATAAAATGCTTCCAAAATTTATTTAACTATCTTTGTATATGTCAACTGTAATATGTTTCTTATTGAAAAGGCTTGTTCTCTTCTTGGAAGAATCATTAATCAAGTTATGGTAATATGTTTCAATGTCCAGAATAACTTTGTACATTAAAAATAAATATGAAGTAGAATTCAGTTCTAACTGAAAACCAGTGCTGTTTAGTACATTAATTTTTACCTCATTCAAAATCAGCATTTCTTTAATGTATAGAATCTACATTTTAATTTATATGGATATCAGAGTGTCAGTATTTATTCTATTTACTGTATAGAATTTGTCAGTGATTTAAGCTGTGTTGACCATGATTCCTAATGTATATTCTTAGGTTAAACCTTAATCGTGACTCCTAGTGTTGAATGATATATGGAAAAATTATCTCCATGCCCATGTAGATTCCTTATTTGTTTATTTCTATATTATTATTTGTATTTTATCTTTTGCTTCTTTTTTACATATATTTTATTACTCTTTAAAAAAGGAAAGAATCAAAATCAGTGATGTGAAAAATTTGAACTTCCAGGGTATTAATTGTGCAGTTTTGAGCATTACAAGGAATACCATTTCATCCTGGAAATGTAGATAGGATGACTGATGTGATCTGTATTCTACATATATGTGTATGTTTGTATATTTGTGTGAATATACTGTGTATGTGTGTGTTTATTAATAATACGAATGAAATAATACTAATTTGCCAGATTATATCTGGCAAATCTTTTATACAGCCCAATAGACATCTGTATGGTATGCATAATGAACACATATGAACCATAACATATTGGCCATTATAAAGAATAAAATTCCTCTTTCTTCTTCCCTTTACTCCTCTCAATGTAATCTGGCAGATTTACAATGAATGTATTTACATATCATGTTACACCATTATTTTTAAGTAAGTCACAATAAGCTATATACAATAAACTGGAGCTAAAACCACAGTTTACCAACCATGATACAGTAATTGGATTGTAGTCTTGTATTACAACTAAAATCAATTCAATCATATACAGCATTGACATAAAGCAATATGTGAACTAACCATTATATGTCAATGGCATTGTTAAAATATATTCATTTGTCCTGTCTACCTGATTTGATTTTCAAAGCAACTATCCCTTCAATCATTATAGAATGTATTTGTTGAAAAAAAATTAGTAACTAATACAGTCATTTTAAAAAACTATAGTTTTCGATATTTTTGGCTCAGCTAAAAATAGCTGTGTTTCTCCTCCCCTCCCCACCAACTCTGTTCCCTTACTTTGGATACGACAACATAAATTTGAATTCCTATGAGGTTTCTAATTATTCACTGGCAAAGAAGGAGGGAGACTCAGAAGCACATTCTCTTCACTAAATTAAAAAGCATAATTGATATGCAAACATGCAGAACTCTTCAAATTCTTTACTTACCAAACAACTAAAATTTGGAATAGCTGCATACTTGTAAGAGTATGGATATAATAGCATTTGGGCATATGCATGAAAGGACAAATAGGCTTTTATTTGAGTCCGGTGTTTGCGAAGAAAATGAGCAACAGCCTTCACTTCTGGTTCAGATTCAGGGAATGGACCACAGTATGTATCATCACAGGGATGAAGGGAAGCACCTTCATCTATATGTTAGAAGAAAAGAAGTGATGATGATTCCCACAAAGTTAAACCTAACAAAAACATGGTCACAGGGCACACATATGGTACCAGAATGAGGTTCTGAACATATTAAGGAATTAAAATAATCCAGCTTTGACCAATGGCAATGGACCTAATCCCAACAGTACAGAAAATATTTTGATTCCAAGGTGGCCAATTTGGATGATGATGATGACGACGACTGGATGAGGTAGAATAATGATTTCATGGGAATAGAGAAGGTTTTAATCTTTCCTTGTCTGAGATTTAAAAGGCTTTTAAAGGTGAATTTGTTGCAGCAGAGCTCAAAACATTTATTTTTCTTATTTTCCTAGCAAAAATAGTGGAAAGATATAGTCTTCTTACTTAGTATATTGCATAATTCCATTGATGCAATTATGGGAGGGTTCAGGAAGCATAAAAAGATACTCCAAGATTACATAAGTTGTCTACCATTGTTCTAATTGGACAAAGTGGACTGGCATAGTTCAAATATTAAAACTGACTTGCATATAATTTTTTTTAGCAGAAGAAAGGTATGCTATATGAGTCAAAAATTATTTTCTCAGTGGGCCAAGACATAATTTAAACTGTTATTGTTTAACATTTTGATTACAGCTTTAGCACTCATGTAAATTAAAAGTAGAAGGGGATGGACCTTTTATTTGAACCAATATGATTCTTTTTCTGAATGATTTGGTGATGGGAAAAAATGTAATCTAGTTTCTGATCAGCAATTTAGGAATATCCTTAACCATAATTAGTAACAGATTTGCTTCACATGAGAAATACACATCATAATAGTACACCAGAAACTTTTCTTGTGTTTTATTTTGATAGACTGTTAAACATTCTTGTCAAAATATTCCTGACATAATGAATGTCTTCAGTATTAAAAGAATGAGATGAAACACTCCACAATTTACCTAAAAAATGGAAGTATCATGTAACTATTATTACAAAGTTTGCTTGATCCTTATTTTTTCAGCTAAGAAGCATTTACTATTAAAAGAAACAGTAGAAACTTCAGTAACTTGTAACTAAAGATTTAGATTTGTTGGCCCATATGTACAGTATTAATCACAAAAAAAGGCTTCATTCAGGAATAAGGAAACTCTGACCTCTAAATTTTACTGTCTACAGCAGTTCTAACCAACAGAATAAATGGAGGAATAGTTTTCCTTTCCTGATTAGAAAAAAAATGGAGATTTGGAAGTTTGTCAAGCCTGTGATATTTTGTTAATTTGTTCCTAATTGGTTTGTCCTTGGTTGCCATTATATATTTTTACTTTGTATTTTGAATTTGTATTCTATGTACTCTAGACAGAAAAAGAAAGTAAACAGAACTGACAGAAAAATAATGCCTTAAAAATTAAAAAAACAAAAAGCAAAACAAAATAAAAGGAACATCTGGGTTTTGAGTCCTTTATTTCTCCAGAAATGGATTCTCATTTCTGTTTCTGTGTTGTGCTAAAATGTCATTGTCTCATACTCTTATTTGTCTGTGCAAATTAGGAATTGTAATTAATTTGAGCTTGGAACTTACTTCAGGCTGTGTTCTGGAATTATTTATTATTAATTTGGAAATCTCCATCTCTTTATCTGGATCCATCTTCTTCCACATGAACCTGTTTGTTAAGCTCTTTCTTGGAGCTTATGTATAGGTCTGCTAAGAGGATACTCAAGAATGAATGATTTTGAATGATTTTCAAAATCATATTTCTCTAGTGCAGGGGTGTCAAACTGCCGGCCCACGGGCCAGATGCGTCATGCGGAAGCCGTGTCCACCCCATCTCTGGCAAGAGGAAAAATGTCACGATATGTCACGACACGTCATGTGATGCGGCGAGTTTGACACCCCTGCTCTAGTGTTTTCATTACTATATTTTACAAGCTAGCAAAAGTCCATCTTGTTTTTAAGATTCAATCATTGGTTTCTCCCTGACAATTAGAATTATTTTTAACTATTTTTATTTTTAGCATTTAGTATTCTTATTATTCTTTTATTTATTTTAGCTGTTTTGAAGACTCAATAATTAGGTGGGATTTGAATAAATATTTGTAAACAGGACAAAGTTTGGATGTTTATTTGTATTGGGAAATCAGGATGGTCATATAACAGTGTGATCCAAAGTCAAACAAGGTTCCAATGCCAGAACTAAGAGACAAAGAGGGACTCTATAGTCAAAAGTAAAAAGAGGGATTTAATCCTGACTTAATTCCAACAATATCATCAGAGTGACAGTTACATATTTACTGTATATTTACCTGTACTATATACACATTGTTAATTTAATTGGCCAATGAGAAAAGAAATTCATATTATTTCTAGTCTTACCACACCATTTTACTTTCCAGTTACGATTAGCATCTACTCCATGGCAGTGGAACTTTGAATTCTTTGATCTTGTTTTCCTCCAAAATCGATCCTAGGCATAGATTTTTAAATATGAAAATACAACATATATACAAATGAAACACTATGATATGCTTGTAACAAATCTTTTTACAGAGAGTGAGGTTAAATATTTAAGCTTTTTCCCCCCCAACACACTTCTTGAATATTAATATTCTTATATTTTTCATTAATACCCTGTGGAAATAATTCTTACCTGGGTCCAGCTAAAATGATATCCATCCACATTAAAAATAGGCATGATAAAGAAATACAATTGATTTAGCATTCTTCTCATGGCTGGGTCATTTTGATATGTCTGAAGTGCCTGGTACATAAAAATAGTTGAAATAATACGTGCAGTTCAGAGATTTTGTAATGTGATTTTTCAGAAATCCTAGACCACTTTTAATTTAATAAAACAACTGTCAATGAAAGCTTAGACAACAATCAATTTATTAGTCTCCTATTTCCCAAAAGATTCCCGGTTCGCTCCCACCCAGCCCACACCGGCCCATTAGGGAGCCTACTCTTTATAAAAAAAAAAAAAAGGAGGAAAAGAAGAAGATCAAGGGTTGTTGTGGCCATTGCCAACATACAACAAGGCAAACAAGGGAAAGCGCAAGGTGCATGCACCACTGGACACTAGCAAAGACACTGACCTGTGGGAGGAGGCGCACTACAGTTTCTGACCCTTAAGGTCGCATTCTTGATTGCCGTTACCTCGGCAAGACGTATTTCAGAGATAGCAGCACTATCAGTTAGGGAGGATCTGTGCACCTTCCACCCGGAAAGGGTGGTATTACTCCTGGACCCCTCGTTCGTCCCAAAGGTCAACTCCCTATTCCACAGAAAGCAGGAGGTGGTGTTGCCAGATTTTTGCCCTCATCCTTCACATGAATTGGAACTCAAATGGCACACTTTAGATGTTCGCAGGGCCTTAAGACAATACATAAGGCGAACAGTGCCTTTCCGCAAATCTGAGGCCCTGTTTGTGGCGTTCCAGTCACAATCCAAGGGACGAAAGGTCACAGCGTCCACAATAGGCAGATGGATCAGGAATTGCATTGCAGAGGCATACAGGGCGCAATCCCTAGCAGTTCCTAGACAGATCACTGCCCATTCCACACGCAGCGCTGCAACATCAGCAGCGTGGGCAACTCAGGCTCCAATAGAGGAGATATGTAGGGCGGCGACGTGGGCATCGCCATCACCCTTTATAAGACACTACAAATTAGACAAATTTGCATCAGCAGAGGCCTCCTTCGGCAGAAGGATCCTCCAACGCGTAGTGTCAGAAGGTGGGACACAGGCCCAGACAGCTTCCCACCCACAGGGACAGTGAGGCTTTGGTAAGTCCCATTGGTGGATTCCCCATTCATCATACCGGAGAAGGGGCATTGTCTTACCTGAACGCCTTTTCTCAGTATGATGATGGAGAATCCACTCCCACCCTTAGGGCCAGTCAGGTCCTGTGTGGGAAAGAGTCAAAATAATCCATTGGAATCATAGCCAAGAGCTTCGCCTCAGTCGAGACTGGGAGGAGGACCCAGGAGGAGGGGCGTGGCGATTTGGCTGACTTAGTCTACACGGGCAGAAGACGAGCATAACCCATTGGTGGATTCTCCATCATCATACTGAGAAAAGGCGTTCAGGTAAGACAACGCCCCTTTTGTAATGTGATTTTTCAGAGATCCTAGACCACTTTTAATTTAATAAAACAACTGTCAATGAAAGCTTAGACAACAATCAATTTATTAGTCTCCTATTTCCCAAAAGAATATTTGTCCTTACGGTTCTTATTGCCTGAAAAGATTACTACTAAGCTTCTGACACTAGCTAACCTCCTTCCTTGGGTGCCAGTGAGCGACCAAAATTAAACACACCCAGTCACTTTCCCTCGCTAAAGGACAGGTTAAAGAGACAGGACTCCATGATTCTTCTAAATAACAGCAGAGAAGGTGCATTTCCAGGGTCCTGAGAGCTAACATTATTTATTTGAAGAAACCCGGAGCACACCAGTCCTGCGGGATCAAATTGGCCATCTAGTTTTTTTAAATTCTAACTTTTCTAAAAACGCATATTCGTTTTCATTATTATGAAAATCTTTAATAAAATTACTATTAAGAAAATGGAATATTGGTTGGCAGCTGTAGGAAAGAGACTGGCAGAGCCAGAGGGAGGACTCCAAAATGATGGCTCATTTAAGTCTTCCCCCTGGCTCTGCCAGTCTCTCTCTTTCTCCTAAAGCAGCTTGGCCAGTGAGAAAAGAAAGAAGCTGGCAGTTTCATCAATGAGAAAATTGCTCACTTGCCTAGGGGCATCTCAAGCCTCAAAACTGAACTGAGAGAAGGAAGAAGCAGGCTGGATTCAGACAGGCTAGGTTGGAGGAGTTGTAGTCCAGGACAAGGAACTGAGCAGCCAAGAAGACAGCAAGAGAAATTGCCACACAAACTTTTTGCAGTCAGAGTTGTTGTTGGGCATTTTGCAAAGTAGAAGCAGAATCAGTTTGAGTCAAATAGCAGGGAGCTTTTGAAATCTCATACACATTTAACGAGACTGTATAGTCTTGCATACAAACTGAATAAGCCTTTCTTGAAGACATGGGGAGAGTCATCTCACAGTTCAATAGCTTGCTGTGGTTTAAAGTTATTTATGTGTCCATGAGATATTGTCTTAGTATTTCTCTAATGCAAGTAATGAAATTTTTGGATTTTTCTTTATTGTGGTGCCCCAGGATGGAAGGAGGAAATAGCTCCTTAGAAAACCCATCCCCCCCACACACACACATCCGATTGGAGATAGAGCAGCAAATGTATTTAAAGTGAATGGTACTGACAGAATGACACTTGGAACCTCTGGAGGAATGTAATAGTACGTGGAAATGACTTTGAAAGACAAGAGAGAGAACTGCAGGCTGGACAACTGGCATGTAAAAGATATTTTAGTCCTCAGAAGAAAGGAGGATGTGGGAAACATTTCAGAAGGGACCCTCCCTAGTTTTCTGGAGAGTAAAAGGAAAGGTAAGAAATATTTTCAGTTTTGCACTATAATCTTAACATAAGCTTATAATAATGATATAGTTAGTACTCCTGATTGTAATTCTTGCTTGGATGATCTCACAGGGCTAACAGGGATCCAGTTTCTTGAACTCTTAAAAAAACAGCTACATTGCTTTATAAAATTATAACTGGGAAGGGAGAGATATGTTATTATCTCGGAGACCGAGAAGGCTGTTTCCAGCTCCCTTCCTCTTAACTTCTGAATAGAATAGAATAGAATAGAATAGAATAGAATAGAATAGAATAGAATAGAATAGAATAGAATAGGAAGGGACTTTGGAGGTCTTCTAGTCCAGCCCTCTGCTCAAGCAGGAGAACCTATAACCTCTTAGACAAGTGATTGTCTAGCCTCTTTTTAAAAATATCCAGTGATGGAGCACCCACGATTTCTGGGGGCAAGCTATTCCACTGGTTAATTGTCCTCACTGTCTGGAAGTTTCTCCTTAATTCCAGGTTGCTTCTCTCTTTGATCAGTTTCCAACCATTGTTTCTTGTCCTGCCCTCTGGTGCTTTGATGAATAACATGACCCCCTCTTCTTTGTGGCAGCTCCTCAAATACTGGAATACTGCTATCATATCTCCCCTATTTCTTCTTTTCTTTAGACTAGCCAAACCCAAGTCCTGCAGCCGTTCTTCGTATGTTTTAGTCTCCAGGCCTTTGATCATCTTAGTTGCTCTTCTCTGATTTTTTCCCCCAAACTCTCACATCTTTTTTGTTGGCTGCAGTATTCCAGGTGTGGTCTTACTAGGGTTTTATAAAGCGGTACTAATACCTCGTATGATCTTGATTCTATGCCTCTGTTTATACAACCCAGGATTGTATTAGCTTTTTTGGCTGCTGCTGCACACTGCTGGTTCATGGTTAAGTGATCGTCCACTAGGAATCCAAGGTCCCTCTCACAGTTACTGTTTTTAAGCCAGGTCTTGCCCAATCTGTATTTGTACCTTTGATTTTTCCTACCTAAATGTAAAACTTTGCTTTTCTCCACATTGAAACTCATTTTGTTGGAAGGATATCTAAAGCAAAGGCAAGAGTTGAGACAACAGGGGATTGCTTTGGAATGGTGGTCTTACCTTCAGATACAAGCAAGATACGTGAAAGACAAGAAAGAATGGGGAATTAATAGACAAGATACGGGGCTTGATAAAATATTATTAGGCCCGGAGAAAAAACAAATCAAAAAAATATATAAATATATGTTAGAATATAAATTATTTGAAGAACAAGTTAAAGAAACAATGGTTACCTGGGCAATAGATTTGGGGCACGCTATAAACATGGACCAATGGCAGCAAATCTGGGAACGTAATTGCAAAATTAAATTGGCAACAACTTATAAGGAAAATCTCTATAAGATGCTCTTTAGATGGCACCTGCCACCGGCTAGGCTCGCAAAAATGTATAGTGGCTACTCACCACTTTGTTGGAAGTGTAAAAGGGAAAAGGGTACTTTTTTCCATGTTTGGTGGGCTTGCAAAGAGGTACAGGTTTATTGGCAGAGGGTTTGGAATTGGATAACAGAAATGACGGGTGAAAAAACTCAATATAAACCAGAGATGCTACTACTTGGCCTATTAGAAAAAAATATAAACAAAGATGATATATACTTAATTATTCATGTAATAACGGCGGCAAGAATTTTGTTTGCCCAAAATTGGAAAACAAATGAAGTGCCTAGTGGAGATGCGTTAATAAGGAAAATTTTGTATTGTGCAGAATTGGATAAGATGACGAAAGAATTAAAAAATCAGGAGGAAACAGAATACTACTTAAGCTGGAATAAATTTTACAAATGGAAGGAAAAAAAAGAAGGAAGGTCATTAGAAGGGATATAAATAGAGGAAGAATATCTGAAATGTATAAAGTATGTGTATAATAAGGAATGTTTAGACAAAGATGTATGTCAAAGATGATACACTATGTTCAATGTTTTTTAATCTTTTTTTTTTGTATTCAATAAAAATTATTTAAAAAAAAAAAAAAAAGAAACTCATTTTGTTGGATAGGGCCCATTGTTCAAGTTTGTCAAGATCTTTTTGGATCCTGAGTTTGTCTTCTGGAGTGTTGGCTATGCCTGCCAGTTTGGTGTCATCTGCAAATTTGATCGAGTTCCCCTTCAATTCCCTCATCTAAGTCATTGATGAAGATATTGAAGAGTACTGGGCCTAAGACAGAACCTTGTGGTACCCCACTGCTTACTTCTCTCCATGTGGATGCAGAAGGGATTCTCAATCTGCCCATTTATCCAGCACAGACTGGACAAACAGCATTCCCAAAGGGAATGAGGATCTAAGCCATAAAGAATCATTGCTAAAGAATAATAACCAGCGCTTTCACTTGGATCTGGACCAATGGACTTCCAGCAAAGTAGGTATTCCTCTGCTGTATTTGTGTTCATGAGATCTATCTATCTATCTATCTATCTATCTATCTATCTATCTATCTATCTATCTATCTATCTATCTATCTATCTATCTATCTATCTATCTATCTATCTATCTATCTATCTATCTATCTATCTATCTATCTATCTATCTATCTATCTATCTATCAACCAACTACATTTATATGGCTGCCCATCTCACAAAAACTGACTCTGGGCAGCATTAGCAAGCGTATTTCAAAAGACTAAATTGGTGAAGGTACTTTCTGAACTTTCCATAATTTTATGGTAATGGCAGTTATCAAATATTGCACTCTTGCAGAAGCTGACACTGCAGCATTATTTATCCAATGAAAAGCAGGAATGAACTATTTTTAAGCAGGAAAATTTTTCAGTTTTATTCTTTTAGTTTGCTAAAAGAACAGTACTTGCCTTGAAGCCAACAAATCACTTATCTTGACAGAAAATAATGTAATTTAATGTACTTATTAGTTACAGTATCTGGGCTCATTATTCTAGACATCCAATTAGTATCTTACACAAACTCCAAGTTTCATTTAAGTAAGCTATAATTTAAAGGCACTGCAAGCATCTGTAGTTATGCAGATAAACATGACTAGCATGCCTCCTTGTGGTGATGATAATAATGTACTGCACCCTGATTTGGAAGAAAATGCATAATAAATTAACATGCTACAGGTATATAATGTGTCTATATCAAGAAAATCGAGATATGTATTGCTCTGCCTTTCTCTATTGTTTACTACTATGAAATAATGATCACCAGTCAATAGACATGTGTACCTCCATTTCCTTTATACAAAACTAAACACCTGAAAAGGACTAGAAAGTGAACAACAACCCCCACCTTCCTTGGCAGGAACTTTGGTACATAAGTCAAAGGATAAGAAGATCTAAATTACTAACTAATTAAAATAAAAAAACAAACTATAAAATGTATTGTATATGGAAATACAATGAATCCAGGTAAAGCAGGTAAACGAGCTATGTGAGACCTATACTTTCTTCAGAGAGTACTTTTTCTTAAGTGTTTGAGATTTTTTTTAGGCCATAATCAAGTATTTTCCAAATAAAATATTATTGGGCTATATATTCTCCATGTCTAATATATTTACATCTTTGTAAAATTCTTGAAATCTTGATAATTGAGAGTAGACAATAATATTGAACTGTGCAATATCAATATGCTTTTCTTAATTCTCAACAGCTTTTATCTTTCCAAATGCAAGACATATTAAAAATAAACATAGGCAATTCTCAAGTAACAGAATTCTTCTAAATAAAAAATAATTATAAGAAAAAAACAAAAGACACATCTTAATCCCAATTGCTCCTAATCTTTCAAAACATATTTATATCATACAATATACCTTGCAGTTTCTCATTTATATTATAATACTTTCTAGGATTTCCTAACATCAAAAATAGTTCTATCCTGTAGGCAAGACCCTGTATCACATCTCTTCATTTTGGTAAAAATATAGGATATAAATATAGTAAATGAAGTCCTTAATAAAGAAAGATATTTATGCTGCTGCAATCTCTGCACTGTCCAATCCAATCCAAGCAACTGGGCAAAGAAAACCAAGCTCATAAATTTATTTGACTGAAGTTGGGAACTCATTTCGTCAGTTCAATATTCTTAATAGTTTATTTTTATACTCTTTATTATATTTATTCTCTGTGAATTTGTCAACAATATAGGCAAATTTGAGATTTATAGATAATTGTCATTAAGACAGGGAAACTATAATCTTATTAGCAAAGACTCTTTAAGTTCAGGAGTATCATGGTGCTAACAATATTTTCACCAACTGTAAGGTTGAAATATCACAGATGTATGTACCTAAAGCCTAGTTAAATATCGTAACAATTCATCTCTGCTTTGATAACATACTTTGTATAATAGAATCTTTTCTGATTTGAAAATATGTTAATTTAAAAAAAATATCCTTACTTCTTTCACAAACCACTGGCAAAAAGCTGGACTGATCCATTCTCTTGCATGGATTCCACAGTCTATCCACACAGCTTTCTTATAAACCCTTGTTCTTTTGCCTAGCTGCAATTGTAAAAATACATACATGAGAAAAAGAAAACTATGGATGGATGGAAAAAAAATGAAACATATTCTGCCAATGACAGGTGGCAAATTAGTGAAATGTTCCCCTTTTTAATGGATACTAAACAGAATGTGGAAATACTATAGTAAAAGAAGTAGGTCTCCTTTAGCTTAATGTAGTTTCCTATATCTTTGGTTTCTGAGTTTATTATCTTACAAAAATATGTACTTTCATTTCACAATAGTTTCAAGAGAACAACATACTATATTACTAACCTATATTTGACCTGTATTTTTTGTATATTTTTTCTCTTTCTTGTTAAGTGGAGAGATTGCTTGAGAAAGCTCTCTCTCCTCAGCAGCTTTTCTCTGTGGTGCCTCCCTAATAAGCACTAATCGGAAGCTAACAGGTTCCATTCCATGACCTTAATAAATACATTAGTTACTCTAGCCTGGCTCAGGCTGCTGACAAATTTCTACTTTGACCTTAGTAAGTTACTAACTGACAGCTTTCCCCCTCCAGATTTGGAGAAGCATGCACATAGCATCAGAAATACCTGGTACAGTCAGCATCTGCCTTACAGGTGGTAAAGATCAGCTGGGAAGGCAGAGCAAGTAGAACACAGGGCGGTGGAGACTTTTGGGTTTTGCACTTGTAGTGCTGGGATGGCTAGCTATGGCACAGCCATTGAGGTAGAACTTGGCGGATCTAATGGCCTTAGGACCAAAGTGACCGATGAGGAGTATCACTGTGTAGGATAGTTGAAAGAGCAGAGATGGGGAGGGGATAGGTGGGTGACGGGAGTTCAAAATGAGGCAGTCTCTCTGAGGCTCAAGGCTAGAAGGGACCAAGCTGGGAATGGTTTGGATCGAGATGGGCCCTTGCCTAATGAACAGTGGAATTCTGTTAACAACATCAATGGTGGACTGCTGGGGATTGCCGTTGCTAAGTAATAATTCCTGACCATTAGAACAATTAATCAATGGAACAACCTGTCTCCAGAAATTGTGAATGCTGCAACACTGGAAGTTTTTAAGAAGAGATTGTACAACCATTTGTCTGAAATGGTATAGGGCAGGGGTCTGCAGCCTGTGGGCCACCAGACCGCAGGAGTGACTGGCCAGTGCACACGTGTGTGTGCGTGCACTCACCCCTTACTTGCGTGAGCGCTGCCCTGAGCTTTGTGCGGGCGCTAGTGCCATCCCGAGTATCGCATGGGCGCTACCAGCTCTGTTTGTGGCGCACGGGCACTAGTGCTAACCGAGCGTCACGTGGGTGCTAGTGGCCCCGTTTGTATCGTGTGGGGCTAGCGCCGTCCCATGAGTTGCGTGGGTGCTAACGGCTCCATTTGTGGCACGTCGGCTCTAGTGGTCCCATTTGTATTGTGCAGGCGCTAGCACTGCCTCGAGCATTGCATGGGCGCTAGCAGCCATTTGTGGTATGCGCGTGCTTGCGGCCCTGTTTGCAGCACTTGCAGGCTTGTGGCCCCGTTTGTGCATTCGTGCATGAATGTGCCTGCCCCTCCGTTGATATAGAATGGTTGGGGACCTCTGGTATAGGGTTTCCTGCCTGAGCAGGGGGTTGGACTAGAAGACCTCCAAGATCCCTTCGAACTCTGTTATTCTGTAGTATCTCCTTTGAACAGCAGACTGTATGAATCATAACAATCTGCAGAAGCAGTATGCCTACCAGAGCAATAGACTGGGATTTGTTCTTTGAATAGAACCTCTTGATCTCTTAGGATCAGATCTGTAAGGTCATTTCCAAGTCTATAATTTTTATTTTCAAGCAAAGCAAGAGATTTTTCTATGCGAACCATTGTTTATAAGTAAAAATAATATGAATCTGTGTTTTTATATGTGTATATGTAATGGGAATTGCTATGTTTTGGGCAGAGCACCACAGTTGGCCTTTAAGTTACCTACTGTGGTTACATACTGGAAAATACTGAAATAAGCAAAAATTTGATGGGTGTAAAAGTTAGACGAGTCTAAGTGGAGTTAATATGAATTCTTTGTGCATTTAACAATTTTTCTTTTTAATACATTAAAAATAAAAAAGCTATTGGCAAATTTTGGTAGATTTCTGTGATATCCACTCAAAGTTTTCAGGGATTGTAAGTGACCCTCTTGGGCCTCAGCTTGTGACTTCAGATATAGGGCAGATATACAGGATTATATTTTGCTTCCATAAGTAAGTATTTCCTTATTCATTTATCTTGATACCACCTAATTGCACCAATAATGTTTTGTCAAAAATTACCTTTAGCACAAAAAGTGGTCTTCCCTCATATGACTTGCCAACAGAAAACATGTAAATGAGATCAGAGTGAGTTTTATTCAAATAATACATCCAACTTTGAATCTGAAAAAAAAAGAAAAAGATACATAAATATATATCATTTTGTCATTGAATAAAATAAATATAACTATATACAGTAAGTATAACAGAAAATAAAAGTTCTAGTTTTCTCTCTCTTATTAGGTTTTCCAATTTATAAATTTTAAAATCTTATATCAAAGATTAATTTTTGTTAAACAAGCAAAGAAAAATGTTATTTTGCTATTTCCCTGGCATTTTCTTATATAAGAATAAAAACACAAGAGTGAAAATATATATTACATACTTCTTCCAGCGAATGATATATTTCATAACTATATTCGGGCAATGATCTACGATTCCTAGGTGGCTTCGAATCACTTTGTTTTTCTATAGTTTTTTGCAAATCAGATATGAGGACTCTATATCAAACAGAAAACAAAAAAGAAAAGAACACTTTAAATAAATGCGTGGTATAATACAAAGGAATGGAAAGTTATAGTATATAGCTAAAGTAAAAATTTTAACACTGTACAGACTATTTATGACATTTAATAACCCAGGAAAATTGACTGTAAGAACATAATGTAGCATGCTGTAAAGCAAACATTGTGTTTTGGAATGCAGCAATAAGTTGGGGAAAAAAAACCCAACCAAAACAAACAAAAACAACAACAGAAAAATGTGTTTGTATTGACTGAAGAAACAAATAAAAACTAATTAACCAGCATTTAAAGGAAATTTTCTTCATCTATGAGTGGTAATAAATACGTGCTCAAATGAAACAATAACTATAGTGCAGGATCCAATCTGTGTTGGGACAGAGATTTTGGCTAGCCAGAGAGACGTTCCCTGGGGATGGGTTCCAGCACGACTCTGAAAGCTTGGAAGACAAACTCTCTGGTCCCGGGGACTGACCCAGATTGGATCCTGCCACGTTATCCTGGGACACACATACATTCGCCTTCATTCATAATAACTACAGTATTTACCTAAAGGAATATGGGTAATTTATTCTCCCAATAAGTAGCTAAAAGCTGAGGAGTGGGCAGGAGGTGCAAATGCCCTCAGGCACTGCTGCTGAAAACAATGAGTACTTTTGAAATTTAAAGATTAGCTGGGTTGCTTGGGAAGGCTGTTTAAACAGGATTCATACCCCTTTCTTGAATCCTTCTATAGTTACTTCCATTATCATCATCATCCAAGTAACTGGACAGTTTTGTTTTGAGAGGTCGATCCCTCAGTTAGCTTGCTTGGTTTACAGATGACAGGTTTCATTTTTTAAACATTTCTTTTTCTTAATATAAAAATCTGCTGGGCTTGTTAAGTGTCAAGAAAAGTGCCCACAGGAATACTTTCAGCACTCCAGAATTAGCTGCTGTGCTCAGGTTTTGCTAAAATTGTTGTTTTTTTGTGCTCAAAGGTGATTCTTTTAGCCATGAGAGCTTTAGAAAGTTTGAATGTGTAATGTCAAGAAAAGTACAGTAAGGAAAAGTTAAGAACCTGTATGTCAGCTTTCTGAATAAAGTAAAATTTATTTATCCATTATAATTTCCTTGCCAGTCAAATCCTTATCCTTTCCATCTAAGAGAGAAATTTGATAAATGCTTGTTAAGTCGTGCCACTAATTGTTATAATGTGACAGATGTTGGCTGGCATAGTACACCATAATAAATATACATTCAAGCATATAATTTAAAAACATGTGGATACTTGAAGTTATAATATGCTTGTACTAGTGACAATTTCTGCTTTTTTAACAAACAAAAGGAGGCCTCGTGCACTAAGGAGACACTAGTCTACATTATATAGACTCTATAATTAGATGTCTTCCACAGGAACTCTTTCCGACTTCTCTTCAAATATATACTCTCAATTATTTAATTACAAGGACATGCTGGCATAACTGATTATTGCTTCTAACAAAACTTAGAAAGAAGTTTTTTAAAATATTATACAAAAGACTTTCTGCCACTAAAATCCATGCTTACGTATATTGGATGTTTGCTTGCTCTAAGGAGAATTGAAGAATCTGTGAACTATTTCTTGACAGATGTACATCTGTAATTGCACCCTTGGAGATGAGAGATGGGCTGCTTGGTTGCCACAGGTCCACCTGTAGTGCAGCAACCAACCTGTAATTCACATTTATTCAGTCTAGATTGGAAACACCCATGAAATTAATAGATCAAAAAGCATATCCTCTTAATTTTTTCAGTAAATAGCAGAGATTATTGCTGAATCATTAGTAAATAATCTGTTGATGTTTTCCGCACATTGAGAAGTACACATACCTTGAGCATTAGGGTTTGTTTAACTTCATTTTCAATGGGGAAAAAACCCAACCCAAATTTGAATTATTTTAATCCAGTTCTCTATTTTATTTTACCTTAAAAATACTGAAATAAATCCTGTAAATAAATACTGCATAACATGGTTCTGTTTTAGCTTTCAAGTGCATTTTTAATCTTAGCACATCAGACTTTCCCACTTAGCAAACTCCAGGTGTGTTTACACTGCCAGTGTAATTCTAACAACTATTGCTCCAATACAGCTAGCAATTATCAAACCTCTTTGCAAAAAAGTATGTCTTCCACTCAGGATGATAATATTTTAAAAAATATTCTGCTAGAAAGGTAGTTAGGAGAGTAATGTATGACTACATATAGGTACTACTCATAAAGAAAATTGCTTAAAAAAGCAGGAATACAGTTACAGGATGGCCTGTTACCTCACAATATAAACAGTTCAAAACGTGGCAATCACTTAGAACTCAAGTAAACATAGCAGTTCTTCAGGGCCCAATTTTCTGTTTGCAAATGTCCTATAGCAAGTGCTTTGCACCCTGCAGTAAAAATAAAAATCTGGAGAGATCAAAGCTCAGTGGTAGAGCTTTAATAGTATTTTCCATGAAAAGAACTATGTTTTAAATAATGTGAAAGACTTGACCAGATTAGAGCAATCTAATTAGAGTAACACCAAACTAAACAAGACAAATAATCTAAAATATTTTTTTTAGGCTATGGATTCCTTTTAATCAAAAGTTGCTTGTTTCCATCAGCTCTTCCAACTAATTAAAGACTATAATTGGTTAACCAGAATCATAAGAATTCAAAATTCTTCAGCTTTTGGTGGCATATATCATAGTAATCCTTTACACCAGGGGTGTCAAACTGCTGGCCCATGGGCCAGTTGCATTATGCGGAGGCCGCGCCTACCCCAGCTCCGGCAATGCAAAAAAAGTCACGATACGTTGCAACATGTCACGTGACACGGCAAGTTTGATACCCGTGCTTTACACCATGTATTGAGAACTTGTAGCCTTGCAAATATTTGCAAACTATAACTGCCGGTAGTCATGCTGATTACTGCTGTTGGGAGTTGTACTTCTGTAATGTTTGCAGATCCACAACCTGTGAAGATCTCACTTCAGATCACTTGATTAATGGGCAGAAAACTCTACACTTCTTATGATGCAGTGCAAAGCACACACTCACTTTAAGTTGTTGAGAAAGGATCTTCAATGTCTCTGCCATTTGGTCATTCTCTGGTATAATCCGTATCACCTTATGTCTGTAAAATAATATTAAAATGAAACCCTAAATCGTATACTATTTTAGCAAGAAATAAAATAATAAAATGATGTAACCGTGAAGCAGAAATAAAATGCAGTAATCTATATTAATCTTAACAGGATGTGCTCCAGATGGGTTGATCTACAACTACCATAATTCCCAGCAAGCCTGATCAAAGGCAAATACTAGCATTGAATTTCAGCATATATTGAGTAGTTCTGAAACAGATTGAGCAACGGAAATGCTTTCTTTTGGCATGTATTATTTATTATGAAGCATTTGTGTTAATCTGGATTAACTAGATCAGTTCATTTTGGCACAAGAGACCAAGCAACAGGAAATCCAGCCTTGCTTTCAGCTGCTAGCACACTTGTTTGCACTGAGCTTTCTGCTAATACAAGAATCTTTCAGCTGTGCTGTATACTTTGATGTGTTCCTTAGCTCTGATTCACTAGAACTCTCTCTTCAGCATAGCCCTTGGCTTGACTGCTACCTACTGAAACTAGGTTGAGGAAGGCTTTCATATGTATTGAAAAAGGAAATGTAAAGCATCAACCCCAAAAAACAATTTCAGTAATATAATGGCCATTTTACATCTGATAAGCTGCTCAAATGCATTATTAATAAGATACAACCCATACTAGACAATGAATCACAGATATGCTAAAGGTATGTCTTTTTCCCCTATATGCTCTCAAATAGAGAGCTTTGTGGTTTCTATTGGTCAGAGTCCAGTTCAGATCAAAAAAGGATTACCAACTCATGTCACATTACAATCCACGTATGATGCTGTTGCTTGTCAGCTATGCTGAACACCACTATATGTGTGCAAACATATCCAAACAGACTTGGTTTGAGATTTATAATACTAAAGTTTGAACTCCACTAGATTAAATGAAAATTTGAAAAAGGAGTGATGTCTGTGGCTAACATAATTTGATGCACAAATTATTGAATTTATTTTATCTATTTTGCCATTCTCTGTAAAATATATAACAAATATATTGTCTTTATTGAGGCAAGATTACATTTCATTGTATACCTATATATTCCTTACTTCTGCTCTATATTTCTTACCTCTGCTTACTATATTTATATTTCACAGGGGGGTTTCTACTGATAGTCATCATTAATGGATAAAGTATGTACTTGGTGAATACAAAATAATTAGAAAATCCTTCCTTCTCCAAAACAGTGAATAGTTGATTATAATACCACATAATATACGGGCACAGAGCAGAATTGGATATATTTGGAGAATGAAACACAAATGACAAAGAAGGACAGTTAAAGATATCTTGAACCCTCAAAGTATATTTATTATCAATTGGACAAATGTTAATATTTAATATTCAATATTTAATACTCAGAATGGTAGGAAAGAAAATTGTTTAAATTTGTAAAAGTTATTGTTAATTATAACAATACTGTATCAAGTGAATTATTGATACTACACCCCACCCACTTTGATCTATACAGGATGCTTAAATACAGGTTTAAATACACAAAGATCAAGTGGAGATTATTAGGGTATCCCATTTTTATTCTGCAGACATTTATGAGGTATTACATTTGTCACATTCTAAAGTTTCTAGGCATTTTAGCTAAATGAATATTGGAAAATTAGAGTAAGATTTATACATATACTGAGATGATTAATGATCAATAAAATATTGAGGATAAATATTGATATGCTGTCTGACATTGTTTCTTGACTGTTTATGACCTTTCCTGGGATATAATTCAAATAGATCTTGTGTACATTTATTATGCAATCCTATTCCTTTCATATCAATATATATCAAATTACCTGAACTTTAATACAGGTAATTCTCACTTAACAATGGTAATTTGGAGTGGAATTTCCATCATTAGCTGATGTAGGTGTAAAGTGACAGGTCACATGACCACACCACCTAACAATGGAAATTCTGGCATTTCCTATTGTTGAGTGAATAACTATGGGTTTTTAAACAAGTAGTCTCTATTTGGGACCTCTTCTCCTGCCAACTCCTATTGACTTTGCTTGTAGGAAGCTGGCAAAGAAGGTTGTAAATAGAAAATCTAACTATCCCCTTAGATCAATACTAGTAAGTAGAAGTCTGTTTAATGGGTGGTACAACCAGTCCCAAACTAGATCACCATTTTGCACTTGTACAGTTTAGTGATTTTTTATATAAAGATCAGTGTACTTATAGTCATAACTTTCATTCTTTTAAGTAACGTATCTTGCATAATTAGAGCATCATACTATACAAATCCCCATTTTGAATTGTCTAGACTCTAGCAGCTTATAATTTTCACTATTTCACAGCCCCTGAGGTGGTTTATATAGGTAATGGGTGTGTGAACATAATAGAACCCTTTTTCAGTTAAATTGCAGTCCCCTTAGTTTCTGCTTTGCCCATTAAAGATTCAGGCCATTCTGTTCCCACAATTATCAGAAATGCACTGCAAAAACTAAGCTATATGAAGATAGCTGAAAAGCCAAAAGGATTAAAAAGAGGTGTGGAAAATGGCAAAATATGGCAACCAATAACAAAACCATGGACAATAAATAAAACACCAAATTCAAAAAATCAAAATAAACATAATAAGCAAAATAATTAATAATATCATGATCAGTGTCCGAGCCTTCCTTTGCTATAATTCATGTCAAAAGGAAGTGTGTGTAATGAGTTTTTGCGTACTTTTAAGGGAGCTCACCTTTGAGTAAAAAATGCTAATGATTACTCTGAAAGGCGAGAAATTATTCAAAATTAATTATTTTTCTTATTTTTTTCACATTTCTTTTTACCACAGTAAAATGAACAACCACTTTTCCCAGTGAAGGTTAATATAGTCCCACAAAAACAACTCTGCTTGCCCATTGTTTTATTATTTATTCATCTATCTATTTTCCTGGACTACCATGTCACACTAAGGGCCATTAACTCTGAACATTTTACACACCCATATTTGTAAATATTATTAACAAATGCAACCATCACTGTACATTTCCTCTTACATATCAAGGATCATTTGTTTCATTAGTCCTGCTGGAGCAGCCAGATTTTAAAGAAGTTCCTAAATCCCAGCAGGAGAGAGACCATGCTGTTCCAAAAAATTAAATACTAAAGGATAAAATTATGATAGTAAATAGCACAATATTACCGTAATCTATCATATTTATCCTGATAATAAAAATAGCAATAGGGGCACGTCGCCTCGAATAAGCGGGAACTGAGTTTAAACATCAGCTAACAAATTTGAGTGATAAACTAGGGAGCAAAAACAAAAACAAAGCCCAACAACGACCACCTCAGCAAAAAAAAAAAAGCCACGTGCAAACGGAGTAGTGAAGCCCGCCAGGGTCGCGAGAGCAGAGCAAAGTAGATTTACCCGGCGTAGCGGTTGTCGTAAAGGTAAGTTGGTCCGGCCAACTCAGCCCGCTGCTGGACGAGGAGCAGCCCAAAGGACAGGAAAAAAAGCGCTCGGCGGGGAGCTTTCATAGTCGCCGCCGCCGCCGCAGGATCCCGATAGAAGATGTGATAAGATCTTCGCCCCTTTTGCGTGTAAATGGAGCAGCCACTTCGACGGGACGAGGTTTGGAATGGGAGGGAGGAGCAGAGGGTTGGAGTGGGGTTTCTTCTTTTCCTTTGGGGGCGGGAGAGAGAGAGAGCGAGAGAGCGAGAGAGAGAGAGAATAGAAGAAATTGCAGTTCTCGGATACTTTGTCAAGTAAATTCAGTCGAAATAATGAACAGCTTCAAATGGACTGTGACTGCCATCATTCCCAGCTTTGATTAAGCTAGGTGGCGATGATGAGGGTGGTACTCCTACAATGAAGGCATCAAGCTTGTGGGGAAGGAAGGAAGGAAGGAAGGAAGGAAGGAAGGAAGGAAGGGTTCTCTTAAGAGATTAAAAGTTTTGAGAATTGAACCATCAAAGTATCTTGTGGTATTTTAAAGACTAGCAAGTGACTTATGGCATAAACTTTCATGGATTATAAACTGTGAGTTTAAAAAGAAATTAAAGAGGCAGTAACACTTTAATTATTATAAATAGTATAGACAGTGATGAATATTCCATTAATTGCCCTAGATAATGAGTTTTCAGTTTGGTTTTCACAATGAGATTGCAGCTTTGCTGTAGAATTAGGGGCCAGTTTTTCAGGAATGGTTGCGAAATTTTGGGCAAAAACAGGTGAATGCAAAACAGAAAAAGTAGGAAAACAAGTATGTACTATTCTAAGAATGCTTATTCCAAAATTTTTGCATGTTGTATCATAAACTGAATCATGATTTACTGAAAGGTGATTTTGGGGCTTGTATAATTGCACCAAATCATTGACTGGGTTTGCATAACACATTAGATTTGCTATGGATTTTTAGAAAGCTGTATGTGAAAGAGACTTTTAGAGATTCCTAGGACATTTATACATGCAAAAGACTTCAATCTAAAACCCTGACTGTTGTCAGTCAATAAACAGGAAATACAAAGCTAGATGAACTGATGGTTTGACTCAGTACAAGGTTATTTTGTAGTGTAACAAAGATGACTAAAAAGCCCTGGTTGTGCAGTGGTTAAAGTGCCCACTCTGCCCACAGCCTGGAGTTAGATCTTGACGAGGCTCAAGGTTGATTCAGCTTTCCATCCTTTCAAGGTTGGTAAAATGAGGACCCAGATTGTTGGGGGCAATATGCAACTAATGCTTTTACATTGTAAAACCACTCAGAGAGTGGTGTAAAGCAGCGGCCCCCAACCTTTTGGGCACCAGGGACTGGTTCCGTGGAGAGATGTTCTTCCGTGGACCAGAGGGGCGTGGTTTCACATGCTGCCTGCATCCTGCGGATGGGGGTACACTTGCTTGCACAGCCTGATTTCTGGCTTGCCACAGACTGGTGCCAGTCCACAGACCGGGAGTTGGGAACCGCTGGTGTAAAGTGCTAAGGGGCAGGATAGAAGCCTAAGTGCTATTGCTATTACTATTCCTGTTATCCGAACCAGATAGCAGCGTAATTGTATCAGTGATTGCATAAGTCATTCTGTGTCCTTACAAAAAATGCAGATTATATCTACAGACAACATGAGATGTTGTTCACACCTATAAAACTACTGAAGATATGGGCCTTGATTTCTTTGGTACCCAGAGTAGCTGAAAATAAAGATTCCCTGATTACAAGAAAATGAAAGCTTTACCATCAGACTGACATATTACTTTTTCTTGCCATTTGACAGTTTAATTGGCAGTGCCTCATGTGATGGGTGCCTGTGTGCCGGCAGGGTTAATCCAGTGTAGCACATGTTCATGCTTTGCAAAGCCCTTGTAGAGGAACAACAATAATAAATAGCTGGAGGCATGTGGCCAACAGAAGACTGTGCTTTCCATTAACAACAACAACAAAAAATGGTATCTTGGCATTTTTCAGTTTCCAAACAACATAGTCTCGATGGCAAAACATTTTTTTTCAGCCAACAGGAATGAAACTGTTTTTATTTATATTACACAGAGAGTTCATCAGTTCAGAATCTTGAAGTATTGCAAAAAAAAAAAAAAGTAAGCATAGATATGATTTAAACAAAGATCATTTCTATTACTGTACTACTAGTTGGCTGCTCCCTTAGTGGGAAAAAAACTCCAAGCAAATAGGACATTAAATGAAATGGGATTTGACAGTCCCTAGCCAATGTGTATGGAGTTAACTGTTTCCCAGGATTACTATTGTATATGAGGATTGAAAATTTTCTGCAGTAGGTCTTCTGGTTGTCTCATACAATATATTGCCCATAAGGAAGGCTAAGTGACAAAGAATTGGTGCTTTTGAATTGTGGTGTTGGAGAAGACTCTTGAGAGACCTTTGGACTGCAAGGAGATCAGATTAGTCAATCTCGTAATCAGATAACCAACCCTGACTTCTTCTTTGGAAGGACAGATAGTAAAACTGAAGCTCAAATATTTTGCCACCAAATGAGAAGCGAGGACTTATTGAAAAAGACCCTGATATTGGGAAAGATTGAAGGCAAAGGAGAGGAGATGTCTAGATTGACACAAAGGGCATGGGTTTGGGTGGGCTCTGGAAGACAGTGGAGGACAGGGCGGCCTGGAATGCTGGGGTCCATGTGATTGCAAGGGGTCGGGCATGACTAAGAGACTGAACAAAGTAATTCAGAACAGGATTACAGAACATTCCACACAGGTGCTGGGCCTTTGCTTTGGGACCCCACTGTTGAGCATTATTTTTTGTTTTATTTCTCCTCTCCTGGCATAGTTATTTCTATTCCTGTTTTAATTCATTTCTATTCATTGCAACCCATAATTTTATACAAATGTGTTACCATTGTATCTCTGGTAAGCAAAGGAAGCAAGTGAAAACTGCTTTTTTTAGCTTAATGGTAAATCCAAATTTGATAGTTAGTGTCAACAGATTTCCAATAAATCCAATAATGTTGGATTTATCAATAGATTTTGATGGCTGTATTCTGCAAAACTAAGATTTTTACCCATTTCAATTGTTCACGGTTGGAAGACCCAAAAGACCAGATTATAAATAGATTGTTATGGAGAAAATCTATCAATATGATCACTAATAGTTGACAATGGCTTGATGGCACTTAACAGTTCTCTAAAAGGGGTGCACTTTAGGTCTGCTTTTTGTTTTGGTAAATATATTTGATTGTAATGGATCATTTTAAGATTATTTTGTCATTAATTGAGTACCGGTGTAATTTACATGGAAGTATAGGTATTTTGTGCATCTGCCCATAGGGTGAGCATGCTCCTAGTCCCTTTCCTTAACTGTTGTCATCTTATGGGATTGAGGAAGCATGCCTTTTTTTGTGGCAGCCCTGTCCTATGGAACACGCTTCCCCACACTTTTAATCTTTCAAAAGGCGCTCAAGATCTGACTTCTCCCTCAAGTGCTGGAATAGAGTGAGATTAATTTATTGTGGGTTGCATAGGTAAGTTTGGCTATGGTGCCAGGTCTTTTGGTTTAAATATTTTTTATAAATATTAAATAGATATTGTAAATAGTTGTAAATAGATTTTTTATGTTTTGATTGTACACAACCCAGAGTTTGGTTCAAGATGGGCAGCTATATGAAATAAAATAAAATAAAATAAAATAAAAAGCAGAATGAAGAATAGGTAGTGAATTTCAAATTGAGCTATGGATTAGAAAGACAAGTACTGTGTCCCTTCTCTGCCCTAAATTTACTTGGAATCCTAGTGAAATTATGGATTCAAAATATTATTCTTGCTTCAATTATATGGGGATAATTCAATTGATTTGCCATTCAGATTTATTTAACTTGTTTCCCATTTAAAATATTTTATTAAGGAAAAATCAATAAGGAACATTTATAGGAAGAGCGGTTTCGTATAGTGATTAAGGCACCAGGCTAAAAACTGGGAGACTATGAGTTCTAGTTTCACCTTAGACACGAAGCCAGCTGAGTAGTAAGGGTAAGTTATTCACCCTCAGTCTAGGAAGAAGGCACTGACAAGCCAGTTTTGAGAATCTTGCCAAGAACATTAGTCTAGGTAGTTGTCAGGTGTCAGCATTCACTCAGAGGTGTGCAGATGTGTGTGCGCACACGCACACTACACACACATAAGTACACAGGCACAAAGATTCAGTTATAGGACAATGTTATAGGACATGTCTTTAAGAGTATTATTTGATATTCCCAAGCAAGTATGGGGGAAAAACTATTCTCTTCCACTAAGCAGTGGTTTATTGCTCATTATTGGATTATATCCAGTAGCAGATTATGAGTAGGCTTTCTCTAATTTCAGAACCATGAAATTAGAATTAATTTAGAAACAGTAATATTTCCTGCCATCTAGTGTCAGAAAAAATGGGCTTGCACAATTAATTGAGTTCATACAGTTAAAAAACTATCAAAATCCTGATAAATGTTTGAACAGATCTTAATGTCCAATGTTGTCTGAATCCTGATCATAAAGTCCAGTTAATCCAGACTATTCAATTGTACCCATAAATAAACTTGCTTGGGGGAAGCACTTCACCCCAGTCATTAGTATCAATTTAAGTAAACTGTTTGTGAGAAACCATTTGTGAGAAACCAGGTGAAAAATAAGAAGTTTTTAAAAATATTTTTTAAAAGGCCCCAGTTTCTGACTCCTATTTTTAAATGCAAGGTTGGTCTGTAATAAAGTCTCCCCCATCTGCAATCCAATCATCACAGGGCTGACCTGGCATGTATTACTGGTTTTGGCTGAGCCCAGAAGGAGGGCATGGCCCTTCAGAGATATATCAAGCTGAGATGGAGTCAGCTGAGGTATGGCATCAGTTGACAAGGAGCAGGGATGGGATTGCCTTCCTGGAATCCCTTAAGACTTTCAAGGGTGCTGCTCCATAGGTCATTGGATGGGAGCCCTGTTCATTTAATTGGGCTCTAGGGTTCAATTGGGATTGTTACTGTTGTATTAGTAGCCTCCCTGCTACACAGATTGCACTTTCCTGCTTGAGCAATCTTGCACAATATATTTAATAGTTTGCATATAGCACCACAATCACAACAAGGGGAATCTTTCCATCCACACTGATACAGAGCAGAGGCATGTCTTCCAGTATCTGTTCAATTTTGTCCAGACATAATGAGGCAGGCCAAAATCAGGTGGTTTGGTAGATGGATCACTAATGGTCAGGCCACAAGAAAGTCCTTCGACTATTCCTCTCTCCAGGCATTCTGGGGATTAAACTGAGTAGATGGTAAGTAAATAGCTGTTTTCCATACTGGCATATGAGATTTCAATCTCGTGATGGACTGGGTGATGTTCTGGTGAATAGGAAGGGCCTTGTTGTTCAGCATCCTTGACCATAGCTGAATGAGAGCTTGTTGTCTTCTAATGTGGGACAGTATAATATTGCTAAGAACTGGTAACTAATGCACAGGAGTGGGATACATGTGCCAGAGATGACTTTGGATTGTTCGTCTAGTAATGAATGGAACAGCTATATTGCAGGAACAATCTTTTTAAATGGAAAACATAGTGTGTAAGTATTATCATATATTTAAGAGACCAATAAACATCATTTTGTGTTAGGTTGTACCAACTTTCCAAGTACTTGTAAGCTCAGTGAACTTTATCTAAAATCTAAACTTTAATATAATGTTTCCACTGTGAGGCCCAACTTCATGTATATTAATGAAAAACAATTGACAGCTTTCCAGTAATACAGCTTCATCTGCATCAATATATTTGATTATTTTTTACACGTACGCATTCTGTTTGCTTCAGGCTTCACAAGTAAATACCAATACAAATTACAAATAAAAATAACAAAATAATATTCCACATGCATTTTTTTACACTGAATGGCTTAAACATTATTGTTCACATTCTTCAAGATGGCTGTTCACAGAAATTTAAGGTTACAAAAGATAGAGAAATATTTATTTATTCTTATCTACTAAGTTGTCTGTAACAGTATCATAATTTTAAATATTTGATTTTTTAAATAAATCTCTGAGTATATAGAAGGGGAGGGTTAAGTTATACTCTAATTTTGATAATACACTTAAAAGACATAACCACTATATGTAAACAAAATAATTGTATATTAGTCTGAAAGATTTATATGTGAATTCAAACTACTTGCAATTCGTGATAACAAAAATGTGCAATAAATGCTGTAAGCTGAAGATTTAAAAATTTCAAGTATTCCATTTCCTTCCCTCTTTTGTGCTTTTTTCCCTTTCCCCAACTGCTAGCATTCTGTACCTACTAAATTTATTCATTCCTTACTGCACTATTTTAGTGTGTTTGTGTTGTTGAGGGGAAGGCTCTTCCCTCATTTTCAATAATTGTTCTAACTCTCTTGTTCTTAGTCCAGCCTCCTGAGTTTGTCCCTCTCTGTCAGTTTTTCCTTCTCAGCATGAATGTTTGCTACTGCAGTCTCATGAACAAGCAATCTCAGATAACTGGAATGAACAAGAAAACTGGAAGATTGGTCTTTGTTGTCTTTTGAGTAGTGTTCATTTATAAATGTTTGCTCTGAAATAAGTCCTGTTGAATTAAATAAAATGTACTTATCAATAAGTATGTGTTGTGTTGTTTCAATATAATGTAAACTCCATTTTTAACTGAAGTATTTTAAGAGGAATTGACTGCAGTCAAGCTACGATTAATAATAAACTATTGTAGTAAGATTTTCATAATGATCAATCTTATTCCTTACGACTTAGACAAGATTAGAGCCTTTCCCAATCTAGAGCCATGAGATTTGTAAGATGTATTTACTGTTAGAATTTCCAACTTGCATTACTATAGGCCAGGCTGTTTAGGATACCTGGATGGAAGTCCCAAGTAATTTATAAAAAACAATAAAATTTGGATATGATTTTGAAAAGAGGTTTCTGTAGATACCCTTCTTTGTGAGTGTATTTGCTTCGAGGAAGAACTGATCACATTTTCTTCCAATCAGTTGGGAATTGCCACTTCCTTTGACTCAGTTTGGTTAACCTATTAATTTAATTTCTCAGAAATTAATTTGTCCTCAGAAATTACACTGTTTTACTTTTTATTTATAGTACCATTTCACCATAAGAAGCAGCACTACATGTCCTTTGAAAAGTAGGGCAGCTGTTTCACTCCTTTTTAGAAGGAACATATAATATATTATTAGGGACCAAGCTGAGAAATTTTAGGTGGAGTTTACAGAAAAACTTCAATTCTTTTACCAGCCCCAGACTCAATGCAGTTGAGTCAATTCAAGCTCAATTCAGAGGTTTCTTTAAGTAAAATAGCTTTTTAAAAGATCTGTAGAAAAGGAGGCAAATACATATGAGAAGATTTTAAGGATATTACATTCAACAGACCACAGTGTAAGCTCTTCTTTCTTTTAATCTGTCACAGAAATAGAGCACAACAATGATGAAAACTGTCTTGAATGCATTTGGGTCAATATAAAAGGGGGGGGGGGAATGACATTGCCATAGGTGTATACTACAGGCCACCCAACCAAACAGAGGAAATAGATGAACTTTTGCTAGTCAGCTAACTAAGGTATGTAGGAAGCACATCACAATAGTAATGGGGGACATAAACTGGGAGACAAACTCTGCACCAAGTGGAAGATCAAACAGATACCTTGCAAACCTAGCAGACAACTTTGTCTCCCAAAAAGTAGAGAAGGGAACTAGGGGATTAGCCATTTTGGAGCTAATTCTCACTAACAGAGATGAAATGATAGAAGGTGTTGAAGCCACAGGAACCTTGGGAGGAAGTGATCATGCAATATTGGAATTCAACATTATGGAAGCACAAGCAATAGAACACAGTCAAACTAGAGTCTTGGACTTTAAGAGAGCTAATTTCAATAAACTTAGAGAGGGCTTGGGAAGGATTCCATGGATGAGAATCCTCAAGGGGAAAACAACTCAAGAAGCTTGGAAATTTTGAAAAGTGAGATAATAAAAGCCCAGTCTAGCACAATACCAACAAAGAGAAAAATAACAGCTCTCAAAAGAACCAGCATGGCTGCATAAAGAACTCTCTGGTAAATTGAAAGATAAAAGGACAAGTATAGAAAGTGGAAAGAGGGGCACATAACTAAGTCAGAATATCAGCAAATAGCCCGAGCCTGCAAAGATGAGTGAGGAAAGCTAAGGCTCAAAAACTAGGCTTGCGACCAAAGTCAAAAATAACAAAAAAAGCTTCTTTCAACATGTAAAAAACAAGAAAAAAGTGAAGGAAATGATTGGTCCATTAGTGGGTGAAAGTGGCAAGAAGGTGACAAGCAACAGGGAGAAAGCAGAACTATTTAACTCATTTTTTGCATCCTCTTTACACAAAGGGAAAAAACAGACCAACCTACCAAAATAGTGCCATAAAAAACGAATAGAAATGCAAGTTAAGATAGGCAAGAAAACGGTAAGTGAGCACCTGTCCAGCCTAGACGAGTTCAATCACCAGGACCAGATGGATTACACCCCAGGGTTCTCAGGAACTGGCAGATGGATCTCAGACCATTGACTATATTTTTCAAAGATCCTGGAGCCTGGGGAACTACCGAGGACTGGAAAAGAGCTGATGTAGTTCCATCTTCAAAAAGGAAAAAAATGGACCCAGGAAATACAGACCTCAAACCTGGGAAGATTCTGGAAAGATAATCAAACAACGAATCAGCGAACACCTAGAGGCAAACAAAGTCATTACTAAAAGCCAACATGGGTTTGTCAAAAAACAGATCATGCCAGACAAATCTTATTGCATTCTTTGACCAAGTGACAAAATTAGTGGATCAGAGGAATGCTGTGGATATAATTTACTTGGACTTCAGTAAGGCATTTGATAAAGTAGATCACAACCTACCTACTTGATAAGATAGAAAAATGTGGGTTAGACAGCATCACCACCAGATGGATCCGTAGCTGGCTGACCGGCCGTACTCAGCGTGTGGTCCTCAATGGAACCGCATCTACATGGAGGGAAGTGTGTAGGGGTGCCCCAGGGCTCTGTTCTGGGCCCAGTGCTCTTCAACATCTTCATCAACGATTTGGACGAGGGGATAGATGGGGAAATCATCAAATTTGCAGACGACACCAAGCTGGCAGGAATAGCCAACACTCCAGAAGACAGGCTTAAGATACAGGAGGATCTGGACAGACTTGAACACTGGCACTATCTAACAAAATGAAATTCAATGGTGAAAAAAGTAAGGTTCTACATTTAGGCAAGAAAAACCAAATGTACGGTATAGTATAGGGGGTACCTTGCTCAATAGTAGTAACTGTGAGAGGGACCTCGAGTCCTAGTGGACAATCACTTAAATATGAGCCAGCAGTGTGCTGCAGCTGCCAAAAAGCCAACACAGTGCTAGCTGCATTAACAGAGGGATAGAATCAAGATCACGTGAAGTATTAATACCACTTTACAATGCCTTGGTAAGGCCACACTTGGAATACTGCATCCAGTTTTGGTCACCACTATGTAAAAAGGTGTTGAGACTCTAGAAAGAGTACAGAGAAGAGCAACAAAGATGATTAGGGGACTGGAGGCTAAAGCATATAAGGAACGGCTGCTGGAATTGGGTATGTCTAGTTTAATGAAGAGAAGGACGAGGGGGACATGATAGCAGTGTTCCAATATCTCAGGGCTGCCACAAAGAAGAGGGAGTCAAGCTATTTTCCAAGGGCCTGAAGGCAGGACAAGAAGCAACGGATGGAAACTAATCAAGGAGAGAAGCAACCTAGAACTAAGGAGAAACTTCCTGACAGTTAGAACAATTAACCAGTGGAACAACCTGCCTCCAGAAGCGGTGAATGCTCCAACACTGGAAGTTTTTAAGAAGAGACTGGACAGCCATTTGTCTGAAATGGTATAGGGTTTCCTGCCTGAGCAGGGGGTTGGACTAGATGACCTCCAAGGTCCCTTCCAACTTTATTATTATTATTATTATTATTATTATTATTATTATTATTATTATTATTATTATTATTATTATTATTATTATTATTATTATTATTATTATTATTATTATTATTATTATTACTTTCAAACTAAATAGAATATGGAAGAATCCATCTCGCCAAATAGATACAGTTAGTACTTGGATGTTAACTATTGTTTTGATCGTTATATGTGTCTATGGATGTCTCTCAGTTTACTGTCATACTGTTTAGTAGTAAAATGATTTGTTGAACAGCCAGTGAGGTATATTGAAAAGATTTCAATATGGAGACCACAAGCAAGGGGGGAGGCTATGATACTCCCTCTGATAAGGAATGCCATTTTAATTTCTGATCCATGAATGTGTAATTCCCTTTTACAATTTTTACAATTGTTTTGATCAGTGGTTATTATTTACACTATGTTCAATTTTCTTTTAAAGATAAATTTACGAAGTTGGGGTATTGCATATCATTTAGAATCAGCTTTGATTGGAGTGAGTCGAGTGACATATATATCTCTAAAATAAATTTTAAAAAATAAAAGAGAAAATGTATCTTCTGGTACAGCCTTAAAGAATAATTTGGCCAATTGGACTGTTTGCTGTCTGTAGCTTAGAATAACTCTTAAGAAAAGCTTAGAAAATAAGAAGTGAGAGTATTTTGCATTTTGTCTTGAGATTCTTGAAAAAAACAGTACAAATAATAATGTGCATTTTTATAGTGTGCAAAATTTTTCTTTATTACTTTCCAGTTTGTAAATTTGATATGATAAAAATGTATATATGCTTTCAGTATGTATCTGTCTTTGTTTTTGATTACTGTTTTATAATAATCATAATAATCATAATAATAATAAAGTTGGAAGGGATCTTGGAGGTCATCGAGTCCAACCCCCTGCTCAGGCAGGAAACCCTATACCATTTCGGACAAATGGCTGTCCAGTCTCTTCTTAAAAACTTCGTGTTGGAGCATTCACCGCTTCTGGAGGCAGGTTGTTCCACTGGTTAATTGTTCTAACTGTCAGGAAGTTTCTCCTTAGTTCTAGGTTGCTTCTCTCTTTGATTAATTTTGCTTTATATTTGTTTACTATTTTGTGATTGTTAAAATAAATTTTACTTATAAATATATTCTTTTAATATTTTACATAATATTTCATTAATAACCATATGAAATTATGTTTATTATTTTTCATTTCCTATTTGCATCAAGCTGGGGCCAGTTGCTATTTCCCATAGATATATCACTTTCAATTGTGTAAATTTGAATAATGCCACCATTTTATGGGATTCATTAATCACACTAATTAATCACACCTTTAATTAATGAATAGGTTGAACCCTGGATGTATTAGGATAAATAAGGTGAAATGGTGGGTCGAATCAGACTGAGTGAAAGATAAATGTCAGTTGAAAAAGAATGTTAGAAATGTTACTAGTCTAATATAATTTTGGAATTAATTGCTTCCAATCCAGGCTACTATCAGAAGTGTTGATAAGGAGAAAGCTTGATTTGGTGATTGAAGTGAAGCCAGTTTTGAATGAGGTAAAGAACAGATTGGCAGTTTGGAAATGGCCCTTGACCAGCTGCTGTCACTGGATGTACAGTTGACAGCTGTGGCAAAGAGTATGTTTCCTTAACTATAGGTAAGATGCCAACAATGCCTGTTCCTGAGCCAAGCAATCTAAGCCTTTGTCACATCTCATTGTGACTATCAAATGTGGGGTGGCCTTTGAGTAGTGTCTGGCAACTGCAACTGCAATTGATGCAAAATATGATGGCTAGGCTGCTAACTGATGCAAGGTTCAGGGATTGTATGATGCCATTACTGAAAGATCTGCATGGGTTGCCAGTTCCCTTTAAGATAAAATTTAAAGCCCTTTACAACTTAGGGTGTGTCTTCTCTGAGGGATATCTCCCATTATAAACCTACCTGCTTGGTAGGAGAGGCCCTTTGGAAAACCTCTCCCCTCCTCACTGCTAGAAGCCCTTCTATTGGGTTATCTTTTTAATTCATGAAAGGACATTTTTCTATCCTCAGGCTATGAAATTTAGCTTCCGCTCTCCCAGCATTTAGAAAAACGATGAAAACCCATTCATCACAGAAAAATCCATTAAGGAGAAGGGCTAATTATATAATGTCTTCTATTTTGGTTGCTTTTAAGAAAGAATGAATAAGTTGCATTTGAAATAATGCCAGTGCCTTATTTTGTTTCTCACAAGTACCCACTAGAGAGCAGTATATAGACAACATACAGTATTGCTGCAGGCTTACTTTGCTTCCTTGCTTCAAATGTTCTGATTTCAGCTAAAGAATCTGGGAAGAAGTGGTATTAAATAAGCCCAAATTCATTTTACATTCTGTGGAATTAAATGGCAAGCTACAAAAATATCTCTTTTTTATTTGTACAGCAAAGCAATGTAGTTACTCAGAATTCCTGATTTCATTAAATATTGAAATTCAACTTTACTTTCCAGAAATATGAAACAAACAAGTTGCTAAATGTAACAAAATATTATATTTTAAACTTACAAAACAAATGATTCCAACCTAGCAACAGCTCTTTTAATTATATTTAATCGGAAATGGGATCACATCCATTATGATAATCAGAGACTGAATGCAGTGAATCAATTCAATTGGTACATCTGATATATAATTAAATATAATTTCTTTTTGAGATAATTATTTTCAGTTCTGAGCATTCATGATTTGAGACTATGAACAATAAGCTAAAATATTTATATGTGTATTCTGATTCGAGCTGTATTTTTAAACTTTCATATCTCAGCTGAAATCAGTGGGAGTTATTAGATTTACTTATATAAGGGGTGGAAACTTTAGCAATTCAATTCTGTATGAGTTAAATTAAAAATAAATTCTTCTGCATTTAGTTCAGTTTATTCACATTGTGCATAGGATTTCAGACTAAATAAAATGAATAGAAGTTCAGAAGTTAATAGATCTCTGTGGAACTTGCAGTAGATATCACTGGAAAAAGGCTTATCTTGTCTCTTTCAGTTTAAACTGCTGAAAAGAATAAACGGGCTTGGGGTATGGAGCATGTAAACAATTTGTGAACTTTGTTGTGATCACTATTTTCTGGCAAAACATCTCTCCAATGCCATGTTGCTTCTTAATTCTTAGTAAATGTCCACCCACAAAAACTGCTATGTTGCTTATGGCTTTGGTTGATGGATGGATGTTTTCTAATAAACAGAAAGTTGATCTTCAAATCTGAAATAAGCTTCAGACTGAATGTTTAGAAAACATCTTATTCTCTCTCAGAAAAATGAGTATTTTGCTTAACTAAAAAGCATCATGTGTTATATTACTTGAACTTTCTTGCTTTGAATAATTATCCAAATTCCATCTTGCCACTTTAGGGGTTTTGAAATTTAGTTTATATCTATTTCCACATTTATTTTAGGATGACTGGAATTAATGTACATATTCATGTCCTAGACGACTGAAATAACCATGCTTTATGTGTATTTCTTAATCCTTAGTCCATTCAAATATCTGCTGCCTTTTACTGTATATAAACGGAATGTCTTTAGCCTATATATTAAAAATATAAGAATATGAGAAAATGAGGTTAAATTGTTATGCATTCAACTGGCTGTTAATGATATCTCATTGAAAATGACCGACTTAAAATGTTCAAATTATTTTTTTATAATTTGAGTGAAGAATTGAGTGGAAATTTCTGCATGCTGAAATAGTACAGTAATGAAAAAATATGGTGGCTCTAATTAGATTATATTGTTTGTCTTTTAGAGATTAGTAAGATCACTTCAGACTTTGTGATGTGATGTCATTTTATTTAAAATGAGTCCAAAATATTGTAATGGGTTAGTCACTTCTTTGCTGATCAATTATTCTATAGGCTACCACAAGACTATTTAGTTATACTTTGTCTCTTGAGACAAATATTTTATAGTGTGGAAAAGCAATTCTTTTTATATAGTCTTGCTAGTCAACCACTTTCACAGTTCCTGTCCATTTTAGAAACAAAGTCTGGACTTTTATTCTTTGGAAGGAAGAAGAATTTTACATTTATAGTCAGGCCTTTTTTATTGTTTTGCATGCTTTCTTGTGGAATAGTAATTTTTTTTTCGTAACAAATGATAGAAGAATGAAGAAAGGGAGGGATGTTGCATGAGTTGTATTTTATTTTTTATGTAGCTGGTTGTGTTACTCCAATCTCTATGGTCTGTATAAACTGAAGCACTTATGGCTTATCAACAAAGCTTGGTTAAATAAATTGTCTTTGCTGTCTGTCCATGAGCTGGCAACAAAGAGATACCGATTTCTACTTTAACTACTACAAGTTCTAGAAGAGCTTTTATTCAATCAACCCTGGAAATCAATGACCTGCAAAGATCTTGAAGTTACTGGTTTCTATACCTTTAACATCCCATTGATGTTTATAATCTATTGCCTGCCACAGGAACATGTGAAGGATGGTATAGTAGTGTATTTGGATTGATAGCACTAGGACCTATCCGTCTGAAATCATTCTCATATTGTATGAACAATTTAGTTTTTTTATATTATAAAAAAATACAGTGAGCAGTTTAAGGAGACAAGTTGTATGCTGTCCAAATAAGTAAGATGATCTTATTTGTAAATTAGAAAATTGATGTGTTAAATTAATTAATCCACCAAAAATACACATTTGCACACCTTCAACAATTTGAAGTGAAAAATTTGTGGAGCTAGAAGTTATTACAATATCAGATAAAAGTTGAAGCTAAATGCTTTTGTTCAATAACTATGTGTCAAAATCAGAGCTGTGCTTTTTGAGTTAAGCTACCCAACTGCAACTTTTTATGGAAGCAAGCTTTCAAAACATTAAATAATTTGGTAAGTTATACATTATGTTCTATGTAACTTACTAATAGATACCTCTGTTTTCTTTAAAAGTGTATTCTCCAGAAGGTTGATGAATGTTACCTTTGAAATTTCTCTATCATTTTGTTTAAGTAAAATCAAGAAATAGAAGAGAGAACATTGATTATAAGAAGAAATGGGAATAATGGTGAAATATATCCTTGGCACAGATGATAAATGAAAAAGTGCCAAAGAAAAATCACATTTTACTGAAGAAAAATCACATCTTAAATACAAGGTATTAAATTTTGGGGATTCTGAAAAGTCATAGGCAGATTTAATTTAAGTAGAAAGCATTTAATAAAGATAAGTACATTTAAAGGCATAGATTCAAGACTCACAATGCTCAATGAAATTAATCTGAAATCAATTTTTGAATGAGGAATGCACTTGGCAAGAGTTTCACGCAAAAATACTGCCCTGAAAGGAAACATTTCTTTTATTATATTTATTTGCTGCCTATCCCTAGCAGTATTGTAAATTATAGTCCTCCAGAATTAGCTTAAAGCTACCCAGGTGAGTTCCGTAGATAAGACTACACTAGAACTCAGGCATTTCTGATCCAAATTCAAAACCTTAAACACTATACTATTTTAACTGAATGCAAATGCCAATTACTTCAATTTGCTGATTGTATTATAATAGACACAATATTAGCTACCTTTGTCTCTTCAATTGAGTACTTTCCATTTAGAAAAAGAGCTGTGATGCATCAGCAATGAATCTTAGCTAGCATAGTTGTGCATTCATAATATAGCGTAAAGCTGTGATGGGCAGCTGTAATTGAGTCTATGCACCATGCTGCTGGTAAATCTCTTCTGTTTCTTTCTAAATTTCCCAGTATTATGGACTTCTCAAGAAAGCTAAATCTATACATAATATATCCAAAATATGATAATTTGAGTTGTCATGTGCAACTCAAATTAGACTTCTGGATTGATTTGTTTTGTACAGTCTGTGGATATCTAACGTCTTGTAATCTGTTTGTTTGCTTTCTTGGCTATCTATGGTATTCCCAAGAGTCTTCTAGAACATTATCGTCCAAAGTGTCAATGCTCTTTTTATCATGCTACTTCAAAGTCTAATTTTCACTTCCATACAATATTGCAAGGAAATAAATTGCTTGCATGATTCTACTCTTTAGATTTATCACTGTATCTGAATATTTTTTTACAATATCTTTCATTGCTGATTGTCCACGTGCTCTCTGTGGTATATTTACTGACTATTATTGATAGTTACTATTGATAGTTGATCCTAAAAGGCAGAATTACTATTTTGTAATCTTCATTGCCAATTCTAAAGCTGGCTGTTGTACCTGTTGTCATTAATTTGTCTTCTGTATATTTAATTTTAATCCATTTTTTTTCACTGTGCTTAATTTTTTTATCTATCACAGTGGTTTCATCAGCATAGCATAGCATAGCATAGCATAGCACAGCATAGCATTATTGATTATTATTATTATTATTAATGAAAATGTGACACTCTATACATTCATGTCTTTTTAAAATAATTTTGTTAATCGAAGAAAAATCCAAAAACATTATGAATTTCTGGGTATAAAGTGCAATAACATGAGTGCCAATATAAGGAGCAGTTTGTGGATTTTAAAAATGATTTTGAATTTCTCTGGAGAAATAGAAATATATAAATTACCAAAAAAGTTAACAGTGAAAACCTGCATGGATTCTTTCCCTATATTTTGTGTGTATAAAAATAAAGATGGTAATAAGTATGCTGGATCTAAACATTTTTTACAGTGATATTGGGTAGAGGAGGAAGATGCAATAAATCCAATATATTCCATAAGGTATATCCTAAAGTATACACACCATGTTTCAATTATTTCTCCTCTGCAATATACAATATTCTTCAGAAAATAGTTGTAGTGTCTGAAATTTAGCTAGTAATTTAAGTTTGGGCCTTTAAGATATTCTGGAAATATAATTTTATACAAGTTGAAAAATGTACACTGTTTGCAGTAGAACCAAACAGCATGCATTCTCTTCAAGGCAAGCTAGGTAGATGCAAGAGCTCTATTGTGGAGTCGCTAGACATTTTAATAATTTTAACTCAAAATTATTGTTATTCAGTTGTTTCTGATGTAATCCAAAGGGCAAATTTTGCCAAGACACACCATCAGTAACTGCTTCTCTGAGTTCTTGTGAGCTCATGCTTGTATTATTAACAACAGTACATAAGCATCAGGTCTTTAGTTAGCCTCTTTTTTAATTGCCAATTTTCCAAGCAGCAGACTTTAATGCCTTTGCATTAAAATAACCAAGCTTTTGCTTCGAGAGAGCAATCTGATTTTATTTCATCTAGCACTGAATTATGTGTTATTGTTGTGGTCCTCTAAGGATTCTTCTTATTTCTCCAGCACAATCGACAAGCACTGATTTTTCTTTACTTTACTTACCTTTTATAATGATCCAGATTTCAAAGCCATTTGTGATCAGCGTGTGATGTCTTTCCATTTTAATATTTTGTCTAGACATGTTCATCCAAGTAGCAGACACTAGTTTTCTGTTTACTTCATGGCTAATATCACTACCCTTGTGAATCTTTAAGCCTAGTGTTCGTTAATATTTCACCTTCTCCTCCACGCATTTGCACTGGGTGGCAACATCTGTTGACATACAGTAATATTAAAATTTGTAAAAAATTGCACAGAGTTCTGGATTTTGCAGTATTGTTTTTCATCATCATTAGATTTCTTAAGACTTTGTTGCTTCTTGCCATCAAAGTGGCATTATGAGCATATCTGAGGTTTTTGATGCTTCTCCCATCTATTTTAATTCCCATTTCTGATTTTTCTATTCCAACATTTTTCAAGATATATTGTGTATGTAAGTTAACAAATAAGGTGATAGCATTCAATTTTGGTATTTCCCCCCATCACCTTTTTTTTTAGTGCCTTCGAGTCAGTTTTGCAGGACACATTGCTGTAGGTTCTTGGCAAAATTTCAGAAGTGATTTGCTATTGCCTGCTTCCTAGGGCTATGAGAGAGTGACTGATTCAAGCTCCTTTCTGCCTAAGGCAGGACTAGAAGTCATTATCTCCTGGTTTTTAGCCTTTTGCCTAAGCCTTACACCAATAGCAATGTGGTGGAACCATCAGCTAAACAACAGGGGGAATAAAGAATGCCAGTTTGGAGTCATTCTGGGGAAGGAAATGTCATAGACCAGACTAGTGAAGCATGGTTCTCAAGAGAATACAGCCTTCTGGTGAGATTCTTGTAATATAGGTGATCAACAATAACGAAACTGCTTTGGCCTGTTCTGAAGTGTTTCTGGTACCTTCTACCTGACATAAATCTCACCAAACTCATTGCTCCTGGGAAGGAGAAAACCATGGAAAGGGCAACAGACTCATGGGCAGGTGCTATGTCACCCCAAGAAATTGTGGAAGCCTTGCTCCTACATTGACAGGAGATGGAAGCAGAAGTGAGGAACGTATGATTGACAGTCCTTCAATTGGTTCATCAACCAGGTCAGAATGCCCAGCTGCTGTCTGTTCCACTGTTGCTAGTAGCATAACCAGTATTGTTGCATTCCCATGGTGGTTTGCCAAAAAAGTATGGATGAGTAGCAGTCAGTCTGAGTTGTTTATGGAAACCTGAGCTATGGAGTTTCCAACAGACTGCACAAGAGTGTTCTTTATATTGAGTTTATTAAAGAAATCTGTGGCCAATTGGGCATTGCCAATAATAAAGGATCGTGACCTGATCATGGACAAATAATCAGAACTTCATGGAGAGATTCAGAGTATCCTTTGGAAACCTTAAACAGCAGTTTAAAATCCTCAATATAGAGTCATATTCTCTACATTGGAATGATCAAGTCTTGATTGACCATTTCAGGCATGGTTTGCACAATGATTTTCAGAATGAGCTGGTGAGAAAAGCAGTTCCACAGAATCTAGAGGAGTCATCCCAATGTTGAATGCTCATACCAGTGTTTCCGAAAATAAGACCGGGTCTTATTTTTTTTTTTGCCTCCAAAAGAGGCACCAGGTCTTACTTTGGGGGGATGTCTTACTCCCCTCTGGCACCGGCAGCCCCACCCAGCCGGCCCACTTCTTCTTGGGCCGAAGGAGGAGCTTCATGCTGCAGCTGCATTCCAGCCTGCTTTTTGCAGTCAAGCCTTTCCGGAAGGCCTCTGCAGACGAATACCAAGCTATGGATTCAATCCGTAGCTCAGTCCTCAACTGCAGATCTCTTGCAGAACCGAGCTATGGATTGAATCCATAGCTCGATTCTCAGCTGCAGTGGCCTTCTTGGAAAGGCCTCTGACTGTGAAATGCAGGCCTGGCTGCAGAAGATGCCGCAGAAGAAGTGGGCCGGCAAGGAGAGGCCTGGCTGCAAAGTAAGTGGGTGTGGGGCGCATGGGGCAGATCCACACACCCCACCCCCGCCCTAGCTTGGTTTTTAGGTGTGTGCCTCGCCTCAAAACTAGAGCTTATTTTTGGGGTAGGGCTTATATTAGGCCCAGCCCCAAAGATCAAGCTAGAGCTTATTTTGGGGGTAGGCCTTACTTTTGGGAAAACAGGGTAGACATCTGTTTGGAAGAGCAGCAGCAAGATCTGTATGTGCGGATTGGGATGGATGACATCAAAGGGATACAACAAGGTACAGTATCTGTTTTCGGTGGAATAGGATCTTCTTGCCTATGCCTTCAAGGGAGGAAGTGCTGCAACTTTACCATGACATTGAGACGGTTGGGCATGGGGGAGTCTTCAAGACCTTAGACTTTTGTAGTCTAAGAGATTTTTAGTGGCCTAGAATAGCAGCAGACCTCAAGGCTTCATAGTGTCATGCCATAAACGCTGCCAGGCCAAGCCGTAATGTGGGAAGCTGGTGGGCTTTTACAGCCCGTAGAAATGCACCCCCTACTCTTGGCATACAGTGTTATTGGCTGTAATATGATCTTTTTACTTTTACTAGAATTTTTCCAGCTTTCAGACAAGCTATCAGGTTTTTAATGTCAGCAATTGAAACAGCTGACCACTTCATTAAGGAAGACTCATAGGTTTATGGATATTATAGGCTTATGTGGGAGTGATAAAGTGAATGTTAGAAGAATTATATAACTGTAATAAGCTCTAAGTAGACTTAAACTAATTGTAAGAAACCAAAGAAGTTAAATCAGAAGTTGGCATTAATAATAAAATATCAAGTACTATACAGTACCAAGCTGACTTTTTTGAAAGTCCTGAATAATCTAGACATACTATGAAATCAGTTACAATAAATTTTAAGGTATAAGATTTTAGGCCTTTTAGATGTAAAATACTAAACTCTTGCAAGTCTCAAGTCTGCATGAGCTTTTCTGACTTCCCTTTAGCTCAGATGTAAGGATGGAATCACATGTGCTCAGTTCCTGCTTTATGATAATCAGTCATTATAATTTACTTCAGGGTAACTCGCTGGTTTAAAACAACAGTGAGGGAGTTTTTTAGCCAGAGAGTTGCATTCTTTTCTTGTTTATCTTTACAGCAGTTTGGCTTGAAGAAGTCTCTGATGATAATGCAGAGTTGTTGTTTTTCTAGATATATTGCTGAGAGAGGGATAAACTGATGGCAATTGCAGTAGAGATAGTCCTTGATTTACAACCACAATTGAGACCAGAACTTTCATTGCTAAGTGTTGCAATTAAGTGAGTCATGCCTGATTTTACAACCTTTTTTGTTGCGGTCATTAAATGAATTCAGCTTTTCCATTGCCTTTGCTTGTCCAAAGCCACTGAGAAGGTTGCAAGTGATGAACATGTCACCCCAGAATGCTGCAACTGATGTAAATACATGCCACTTGCCAGTGTCTGGGGGGGACGGACACTGTGACAATCATAACTGTAAGGACCGCTTGTAAATTACCTTTTTCAGCCCATTATAACTTTGAATGGTTCATAAGTCAAGGACTACCTGTGCAAGAAGAGAGGAATAATGTCCTATGTCCTATGACCTTCCTCTTCCATGTGAGATGATTAAATAAATACTTTTTATTAAGTGCAAATGGTATGATTGGAGGGAGAAGGTCAAAGTGTGCAAAATGAGTAGAGTCAACTTTTCTTCTCTAACTGCAAGTCTTCATGTAGGAATCATTGGGAGCCTTTTTGAAGACCAGTTGTGTTGAAGAAAGCATTTTGTGGAAGAGTAGCTTAGCATGGAGGCTTTAGTTAAATGTCTCTTCCCCAAATGCAATTCTTTTGAATAAAGAACATTTTATCTTTTGGAACAATGATAAACCATATCCAAATAAAGAAGTGGAAGATGACTTTTCATCATCATAGTAAGATAATATTAGTGTGGAGTTTTGGAAATTAATTTTAAAATCTTCTCTCACTCTTGAAGATTACTGGATGGTTTTGAGTCAGTCACTCAAAGCCTAACCTATTTCAAATGTTAGTGGGAGAAAAAGTATTATATACTGTATATTGCCTTGAGCTTCAGGAAGGAAGGTTGATAGATAATGAGAAAGCAGAGTACCAAATACAGAGCCAGAGTCAGGGTATTTGCTGTTCTAGAGTTAATTAAAATTGAATGTATATAAAGTAAATTATTATAGCTTTTTTAGTGTAGGATCAGTCTCTATGTCACCAATTAATACAGACTGAAATTATAAACCACCCTTGAATACAGTTAAGCAAAGATATTTGCAAACAAAGGAAATGTTAGCATCTGGTCTTAACATATATGTGATAATTACTAATTTGGGTGAAATACTGAAATGCCAAGGTTACCATATTGCACTAGGAAAAAAAAGTTTATAATGTCTTCAGTCTATAGTCTGAAATTCCAGATAGGAGCTATGAGTGGACAGAATGTCTATTGACATGTTATTTGGCAGGTCTGAAGCTCCCTGCCCTACTTAGATTTTTAAAAACTGTTAATTGAAAAAAATGAAAAGGAATAGCATGCAGTTCAATACTGTCCTTAAGTATAATTGTTATATCCAGCACTGCTTCTGGACCCCACATAGATTTTGTAGGTATTCTTATGAAGAAAAAAAAGGTGAGTAGCTACAATCAAACGCTTTGTCTTCTGGTATGAGGGTGTTCTGTGGTCACCGACACTTACCATGGTAACTATTTTGTTAGTACCCATAATGTGCTCTCAAATTTCCAAAGGTACTCACTGGACCCAAAAGGTTTGGGAGCCCAGTTTTACTGTCTAAAGAATGAAGTTTCTTTTACACAAGCATGATTAAAGGAGCTTGGATAAGTATTGCTGAATGCATTTTCTTCTCTACACATGTATATACATATGCACATTATCTTTGTATCTTATATAACTTTCTTTTCACAGGAAATAATTGCTTTTCTATGTCCTAGCTCCTGACACAATTTGTGGTGTGATTTTTCCTAAACTATACACATTAAAATTAAGAAAACAGAGGATTGACTGTTCTTGTTCTTTGCCTTTTCTCTAGTGGCTCAGAAGCTGTCTTTGAATGAACCCTCGTTTATTTGCTATTGAGAGAGGCATTAGTGTTTTGGCTCACCAAGTACATGTGAGAGGGTAAGCACATTGGAATGCACTTCATTATAAGTGTCTCAATGAAAACATGAATCTGATATTCTGGTAGCATACTCAGCACACCACAAACATTTATCCTATAATATTAATAAGCACTAATGCTTTTTAATGCTATATTTGTTTGATAGGTGACAAAATCCTCAGCAAGACTAAATCTTCAATTATGGTGCCATGGCTATTACTTCACAGTCACACATTCTTTTATTTTACTCTGCCAGTATTAAACAACTTTAGAAGCAAGTAACACATCTTTTGGTTTTTACTCCTTTTATTTATCACAAGACATCCATTAGATCTCTACTCAAATCAGGACTGGGGTACTGCAGACATCCTGAAGTCGTTGAATTACCATAACATACAACTCCAGCAAACATAAGCAGTGGTCAGGGATGATGGGAATTATAATTCAGTACCTAAATGGTCTCAGCAGCATCTGCTGTGCTGAAAGTAGAAATAAGTTTTCATATCTACTAAACATTAGAGGAAAACCATGACACCATTTTTATTTCCCTAGGCTGCAGTACTGAGTTTACTTTCTGCAGCATTTCAGTGTTAGAGAAATTATTAACAGCAAATTTGATACAAGAATACAGCCTTGACCACTGATTGTATTTTCTTTTCTTTCTTTCTCTTAGTGGTGTTGCTTTCTTACTTAAGGACAGCTTAGTGCTGATAGTTATTAGGCCTAGCTTAGAATTTGGTGATGATGATATTCTGCAGAACTACCCTGAAGTACCGTAAAACCTGGTGAGTTTAGTTTCATAACATATGGCTATCTAACCTTTGTGTGAACACATCCCCTGAAATGGAGGCTACCACATCTCTGAGAAATCATTTGATCTTTCCAAGCTGCCAGGAAATGTTTTGTGGTTGAAGGATAAGGTAGAAGTGCATCATGTAAACAAATAATCCATTCTTTGCACTAATGGAGCATATAAATGACAAGTAGGAAACCTGTGTATATTTGGGCGCATTTGCTTAGGTGTCTGTGCAGATATAAACTCAAAGGTATAGACATCTGGAATGTTAGGAAGCTTGCAGGATGGATTTAACCTCAGTGTGATCATAAATGGTTTGATAGGACATTACTACAACAGATAGAGTTACCAACATTATAAATGTCTTTCTTGGCTTTTTTGGGAGGGTTGGAGGGATGGCTTTTGCTATAAACATATTCAGCAGCATAAACTTTGGTAACCAACTATAAGTGGTATGTATGATATACTAAATATATATTATGCAAATTAATTGCTGTATGGGGCTTTGTGACCGATTCCCCTCCCCTTCTATTTATCATTGCATGATTTTTACATAATACTTGAGACCGGTAAGAATATGTCGGTACCAAGACTAATACATTAAGAGCCAGACTTCAGAATTTAAACTCATCCTTGCTTAGGGCACTTTAAAGTTGCAGCTCTTCAGCTGGGAGATCTCCAATTAGCGCAGAACAAACTCGAGCGCACACAGGCTTGTGTGTCAAACAAGCCTTCGTTGGCACGCAACCATCCCCAAGGTTGGGCTTCCTTCCCTTTTTCCTGAGATTTGGCGCGAGCAACGGAAGGGGTCGGAGTCACATGGATGCAACGCGTTTGATTAATGTCCAAGGGCTGCTCCTGCTGTGATCCTCCAAACCTCTTTGCTCTGCGGAGGAGGCCGCTCATTTCCTACAGGCAGGGTCCCTCTTCCTTACTGGAAAAGGGCCCTTATTGGTGGGCGGGAAGAGGAAAGTTGCTGCATAGCCGGGGAGCCTATCTTAGTCCCTTAGGTGCCCTCTCCGTAAAGGAAGCGCGCGGGCGCTTGGATTGTTTTCTTTTCCGAACTTCGTCCGTAGGGGGTGGTGGGTGGTGGCAGTGGGGTCCTTTTCCCTGACGGCCGCCTTAGGAAGAAAGAGAAAAGTTCTAGCGGCGCTTCTTTTGGAGAGGAGAGAAATAATGACAGAAGAAAGCAAAGGGGAAGGGAAAGGCGAGAGCGGGAAGGATCCGGAGAAGCAGCTGCGCCTGCGGGTGTGCGTTTTGAATGAGCTGCTGAAGACGGAGCGCGACTATGTGAACACCTTGGAGTTTTTGGTGTCGGTGAGTTACATTCCCCCCCCCCGCCTTTTCCTAGTTTGCTGTGCACAAAGAATTGCCCTGTCTCCTCTCCCCCTTGCCAAGCTTGGCAGCGGAGAGCGGGATAATGAATGCGAAGGTAATAAATCTGCAGGGTCTGCTAATGTGAAATGAAAAATGCCGCTTGCGATCCTTTGAGCCGTCGAGGTCAGCAACGTTTGGAAAGGAATGCATATCTTAGAAGCGCATCTTGGATTTCTAGTGGCCGTGGACAGTCTTAGTTGATGTGTAAACAGGAAGAAAAAGTAACGTTTGGAGCAAACAAGCTGAAATCTGGGCTTCCTACCAAAGGCCATTTCCTAGCAGATAACTTCTGAGCGTTCATGGAGTGAAAAAGAAAATCAGGTTCGCTGAGTTTACGATTACGAATGTGTTAACTATAGAAGTATATCGTTTCAACTTTAAACTCTTTATATTGTCCTGTGCTCTGGTAGGGGATAACCAGAGAAAAAGTACAAAGGAGGTGGTTGATCTACAGCATCTGTGTAATATTAAAGTCACGTGTACTCTAGCATTTACCCTTTCTTCTCTTATTCCCCTTTGAAATCCTCCTGCTCAAATTTTGTTTTGGTAATGGTTGGTGACTGATTATTGAGAAAAAATGGCAGGGAACTTAGTGAATCCATTTAAATTAATGCCACTTAAGATGGTCCTTTGTACTTAAGTGTGTGTGATTATTGTTTAATGACACTTAAAATACCATTTCAATAGGTCTACTTTGATTAAGTCTAGGTCCAACTCTAGGGCTTAGATGCACACATCACAGTAACCCAAACTTTATGTTTTAAAGTTTTGGATTAATGTGTGAACTTAGACACTGTATTTTTAACTTGCAATTTAATCATATATAAGTCAGTTCACATTTGATTTACTTTGTGAACAAAGGCTGAGTAAGTCTTAAAAAAATAAAATAGATAATTTTAAAAACATCAATTTTATGTACTTCTTGGACAGAGGTTTTTCTAGAATCAATATAATAGAATGGTTTTGCATATGGTTAAAGTCTGTTTTATGAGCAAAAATAATTTCAGGATTATATTATAAACATCAACTACAATACATTATCTTCAGGATTTATTGGCGGCATAATTAAGAAGTAATCAAGTTATCTGGTTGGTTCTGTAAAGTGCCTGCCATAATAGGCTTCACATTTTTCCTCTTTCCCCCCTCCCCTCTTCATCCTGTCTGAAGGGGAAATATTTCAAATAGCAAACTTCCTGTTTAGTTTTCTGATGTATGTGAACTTTCTGCTGATTATCATGTGAGAGAAAATGCTTTGCTTGTCTGTTGAAAAGAACATGAAGTAAAATATGATCTATAAAACAGTTTTGAAGTCTATTCTGGTAAACTCTGAGTACATCAATACACATTGGTACATCTAATTGAAAACATTCTAATTTGTCATTTGGTTTTACATGAAAGTTACTTTGGGGGGGGGGGTTGTTTCTACTGGGATGTACCTGAACATCAAAGTCCAGCTTGTTTTAACTGGATTTACATATTAAACATCCTGATCTATTTCTTCACATTGTTTCTCTCATTTTATCGCTCTGTATCATAGGCTATATGTGGTCCACCAGCCCCAATTTTCTAGCCCCAGAGGTTCTTCAAAATCACACAAATGAAATTTAGTACAGAAACTGCCAAATTTTAGCAGCATAGTTACTCAACGTTTTAATGCAAAATACCAAATGTGTATTAAGTGCAATTATTTTACCATTTAAACTGTTCAGTCTTGCCCCAAACAGGCCAACTCTTTCATCCCTCTAGAAACATGAGTGGCCATGCCTTCTTCAAGCGCTTAGAGGACAAACTGCTTCTCCCTAAATTACAGTGCAGATGCCATGCCCTCTTCCATCCCATTTTGACCAGTCAATCCATTATTACTTTCTGCTCTTTTTGCTTGGTGAGCTTTTTTTCATTTTCCATCCTCCATGAAATAATCGGACCCATTTTCTTCTTCTATATCATGCTTGAAAGCTCTAGCCCACGTCACAAAACATGTACAAACCATAATTTGGTTTAGGTTTGGTATGTTATGTGAACCCAAGCACTGTGATTTCTGAGCCGTAGTTAATGGATGAATGCACAAGTTTTCAACATTTGTGCTGCTAGGATGCCCTCAAACTAATACATATATGGTTAATAGTACTACTGCAATTAGACTACTACTAATATTTATATGGATATCAATAGCTCTTGGAAAAATTACACTTTCTCCAAATGTGTGAACTTTATGGCACTGTACTTTAAAAGGCTCAAATGCCAGTTCCCATCAGTTCCAGTCAGCTGGGAAATGAAGCACCAGAAAAGATGCCTGGAGCACCATTGGAGTAAGTATGACTAGACACTGATAAAAGCCCATATTAGGGATTACCTCGTGGCAGTAATGGTCAGATGTCAGTATTTTTCTGTCTTTATTGTGTCCGCCAATAGCCATCCAGCAATTCTGGTAAGACTAACCTAATCCCTATTGGGTCATTCTGAAGATTATTTAAGCTGTCTGATGGATAACGTCATTCAGATTTATTTTAATTTGGATTATGACTAGGCAGGACAGGCTGGGGTACCTGGGTATGAAGAGTTTGAGCCAGTGCTTCCTGAGGAAGTGGAGAAGATTTTTCTTTGTGGTCAGCTCTTTTTTTCTGAATTTGGACCTGTCTTGGTTTGCAGAAGTGGCCAGGGGACTCACAGTTGGGTCCAGACTGTGGTATCAGCTTCTCTAAAGGAGGGGATGGTACCTCTTGTCTTGAAAATGGTAGTGGTTCACCCCTTCTCAAGATGTTGCCCTTGGACCCAGTGCTTTTTAATAGTTACTGTTGGGGAATTACTTTTTTGTGAAAGAGGAAGATTATTGGGAAAGTGGTCAGTCTGCAGGTAAGGAGAACCCTGGAAGAAATGGGTTATTTAGACCAGTTTCAATTAGGTTTCAGTCTGGAATTTTTACTGAGACAACTTTGGTCACTCTTACTGATGACCTCTGGCAGAGTTGGGATGGAGGTGGTGCATCCATCGTTGATCTCTTTGGTCATTGGCTTTCAGATACCATCAACCATGGTATTCTTTAAGCCAGTCCATGGGTTGATAAATGGAAGTACTGTTTTACAGTGGTTCTCTTCTTTTCTCTGGGGCCAGTTACAATTGGTGTTGGTTGGGGGAGCATAGTTTATTCTCTATGTCCCTCATTTGTGGAGTGCCACAAGTTTCTAGTCTCTCCTCTCCTTTTCAATATCTACATGAACCCATAGGATAAAATCATCCTCTGCTTTGGGTTTGGTGATAGCCAAAGAAATCTTTCAATCCTGGTCCAGTGAACCGAGGCTGTCAAGATTCTGTCCTAATGCCTGGAGGTTGTGTGGGTTTGGAGGAGGAATTGTATCCAATTCAGTCCAACTATGACTGAGTGGCTGTGGGTGTTTTGGGCTACTTGATCTGAGGATATTCCATATTCTCTTTTCAACATTGATGCATAGATTGGTCCTTCAGACAGTCACTCATGACCTTGTCACTTTATCGCTTGACTACTGCAACACACTCTATGTGGGGCTGTCCTTTGACCACCCAGAAGCTTCAACTGGTCCACAATGTGGCAGTACAAGGAATAATAGGTACTACTAATAATAATATACCTATGTAACAACTTTGTTTCACAAGCTGCATTAGTTACCAATTTGCTCCCATGTGTGACTCAAGGTGATGATTGTTACCTATAAAACACTGCATATCATACAGCCTGCTTACTTGAGGGACCACCTGTCTCTCCTAGCACCTGCCAGGCTGATTTGATCCTGCAGGGTTGCTGCACTTAGTTTTTTTTTTATTATTAAAGGTCATCTATTGGAATTCCAAAAGTACAATGTCTCTGTAGCAGCGCCTGCCCACTGGAATGAGGATTCCCCCAATATCTAGATGGCTTCCTTTCTATTATTATTTAGATCTGGCTGTTCACCTTACTCTTTAGCAAAGAACAGTGAGATTCCTCACTTCATCCATTTGGTCTGTTGCCCTTTCAATCTTTTATCTTTATTGTTAATTGATTTTATTGTAATTTCTTCATTTGATTGTTGAAAGTCATCAGAGTATACAGGCAGTATACAATGCATCCTCATCCTCATCAGCTTGTTGGCACAAATGCTTAAAGAGGCAACGGCTGAAGCATTTTTCTTTGTGGGCACAATTCACCCTGTGAAATTCCTTCTTCCCAACTTTGGGTCTCCTAAACAAGAGCAAATGAAATAGGGAGGAGAAGGCAGGGGATGGGGAAAGCATTTTGAAGAGGAAGTAGCAAAAGGAGGAGTGATGGAAGGGAGAGGAAAGTGACCCAAGGGAGCTGTGACAACTCTGAAGGCTGGAAATTTGTAACTTTCTTTCTTTCTGATATTTGATAATTCGAATAGATTCAAGGCATAGCGAACAATCTAGCAAGTGCAATAACTCTCCTGAGAGAGAATGGGGTTTAGCTCTTCTAATCTTTGGGGGAAAGTTAGGGAGTCTGCTACAGGGGAAATGGACTTTAAGAAATAAAGATTGCATGCCTTTTGCTGTATAAGGAAAATGGCTATGTCAATTTTGGAATCCTTTAAGGCTCTTGAATACTGTAAACTCTAAAACTTGTATGGGTGGTTGAGGGTGAGAAATTGGGAAATGTGTGTCTAGCATCAGAGATGGTGAAACTGGAGGAGGTTGAAGTTCCAAGGCAGCAGGGGGAAAAAGGCCATCTCTTGGCTCATGGGACATCAGACTCTCTGGTGACATGGACTGAACATGTTTGGGCCCTAAACAGATTCTGTCTGTTGCTTCTGCACTCTAGGACTTCATGCCACTGAAAACTGCTGACAATGATGGTGAGCAAATGTGCCATTTTTGGCAGCAGCTACAAAAAGTGGAGACTTTAGTTCCTTGCTATCTTCTCAGCTCTGAGGAAGTGCTTCTTGGAGTGCTCTTCATTCTTCTCTCCTCATTTCCTTTATATTGGGCATGTGCACATGCTATTGTCTCTTGCCTTCTTTTGGATCAAAGCTCTGCAGAATCTACAATCTCTGTCTCTTCCCTTCTGACCCATCTGGACACCTAGAAATTCACAATCCCTCTGGGGATAACCCCTCCCCAAAGAGGATCATGTTCCACAGTTTGAGAATCCCTGGAATAGTATCATATGAATCCAGAAAATTATAGCTTAATTCAATTCATTATACGTATGAAATCATGACTAACTTGTTTACATTTTAGTGCAGTGCTTGCCATTATGTAGTGAAGCTGTAGAGGCAATATTACAGCTTGGTGGTGATGGTGGTAGTAGTAGTATCATATTTGAATACAAAAAAGACTATGTTGTGAAGGTATTCCTAGATAAAGGTTCAACAGCTAGCTTTTAAGTAAATCTTGAAAATCTAAATATACTTATGTCAATTGGATTTTCATGCTTACAGGGAAGAGAGAAAATAATTTGAAAGATGAATTTAAACGTTTATAGACACAGATGCATATCTAGATGCATGTCTACTACTGTGTTTCCCCGAAAATAAGACCTATCTTGAAAATAAGCCCTAGCTTGATTTTTACATTTGTGTCTAATATAAGCCCTACCCCCAAAATAAGCCCTAGTTAAGACCCCACCCATTCTGTCCCACCGTCTGGTATGAGGTGAGGTGAGGCACATGCGTAAAAATAAAGCTAGGGCAGAGGGGGGGTAGAGCTGCCCCACGCGCCCCGCACCCGTTTACCTCATGGCCCTTGCAGCCAGGCCTCCCATGCCCCAACACCTGCCTCACGTTGTGGCGGCAGCACCACCAGCAGCAGCCCTATCCAGCAGGCCCTTGCGTGGCCGCTGCTCCACTTCTTTTGGTTGCTGGCGACTACTCATGGCGTCCTGCTGCGAGCAGCCACGAGTGTCTGTAAAAGAAGTCAGGCAGCGGCACAACAGGTGTCGGGGCATAGGAGACCTGGCTGCAGCAGTCCTAAGGTAAACAGGTAAGATATCCCCCCCAAAATAAGACCTAGTGCCTCTTTTGGAGGCAAAAAAAATTATAAGACCAGGTCTTGTTTTTGGGGGAAATGGTACCTTTTACAAAGAAATATAGAAGAAATATGAATTAAATATTAAAATATCACAGAAACAGAATTCATGTTAACATGGTTATGACAGAAATATTGGGAAAATGCTGAAAGACCTGACAGGGTTTTGCTTAATTGTTTAAAGCAAAATAGAGGTAGGGCAATGATTCCAATTATTAGAGGTGAAAGAGATAAAATATATAAAACTTCAAGGGATATAAATTTTAAAATTCTATTCAGAACTATTTAACAAACCAAAGAATATATCAGATGAGGATATAGAGACCTTTCTAAGTAATATAAACCTACCGCACTGAGATAACACACAAAAACAACTTTTATTTGCCTCCCCTATTTGAGGAAGGGATTAAACAAAAAAAACCAACCCTTTAAAAATGGCTAGTGGTAAAACACCAGAACTCGATGGGTTCACATATAGAGTGACATAAAACATTTAGAGCAGAGGTCCCCAACCTTTAGGGCACCAGGGACCAGTTCCGTGGAGAAAGGTTTTTCCGCGAACCGGAGAGTGCTTGGTTTTGTGTGCTGCCTGCATCCCACAGGCAGTTGAACATAAAATGGCTTTATTTACAGATGATCCCATCCCAAGGACCATCTATAAGGAGCCCTCTGGACTAGCCAAAGTCTTCTTACCAGCTCCACTTTCCATTATGATTGTTTATTCCACTAAAAGCAAAGCCATCTTAGTCTTCCATTACTCCCTGGAAGTCTCAAAAAACTAAACCGTTCATAAGATAATACTGTCTTGAATTAGATAGATAATATATACAGTATGACAACTGGACAATATAAATAAATTCTGTGTATCATTAGAGTTAACAGACTGATATTGCAACATTGGAAAGATAATCATATGGCCCCATTTATTTAATGGGCTGAAGACCTGATTACACTTGCTAATTTTGAGTGGGTTGCTTATAGACATAGCTTTGTATGCATATGTGTAATGAAATATAGGACTCATTTAAACAACAGGTTAAAAAAACAATAGTTATGTGTAACTATGTGTAAGTGTAATGTAATATATATATATAGACTTTAATGCAACTTGTGCATACATACACAAACACACACACACATATATATATATATACACACACACACACAATAGTTGCATTAGACAATTATATACAGAATTATAATTGTTTACTTTTGAATGATGCTATATATTTTAATTTTTTTCATTTTGTTTGTCTTTATTTTTAATCACTTGTTTGGGTTTTTTTAATAATGTATGTATCTTTGGGTTATGTTCCTTTGTTTTTTTCCTTTGTTTTCTTAATTAAAAGCAATAAAGATTATTTAAAAATGCTTCCAGATTAAAAAACAATGTTTTGTTCTTGGCTTGAGTTTTAAAAGAAAAACTCTTGTTAGAAGAAAAAAAATAAGGGTCCTCAGTAAATATTTGCTAAATGTATTCTAAAAAATACTTCAAAGTGTAAAATAATTTGACTGCTCATTGGCTACTCTAAGTTTGTGATGTTGTGTGAATATAGCATAATCCTAGAGTAGGTTAAAGGAGATTAGCATGTCACAGGAATATCAAACTGAAGTCTGTACTACAATTAGGGAAAATTAGATTTAATTCATAATAGCCCTGTTTAGGTTAAATTGTCTCAGTCAGTCATGTTACATGAACATAGGAGATGATTTATTTTATTGTTTATATTTATTATTTCAACATATACGTAGTTGTCCATCTCAAGTACATAGTTAAAAAAATACCACCAAAAATCAAAATACGCTATAAAAACACATAAAAGCATATAAAAATTATATAGGGTTACCCCTTCTTTCTACTGCCAACAGAGAGAAGACAATTAAAAATCTAGAAAAAAAGAGGCTGATTTAACATTTTGTCCCTCTGATCGTCTATGAAGATTCTCAGTCATCCAGGTCATAGTTATCCAAAGGTGCTTTTTCATGAGGCAACTGGACTTTCTTGTTATTCTTTGAAGACGTTTCACTTCTCATCCAAAAAGTTTCTTCAGCTCAGCGTAGATGGTGGGGAAAATCCTTCCATTCCCCACCATCCAGGCAGAGCTGAAGAAGCTTCTTGGATGACAAGTGAAACGTCTTCAAAGAATATCGGTAATAAGAAAGTCCAGTTGCCTCGTGAAAAAGCACCTTTGGGGTCCCTCTGATTGCTTTAGCTTTTCACACATGCAGTCCGATTTCATTGTCACGAGGGTTGTGATATGGACAGAAAAGGGATGCAGATGAGCAGACTTTTCCCCACTGCGACGGTGCTGGTTTTTAGGGACTTCCCCCCCCCCCCAAACAAAACCAAACCAGGAAATCTTCCCTTGTGTTTGTTGGGCTTCCTGCCAGAATAGATGCTTCCTGTTAAATTGCATACCATCTAGTACTGGTTAAGTATTTATGCAGGAGTAGTGACAAATTGGGCCAAAATAGTCTTGTGAATGCAGCTAGTGGATCCTAAGTAGCTAATGGTCAAAATGACTTCAGCCACCTACAAGTTTATGTGAGCCACATAAACATTTATACTAAATTAAATGAAAAAAGCATATTGCTTTCTGTCGGTGCCATTTGCATCATTCATATTTTCAGCCCTGAATATTTCTTTGAAAGGTGGATATCAATCAAATGAATAAAATGTTCTAGGGCAGGCAAGATAAGTTTTTAATCATTCTTTGAGCTTCCCAGACTATTTTATCGCCTCTATTTATGATTCATATTAAAAGCTGCTCCTCTGAAACACTGTCCACTGGTCTTGGAATCTTTTGCAAAATTATACTAACAATAAAAATATGTGGCTCTCATTGTTGATTATTATCTTGCCACAGGAAGTATCTGTCAAAATGTGGCACCCTCATATACAAAGGAAGTGAAGAAAAAGGGCTGATGAATTGTCCCAATTTGTTTCCTTCTCCTTGCACCAAATATCATAAGACAGGAGGAAAACCGCTACCCATCACTGTCTTTAATGTGGGATGGTGTGAAGATTAAGGGAGGTTTAAGTTTTCAAAAACTTCAAAGTATGTAGATAAAAAAGAGGCATAAGAGATTTTACATTTCTAATTTTAAATGCCTTATTTTAGGATTTCATCACAGTGTATCCTTGCAGTTTGTAGTCTGACATTTAGAAGCTTTGACTTCCCAGTTCCAAACAAATCACTACTTCTTCAGCTCCAGTAGCCCATTCCAGCTTGTTCAACCAAAAGTTCTGTTCCTCTTTCCCTGAGCTGCAGGCAGAAATAGTTGTGTCAAGCCCCTATCAGCAGAATATAAGCCAAAAAGAAAGATTTGCAATGCATTTCGTTAATTAAGCCTATTGACAAGAAGGTAAGGGGTTAATATAAGAATCTTGGAAGTTGAATAAGCCAATACAGGTAGTCCTTGACTTAACAACCACAACTGAGCCCAAATTTCTGTTGCTAAGTGTGACATTTGTTAAGTGAATTTTGCCCCATGTTATGTGACTTTCCTGTCACACTTGTTAAGTGAATCACTGCACTTGTTAAATTAGTAACATCATTGTTAAGTGAGTCCAATTTCCCCATTGACTTTGCTTGTCAGAAGGTCGCAAAAGTTGATCACATGACTGCAACCATCATAAATATGAGTCAGTTGCCAAGCATCTGAATTTTGATCATGTGACCCTGGGGATCTGCAATGGTCATGTGAAAAACATAAGACACTTTTTTCAGTGCCATTGTAATTTTGAATGGTCACTAAATGTTCTGTTGTAAGTCGAGGACTACCTGTACTCTAGCATTCATTTATTAGTGAATTCATTCAGGTAGAATATCTAAGAGTGACTTGAACTTCTTTCCCAGAATGCAAAATCAAAGGACCAATTTTTTTTTCTCAGATAAGAGTGATATTGAAATATAGGGGTTTCTTTTGGAAATATTTAACAGTATTAAATATTTTAGTTTAATTTAGATTAGTTTGTAATATTCATGTCATTATTTTTGATAACTCAATAAGAGATTATTATTTCTGGTAATGTTTAAAAGCTTTTAATTTTTTTTTTTTGCAATGTTTAATTGTTCAAGGAGTGATGAAGCGAATTTGGGAAAGGGAAAGGGGAATTATTTAAATACGTTGATAGATATCATAGTTACATTTTATTGCACTTTAATAAAAATTATTGAAAAAAAAGACTGATAATTAAGATTTGCAGATATTTGTGTTCTTTTCCTAACCAGAAAGTCAGCCCCAGAGATTTGCAGCAAATCTTGGATGATTTAAAAACTTGCATTTTTTTTCTTTATTTGTTTAAAACAAACCCATCCAGCAGTAGCTTGTTTGGTTTATGTTTCTCAAATGCTGCCAAGATGTTGAGCATCTGTCTTTGTGTACTTGTATATTGTTGCCAGCCAGGTGCTGCTATAGTTCATGTAGCAGTAGGATGATTCTGCAGCTTGTTGACCCCTGCTTCAGTGTGAGGAAACTGCTGCTTTCTGTGGTATTTTCCACATATGGCTGAATGTTAGGAAAGTTAGAGCAGAAGGCTGGAACTTCCACGGCTATTTGGCATGTTCAGTAGAGAGAGCCCAACATGACAATGGAGAGTGTCTAGGAGAGTGCTGAGTTAATGTTTTCTGCAGGAGAGCAACTTTGCTTGCCTCCTTTAGGTTCCAACTTTCATCCTTTCTAGACAATAGAATAAGAGAGGTTGAGCCCATTAAGGAAAGAGTGACTTGCACACAATGCTCTGTCTTTTCCCTTCCTGGCCTGAAAGACAGGCGTTGGCTTTTACTGTACCAAATGAGGCAGTTGTCTGGTTTCCTGGCACCAGCTATGTCCTCTTTTTTTTACTTTGAGCGTAGTGGACAAGGAATCCAAGTTGTGCAAACTGGCCAAGGAACTATACCAGGAACAAGATCAGCTTTCAAAATGTATCTCATGATGTAATGGACAAAAGAGGATAGGTAGAAACCTGTCCTTCCCTATTCCACTCTTGGAAGGGATATGTTAGGCTCTACTCCAGGGGTGTCAAACCGCCAGCCCATGGGCCGGATGCATCATAGCGAAACTGCGCCCACCCCATTGCCGGCAATGGCAAAAAAGTAACGATACATCGCGACACGTCACGTGACGTTGCGAGTTTGACACCCCTGCTCTACTCCGAATGCACATGGGATGCATTCACCAAGCTCATGATTAAAAATAGCTTGACAAATAGGCTAGTAGATGAATAATGAAGTCCAGACTGAAGAGCTGGTTCCAAGAAAATAAATAATGATTTCCATTGTTTTACACTGGGAAAAAATACTTTAAGTTGTATAAGGCCAAGTTGACCTATGAGGACTTTGCTCATCAATAGATTTGGAAAGTAGATGGTATTGTAGCTGATATCCAGGCTCAGATTCAGGATATAATTTTGCAAGCAGTCAGTGACAAGCCTCTCCATTATCAGTGAAAATAACTGCCTCCTAGCTGGATCATAAAAAAATTAGAAAGTCTCCACTTTAATGTAGATGGACATATACTATGTAACAGATAGACTCTTCAATATAACTCTTAATAACAGTGTCAGGATCAGTAATGAAGTCCACAAATGATAGCACACCAGAGACAAGATGCATTATTCTGTGACAGTATGAGGATTGATCTGTAAAACAAATGTATTGTGTTGATGGGGTTATTCTGAAAAATAGATGTTTTGAGAGAAAGTTATCAAAAGAATAATAAATAACACCTTTGTAAACAGAAGCATTTTCCCCTTTGCAACATGAATTATTAAGGACATATAGGTTTCCAAATAACACAGAAATGGAGGACCAAATTTGTTATATTAATACAACGTATTTTTTAATCTATCAAGACTTTTTCCTAATTTAAGTCAGAACGTAACCTGGAATTAAATTTACATTATATATATATTATTTATATGAATATATGTTCCATATCAACTTTCTATAAACATTGTTCAGAAATATATGAATAATTTGTATGGTAATTGATGACTGCATAATAGTTTTCAAAACTTCATCGTGTTTTGTGAATGTTTTAAGTGGAGAGGAAGAACTTCAGATGGCTGTGCTATTTGATAAGGTTGTGTGATTTCCTTTTCCTTTGCTTCATAACATGCCATTTGTACGGCAGATGCATCTTGTAAATATAACGGAAGTTGAAGCACAATGACCATAGAAAGTCAAAATCTCTTCCATTTGCTTCTAGTTTGTACTGTTCTTAATTTGTCTATTGTGTGTGTGTGGGAAAAATATGAATGAATATTTGGTGACTCAGAATTAAGTATCAGCACCACCTGTGTTCTTTATCAAATTAGAATTAGTTGTTTTTCTTCCTTAAAATAAAATTAAATGGATTTTATGCAAAAGAAAGTCCTTTTATTTTGAACTTTGGGCTGTAGTTCAACTAGAAACTGACAAACATTAGACTGAGCCAATAACAGGCTCTGATAATAATTTTGCATATTTCCAGATGGCATCTTATCTATCTATCTGTCTTTCTCACATACATGTGTGTGTAAATATATGTATTTTTCCAGTGAGACCAGAATACAAGTGTGCATTTCTATGGTTTTTTTTAAGTGTTTACAGTGTTTACAGGTAGTCCTCACCAACCATTAGTTTAATGGCTGTTCAAAGTTGCAACAGTGCTGAATGAGTGGTACTTATGATCAACTCGTGAAGTTCCAGTTGGTGCACATTAGAATGAGTTAATGTATTTTCAGGTCATAGAAAATTTATTAACTAAATTACTGTGAAATGGATTAGTGGATTAAGAAATTAACTAGAAACGATGTAATTTTTAAGTAGCTCTCAGCATGTAATGCAAGGCCTATTGTTATTATTTGCATTCTACAGATTCATTGAGATAAATTTCTAATTGTAAGAGAGGACAATCTCTCTCAAAATGTTGAAAAAGCTGTAACTGTTTCCAGCCTTATGCAACTGCTAATCCTTGCTGCCTTCTAGCCATGCCAGCCTGGGGCTGCTGTAATGATTTCAAAAGAGATGCTTAAAATTGCTTACAGTGGTTGAAATATAAATATAGATGTTTCCAAATGTTTATGATGTTGTTGTTTTATGTTATATTTTCCAAAACTTTTATCTTTTTATTTGAAACATACAAATAGATTTTCCAGTGCCCAAGAATGGGCATTATGAGTATTATAAAGGTAACTGCTGTTCAGTTTAAAAAGCATAATACTGGGCAAGCAGACTTAATTTCATACATACAAGGATAGGATCTGAACTGGTATCTTGGTGTCAGTTTCAACTCTGACATCAAATAACAATTGTTATCTACAAACCTTTGTGATTTGTGAATCACAGTTGATGATTTAACATCAAATATATTTTTCTTCCCACATGGACCTCTATGGAATTTCCATTCAGGACAATAAAGATGAAGCCAATCTGCTCATGAAGCAGAGTAAATCCCAGCCTTTACCACAGATTCCCCATGGACTGTGCTTGTTGGAAGCTAGCTAATCACAAATAGCTATGGGTCTCTGTAACTGTTGTAAATGTGTGCTGATGGCTAAGCACCTGAATCTCAATCACATGACTACAGGGATGCTGTGACGGTTGCAACGTCAATGACCAATCACTTCTTTTTTAGTGCCATTGTAAGTTCAGGCAGTTGCTGAATGTGTGCCTGTAAATGAGGACTACTATATATACACACATACTTACATTGAGATACACATTTAGACATGTACCATTAGCTGAGGAACATGTAAACAATCCTTTTAAAATGTAAAATACATTTCTGAACTAAGAAACAATTCTTACTTAAGCAGGTAGAAGGAGATGGGTCACATGTCATATACCAGTGATGGCGAACCTTTTAGAGACCGAGTGCCCAAAAACTGTCCCCCGCTCCGCCTCCCACCCTGCCTGCTCCGCCTCCGCCTCCCACTCTGCCTGCTCTGCCTCCGCCCGCCCCCTGCCCCGCCTACCCACAGAGACACGCACTGCCTCCATGGCCCGCAGCAGATCACCCAGGCAGCCCTGCAGCACCATGGCAGCCACGCCCTCCACCCACACCCCGCAGCATCATCTGCACACTATGGGGTGCAAGGGCAGAGTCGTGTCCCTGCTGCCCGGCTATGTCCTTGGCTGCGCACCCGGGGGCGATTCTCCTCCAGGGAGGCTGCTGGTGAGGGGGCCACGGGGAGAGGCGGGGTTGGGGCAACGGCACGCGTGCCCACAGAGAGGGCTCTGAGTGCCGCCTCTGGCACGCGTGCCATAGGTTCGCCACCACTGTCATATACAATTTAATTCACAACCCAAGGAAGGCAATCCGCCAATCTTTCTTTTTGCTGCAGTTCAATTTTTTCCAAATTCATGCAATTGATTAAATGCAGCATTCTTTTTAAAAACTTATAACTGATTTATTTCACTGGTCAAAGAACAATTATATCAAATTTAGTATCCAGTATTACGTACAGTTTTTGAACAATGTTTTGAATTACCATTCTTTATTAATTTCTCAACATAGATGGTTTCTTGAGATACAATGATACAGTGAGGATCTTAGTAAAGATTTGATAAAATCTGAATATTTTTGTTGATGTTAATTTATGTGATTTGTTTTGGAGTGAAGATAAAGTATCCAGAATAAACATGTAAAATGAGCCATATAACAGACTGAGTGGTGAATAATACAGCTTTCAGTTAGACATTTTCAGCGTCTGATATGCAGATGAGTTTTAAACAATTTTCTAATTACAAATGCATATTTCTTCATCTGCCCATACACTAATAATTGAACATTTCTAATATAGCTATATTTCTTTTTAAAATAAAGTTCAACTAAACAAGTTGTAAGAGAAAACCATTTATATTACAATATGTATTAGAATCCTCTGTAAATTATGCAATTCTTCATTCAGATTATTATTTAAGAAAGGGATGTATTTTGCTTCACTGTATCATTGCTAATAGAAATCTTTATGTCAGATATGTGTATTTAAAATGCTTGCTTTCCAAGTAATTAATCTGTGTAAAAATTAAATTCAAGGAAAAATTACTGTTATTCATTATTCAGAATACCAAATAATAGAGTGAATTTCCCACTTTTCTTGTTTGTGGAGGGAATGAGTGACTTAGCAGCATTTCACAAATCTCTTATATTTTTATGCCAGTTAAATTATTTTATGATAGTAAAATTGCATAAGAAGGGTGCATATTATCACGATGGTGCCTGTTTATAAAAGCATGTTGCTTAGGTTTAAAATAGGAGTGCATTGGTAAATAATAACTAAATCTGTGAGGTATTTCAGCTTTCCTTTCTTGGGGATAAGAAAAGTAATGCTGTTAGTCATTAACAGGGGTTATTGAAGCTACATTGGTGTATAAACTCTTTAATATCAAATTGTTTCCTTATAGCAGTTTGTATATTGAGAGATTTAACAGAATAACACAAGTTGGAAAGGACCTTGGAGGTCTTCTAGTCTAACCCCCTGCTCAAGCAGGAAACCCTATATCATTTCAGACAATGATTGCCCAATCTCTTCTTTAAAATTTCCAGTTTTGCAGCACCCACAGCTTCTGGAGGCAAGTTGTTCCACTGATTGATTGTTCTGTCTCCTTAGTTCTAGGTTGCTTCTCTCCTTGATTAGTTTCCATTCATTGCTTCTTGTCCTGCCGTCAGGTGCTTTGGAGAATAAGTTGACTCCCTCTTCTTTGTGGCAACCCCTTATTGCAGGGGTGTCAAACTCGCAACGTCACGTGACGTGTCGTGACATATCGCAACTTTTTTTCCATTGCCAGCAATGGGGTGGGCGCGGTTTCGGCATGACGCATCTGGCCCGCAGGCTGGCAATTTGATACCCCTGCCTTATTGGAACACTGCTATCATGTCACCCCTAGTCTTTCTTTTCATTAAACTAGACATACCCAATTCTTGCAATCGTTCATCATATGTTTTAGCTTTCATTTTTGTTGCTCTTCTCTATACTCTCTAGAATCTCAACATATTTGTTATGTAGTGGCAACCAAAACTGAATGCAGTATTCCAATATTTTGTGGTCTACATGCTTGTCACCGCATTATCATATCTTTGTTGAAAAAGGAACTTGATGGCACTAGAAGGCAGCAAAAATTAGTTTTCTATACAGTATCACTTTGTTGCTGTCTAGTGGTGATATAGATTTTTTCCCCAACCCAGCCTGGTAAGTCTAATAGTGGCTAGTGTTTGGACAGCTGTTACAGCTTGATTTAAGAGATAATGGCTGCTTCTCATCACTGACTACTGGACAGAGAAGAGAAGAACAGTTTTTTTTTTTTTTTTAATATATTTTATTAGATTTTATAGGGGTACAGGGATTACATTAAGGTGCTTAGGAACCACCATGGAGGTGGGTATATTAAACATCCAAAAAAAGAAAGACAATCACAAATATATAACTCAAATCAAATCTTTTAAACTTCCCTCTCTAATTCCCTCATTTAATTTTACTTATTCAAATTAATAAATTCTATATAAGTTTCAAACGATCCTATCAAATATCAATTACATTTCAATTCTAAAAATCCAAATCCTGTTTTTTAAGCTTTACTAACTTACAATTACTATATTTCAATTAGCCTTAAATAGACATATTATTAACACTTCGGGTGCCCTTTTTTTTTTTACATAATTATATCTGGTATATTGTTCTCGCAACAACATTCCCATATCTTCTTCATTGATACCATTTTTTTCTCTTATCACCCATCCCTCTTATTCTCCTTTTATTTCCAAATAATTCTCTTAAAATAAAAATATCAGGCCAACAAATAAATTTCTATCTAATTTAAATATATATTCTATCAATGCCTCTATATCTATAAAAATCTTTTTAAACCAGTAGATAAAGTTTACTTCTCCAATACATATCATATCTAAAACAGAGTAATATTACAAAGGGTATCCTCTTAAAAATTTCACGTGTTCCATTAGTTGTTAAGTCAGTCAAGAAATCAAAGCCTTTTTAATCCCATTAAATAAGACTTTAAAATACATTTTTAAATCTAACTCTAGGCTTCTTTCTATGCCATAGTGGTTTCCATAGTAAGGTTCCTACATAATCAAACCACAATATTAAAAGGTCCATATTCTTTAACGCTTCAAATTGGTCAAAGTTCTCTTTCCTTTCTTCTAATAGCCTTTGGATGGTAAAAGCTGTTTTATTCCATGTTATATTTGCCAATTGTTTATCCACCTTTTCTCGATTTTCAATAAGTTGTATCTGAGTGTCAGTCTCTGTTGGTATTGGTATTGATGCTTCAGACATCTCTGTTGAAGTTGTTGTATAGTCATCAGACTTCTCGATAGGTTGTGTTGGAAGTTGAATAAAATTAGTTTGTTTTGTGGTTTCCACGGTTTCTCTCAGTGTAGGGAAAAGGGATTGAAAATAGGAGCTCACATCCTCTGCAGCTTCTAAAATTGTTTCCAATATAAGTTCATAGTCCAGTTGTGTATTAAGTTCCATATCGATAGTAATAAGGCTTTTTAATCTTTAATCTTTAAAGAAGGCTCTACTTCATAAGAATCAAGCAAGCATTCACCTTCAATTTTCAATAGACCAGCTGCATCCGTTATCTTGTAGTTATCACTGTTTCAGGGTCATAGCCATTCCCAGCCATAAAGAAATATAATTGCAGTACCACTTTTCGACACAAGATGTCCTCAGCAAACCAAAAAATCTTTTTTTTTTTCCTTTCCAAATAATAGATTTTTTATTTTTCGTGTTGAAAGAGATGAAGAAAGGGTTCAAAATAATAAATGCGTAGTTGTAACAATAATAGTCAAGAATAAAGTGTTTTCAGGTCCCCTCAGTATTCCAAAATTTAAATAGTCCATCAAAATTAACTGGTTTTTATTTATATATATTTTTTTTCCAACGCTGTTTTTCCCCGTTGCCCAAACGCTGCTTCCTCACGACAGGGAAATAGTTCAAAGAAAGCTTTTAACAGGAAAGTAGTTAGGGAAAAAAAAAGGGGGTAGGAAAGGTCTCACCCGGATTCTCCACGGGGGTTCTTTCGCTTAGATGTTGTTCTGGCTTTCAGCTGGTGCGACGAAGTGATCGTCCATTTTATTGGGCGATCTTTTCCTCCGGCGGCCCTAAGGAGAAAGCTCGAACTGGGGAGAGCCGCCGCTCTTCCCCAGTCGAGCAGGAGCCTCCCCTAACGGTGGTCGCCTCTATGGGGCGACTTTTGACCCGATTAAGGGTCTACCGGCGGAGGGAAAGCAGCCGGTGGGAGAGAGAGATCTCTCCGTTCGACTGCTGGTGTCGCGATCCGGAACCGGAAGCCGAGAAGAACAGTTTTTATCCAAGTTAAACAAGTACCATAAAGCTGCCTTGTTCCCAATAATAGCACAACTTTTGAGAATTGATTTAACATTGAAAGAAGAATTTGTATCTCTATTTTAGTTTAATGTAAGAAGCAGAGCATGCTGCTCTTTGAATACTTTAGCACAACAATGTGGACACTACCATTTGGCAGCATTTTATCATTGGTGGGAAGTAAAGTCTAAAACATAAAGTCCTGGAAAAAAGCAACCATTGATGCGTGAATGAATGAATAAGTAAGAAGAGGAGATCAAATTGCAATTTTAGGCCATTACACAACATATGAAAGTGAACAGTAGTTAAAAAATAGATCTGAATAAAGTAGATTTTTTGATTTACATTATCAGGCCATAGACTCATTTGCTGTATTGAAGTTTAGAGTTATATCAATATATCTATGTCAACAATCCTATTTTCCCATTTTAGCCAGTGGATCAGTGAAGATACTGTTTGTTGACTTACTATGTCTAAATTATAGCAACGATTACATTTCATTATGACTAAACAAATCAACTTCAGAATTAGTTTATAATACATTAAAGTTAAAATTATGTATCGGAAATCCAGGCTAAGACTCTAGAAAGATGATTTCTGAAGAAAATGTGAGAAGTTTACATAAAATCTGGTTTTCAGGGAGGCCCTGGAAAAATCCCAAATGCCAAAATTAAAATTTCAGCAGAGCTACCCGATCTGGGTTATAGAACTTCAGATAATCAATAGATGTCAGGAAAGAGAAACAGAACTCTCAATTTGTTGCCATCTAATTTTGTTTTATGGTTCTAAATTCTAGTAACCCTCAAATTCTTTAAATTTAAGAAACATTTTTGATTGTTTGAAATGTGTGAAACCTTCCTTACCTTACCTTCAGTAATACATTTGCTAGTTGAAGTCTTGCTGTGGTCCCTGATTTAACTCTTTGATATGACAGGGCCTCAGGGCCAGTCCCAATGGAACTTTGATGCATATAATTATAAGCAATAGTATACTGTTATATTCAAACAGGTTCAGATTTTAGGTCTTCTGAGTAGACCATAATGGTTCTAAAATTGGATGGGAATAACCAGAGACCTACTAATAAAAAATAAAACTGAAATGAAATGGAAGAAGTCAAGAGTTGTACTAAATAGAATGTGATTTGAAATATTTCAAGGTTCAATTATAGTCCAGTAAGCATAATTAGCAAAATAAAGAGGTTTGGTCATGACTATTATTTATTTTTGAATAAATAGATGCACACTATGTCTGGAGAAGAACAGAGCCACATACATACAAGGGGTATGAAGGCTGAGTGATAGGGGGGAGTCCCATTTATATGTACAATGAAGGAGGAAATCCTGCTATTTCTTCTAAATTTGTGTGGAAAAAAAATTCTACTTTTACTCCAAGCCTGTTGCACAGTGATACAAAGGATTTTTTCCTTGAATTGTCTTCAAAAATGCCTTGATATAATTAAAGTTACTCAGTGCATTTCAGATATGTGATCCTTTTTCAAGGATTTCAGCCCTTTCTCTATTCCAAAAGCATAGATGTTTTTTTAAGGATAGGCCATTTTCATTTGCCCCTTTATTATGTTTTTATAGTAACCTTTCTGCTCATGTAGCAAATATTACTTTCCTTTCTCAAAAATGTATTCTTAACTTTATTCTTAAAATTTATTTTTTAATATCTCTACTATATATATATATATGTAATCTATTAGCTATTCAGTGTAAGTTATTTACATATTAAATATAGCAGACCTCATGTTTTATATAATAATGAGTAGCTACAAGAGTCAGTACTGTAAGTTAATTGCAAGAGATAAATATGTCTTTCTTCTGGTCACTCACTTTTGTATTCAATCCACTCTCAGCCAGTTACTCTTGCCACTTGTAGAGGAAGACCTCGCTTAATGACTGCCCTGTTTAGTAACCATTCAAACTTTCAACTGAAAAAGTAACTTTATGTCCAGTCCTCATATTTATGGCCATTGGAGCATCCCTAGAGTCATTGGGCATTTTGCAAATGACATACATTTATGACCATCACAGCATCCCACAGTCATATGATCACCATTATCAAGTTTCATAACCAGTATTCAGGCTACTTGAGGAACTGTCTCATCCCACTGGGATTGACCCGCCCCACCCCTGCCTGCAAAGGAGGCATGCTGTGTGCTCCATCGGCCAGAGTATTCTGGCTAGTGGGATCCAGGAGAAGAGCCTTCTCGGCCATTGCTCTTGCCCTTTGGAACATATTCCCCCCCTCCCTTGGCTCAGAGCCTCCAGCAACCTCTGGACGTTTTTCCATATCTCCTCCCCCTGGGCCTGGCTCTTTGTCCTCCAAACTAGCGTCCAGAGGAAGGTCCAGGGAAACCATCATAGTTCAATATTGGAAAGGTACATTTATATCAGATTTGCGGCACTAATTTGTTAATATATGCTTGCCAAAAATTGTTCAATTAGGTTTTTTTTTAAATAATAAGGACCAAGAAAGCTCTTTTCAGCATTTAGGCTGAATGTATTGTTTATGATATGATTTTCCAGGCTTTTTCCTGACCGACTTTTTAAAAATCAGGTTATATCATTTTATCAACACAGTTAAAAATTTACATTATTATTTATTAAGTATTATAATTTTAGAAATTGGTCAAGAAAATAGCATTTTCAGAATTTTAAGATGATTAGTGTGCTGGATTTGTGTCTTACTGGTGATATTTATATTGTTGAAGAATTCAGAGGAATTTATTATAGTTAAAGTGATAAGTTCTAATGTCAACATTTATTTAATGGAAAGATTTTTTTAAAATTTTTGAACGAATTTTGGGAAATGGAATGTATCAATAAAGTTAGCAATAATTTTAAACGTTTGAAGAAAAAATTGTTGATGCTGATGAAAAATTGTTTGAAAAAGAGCAGGGACTAATTGCTTCAATCTACAATTGCTTGTAGACACATGCAAAGCTTTTATTTATTTATTAAATTTATATGTCGACCATTTTTCTGTCCAAATTACTTTTGGTTATTCCCAAGAGTTGTTTCACTGTAGTTGAAAACTGACTCACATCTATACATGCTTGTACTAATTGGATGTTTTTGTGCTGATGTAAGTGTAAAAATCTCTAGTCTCGGCAAATTGGAATGACAACTTCTGAAGACAGAATAGACAATGCTGACTCTTAACAAAAAAATAAACTGATGGTATAAGGAAATATCCTATATCTCTAAGGAAATGTTTTAGTAGACATGACTATTTGCTATTTATGATTGCCAAAAATAATTGGAAAAATACACCTTTTTCCTAACTGTTTTTCCAACTTATCCATTAATACAACACTAGATGTAATGCAAGAAACACAGGAAATATATTCTCAGATAATTCAATTGCTAAACATATTTTTTGTGAGGAAAGAATCTGTAGTAAGTTTTTTGGAGTTAGGCTTCAATAAAATAGATTTACAGTTTCCTAGTAATATATTTTTGGTCCCATTAAATATTCCTTCAAATTTTGTCTCTCTTGCTCTGACTCCATATGTGACTTTCTTATTCTTACTTACTCTTTTTAATAGTTGGTGATTGGAGATATGTTTAATTGTCAAAAATCGTGTGTTGTATGCTCAGGTAGTTCTCTGGAAAGAAGCTTAGCTTTTCAAAAACAATACATAAGTCCAGATGGTTTGTGGCCATTTAAGTTTGTTGCATATTGTAGAAAGAAAAGAAATCTCCACCCTCTTCTGTTACAGCATTAACTCTATTCTTTTTTTTTTTAAATCAAAACTATGTTTGCTTGCTTTTTGCGTATACCACAAAAATAACACGGAAAGAAAAAATATTGTGCTGTTTGTAGTTAATACGTGTCAAATGTATTAGATTTTACAGTACTCTATATGGTTGGACAAATTTTACTCTGGTCTGCAAAATGATCATCTCACAAAATGGTATCTCAATGCATATCAAAAAAGAGAAAAAGAAATAGCTGGGTGCTATTCTTGGCTTTATATGAATAAAACAAAGCTATATACTTATTGTCGAAATCTCTAGCTGAGGACTGAGCTATGCTGGGTTACATAATGTGCAATTCAGTAAGATAATGCACAATGGTCTTTGGGTATGAAGAGTAACAGAACAGAACAGAAAAACAGAAGTTGAAAGGGACCTTGGAGGTCTTCTAGTCCAACCCCTTGTGCAGGCATTTGGACAATGGTTGTCCAATCTCTTCTTAAAAACTTACAGTGTTGCAGCACCCACAACTTCTGGAGGCAAGTTGCTCCACTGATTGATTGTTCTAACTATCTCCTTAATTCTAGGTTGCTTCTCTCCTTGATTAGTTTCCATCCATTGCTTCTTGTTCTGCCTTCAGGTGCTTTGGAGATTAAGTTGACTCCCTCTTCGTTAGATATTGGAACCCTGCTATCATGTCACCCCTAGTCCTTCTCTTCATTAAACTAGACATACCCAGTTCCAGCAACTGTTCTTTATATATTTTAGCCTCCAGTCCTCTAATCATCTTTGTTGCTCTTCTCTGTACTCTTTCTAGAGTCTCAACATCTTTCTTTACATTGTGGTGACCAGAGCTGGATGCAGTATTCCAAGAGTGGCCTTACCAAGGCATTATAAAGTGGTATTAACACTTCATGTGATCTTGATACTATCCCCCTGTTAATGCAGCCTAAGACTGCATTGGCTTTTTTTGGTATCTGCAACATACTGCCGGCTCATATTGGCTAGTTATAGACTATTAGTTAGTTATAAACTTAACACCTATCTGAACCTGGCTGATCAGGGACAATCAGGTGCTTATAAACAATGGGAGATCAACAGGAAATACTAGGACTGTTCATGTATTTCTCCTCAGATACAGAAACAGAAATCCATGTCGACTTAATAACAGTTTGTTTAGTGACTGTTCAAAGTTACAATGACACTAAAAAAAGTAAGATGACTGTGTGAAAACAGTCATGAGTCACTTTTTTCAGTGCTGTTGTAACTTTGAACGGTCACTAAAGAACTGTTTTTCACACTTATGACCATTGCAGCATCCCTGTGGTCATGTGATCTTTCATTCATGTCAAAATTTATCACTGTAGCTGTTCTGGGCTACTTGTCTGACTTTTTAGTGCCTTACTAATATCTTTATTTTTATTTTTCCCTTTATCCAGGCATTCCTTCACAGAATAATGCAGTGTGCTATTACTAAGACTGATAAAAATGTAACAGAGGAAGCAGTTAAGGTTAGTTCTTATTTGTTTTCACTTCCTTTTTATTGTTTCTCAAATGGATTTATTTATACTCTGGGTTTCTTGCTTACAGACATTGTTCTCAAATATTGAAGATATTCTAGAAGTTCACAAAAACTTCCTATCTAGGATTGAAGAATGTCTGCATCCTGAACCTAATTCGCAACAAGAAGTGGGATCCTGCTTTCTCCACTTTGTATGTCAAATCCAGTAATATAAGCTTTATGTAATTGATTATATTATTTTCTCCAGTGCTGGGTTTTGTTTTGTTTTAAAAATTGCTGGCAGGGTAGTTCATGTATAATCCACTTAGAGGACAAAATGATCTTGATTGCATAATTTATGAGATCTTTTAAGGATGCTTGGAAGCTGAATTTGCAGTCTATTCAGTGGAATGAGTAGGTGTCATCATGATTTTTCATGAATCCGGTCTAACATATTGGAACAATAATCACTTTTTTTACATTTGTCTTGAATAACTTTCCCCTCCAGTAATAGGCAGATAACAGGTTTCTTTTTTACTAGAACACATTGGATATGTAAGTGAACAGCAGTAAGTTCACTGACTTTAAAATGCACAGTTCTGTAAAGTTACACAAGATATTCATTGGACTATAGGTACCATATGGGAGCCTGATCTTAACCATGAGAAGATACAAACACTTCCTTGAACCTAACTACAAAACTAAAATAAAAAAATGAAGACAGGACTTTTTTTAATAAACTGATTTGTATTGATTTTTTTATAAATTGATTTGCCAACATTTAAATATTTGTTGTAAACCAATTGTGTTTTATATTTGTTCACAGATACTGTATTTGTTCATATTTTTATTTACATTATTCCTTTAAAAAATCTGACCAAAATAACTAATCTAAAAACTTTTTATTTAGAGAGACAGATTTCGTATCTATGATGAATACTGCAGCAATCATGAAAAAGCACAAAAGCTTTTGCTTGAACTTAACAAAATAAAAACAGTGCGGACATTTTTACTGGTAAATAAATGCTTTTTTTGTATTCTATATATCTATGTTCTGGTTTGTGCGGTAATTTGATTGCCATTCACTTCTAAGGAAAGCCAGTTTTGTGAAGTGGTTAATACATTGGGCTAGAAACCAGGAGACTGTGATTTCTAGTCCCACTTTAGGCATAAAGTCAGCTGCCTGACCTTGGGCCTATCACTTTTCTCAGCCCTTTCTCAGTAAGGATGAAAAGGCAAATCATTTCTGAAATCTTGCCAAGAAAATTTCAGGTACTAGTCCAAGCAGTTTCCAGGAGTTAGCAATGACTCAAAGGTCTGCACATGTGTGTTTGTGTGTGTGCGCGTACATACACACCAACACACACGTTTCCAAGTGACATGTAAGCTTTTGAAAGCTAAATAAATAAACAGTCTGCTGGATAAGAATAAGTGCCCACTTTATTCATCATCCTACTTCCCAGAACGTATAGCTATTCAAATGTTGTTAACTTTTAAATCAATCCCCAATTAGCATTATAAATAGAAATGAAGTGAATTGTTTTCAGGTAGTGCAAGTTTGTCCTCTGCTCAATACGTTATTTTCCTATTTCTACCCTGCAACAGGTATTACACTAAAGCTTAATGAGGATGTTACATATAGACAATGTAGCTAATAGCTATTAATAAAATGGCTTAGATCAGTAAAATGGCATATGTGATTACCTAATCTTATAATTGTGAATCCTATAAATTTGTTATGTGCTAAGAGATGCATTGTCCATTGTTCTGAATTTGAGTTTATAATCTTGAATTTGTGTCAGCGCTGAACAGCACTTTATCTCTGGCTTAAAAGCAAAGGATGACTAGATCAGAACTGTACCATAATATATATAAAATTATGCAAAGTTTTGCTCTGCAGTTAATTAAAATTAAACAACAGACTGGTTACATCATATTATCAAGTGTAAATTGTTTCTTCCCAGGTACAATGTTAAGGTCTTCTGTATTTCATTTGATCTCTGTCTGTGAAAGTGAGTCCAATAACACTTTGCCAATAAAGAAATTCTATTCTATTCTATTCTATTCTATTCTATTCTATTCTATTCTATTCTATTCTATTCTATTCTATTCTATTCTATTCTATTCTATTCTATTCTTTCCTCAGTACGTCCACACAAAAAGCTACCAATTATATTTTTGCTTCAAAAATTATCTCGTAAGTGATGTATATAGTTAAAACAGACAACTCTGGAATTTTGATACCATCCGCAATTGCCTCGTTCTTTGTATGGTTGCGCTGGAATGAACAATTCCCAGAAACATCTTCAACACATTTTCCCAAAAGTGTGTAGTAAAGTCTACTTTGAAGTAGCTATGTCTAGTTGATTTAGCAAAAGAACATGTACTGTAATATGCCTAGCTGCAGCTGGCTAATATGTAAAACGAAGTGAGCAACAGTCCTGAGCATTAAAGCCACTTGAAAATTGAGGAACCAAAGAAGTCCAGGAATATAGCATTATAAAAAATGACTAAAAGATAAATTTTAGTTTAAATACATATGATTTAATTCCTTTCTTAGAACTGCATGTTGTTAGGAGGACGGAAGAGTACAGATGTACCTTTAGAAGGTTATTTGGTAACACCAATCCAGAGAATATGCAAGTATCCTCTTTTTTTGAAGGTATGTATTTTTGTTTGAAGAAGTGTGAAAATATGTTCTTCTGAAGATATTATAGTTTGCATGGAAATTGTTTTATTTTCTGAATTCTGTTTGCCATTTGGAAATAAAAACCTGTTTGCCCAAACAAATGAGATTATTGTTTTTAAAGGATATAATAATACCCATTATGCACAGAAACAAAAGATAGAACCTAGTATGCCAACACTATTGAGATCCTTCCTGTGAAATAAAGATCCCTGGACAGAGATTTTTGAAAAAAAACACCCCTTGGCTATTGCTAGGAAGAAACTTCTTTGTGCCTATAAGGTTTCTTATTTCGACAGGAAAAAATAGCTGGAAGCTGTTTTGGGATTTGTTTAGGGGAACACACTTCTACTTACTCCTTTCTTGTGTAAACATGCCTTTGGAGTCATATTGCCTACAGTTATCCAACTGTGAGGTGATCAGGGGATAAGTGGTGCTGTATAGTGCCTCTAGGTCCAGAATGGGTCATAGCGATGTACAAGAAGTAATTATACAAAGGCTTTCTTGGCCTCTAACTGCATCTGCTGCTGAAGTAGAAGCTTTGAGTCTAGGAAAAGAGTCAGTTCCATATGGGGAAATACAACTTATTTGTTTGTTTGATCAATTTATATAGTTGTCCATTTCACCAAACCAGCAACTCTGAGAGGCGTATATCAATTGGAATCCTGTCCAGAACTATGAAATGGAATAGAATGGAAAAATGGAATTCTGTTCACAAGTAGGGGTGGAGCATTTCTGGAGTCATTGTATTTCTATATAGTAGCCCACAGCAGATCTTCTAATGCCACTTTTACCACTGAATAATTTTGAATAAAGTTCTGGTTGGCTATTTGCCAATGCAGTAAAGATAAATCGATGTAGGCATAAATGCCCATATTCAATGTGTGGCTTCTGCTGATATAAAATATTAGAACTGAATACTTTAGTATTTGATTATAGCTGTTGCAAAAATAGTGAAAATATGAATCCAAATGAAACAGGATTCAAATATGATCCAGCGTCTTAAAGACTGGAATTGGAAACTATGCATTTAATGAAAGTGGATAATAATGTTAAATATATCGTTTTAATCTCATGATCAGTTTGATATCACAATCTTATGGTGCCTATATCTTTAACAGAATATATTTCCAAATGAATAGGTATGGTTTTATAGCTTTATTGTGAAAATGAATTTTTAATATTTGACTTCCATTTTGAGAAGAGTATAAGAATTGATTTTATTATTCTTTTTTAAACATAGGAATTGTTAAAGCGCACTCCCAAAAAGCACAGTGACTACTCTACCTTAATGGAAGCTCTCCAAACGATGAAGGCTGTTTGTTCCAACATAAATGAAGCCAAGAGACAGATGGAAAAATTAGAGGTTTTAGAGGAATGGCAATCTCACATTGAAGGATGGGAGGTAATTTCATAAAATGTATTATTTTAGCAAATGTGGAAGAAATAAGAACTCTGTACTCTAGTCTTATATTTTGCACAGGACATTATCATACAGAATTCACAATTAGAATAAACCATTGTTATTTGTTTTACTGATTAGATTATTTGAGACACTCGATCAATCCACATCTGGATTATTAATATCAGAAATTTAAAGTAAGAAGTTTTTGGTGCCAAGCCTCCAGGAATTTCCTAGCATTTTTGGACTTAGCTTGGTATAGATGCTCACAGTTTTCTAGTTGAAAGTATGATTAAATCTACATATAAAAAACCTTTAACCAACATTCAGAAGAGAGAATGAAAAAGCTAAAAAGGAAACATTTGATCCTGTTGGACCTGAGGAAGTGGACAGGGTACTCAACGCTATCAGTGCAACCACCTGCCAATTAGATCTTGGTTGGTGAAAGCCTCCAGGATGGTGACTAGCAGGTGAGTTCGGGCAGTGATAAATTCTTCACTGCAGGAGAGGACATTTGCGGGGCCTTTTAAGGAGGCACTGGTTTGTCCCCTCCTCAAAAAACCATTGCTTAATCTCACCTATCTGCACAATATTCATCCAGTTTCCCATCTTCTCTTTTTAGGGAAGGTGGTTGCTTGCCAACTTCAGAGGGTCCTGGATGAAACAGATTATATGGATCCCTTTCAGTCAGGAACCTTGACCTATCAGCAGCCTTCGATACCATCGACCATAGTATCCTATGGGATCTGGGCTGGGTAGCATAGTCTTGCGTGGTTGGCTCCTTTCTCCAAAGCTGGTCCCAATCAATGTTGATAGGAGTGAAAGACCGGGTTGTATGCCAGCTGTGGCCTTTCCTGGATCAGTAGTCCCCACGCTCAGTCATTCAAGTTATCTCACGTTTGGACTATTACAATGTGGTCTATATGGGACTGTCCTTGAAGAGCATTCAGAAGCTTCAACTGGTGAAGGGTGCAGTGGTGAAGGCAGTCTTTGGGGCCCCTAAGTGGCCCACATTATACAGCTGTTCTTATTTATTCACTGGCTGCTGGTTTGCTTCCAGGTGAAATTGAAGGTATTGGTCATTACCTATGAAACTCTGCATGGCATTAGTCCAAGTTACTTGAGGAACTATCTCACCCTAATGGGACTGGCCTGACCCACCCATGCCAGCAGAGGAGGCATGCTGTAGATCCCATCAGTAAAGGAGGTTCAGCTAGCGGGGTCAAAGAGAAGACCCTTTTCTGCCCTGGCCCTGGCCCTTTGGAACCTCTTGCCCCTGAGGTGAGATTAGGTCCCCCTCTCCTGATCTTTCACAAGAGCCTGAACACCTGGCTCTACCCTGGGGCTAGTTGATTGGCTAATGGCAGCTCCCACCTCCTCCTCCCAATACATTCTGCTCCTTTCCTACCCATCTTTTAGTTAGTTATAATCTGTATTTTATTGTGATTTTATACATTTGCATATATATTTATGGTTTTATTTTGATGTTGTAAGTTGCTCAACTGCTTGCAGTTGTGGCAAACAAATGTAATAAATAAAATAAATAAAAAACAAACATGAGGCTCATAATAGCTCTTTGCCAGCAATTTATACCCAGATAAGCAAGGATTAATACCAGACCACAATCAAACAGTAAACGATACCTCAATCAAGGAACCTCAATTCAGACAAACAACATAAACAATAGCCTAATCAAGGAACTACCAAGAAGAAAGCAAATCTTTCACCAACACTAACAGGGCAAGCCACTATATATAAATGGATAGCAAACCTCACTCCCTTCTAGCACTGAAGATGTTAGCTACTTTAATGAAGCGTCTGCAAGAAAACAACTGACCTCAGAGAGCACCAAGGACTCCTCAGTTTAACCCTGAACTACAAATATTCTCTTCTGTTGGTAGAAATTTCAAAACTGAGCAAGTGGATAATTGAAAAAGGACAGCCACAGATTTTCCTTACAATCAACTATATTTTCCATTGAGAGGAGGGCAGAGATTTTAAATAATGTGAATTTCCTTTTCAAGTAATTTCCTTTCAAAATAAATGGAGAATCATACATTGAGGAAAAATTGTTTCTTTCTTGCCTCTTTCTCAAAATGATTGCTTATAGGACATGACTCCTAAAAACCCTTATATTAGTTAGGAATTTTCAAATTGGGTATTTTGGGGGAAGCTTTTTTATGTTTTCACTGGTAGAAGAAATAAAATTGGTGCAAAGTTTAAAATGGCTAAAATGGAAGCATATGCATTTACAAAAAGAAAGGCTAAAACCTGTATGGTAAGTTCCTGATGTAACTATTGCATTAGTTTCTGTACTATCACAAAAATATGAAGTAAATTCAAAAGAGTGGAGGTGAAAATAACTGATCCAGAAGAAATTACTTGAAAGAAGATATAAAATAAGTCTGAATATTTTTGGATGAGAATATAAAAGAGGATTCAGCAGAAGGGGATAATAGATGAAGTGAATCACAGTACCTGATCAAATAGAAGTTTAATGAAAGCAGAAAAGAAATAATCTGTATTGGCCAAAGCATGAAGCTAAGAGCTTTTTCTCATATGCTGCTAAGCAATGTTTATTAGATTTTAGCTTAGTGTTAACACAAACCCAGTCAATAAGGATTTTATAATGAAATTGTACTTCAGCAAACCATGCCTTTATGTGATATATGAACTCAGTCACCATCAACCTGGCTTCTCTTTAGCTGGGTCTGTGAATGAATGAACAATTACTCTGTTTTCCACTAAGATGAATACAATTCATGTGCTGTTTTCTCTTCCTTTTTCTCATTTCACCTATTATTCTATATTGAGTACACAACAATTAGAAACAAAACCGGTAGGCAATAGAAACATGTAATCAACTTAATACTATATATTAGTGACAAATAGTTAAAATATTATAAATCTATGATCTCTCAGATCATTTTGAATGCAAATTTCCCCATTAACCAAATAGATGGAAATAAAATGGCATATTGACCACTGATTTGATAGCAGAAGCTTAGCATAGGTTTTGTGGAGAACAACATTTTTCAGCACTGTCATAACTGCAAATACTTGTACAAGGCGGTCCCTAAATAAGGATTACTTGTAATGAGGTTTCTGGAATGGCCATTGTGACTCCAAATAGTTGCTACTATTGTGTTTTCCCCAAAATAAGCCCTAGTTAAGAGCCTGTGCAGTTGGCCGCCTGCCCATTCTGTCTGGTTGTTCGCGGTGCCTCCGCCACGACGTAAGGTGATGCAGGTGGAGGGGGTGGAGCTGCCCCACGTGCCCCGCACCCGCTAATCTCAGGGCCCCCACAGCCAGTCTTCCTATGCCCCCAACACCTGCCTCGCCTCGCGGCGGTGGCACCAACAGCCCCGTCCAGCAGGAGCCCGTGTAGCCACCGCCAACACACTTCTGCAGCTGCTCGCCGCTGCTTGCGTCCGTCACCCCCAGCCTCTGTTTCGCTGGTAGAGGCCTTCAAGAAAGGCTTCTGCAGCCGAGAACCAGTGTTTTCCTGAGGGCCTCTGCTGGGAAACAGAGGCCGGGGGCGACGCACGTGTCAACACAGGCTCTGTTCTTGGTTGCAGAGGGAAAATGGAGGCCGGGAGTGATACATGCGAGCAGCGGTGAGAAGCTGCAGAAATGGGTCGGCAGTGGCAACACAGGCTCCTGCTGGATGGGGCTGTTGCTGCTGCAAGGCAAGACAATGGAAAAAAATAAGACATCCCCCCAAAATAAGACTTAATGCCTCTTTTGGAGGCAAAAAAAAAAAAGACCAGGTCTTATTTTCGGGGAAACATAGTAGTTAAAGTCAAACATTATTATAGATAGCTAGATAAATATATATGGTAACACTGCTATACTGAAAATATATTGCCAGATAATAATGAACTACTAGTGAAGGCTTGTTACATTACACCTTCATAAATACCTTTTATAAGCTAAGTATATTTTGGTTACAATTCAGTTGCTAAATGTTTAAGAGTCAACTTTCTTCTAATGAAAGTTTAATGTTCTCATTTTTAAAAAATACTATCATGTTTATGAGGCATTTCTTTAATAAACCCTTCTGCACTAAAACAGCAGGTTTCATTAACTGGACATCTGGTTTGCTATAAGGCTTAAGAGCAGAGAAATATACTTGTTAGAGATGTTCTGTCAGAAGAAAATATTTAGCATGTTGTTTGCTTAGAAAAAAGCTATTTTTAGGATCTGATGGAGGATCAAAGCATGACTTGAATTCTACGCAAAAGTGTTATAAATTGAGCTTGGATAATGATTGGACAATTGTAGAAAAGTAGACAACTTGAAAAATACATTTTAAAATTTATTTTTTCTTCTTTAATGGTACACTCTCCAAACGCAGTTTTATTGAGTGGGAGATTTTATTGTAGAATCATAATTATTAAAATAACTTGCTTTTTGTTTTTATTTCATGACAGAAAAAAATTAGAATATTTTGAATTAATGCAAGTTGATAGCTTCCCTCATGCCAGCAGATGATCTCACCCATGGTTATAAGCAGATGTAAAGAGGAGTGAGGAGAGGATAGAGCTCTGAGGAACTCCACCCAAAAAAAAAAAAAAAAAAAAGGCTCAATTTCATCCCCCCATTCTGTCCCAATCACCACTGACTGGAGCCAACTTGGAGGAAGGAGAATTAAGAATTAAAAACTAAAAACTCCAGAAATAAAAAATAGAAAAGAAAAAAAGAATAGTAAAGAAAAACAAAGAAATGACTTTTCCCTTCCTCACAAGTATAAACTATTTTAATAACTTATCACCTTTTAAAATACAACAAATGATCTCTTCTTCTCATATCCCATCACTTATCTATAAACAAATCCTTAAAAGTCTTGTTCAGCGAAAGTCCATTAAGGTTTATCAGAGATAACAACATACCTATTTAATCTAGCTAATAATTTAGCTAATAATTAGATTTAATCTAATGTAATAAACCAACTTTATATTCCTTCTTTTTATTTTCAACACTCTTGATCTTTAATTCCTTCAGTCTGCTAAACTTGATTTCTTTTCAGTTTTCCTTAGTACTTTTTCATAAAATTATTCAAAGCTTTAACAAGTCTATTTTGTAAATCCAATGTAGTAAAATTATCCAGGTTGCTCTTTTAGTTTATTATTTGTTTATTCCTTTTAATTATTAAGACATCAGTCAATTTTTTTTATATATTCCATGTGGCATCTTTTTCCATATCATTCTGGTAGCCTTTCATTTTTAAATCAGAGAGAACCCCCCCTCCCCACTAAAGGATTAAATTACTGGCCAGAACCAGCCATATATCACCTTTTGGGAATCCTTGACAAGCCAGTAGGGACATGGATTAACATAGATGGTTGGCTCCCAGTTTTGAGAACTCTTTCTATGCCCCAAGTTAGTTCCATATGATCTGCATAGCTACAATTCAGGTCAAAGTGGATCTGAGTAACTTTATGCACTAGGTGTCTAGAGTAACTGTATACGCTAGGTATATACTTCTTACAATGGCCGTACATATAGTTCTTCAAGCCATCCCTGCATGACTATCTAATTCGATATTCTTGATTGCCAAAAGATGGACTCTAATAAAGATTTCTATGCTTGGGCATGTTGGCTCCTTGTTTTTCTCCAGTGGCTTTTGCTGTCATTTCATTTAATAAAGTGACAACTGGCAACTTTTTCAGTTTTTGGTTGCATTCTACAGTTATGTACAATGTCCTATTTGGACAAACAACCAAAATTGTAAAAAAAAAATCATCTAACTATAAGAACACAACATGTCATTATGTGGCAGGTTAAATAGTAGAGGTAGTCCTCATTTAATGACTGCCCCGTTTAGCAAACATATGACTAATAGTTTTACAACTAGTTCTTGATCTTACAACTGTGGTAGCTTAGCTGTGGTCATGTGATTGCCATTTGAATATTTCATAACTAGCTTCCAACAAATAGAGTTAATGGAGAAGCTGGCAGTAAGTCACAAGTCACACAGTCATGTGAAGTTGTGCTTAATGGCCATGAGTGATTTGCTTAATGGCCACAACTTACAGAACTGATGTAAGGCATGGCCACATAATGTTTCACTTAATGACTGCATTGCTTAGTGACAGTTGCTGATCACAATTGCTGGTGATAAGTGAGGATTACTTGTAGTAGCCAAAAAAATCTAATTTAACTTAGATTAAAAAATTGGGCAAATTTAGAAAAATAGAAAATAACCATCCACTATGTATTATAGGAAGCAATGTTAAATCAAATTGAAATGTTATGTATAACCTGATTTTATTTTTCTGCTTTGAGTTTCATATAAAGTGGCAATTGCATTATTTAGGAAATAAATTACTTTATGTGTTGAAGACCTTTCTATTTTAAGTGAGTTCTTTAGATATTGTGTTTTACTGCTTGTTATTTTTGTTAAAATTATATTTCCAGTGCATATAACTGATACATTTCTAAGAGGATTGAGGGCCAGAACACTTAAATGAGAAAAATTGTGTGGAGGACTGAACCTATCTTCTATAAATAATAACACATGATGCTTTTACTTTTATCCTTTGCAGCAGTGGTGGGATTCAAATATGTGAACAACTGGTTCTCTGTGTGGATGCCGCTTCTGGAAGTCCATTCTGGGGCTGGGCAACAAAGAATTAGCTACCGATTCTCCCGAAGTCGTGCAAACTGGCTGAATCCCACCACTGCTTTGCAGGCATTTTGTTGATTGTTTATGCTTCATAATAATTAAACCATACTTAATTACTTTTCTACTTAAGGGATCTCAAATAGCAGAACAAGTTCATAATTGTTATATTTACATAATGAAAGAATCGGTGAAATCATATTTGTAATTTTGGTTTGGCGAAATCGCTGAATCATTATTTGGCAGCTGGGACATAAAGATAAACTATTATGTTATTGGGCAAAGATATAACGTGAATAAGTACGCATGCAGTGATGTGAGGACAGAAAAGCCTATATTTGATTAGTTATACTAATGATTTCACTCATAGCATCCTGTAAGTTGTGTATGATACTATTTTGTGCTATAACAAAGCAGTATGAAATAGCTAATGTATTTAAATAAGCCTCTAAGAAAGCACTAAGAAACATACTGCCTGCAGCGAACCTTTTCTCTAGAGAGCCTATTAAAAATGTCTTTGCAATTACATCAGTGAAAAATGTTACCCATTATTTTTAGAATATCATAATCCTAAAGTCAGCAAAATTCTGCTTTCTTCAGAATGAGTCTGATCCAGGCACATATGGTGAATATTCTACTTAAGCCTTTTTATTTTAAATCAAGTTTCACTGATTTCAGAGAACTTTTATTTAACCAAATTATTTAGATGTGCAGTCCACATTTTCCTATATCCAAATTATTATGGTTTGAGTTCCAAAGCATACACAGTTTTTTGAAATCCTCTCTTCAAAAGATGTCTCCAAGAACAAAGTTAAAAGTCAACATGAGGCAGTTTCCTGATTTTGGGGGCAATGATTGAACACATGCTTTGGGTACAAAAATCCCTATTGGTATATATCAGGAGCAATTGGCATGGAAAGGCCTATGCCTGATGGTAACAGGGAAAACTTTTCTGAAACTTGGAGAGCAGCTTCTAATCAGTGCAACCAATCTCTAAGGCAGTATCCCCAATCTTCTGCCTCCAGTGGTATTGAGTTCATCTTTGTTCTCTCTGATTGGTAATGATTTATATAAAAATTTCTTTATGAGAGGGGCATAAAGGGATCCTATGAAAAATTTAGTTTCCTGGTTTTAAAGGACCTTCTATCGAGATGGTATTTCCAGATGATACAACACTAGTCTGTGTTATAAACCTGTTTTTAAAACAAGATAAATAATGTCTGTGGAGATTCTCAGTCATCCAGATCACAATTATCCTAAAGGTGCTTTTTCAAGAGGCAACTGGACTTTCTTTGTTTTTCCTTGAAGATGTTTCGCTTCGCATCCAAGAAGCTTCTGAAGTGAACTGAAGAAGCTTCTTAGATGAGAAGCGAAATGTCTTTAAGTTAAAACAAGAATATCCACTTGCCTCTCGAAAAAACACCTTTGGGAAGATATATAATGTATATAATAATCAGGATTGTTTTCTAAATGTTAAATCCACTTTGCTGTTTTGATTAGCTAAATGCATTGTGCATGTAGAAAACTGAGTATTTTGGATCCACATAACTATTCATATGCTTCTTTGCTAGGGATCTAACATCACAGACACTTGCACAGAAATGCTGACGTGTGGAGTTTTATTGAAAATCTCAGCAGGAAACATACAGGAACGAGTGTTCTTTCTTTTTGACAATCTTTTGGTCTACTGCAAAAGAAAGCATAGGTGAGATACATTCATTGATTTATGCTTTCAAGACTGAACATATATAAATTATCTGAATTTAAATTTTTAAAAATATATTTGAATATTTTAACTACTATAATGCTCAGATAATGACAAGGTTCCATCTAATGCAAAACAACTAAATTTTTAGAATAAAAGTTTAAGCTACAAAGCATTAAAATAATATTGATTTATTAATAATTATTACTAAATTATTAATTTATCTGCAACAGCATTAAATAAAAGGAGGTCTAGATAGTACTCAATTTTTGGTCTATAAATATTTGCTAGTACTAATAAACAATCTTGGTGAGCCTGAAGTACACTAATACTTTTAATATTTATACAATACTTTTCCTTAATTAGACGATTGAAAAACAGCAAAGCATCTTCAGAAGGTCATCGATATCTTTTCCGAGGCAGAATAAATACAGAGGTGATGGAAGTTGAGAATGTTGATGATGGCACAGGTATATGAATATACATCACTTTCTTAATTATTATTATCTTTTGGATGTTGACTTTGTGTCTCATATAATAATACAAGTTAAAGATGGTAATTGAGACTTAACAACCCTATCACTAAGTGATGCGGTTGTAAAATGTGATGTCACATGACTTTACCAACATACAAGAGTAGTTGTACCAGTTTCATTGGCTGATTAAGCAAATGCTGCACAGCTATGAAGTGCTATTTGCAATCTTCTGCTGGCTTCCCCATTGACTTCGCTTGTTGAAGGCATTAAATGTAACAAATGGCAATCACATGATACCAGGGTACTGAGACTGTGTAAGTTCAAATAGGTTGCCAAGCATCTAACTCATGATCACACAATTACAGGGACATTATGACAGTCCCAACTGCAAGCACCAGTCATAAGTCTTTTTGTTCAGTGCTGTTCAGTGCTATAACTTTGAATGGTTGCTGGATGACTGATCGTTAAACAAGGACTACCCCTATACAATTTCAATAACATGCAGTTATTTGATGTAAATAAATTTGGCATAAATGGAAGATCAAAGGTTATATGAATAAGAAAATTATACTCCTATTTATAAACAATGGCCCCCAATCTTTGTGTGCAAAACTGTAATGAAGCAGCATATTCCAAGGATCCATCTAGCCTGCCTGATCCAGTTGGTTTGGCAGATACTATAAGTGGTAATTTCAGGTAACCAGGCCCTATGACATGAAAGGATTCATAGGTAACAACCAGCATCTGTAGAACACATTGCAAGAGGCAAGCTGTGATGTTATCAAGGCATGAATGACTGTATTTTTAATGGAAACTGCCATTTCTGTTACAATGTTACTTACGGCATGCTTTGTTTTTGTTTGTTTTATTTTACTCTTTTGGATTTTTGTAAGATTAGCATTTCTGTTTAGATAACAGAAAGACATTTGATTTGGTTTGGCTAGGCAGGACTAGATTCATAATTTTGAGCTGGCAGTCAAATATTAAATGAATTATAGTTTCTTCCTGGTTCTTCAACTCTGTTAAAATTTTCATAAAACATGGAAGGAAACACACAGGCACACATTTATTTAGGGAAGTTTTGCTTTAAGTAAGAGCACATTGTAATGCTTAGGGCGGGATCAGAAGCAGTTTTGTACAATTCAGAGCATTTAGTAGCCATCAGATGGAATGTACATCTCAGATTTTCCTTTCTGTGATAATTTTTCAGCTGATTATCATAGCAGTGGTCACATTGTTCTCAATGGTTGGAAGATACACAACACAGCAAAGAATAAATGGTTTGTGTGTATGGCCAAAACATCTGAAGAAAAGCATGAATGGCTTGAAGCTATCCTAAAAGAAAGGGAAAGAAGAAAAGGTGAGAACGTGAATTTTATTTCTATACACTCTCACACCTGGAGGAAGTACTATGTCAAGAGATATTTCCTGACAGTGAAAATAATCAGTCAATGGAATGGCTTGCCTTCAGAAGTTGTGGTGCTCCATCACTGGAGGCTTTTAAAAAGAGACTGGACAGCCATTTGTCTAAAATGGTATAAGGTCTACTGCTTGAGCAGGGAGTTGGACTAAAAGACCTCAAAAGTTCCTTCCAACTCTGTTATTCTGTTAATTCTGTTAATTCCTTTTGCTTGCATTTCTCACCTGAGGGATGTAGAACAATAACTCTGAACCTCTGTTCCCTATACCTCCTGGCAACACCAACTACTTTTGCCAGCAAGATCTAGTAAGTGAATAAGGTCCTAAAGTGTTATGATCCTGCTGGATATTCCTCTAATGAGAAGGATAGAAAAGAAGTGGAATTAGACATTAGGGACATGATGTGTGTGTTTCCAGTAATGATGAAGCCAGGACTTCTCTCTGGTTAAATTAGATCCACCAAGCCACTAAGAAGCTTCCCATGCCCCTACTGAGCGGAGATGTTCATTAAAAATTCAACAATAGAACAGAACTCCCTTGATATTTTTGTGAATTTTTTCCCTCCCCCAAATAATTAAAAAACATCCTATCCAGATTATTGCTTAATGCTTACAAAGCAATATCTATATTAGTCCTGGAATTACTTACTCTTTCTATACATTACTTGAAAGCAAAAAAAACAACCCTCAGACTTTTCAGCTTTGGGTACTTAATGCTGATGTAGGCTAGCAAAGTTTTTTTTAGAAAGAATTCTTACTTAAAATACACTCTTTCTCTATTTCCACCTCTACCCCTCTCTAACATATAGCTGTGGAGTTTTAAACTGTGTAGATGAATAAATGTTTGTAGTAACATTATTCAGCAAGGAGCAATAATTCTGTGAGCACCAGAATAATCCAGGGCATTGAGCCTGGGGTGTGAGAATGTAATTTTGGTCCCACATGAAGATTTTTACATTGTTTTAATTTGATAGGCAAAGAAGGTCCTCAGGCACAGTAGAAAATTATAGCCAACAATGAGGGAACCAAAATAAGAGCAGGAGTTAGATTATTTATCACATTAGTTCTCAAAATGAAAGGTTCCGAAACATTTATATAGGGATTTTCTTTTGATAATCTTTGTGTATAGTCCAGTCATCCCATCTCCAAAACATCTGTGTAAACATCTCTTTTATAAATCAGGATGCACTGACTTAATTACATATGGAATAACAGATGATTCATGAACAAAACAGTTTGCAGAATTCAAATGCCTTCACTGAAAGTAGTTGTAAACAACATTCCATTCACCATGAATAAAAAGGAGCTTTTGTTTATTTTATAATTCTATTCACATTCATGAATATAAAGCAATTGAAAAAGTTTACATAAGTCAAAATGAAATTTAGCTGACTTTCTGAAGTAGTGAGATTATGATCTTAAAAGATTTCAAAAAATATTGGCTTTCTTCCTTCATAGATTTTGAGGATTGTGTATATTCTATCACAATGGAAGATTACTGAATTGTTTTTTCAATTTTGTTAATGTTTAATTGCATTTTAACACTCAGTCTGTTAGCTGCTTTGAATATGCTGTGAATGTAAAGATGGAAAAATTTGAAAAAAAATGCTACAAATAAAAACTTAAAAGATTTGTAATGCTTAAAAATAGTACATAAAATATTCTGTTCTCTCTGCAATCACAATGGCCTCGAAATGGGTTATGGCTGTTGTAAAACATAGGGCCACCTCCCCCATGACTGCATGACTGATGTCTTTTGCCTAATAGCTGCAATGCTGACGTAACTAAACCAAAACCAAGCAAACCTTACTCAGGCAGGTTTGCACTTCCATGTCAGCCTAGTGTGAGCAAGTTACCCATTATTTCACTACTAGTAATGAGGAGATGATGATGATGATGATGATGGTGTGTGTGTGTGTGTGTATGTGTGTGTGCTGTATGGATGTATTACTGCCAGTGTTTAGGCTTTGTCTTCATAATCCAGTTTGTTAATCTAACACTATTGGGTCCCTAGTTTCCCTGACAATTATTTGGCTAGTCCATTCAGCTTTTGAAATGATTTTCAGCTAAAAGTCCTCATGAATGGGGATCTTTACATTTATTGTGTATTTGAAAAGGAGATTTCCTAGACTTGTTTCTTGAGATCATCTTAACACTGAATATACTATACTAGGAATTCTAATCTGAATCTTTCAGTTCTTTGTTTGTGAATCTCTCTCTGTCTCTCTCTCTGTCTCTCTCTGTCTCTCTCTCTCTGTGTATTTGTTTTTTAGAAAATCATGTCTGGAATGATTTGTTTGAACTTGTTCAGGTGCTCTTGATAATGTTTACTATTCTAATTTTAAAACCCTTGGAAGTAAATCACAAATTATTTTACATTTAATGTTACTAGGATTGAAAACTGAAGGACACCCCTCCCTCCCACGCCACAATAGATAGATTGCAATACATTATTTGGAAACATTTCAAAATTATTATATTATGATTTGTTTTGCAGGGTTAAAACTTGGTATGGAACAAGATACATGGGTGATGATCTCTGAACAAGGAGAAAAACTCTACAAAATGATGTGCAGACAAGGCAATTTGATCAAAGATCGAAAGAGAAAATTAACTACTTTTCCAAAATGTTTCCTTGGAAAGTATGTGTTTAATATCTGCATTAAAATTTTGTCTCATTATTTTAGTTATTATTTATCAAATTAGATAAATAAAATGATCAGACTGTTTATGATTTCTAGTCAACACATTCTCACTCTAACTAGCAAATTAGTTAAGTCGGTCTGGGTATTGGCTGCTCTACATAATATTCCTGAAAAGAAGCAGCAGATATTATACAAGTATACAGATTTTTTTTTTGAATGATGATATAAATAATTACAGTGATATCTGTCTGTCTACCTGTCCCCCAAGCTTTAAAAATGCAGTGTTGAAACTATAAATGTTATTTTACGTATGCAAAACGTAATTGGTAAACTGCCCCTCTGTCTTTCATTTGGATAGAATTCTGTCCTATAGTTTAGAAAATTAAATAGAATGTGCTATGTATTATAGTTTCTCATTTTTTTCATGGATTGACAAGATAGAGTAGCATAAATAGCTCTTTTTGGCCTTGTAAAATATAAAGCCATTTTATAAAACATACAGTAGTATTTCACATATGGTATTCACACACACATACATACAACCTATTTTTCACCTTTTTTATGCAGTCTCAGATATCATACGAAAATATGAATGCTATTTTATTTAATTAATAAGGATATCGTATAATAAAACTGACTGAATGTTGCTTATAGGAACATCAGATTCTTCCTGCAGCCCAGACATTTGCTTCACCAAACTATCAATGCAAAACAGGTCTAGTAACAGTTTGTACCTATGGACATTGATGAAGTCTGATCAGATCAGAATTGATAAGGAGTAGAGATTTGTAACACTTATACCATAAACTCTCACATAATTCTTAAATACCTTCTTAATGAACTTTGATTGCACAGTTGTTCCCTTGTTGAGACAGGGCACATATGAAAACTATAATGTGAACTGTAAAATGACTTACCATAAGTAAAAAATCTCCCTCCAGTGCACCTCAGAAAAAAAAGGGGTACTGGTGGAATAGAATAGTAGCCCTGGTGCTATTAGCTTTATTACTTCATCCTTTGCAGTTCTTCCAACAATATTAAATGCAGCTTCTGGCCACCCAACATTTTATTGACCCTTACTCCATCCTAGCTGTTAAAGAAACAAAAAATTGTGAATTCTGAAATCACAAATTTAGATTTTAATCTGATAACCTCTTCTCTCAGAATCATTGTATTCAGAATAGCTTATTCATGAGTAGACATGAATTGGATTACACCATTAATGAGCAAAGTGTATTCTATTGCTTCTTTAGGAATTTTATTTCTTTATTATATTTAACTTTGATATATTAAAATATTTTTTGTCTATCTGCTTTTTTCTTAATTAGTGAGTTTGTATCTTGGTTATTGGAAAGTGGAGAGATTCATAGACCTGAAGAAGGTGTTCATCTTGGTCAGGCTTTGTTAGAGAATGGCATTATCCATCATGGTAAATAAAGTTACCTTTTCTAATAATTATTTGCAAACATTTAACTCTTTTTACTTGTCAGTAGGTGTATATAATTCTTTATGAGAGTGACATTTGTTGTCGTCAAAAGTTACAGAATAAGTCTTTGGAACAGTGAGATCCTTGATGCTCTCTGAGTTTGGTTATTTTCTGATGATGTTTCATTACCAAACTAGGTAACATCATCACTGTCTTTGGAACAGTTTGGTGTATTATTAGTTCTAGCTTTTAATTTTCAGTTTTAGCCTAAAGAATAATCTGTTTTATTATGTATATCTATTATATCCATATTGTATCTAAATGATGTTTAAGAGCTATATAGATCTGATTTTTTCTTTTATAGCTTGCTCTATACTTCTATTGTTTTTGTTTTTGTCTTGTAGTTGTTTTATGCTGGTTATTGACCAAAACAGAGGAACTTACTTATTTACTTATTATTAGGTAGCCCCAGCTGTGTTTCCACAGGAACTGAATTCTTAAAATAAAATTGAATGGCCCATCTGTTTTTGTTCAGAAACAGAAAATCACTGTGCATTTGAGAGACAATTAGATTTACATTAGAACTGTATTATTTTCTGGATTTGCTATTTCCACTTGAAGTATATTTAACAGTGTAAGAATTTTATTGATATTCATTCAGTGTTATTTTTATTGACTTGAAATAATTGGTTAACTCAAAACTATTGTGAAGTTTGTGGATGTTTTTTAATTCACTTCTTTTTGAAATTTTAAATGGGGCATACTCTTATCTAGTAATAAATAACTAAAAATATATGATTTTTATATCAGAACAGTTGAAAATAAGAACTAAAGCCTTCTTCAAGACATGTTCAACTCCTATTGAGTTCAAAGTCATGTTGGGGGTTTTTGGCAGCAAGACAATAATCACTTGCAATTGCCTTCCTCTAGTTTGTTTGTTTGTTTGTTTTTGCTTTATGTCTAGCAAACAGCTTTGGGATTCCCTGAAGTTCTCCCATCTTAAGTACAAACCAGGCCTACTTTCCAAGTGCAGACAAGGAAATGCATCTGAAGAAAACAGAAGTCAACATATCTTAATTAAATCTTTTATATTTTTGTTAGTCAAACAGCAGGACAAAGTGATTCAAGGATGCAAAATAAAGATTTATAACTTTCCAATGATGAATATAAATGAATATGAATTTTAGCATTTTTGTTTGATTTTCAAATAACTTAAACTCATTAATTGTTGGTAACAGACTAATTGGTAGTACAGACTAAATGTCATGGTTCCGACAGATGAAACTCTTCAAAAGAACTTTGAGGCATCGTTTACCTTAAAGAATCTTTTATTCGAGAAACAAAGTATTGGCACTACATAGTTGAAACCAGAAACTAAATTCCCCTCCCCTGGATACAAAGTAACAAAGTGCAATTCCCTCCTCCAATAGACAGTCATAAATCACATTCCCCAATTAGCTTAAAGCGCGGGCTTTCTCCCCAGCTGTCCAGCCCGCCAAAACACTATCAGTTCTGGGCCCAATGTCCTTGGGTTCCCACGGCTAAGTTATTATTGTTATGACTAGCTGGACTCTCATCCTTATTCTCCCTCCCAGCAGCAACTAATTCTAAAAGCAATAGAGAAAATGGCTGCATTTCCATCTGTTGACAAAGCAAGAACATCCAATGTTAGCAGGGTTGACACTAAATATGATTAACATACAACTTGCTTCTTCCTGTTTTGTAGCTCAATTGTTTAAAATATCCAGATGTTGCATTTAATATTTTTTCATTGATGTTTCTGTATCTTGTTTTGTTTTCTGCTATTGTATAATTAGTTTGTTTGAAAACCTTTTTTTAGTTTAATTGTTTATCAGATTCTGTTTGGTTACAACTGAATAATTCTGAATAGCAAGCTAAATAAAGATACATTTACAAATGTTCTAGAATGGATATACATGGACCCAGTAGCTGGTTGTGCCATAAGCCAAAATGAACAGAAAATGGAAAGATAAATTTGATTAATAATTGAGTGACGTATATACATGGAGAGTACAGACGTAACAAACTCCAGTAGGAAAGATCAAAAGTGTACTAATATTGACCTAATCGGAGAGAGAAGAAAAAATCGGATTAAACAATATATATTTATGAATAAGATACCTTGTTTTAATTTGGGATATGTTTTGTTAAAACGGATTAATTTGGGTAAGATTTCAATTCTATCTGTATTATTTAGATTTGGTCAGTGAGAACCAAATATTGTCAGGGTCACCACTGCATTATGAGGAACACAAAGCTCTGCAAAGCAGTAGTAATTTTTAATTTTTTAAAATTAAAAATGCTCACACTCTTACTAAATAAGGAAATCTTAAAAGAGCTGTGTGTCCTTATATAGGCACTGGATTGTTTTAAATTTTTAATTATGTGTTTAAAGGTGTCTGTGAAAGAGAGATGATATAACATAACATGGGATATAGTATTATATTTAGGTAGCCATTAAATTGCGCCCTAATGACAGGGGCCTAAAAACATTGCTGGGCATTTATTTAGAAAAATAAATAGTCAGCAGTCAGTGGAACTATAAGAAAGAAGAGTCAGTAAAAGACTATTGTAGTCCAAAAGCTAATGCTGAAGTTTTATTTATTTATTTAAAAAGATTTGTTATGAACTGATAAGGATTCAAATAGCTGTTACTTAAACATCCCAAAGCTGCATCTGAGAAAAAAATATACATCCTCACTGTTATACCAATAAGTTGTGAGAAGACTTAAATTCCTGACCTGACATACACAAAAATATTTTAATACTAAGGGGAGAATTGTTCACTTGCCAGAATACTTATAACACTCCCACATTATTTTTAATAAAGCTTGATAATGAGGACATTGTGAGATTTGTTCTTGAGAAAAAGATTTATTTTCAGTTCAGACAGTTGGCAGTGGCTACTAAAGAATGAGAGAGAGATGTATTCTTCATATTAAGGATTCAAATTTGACGATCACTTTTGAAATAAATCTGGTAGATGCAGGAAAGCTTTGGTTCATAAGTTATGCCTTTACTATTTTAAATTTTTAACAATTGTAATTTTCCCCATGTAAAAATAGCTGGGAATAATGGGACATTTGAGTCTTTGACAAAGGCTATGATGTATAGCATTCTTTGCAAAATAAAGTTCTTGCTAATCAGATTCAGGGCACACAATAAAATGAAAACGTATGGTGAAGTCTAATGAAATCTCATTACAGATTTTTTTAACCATCGTAATTTGCCATTGTGAAAAAGGGCAAACCCATTACAGCCAATTTTAGGATACAGCATACTTCTAGCTCTTCTCATGCATTTTCTTTACATTGACATATTTTTATGTTTGCTTTTGCGTTAGTTACAGACAAACATCAGTTTAAACCTGAACACATGCTCTATAGATTCCGTTATGATGATGGCACATATTATCCAAGAAATGAAATGCAGGATGTAATTTCAAAGGTACAAACATTATACTAAATAGCTATACTATTTAAAAATACAAACATTCTGATTAAAAACTAAACATGGCATTATAAAATTGGTGTTATAAATTTAATATGTTAAATTTCCTGTTTTCCTGATGTGCAAAAATGAGATTAAATTATGTTGTGTTGAGCTGTTGAAGTGGAAGATAAATTACAGTGTTATTTATTTATTCAATCCTAATACAATACAATATAATGTAATAGGTGAGTATAATTCGATTGAATTTAGCAATGTTATCTATGTTCTCTTATTTTTCAGTTTAATATTAGTATTCTTTCAATGAATAACATGTTATATTCATTTGTTGAAAGACTAGAGGCAGGCCGATAATTCATTAAAAATAAGCTCACTGTGCATGAGTTACATGCATCCTTCCAGTCATTCTTTTGTTTCATTTAATCAAGTAAATAAATTGGAAAGGAATACCTTAGTAGTGCTTCTCAACCTTAATGTTGGCTGAGGAATTCTGAGAGTTGAAGTCCATACATCCTAAAATTGCGGAGATTTTTTAGTGTGGTGTTGAGACTCTAGAAAGAGTACAGAGAAGAGCAACAAAGATGATTAGGGGACTGGAGGCTAAAGCATATAAGGAACGGCTGCTGGAATTGGGTATGTCTAGTTTAATGAAGAGAAGGACGAGGGGGGACATGATAGCAGTGTTCCAATATCTCAGGGGCTGCCACAAAGAAGGGAGTGAAGCTATTTCCAAGGCGCCTGAAGGCAGGACAAGAAGCAACGGATGGAAACTAATCAAGGAGAGAAGCAACCAGAACTAAGGAGAAACTTCCTGACAGTTAGAACAATTAACCAGTGGAACAACCTGCCTCCAGAGCGGTGAATGCTCCAACACTGGAAGTTTTTAAGAAGAGACTGGACAGCCATTTGTCTGAAATGGGATAGGGTTTCCTGCCTGAGCAGGGGGTTGGACTAGATGACCTCCAAGGTCCCTTCCAACTTTATTATTATTATTAATGAAAATGCTTTGTGGTAAGCAAACAAGCCACACTTTATGAGTTAACAAATCCTGTTTTAAATCTTGGTTTATGATCCTGGTGTAATAAACTATTAGAAAAAATCGCCTTATTTATGTATTTGTTCTTGTGAAGGAGTGATGTAGGAACAATAGAACATTGTAACTAAATAAACTACAAATCCTACCTTATAGTATTGTGATCAGAAGTGCATAACCACTTTGAAGGCTACACTTTGAATATCATGCTGATAATTAAAATGTAACAGTAGAAGCAACTTTCAGCAAGAAATAGTGACAACTGTTTTTTATTTCATTAGACATAGCTATCATTTTTCTCATATTTGTAAGTGTTTTAGGTGTCAATGGGTAAGAGGGCACAATTGAAAATGTTGCTGGTATACTAATAGAACAAATGATATGAACTAAAACCAATATTTATTTTTGAAGTAGCTATGTGGAATTTTTCTGGATTTCAAATATGCTTTTGAAGGATTTTCCCCCTCTTTCATTCTATAAAGCAATTTAAATTAAAGCCATAAAATGCCATTATTTTGAGATAGTAACCTGTATAAATATCTATGGACTTTACCTGATATTGAGTAATTTAGATTGAATATTGTTCATATACTTAACAGGGTGTAAGATTATATTGTCGCCTGCACAGTCTGTTTACTCCTGTAATAAGGTAAGTTTGGCTTTTGGTTGTCTAGTTTCATAAGGTTAAACAGTAGTTGCTATCCACTTATGCAGATCTTGCTCAATAATTGTTCATTGTTCTAGTAACAGAAGACTAAGCTGAAATTATAGCCATAGAAAGTCTGCTAGAAGAGCAACCTTTCATAAAAACAATCAGTCATTTTATTTTGATCATTGAGCAGTAAAACTTTCAATAAATGATGTAAGACTAATGCAGGGTATGTTTGCATTTACATTTCCCTTTCACACTGTGTGTGTATGGGTATATGTATATGTATGTATGTATGGGCAAAAAGCCTACAGGTTGATTCACATATAGACATAAAATAATAGCATAAAATAAAATTAGTTAAAACAATGCATATAATATTTCATTCCAATGCAAACTAAAAATAAAAAGAGAAAAACATAATCAATAAACAATACAAATTCTGAAAAAAAAAATGTAAGCCATCTCAGCAGGTCACCTGTATATTAAATATCAAACAAAGATCAATTTAAATAATAAACCTTCTGTTCTTCTAAATATTATAAAATGTATATCAAAGAGAACATACTGCATTGTTTTGATTTGAAAAATTGCCTTTTCAAAAATGGATAAATTATGTATCTTGAATCTAATTTTTGATGTCCAGAAAATTAATACTTTTCCAATTTATCACACCAGATATAACTAAAGTGTTTAAACAATAGTGAAGCCCCACGTTTTAGAACATAAGTCAATGTGACATTAATATCTTTACTACTGAAGGATTTCCCCCTAAATCTACTTATATACTGTGTATTAAAATATTGTTCCAAAAAGATATCAATAACTCACAGCACTAAATCATGATTTAATACTACATCAAATTTTTTGCAGTGTTAACAGACAATCTCTTTTCAAATACATTCTTCGGGGCATCCAATAAATTCAAATGGAACATTTTGATGTATTGATTTCAATCTTAAATCTGATAAAACTAAATTAACATTCTTCAAAGTTTTCAACTGTTGACCTATTTCTTAAAAATATTTAAACATTCTGGTCTTCAAGGACCACATACAATAGTCAGAGAAGGAAGTCAAGAATGTTTCCTATGAAAAAAATTCTAAAAGATGAAGTTATCAAAGAAAAAGTTTTGTCTTTTATGACTGCCAGCAGGTTTTGTAGCAGTAAAGTCTAGTTCAACTACTAGATTTCTGCTTGTTATGTATAGATAACTGCTTCATCAAACTTATCAACTTTTAAATAATTGTTTAGGACACAAATGCAAGTGTGTGTACACTTAAGTATATGTATATATAATATCATGTATCTTTTACTTATATTTATTTGTTTACTTACAATATTAATGATTAGTCTGGAAGGGGCAAAACAGACTGAGAGGCAATACGTTCTAGCATTGTGATTACTACAAGATAGACATGCCTTCTAACTCCTAGCCCCTTTTACCCCATGTGGAAGCAGATTCCTATTACTTTATTCATACATCTTTCTGCTAGTAAAAGAACCCAGTTGCTTTTTCCTTCCACAAATTATGCACGTACAACTTAACTCAAACAAAACATAAATAGTACTTTTTAATGTACCACATAAAATCAATATAAACAAGTAGCAAGCAATTCTCAAACAGCAAAATGGCAGAAATAAAAGGACATTTATGACAATTTATGACATTATAAAATGTCATGAATTAATTTAAGCAAAAATATTGCAAAGTAAACTAGTCATCATTAAATTTTAATGATAAAACAACAGGCAGCAGTTGCCTTTCCAGATTCAGATTGGAAATGCACATTTTTGCTTTCTCTCTTTTTTTATGTATGACCCTGACTTGATATTGTTCTGTATAGTGAGTTTTATTAAAAAATATACATTCCTTAATCTGAGTAATCAGACTCCCATGAGCATAATATATGTCACTCAACTCCAATGAGAGTAGAGTTATGATATAAAAATATTAAAGCAAAGGATTGTTCCAACTGAGGAGCTATCAGTGGTATAAGTGCGTATCCGGCCTTTGACTTTGGAGTAATCATCATCTTTCTTAGTCCATCCTATTTTATAGATCTACTATAGGGATAAAATCAAGGGAGATTCCAGATAACACAGCTTGAATGTGTGCAATAAAGGCAGGATATAAATCTGATTAATCACCCGATCAAGGATATTAAAGATTTATTACTATTTCAGATTTTCCTTAATAGGACTTGTAAGTTTTGTGTTTTGTGTCTGTATGAATGTTTATATGTGGAAAGAGGAGAAAAAGTAAACTCTGTAATGTGTATAATAAAAGTTCTGTATCTGCGAGTGTCTGTCATTGATAACCAAATGTTGGCTTATTTCCAAATTGCCCTCATATTAGAAGTTTAATTTTTGTAATACACTTTAAACCTTGCCCAAAATACCCAAAAATGTTACTAAAATAAAACATTATTATTACAAAGTAATACAAACAGAAATAATTTTGAATAGATTAAGGAATTAACTTAGATTATATTTGAGGTATAATGTATGGGGTGCTCAGCTTCTTTAAAATATATATTTTGAGGATGAACTATTTTATGTTTTCTTTCTTCTCAGAGATAAAGATTACCATTTAAGAACCTACAAATCTGTCATAATGGCTAATAAAATGATAGACTGGCTAATTGCACAGGTAGGGCAGTGCTCTGAAGTATATAAATTTGATTAGTAACATGAAATAAATGTAAATAAATTGCCATTAGAAATTAATATTTTATATTTCATATAATTTTGCTTTTATATATTTGTTAATTAATATATAATTAATTGGTTTTATTGACCAATTGTTAGAGTCCTGGTATCTTTTGAAGGATTTTAAAGTATTAAGCATTCTTCTATTTATCTACCCATTTTTTTTTAAAAAAAGATTATATTATACAAATATGTTTTATTTTATTACCAAAGTAAATACCAGTATCAAGTATTAAATCATAAATTTATTATCAGTTGTGTTCGAAAATTAAAATAATGGGCATGTATAAGCCAAGATAATATAGAAATTATTTTAAGTAATGCCCATGTTTATTTTTTATATTAATAAGTATATTATTTGCAGGGGGATTGCAGAACAAGAGAAGAAGCAATGATCTTTGGAATAGCACTTTGTGACAATGGATTTATGCATCATGGTAAACTATAAATTTATATAAGTTTTTTAATATAAAGATTCTAACTTTAGAATCTGATATCAATACTGTGATAATTTCCCTAGGATATGCAGTATGTAGCATTTATTGGTTTGTTACTAGAACTTTTGTTCCGTGATATATACCTTTAAAAAGTGCTATCTAATTAAGAATCTCCTTAAAATACTTGTGCAGATTACAGATAGGTACTGTCATCCATTCTTGCTAATCATAAAATGTTACACTGTTTTCTTTATAAAATTACTTGCTAATAGCTGTGAAAAATACAATACTACAAGGATCTACTTTCTTATTTATTTATTAGTTTTATATACTGTCATAATCCTTGAAGACAACTAGAGTTAACAACATAAAAAATAACATAGCAGTATAACAAAACTACATTAAATGCAATAAAAAGTAGTCATGTATAGTGCAATAAAGCCAAATATAATGACGGTTCAACATTCTACAGACACTTTCTGAAAAACCTCATTTGAACCAGTTTTTTACAATGTCATCAGAATGAGTGCTGCTCTAAGTTCAGGAAGGAAAATATTTCGTAATGTATGGTACATTAATAGAAAATAATTGTTTCTGAGATGTAGCTCCTTCTTTTCACAGAAGTGGCAATTACTAATAAAAAAAAAGAAATTTATCGGACAGCTCAGTTTGGATTGGAAGATGCAGTTATTTAATAAATCATATACTCAGTTATAAATCAATAGGTCTATAAGTGATGTACAAATATTAACCTTTTTTTCTGTCAAATAGTGCTGGAAAAAAGTGAATTCAAAGATGAACCACTTCTATTTCGTTTTCTTGCGGATGAAGAAATGGAAGGCTCCAACATGAAACACAGACTTATGAAGCATGACTTAAAAGTAGTGGAAAATGTAATCGCAAAATCATTGTTGGTAAGTATTTTAAAAATGGAGTATGTATGTTTGTTTGTTTGCCTTTTTTGATTTTGATGCTGCTAACTCCTATTATTTACAGATAGACAATGTTATAATTTATAGTTTTTTTCAGATCCACGCTATTGTCCATCAACGTAAATCCCCTAGACCTCTCTTGCTGTTCTGACTCTTGCCATATTTTTTGTACTCTTCAGTTTTGTGAGGAATTGAAGTACAACATATAGATACTTTATAGAGTCCCAAAGTTAGTCTGTATTGGTTAAATATTCATACAATGCTCAAATAAATGCATATGATTAATGTCACAGCTTTTGCAGATGAATATATTTGCCAGATGTAATATTCACAGTGATAACAATCATATAGTAATAACAGTTGCCTGTCAGCCATACTTATTTAGCATATTGATTTTAAAATTTTCCTTTTTTCAGATCAGATCAAGTGATGGAACTTATGGTTTTGGTTTGGAAGACAAAAACAAAGCACCAATTATTAAAACAGTAGAAAAGGGCTCAAATGCTGAGGTAATACAGCCTTATTCATAACCGTCCCAATTATTACATTTCTGCTCATAGAAAAGTTCACATGTGTTTTGACAATTACTTCAATTATAAAGTTTTACTTTAATAATTTTAATTGATTTGTGTGTGTGTAAATTATTAAGGAATACCACAGAGCATTTGTAAAATGCAAATATTTGTATAACTTTATCATGTAGAAATTAAAAACATACAATATGGATGATTTCACACATTGCAATTAAGGCAAACTGTTTTTCTTTTTTTTAAATTTCAGCGTAGCATGTTGTGAAAATCCAGTTATGGCTAACACTGGATATGGCCCTGATACCTAGCAGTGCTGGCATTTTCAGTTTTTCGCATCGGAGTTTTAATGTTTTCTTTTAAACTATGTTCAACCTACTTGGGGATTACATTATATTTTTCTCACCATTTCTACCTCAAAATATGAATATGTGTGCTCCTGATTTTCAGCAACAGTGATTAGAATGGCTTTTTAGGGGCTGCAAAAAATAGTGCTTGGGAGTGCTGTACAGAGAATTATTATCAGCTATTTACACCTTCTTGGTGTTTAAGCTAACAGTCAACGTCTGTAATTTCCTAAAAGTGTGAACTTTGATATGAAACATTACTCTTCACATTTAGGGGAAGAATTATAAAGAACTGTATAGAATTATTAGGTGTGTGAAGATTAAGAGAGCTGATAAAATTGCTGTATATATGTCTACATATGGCAGGTGATGTTTTTAAGGTGACCTAGATGCAGAACTTTGAGAATCATTTTTGCAGAATAAGAAATATATTTGTGCAATACAATTTTACATATAGTTACTTAAAAGTAGGCTCAGGGATAAGCTTGTAAGAGTTTCCATGTACAATAAATTAATGTTGCTTAGGGGACGGTTATAGCCTAGCAAAGAATACTTATTAAAATGTTCATTCGGGATTATCTGATCCACCAATAATATTAAAAAATGTGTCATCTCCCACTGCTTTGCCATATCTGGATAGTCTTTAGTAGGGCTATTAAAATGAATAAATTTCATGTGATTGCTAGAATATTAAATTAACAATATTAAAACATATTCTTTTGAATTAATAATTTGTTGTTCCCGTCTACATTTTGAAGGCCTATTAATCAAAGTCACCATTTTCCTAGCAGATGTTGGGTTACTAACAATACAGAAATGATCTACCAATCTTCTTTATAAAAAATGTATGTGGAAGAATCTGAGTTCCTTATTAGGAAAAAGAACTTAAGGTTTTCAGCTACATGTCTAATAAAGAACTGTCTCTTCTTACAACATCTAAGGTCTTTTATATTTCCTGAAAGAACTCTATGTAGGCATATCATGAAAAATTGTTAACCACTTATATTATTTAAAATAACTGCACAGATAACAATTAGATAACAAAAGACAAAAACAATTACAAAACCTTTCAAGCAAGTGCCATAATAATCTCATTACAGAATTACAAATGTTAGATTCACCATCCCTCTTTACCCAATGCCCGAAGGAAAAGCCAGATCTTAATTGCCATCTGGGAAGCAAGAAGGTGAGGGACTGTTTGAGCCTTATAGACCCAGATTTGAGAAAAGCACCAACCTCTTCTGCATCTGAGGAAGAACAATTTCTTATACTTGACCTGCTGAAAGCATAGAATAGTTTAAAAAATGAACATATTATTGAGCCAAAAAAACAACAAAAAAATCTTTATCTACAAACTTACTATTAATTTAAGTCATACATTTTCTTGTTCTCAAATGAAGTTGTATTGGTAGATAGATAAGTGAATCTATTTAATCCACCATTAATTTAAACTTTAAGCTATCAAATTTGGAAAAAAATCTTAGAAATAACAAAATATTACAAATACAGGAGATTTTTCCAATAATACTAAAGTGCCAAGATTAGTTTTTTTTTCATAAAGGTGTTTTCTGTAAGGTTATATAAATTCCACAATTGTAAATATAGGTATATGGGAAATGTTTGAAGCTGTTCCTTTTGTGCATGTAAATAACAATAATGGATCACTGATGTGATGCTAATTGATTATATATGTATTTTGCTTTCTTATCTAGGCGGCAGGTCTGGAAATTGGGAAAAAGATCTTTACCATTAACGGTGACCTAGTTTTTCTAAGGCCCTTCACTGAAGTGGATAGCTTTCTGAAAGCATGCTTAAACACTAAAAAGCCCCTCAGGGTACTTGTGAGCACAAAACCAAGGGAGTAAGTTGTTTCTTTGGTTTCAGAAATTATAAAAATAGTAACCAAAATATGTTGCAAGAGCATATGCATAAATGTTATTATGTTAGAAATAGTTTTGCTAAATTTTATATATTTTATTGATAATATCCTTCCTTTCCCCACAATTTTATGCACTCAAGGTGATTAAACATAAATAAAATGCAAGGTATATTTTTGAATGTCTACTATATGTACGTTAGAACCAATTCAGAAATGTCAGTAATTAAAAGCTCAACAAAAGAAATACATCTTAGCTGTTCATTGAATGAGATTTAAATGCAACTCCAAAGAATGCATTTCATACCCTGGGAGTAGTGCAGGAGATGCTGTCCCATGTGCCAAGCAAGTAAGACAGAATGGCTTTTTCTTCCTCTTCTGTCATTCTGAATAAATTCATTGGATGGAAAAACTAGTGTCTGAGTTTAAATTTAAGTTATTGGTATAAAATTGTCTTCCACAATTTGGCTCTCTCTGGATTTTAATTATCACTCTTTTTAGTCAATGTGGTAAAGTCTAGCACATATGAAGAGTGGCTGGCATTGATATATTTATATAATAATTTTTGCCATTAATCAATAACACCAAAATATCAATAAATTATTTATCATTCTGTTAATCTTTGTTAGCATATTATGTAGAAATCGCATTTACTTATCTTTTTGCTTGATATGCCAATTTTTGTTCAGAACGAATACAGGTAGTTCCTGCTTAGCAACCACAATTGGGACTGGCAACTTGATTGCTAAGTGATGCGGTCACTAAATGAAATGTCACTTGATCTTGATGGACTTACGATATCACTTCCCATTCAGTTGTTAAGCGAATCACCACCAGTTGTTAAGTAGGATATGATATGACTGTGATTGCAATTTTACTGCCAGCTTTTGCAGTGACTCTGCTTGTCAGAACCTGTTTATGAAATATGTAAATGGTGATCATGTGACCGGGGGAAGCTGCAGCAATCATATTTGAGGATTGGTCATAAAGTTTATCAGTGCTGTTGTAGTTATGAATGCATTCAAAACAGGGCAGTCATTAAGCCAGGTCTGTCTATAGCTAATAATATGTTTAAAGCTATGATCCAGGTTTCTAGAAGCAACCTCACTGAAGGTTATTTTAAAGTTTCTTGCTAGTTTATGTTATAAGCAATGGTTATTTTTTCCACTGAATGTAAGCTTTATTTTTTAAAAATTAAGTACATTATATTATTTTAATCTTATGAAAAATTTGAGGCATAAACAGAAATGTTGGTATTAGTTGCTTCATTGTGAGGTTTATCTTGCTTAAAGGACAGTTAAGATTCCTGATTCTGTGGATGGTCTTGGATTCCAGATTCGAGGCTTTGGCCCTTCTGTTGTTCATGCTGTTGGAAAAGGTATGAATTGGCCTGCATTTATGAATATTTGGCCAAATGCAATACAGACACAAACACACAGAATCTTGAGATTGAAGCTTGAGGAGTATTCAAAATTTGATGCATGATTCTGAATTTACTTATAAAGAGTTAGTAATGATTTCTATTGTTATATATAGCCACTTAATGAATTAGATACTTATACAACCAATAATAAAGAGCATAGTGGGCTTTTGCCTCTAATTACAAACCTAACAAGCATATGTTGATCTGATCTTGTCCAGGAGGAACATGTGACAAGATGGATATTTGGCTTAAGGGTTAATTGATCCTTGTTTCTCATTCTACATGTGTTTTGTAAAGGCAAAATACAGTGAGATATACCTTGTAGAGTATATTTCTTTATGAAAACCATGAGTATTTAAGTAAAGTATTTCCATGATAGGAAACTGTAATATCTTGAGATATCCTTTGAGTATGAAAAGACAGGGCATATTTTCATATAACAGAAATTAGCAAAATAAGACTTAAAAAAATCCCAAGAGCTAAATTTTCACTTCTTTTCAGAAATTCTGTAAGGAGGGAGATGCGCTTATGCGTGGGGGAAAGCTGTTTAATTTAGCATGAAAAAGGAATAAGGTTCTAATATGGTAATTTAGTGTGCCACAGCATTTGGGGTTTTATTAATAACTGCTTTCAGACTGCATGGGATCCAATGCTGTAAATTCATTTTTGGTGAATTTATCCTGGTTGAACCTTATTCAGTGTATTGTTTGCAGCCCATAATTAATCGTATTAATTTTTTATAGAATAAATCCTTAAAATATGATTATGCTCTGCCTTCTTCATCTAGGGGAGTGAACCAACAAAATGCAATGTTTGTATCCTGACTTTTAGAGATTGGACAACTACATATTTGGGATAGCCCCTAGGAAAACTGAATATTTTTTTTCTTACCTAATGTTCAATGATTCAGAGTAAAGTATTTCTAGGTGGTCTTTAACAATGTAGTGTTGGTTCAATTTAATATAATTTGGAATTGAAAAGAAATGGCACTAAAATCAGCTGTAATATGGCTTTTCCCCATTTCCAAGTATATTTCTAACTTAATTTGTTAACTATTTTAAAGGAACTGTGGCAGCTGCTGCTGGGCTTCATCCTGGACAGTGCATAATCAAAGTGAATGGAATTAATGTCAGCAAAGAAACACATGCAAGTGTTATTGCCCATGTGACAGCCTGCAGGAAATACAGACGTCCAATGCATGTAATGCTAATTATTTTGTTCATTATATAATTATATAATCCTTGTTTTTATTTCAGTGGCCCATAACTATTATCTATTATCTATCTTGGAAAAATATTATCAATATAACACTTCACCATGAATGGATGGAATGGGTTTTTTTTACTTTCACATGGTTCATATTGAAAAGGTGTGGGGCTTCATCCACAATTAGAAGCAGTGCTTTTTTTGTAAAAAAAAAAAAGGTGCCGGAACTCACACATGTCATACAACCCACCTTGCCTACCCTACAAGGTTCCATCCAAAAAAGGTGCCGGAACTCCGTTCTGAGCGTTCTATGAGAAAAAAAGCTCTGAATGTAGGGATACCATCCTTGAACATTTTGCTCTTTTCCATTACTCAGGTACAATCTGCAAGTGAAAATAATGGAGATCCTATTGTTATATGTGCGGGATGTAAATAGAAAAGAAAAAACAAAACATATTACCTAGCATTAAGTTTGTTTGACAGCTGCTCAGAATCACATAATTGGGCAGGATATAAATTTAATAAACAAACCTTTCCTGAGAATATCAGAGACAAAACTAAGATGGAAAACTTCCAGTGAAGGGTTTGAATATCCATCTTAAACAAAACCTTTTATGCTCTGAATAACTAATATTATTGAGAATGACTCTAAGGTCTTCCTGATTAATGATGGACTTCTGAATGGACCACCATGTTTGTTCTTATTTATTTATTTGATTTTGATCCCATTTTATTACTTTTTAAGTGACTTAAGCTCCTCCTATTTTCCCTGTGAAGTGGGTTGAACTGAGAGTGAGTGATTGGTCCAAAGTTACTCAGCTGGTTTTTCATGCCTAAGACAAGACCAGAACTCAGTCTCTTGGTTTCTAGGCAAGCACCTTAATACCTACACCAAAATGACTCTCTTTTACAAGCAGAGAACTGGATAAAGAGTTAGGGGAGCAGTCATAGCTTCCACTGATGCATAAATCCTGCTGTTTAGTTCTTACTATTAAACAAATGGGCAACACTAAGATTAAAATACAGTCCTATATCACACTATTTGATTAGCCCCTTTTAATTATTAAAAAATAATTGTTGTGAGATGATAGCTAAACCCAAGAGAAAATACAAGGATACTTCATTGTATGTGGCTGTATTAGGTTCTGTAAGTCTTTTTTATATTAATCTGTTGAATAAAAATTATTTGGAACTATTCATAAATATAATTTCAATTATATTGAGAGGGAATATATTTCAATGCTGCAATTATGAAAAAACAGTAATACTTGATATTGGTGCTTGAGCCTCATTTTATCCACATTTCTCTTTAGATTATATATATTAAAATCTGTCAAAATACAATTGTGTGGGTGGGGAAAAGAATAATTTTGTAAATCAGTATTTGATTTTCCCCTCATTATATAAATTAAATAACTTTTTTAAACTATTCTCTAAGATACAACTTCATATGATCAATAAAAAAATGAACCATGGACTTCAGCAACAAACAAATAAACCCTGTTCTGTTTCTAGCAGCAGTCCTTTCTTCCCTCATGGAAATAAAATGCAAATTAAATCTAAACTTTTTTTGTTTTCCAAAACCTATATGTATTAAAGTGTTAATGAGGCTTGTAAATTATTTGTTATTCTACAGCAAGATTCTATTCAATGGATATATAATAACATTGACAGTGCGCAGGAGGATTTTCAGAAAACAAATGCTAAACCATTGGGTGAGGATGGAGGAGATACATTTAATTACAAAGTTGAAGGTGGGATTATTTCTCTCTTATTATTAATCACAATAAAAGTTTGACCATTTCTTAAAGTATTAAAAGCAAGTATAGCATTCCAGAGCAAAACAAGGGGATTACACATCTCTCTTGAAGTGAGCAAACATGCCAGCAAAGTTGGGATGCAAACCATATAGAAATGCATGAGTTCTTCAGATATTACTTTTGTCAATTACATGAATTAGCAACTAGTAAAGTAAGGAATGAAGAAATACAGTCATACCTTAGATATCTATGACTTTGCTTTTGAATTCATTGGGAATCTTAGAAATTATGTTGCACTAGTTAGCCAGTAGACAATCACAAGGAGGGTCTAAATTTTTGATCATAATAATTTCTTAAATGACTCTGCAATAAATAATATGTGTTTCAGAGGTAGTCTATAATAATTAGTCTATAGAATAGATTGATTTTTTTTGTTTTTAGAAGCAATTGATAAATTTAATACTATGGCAATAATTGATGGAAGAAAGGATCATGTCTGCCTGACTGTTGATAATGTTCATCTGGAATATGGTGTTGTTTACGAGTATGATAGCACTGCTGGAATAAAATGCCATGTTTTAGAGAAAATGATTGAACCAAAAGGCTTTTTCAGCCTGACTGCAAAGGTATGATGCATAAAGCATGTATGTTTGTATGTTCTTTATATGTTCTTATTGAAGAAAATTGAAAGTTATAATAATTTTATTTCAAATCAGTGATTTGTGCACTTTTGATGTTTATTTAAGATTATGAATAATTGTTATCTACTAAATTCAAACCATGATAAATGATAAATGCAAAAGAGGCTAAGCATCTGTGTGTGTCATGTATATGTTTCACTTTGAGAGCGGGCAACTAAATTTCATTTTTTTATGTGTGCTATTGTGCCCACAATATAAAAAATGACAATAAAGGTTATTTATCTTATCAAACTAGTCCTGAAACTTTTCTTTTATTTCCCAAAATTATGAGCTACAATATTTCATCTCCCTATTGTATTTTAATAGTAGTTTTAAGAATTATTACTAAGAATTATTTTAATAGTAGGATTTAAGAATTATCATATCATTTTGCAAAACAAAGGTGGGAGAACATGGTTGGTTACAAAAAAGATTTGCAGTTCTTCTATATATTAAGAATTCCTAATCTGATGTTTACTAATTGTTCAGAACAAAACTATAAATAATTTATCTAATAAACAAGGAGGATGAGATTGTATGGTGGTAGAAGGAAAAAGATACATTTAATTATCTTAAAGGTGTTATTAGTATATGATCAAATAATAATGCTCTAAATATAGATCATGTAAAGCGAATTAATATGCTAAACAAAACAAAATACCTCTTCCCCCCTCCCCTTTGTCTCCATGTTATCAAAATCATCACAGAAAGACTATATTATTATACTATTGTATGCAGATAATACTCCTCCCTAATTGGTACAGGATTTCATTTCACACAAAGGAAAAGTCTTGCCTCTTTTTCTTTCTCTCAATATTAAGTCCATTATTTGATTAGCTTGCTGGCAGTAATAGGGATGTATCTATAGTACATGTCATCAATGGAGGTTGTCAGTTCTTCAGTTATTTCAGTCTCTACATGGCATTGTAAGAGGATCTCTTTACATTTGATATTTGATGAGAATTCAATAAATAATTGGCTCGTCAATGCAGTTTGCAGACTTTCTGGAATTCTTTTTTCTAATAATTTGAAAACCATGAAATATTAACACTTCAGAACAGACTTAACAAATTTGTCCTTACTCCAAAATGTTATTCTACTGCTAGACTGTAACAATATATACAACTGCTGCTTCTTCTTCCCTCCATCCTCAGTGCACTGTGATGTTGCCTCTATCTTCTTGCCATTGTTGTTACTGTGCACCTTTCATTTATTTATTTCATTTCTTTATTAAATTTATATGCTACCCATCTCACTCTCCAAAGTGACTCTAGGCGCTGTTGCTGCAGCTGCCATCTCCTTGCTCCCTAACTTTGGAAAGTGCTACACTGGCTTGTCTCCTATATAGACCTTTGGATGATGCTGAGGAAAGGAGGAGATGGGAAAATCTACTTTTCTAAACTCTTTCCTGCAAGTATGATATTGGATGAAATCTTACTTGTTTTTAAAGAGATTCCTTGTGGAATGTATCTAAGGGTGGAATATGGACAAGACTAATTGGACATGCATACAGTACTTGGCCAACTGAATTGATTTATATTGTTAGAGTTGAAGTAAAAGCTATTTGCTTATATTTCTAATATAAATGGTCTTAGCTTAAGAATCAAATGTTTGTATAATATATCATACATCATAGTATATACAGAGGTTTTTGCAACTCTGTTTCATTTGCTCCACCCGTTATCTGCCTATTTCCTATACATAATTGCTTGTTCTGTTAACTCCTTCTATAGATATTTGTTTGCTAAATTAGAGAGGAGGATGGAGAAAGAAGGACAAATCATTTTCTTGGAAATGCCTAGATATCCAGCACCTTGGTCATGTTTCTACAAACTGTCATTCTAGGACTGTCTTTTCCAATAAAGCTCAATTACTTCCACTATCCAATCTATTGTGCAGATCTTCCTCCCTGATTCTACTTGTACTTGCTATATCCTTAGATGTTCCTCCCTCCTTTTACGGGTATTCTCTCTAGTTCTATTGCCTGTTTCTCTTCAGTGGGTTCAATGGCCTGCCCCTTGATACACCTTGAGTTCACAACGCACAGACATTTTACTGCTTACAAATCATGTCCTAGAAGGCAGAATGATTCTGCCGTTGCTCACAGGAGTCTTAATTAATCCAAGAATTTCACTTACTCTCAAAGTCCAAATATGAAAACTGCTTGATAAATGAGTTGTCTGGTTTTTTTATTTAAGCCATAATAATTGGAACAGTTAGTTTCACAAATATTAGTATTGTGAAATATCAATATGTACCTAATGGAAGAAAAAATTAAATACTAAATACATGACAAATACATAAGGATGGATTCATATATTAGGGCTGTGCTATGAGAATTAATAACCTTTAAATAATTACCTTTGTCCTACTTATAGATCCTTGAAGCTCTAGCAAAAAGTGACGAGCAATTTGTGCAAAACTGTAGCAGCTTAAATAGTATACATGAAGTAATTCCTACCAATCTTCAGAGCAAATTCAGTGCCATTTGCAGTGAAAAAATAGAGCACATTTGCAGAAGGATTACAAGTTATAAAAAGGTAAAGGTTGTAAATTTGCTTAGAAGACATGGTGAAAATATTCAGCTAGAACTTAGTATGGGTAAACAATTACATATAGTGTAAATATGTAGAATCAAAGTAAATACGTAGATGGTATATAGATAATATTTTCATGATAAGGTATACTTAAAAATTGCTTGGGAAGGTTTCTAATTCTGCAAAGTAGATTTTGAGAGTGTACATGTCAAATGGAACAGGATGACATGAGAAGAAAAAAAATTAGCAACAAATTGGCCTTATGTTTTTTGTGATTCCTGTGCAATTAAAATTTCTATGATAGACAAAGTACTTTTCATTTATTGCTGGTGTATTGTAGGAAAAAAATTAATAATATATGCAGTGTCCAGGACAAGAATAGCAAGAGCATATTGGACCAGGAACAAGTACACTGGTACAACCATGTGGGGGAGGTAGACATATTTACCAAACCTAAAGTTATAAACCCACATATTCCCCATCTGCTCGGATAAGATCTTTGAGAATCTATGAACATGATGCACAATTATTATTTTCAGAACGTTTTCTATTTGAGTGGCTGTTGGAATATGTTTTATTCTAAGGATAGTTTTGTCTTTATCTTTCAGGTGGAAACAGATTGTCGAGAATGCTTTAACTGAGCTGTTAGTTTCAGTGTAAAAGTTTGAAATTTATAAATTATGCAATGGCTTTTTATTATTACCTTATTACTACAGCATCAATTTAATTACCTTTGCAATTCCATGGGCTATAGAATATTCAGATTAAAACAAATCAGATTTTAATATCAAATGAGAATAGAAATAACAGATCAATGATTGGTTATTTTTCTCCCTTTTGGAAATGAAATGTGTAACTCACTCTTATAGTTATATGATCTGGAAAGTGGGTATAATTTGTGTTTATCAAAACATAGGATATGTTCAAAGTCCTTTTGTGGATGCTGCTTTTGATTCTTTGAAACTGACATCTTTAACTCAACAGGTGTGCTATTCTCAGTTATTTTGATGCAGAAATACAATTTTGTGTGCAGCGTTATGTGTTGTGGAAACAGAAACTGTGTGCAAAAATAAGAGTCTGAAACAATACATTTTCTCAAATCTAAAAACTGAATTGTTAAAGTTATTATGTAGTTCAAACCGGAATCTTTGGATTTATATAACATTTCCCTTTTGGATTTACCTGTAGTTCTCACGGGTCCTAAAAAATCGAGCTTGGCCTACCTTCAAGCAAGCTAAGTCAAAAATCTCACCACTGCACAGCAGTGATTTCTGTCCGACTAATTGCCATATCAATGTTATGGAAGTCTCATACCCTAAAACGTCAACCTCACTTGGCAGTGCCTTTGGTGTTCAACTAGATAGCAGGAAACATTTTTCACATGAAAAAGAAAACAGACATACGGAGCAAGGTAAATCGCAATGTCTATCTTTGAAAATTTGTTTCTTTCCTAGCATGACAAGAAATGAAGAGATTGGGTTAATTTGGAGGTATAGAATGTCTTAACTGATGCCATTATTAAGGGTAAAGAAGAAATTTTGGTTCTACTCAAGGACCAATGATTTTGGACTGTTCTTGCTTTATAAACCAAATAGTATCATTGCCCCCCTTTCACCTGCCTTTTCTACTTTTCATTCATGCTTGTTTTTCTCAGAGAAAATGATGAAGAGGGGAATCTGTTCAGCAGGGTATTTCTCCTTGAGATTGCCTTGTTTTTCTCCATGCAGGGATGTCTGGTGCTCCCTCTTAAAGAGCAAGTGGCAGAGAGTGACTGCAATGGCTACGGTTCTTTGGAGGAGTTCCAAAACATTCCAGCTCATTAGTCTTTTCTTCTTTGGGAAAGAGAAAAAAATATAATATGGGAAATTGCCACTTTGGCACTGCATAATGGCTAGTTTGGCGTAGTGGTAATTGCAGACTTATACTCAGAGCCAAGCCACATCCAAAGATATGATTTTCCATTTTAATTTTATTTATTTATTGGAACCAAATTTACTCTATAAGCACTATTAATTGAAGGATTTTTATTTTGTGATTCATCTAAATTACTGCTGATTTCTTCTTCCTCAAATAATTAAATGGTCACATGATGATTGTAATAACAGGAAGCTGCAAATGTTTATCTGATTCAGCTATTTTTTTCATCAGAGAAAGTGTCCTATTTAAAGTGAGTGCCATCTTTGCTAAATAAGTGGCACATTTTTTTTGAAGTAGTCGTTGAACAATCACGAAAAGAGGAGTGTTGACGACATTGTTTGCTTAATTTACTCTCCTTCAGCTGAGAAATAATCATAATTTGCATGTCTATGTCAGCCTGTCTATTTCTGTCTCTAGTTTTTGCTAAAGTATGAAGAAGAAAAGATTTTTTCAAGAATTCATGGTTTTTTCAGTATTTATATTGTTCAATTATTTCTATTTTAATTCAGATTATCTTGTTTCATTAGCTTATGGGATAATGTTAATAAGTGAATTATGCTTGTAGAAGTGAATTAATTAATTTCAACACAAGTGTGGATTTTCAGCATCATGTTTTGCTTGTGTTCTGTATGTGTGCAAATTAATTATTAATTGGATTTATGAAAGTGAGCTGGATTTTTTTTTTGCACTTAAACTGAGTTATAGTGAATCTAAATACAGCATTTTATGCAATATACTTCCTCTAGGTAAACTGAATCCCATGGTTTATATACAACATACTATAACAACCATGGCCGCTCCATCAGGTCACTCATTAGGTCAACAGGATGGCCATGGTTTAAGGTACCTGTTAAAAGAAGAAGATTTAGAAACACAAGACATCTATCAGAAACTATTATGCAAATTACAAAGTACATTAAAGGAGGTGGAAAACTGTGTATTTCAAATAGATGAGTAAGTAATCCTAAGGTTTATATCTTTATGGACTGGGGTATTAATACATATATTAGTTTTCTAGAATTATAGCTTTAGATTACACTTGGATTTTTCTTGGAGAACCATAAGTCAGCGATAACACATTTCCCATGCTGCCTTTTCATATTCAGTACTTGACATTTGTGGGTTGGACAAATACTTTTTCAAACAAATCAAGCCAATAACTCCATTGATTTCATTAAGACAACTCTAATAAGAAATAGAAGTACCTCTGGTCTTTTGAATTTCTTCCAGTTGTAACAGACTCTGGTTTTAGTTTAAAACTTTAAACTTTATTTTCAGTAAAGATGTATGTGTATGGAGTAAGTGAACAATATTTAGATGATTGGCTGTTGTATGAGACTAGCCATGTTAAATTCCTGCTTCCGTTTTTAAGAGTATGCAATGTCTGCATTTACACATTTTCATACAAATTAGTGGTATGCACTATTTTTAATTACCTCTATTAAATTTATGAATTTCAGCCTTCTCTCTTCAATAACATATTCTCCAAGTTCACAAAATAAAAACCATGAATTGTTAATGTCAACAGAGAGTGATAACGAAAAAGGAGAACGCAATGGAAAAAAAGTATGCTTCAATGTAGTAAGTGATGATCAGGAAGATTCTGGTCACGACACTATAAGCAACCGGGATTCATATAGGTAATGTATCAGTTAATATAATAATAAACACCAAATTTATAATTTTACTGTGTATAATGATACAATGTTAACAATTTTTAAAAATCTGTTACAGTGTTATTAAGTAATACATACATAACATACAAATAGAAAATCTTTTCCCATTTGTGCTTATTTCCAAGTAAAGGTTTTTTAATGTGTATTTTGAGGCAAACATGCCAAATTTATACCTTTTGATTCAATATACTGATATGAATGAATTTCCCATTGTCACATCCATTCCTTTCTCTTGAACGATATTATCCTTTCTTAGAGGATTCGTCTGTTAATACATTTTCAGTGAACTTAAACCCACTTCCCTCTTCAATTGTAGCCTTTAGCACTATATTGCAAGGCTTTAAAAATATACAAGCACTAATGGTTTTTTTACCCCAAGAGACAAATAACACTTATTGTATGCCTTGTTTAATAGTATAAATAATGCTAATAAGGTATTTGAAAGAAATGCCTTAAAAAGTGTACATTCTTGAAGGATTTATACTCTTACATTTTTCTTCTTTTTAGTGATTGCAACAGCAACCGGAATTCTACTGCTTCTTTCACCAGTATTTGCAGTAGCCAATGCAGTTCTTATTTTCATAGTGATGAAATGGATTCAGGTGCTTTTCAAATATGTGTTTGTGTGTGCATATTTACATACTTATTTAGGGGAATGTATGTGACATTTGTTTACCAGAACTTGTGTTCATTTATTTTATTTTGTATAACTTGTGTATTGTCACAATTACACATTTATGACAAATTAAGTCATAAAACACTACAACCACAAAAATAAAATCACATCATAACACTCATCGAAAATATTATATAGTAATTAAGCAGAAATGAAGTAAAGATATTAATTCCCCAAAGCTTAATGTCTATATGTAATGAAGTTGGAAATAATGTCCTTCTTTCATTTATCCTCAAGTATTTTCTTTATTCAGAAACTTAATTTCTATTTAATTGAACTGGATAGGCGAGACATATAAAACTAATTTACCTATCATTAACTCATATCTGTGGGGCAGACAAATTATACTTGAAAATCAGGATATTTAAAGAATCCTTTTAATCTTCATCTTTCTAAACATCAATAGGCTATTGAAAGAGGCCAAAACAAAGGATGTTGTTACTGGCATACATCTGATTTTTTTTTTCTTCCCACTGCAACACTCTAAACACTTAGGGTAATGGATAAAATACTCTGGATGGAATGCTACTATAAATCTGAATGAAGCTGTCAGTTAAGCAATAAGAACTTGAGTGAAATGAAGAAAATCAGACAAAGTAATTACTTTTTTCCAAAAAGAGGGGGGAAACCCCTACTCTGGTAGCAAAGTGTTCCAGTTCAATTTCTAGATCTTTTTCAACATCAAGATAATTCAAATATGGAATATGAATATCTAAAGTCAATGTGATTTCAAATATTGTCTTATTAGGTGATGAACTTCCTCAGAGTATCTGCATTTCTCATGATAAGCAGGATAAACTTTATGGTTGCTTGGAGCATCTTTTTGGTCAGGTAAGCTTTTTCATTTCAGTTTTCTTCTGCCCCATAACATGTGACAGAGATATGAAAGTGTTGGGAAGGAATTGGATAAGATTAGAATCAAGGTGAGCAAAGTTAGAACTGTCTAGCACAGTGAACAGGCAAAAAGGGGGCCTTGGATAAGGTAAGCCATGCTGATTTCCGTTATGCTTTTACTATGCTATGATTCATTTAAGCAGCAATTATGAATAAACCATAGCTCACAAATCACAACCAAGAATAATCACAGTTTTCAATTGGATAGATTTACACTGCACACTAAACCAAGGCAAATAAATCACATTTCATATCTGCAAGGAACTAAAGTCAACTGAAACCTGACACTGGTTGAGAAAACATCAGAATGGTTAGTTTTTTTTCTATAGACAAGCTTATTGAGTTGTTAAAAGATCTTGTTTGATTGTTTGGTTTTGACATTTTGGATTTGTCTACTAAGACCAAAAATGGAGGTAAGTTTCCCCAGTTGAATTCAAATAAAATACATAATGGTGGATCTCCCACATCTCTGTTTATATTGTTTCTTCTAACAAATGCCTAGGTTTTCCCAACTAGATCTAGCATATACTATAGTATTTTAAATCAGATTGAAAGGATTTTCAGAATAAACTTTTTAATATTTATCAATCATTTCTGAATCCAACAGGTAGATTCAATTATTAATCTGCTAAAAGGTCCAGCAGTGGCAAGAGCTTTTGAGCAAACCAAGTTCTTTACTCCTGGTCGAAGTTTTCAAGGTATTAATTTTGCAAAGCTAAGTATGACAGTGAGCATAGTTTCTAGCACTTTTATTAACAATATTACTTTATAGTTAACATTTCTTTAAAACACAATATAAAAATTAGAAATGTACTTTGTATTATATTTAGAGAACCTCCAGCATTTTATGGGCCTTTTTTAGCACACAGATTGCTGTGGCAGAAGGAATTGTGAGAAAAAAATAAAGAAATGCATAGGTTCTTATTGTGTTGTACAAGATATATTCAAGTAAATGCAGTAAATATTTAACATTTTGAATAAAACAGCAGTCTTGAGTTTGACCAGTATTTTTTCCCATTCTCATTCCCACTTTCAATTTTACTTTTCTCCAGATTTTTTTCATTTTTCATTTCTCTAGATATTTTTCATAATCTCTGCAATGTCTGCTACTCTTTGTTTGTTTTGCTACTCTTTGCTGGAAGAAGGGAGTGAAGTGTGTATGCATGTGTGTTTCGCTATGTTTCTGTGTATGAGAGTGATTATATGTGCATGGAAGATAATGGTTGGTATATGCCAATAGGAATCATTTAATGTTGTTAATGGGGTATCTAAATAATTTTAATTAGTTATTGCATTCTCACATACAGGCACATTTTTTCTATCCCATTACTCCCTTTTTATGAGTATGCCTTCAAGCAATGTGTGTGTGTGTGTGTGTGTGTGTGTGTGTGTATTTGTAAATTCCATGTTGACAAAGTGGGGATGCAATCCACCATCCCAAAACTGACTTAGAAAACAAGGTGTAACTGAATTCTCCCCTAAATATGGGAGTCCAGGGAGACTTGTAGAGGTCTGTTCAGTATTGCAAGGCTAGGATGGCATTCTTCTGCAAATGTACAACTGGAAAGACTTATAACTATAAGAGTATTACAATCAGCTAAAAATATTGTAGCAAAATTAATAATTTTGGTTTTGCCTAGAATTTCAGCAAGAAATTGAACTTAAGGTGACCTGCCCAAAGAAACTGAGGCTTCATATTAAACAAGATCCTTGGAATCTTCCCAGCAGTGTTCAAAACCTTTCTCAAAGCATCCGAAAATTTGTTGAAGGTTAGTAATTCATTTATAGCAGCTCTTGTTGTGTGCTTCTTAGACAGAAGTTCTGAAAAATAAGATTTTCAGATGTTTTAGATTTTCTGAAGTTTCATTAACCAATTTGGTATCATCGTCAGTGCAAGTGAGTGTGGGGAATTACTCCATTTATATACAGTAGCTTGCCCTTCCAGTATTGTTGGGGTTGTGTTTTTTTCTTGGTAGTTTCATGATTAGAGTATTGTCTTCTGCTTGATTGTTTGGTGATATTGATTTCTGCTTATCTGGGTGTTGGCTGCTAGAGAGATTCTCTTCTGGTTTGTTTGTTTGTCTAGTTTGTTTTCTTAGATTTTTTTAATTGTCTTTGGAATGGTGTGAAAATATGATTTAGATTTATGTGTCTATTGCTAGCTGATTTGTCCTAATGCAAAGCATTTATGTGTATGGATATAGGTGGGAGGAGAGAGAGAGAGAGAGAGAGAGAACACAAACATAAATGTAAATTTGTACACAAACAGATTTTAACTGTAATGTATGCTAACTGTAATGTATGCTAACTCACCTGTTTCCAGCCTTGTCATTTTGAAGGGATTTAATTTCTTTAAAGCAATTAATAGACATTTTCCAAAATGGAAAGGAAGTGTGAAAATGATGGCTGGAGCTAGGATGGAGCTAGTCCCAGTTCTCCAATCCTCTGGAGACTATTACTTTGCATTATTCTCATGAGATTCAACCATATAGAGTGCAGATTGGGGAACCTCACATATTCTCTTTGTCCAGAAAGGATTAAAGGAGTTGATCTACTCAGCAGCTCCCTGTTCTTATCTGTAATCATTGGCTTTGTATCATGCAGAGCCATCTTCAGCCCGCCATTCATTTCTAGGATCCACTGCCTCAGATATCTTCATGGTATCTTTCCCTGGTCTTGCATCATACAGTTCCAGTTCCTAGTTTCCATAGCTTCAGTCCCCTCTGTTCCACAATCCATCTGGACCCTTTCCATTCCAGTAGCATCTCTTGGCAAACCAAGAAGGAATCATCCTTCCCCCTTTTTTGATAAAGTTTCTCTTTTACAGTTTTGTACCAAATTTGTTCTTGGAGCTTTTAGCATCTATCTTAATGAAGTGTGGTATTTTTCATTTAGGTTTTCTGGAATGGTATGTGATATAAAAGTTTATGATTTCAATTCAATATTTATTTCTAGTACTTTTGAATTTTTTTTACATGATCACTATATATAATAAAATGTTCTTTGTTGTAGTGCTTCCAACATTTATTGTTGCCTTATTTGTCTATCATGGTAATTATTGATGAAGTTACTGAATATCACATCTGTAAACATTTTATACCTATTTTCCCTTAAATTATTACTCAAAATACATTTTATTGACTTTTTCATAGCTCTTTCCATTGTTATACTATGATTGCATTCACTTCATACAACTTTTGATTTATTACCTTTTCATATTTTAATAATAATTTGTACATATGACAGTAGGTGATCTTGGTTTTGAATAAGTGCTTCAAACTTTTTCAAGGTCTCTCCTTCTAGCTTGAGATTGTTTTTTTTTAATTCTTTCAGCAATTTGTTAATATATCAATCATGGTAAATTCCAGCCTTCATTGAACAGTTTCTTTCTTTGTGTACTGTAATATCCCTGAAATAAATGGCATTTGATGGCAAAGCTGTTGGTAATGTTACTGGACCTACTGTTTCTCTGGTTTTTCTTTAGATGGTATAAATAAATATTTTACCCTATATGTATAGTCTTTGTATTTAATTGATAACCTTGTCACTTTGAATAAGGAAAGATATGAAGATCCTTGTTGGTCTTGTGCCTATTGATTGAAAGACATACTGCTTAATAATAGAAATTTAGTATTGAATAGAAAGGGACTCTCCATGAGTGGCAAACATGATTTTATCTTTTCAGGTTCTTCTATTTTTCTTTTCCAGAAGTAAAAGCAAGAGTCCTTCTGGCACTTCTTGAATACACAGGTAATTTTTTTTTTTAAGCTGTTGATCAACTTTTGCAAATGTCTTCATTTGTGCTCTCTGAGCTTGATTGTTTTGTTACAGATGTTTCACTACCAAACTAGGTAACATCATGAGTATGCTGATAATGTTACCTAGTTTGATAATGAAACATCTGTAAGAAAACAACCAAGGTCAGAGACCACCAAGGAGCCCACAGTTCAACTCTGAGCTACAAATATTCTTTCTATCAGTACTTATAAGTAAGTAAAATAGTTTAATATTTAGTAATTGATATTATTAATCTGATCTGGATGGGGTTACACCTTCTGGACTTAAAACTTATTTTTGAGGAACAGATGATAAATATAATCAGGAAGGCTTTTGCATAAATTCATTTACAGGTGCTCCTTGTTTAACAATGACAATTGAGACCACAATTTATACCCCTAAGTGACACAGTGTGATGTCATGTGGCTGCACCACTTAGTGACAGAAATTCCAGCATTTCCATTTGCTATTGTTAAGCAAATCATTCTTTGTCATTAAGCAAGAATGTCACATAATCACCATTTGTGATTTCTGCTGGCTTCCCCATTGATTTTGTTTGTTGGAAGCTGACAGTGAAGGTTGCAAATGGTGATCAAGTAACTGCAGGATGCTGTGAGATTGTAAGAGTTACCAATCCATTGTGAGCTAGTTGCCAAGCAGCTGAATTGTGATCATATGCTGTAGGGATGCAGTGACAGCCACAACTATGAAGACACGTCGTAAGCCCCTTTATTCAGCACCATCATAACTCTGAACAGTTGCTGAATGAATGGTTGTTAACAAGGACTTCCTCTATAGATACATGAGAGAATAAGACCCAGGAATCTCACTGGACTTTCTGAGCAAAAGCACGTATAAGATTGTGACATAAAGAGGTAACTGATCATTTATAATACAGAAGGCAGTTGCCATGAAAGTAGGCTAACTTGTGGATATGTATTAGATGTATATGCAGAATAAAAAAGGATTATAGCATACACATTTAAATTAAACAAGATTCCATAGCAATAGCATTTTGAATCCGTACTGAGGTAGAATAATGTAATAATTAAATTCATTTATGATGTACCTGTACTCTACAAGCTTACTATATAGTGATAGCATGGCATTTCTTTCATCAGCTTGTGCAATCAAAATAACCTACGTGTGTGTGTGTGTGTTTGTGTGTGTATACATACATACATACATACATACATACAGATAGGTAGATAGATATAGAGAGATAGAGATAGATAGATATAAATATAGATATAGATATATAGATATAGATATAGATATATAGATATAGATATATAGATATATAGATATAATTTGGTGCTTATTAGCAATTTTTGTGCCCAGGAAACAAGATCAATGCTTAGGACTACACTTACTTTCTCATCAATTTAGATGATTTTTCACCTATTTTTCCTAATATGCTTTTTTCAGATAGTGAGATACAGCTCAGGAGAGACATGGTTTTTTGCCAGAGTCTAGTAGCTACAGTTTGTGCATTTTCAGAGCAATTAATGGCTGCCTTAAATCAAATGTTTGACAATGGCAAGGAGTATGAAATGGAAACACAAGAGGCCAGTAGGAGATGGTTGGAACAGATATCTACTGCAGGCGTCCTCCTTTACTTCCAGTCACTGCTGTCACCAAACCTGGTGAGAATTCCTATGAATGTCTATATAATATTGACCAATATTTTATTATCCTGAACAACACCTGAAATGAAATTCTATAAAAGAGCAATTTTTCAATAATGCTGTTGAATATTAATTGAAAACATTCTATATTATTCTAAAGACTTGATAAATCAAACCAATAGGTCAACTGTATCAGGAATATGTTATATTGTCCCACAGTGAGCTAGGTGGCAAATACATTTAATAAATACTAATAATAATACTGCAACAATCCTCTAACACCATTGAATATCAACATTTGACTCGATAGGTGGATAAAAATGCCAGATCCAGTCTGAACATCTGGCTGAATGTGCGACTATCTATAATGTGCCAAAGTCAAAGAGCCAATTAGTTCATATTAATATTCAACATTGCTTCTAGTCTTTTAGATCTTTTTGTTGCTTCTAATTATGGCCATTTTCTTAATTTTGAAGTATTCACTGAAGCCAGAACTGCAAAAGGTTTGAGACTCTTAAACATAGCATTTCTAGCCCTATACCATTTACTACAGTCCTCAAGCCCTCATTCATGTGATAGTGCTGTTTCTTCTCCCTTATATGTGATTTGGCTTCAGTCCTATTTTCTCCAGGACTTCTTTTGTAACCTGTGATACCAGGATCCATTGGATTGAATCTAGCTGACATTAGTTTCGCTTTAGTTTCAATGAAAGTGATGGTACATTAGTCATTAAATTGGTTATAGCCTAGTTCTCATATGACTTCTGTCTGGAATGAACACATTATATTGTAGTTGTTAATGCTGTTGAACATTGTTGACTTAAATTTATATCTTTTTAATTTATTCCATCAGAAAATAGTTTCTTCTTAAATAATACTGAGTTTTCATTCTTTTTTATTTCTATGGTTTTGTATCAGTGTCCTATATTCCTCAATTTTGAAGCAGTTTTCCCCAGTGTGATATTTCAAGCCACCAATGTGTCCCCAGAGATCTCTTGGCACTCATCAGCTCCCTTTTTAGATGAGCTTAATTTTCAACCAGTTATTTTGATTAACAAAGAGAAATCTTGAAAAGCTACAAATGAAGTGTCAATCTCACACCTGTGTACAACAAGTGTTGCTAGAAAATAAAAAGGTCAACTGGGTTCAGCCTAGTTGTTTATTTGGAAATGTGTTTTCCTACAGAGGAAAAAAAATCCAAGAATGATCTGGGATGTAGAAAGATAAATATTGAAGGGATTTGATGGGGAAGCAGTGAACAATTTCATATGTATACCTCTGGTGAATGATGGTGCAATGCTGGCAATCCGCTAAATGAAATCCAAATGAAATGAATAACCAAACTGCCATGACCGGCCATTCTGTGGTGTGTGTATGTGTATTCTTGTGTAGCCATGATTTGTCCTCAGAATTTCAGATATTTATTTATTCATTCAATGTCTATAGATGTCCTGCCTAATTCAATTAAGTGACTCTGGACTGCTTACAGTTCTAAAATTATAAAAGAATTAAACTATCAAATGTAAAAACATCCAGAAAATAAATACAAACAACAATCAAGTGTCCCAACGCTGTTAATATAGGATATTATTGCATTGACAAGATATGCAGTACTGTCTGGTATTTTTAGAGTTAACTCAGATGACATAGAAAGGGAGGAGATTTATGAGGAAAGCGCGGGAAAGGAACGGAAGTGAATCTTTGGCCTCCAGCCTAATTGAAAGAGGTGACTCATGACTGTAAAGTAAGGGAGGAATTTAGCAAGATAAGATAGACGCAAGCCAGAGAAATTCAGATTCTGGCATCCGCTTTGTATGTGCCGAAGCTATGATTGCAAAATAAAGATTCTAAAAGGGAAACAAAGCCTCAGAATTCTTTGAAAAGCATCTTCCTTCGGAACCATAACAACATGCCAGAATCTCAAACCTTTTCAAACAACTGGAGGTGCATTACCCCCACCTCTTTCTCCTAGCCTGGAGTGAGAATGACAGAATTCAGGAGGAAGACCATCTATCATGAAACGGGAGTTTGTTGAATACAACCTGGCAGCGGCTGATAACCCAGAGGGGAAAGTAACAGACAGCATGCTGTGGGAAAATGAATTTTGGCAGACGAATGAGAACCGGTGGACAGACAACGGGCAGACTGCCACTCAAGGCCTGGGTGAGTTACTGGAAATATCTCAAACCCCAGAGGAGAGAGGCAGCGATCCACTTCTGCAGAGAGAAGCCTACAGCCCCTCCATTTTGTATCAGACAGCCTTTCAGACTCTGTCTTCCTCTATCAGGGACTCCAGTCCCGAACAGAGAGGGAATTCCAGTCTGAGGCCTCTGCAACAAGGGGGAGTGTGGCATTCGAAGCAGGCAGGGAGCAACCAACTTGTGAGCTTGCCACAGCTAATAGAAACCTTGCAACAGCTTGGGGTGGTGGAGAGGCCAGGAGATCAGCAGTTGGTGGGAGAACGACCACAGCAAGGAGATTGGCCCCAACCCCCGAACGTGCAACCCCTGGGCATAAACCAGCAACCAGGATGGGGCCAGCAGCAACAGCCACAGTGGGTGGCCCAACAGCCTATAATTGCTCCACCTTTCAGAGCAACCTTCAATGGGGACCCAGAGAAACTGATTTTTTTCCTCAACCAAGTACGCTCTGACTTGAATCACTGGGCCTATCTCTACCCGGACCCAGGGGCTATGGTCGATGTGATTGCGTCCAGCCTAGAGGGAGAAGCATCCGAATGGCTGAACAATTTATATAATGAGCAAGCCCCAGAATTGGAAGATCCCCACCTCTTCCTCCTGGGTCTGAAAGAAAGATTTGAGGACCCATCCCTTGACCTAAAAGCAAGAGAACAAATCCACAAAATAAAACAAGCCGGCAGGCCTGCCCTGGAGTACGTGCGAGAGTTTCGCAAGATAGCAGGTCAGATAGGGGGGTAGCCAGAGCAGTCCCTAATCCATCACTTCATTGAGGGATTAGATGATCACCTCTCTCAGGCCTGCATTATTCGAGCAGTACCTGATCAACTGCACGAGTGGTACCAGACAGCGGTGAAGCTAGACGTTCAGCTCGCCCGCTATAAGAAGCCTCCCCCACCTGAATCCGAGCAGCAACCAGAGCAACCCGAACAACTATCACCCCCACGAAACCCTCCGACTACTGCGATGGCTGAAAGACCCAGGCCACCTGCAGGCCCGTCAATTAAGTGTTTCCGGTGTGGACAGAAGGGACATCGAGCAGCAAACTGTCCGGTCCCCTACCCCCAACTGCAGAGGAGTCCGGAACCAGCGGCGAGAAGGAGACCTGCCCAGGGGCTAATGAGAGAAAAATCCAACCGGGCCACGCAAGCACCTGTTACCCAGATTACACCTCCCACACAAGAGGACGCTGGGACTCCAGGTGGACCCGCCCCTGCTCTACCCTCCTTTGACGGCGACGACGAAGGAGAGAACAACCCGATGGTGAGTCGACAAATCCCATCTTTTTCACTGCCCGCCAAGCTTATAATCCCTAAGTCGGGCACAAATAGACTTAAACGTACTAATCGATTCTGGATGCACCCGATGCATTATTAGCCTACCCTTTGCCATGAAAATGGGCTTACGGGCAAAGCAACTCTCCAAACCTGTGAGGTTCGAGCAAGCTGATGGCTCCCTGATGGAAGGGACTTTAGTCACACAATTAACTGAGCCCATACGGCTAGAAATAGGCGCGCACTGGGAATTTATTCGGTTCCTGGTGGCCCCAAAAATGACTGAGACTGGTTGGACAAAGGGAAGCCATTTATCTGGTGGGAGAAAGGAATGAGAACTGTGAGACTACCTATAGGGCCTGAGCCTCCCACTGATTCAACTGACGTTGCGGGACACTTTAGGCCACCTAATGAGCGAGCACTCATAGCTGCCTCACCGTCACCAGATGAATCACTCATCCCCAATGAATACCGGGACTTAACAGAGGCATTTAGTGAAAATGAATGCGATGTCCTACCCCCTCACAGGCCCAATGACTGCTCTATCGAACTGGTGCCAGGAGCCAAGCTCCCACGCCCGAGAATGTACGCTATGTCCCCCCTCGAAATGGAAGAGATGCAGCAGTACGTGAATAAGAACCTAGCAAGGGGGTTCATTGAACGGGCCAAATCAACCGTGGGAGCCCCCATGTTATTTAAAGAAAAAAAAGATGGGTCTCTTCGTCTCTGCGTAGACTATAAGGGTCTCAACGTTGTGAGTGTGCAAAACAAATACCCCCTCCCCCTCCTACAGGACTTATTAACTCATCTGGCTAAAGGGAGTGTTTTCACCAAATTAGACCTGAGAGAGGCATATTACCGAGTGAGAATAAAGGAGGGAGACGAGTGGAAGACTGCCTTCAACTGCCCCATGGGGAGCTATCAATTCAAGGTCATGCCATTTGGACTACAGGGGGCTCCAGCCGTATTCATGCAGCTGATTAATGAGGTTCTACATGATCACCTGTACAAAGGGGTTCTGGTGTACCTCGATGATATCCTTATATACAGCACGAATATGACTGATCACATAAAGCTGGTGAGAGAAGTGTTAAAGAAACTATTGAATGCCAAGCTTTATGCCAAATTGTCAAAATGTAAATTTCACCAGACCCAATTAGATTACCTCAGCTACAGAATCTCCAACGAAGGCATTGAGATGGATCCAGCCAAGGTGAAAGCTATAATCGAATGGCAGCCCCCCCAAACCCGCAAACAGCTCCAGAGCTTTCTAGGTTTTGCCAACTTCTACCGTCAATTCATCCCCTCTTTTGCCAAGATTGCCCTACCCCTTACAGATTTACTCAAAACAGGCAAAAGAGGAGGGAAGCCGTGACCAGGCCAACCACTAGCTTGGACTATGAACTGTCAAACAGCTTTTGAGAATTTAAAGAGACTATTTGCTGCTGAACCGGTCCTAAAGCACCCCTGCCTAGGGGAGCCCTTTGTAATTCAAGCCGACGCCAGTGATGTGGCAGTTGGAGCTGTATTGCTTCAAAAGAACAAGAATGGAGTCCTGCAACCCTGTGCCTACACCTCCAAAAAATTTACGGAAAGTGAACGGAGATGGGAAATATGGGAGAAGGAGGCCTTCGCAATTAGATAGGGACTGGCGACACTACCTGGAGGGGAGCAAGGTGCCATTCAAAGTATGGACAGATCACAAAAACCTAGAGGCACTGAAAACTCCCTGCAAATTGTCCCCAAAGCAAGTACGGTGGGCACAGTACTTTAATCGCTTCAACTTTACTCTAAAGTACATACCAGGGGAAAAAAACTTCCTAGCTGATGCGCTATCGAGATTTCCCCCCTTTGTAAGCCAAACCATCCCGGCATGTTAAGGAGGTTTGATTATCTTTGAACCATTGATCAGTGAGGAGCTCTCGTTTTATTTTCTTTGCTCCAGGGTCATCAGGATTTGGGACCCTGCGAGGCGTGATTTGGGCAGCAGGTTGTGGATTGGAGATAATCGCCTCATTGACTTCTTCACGTTCGCTTTTGTATTGGGGCATTATTTTACATTTTACATTAGAAAATAATCAGAAATTCCTTGATTTTTTTTCTTTCTAAGTTCTATAAATCTGCCTTCTAATAGACTATAGTTCTATGTCAATGTTTTCTTTGTTAGCAACCTGAGAAAATTACAAATTATTTTAGAAGCCACACTAATACAAAACTTTATTTTCTTTTCAGTGTATTAAATAGTGTAACATACAAAAGCCAATGTAAGCACTTAAGCTTGGTTTGTACTAACTCATTTTAAATATACTCACTTGAACAATGATTAAAATTCTATGCAATTAAATTACACAGCCAACACAGTAATTAACTTTCTGTTCTGTATACATTGTTGCTAATAATTTGACAAGAGAAAATGGAGTAAAATTCAGTAGAAGTCAATCCATCTTAATTTACTGATGAGTCAGTTTATTGCTTCAGTGAAAGAGAATATGACCATCTGCAGTTAATGTTTATAATAATCTAGCATGATTATTACTTTCTGTCTATATGTATATATATTTGCAGACTGATGAACAAGCTATGCTAGAAGATACATTGATTGCATTATTTGACTTGGAGAAAGTTACATTTTATTTTAAACATTCTGAACAGGAACCTTTAATAGCAAGTGAGTATTGCAAAGTATACTTAAATTTCCCCTTTCAATATTTGTGGTAAAATATTCGATGATATAACATTTTCATTTGTGTCACATTTGCTTGTATAGTAAACTTCATTGTATCCTTATGCACATGCAAATTTTTCAACTTTTAACCATTTTGAGATTGGTAATATCGTATATAATATTTACCCCATTTTTCTTATTTCATAAGTAACTCGAGGTAATGAACATAGTCCTTCCTTCTCCTTTTTTTCCCTCCACAACAAGAACACTGTGAGATGCATTGGGCTGAGTGAGAGTGATTGGTCCAAGGTCACTCAGCCGACTTTCATGCCTAAATTGGGACTAAAACTCATGGTCTCCTGGTTTCTAAGCCAACTCCTTTACCTCTACACCAAACTGGCTCTCCAGTCTCCATTTCTTTATTTATAGTACCTAACAAAGACAGTAGGTTTAATGTTACTTATGATAGCTATAGGCATTAGTACAAGTTAGAGGGAAAATGAGAATTATTAGGGTAGGCAGCCAAGCACAAAATAGAAAGATGGGCAGCAAGTCTTTATTCAAGTCTCAGTATGAACACAATGTATGAATACAGTCACAATTTCAATTTTTTCCTTAAAGCTATCTCAGAAATCTAATGGTATCTACAAAAAAAACTATAGATTGGGAGTATTAGATTTTCACTAAGTTTTTAAAATTAAAAATGGCTGAAATCTTTTAATATTTATGCAAGAACGTGAAGTCTTGTAGGATTTTAGACACTAAAAATATGTATTCTTTAAAAATAAATATTTAAAAATTGAAATGGTCACATTTAGTATTCTCATTGGGACTTCATTTGTGCCCCATCAATGGATGCTTCCTTTAACATCCCCATTACTCCATGTAGTAAGTTATCACTGCATTTTCATATCTTTATCCAGCAGTATAAGGTAAGGAAATTAACTATGTGATGATACTGTGACATAGAATTAGTATTTTACAAACATTGTGGCAGAAAGATTCAATGTTTGGCATTCAGACAGTAGGTCAATGTAGATTTTTAATCTGAACTATGTTTCCTATGGCAACACAAGGATTAATTGTGATATTTTGTTTTATGTCCCATCTTTAACCCAAAAACCTTGGACTAGTAATTTTGACTAAAATATTATTTTATTTTATTTTTAGATATGCCAATCACATTTCAAGCAGAAGGAAGTCGGCAAGCTATGAAAATTTATTTTTATCTTGATAGTTACAATTTTGAACAGCTTCCTCAAAGGCTGAAAAATGGTGGAGGTTTTAAACTTTACCCAGTTCTATTTGCACAAGGTAAAATATTTTCAAGTTCACCTATTCTTAACACTTTTTAAAAACTTATAGGAAAAATAATATAGTTACTGGCATTCTGAAGCTTGACAGCATTTATGGATAAGCAGTATTTTGAAGAAAATCACATCATGCATAAGTGAAATGTATGTATGTTATTCTACATTTTTGAATATTTTATTGCAGTTATCTTACTATTTTTATTGCAGTTATATTAAAAATAGACATATTTTTAATATATTCATTTGTTTGTACAGTTCTGTCTAGATGGACATCTTCTTGCATGGTTGAATTTGATATGATGTAAAAATGTTTCTTTTTAAAAACACGTGCTTTTGGGGAATTCTGGGAGTTGAAGTCCATCATTAAAGTTGCCAAGTTTGAAAAAAAATAATCTAAAAGTTTTAAAATTGTTTTCAAATTTTGTCAGTAAAGAGGATAATTATATGGTTTTGGAATGTTTTTTATCCTGAAAGCATAATATAATCTCTTATAATATATAAAGAACAAATCTCTTACTGAGTTGAAAACAGCTATTGCAGATACTTAGGTTAGCCTAATCTTATGTGTTAACTTGATGATGTCCTATAGCAGGGGTGTCAAACTGCCAGCCTGCGGGCCCGATGTGTCACGCAGAAGCCGCGCCCACCCCATTGCCGGCAATGGCAAAACTATCCCGATATGTTGCGCGACGTCACGTGACGTTGCGAATTTGACATGTCTGTCCTATAGGAATGTGCATGTCCTCTATGCAACAGTGAAATGCACAAAATTCTTACTTAACATATAGTATATTTAAAGGTACAGAAAAGAACAAGCTCCCGATATCTTTCTACTTAGATTTTTTTTTTTTCAGGTAATATGACCATGTACATGAGTGTTTGTGTTAGCTGCGGAAAGGCAATATCATATTTGGAGAACTACAACATTTATAGATATAGGAAAACTGGAAAAAATAAATTAATGGATCAGTTTAATAAGAATCTGTATTGTTTCCTTTGTATTCCTTTATAGCCCTGGAAAGTATGGAAGGATATTATTATAGAGACAATGTATCAGTAGAAGAATTTCAAGCCCAGATTAATGCAGCTTCATTGGGAAAAGTAAAACAGTATAACCAAAAACTCAGGTGAGCTATTTGTTATTTCTAAGCACAAATTTTCGTCATGATGCTAAAACAATATGGACAAAAGTCCTGCTTTCGTGGATCATAGTGTGCAAACACATTCAGATTTTTCTTTTTTCCAGTCTGAAATCAGTCTAGTTAATATTTTGACTAATTATATAGGGAAAAATAAAGACAAACATCTGAACATATGACATTTCCAGTATAATTCCTATAACCTACTCAGCCAACTTTACATGCATATTTTGGTACTTCATATGAGAAGTACTATGGGTTTTGTTTTATTATTTCACTGCCACAATTTGATTTTTTTCAGTACTGTGAACCATCAAGTATATCAAGATAATTGCCTCTTTTGAAGATATGGAAGTGAATCTAACTCTTACTAGTTATGTAAAAGAGACCGATGGGCACATAATACCAAATCATCTCCTATGAACATAATAACTTCTTTACGTTGCTGATGAGTTCTCACAAATTAAAATAGATGTTCAGATTAGAAGGAAATTTGTATTTCACCTTTCCTTCCAAATGCTTTACAACTTACTTCTTTTGTTGCTTGGGCTTGTTTAAAGAGAGAAGACAAATAACAGTAAATTCCTTTCAGTAACACAGTGCATAAAAACAGTATATTATCTTCCCTTCCTCTCTCTTAGTAACAAAAGCATTATTTTGTATTATACAAAGTAATTGTATTTCTATGTGAACCCAACTTGATCAACAAATTTGTTGAGTTAGCAACAGCTGTAATGTCATTAATGCACCACTCTATTGTTATAGTTCCCTTCTGTCATGTTCCAGACAATAGGCTTATTCCTATATTGTTTTCACAATGCTACACAATTCCTTTTCAAGTTGAAAATATCCCCATGTTATGCCAAATGATAAAACTAAGACAAAGATTGCAGCCTTAAGAACTAAATCTGGTTTTTTCTAATCTCCATTTGTTTAATTTCCTTTCAACCCTGAAAAGGCCTACGGATGAAAGTTGTGTATACTTCAAAAAGATTCAGGAGTGTTTTGTATTTCATGCAAGTTCAGCATTACTCTACTATTTATTAACAAAACTTCTATTTTAGATTTGTTTAAAAGTCTGAAAAAAAAGATATTGTTGCTTTAGTTCGTAGTAGAGAGGTTGTGCTCATCAAACTTTCTGCCTGATAGCACTTGGATTTTGTAATTAGTCTTTGCTAATTCTGTTTTCTTCAGGGCACTTTAAAAAATGGCATATTGTTTTCTGTTTTCAGGTTGTGATAAGGTTTAGCAGTGTCTATTTACTCTGAACCTATGTTGATTGGAAGATGATTTCAATCAGAAGAAATTTCCAGAATGATCCTTATGGGGCCAGGAGTCCTAGACTGTATTGATATATTAGGTGGAAGACAGGGTTGTTAGTTTTACCAAACTCTTCCTGTCATCAATTTAAGTGTTTGGGTATTGTCGCATAAGGATTTTTTCAAATAAAATAATGTATAATACATGATGAAATCTCATTTTATTTATGTGTTTATTTATTCAGTTTGCATGGCCGCCCATCCCATCAAGTAACTATGGGATGATAAACAATCTTAATAAAACCAATTTGAATACAAAAATTAAAATATATAGCAACTGAGGAGGATGTCTCAATCAATGGCTGTTACCACAACCAGGAGACACAGGAGATTGATTGTCCTTCGTTGGAAATTTTCAACATATTTTTGATACCTATTTTGGGGGGATAGTGTAGTATCTCTGGTGGGCATGACGTTGAAGTAATTGATCTCTAAGATCCCTTTCAACCTTTACATTCTATAAACCTATGTTAATATCTATCAACACAGTTTGCAGCAATGAATTCCACTGGTTCATTATGCACTGTGTGAATAAATACTTTCTTTTGTCTGTCCTAAATTGCCTTCAAATCAGCTTCATTGGAACAGTCCTGGTGCTCAAACTAGATTTGCAAAACAGCTTTTTGTTTGTTTTTGTGTTTGTTCCTTTCTCCAGAGAAGTGGAACAGGAACAGGTTCTGTGCTGCAAAGTGAGGCTCCAGTTTGTATGCATTTCTCTTTCAGTTTTCCTCATTCCCAAACCACTGAGATCTGTTTGGGGAAGGTGATATGGGTGGGAAACCTCACATTGCTTTTCCTAACTTCATTTCAAAATTAAACAATGCATTTATTTATAACTGAATGCATACTCTTTTTATCCTTGTGGACACAACTTCTCCCAACACAAAGTAAGGCTAGAGAGGTACTGTAAATCCCTCCCTTACATAAGATATAATTTCACTCCTTTCTCTTGCTCCCTCTCCATAATCCCAGGTTTGCAAAACTGAAAGTCACATAAAAACAAGGACAAGCAAAAATATGGTTAGGGTGGAGGATGGGAAGAAAGTTGTGGCAAACTTGTGTTCATGATTTTTATAAAGCCATACAACTGAATCAATGCGACACAGGATAGATACAACAATAAACAAACAACTCCCCCATCACACAATATTAAAACATTCACTATACAATATATAAATATAAGAGGAAAAATATAAAACATTTAGTTTCCTTTTGTAGTAATTAAATGCAGTGAAAGAGATAGAACAGCAAAGAAGGAAAATAGAGCAGTCAGTCTCCTGTCAAATGTGGTGAGGCAAGGGAATTCTATGTTTCACCAGAGAATTTTGAACTGCAGATGGTGAGGACAATTGGGGAAATTAAAATGCATTGAGCATTATTTGCAAATGGAGAAGCTGTTGGTATACAATAGCAGATTCATGCTCTTACATTAAGTAACCTGGGTTTACCAACAGAAGGTTTAAAATTCTGTTCCTTAAACTGGAGAATGATAGGTAGCAACTCACACAACCTAACCTTGATGTAGAACAGAATCAAATTTTCTCTGTCAGTTTACGGGTATTCTATATTTACAAAAAAAACCCTTCAATAATATCTACTAAATTTTAAAAGCTATAATGCAAACACTTTCTGCATATGCATAAGCATTAAGATTTCATCCTTATCATTTTAAGTAGATTAAAAAATTGAGTCTTTTTCAGGTAATATGCCAACTTTTCCATTAGCTTTCCTCATAACATCTAATTGAGGTTCTCAACAAGCATTTAGTAATTAAGTGAAGTGCTTTGGGAATTTGTATGCTATCTACAGGTTCTCAGAAACACCAAATATCCTTTTGTGAAAAGTCACTGGAAGTTGCTCTACTAGTTTTCACTCAAGTGTCAGCTAATTAAGGAGGAAATATTTTTTTTATATGTCATATTTTAAAAGTCTAATTGGTATTTGGGAGGAATAGCCTTACCCCCAGAGCCAGTTTGATGTAATAAGTAAGGCCAGAAACTGGGAGGCCATGATGAATACTAGTCCTGCTTTAGACACAAAGCCAACTGTCATTTTTTCACTTGTGCAGAAAAAAAGTTAAGAACAACACTTAAAAAGGACTCTCCCAGCAGCACCTATAACAGTGGCCATGTATAGAAAACAGTGAAGTTACATTTGTAGAGGTATGCACCATTCCACATTAATCAGGTCGGCATTCACACATACATAATATGTGATATTTTGCAACACTGCCCCCATTCTGTCCATTTTTAGATATAAAAATGTTATATTTAAAAGTGTACCAGCAGCAATAAGGAGAAAAAGTTGATCTATAAAGGCTAATATATGTATAATACATTTCCAAACATTTAACCAAGAAATAAATCCCAAGTGAATGTAGTTCTTACTCCCTAGTAAATGTGCATAAGTTTTCAAAATTATTTGGATCAAACTTTCATAGAATGTTCAGTTGTCTACTTTTTCTGATGCATGAGATTTTGGGCAAAATCTGACGCTAATAACAGCTCTGAAATTGGTTATTTTGCATGTCTTTCAAACATTCCGAATACATTTTTGGTCTCTGTACAAAATGAAACTTTATGTCATAATACATTTTTAAGAGTGTCAGATTTATATTGCATTGCTGGCAAGAATCTTTTTTAACTGAAATGTATTTTAAAAATAAGTTTTATATTAGATAAATATGATGGGAAATGTCATTTCCTTTTTTAATATGTACTACACAATATGAGAGTTTTGTTTAAAATTAGCAGCATTGCTTCCCATCATTTTAAACTGGAAAATATATAAACACTCTTAATTGTAAGCATAAATAAATTTAACATAATTCAGGAAGGTTCCTACACATAAGGTGGATAAAATCCTAGCTTTATACAAGTTCATGACTTATGGCCACTTTGCATGTTTGTCCTGTCCCAGTGGCCCTTATATTCCTGAGGGTTGTTGTGCAGGTCCCGAACCCCAAAGGTGTCACTCGTATAGATGAAGGATATTTTTAATTATGCTGAAATGAAATTATAAATATTATTGTGAGCATGGATTCTGATGCATAATCAGTTTCTCAAATTTTTATTTACTGTGGTGATTTGCATAAAGCTGCTGTTATTGTGATCAAAGCCTGTATGAACATCAAGAATTCTAAACATGTAAAAAAGAATTTTATAATTTAAAATTCTATTCTCTTTACTGTCTCTTGAGCATTTGTCTATATTCTGTGGTAGAATGCTTTTAATTCAGCTTTTGAGTACCTCAGAATTATTTTTAGCGCAATAACATTCCACAAAGGGATTCATAAGGCAGTTCATATTTAATGTCCTGCAATTTCAGGGTTGTAAATGTCACAAAGAGACTGAATGCATTTATCTTATAAATGTTATTGAGAAATATTAATATATTGTGGGGTGTTCTTTTCCCAGAGCATTTTATCTGGACAAATCAAATCTTCCTCCTAATTCAACATCAAAAGCTGCTTATATCGATAAGGTAAATCAATAGGTATGATTAAAGTAAAATTTGAATATGCTCTACAGGTTAATCCTCAACGTACGACCACAACTGAGCCCAAAATTTATGTTGCTAAGCAAGAAAGTTGTTAACTGAATTTTGCCCTATTTTACATTTTACCTTTCTTGCTACAGTGAATAAGTGCAGTTGTTAAGTTAGTAACATGGCTATTAAGTGAATCTGGCTTCCCCATTGACTTTGCTTGTCAGAAGATCTCAAAAGGTGACCGCATGACCCCGGGACACTGCAACCGTCATATATACAAGCCAGTTGCCAAGCACCCAAATTTTGAACATGTGACCATGGGATGCTGCAACAGTTGTAAGTGTGAAAAATGGTTGTAAACCATTTCTTCAGTGCTGTTGTAACTTTGAACAGTCACTAAATGAATGGTTATAAGTGGAGGTCTACCTTTATTGTGAAGCAGTGCATCCTGTATGTATATAAATATAACCTTAAATTGCATGAAATACTTTCATTGTCCCATAGTAATAAGATTTAAGTGCTGAATATTGAGAAGTTGGAAAGGTGCCATCTCTCTTCCAAGCCTATTATATTCAGAACTGCAATTAATTTGTTTGGTGTGGTGAATGACTAAAATGTAAGTTTAAAGATGTTGTCAGATATCACATTTGTTTTCATCTCATTGTGTGAGATTTTCATTCTGTTGAGGGCACCATTGTTGGACTGTGCTTAGGAAATCAGTTAGCCTTAATCTGGCCCTGTTTAGGTCACTGTTTTCAGAAAAAAAATATGTTGTACTAAAAGACTTAGAGTTAATGTCTACTTGTCATATATGTTTATTGAGAATCACTACATAGAATAATGTAACTACTCTAGTGCACTGAAAAGCAATTAAGAAAGCCTTGAAGTGAAAGACAATGCCTGAGAAATTGCCAAAGAGTATATAAAGAGGCATGGTAAGCGAAATTAGACCCATGTCAGAAAGTGCCTTTTGTGTGTGGTTGTAATGTAATGCAATAACCTATCTCTTCCATAAACCTTTAATTGATTTTAATCTTACCTGATTTTAATTGTGTTGCATTGATTTCACTTGTATATTTTATAATTTATGTTTTTGCTTGTTATAGGTTACTCTACGTGTTGTATAGACAGAACTGCAGGATTTAAATTTAATAAATGGTCATCATATGAGTTATGGAAAGAATAAAAGTTAGGACTTCATCTTTACAGGATGTTCAAGACAGCAGCAATTTTTTAAAATTTTGTTGAACTTAAAATACCACGTGTTCACTATGTTGTCTTTTAATGATAGTATTGTATTTTACTTGGCAGCTAATGAGGCCTGTAAATTCTTTGGATGAGCTTTACCGACTAATGGCGTCTTTCATAAGATCCAAGCGCACAGCAGCCTGTGCTTACACAGCTTGTGGTGCTTCTGGAGTTGGACTACTGTCTGTCTCTTCAGAACTCTGCAGCCGGTTGGGAGCTTGCCACATCGTCTTATGCAACAGTGGAGTTCATCGGTATGGCAATTTATATTTTCTAAAAATTACTGTTAATTGCTGTCCAGACTCAAGAATAAAGAAGATGGGTATGGATATGGATATGAATGGCAATAACTATCTTGCAATTATTTATGCTGCTCCAGTCATTAGCAATATAGAACTGCCTCACAGAAAATTGTAAAATAATTCCAATAGATTAATGCCTTATTGCATGAGTAGAATTCTGTTGGGCTATCATGATAATATGTAACATTTTTCACATTCTCTAAAATATATATTTTAAAATGGAATTGACATTTTCCAAAACTAATTGGTTCTACCTACATATCCTAGTATTCTTCTTGAATACATGATGATATTGCCAAGTTCTCTCAACAGATTGAGGTGTCATTCTATATATTGCGTTAGATCCTTCAATTCAACGAGAGACATAGTGTATAACAAAAACTGCTCTGAAACTGCTTCTAAGTGCTTCCAACCTTATCCTGAACTTATTCTTTTTCCTTAGCAGAAAATAGTAGACTTATGTTTCCCTAACATTTATCTGGATTACCTCAACAAACCCAGAGCCAGGTCTTATTTTATTCTGCAACAATGATGATATCACACTCCAGAACATTACATTTGCATTGGATGCTATTGTACTGTTCCCTCAGTATGCGTTTTACCCAAATCTGTTACAGATAGACCTTAACTTATGACCACAAATGAGCCAGGAATTTTGGTTGTAAGTTGTTGCACAAAGGGGTTCGCAATCTTTTTATGTTGTGAGTTACGTATTTTGTGATGTATGGCCAAAAAGAAAAAAATTATTTTAAAAAGTTAGAAATGGCTCATTCAGTCATTCAGCTATTTTAACTACAACCAAATAGACAAATGTACTGATAAACCTCATAGAGATCTTTATACTAACTATGTGGATATCTTGACAAACAAGTAGATGTATTATGTGACATGGCACTGAAGCTTGCTTATATTGCATATCATCCATACTCACGTCTTAAACATGAACAGTAATGCCTGGATGGAATTATATTCTTTTATTTTTTTTATACAGTATAGATGTTCAAATGACTGAGCTACTCTTTGCTAGAAATATAAAATACAGATAGTTCTCGAGTTATGAATGTAATGGAGCCTGCCCGTTCCATTCGTAACTTGAGTACTCATAGGGGTGAATCTCATATGTTGAATGAGATCACTCCCTGCTTTTGCCCATGCATTCGCTAATCAAATGCATGGGCAAATGCACAGTTTGTTAAGTGCGCATGAGATAGGGTGGGGAAGGCCATGGGGGGACCTGGTGATGGAACAGTCCCCCAATGCCTCCCTGACCCACTAAGATACTTCATGCTTCCCCCTCCCTTCTTGCTATGCTGGACTCACCTTGAGAAGATCTGTCTCCTCTCTGCAGCGGTTTCTGCCTTTGAGGAGACGAGAGTCAATGGAAGCTCCTGGATGCTGTAATGTCGTGTGAGTTCAGGCGCCCAATCTCTTTTGCAGAGAATGAGTGCCTGAACTCTCGCAAGATCACGGACTCCAGAAACTTTCATTTTTGGCGCAAACACTGTGCCTGTCTCCTGCTCCCCCCAACTCCTTTCCACCACCACTGGAACACTTTTTATCCGAATGGAGACCTTGGGGAGACTGGAAACTCTGTGTGTAAATGGGATGCTTGAAAATACAGAAATTTGCTGCATTTTCAAGTGCTCCATTTGCTCATAGACGGAGCTTCCAGTTTTCCCAAGGTCTCCATTCGGATAAAAAGTGTTTGAGCGATTCGCTGCTTTTCCAAGTGTCCCTTAGGCGCTCAAACATTTTTTATCTGAAAGGAGACCTTGGGGAGACTGGAAGCTCCATTTGTGAGCAAATGGAATGCTTGAAAACACAGCAATGGTCTCCCCCAGGTCTCCGTTCGGATAAAAAGTGTTCCAGTGGTGGCGGAAAGGAGTTGGGGGAACAGGAGACAGGCAAAAGAGGATGGGTGCCTGAACTCACACGATATTATGGCATCCATGAGCTTCCATTGACTCTTGTCTCCCTCAAAGGCAGAAACCGTGGCAGAGAGGAGATAGATCTTTTCAAGGTAAGTGAGTCTGGCGCGGCAGGAAGGGAAGGGGAAGAAGTTGTGGGGAGTGGGGGGGAATAGGTGAATGTTGCAGAGCCTCTGCAGTCGTTCCTAATGGTGAACAACTGCTGTGGTGCTGCAACATTCATAATTTTGGGATTTGTTCGTAAACACGAGGGGATGCTTATCACATAACTTATAACGCTCGTCACTCGGATTACCTGTAAAGATAAGTCTACTGACTTCTTAGCGTATGAAATGCCCCCAGTTTTCCAGAACAAGTGCAAGTAACATAAGAAGCTATTTGTCAATCTTCCTTTAGTGGAGATCTTTTTGAAAATAGAAATAAACTATTTGTACAACTGCAGTACAATTGTATACTTCACAAGGATAATAACCAATTATGACAAATAAGTTTCTAGATTCACTTTTGGTTCATAAAACACAATCTGAACCATCTTCCCCACTGGGCTCTTGTTCTGTATTAAAATAGTTTTGCTCAGTTTTTAAAAAAGAACAAGTAATAATAGCTCAGAATTTTAACTGTCAACTGCAATTTGTACAATTCATTATTTTATAACCATAAGATTGTTTTTAAACAGCCTCTGATGTAAACTCCAGGATGAGTTTTCTGTTTTGATTTTCATTACCTAGATTTGTTATTATTCTCTGTAACAGTATCTAGAGGAAAAAATAAAGTGCATATTAGAAATTAGGACAGCAATGAAGGTTTTATGCTCCAGGATAGATTGTTTTAGGGGGAAAAAAACCTGCATTATTAACTATTGCAAGTATAGATGTAAAACAAACTATCACAATATCCGTAATAGACGTGAAATAAAGACTGAAATAAAATCTGGAATTCTTTAAATGTTCTGTGACTTCCCCTTGAAATTGGGACCATGAAATCTAGGACTTTTAGAGGCCTTATTCTGTCTTTTGGTTTCTGTATATACATATATGCATGCAAATAAGATATATGAAGATGGTACATACCTCTTAGGGCAGGGGTCTTCAAACCTGGCCCTTTTATGACTTGTGGACTTCAACCCCCAGAATTCCTCAGCCAGACAAGCTGGCTGAGGAATTCTGGGAGTTGAAGTCCACAAGTCATAAAAGGGCCAAGTTTGAAGACCCCTGTCTTAGGGAGTGTGGTTGCATGGTACTAATCTAGAGGTAATATTTAAACTATTTTGATATATAGGCTATCTCCCTTAGCCTTGTGAAGGGTATCAGCAATATAGGGAAGGCATCAGAAGAGAACTGAAATTTTAATGGGCAGGTTTAATAATAATAATACAGACTTTTGGAACTCTCCTCTGTATTTTGAATAAAATCCTAATATTATTGACATTCTCATGAATGAAAACTAATTTATTTAAAAGTCATTAATAAGTGAAATCCAGCAAATTTAATAGAGTGAATAAATAGTAGAAGGAAAAGCTGGTAGGATATTTATTTAGCAAATGAGAATATAAAATCTAAAATTAATATTTAAAATATTTGTTTTTAAAGTTATTCAGAAAAAGAATAATTAGTTATAATTGTTTGAAGTGTATATGAGAGATTTATGGAAGTCTGGTAGGGGGGGAAGAATATATACATCACAACATTGTGATACAAACTCTGTCCCTTACATACTTGTGTGGCATTTTGTGATGTAAGTATGAAGGGGAAGAATGCATCATGATATGGCTGGACACGCTTTACTATTTTGGCATAATCTTGGCTAGCTGCAAATGACTGGGATATTAAGTGTTGGTTTGGTTCTCTATACTTTCTTAATTTCAGGGAAGAGAACATCGAACATCCAACAGCTGAAAAAGAAGTAGAGCCAAAATGCAGAAGTTTGAGCGATCTCTGATATTGTATCAAAGCAAAAAAGAGTTCTTGTACCACAGTTTTTCATTGTAATATATACTTCTTCCTTTTAAGCCTCACAGTATTATGTGTGGAGCATGTTTAGATTTACTATCAGACATAAAAATAAATTAAGTCTGTTTTTTGGGGGGGTATTATCAAGCTAACTTTCTAAGTTAGTAATTGAATTTGAAAATTAAAATGTTACAGCAGCAGCTTACAGAAGATTTTAATGCCATTTTAATTCTTGTCTGACTAATGAGTAATGCATTAAAATTATATACAACCTTAAAAATACCAACGTTGAATGTGTTTATAAGCCATCTGGGGCGACCTATGTGCGAGTTATAAATTTGTTTAATAAATAAAATAAATACCTATTTCTCTTATTTTTTTTTAGTTGTACTCTGAGCATCACTTTAGAGCAAGCAATAATTCTTGCTCGGAGTCATGGTCTACCTCCTCGCTATATCCTCCAAGCTACAGATGTGATGCGCAAGCAAGTAAGTTATTCCTCTCTTTAGTGGTCTTTTTTGAAGGCTATACTATATATACACAACTTAAATAGATACAATTCTTTTAATTTATTTATCTTCATAGGACCTTTTTTTAACTCTTGCAATTTCTCTGAGCATAGATTCCTATTTTGGAAATTATTCTCTGCCCAAAATTGCATTTGCCTTTTTTTTTTGTAGCCACATGGCTCATATTCAGTTTGCAATCAATTATTATTCTACCATCTTTCTTTTAAGTGCCATTACCAAGCCAAGGATCCCATATCCTATGTCTGTAACAACTTGCAATTATCTATTAACTTTTTTTCTTTACTCTCAATTCATTTCTCTGACCTAGCAAGATCATTAAAAAATTTTATGTTAGTCTACTAAGGTATTCGAATTAGATGTTTTAATGTTTTTCAGTGTTTTAATGGTTTTACTGTTTTGTTTTAAAATGTTTTACAGATTGTAATTGTAATATATGTTTCTTAATTGTGAGCTGCCCAGAATTGTTTGCTGAGATGGATGGCTATAGAAAATAATTAATTAAACAAACAAACAAACAAACAAACAAATAAGCTATCTTAGCAATTTTGCATTATCTGCAGATTTGTTCTACATGCCTTCTTCAAGGTTAATACCAATCAATAAATTATGGAACATTCCAGGACTCAGTACTGAATCCTGTGGCCTCATTTCAGCTTGACGAGGAACCATTGATTAGTGTTATTTGAACACGATTTTTAAGCCAGCTGTGTACTCCCTGAATTAGCATGATGTCCAGCCCACATTTGTTTAGTATGCCATTAGAAATATGTAGTACTTGGATTGAAAACCAAGAAAGTGCTTTGGAGTTGTGTGCATGCTGTACACTGCATATTTTTTTCCTTAGGTTCAACTGGTAGGTTCAATAGCAGAAAATTACATCTTTGAATTAGAGAAGTACCAACAGTGTGTAACAAGGTGTTTTGGAATGGCATGGGTGCAGTGTTGACACCTCATTAACTCAAATGCATATTTTCTTGAAATTGTACAGCTACTATACAAGCCCAGGAAAAGATGTGGTTTCTTTAAAGAGGCACTGAGAGTGTGGGCTGAACAGGAACATACATTTTCCATTAGCATTTTTATGCATATATTTCTGATATACAAGTACAAGTAATTATTTATATATTCTGCCTTTTTCCTTTTTGAAAGTTAGTTTGGTAATGATCATAGCAGATGCTTAAAAAAATTGTATGGGAAGCACAACTATTTTTCATTCTTACAGGGAGCAAGAGTTCAAAATACTGCAAAGAATTTAGGAGTTAGGGACAGAACACCACCATCTGCTCCAAGGTAATTTAACATTTCAATTTATTTCTTTTTCCTGAAATAATTTTAACAATTTTTGCCAGGTATATTTTCTGGATTTGCAAGGCCACTAATATATTTTTTTCTTTTTTAGAATCAGATTTTAATGTAATTATTTTTACCTAGCAATTGGTTTCTCAGTAGGAACATCATCAAATTTAAAAAAATTAATACTAGAGAAAAATGAGAATTTGTGGTCTGAATTATTTTTTACAAAGAGTTCACTAAAATTAGTACATGAAGAACTTTCAATACCCAAGATATTATAGTACAAATACTACATCTTGCTCTCAGCACAGAATGGTGCTGAGCTACAGTATGAAGAGATGTCAGTGAAACTTTGAAAGACTCACTCATATTAATGCTGTATTTTAAAGCCCTCAAATATTTCTGTAGTTTAGATAAATTTCTAAAGTAGAAAATAAATGCTAAATGTTGGTTATGCCATCCTCCCAAAATACAGTGATCCCTTCCATTTAATTAGTGGCATAATTGGGAAAAGCAGTAGAAGACTCTTCTTTGTATCCCTCTCTACTTGCTATTGGACATATGGGACATACAGGGGTAACATGTTGGTGCATGGGGAGAAAAGCCAGTATCTACAATTGTTCTCTGTTCAAATACTGAAGAATTATCTTGCTGTGGATCATTTCAGATGGTGACAGATCTAATTGGGGATCAACATGAGCCTCCTACTACTCCTGTGACACTATTGCAAGTCCCAAAAATAAAACTGCAATTTCTCACAAAGCTTGTTTTCAAATAATGAGGATTCAAGCTGAAGCTGCCAAATTTTGTTGTGTTGTGTTGCCTGGGGCTGAATTGTATGAATTTAGAGGGGATGTCTGGCTTTTATTACCTTCCACTATAATAGCAGAACTGTTTAAAGGGCCTGACATACATGTAGTTCTCGTTTAGCAACCATAATTGGAACTGGCAACTTAGGTTAAGTGGAAAATCACATGACTGTGACTGTGCTTATGATTTTACTTCAGTTTTCCTTTTTTTCCACTCCCTCCCCCCAATTGAATGCTCATCCCAGTGCTGGGCTAATTAGCAAGAAGGAAATTAATGCTTATATTTACATTAATTGGAGAGGAAGGGATTACAAGAGAGTAAACAGGCATATAGTGGAAAATGCAGTACACATCAAAAGAAATGTGCTGGCTCTGGCTGTTTGTCTATCCTTCTCAGGGCTGGAAACTGTGAGAATGCTAGGCAAATAGCCAGAGTGTTCTCCATTGTGTGCCTGCTTACTCTCATATAACCCCTTCCTTTCCAATCTCTTCACTCTGCGGGGGGGGGGGATAGGTCAGGCACAAGATAACATGTGCTAATTGGCTATAATGAGTGAGAAAAAGAAAGATGCTGCAAAGGTCATAAATGTATGCCTTGGTCACAAAATTATTTTTTTTAGCATTGTTGTAATTTTAAACAGTCATTGCATGAGGCAGTCAGTGAGTGTAGTCTATCTGTAGATCTGTTACTGCCACTATGATGAGCATATCAAGCCATCTGCATCATCTCTTTTGTTCTTCTTTTTTCCCTTAAAAAGGGAAAGAGATTTGTGCTTTGGTATTAATCAGAGAAGGACAAGGCACTTGTTACTGACAAGGCAATCAATATTGGTTTGGCAATTACTAGGAAGAGAAAACTCTTATGACCAATGTCTACAAGCATTGTAAACTTGCAAACAAGTCAACATATTTGGTTTTACAGCACTCTGATATCCTAACACATCTAGAAATAGACAGCCTGATTCCTCTTTTGACTCTGCCCCCAGATTCTTCCACTCCTTCTCCTACACTATTCTTCCTAGAAATGTCCTAAAACTTAAATATATTGTGATACTTTGATATTACAATGCTAACAAAGTAGAAAAGGCTAGTTTAGCATATCATTTGTTATTTTATATATATATAAAAACCTATCTTATTATTAGTCCCCAAAATATAGAATTCCTGCAACAGACCAGCACTTGGAAGTGAAACACATACACGTTTCCTTTTTGTTAAAATAAATGATGTGCTTCTTCCTAAGAGCCAGACAGTAACTAATATAACCGTACTTACATCAGTGTAAAACTATTTTCTTACAAAAAATTCTTACAAAAATTAAATTCATTATGCATACTTTAAGGATAGTAATTTTATACTAGTTTACAATCTGTATTTTATTTCTGACTCAACCGATGTATAGTTAATGGGAAAAAACACATAGTGATTAAAAATATTTGAACATTTTTCATGTCACAAGAGCGATTATAATTGTTCTTTCTGTTGGCAGATTGTACAGACTGTGTCAGCCACCCCCACCTGTTGGAGATGAGTAAAGATTCTTATCTGAGGATTAAACAATGTACCAGTTTCCACAAAGAGAAGGATAATAGTCTTTTGAGTATGGATACAGAGCCCTTTCTTCTTAAATGTGACTATGTAAATGAAGAGTAATGACTTCTGTTGGGGAAAAAATAATATCTGGACTTACTGCGCAAGTTCTGTGAATGTATTCCTTGGGCTGTTTTAAGTGCTTGATTCAGCAATACCAATTGTTCAACTAAGTATGGGCAGGAACATGAAAACAAAAGAAAAACACTGGAAAAATACTACATCATACTATTTCAAAAAAGCAACATCTTCATCCATAGGATAATCATTAATGCTCTGATGAAAGAGATATTCTATACTGAAATGCTTTCCTAATGCATTCTCAAATAGTCATAGAAACTCTACTGCCTGCTTTGGCAACAGTATATTTTAATGTAAGAAATTCAATTTGTTTCATCTGAGGTGAGAGACTGAAGCAACAGATGGAACTGATGAATCAAAATTATGTTCAGTGCCCTAATTCATATATTGTTCAATGGCTTTTGACAGGAATCTTTCCTGTAATAGCAAATGGTGAGCATTTGTAGAAAATTCAACTGAGATATTCAATCTTACTCATTTTTCTACCTCAGTTGTTTACATGAAATCACAAACTTTGACTAAGAAAAACATCCAGTTAACATATTTGTTTTAACTCAAAATTATATTTCATCAAACTAACTGAAAAATGAATGTTTTATTAAGGTCTTAAAATTAAGGCATAATTTTTTAAAATAACACACTAATAGCTAGCTATATTCCATTTTTTCCCCAACATTCAAGACTTGATTTGCCTTAACTTTACAGGGTTGTGTGAATCTACTGTGATTAAAAAGAAAAGCCTTAAACCCTTTCTGTAACTTGTTTGTCTTAACAACAGTCTAGCTTATTCAGTTCTAAACTAATAGGTGACCTAGAGTCTTATAGCCATTAGTCATATAGCCCATCCCGGGCCCGCAAAGGAAAAAAACATCGCAATACATCACGATATGTCACGTGACGCTATCGAGTTTGACACCCATGCTCTAGACTATTAGGATTAACCTAAAAATAGAAAAAAATAGGTTTTGTTTTAGAAACCAATGGAGTAAGGTAAGGGTTAGCATTTCCATTCCACATGCAGGTCTTGAAATCCAATCAGTACACAACTGGGGTTTTTTTTAGACAATTTTTACATAAATGAAAAACTATACAAAAGGGGTATGTCTATGGAGATTCTCAGTCATCCAAGTCATAGTTATCCAAAAGATGCTTTTTCATGAGGCAACTGGACTTTCTTGTTTTTCTTTGAAGACGTTTCACTTCTAATCCAAAAAGTTTCTTCAGCTCTGACTGGATGGTGGGGAATCAAAAGGGGAAAATCTATCAAAAATTGGTTACCTTTGTTTCTGTTGTCTAGGTTCCATTGACTTAAATGAATTTATGCTTAATTAACATTAAGCCAGACTTAATACATTGTGATAATTGTCTAAATGTGTTATAGTATATATTAAGCAACAGATATTGTAACAATGATGCAAAAAATATCTCTATCCCATTCCCATAAAAACAGATTTTTCTGGCAAGAAGGGTCTAGATTAAAAGTGCAATTGAATATATATTTCCAAAATAAATAAAGTTGCCCTGAATTCAATGAGTCCCAAGTAATAGGTAAAGGATTTCAAATGAACAAGCCTCTGTCTGACCCAGTAGAAATTGTTGTGTTTTATATTAATTCATATAAACTGCTTATTAGGTTACATCTATTAGGAATGGAAGGGAATAAATAAAAATAACATGAATTCTGGCATTTATTCAGTGAAGTGCTCAGAACCAGTTTTTAATTAGGAAAAAAACACCGTGGAATTGTAAGTTTCTGTTATAATACAAGTTTTTAATCCGATAAAAGGCTAGTACAGTTCTGTATTGTTAGATCACACTGATTTCCCAAGAGCTTGGAAGTAAGAATTAATAACTATTTCTTCCTATCCCTGTATTTTCTTGAATGACAAGAAGGCAAATGGCAAAGTTTAATATATATGTGCATTTTGGATAAAAAAAAACAACCAAAACATGCAAATGCTGATCCTGCAACAAAGTAATCAAGTGATCAATCACAATATTCTTTCACTGTAAGGAAGCAGTGCAGTATTTTCTAATCAAAAGTGAATGCATTGCATAAAACTGTTTGCTTCATCTAGCTATTAGCTATATTACATTCTTCATCAGCACAATAGCAAACAGTAAATAAATACATGCCAGATTAAAAATAATTACAATAAAAAGCTTAAATGAAAATGTTTAATAGCAGTGGGAATTTATACTCATATATGTACTATAAAATCAAATACAATGAACTCCAGGTATTTTTGAATGATACATTATAGATCAAAAAACAAATACTTTACTTTTTAATATTCAGAGGCATGTTTCACTTACTGAATTTCAAGTATCCTTTGTGTATGTTTCTTTAAAAATCTGAACTTTTTTGATGTTTAAATGTGTCCAGATTGTACATTTGCAGCATTTAAATTCTAAAATATAATATATCAAACCCCTGAAATGTAAAAGAGAGTTGCTCTTTAAGTTACTTTCCAGTTTGACTGGACAAGGGATCTGTCCTTCGGTCAAAAATATTTGCCTATGTAGCAGTAGCATTTTTTTGCCCTGATATTTGTAACTTTTGGTTCAGGAAGTAGCACTGTATTTGTAATCTTTGGAGTGTCTTTAGAAATGTGTTGTTAATTTACACTTCTAGTCTTTCAAAATGGAAATGTTTTGGTTTGATGGTAAAAAGAAACTAGGGATTATCTACTGGTACTACTGATAAAATAAGCCTTTGTCAAGGAAGCTTGATAAACTTTACATATCTTTAATATTTGGTTCTTACTCAGCCCCCAGTCCTGATCAGTTCTAGGTTATTTGGGTAGATCAAGTTGCATAATTCATTTATTCTTTTAGAAGTTGCGGTATCAGCATTTGAGGACTCCTGTCCTAAAATGTTAATGCATTTTCAAAAGGCCATTGGAAAAATCTCATTCCTCATGCAATAGGAAAATCTCATTCCAAATGTGATAGGAAGAACCATTTTCAGGTTAGAAATATTTTCATACAAGTGAAATCCTGCCTTTTACTCTCCCACCAGATTAAAAAAAAACCCTGCCCTACAGTTCATTGGAACAATTATTATTATATTCCAACAGTGCCTAGAAATATTTCTACCTTTAACACACATCCGGCTGGCTATTGGCTATGGCCATATCATTACTATTACATTTGACTGTATTTCCATAACTCATGCACATGTCTTTATTTGAAAATATCACAGCAATATTATTTAATCTGTAGCATGTATATAGTGTAAGAAATAAATCAATGCTTATGCCAGAAATCAATCAATGCTTTTGTCAGAAAAAAAACCTTTTTTGTTTTAGCAGTGTTAGGTTATGCAGAAGAATATATTTTTTTAATTACTCAAACTTAAGTCTAGAACACTGCTGTGTTTTTGCAAAAGAAAAATAGTACATAAAAACATTTACAAAATATATTAATAGCTTGTCTTCAGTATATTATTTTGTATGTCAACTTTTGTTTCATAACATTGATAAATAAAAATAAAACCTCTTTATGGGTGGTTTTTGTTTTGGATTGTATTAGGATGATAGAGGTTTGTAAATGGTATTGGAAGGGTATGGATATGTGGGTCCCCAAGCTTTCCCAGAGCCAATCAACCATGGGAGCAGGAAAAAAAAAAAGTTTTTATTAGTTCAACATTGTCAGCTCTTGTCAGGGCCTTGGGTGACTTGAGAAGGAGGGGCACCTGTTGATTGTCTCCTACTCACTGGAGATGACAAGGGAGCCCTCTGGAGAGACCCCAGCAATTATGGTGCAAGGCCACTGTTTCTGGTACCAGTAAGCTGTTGGCAGTGCAGTGATGAAGATGGAGTTGGCAATGCTAGAAGAAGTTGGTGGCATGTTTTGCTAATGGAGGTGGCCATACAACAGCACCATTGGCCACAGAAGATCACATAACAGCAGTTCTCTTTAGCAGATGATAGCATTCTGACAGCAGTGAACAGGCCAGCAGTGATATTGCTGAACTGGCTTGGATCACATGAATCTAGCATTAAGCCAGTAACCATCTTGTCTCTGACATGAAGCTTGGAAAGAACAACTATAGATATTTGGAGCTGCTGACCCACTACTATGGACTTTCCATTTTTTCTTGGTGGACTGTGGCTTATGAATGTGGACTTTTTTTTCACTGCAGAGTTGGGTTTGAATTACAGCAGATACTCTTTACCAACCTGGCTCTCCTTGACAGACAGATAACAAACAAGAATGGAGATGGATAACTGAGACCAGATAGCTCTCTTTTCTGAGTATGAATGGTATCTTGTGAAAGGATGTGGATACAATTAAAAAATGCTGTTTATTGTAGATGTTGGTTTTATTTAAAAGGAACTCATGTTATTAATATGAAAAATAACATGGAGGTCATTCCAATATTTTATCTATCGAAAACAATCTGGGGTAATTGTACTTGAAATATTCCTTTTATTTTTTTGTGATATTACAAGCCAAACATATATCATTTGTAGAGTTGTTTTATTTGGGGGCTTGCTCTCTTACAGTCCATTGGCCAAAAGCCCAGTGATCACTATATTGCATTTGAATAAAAATATTTGTTGCATTTATCTCCATTCACTGGTTTCTTATTAAAGAGAGCATTGTTCTCACAACACACTACATTAAAACATAGGCAGTTATGTAGTAACTGATTTACATGTGTGAAATTGTAAATGAAATCCAAACAGTCACAACTGATATAGTTAGACTTGTATTTTTTTATTATGACTGAAATACAATCACTGTTTTGATATTAGTGAGGCTGTCCTGACTGACATAATCCTAATGCTTTGCAGTTTAAAACAATACAGCCCACGCCCAAGTGGGGTCCTTTGGAGGAAGAAAGAGGCATGGGGATGCTGCACATCCCCATGGTCAGTTGTCAGCGCAAATGACTGCAGGGGTACTGCAGCCATCATAACTTTGAAACAGTGTTGTAAGTAATTGGGGTGGGGGTCTGTTGTAACTGAACAGTCGTTAAGTGACCTGTCATAAATAAAATGCCGCAATATATCTTTCCTTTTTTGCAATAGTTCAACTATTATAGTCAATTTTTAATTGACAAGTTAACCCTAGGCCACATGGAATTATGTTGTCTATTCTTATCTGTTAGCTAATATATAACCATTCCAGAGGCTGAGAGTTGATAACTTTCAATAAGCCAATTCAGTCAGCCATGTATGCATCCTTCCAAGTATACATAATCATCTTTTTTGCACAGTCAACTTTGTTATATACAAAGTTCTTCCTAAACAGGCAAATTCCAAATTTGGGGAATCTAATTAATGACACTTTATTATCCTTAAATCTTGACTTCATTAGTATCCACTGGTGATAATTGTGGCAGATTGGCAATATGACCCATACATGCTGCACCATCATATCTTTTCTAACCTACCCCTTTACACACACTTGTGCTTGATTTCCTCCCAAAGACTTAGTTCATCATAGGAGAAATAAAGGTAAAGGTAAAGATTTTTTCCCTGCCCAGTTGTAGCTGACTCTAGGGTATGGTGCTCATCTCCATTTCTTAACTAAGGGAGCCAGCATTGTCCAAAGATATTTTCCATGGTCATGTGACCAGCATGGCTATACATCAAAGGCACAAGAATGCTGTTACTTTCCCACCAAAGTGGTACCTATTAATCTACTCACATTGGCATACTTTCAAATTGCTAGGTGGGCGGAAACGGGCAGGAAGGGGAGCTCACTGCATTGCGCAACGCTCAGGTCTCAAACTCAGCATCTTTAACCACTGAGCCATTGTGGCCTTCATGGGAGAAATATCTAACAAAAAATGAACTATCAGTGGCCAAGCCTCAAACCTTTGAGTTAATTTTCCCTAAAATATATTACATCTTTATCATAGAAAAAACAATATCATTTTTGAATACCCATGGAAGAGTCCAAGGGCAGAACTATTTCTGGCAAATCAGTGCCTAGATGTGCACAACATTTGAAGGAACACTTTGCAAAGTGAATTGGTATGAAAAAGTCTTTGAAACATTGAGGCTACTGAGCCCTCCAAAAGTTTGGTGAGATTGCTTCAAAGGCATTCTTGATTGTTTTTGCATGTGAATCCATGCAGCCACTTCAGTTTACTGCCATTCTCACAGGAAGCTGTTTGTGGCTGCACATAAAAATCAATCTGGAAAACCAATCAAAAGTAGCTTTGCTAACCCTTCCAAAGGTTGTGTCTGTGTCAGTGCAATGAGGAATCAATGCTGTGCATAACTCTAGTATTTTCTGTATATCCCTCAGGGCAGCTGTACTGTAAATAAAGGAACATTTATACAAAGAGCCCAGGATACACTCTCTACACTCCATATATATCAATCAATCCCAAAGTGTTGGGGACTCCTGCTTTCACCCAAATTGCAAAAACAACTTATATGACTGTTGAACAAAAGATAACACTTGGATACTGTCACTACATCAGAATAGGAAACATTTTGGAAAAAAGAAAATGCTAAAAAGAAAAGTTAATTATATCACAATACCCATTTCCCCCACAGAGTTGGAATTCATGAAGAACAAAATATAGGAATCACACAGCTTGTATGTCCCAGCAAATGGAGGTATAAATAACAGCTTCCAAACACTTACAACAGAACAGATCCATTATTTTCCCTACAGCCTAAAAGTGAACATTTTCACCACCACAGGAAAAGTATAAGTAATTGATCTCACATTGTGCCAAGTTGTGATTTCTTTAACTATATTTTGTTAAAGAAATGCTAAGCCATAAAATATGCTTTATATACTACAAATGGTTAGATTCCCACAACATACTAAACCAAAACTTATGGCTTACCTTAATATGTAAACCTAGCCAGTGATATTCCTCATTGTACTGAACCAAAATGTGCTTTCATTATTTTAGCTTTGGAGAATCCATCATTATAACATAAGTATCATATTCAAACCAGGCCATTACAGCTTGTCCAACAATTTTTTTAAAAAAATCTGGTCCAGTATTCTGGTTCACACAATATATTAATGGTTGTACAAATCATGACTGCAGAATTTGTCCAAGACTTAAGATCAAACAATCCACCTTATGGTTTTGTGTGATGCGAGCTGGATAATGCCCCAGACATTGCTGAATTCATACCTTGGTTTTATTTATCTTGTATCAGTATTGATATACTGTATAGGATATAAGGAATTTTTATACGATTTTTGAATTCTGCTGGTAAATTATTTGTTTTCTGTGTTATTTGTGTATTAATTTCCTTGAAGTCTAGGGAGTCATAAATTTTCAAATAAATGAAGCACATCCTTGTATAGAAAAAGAAGCCATGCAATCCTTATTCCTAAACAAACCTAGAGACATCAGTGGGGCTTAATGTCAAATAATTGAAGGTTTCACTACAGTAACAGTTACGGGACGGTTCTGAGCTGCCTTTCTAGCCACTTGGATGGGAGGTGCGTATTTACGACCGATCCTAGCACCCAAGGAACAAGAAACGAGACTCCAAAGGCTGTTAATGGACCCCATCCTTCCCTTAAAAACACCCTCTTTGCTATTCGAAAGGGTGATTTTTCCCCCTCCTCCGTCACGGTTGCCTCCAAGTACATATCAGCAGCGGGGCGAGAGCTGAAAGAAATAATAGAAAGAATTACAAACCACGTGAGAGAGGCCGTGTATTCGCTGAAGCTGGGCGGGTATATGGGCGCTGTTTCCAGCCTCCGCCGTTAGCGCACACGCCGCTTCAGCACGCATTTCAGCTCAGCCGGCGGCGACTTCGGCCACTGCGGTGCAATCCCGAGGCTTCGTCCAGCCCACTCCCTTGACCCGAGAGAGAGAACCGCGGGTGTCTCGCAGTCCGAGAGAGAAGCGGTTTCCCCCGCCTGGCTCAGGCTCCCCCGCCTGGCTCCGTTTGGGAAGAGCAGTACCGTTGCTATTGGCTTTGCGAGAGGCTCTGTCGCTAGGGCGGCAGCTTGGCGAGGTGGTTTCAAGCGGAGCCGGGACTGCGCTCCCTGTAACCAAGGAACCGGGCGCCTGCATAGGCGACGCGCGGTTCTTCCCGCCGCGTCCTCCTCGCTGCGCACCAGCCCGCGCGTTCCGGCTTCAACCTTCACGGAGGAGGGAGAGGTGGCGGGGTTTTCTTGCCCCATGGCTCGAGCTCGGCTCTAACAGGGGACTGGGCGTCCAGGTAGTTCAGGACCGGTGCCGCTCGTCGGATCTCAGGCTTTTCCCTACCACAGTCCCCGCCCTGCCCTGCTGTTCCCAACCTGCTCGTTCTGCTGGAGGGCTGGGAAAAGGATAGCGGGAGTCGCCGGAGAAGCAGCACGCGAACACCTGCCTCGATCCACGGCAAGCTGATGGCGTCTCGCCAGCAAAACAGAATTCAAGCCTACTTGGAAAGGAACAAGATCGGGCCCCTGTTCGAGGTAAGAGCCCCTCCAAGCCTCCAGCTTTCTGGGCTTGGACCGAGGCGGCAGCGCTCGTTCTTTTTGGCGCGAGCGGCTGGCCGGGCAGGTGCGCGCTGGGTCATGCCAAGTTACTTCGAGTTTGCTTTAATTAAAATTGCAATTGCTGTTGGAAGCAAGCGGTACGGGAGTGTTTACCTATTGGAGAATGATTCAAATCGTTGTCGGCTATTAGCGATCAGATAGATAAAATTTTCTCCCAGAGGGTCGGACCTTCACGTCTTCCAAAAGTGCACCCATTTCACTGCAACTGAGTCCCTCTACCACGCTGCTGGTCGTCCTTTTCTTCCGTGCCAATTGTGCGCCAGCGTGCTTTACCTAAAGAATTGCCGGTGCATATGCGCGCACACGCCTCCTTTTTCCCCTCTGACACACATTCTTTTTCTGCTTCTTCTCCTTTCTCTTTCCACTCGAATCAATTCGGGAGCACGATCTCAGAGTCCTGCCCTGTTAAAAACAGTACAGAAGGGAGCTAGAAATATTTGTACCATCAAATTCAGTTTTCCTGTCATACGGAGTTTCTGTCATACGAAAGGCGGCACAGCTTCAATGTTCGCACTTTTATGACTCTCTTGGTGTCTCCAGACAAAGAAGATTCACCCGCAAAGAATCCAGGAATAGTACTGTAAGCTTCCTTTGGCAGAGAGACACACAACTCTTCCTTAACTTTTAGTATTATTGTTTATTTAAATGTCTTTTGTATATCCCATCCTCTCTCTTTTATGTATGTTCATTGTGACTTCAGTTTCCGGAGTGACAGATGCCTTTTCCCCAGTGCATAGACATTAATAGCTCAGATTAGTCAAATTATTTGGGCAGTTTAGGCAGAAAATCTGCGAAGTGCAGTTCTATACAATTGATAATAATAAAGCACATTACTAACAATCTGCTCAGGCATTTTAGGAATGCCTGAAGTAGCAGTGGTAGGGATGATTCTCTAGCTTTATATTTATTTTTTATGGTTTATTGATTTTTATAGTAATATTTTTGATTGTTGTGAGCTGTTCACAGTCACTGAGAGTCAAGCAGAATACAAATTTAATAAATTATTATTATTATCATCGTTTATCGCACAGTCAGCCAGATAGTTAGAATGGATTTGGCATTTTTATCCACCTATCAAGCCCTTCCCGAGTATAGGGATAGACAGTTGTTTTTTGGTGCTGTTAAGGGTATCTTTGCAGCATATGTTGTTCCAAGTAAAGCTGTCTTTTGCAATTGACTGATGGTGATTTTATCAATGCCAGTGGTGTTCAAGCGTGCTCCAGTTGTTTTGGGATTACACCCAAAGTACTTAACACTATTGGTATTATTTTTGGTTTCTTTTCCTGTAGTCTTCCTACTTCTGTTTGCAGGTCTATGTATTTTGTGATTTTTCTTCAGTTCTTTCACTTCTGCTGTCTCCAGGTACTGTCACGCCCACTATTCAGACTTTTTTGTCTTTTTTGTTGACAGTTGTTAAGTCTGGGGTGTTACGTAACAGGTGCTTGCCTGTTTGAATATTAAAGTCCTAGAACACTTTAGCTCTTTCATTTTCTATTACTTTGTCTATTTTGTGGTCTCACAAGTTCTTCCTTGCAGGTAAGCAGTATTTCTTGCAGTTCTTCCAATGCCCCATTGTTGCCACTTTGTCATGCCATTGCTTGTAGTCAATCTGTGTGAATCTTTTGCAGCAGCTAAGTAGATGCTTTTTTTTCAGCTACTTTGCAGAAGCAGCATTTGTTGTTATTGTCATCTCAATACTGGCTTTGTATGCATTTGTTCTTAAGGCTTGGTTTTGTGCAACCAGAATTGGTCCCTCTGTCTCTTTCTTCAACTTTCCTGCTCTTAGCCATTGCCAGGTCTTCTGGTCTTTTGCTTTGCCTGTTTTTTTTTTAAAGTATTTGCCATGTAATACTTTGCTTTGCTTTGTCTCATTTCTGTTCTTTGTTTGTCTTTCTTGTAGGCAAGTTTGGTCTCATCCGTATTCAGTTAACGTTCTTGGTGTACTAATTTCATTGCATCTTTTTCACTGTCCTTCAGATATTCTTCCAATGCCCTTGTTTCTTCTTCAGCTATCTGGTGTACTTGTAACATTTCATGACCACCTATGTTCCTTGGTAAGTATTATTATATAGAAAACAATGTGAAGTCATAGCTGCCAGTTCTTTAGCTGGTGTTAGCCTCCATTCGCATTGAATTTTTCCAAGAACCTAGGATATTGCAATATATCAACTACTATATGTACAAATCCAAGCAATGTGGCCTTCTGTAATTGACAGATGGAAATTTTGTCAATGTGCAGATGTTATCAGTGTTGCCAAAGGCTTTTTGGCATGGCACCCAGTGTGCCACTAACCACTGGGATCACCACGACTGGTTTATGTCATAATCTTTCACTTTTGGTTTTCAGATCTTGATACGTTGTGATTATTTATTTATTTATTTATTTATTTAATGCCCATCTTACCACAGGGTAACTGTGATCTTCTCCAATTCTTTGACTTCTATTCTGCTATCCCCTAGTATTGCCACATCAAATATCAACATTTTATTCTTTTCAACCAGTTTAATCTGATGTTTATACGCCAAGACTTTATCAATTTGTATCAAGAAATCCAGCAATATTTGAATCTGCTCATTTTCAACTACTTTTTCAACTATATATTCCCACCAGTTTCTCATTATTGGCACATTATAATTTTTACAAATGTTCCAGTGAATCATTTTGGTGACTTTTATGTTTATAGCCATTGGCTCAATCTACTTGCATGAATTGAGTGTATGATCTACCATTTCTTCTGCCTCTTTGTACAGTTTGCATTTTTAATCATTTGATGATTTTTTTTAGTTCTGGCTTTGGTTGTATTAGTTTGAATAGCTTGCTCCTGAGCAGCCAAATTCTTTGGTTTCTTTGTTTAATGTTCCAGTTGTAAGCCATTGTCAGGTTTTATCTTTATCCACTTTCACCTTGATCTTTTGTAGAAATTGACCATGCAATCCTTGCCAGCGTTCTCTTCCTGTTTTTACTATATTATTTCAATATTCATGTTTTATTCCCTGTACATTAAGTACCAGGTTTTAATTTGCATCAATGCTTGTTCTTGGCTGTCTTTTACATAATTACCTAATGCTTGCTTTTCTTCTTTGACAGTTTATTTGACTTGAAGTAAACCTCTGCTTCCATTTCTGTGAGGCAGGTATAATCTATAATATCACTACAAGGATGTAATACCTGGTAAATAGTCATCCATTTTCTTGTTTTTCAGTCATTAATTATGCCCTTTCATCCATTAACCTGTATATTCCTTCTTTACTGTATGATTTGACTTTCTCTGTACTTCCCCTCCAAAAACTCTTATTCTCCCATTGACTCATACCCCCTTCACAGTATACACAATATACCCTTTGTTTGCTTTGAAGTTCTTTTTATCCACCTCCTTTGCCTGAAGATACCATCCTGGACATACTTGTCTGTTGCTTCATCTATTTGACATTTGAAAAAATACAAGCTGTCACTTGTGAAAGGATTTATGCATATTTATGTCTGCTGCCATCAAAATTCTCATTTTATTAATTTTTTTTTTCTGTTGGCCTGCTGCAAAGAATCAGAAAAACAATCTGGAGTATATATCAACTTCAGGGTGCAAATAACTCAAACCTTATATGGGCCCATTGTCTATGTCAGTGGTTCTTAACCTGTGGTCCGCAGATCCCTGGGGGGCCATGATGTTGTCACAGGAGGTCTGCAAAGGCTTGAAGAAATGTTATGATTTAAACCTTGAGTTAAGACTTGGGGGTCCAGAGCCAAGGTCCACAAAAGGTATTTAAAGGGGGTCCGTGGTAAAGAAAAAGTTGAGAACCACTGGTCTATGTGGTTCTATGAGAAAATACTGAAAAGAAAGGATCCTATTAGTTGCCAGCTTGGGCAAGCAGGGGGTTATAAAGGAGGAAGTAACAACATGTGTGTCATTACATCATCTCACGAATGAAATGATTTGTATCATTTACACAATAACATCATGGCACAATGTCATCATAGTTTCCATTGGACACTTTGCCCTGACAAGCTACAGAAGATAAGTCGAAGGAGCCGTTGTTTCATTCTTTTGATAATTAGAATGGAAGGGAAGAATTGTGTTCCAGAGTTTAAAGGACTGACAATTGATGTGGGTTGCATGTGTTATCAGAATGAGGAAATATTCATTTCAAAGTATATTGCAAAAGTGAATTACTTCATTAGTTATTATTGGGATTGCTCTAGTACTATGCTTATGCTCTTTCTCAATGGTACCACTATTTCCAAAGAATTGCCTCCCTTACTGGTATAGAGACATTCTAGAGAAGTAGCTGCTAAGTACAGTTTCATATATTAGGGGAAGGTAAATTGTGAACTTCCTATTTCCATTGTTTTTCTCTCAGTGAGAAAAAAATGTTCATATGAGTGGTTTTTGAACCAATAAGCATAATCAAGTGAAGACTTTGAAAGGTTTAGAAGTTGTTTAGAACAACTGCAATTGTTTAGATATTGTTCGAAAATATGTTTTTGTATTTAATTCTTGAGGCTTCAGAATCCCAAGTTACTGCTGAGACTTTATACTGCTTATAATCTTCATAAATATGCATTAAAATGACATTGGATATGCCATTCATTGACTACGTCTGGACAACATAATAGTTAAGAGTGTCAGAGCAACCTGAACCTTTCTGCTTCTTCCTGAATTGATAACCAACAACTAGTACAGTAGAGCTTGGGGTGCAAAAGTCCTACCCATAGGCCACTTATGACCCACGAGCACCACGTTTTGCATTCTACAGAGCATCCCCCCCCCCGCACTAGGAAACTTTGCTTTGGGGGGAAGGAGGGGTTGAAAGTTTTTAAGAGGTAAAATGTGTTCCTTTATACAAATAATAAATATGTGAGCTGTAATGGTGCGGTGGTTAGAATGCAGTATTGCAGGCTAACTCTGTCCACAGCCCAGGAATTTGATTCTCACTGGCTCAAGGTTGACTCAGCCTTCCATCCTTATGAGATTGATAAAATGAGAACCCAGATTGTTGGGGGCAATACACTAAGATTGCAAACCGCTTAGAATGCTGTAAAGCACTGTGGAGTTGTGTATGAGTCTAAGTGCTATTGCCATTAATTTTAATTATTTAAATTTTAAAGTTAAATTTAAGCAATTTAAATTTAAACAATTTAAATTTAAACCTTAAATTTAAAAATAATAAATGTGTCCAATCACACTTTTTTAAAAAATCCTGATATCTCAAAAAGTCAAACTGGTATTTCCCATTTTAGTAGGTGTTTTGCGCCTTAAAACTATCTCAAACTATCATTATTATCATCCTCATCATCTTGTCCATGAATATTTTCCTTTTCCATATAATCTAAAAGAGAAAAAACTGAAATTCCTTTCTTTTATCAGTAAAAGGAACTGTAATACTGGAAAAAAACATATCTCTGTTATTGCACACTTTGCTGATGAAAGAAAAAAAATGCTGATTTTTGAGAAGCAGCACTTTGTATCATCCAATCCCTGAATAAAATAAAACATAAAAAAGAGAGATACAAAAATGTACAAAATGAGGGAAAATAGCCCCACTCACATATGAATGTGGCATTCAGTATGCCATGTAAAGCTTATGCAGTCCTTAAACTGAGAAAAATTTATGCAACTCTGGACTAGAAGGTAGATAACTATGGTGGCCATTAAGCAATCACCATAGTTGTTATGTGAAGCACATGGTTATAAAGTGAATGGCTGGCTGGGGGATTCAGGGAGTTGAAGTCCAAACATTTTAAAGTTAAGGAAGTTTGAGGAACATTGCTCTAAAACATGTTCCAGCCTGACTGACCTATTCCAAAAAAGATTTAAGTAGCTGGGTTTCCCCCCCCCCAGCTGCTTATTTTTGATACAGCTGCTTATTTGGAAAAAAAAACCCATCAAAGACTTTATACATTGGGAGAAAAGAATAATGTATGCATTCTTTTTAATACTCTTTATATTTATTGCATTGAAGAAAACATATAGTTGAAATCTGATTTTTGTGTAGCTGAAATCCGACTTTTGTCTAGCTAGCACAAAAATGTGATAAAAATTCTTCATAGTTTTTTATTGTGGTTCCCAGATTACACAGAAATCTAACAATTCCACCCAGGAAATAATGAACGAAAAAAGCAACTCAAATATACCGTGAAAGAGCAAAATGGCTACTAAGACTAATTTTGAAGGAAAGATGAGAATTTCATATAGATCTATATATTTTAGGGGCTTGGAATAATGAGCAGAAGTCTCTCTGAAAAATAAATAATAGAGCTAAATTGATGCTAAGAAAGTAATTGGGAGCTTTGAGGAATTGTCAATAACTAATATACATACTGGTTGTTAGGGGAGGAAAATTTGGGCTGAAAGAATAATGACTAAGGTTATATAGTGTTTCAGAAAGATGAAAGCACCTATTCTAACAATGCACTTTCATGGGTATGAGTGCGATGGAAACTGGTTGCACTCTTTAAAGCAACTACATTTTCTCTGGCCATTGGCATCAGCTGCTGGAGACACCTGAGAAGGCACCTTTTAGAATCCAACTTGAAGTGTCCTAATGGATACATGACTGTACAGGCAAAATATGTATGTCTTGATTGCTTTAGATGACAAGTCATGAATCTTATTCCCTTGTCCAAGACTTGATTAATGATGAAACTTGGGCAGACTGCCTGTTCATCAGTTTTAATGTTTATTTAGGTTTAATTAAGTTATATAACTGTTCAATGCTTTCTCTCAGAGCCATAATTCTTTCCTTGAGTGGTTCTTTTGCTGCAGGTGCATTTGGGATTACTATTCAAGGAATAAATACTAAAAATGACCGCAAGAGTTTATTGTCTCTTACTTTAAGAGATTTTTGCATTTATAGACTTGAAGAAATGATTTGAAAATTATTTTTTCTACTGTCTTTTGTTTGTTTGTTTAAATCAGTTGGGGTTCTTTCTTCTACGTTCAAGTCAAACTGAGCCCTAGAAACTCACTGGACTTTGGACCAATTATTTCTTTCGACTCAGCATATCTCAGGAATGATGATTGTGGGGAAAATTAGAGGAGTGCTATCTTTGCCTCTTGAGCTCCTGGATGACACTAGGATAGAGCTCTAACAAAGAAATATATTCCTATATATTTCCAATCTTGACCTGTTTCAGACAAATTATTTAGGTTTAAGTAATATATTTTTCCACAATAGGTTGTGGACGGCTATTGTAGTATTAAGAAGCAAAGAACATACAGAAGAGGTGAAATATAGCATGTTTTATGAATGAGACAAAGACAGAAATAAAAATTCTTAGATGAGGAATATATTAAAGGAAAATAATACACAGGAAGAGTAACCTCAGGTCCCTTCTTCTACCTGGAAACCACTTTAAAACCACTATTTTGAAAAAAAGCTGGTGCCCCCTTAAAGCTGGCTAGTATGCAGCATTTACCCAGGCTTTGATCTGCATTGAGGATCTGACTGAGAATGTTCTCACACTCCTTATTCACAATTCTAATTAGATATATTTTCTTCTTATACTTGTTCATTGACTGCAATAGACATTTTTAGAACAAGCCAGTTCATCAATTCCCTCCCTTTCTCCTTTGTTCAGGTGGCTGGCCTTGACTATAGCACCTTAGACCTGAACATGGGCTGGGAAATATAAAGTAATTAGATGGCCAGCTAACATGAACAACGGAAAATATGATGTTAGAAAATCAGAGGCCCAAAGAAATAGAGAAAAATGTTGGTGCATATCTGTGAACATCTTCAGTGTGAGAAACATCTTTTATAATGATGCTTCAGAATACAGTATTATTCATATTGCATTGTAGATGTTCAGTGTGACTCTGTGAAGGGAGATATGAATACTAGAAGGTAATTGGCAGATTGAAATGAAGCCTGGCATGAATATGCTTATAAGTTTTTTTCTGTTGGAATAGAAAAATATTCTACATTAATATACAATGGTCATAATTTAGACTTGGTGAATTATTAAAGGAGCGTAGCTTGTGTGCATATCATCCTTAAGGTGGTAAGTCTAGCCTTATACAAAATGTAATAAGCCATTTTACTATTTGAAGAAGTCAACTATGCTGCCTTATCATGGCAGGTGTGTGTGTGTGTGTGTGTGTGTGTGTGTGTTTGTGTTGTGCATTCCTGGGAAGGATGAGTGATGAATGCCAGGCAACAGTGATATAGAAAGGCATTGGAAAAACATTATCATGTAGGCCACGGGTGTCAAACTCTTATCGCATTGCCGGAGCTGGGTGGGCACGGCCTCCGCATGATGCAACCAGCCCGCGGGCTGGCAGTTTGACACCCCTGATGTAGGCAAAGATATTGTTTTATTCTGTGCAGGAAAAGGAAGTGGTAAACCACTCCTGTATTTTAGTAGGAAAACCACACAGGTGGACAATATAAAGTGATTGATGATATAGTGCTGGATGATAGGTCAACCAGGTCAGATTGCACTCAACATGCTAATAAGGAATAGCTGAATATCTTTCAGAGTAATAATGGTGTGTTTTGATTAAAGCCTCCAGGATCTCTAGTTGCTGATGTTGCCATGCTAAAAAGAAAATATGAAACTAAAACAGAATTAATGGAGGAACATGGAACATAAGGAGGTTGAACAAGGGAAAATTAAGCATGTAAAATATGAAATAAATAGATAACAAATTAGGCATTAGTGAATTAAAGAAATTGGAATTGGACATTTTCAATCAGATGATCATTTTGTTTACTACCTAGAACACAAAAAAACAAGAAATAGCATTGCTTTCAAGAAGAATGCAACAAGGAGAACATGTGAGTACAATACAATGAATAATATCAATTAGATTTCATGGATAACCCTTTAATATCATGATTGTCCTGGTTTATACTTCAACCACTGGCACAAAAGAAGAGGTTGATCAGTTTTATAGTGAAGTTCAGTCTGAAATTGAAAGAACAACATTGTGCTGCTTGTGGTTGGATACTGGAATGCCAAAGTTGGAAATAATAAGGAGGAAAACATAGTTGGATTATATGATCTAAGACAGGGGTCCCCAACCCCCAGTCTGTGGACCAGCACTGGTCCATGGAATGCCAGCAACTGGGCTGTGCAAAGCCCCATTCGTGGGATGCAGGCAGCATGTGAAACCATGTCCCCTCCTGTCCGTGGAAAAGTCTTTCTCCACAGAACCGGTCCCTGGTGCCCAAAAGGTTGGGGGCCAGGTCTAGGAAACAGATATAATGCAGGACAGTGGCTTATCTATTTCTGCAGTCCAATGATTGATTTATTATTAATATAGTCCTGCAAAACCAGAACAATGCTTATTAGGGAACATCACCAGATGGACTACACAGATATTAAATTAATTTAGTAATGGTATGAGGGGGTGGAAGAATTCAGTGATACTTGCGAAAACATTTCCAGCTAAGCTACAAAACTCTTTTTAGCTCATTATTCTCTGTACATTTTTTTTTACTTTACCCACCATTTCATAATCTCACTTTGGCTTGGCTACCAGTTGACAGGATCTACATCTGCGTTCCCAATATATCTGTAGATTGCATGCCCTCACAATGAACTTGCCATAGACAACAACATTCTGGATTATAAGAATATAAGGTGGAATTATGTCAATTAATACTAACCAAATAGTGGGATTCTGGATTCCAGATCTATATTCTAACAAGGTTATATTATCATGAAGTTACAGATAGGCAAGAGCTATATAGTGTTATGTATAGCTACCAAATATGTATACTCAGTACCTGATTCCAGATAGGAAAGACTTTTTTCAAAAACAGCTATGCAAATAAATGTAGACCAGAAGTTAGGAACTTGTTACCTGAAATGTTTTAGATTTTAATTCTCACTGGTCTTTTTTACCATGACTTAGTACAAAGAATTGTGGGATTTGTAATTTAGCCATGGTGGCACAATGGTTAGAATGCAGTATTGCAGGCTACCTCTGCCCACAGCTTGAAGTTCAATCCTGACTGGCTGAAAGTTGACTCAGTTTTCCATCCTTCTGAGGTCGGTAAAATGAGGACCCAGATTGTTGGGGGCCATATGCTGACTCTGTAAACTGCTTAGAGAGGGATGTAAAACACTATGAAGTGGTATATAAGTTTAAGTGCTATTGCTAATGCTAGTGCTACTAAAGAAATCTAGATGCCACCAAGTTACTTATCCCAATATTGATAATCTGATCAAGAGTGATCAGTTTTCTAATTCAGTGTGAAATAGCTCCTTATGTATTTATCTCATCACTGACATTACCAGTTCACATAGAAATCATGAAATTTTATGATATAAACTATACACATATTGTATATAAAAGTTTATGCACCCTGTTGACATTAAATGTTTCAGTGGTACATTAGAACATTCAGTTTGACCAGGAATGTTTAAACTTTTTCATCCAAATGTAATTTGACAAACATTTAGGAGTAGAAGGTAGAACATTGACAGATAAAATGTAGAACACTTTAGTCCTACAGCGTCTCTTTGTGTCCCTATCTATTACTTGCTGAATTGTTAAAGGGTCTGTTTCATTTTTTTTTAACCTTAGGAAAATGGAACTGAAGGACATGCTTAATGGGAAGAGAAGACTGCAGTTTTTTTCATGAACTGATAATGGTTTTCTTATTGTAGAATTAATGAGGTTTTATTTCTATATGAAATTCAATTCTGAACCATTTGCATTTTAATTTTCCTTTCATTTAGCACTTTGAAAGCATCTGAAATATTTTTTAGAGCAAAACTCTGTGCCTGCAGGATGCTGAGTAATGGCTTTTAGAAATACATTGAAGCCAGAATCTTCACATTTCTCCTTTAGTCTAAAAATACCATTTTAGATGGTCACAAAAAAGCTGCCACCAATGTACCTAGGGCTGATATTGGTGGAGACATTTGTGGGATGTTTTAGGGGCTAAGAGAGAAAGAAAAATTCTTAACATGTTTTAGATTGATTTTATTAGAGATATGCAACTTTCTAAAATACCTGGTTTGCTCTCCCAGTCAATCATAAAATACAAAGTAGAAATAGAATGACTGTGATAAAAGAGCAAAGGTAGTACCAAACAGTAATAGGCGCTGTAGGCGAACTCCCCAAACAGTTAGATTACTACTTGAAAACTATCAGCACTGACAAAATCGCCATCGGTCAATTGCAAAAACAGCTTTTCTTGGAACAGCTTATATTCTGCGGCAATACCTTTAACACCATTGAAGAATAGCATCTGCCTATCCCAAGTCTTTGGGAAGGACTCAACAGGTAATCAAAAATACCAAATCCTGTCTAAACATTTGGCTGACGGTGTGATAAACCAATAATAATTTATTTATATAAATTGCTTGGCCACTCAGCATGAGTATACTTCATGGACAGCCTGTCATGCATATTGGTTTACAAGGTCAGATATGAAATACTTCAGGTTAGCAAAACTTTCTGTAGTAATAGACATTTGTTTTCACTGCACAATTTCAGGAGCTGGATGTTTAGAAATCTGTTTCAAGATCCTGTTAAAAGGAAGTTGCCTGTCAACCTAATTATGGGGGAAATGTGATATTAGGAGAAAAGGAAATGAAAGAATATCTGCATGTCTGAAACAGTTGAATCACTTTTCTTTTTAATTAAGTGGATGGATAGTGTAGATGAAATACCATGTTTCTCGGCTGGGTGTTTATTTCTAGGAAACACTGCTGGTGTTATAATGGTATGCATATTATAACTGCCCTGGATGTTGCTTGTATATTCATCTCAGTTCATCCAGCACTAGTGTCCCTACTTTTTTCCCTATCTCATCCATCCATTCCTTTGGCATTTCTTGCTGCTCATGCATTGTCTGCTCAAAGCTGATGGTTAGTCTCAAGGCTAGATTCTGTATAAGTTGCTGAGTTCTCTTGGGGTTTTCTGGAAAGCAGAGCTATTCCATCCTTTAAAAATATACTGTAACTGCCTTAAGCCAAATAGAAGAAAGATAGATGCTGTTCCCCGTTTTCATAAAGGACAGAAAGGCAGATAGAAGAGAGTAATAATCATAATACAACATTATGTTTTATGGACAAAATATAATGATCTGCAGTGTTTGCCCAGTGTAGAGAAGGAAAATATGGTGGGCAGGTGTATGCACAAACACGGGCACCTATATGCTCACTCCCATAGATATGTGAACATTTGAATAAATCAGCAGCTACTGCACCATTCTTCTTCCAAGAATGAAAAAAATCATTGGGGCACCATTGTTCACTAAAAATAATTGTGTAGGCATGGCTGCATTTCATTACTTGTGAAATAATAAAAACCATAAATAAATCAGAGTAAATTATGCTTTTAAAAAGAGGAAAGGTAATATTTTAAATTAAATGTGCTTGACACAAGATTCTGTGTATAGAAAACTTTATAACTAACTGAACTAAGTGAGTCTGAGGGATTTGATAGTCCTGTGCTGGATTTTGTTTTATGATTTACAGGTTGTTGGTGCTGAAAGATAATGAAATGCAAAAGATTTGGAAATCCAAAAGAAATGGAAAAGATTACTAAAAGAGGGCAATAAATCACGTTAATTGAGAAACACATTTGCAAAAATCTTTTCAAAGCATGAGGTTTTTTTTAAAGCATGTAGATAGTGGTTTCAACAAGGTGAAATCCAGTGAATAAAATGCTGCAAGAAAGGAGAAGGTTAAGTAATTATCTGGAATAATTAACTTGTATTCAAAGAATTAAGTCATTTCTATGCCGGGAGCTGAAGTTGTCAGGTACTTATTAAAGAATAAATGATTTTTATAGAGTGATTTTGAAAAATATACAAATGAAGAAAAGTATATGATCATTTTAATAAAAATAATTTATACATAAACCAACCAAGTTGAATTATTAACTGGATTTACACCAAGTACTCACTTGTACTGTGCAATGTTTAATTCTAATCAAAGTGGACTTTAAACCATGGTTTATGACTTTCTGCTCTATGAAACTTACTCAACAAACCATATTTAAACAATGTACTGAATCCAGCTAGCCCTTTCTGCCAATTAAATAACTTCTTCTGGACTTTTCATAGGATTAAAGAAGCATTCTTATGTTTTTTGCTTTTATTTTAAAGTGGAAAATAAATTACATGAATACGAATTCTGCACTTCTGATTCAGTTTTTCTTTGGCAGCTTTGTGGTCTTTGAGGTGGTTTCAATAATAGATAGTTTTGTCATAATCTTTCAGGCATTCAAATACTTTACCTTTTTTTGCAAAAAAAAAACACCCAACAATCCTAAGGGAGGGTTTGATTAATGAAAAGATTAATTATGTTTCAAACTTTCACTGAAACAAGATGAACTTCAGGGCATGTATTTGACACATCTTCACTTGATTTTTTAAGGAACTGATGACCAAGCTAATAACAGAAACTCCTGAACATCCAATTCCATTTCTCATTGACCATCTTCAGGCCAAACAAGGGAGCCACGGTCATATTCAGAGAACATTGTCTGGATCTGCTGCTCTCTGGGCAGAGAGTGAAGCTTCAGGTATGTAGAACAATAATTATTCTTTGAGGAATTCTAAGTGAACACAATTTTGTGATCACTGTTTATCAAAATTGTTTTATTTTTATTAGATCTTATTTATCTTCCCAGAGGTTGTATGCCTAGAAATCATATATTTTGTATATCTAAAGTACTTATGTCTGTCCACATTTAATTCATTAAATTATCTATCCCAAAGTTTACCTGAGTTTATCTAGTACTCTTTATTTCAGTCTAATATCTTCACATTAATTCATCAGTTATTAAGGTGCAATGAAACCATACAATCTGGATGCCCCTCAGGAGAAGTTGTCATATATTAATAGGTATACTTAAAAAAAATCCTCTTTGGATATTCCTCCTAATTCCAGATGTAAATTTCCAGGTCGCACTGGCCATCTGATAATGGTGATGAACTAAAGACATAGATCAGTATTTTATTCTACGTATATGGGGATCATTTTAACCTATGAACAGATATATAAATGCCAAGATATTTTTTTGTAAATAAAAATTTAAACAAGTAGGAATTCATATGGTTATTTGGTTGCATGGTTATGTCAAAAACAGTCTCTTTATTATACTTGAGTATATTTTTATGATATTTTATTTTGGATTATGAAAATATCAAAAAGTATTATGCAAATGCAGTAGTACTACATGGTATATTTTTTTCATGAATACCTATGAAAGGCATACAGAAATGAAAATGAAAAGAGGCTTTTGGTTTTGATGTTGCGACGGGGAGGAAGACGGGGCTCTGTCTTTTGTGTTCGATTTCGCCCTGCTGGGGGATCCTGGAAAGGATAGAAAGTCGCCCCATAGAGGCGACAAGCAAGGAGGGGACCCTCGTTGATCGCGGGGGGGGGGCAGCAGCCCTCCTGTTTGATCTGAAGAAGCCCTCCAAACCGGTGGGGGAAAGACTGGCTACATTCGCATAGCCCAGGGGTAGGCAACCTTGGCTCTTTTATGACTCGTGGACTTCAACTCCCAGAATTCCTGAGCTAGCCATGCTGGCTCAGGAATTCTGGGAGTTGAAGTCCACGAGTCATAAAAGAGCCAAGGTTGCCTACCCCTGGCATAGCCAGTCAGAAGCTGCTGACAACGGAAGACAATAAGCACTAACAAGTAACCTTTCAGCAACGTGGATGAAACTGGGTGAGACTCTATCCTCTCTTTATGACTCTAAGACTTCTTCCTGAAAAAATTGCCCAAAGCACTCCCCCCAATGAGAGAGGGAAGGGGAATTTCTGCCCCATTCCCTCAGGAAAAGAAAAGCGGCGAATTAATTACTTGGGGAAAATGGAGAAACCTACAAAACTAATTTGAAGTTTATATATATGGCTTGGAAATTTGGAGACTAAAAGTGCTTTTAAAACCTTTTAAAAAAAGACTTGAAAACTTTACAATATAAGTTTTGGATTTAAAAACTGAAAAATGGTGTTAGTGACATCTAGTGGTGAATGATGGCAGTACAACTTATTATGCCTAAAAGAAACCTGGCTCGAAGCCCAGAATGAGATAAGACTTTGGCTGGCCTTGGAAGCATTTACTTTTGAAGATTGCAACTGAGACTTGGGGGCTGCTTATCTGTGTGGCAGAGATGATAAACTACTCTAAAATTGGCCTGTCTGAACTATGAACACAAATACTGACTTTCAGAACTGTATTGTGGAACTATTTTCCTGTAGAAGAAACATACACTATTGCCTGATATAATGGAACATTTTGGATTATAAATCTTGATTGATAAACAACCTTTAATTATATATTTCTCATTGGACAGAAAAATTTGAATTTTACTTATATTTGCTTAGGAGAAGTTTAAGAACAGATTGATAAGTTGGTTGGATAATCTGGAGCTCCAATGACAATTAACTGAATTAAACTCTTAAACAGATTTCTATAAAGGCCACCTACAAAAAATAAAATGGACATTCCATGTTTAGCTCTAAATAGTAATAATAATAATAATAAAGTTGGAAGGGACCTTGGAGGTCATCGAGTCCAACCCCCTGCTCAGGCAGGAAACCCTATACCATTTCAGACAAATGGCTGTCCAGTCTCTTCTTAAAAACTTCCAGTGTTGGAGCATTCACCGCTTCTGGAGGCAGGTTGTTCCACTGGTTAATTGTTCTAGTAAAAAAACCATCCTTAATATCTGTCTCCAGAAGCCTCAATTTGACATACCACCAAGAAAATACTGATGAATCACAGAAAGAAATTCTCTCCATGTTGAAATTAATACAAGAAACAATTGCCTTAGCTTGTGATGAGATTAAAAATAACACAAAGGAGATAAAAGAACAATTTTCTAATTTAAATCTACAAACTCACAAAATAACTACAGAGAAGGAACTAGCAACCCAGAAAATAGAAGGAAAATTAGAGAATGCTGACACAAATATGGAGGATCTAAAGGAAGAAACTAACGGCCACACTCAGACAGAGGAAGACTTAGAAGACATAACGATAATATTGGAAATGGAAAAGATATTCTACCAACCAAGATTTCAGAGCATACTGGAGGATAAGGAAGGGGAGCCGATGGAATGGAAGATAGAGCCGTTAACAGAACTATGGGGAATTGGAGAAGGAGGGAGGCTGTTTAATGAATATCAATGGGGTAGTTCTTCCAAAAATACTTTAACTAAATTGTTCCTCTTGTTCCAAATAATATACACAAAAATAGAGGAAGAATTATTTGATGATCCAAATGCACTGACTTGGAAAGTTAATTGGCAAAGGAAGAAAGCTAGAGTAAGACTGAAGAAAACAGAAGCTTTGAACTATTAGAGGGGATGTTATATTATTAATTAGATGTTTGAATATGGTTAAGAATAGATTGCTAGAAATAGAAGTATTATTATAGCTAGATAGATAAGATTTGTAATCAGAATATCATATCTTGGTATGAAAAGGGAAATAAGAAAATGCTAAGAAGTTTGAATAAGGGAAGCTTTTGGTTACCTAAATATAACTTGTTTCGAAATTATAAATGATTGGGATATTTTGAACATGGATGGGAAATTAAAATTGAAAAAAGCAAAAATAGGATACAGACTGAATAAATGGATATTGAGTGCGAATGCAATTAAGATATGTTTTGGTTAGAAAAGATATTCTAAACTGATATTATTGCTACTATTAGAAAACTAACAAATGCTGATATTCAACTGTATATTTATTAACAACAATAAGAATTGTATTTGCTTAGTGTGGAAAAATGTCTAATACTGGAAGAAGAGAGGATGTATTGGACGGTGTAATATTGGATTTAGTTTGAAGAAGCTTATATATACCACGGAATTACTAATGGACTCAGTCATCACATTGTCTATTAAGCACTTGATTGTAAAAATAGAAAATTAATAAAATATTTATTAAAAAAAAGAAATGAAAATGAAAAGAGAGTCATAATTTTGTAGAATGTAACCATTTGTTCATAGCAATGTTGTGAATTATATATACAGCTCTGTATAATTGTTATGTTGCACATATGCTGAATAATTTTATTTGTGGAGTTATGATTTCTTTATGTTTGGAAAAATTTAAGCAAATATATTTTTCCATCAGAACATAAGGGAGCCAGAAGGGATTTCAGAAGTTATGATAAACCCTGGAAGACAAATGCAAAGAAACCTAAAAAATCAAAAAGTGACCTTGCAGTATCCAGCATTTCTCCTCCATCACCAGAATCTAAATCATGTAAGGAAGTATTAAATATAGTTTGTGATTTCTATACCATTAAATGTAGTTTGTGACTTCTATACTGATATTTTGATTTTCATGCTTCTGTGGGGGTGTGTATAAATTTTTTTAACTTTAGTTAATAAATGTATGCCTGCTCTGTCTTGTGATTTTCGGGCACCTGAATCATGTAGAATAATAATACAATGCTATTGCTTGTGACAAAGTACAGCTCAATTGTTATTGCCTGCCTAATCAATATGCAGACTGCAGGATTCATGTTATACATATTCATTTGGATATGTATGAGATAATGCATTTGTGTAGACATGCTGTACTTTTTCAAGTATCAAGTGCTCCAACTGAGGCCAGCCTCTACTTTCTCTTCAGAGAATATAGATACATTTGTTTGGCCTATAGTTAAATTGGAAGCAGAATATCAGTGTAGATTCTTGAAAACCTTGTGGTTTTGTCTAACTCCACTATGTACCTAAGTTTTAATCTGATATTTTTAGATATTGAAAGCTACATAGCAGAAGATTTTTTAGAAATAAAAAGACTTAACTGAAGTACATGCATAGAAAAAATGTAAAAAGAAGAAAGTAGTTTGTTACAATAAGAAACAAGAAAAGCCCTAAAATTCATTTTTGATATCTAATACATTAATAATAATAATAATAATAACAATAATAATAATAATAATAAAGTTGGAAGGGACCTTGGAGGTCATCGAGTCCAACCCCCTGCTCAGGCAGGAAACCCTATACCATTTCGGACAAATGCCTGTCCAGTCTCTTCTTAAAAACTTCCAGTGTTGGAGCATTCACCGCTTCTGGAGGCAGGTTGTTCCACTGGTTAATTGTTCTAACTGTCAGGAAGTTTCTCCTCAGTTCCAGGTTGCTTCTCTCTTTGACTAGTTTCCATCCATTACTTCTTGTCCTGCCCTCAGGCGCCTTGGAGAATAGCTTGACTCCCTCTTCTTTGTGGCAACCCCTGAGATATTGGAATACTGCTATCATGTCACCCCTAGTCCTTCTTTTCATTAAACTAGACATACCCAATGTTATGTTACTTACATTACTTGGGAGGCATTACAGCTAGTATAAAAGATAATGCTAATTCAAGAATTATAGCAGGAGAGTAAGCAACTTCAGTGCTGGCTATAATAAATGCTAAATAATAAGATTCAGGAAAAATAAAAAAATATTAGTAATGAGTTTTCCTAGACATTCAGTAAAAAATACTATAGTGATCATTGCAATTCTCAATGAGCTGGTGTTACTTTTGTTGAAGGCATTGTGCTTTATGCAGTTGAAACTTGAATTGGAATTAATTTAAAATTGTGAATTAATCTTTCAAAAGAAAAAAAACCTCTCCTGTTACTTTGCCAATAAAAGATTTGCAGTTTCATAGTTATTGTTGCATGTGGAAGTAATTTAAAAACCCTCAAGTCATGTGAAAGGAGCTTTTTATTCCTTCTACTTAAATTTGTGGATACTGTAGTATGAAAAATGTGGATAGAGTTTTTTCCCCTACTTACAAATGTAAGTATTTGAGAGATTTAGGAGGAATAAAAAAAAATATTTCTTGAACTGTTGAACATTCTGTCATCAGAGGAGCTGGTGTAAATGCTTTAATAAATTCATGGAGGATCAGGCTGTCAGTGGCTATTTTAGTGTCTCTATAATCGCAGGCATCATAATTTGAATACTAGCAGACAGAAAGCATCAGTAGAAATGATCTATTGCTATCTTGTCCATATTTATGAGCTTCTCTAGATATGCTTGGTTATTATAAGTCACAACAACACTAGACTTGATGGACTCTTGTCTCATAAGTCAGGGTCTTATATTTTATATTGTTATCTCAGTTCCTTGAAGGTAAGTGTTAAAGGAAGAAAGACCTCTTCCATGGGTCCATATCACATGGTCATAGGAATTTTATTTTTGCCCAGTTGATGGAAAGGAAGAAGAAAGCCAAAGTAATTTCCAATCAGAGAAGTGGGTTTTTATTAAAAAAAAGAATCTGCTATTGTCCCAGTAATCCTGCATCACTTATTTCATCATATTTTAATGATGAAAACCCCTATGAACTGTTACATACAAAACTGAAGTGAGGAAATCAGCAGTTAAGAAACATGTTACATGGACCTAGACAAAACATTAGGGAATAAACACTAATTTTATTTATTTGTATGCTTACTTTAAAACATGTTTTTGTTTTTTTACTTAACAATTTCCAAACAAGTCAAAGAGGATTGAGCATGCTCAGTAACTACAGAATGCTGTTGGTCTGGGGGGGGGAAAACCCAAGAGTGAATTGGGGAAGGGAAGAATGTAATGGAAAATCTTGATGACATCTAACTGGCAAGAAGAGCATTGCAATATTTCACTTCAGAAAAAGCTCTTGTTTCTTAAAAAAATGAACTCCTTTGCAGTGTTTTTTCCCCCAGAATACTTTGCAAACAGAAGATTTCCTGAAAATGTTTACTTAATTTTCATTATAACATAATTAGAAAGGTTGAGTTTTAATTATTTAAATTCAGCTGTTTGGAAATGATTGCATACTTATAAAGATGTGAACATCAGTTTCTATAGAAACAAAACTACAATCTTTAGTTTCAGTTTTAAGATATTGACCAAGCAACATGTAAGTGAGCACTGGGAAAATAGTTTAGCGTGGGAGCCTTATGTCTTCTTTTCCCCCCAGATTTTTATAACCTGAAATTGGGCTTTATTTTATTTAGTGCCACGATCAGTAGGACAACTGAAATGTGATTGGAAGTCAAAGTCAGAGCATCATGATTTTGATGAATTAAATCATATCCTTCAAGAAAGTAAGAAACTTGGCAAAGCTCTTGAAAATCTTTCTCAAAGTAAGTTGATCAACACATGAGGAATACTGAAGAAGCGTATTCCTACGACATGATGATTAGAAATAACTTTAATGAAGGCAATACCCATTTGACAAGAGTTTCATTAAAATAATCTTAAAGATAGTACCAACAGCTTGTGATACACATAGTAACAGGATTAAGTCTGAACATTTCTCTGCACAGTTTAAAGCACATTAGATGATTCTCAAAAGATTGTTTGCACTTCATTTTTTTAAAATGAACATTTTTAAGATTTATGAAAAACTTCCACTGTTTAAGAATTTTGAAAAACTAGTCCAAAAATAGAGAAATGGATTTAATTTAATTTAAAAGGCATCATCTGAGCCTTTTATCAGTCCCTTCCTGCTCTATTCACTTTTAAAGAATTTTATGTCTTTACGTAATTTCTTGAAAAACAGTAGCTGATTAAGATGACATTGAATGATACTTTTGAATGCCAGCTTGTAACTGAGTTCTAATATGCCAGCAAAATCTCTAGTTGTATTCTTTCTTATATTTGTTGTTCTGTCGGTTTTTGTGCTATTATAAAAATTATGTTTTTATGGCTGAAATTTGCTTTAATGCATTTTATGGTAAACTAAATTTAATGTTATGTTACAGTTACTAAAGTGTAGTATCTTTTTTACTGCAATACTTCATTCAATTTTTATTTCTATTATGCATTGAATATGTTTTGTGTTTGTAAAATCCATATGCTTTGTTCAGGCTGACTGAGCAGTTTTAGGACAGAGATCAAGTTGCGTGTGCCAAAAAATATTGTAGGTAATAAGCTTGTCATCTCATTAGAGAAGTAATGGCAGAATAATATCCTTATTTAATACTGCCTATGTTCTTTGATCTTTTCCAGATCACTATGCCAGCATAATGTTACAAGAATTTTTGCAATAAGGAATCAAAATAATACCATCTTTCAAATATCTTCAACTTTTCATATTAAGTTGTTGCTCTACAATAGCAATTACATCTTCCATATGTTTTGATTGCCACAAGTGTACAATGTTAATACTTTTTCATATGAATGTGTACTTAGAGAGCCATATTCCGTAATGATATATAGAGCCATAGGTTTGTATTAATTAGCATCACTAATGCTGTCCTTTTCCATATCCATCATATTGCAACAAAATAAGGAGCAAATTCTATATAGCTTCTTATGTGGTTTTGCTAGAATCTCATTTGAGCCTTTACTGATACAGAGATTCCTTTTTCATTCACTATAGGCATACAAATTATAAATCAATCAATAGCTCTGCTATTTTCCGTTCAGGGGTGCTTTGAGTATCGACACAAAGAAAAGGCAAGGGAAGAAGCGCACTAGAAACACATAGAAATTGGTATATTGTTGCAATTGACCTAACATTTGCACTCCCAGGTTCTGGCACTCCTCCTACATTTCTTTTATAGATATCCTGTACGGTTGTATTCAAAGAAATTCTCTAAGAATATAATGCTGTTGATTTTTTTTTTTTTTGCTGAATTACAGTTTTTTGGATGTACACTAAATCATCCTTAAAATGAATGCATCAGAAGTAATATACAGTGAACTACTGATGATCCATTTTACTTTCATAGACTGTAGTCAGTCTGAAAGAGAAAAGAGAAAAATGATCCTAACTGTACGGTTAAAACCAGAACGTTTAATTCAATAGATTTAAGAACACTCAGTCTTTAATAAGGCCATCTGCTGGCATTTCAGAAAAGTACATCAACATCAGCCTTTTGTTCTCAGTAAAATGAATACCATCTGAGGAATGTGCATTTTGAAATATCATGACAGAAAGGAACTAGTAAGCCCCTTATGTCTTTTCTGCTATTATGATAAAAATCATCTGAGTTACATTAAAGTCACCTGAATTTAGTTTAAAGTAAGTCCCTTGGGAATGAATCTCAAATGGCTTGCAGAAGTGAAGCTTCTTGCATTTTAAGAGACACATTATGTGAATCTTGCAAATAAAGTTGAAGAAGCATAAAAATGGAAATTAACTGTTAGTAGAAAATTGTTCCAGTAAATACAGTTATCAAAGCAGGGAGTGTACATTAACAGAAGAAGGTTTTAAAGATAGGCACAGTTGTTAAGCGTTCTTTATGGAACTTTGTAGTACTTATGGTCTCTTCTTCCTTTTTCTCTCTGGACAAAATGGCTGTAATATATTTCAAAGAAGTGACATCTGAATAGGCTTTCTATTGCACTTCAGGGCATAATATCGTACAGACACAGGGAATTTAATTGACTGTGTACTTTATTTCCTTACTGTATTAAAAATATCATATCAGTTATCTGAGCTGTGGGTCAATGGAAATCCCACTCTGAACTCATATTTTTCAAAATAAATATTTAATTTAAATTAAATCAACATTTATTTTAAATAAAAATAAACTAAACACAATTACAAGGCTCGATGTTTCATAGTATGATATATATATATATGATAAATATATGAGATAATATACAATATATTGAGTGTACAGCCTACTATACACACATACACACCCAGTTCAATCCTAGGTAGTGGCAGATATTCCTCTCTTTGGGCACAATGAGTAATTGTCTGCTGCAAACCCCGCATAGGTGTCAGGAAGGGCATCCAACCAGTAAACGCTTAAGTTCCGTTCAGTAACCCCGACTCCACCCTGATGCAAGGGTTACAGGGTTGTTAATAATAAAATTGCAATTATCCTTCTGAATGACAATTTTGAATAAGATTATCATTCTTGAATTCTTCTGATTAAGAAAATATATTTTAAAAGCAGTGTTAATTTCCATATTTTCTCATATGAGTTCTTACATTTAAGTAACTTCATTTTGAACTATAATGATTTTATTTGCTATTATTAAAATTAGTATGTTGCAAATCTTTAAAAAAGTTTGCAATACTTTTAAAAAGCAGATAATAGGATTCTCTGTGCCATCCTCTGTCATATGTTGATTATAATACATCTCAGTATATTTTAATATCTAGTCTTTGTAATTTGTAAATCTTGCCATTTACTGATCCTGATCAATAATTGAATTATTCCTAGATTAAAATGGACAGAGAGGTCCATACCACATTTCCAATGAATATATGGAAAGTAAGAAATGCAACTGCTGTTCATGTGTCCTATTTTTAACATTCAGATGACGATGCACAAAAAGCCCTATGTGCGTACTATTGCAAGAATTTAAAGCTTTCTGTAAACTTAGAAGTTGGAAGAAACATGGAATTGGCACATGTTGTCATAATATTATTTATTTATTTAAAAAAATAAATTAAAAAATTATACATTTCTCTCACAGTTTCTCCTATATACATTCAATGTATTTGTTTAATGATTTAGAATAAGGATAGGATATGTTAATAAAAAGCAGACTGATTTGGTGGATATGCCTGAGAGGGGAAGCAAGCTAGCATGTCTTTGGTAGCCAAAACCTAAAACTGGTCTATGAAACCAAAGTGCTTGATCCTAGAAATCAGGGTAAGAACACTGTGCAATGAAATAGACAAAGAGTGACTTGATAATTGTGAAATAAGGAATAATAGATGTCTTTTAATGGACAAATAACAGAAATTTAAAGCTTAGGGGGAAGATTGTATATGGAAATGACCAAAAATGGGTTACTGTGGTTTGTTTATTCAGCTTTCTGAACCAAATAAAGTATGTAAAAGTTTATTTTACTTTCTACCTCTTGCAAGTGCCCACATCGTGAGAGACTGAAGAATTAGAAATGTACTCTAAATTAATCCTTCCAGGATTAAAAATTAACAACTGGAAGCAAAGTGTTTTTGTTCAATATATGTACTTTGTAAATGTATGTACTTTTTCATATTGAATTGGTCATAAGATACTAATGCCCAGTAACAAAAGACATTCTTAGATAATAAAAATGGTAAATGGTTTTCAGGGGGGGATGTGTCTATTAAGTCACATTGTATACAAAGAATTTTTCTGAATAATTGAAGTATCCCTCTCTTATTTGAGCCTTGCATGAAGCGTCATAAACTGTTCCTGGCAGTATCTCTTTTGCACATAAAGGCACTTTGCTTAGCTTTTTTCCAAGGATTGCAAATCACCTCCTTTGAACAATCTGCAGTCCTATTGTCTATTCACTCGTAAAAAAAAAGAAATAGGATGGTAGAAAATCCTTTGGAATGATAGAAGGGAGACATGAAGCAAAATAGCTAAGTTGCTTTCTAATAAATCAGTATGTTATGACTAGTTGTGCTTAGGATGGCAGCCATCTCATAAATCGATAAGCGACCCACTGGCAGCCATTTTGTGAGAGCATCAGTTATATGCTTTAAAAATTCAAAATGTTGCAATGGACTCAGAATGTTAGGTATTCCCACAAGGAGATAGAGGCATGTGGAAAAAATGTGAGAGTAATCAGGCATTATATGCCAGTCTGAAACCAGGAATTTCATTGTTACATTTCCAGGCCTTGACTAGGCATTAAATCACAAGCGATTATGTTTTTTTAAATTTATTTTTATAATTAATTATAATCTTGTTGTATTTATAGGCATTGCAATTTCCGATGAGCTCAATAAGGTAAGAATTATTTTATAGCAAATTACATCAAACTATGTATCTCACAAAATAAGCATGAAAAAATAGTTTGGGGATAGTATGGGACTACATTCTTGCTGGAATTTATCCCAGGTAGATTACATTCTCAGTATGATACTATTTCATTCATTTCATGATAGCATTACAAATTTGGGGATCACCAGGTCTGAGAAGACTCACCAACATAATCTTCTGAAAGTTGAAGGCCCATCACATCTAGAAGCATAGAAGAAATCTGTTGAAATTCAAAGTGCTACTATAAAATTTGCTGTCTGCAACATATAACAGTGATCACTCAGATAATGGTTGTGAAAAGCAATTTGACAGGATCATTGCGGATTACACATGATAGTACATATAAAATACATAAAGAATGCTATGTGATGATCATCTTTCGTAAAATAATTGTGTCAGGTCATCTAGAGCAGGGGTCTGCGACCTTGACAACTTTAAGACTTGTGGACTTCAGCTCCCAAAATTCCTCAGCCAGCTATGCTGAAGTCTACAAGTCTTAAAGTTGTCAAGGTTGCAGACCCCTGATCTAGAGAAGATCTGCTGAAGGTCCTGCCTCCTTGGTAAGTGGGATCTGGACCAGCGACAGGACCCACACTTGGAAGCAGCACACCTCTGCCCCTCTTATTACTGACATTTTGCAAGACCATAAACATAATTTTATTCAGTCTGACTTTCAAAGCTTAATTGGATTTCCGGCTGTTTCTTATTTTATTTTATGATTTGGAGAAGCTATATGGTTTTATGATACTTTATTTTATGCAATGTTTTTATGTAGCAACCAGAGTCTAGTAATATATACATTAGCGGTGAGTAGTACAGTATTTGTGTCCACAGCAGACAGCTTCAGATCCAATATGGGTATTCTCACTCTACCCTGGTCATTAAAGAAGTGGTGCAAAATAGTGGTGTTCAGACGGAGGAAAATAAGTACAAGTTCAGGCAAATCTTTAGTAAGGAGAAACTAATATCTAGAAGGAGAGTACACTCTTACTTGCTTTGGATCCAAATACTGTACAACACTTCAGAAGAAGGAAGGAAGGAAGGAAGGAAGGAAGGAAGGAAGGAAGGAAGGAAGGAAGGAAGGAAGGAAGGAAGGAAGGAAGGAAGGAAGGAAGGAAAATCAAGCAATATCTGCTTGATTTTCTAAGGAAAATTTCACAGTGTTACAATGAAAAACACAATCTTGGAACTTTAGGGTTAAGATGTTTCTTTGAACTAGTCTAGAAATGCAGTTTTAATATGTTGTAAGCCTAGGATGCTGGTAAAGGTGCCAAAAAAGAGAAGAATATGATTAGCAGCAAAGTGGATAGGCTCAATTACAATGGACCACCCTGTTGAAAAACCTAAATGATCAGGTTGGGATAGATCTACTTAGAGTAAATCTATTTATATGAATTATATGATTGCCAAGACCAACACCAACTTAATGGCACATAATCACAGAATAATTTTAGCTATCTAGAAATGCTGTTATCTTTTTCTTTAAGGTGGGTGTTGTTCTGTTCTCGACACAGGCATGGAGACGAGGCAGTTTGTGCAAAAAGATGTTCTTTATTTGTGCTTGCACTGAACAGAAGCAAAGGAGAAAATGGCAACATGCCCTTTTATACTTCCCCTGCAAGGGGATGCTCAACCAATGAATGCATGCGCACGAGGCTGGTGACAGCCTGTCTGGGTCCCGGGCAACTTATGGGCTGCCCGGGTCTATACAACCGGTCCCGGGCAAACACGTGGTCTGCCCGGGCCTCTGCAGTTATCCTGCAGTTTGCCTGTGCCTTGCTGATTGACTCAGCAAGGCTCAGGACACAACAGGTGTTATATTGCAGTCCACCTGCTCTGGTGTCTTCCAAATTCCTTTATGTATGTTATATCTTCTATAAAATATAATTATGTTTGAATTGCTTGTGTTTATTCCTTTGTTTTTCCATACTGTTGCAAATAAGTAGTAATAAATAATTTTTTCTCTAATAGGAAACAGCAGCCTTTAATACTTCACTTCTTCGGCCTCGGGTAGTTGGAGAATGGATAGGACGTGAAGAAAATGATGCAGATCCACTGGCTGATGAAATGTTGCAGCCTCCAGTACCAAGAAGCAAAATTGAACAGTGGGACAGTGAAGATAGTAGCAGTCCTGGAGGAAGGTACATTTTCCAGCTACAGTGAATAATTTGGAGATAGTTATCTCTCATATCATATGCAATTACAACAGGTTAATTTTATTAGAATTTGCTGTAAAAGAAGATTTTTTCATGATGAATACTTTGTCTAAGATAGAGATACAGAATGGGAACATAGCAGACATTGGCATGGACCTTCTATTCATTTCTTGAGTATACTTTCATATATCTTTATAAGAACGTATGCAGATAATAAAAAATAGAAAAATAAGACTTGATTAAAGTCAGAAATTAGTGTGTTGTCTACGTCATATCTGGGTCATCCTCATATCTCATAGGCCACCTGTGGCTTTCAGGTCTCCATTGTTCAGCTTTAGATATCTTAACTATTTATTTGTCAGTAGGATTAACATTGATAAGCTTAATGGTGGGAAAGAAGTTGCCCTTTTTTTTTTTTTCCAAACAAGTTTTATTGGTTTTTTTGTTTTACATTAAGGTGCTCAAGACACAACGTGGAGGTGGGGACATCAAACATCATAAAACATAGTCATAAATATATAGCTCAAATTAATTCATTACAAATTCCCTCTCTATTTCCCTCTTATAATCTTACATATTCAAATTAAGACATTTCTAAATAAAATAAATCAATCCAATCAGACATCAATCACATTTCAGTTATAAAAATCCAATCCTGTTTTAAGCTTTACTAATTTAGAATTACCATATTCAAATCAGCCTTAAATAAACATATTATTAACACTTCGGGTATCCCTCATTTCCCTTTTCCCTAACAAATAATTATATCTAGCATAAATATCTTGTTCCCACTATAACATTCTTATATTTTCCAGATACAGTCTATTTCTTGTTCTAGTAGATTATTTATTAATACCATTTCTCCTCTTATCTCCAGTCCCTCTTATTCTCCTTCTATTACAAAATAATTTTCTTATCTGAAATCAAAATATAAATCCAGAGAGAACATTTCTGTCTATTTTAAGTATATATTTTATCATTCAATCTATATCAATCAAAAATCTTATAACCCATTAGGCAAAATAATTATCATATCTAAAACAAAATATTGATTACAAAGGATAATCTTTTACAGAAATCAAGTTTAGGTCAATCAAAATCTCAAAAGCCTTTATAATCCATTAAGTAAAATTTTGGAACCCATTTTTAAACCTAACTCTAGGTTTCTTTCTGTGCCAAACCGGTTCCCATAATAAAGCTTCTACGTCATCAAACCTCAATATTTGAAAAGAAATATTTCTCAACATTTCAGACTGGTCAAAAATCTCTTCCTTTTCTTCCAATGTCATCTGAATGATGTAGTCAGTTTTGATCCATGTTGTAAGTACTAGTTGCTTGTCCATATTATCACAATTTCCAGTGAGTTGTGACTGGGTGTCAGTCTCTGTTGTTTTTGACAGTTCAAATTTCTCAATTAAAGTTGTTTTTTGATCATCAAGATTCTCCATAGATTGTACGTGGATTTGTAAGAAGTTAATTTGTTCCATAGTTTCCACTATTTCTCCCAAAGTAAAGTCATAGTTGGGTTGTAGATCTGTTTCCTTCGTCTCTTTAGGTTGCATCTGTTGTTGTAAAGTAACCTCTTTGGAGTTACACTGTTTTTCCTCAATTGTACCTCGATCTTGATCCATTAAACTTTGAGAGTCAATTTGTAATTCTGAATAGTTCTCTTTAATTTTTCTCCAATATTTCATGTACTCTGTTGCTTCCAAAATTGCCTCTAGTATAAGTTCATAATCAAGCTGTGGGTAAAGATCCTCCATTTCAGTGGTGAAAAAAAAGTCTTTTACTCTTTTAGTGAAGGCTATATTCAATAAAAGTCCCCAAATATTCACCTCCAATTCCTCGTAAACAAGATCACCACCCAGCTGTTTCAAGTTATCTTTACCCTTATCATCATTTGAAGGTCAGAACCATTCTCCAGTATTAAAATATACAGTTGCAGTAACACTTTTCGTCACAAGATGCCCTCAGTAAGCTGTAAAGTCTTTCTTTCCAAATTAATAAATTCACATTAAAAAAAGTAAAAAAGAAAGGCATCTCCAACATAGTAAATAGCATGGTAATAATAGTAATGTTCAAAAGTAGAAATATTTTCAGGATCCCTCAGTATTCCAAGAGTTAAGTAGTCAATAAAAAATTAGCTGTTTTATTTTTTTCAGTTTCCAAAGCTGTTTTTCCCACAGTGCCGAAACGCTGCTCTCTCACAGCAGGGAAGTAATTCAAATTCAAAAGCTTTTTACAGGAGAGTAATTAGGGAAAGAGGGGGAAGGAAAGGTCTCACCCGGATTCTCCACGGGGGTTCTTTGTGCTTAGCTGTTCTTCTGGCTTTCGGCTGGCGCAGCGAAGTGATCGTCCATTTTGCTGGGCGATCTTTTCTCCGACGGCCCTAAGGAGCTGGCTCGGACTGTGGAAGGAGCTGCCGCCCTTCCCCAGTCAACGAGGGCCTCCTCAACGGTAGTCGCCCCTCCAGGGCGACTTTTCGACCCGATTAAGGGTCTACCGGCGGAGGGAAAAACAGCCGGGGAGAGACAAAGCTCTTCACATGACTGCATTTGCCACGATCCGGAACCGGAAGCGAAGTTGCCCTTTCTTATGATGATAATTTATCAGTCTTGATAGGAATGATGGGAGGAATGGATGTAGAAGTAAACATTTGTCAAGTTCTCATCAGAATTACTATTATTTGATCCTATTTTAATCATCAGGAGAAAAAGAAAGAAAAGAAGTTTCTCTTCACACTAGCAAATAGGGTTTTGAAAGCCAGGATCATGTGTCTAATCTTGACGTAGTTCCATTGGCAAAGATTCTTCTGTCTCTGCTAGGATGAAAAGCATCCTCCCATTTATAACTTAGTTGGATATCCATTTGTATATTCGTATGCATTTGTATGAACTATAAAAAACTATTGCACTATATGTTGCATTTGAAGATAATTATGTGCAAATCCAGTAGACCAAACCTAGGTGAATGAGCTGAGTTTCAAAATAGGCATGAAAAAAATTAAAGGGTCAGGGAATCAGAAAGCAGGTGTCAAGGCATGGGCTGACCAAGAATGAGAATGAAAACAGTAGTTACTATTTGAGAACAATTATATATCAAACAAGAAAATATAAAACCATAGCACTTTAAAAACAACGTGGATATATATTATTTTAATTCAAGGGATTAAATACATATACAGGGTATACCAAAACATTGTTGCCATAGGCAATTATTATATAAATTACATTAAATATTCATATTGCTTGCCATTTTCTTCTAAACACTTTCTTACTCATTTGAACATTTCTAAGTACAGTACTATTGTCTCTGAAAAGTATTAATTAATAAAATATTGTGATTGGCTTAAAGGGCCTGAGTGTTGATGTACCCTGTACTGTATATGTGCTTGCAGGTCTTTTCTCTCTCTCTTTCCCTTTTTCTTTCTTCTTCTTTTGTTTCTTGGGAAATTTCTTTGTTTGACATATAGCCCTCAATTATGTCCACTGCAGTGATCAAGACTTTATAATATAGGGTTCAGAACTGATAAGTGGTAAAGACAATTTTAGCCCTCCTACTTGAATTTCCTCTGTTTATCCAGAAGGTCTTGGATAGAAATCTTTACTCAGCTGAATTCTACACAATTAGGGAAGTTGGCCTAGCTTGCTTCTGACTCATATGAATATATGTTACTATATTCAGCTGAACACAATTACATTTTTGCTATCCACCTTATAAGTAAATAATGGTAGGCCAAAAGATGGGACCAACATTTTGTCTGCCATGATGATTTGATTGGGATCTCTGATGAAGACATCTTCCTATCCCCTAAACAGCTATCAGAGTTAACATTATCTTTCTTCTGAACTGAGCTTGTGTTTTCCAGTGATAGGCTTCTTCTTTGTGATGCCAACTGTATACATAACACACTTCCATGTATATAATGAAGTATACTCCATATGTGTTTTATCTTACATGGTCCAGAATGACTTATTTTACTCTAATTATTATTATAATGCTACATCTTTATCCTGTTTATCCTGAAATCAAAAGGACTTAATTATGTGATGATTTATTTATTTAATCAAATATATAGGTTGTCTTGCTCAAACAGCTGCTATTAATGAGACTAATAGATTAACAATTATTTCTAGTTTAAAGATGAAACCGAAGACTAAAGGACTGAAACATCAGCAGCAACAACATAAAAAATTGTTGGCTGCTATGCTTTCACAAGATTCATTTGATTCTCTACCCAGCACAACCCCTTCAGTAACAGAAGAAGATATTGATAATGAAGATGATGCCATGGAACTGCTGGGTAATTACAAAACTTAATTCATTTAAAATGTCCTTAGTTGATTATAACATTAGCATTTACAGCACTCTCTGAGTGGTTTTCAGAGTCAGCATATTGCCCCCAACAATCTGGGTCCTCATTTTACCAACCTTGAAAGGATGGAAGTCTAAGGAGAGAAAGAGAGAGTGTTGTTTGTATATAGAGTCAGTAGCTAGAGGTATTGCTTTTTGGAACTAGAGTTGTACTGGCAGTTAATCCATTACCGGGCATCATTTCTTTGTCATTTGAAATTACAAGCAAGATTGATTGTGTTCTGAAATTATTCTTAAATTAGGCACAACATGAATTTAAAAATATACCTTGAAATTTTCATGAGTATTCCAGATAATATCAAATGTTATTTTCCATCTCTGTCTCTTAATTCTTCAATAGTGATAAATGTCTAGTGCGTTGCATTCATTCACTGTCACCGAGCAGATTTTCTTCTTAGAACAATTTGATATGTAAGGGGATGTGTTTACTTATTTCTGTGAGAGTAATGATTTAGAGTTATTGTTTTGAATCTCAGAGTCAAAAAAGAACTATACGTTTTAATTTTCTAAAATATGAGGGTCTATTTCACATTAATGTGTAAGCTTGAAAGGTGAACCTTAATGGAGAAAAACTTAAAATGTCTATACGTCAATGTGGATTTCCCCCCCTTTCTTTCACAATAAATAGTTAGGAAATTATCAATTTTTGCACAGTTTCATCATTTTTGTAGTTTCATGTAGGCTTTACTAATATGCATATTTATTCAAATTATTTCTTTTCACACTGTTGGCCATTCTCCTACTCTTGGCTGCTATTCAAAGAACATAGTCCTCTGGCAGCTTTTAAAAAGTCATACTCTATTAACTCGTAATTACTTAAATGAATGTGTATCTTTTCTCCTTTTCTTATGATTGTGTGTACTTTTTCATGAATTTAACCTATCTTACGCAATTATTAAAGACATTAAATATCTTAATACAAATTTAAGATAATTCTCATAACAAAAGTGGAGAAAGCCGTAGCTGTCTTATTCCAAATCAGATTTGTCATCCTAATTGTTGTTGGTACATTTACATTATCTTAGGTAATTTGTGAGCCAATAGGAACTACTAGATGATTCAGGAAATCATGGTTCTTTGCTCTGTTTTCCTTATATTGTCTATCATGATGACATGATTACAAAAAATTCTCATTTCAGAAACCCTTTACTGTAGCCTCTGGAGCCACTCCAAACTGCCAATGTTCTACTACAGCATGGTTTTTCTAGCCTCACCTGTGTTTTTTATTTATTTATTATTTATTTCTCGGGGCATAGATGCTGAAATCAACAGATTTATGAGCAGCTTGTTAACTATACTCTCCCAACCACACAATTTCTTACTCCATTATATGCGGAAGGAATATTTAAAAGAATTTTTAATAATATAGAACTGCTGACTCAATTAGTTGTGTACTAAATAATAAGTAGATATTATTATGAAAAATGCTACTAGCAAGAGAGCATTGAGCTGAAATATTGCTGACATCAGTTCCATTTTCTTTCCATTCTTTATTGGTAGACCAAGATTTGGTTGCATCCAATAAGCTGAAAATAGAGTTATGCGTCTGGGTTTTCACAAAGCAGGCAGTAAAACATGGCAGTAACAGGATTTAGTTTACTACTACAAATCTCTGTTTTAATTTTATGATATCTAGACTGCTGCTAAGTTTTCACATAAATTTTAGAACTTTCGTTAAATTGCCTAAACATTGTCTTCATGATATATTAGTTTCAGTGCATCTTCTTCACTGTCCTTCAGATATTCTTCTAATGCTCTTTTTGCTTCTTCAGCTGTCTGGTGTACTCACAAGTACATTCCAGTCATTAGATATCATGTCATTCATCCATCATGTCCTTCATCCATGCAACAGTGTTGACAGACTCTACTCACCAGACTGTCTGGTATACTCACAAATCTGTCAACACTGCTGCATGGATGAAGGACATGATAGATGAAGGACATGATATCTAATGACTGGAATTGTCCAGGTGTTAATTGAGTTGATAATATGTCCACCACTGAGATTGGAATTTAAGATCTTTGCTATCATGATATATTCAGTTCTAATCTTCTTCTTGACTTTAGCCTGAAAGATGCCAGGGTATTTGTATCGATCATCTTCATTCAGACTCTTGATGTTATTTCCAAAGGGCAGCTTGATTCCTTCAGCTTTCACAAGATTTCCCGTGTAATAACGAGGACAGCACATTTGTCTTGTCCAAACTCCATTGCAATATCTTGGCTGCATATACAGACAGTATTGAGCAAGGATTCTGTTTCAGATGGTGTTTTTCCATATAGTTTCAGATTGTTAACCAATTTTCAATTTCACTTCCTTGCAGTATGTTATTAAACTGCAGGCAATGAGTGGGTGTAGACCAGTCATATGTTTTATTATTATTTATATATTTTTCCCCAATTCATTTTTGCCATTATAAGTTTTTTCTTATACTCAGCTTTCTCTAGTATGTGAAGTTGCTTGTATACTTGTCATAATATGTAATTTTTAAAATTTTGTTACAAAAAATACAGGTAGCCCAAACTTTTTGTTACTAAGCAAGAAAGTTTTTAAGTGAGTTGTGCCTCATTTTATGACCTTTTTGCCACAGTTGTTACGCGAATCAATGCAATTGTTAAGTAAATCATGCGGTTATTAAGTGAATCTTGCTTTTTCCATTGACTTTGCTTGTCAAAAACGAGCTGGAAAAGTTGCAACTGGTGATCACATGACTCTGGGACAGTGCAACTATCATAAATACATGCCAATTGTCAAGCACCTGAGGACTGCTCACTACTATTTGTACTGTGATAAAATAGACTTTGGTGGATCACATCTATTCATTCCCATTTGTTTTGCGTCCCGAGAAAATATTTCAGAAACATTGGTTTCAGGAAGGGATGCTTTGGTATGTGTTTAGAGGATTAGCAGTAGAGTTAATACAACATATATTTTCATGAAGGTGGGATAAAACTAATAAAAGTATGTATTATGACACCTAAGTTTTAGCAACATTGGTTCTGCTTTTCTTTTAAATGGTTTAAAACTCTCTGTACCAACCTTATTTTTAATAAGTTTGTAAATACATCCAGAGTCTGCTTATGGTTGTCATATGTTATGACTTTAATTAGTGTTTTATAATTAGCTTTAGCAGTTGCAGAATTTCGGGCATATTCCAAAGTTAGATTTACCATGACATATTTATTCTGCTCTTCTTTGCACAATGTGGAAACACTTACTGAAGGGCAGAAACTATAATCCATGTAAAAATACAAAACTTTCTTCTTGTATCTTCAGTAGAATAAAAGGGGCATAGTAGTTAAAATATTGAACTAAAATAGGGAAGATCAGGCTTAATTTTAAATCCTCAGTAACCTATCAGGTACAGGCAGTCCTTGCTTAATGACTTACTGTTTTACAACTATTTGAAGTTATGACGGCTACTCTGCCACTCCCAACCCCCTCCCTCACTGTAATCACATAGCCACATGTCAAACAGGGCTACTTTATGACCGTGCTTTATATACATGTGACTGCAATTTGGGATGTTTTTGGCCTGTTTTCTGGCATTTTTTGTTGGTTTCTGGCAAGAAACACCCATTCAAATCAGTGGGTTTGCTTAACAACTGAGGTGTTCACTTAATGACTGCCATGAAAAAGGCCAGAAAGTCATTTCCAGTCATATGGGTGCCTTGACTTACAACCATAATGACTTATGACTATAGTTCTGGGCTCAATTATAGTCATAATTCAAGGACTACATGGATTTGTAATTGTTTTTGAAATAACTGTATTTTAGAAGATTAATTTGAAAATAGATTAGTGAGGAGAAAAAAGTAGTGGTGATAGAGGATTTGAATCAGTAGAACTGATAGTGATGTAAGATTTTAATTATCCAAACATAGGTTGGAAGACAAACTCTATCTAGGATAATTTTTCCCAACTAATTTATTAGTTAACATATTTCTCCTCGGAGAGGATGAAGGAAGACACAACATGATCAGTCATTCTTCATGCAGTCTGATTAGGAATATTTAGTAGAGGGAGCAGGGGAAAATGAGTGGAAAATGAATATAAAAGCCTAATATTATTACTGAAGGGAAACTCCTATTTTAGCTCAGTCTTCTATGAAAAGTTGGATATTTATTCTACCAAGAAATTATTAAGGGGAAAGAATAAATCTGGAAATTGATGGTTACATACTATAATCAGGGAATATCTATTTACTTTGAATAAGTTTACATCTCCAGAGTCAGATGAATTGCATTTAAGATAATGAAGAAATTTGGAAATAGTCTAATTGAATCTTTATATATTATCTATGTAATACATGGTGAACTGTCAGATAATAGGAGGAGGACATTAATGTTCAAAAAGGGAATAAAGGAGGATCTAAGGAACTGCAAACTGGTCAGTCTGTTATTAATATTTGGGAAGATTACACTCTAAGACCCTAAAACAATTTATTTTCAAGCATTATTAAAACAATATGATTATCATCAAGTCAGCAAGAATTTGTTCAAAAACATTTTAACCAGATGAATTTTATTTTTTGATTTTTTTGATTAGGCAGTTTCCTTATTAGATAATAGAAGTGCATTAGATGCAATATATCTTTACTTAAAATATTTGATTAAGCAGTATATGGCATTTTGATCAGCAAATTAATTAACTGAGGTTTGTATCGAAGGGCATAAATCACTTGCTTGAAAGTTGTGCTCAAAAATGTTCATTGGTAGAGCAGAATATTAAGTGAAGTTTCTCAGTGGTTCCTGTACTCATCAACATTTTTTAATATAACTTGGTTGAAGAGATGGAGGGAATGCTTCTCAAATTTGCAGATGATACAAGATTATATGGGATAACTAATATATGATAGAAATACATTTCAAAACAATATTGATAATACAAGCAGTTAAATATGGAAATGTGACTCAAGTGTAATATAAATATAAAACAAACAAACACAGGTATATGCCACATTAACCAAACTATTATTTCCAAGTCACAGGAAGTAATTTTTCCACTTTATTCTGGGTTTGGCAGATTTAGGCATTACACTTTAAGAAGGATTCAGACAATGTGGAAAATATTCAAACAGTGGCAGTGGTCAGAGTACTAAATACTGTGAAAGAGGTTGAAGGAGCTAGAAAGAGAAGAAAAGGTTGAAGGCAGACAATGAACTAATGTTACTTAGAAGGTCAGCACTTGTTCTCGGTTATTCCAGAATGCAAGACACAGAATAATGGATTCACGTTACAGGAAGGCAAATTCTGATGGAATTATGGGAAAAAAACTTCCCACAGATAGTTGAACTAACATCCAAGTCTATTCTTCCATTTTCTGATTGCCTGGATTTGTGCAGCCCAACTTTAATTGGAGACGGAGGCTATTACAAAATAACTGTTTTATATGGTTTATCAGAGTGCATATTTTAAAATAAGAAAAAAGTAATTTATATAGGAAATAGTTTCCTATATACAGTTAGTACTTCCTACATTAAGTGATTTATTAAAATGCATATTTTATTGTTATTCTTGAAAAAAGTCCCAGTGAAATAACAATATTTTACAAGATCATATGACAAAAGCAGCAATTTAAATAATTTAACAACTCTAGCTCTTCAAGTGATAGGTAGCTTGTGCCTTTTAGGATCAACTATCAACAATAAAGAAACAAGGAGACAAGAAATACTTGTAGGCCAGTTTTTGGTAGACTAGCGATGAAGGCCTTGGAAAACGTATTCAGAAGCTGTGATGTATCTAAACCAGCAAAGATCATAATCGTGCAAGTAATAGTGTTCCCTTGATAATTTGTGGAAGTGAAAATTGGATTTTGAAGTAGGATAGAAAGAACTGGTTCTTCAGTTGCAGCCTTACCTAGAACAGGGGGCAGTGAAGAGAGTTACTTATGCCCTTGTTTGTCCTGTGTGAAGTTTTGTGATTTGCTTTATATGAGTCTGCCTTGAAGGCCACCCAGAAAGGGGGCTACAGCAAAACACCCCAAAAGGGATCTCCACCTCAAAAACAACTTGCTTCTTGAGATGATAGCTTCTATTCTCATGGACTTCCTGAAGCATTGCATTGAGCGCACCTATTGCTTTTGTACATGCTTAATTTATTTTTTTCTTCTGTTGAATTGTGTCTAATTCTAGGTAAAGTAATTTATCATTCATACAAAATATAAATAACATGGCATAATTATAATAAATTCCCAGAATTCTGTGTTAGGATAGTCAACAGGCAGAAGAACCCAGAGCTATAATCCAAATATAACTGAAGGTCATAGGCTGTCTAATATTTCTTCTCAATATCTTTGATATCTACAAGGCTTTTGCTAGACTAATTTCACTGCTCTTATTCTGAGTTTTTTGCTATTTTTAGCTCCCATCATCTTAAACTATCTTTTGCCATTCTTCCATCAAACACATTGCAGACTTTTGCTTAATATGCAAACAGTTTCTATATAATGAATATTATAAGGAGGATGATTTACATTGAATGAAATATGATTTATTCAATATTAACATTAGCTAGGTTGAACAGAATGCAGAATGCAGAATCCTTTTATTATGTGGTTTTCAGTTAGTTTGTCCTCTCCAATGGAGAATGACAATAAAGGGTAAATTTTCCCCAAGCAAATAATGAGAGAGAAAAAATATGCTTATTCCTCCCTGAAGCCCAGCACTTCTCAGATGTTTCTCTAATTCCACAGTGAATATATAAGTTCTGGCACTTATTAATCATTAGGCAATCTGCTGCTACTTCTGAAAAATCCTTCTGGAGCAGAACTTTTTCAAAATGAATGGGGGCTGAGCCAATGCAGCACTTTGAAGATCAGGATTTTAATAAGGCAGATTCTGTAATAGCACTGGAAAGATTGTTTCCCATTACCTTAATGGGGCTTTTGGCTGCAGTTGGTTCAGATATGTTTACATTTCCAAACAAGCCCTATTTCAAAAAGCTTATGTTGGCTCCGTTTGGGAGCGCTCCTTCCAAATAAATGGAGTCCATTTTCTATAATACTGCAGTGATTCATGTTGGATAAAAAAAATGTCAAAATAATATTCTTGCCTTAAATTGAATTCCCAGGAGTCCAGCTCTATAAATGAGGTTTTACTTAAATAATTCCCATTATCCCTACTGTTGTGCATAATCCAGAGATTATTAAACAACAGTAAGATTCACTAGGATGCACTTAAATATCTTTTCTGAGATAAGCATTTATTTTCCCTCTTTATCTAATTAAACTATAAGCATTAGGTACTTGGGGAGGTTTCCTCTCATCCCTTAATATTTTCAGAAAAATGGTATTTACTTTGTAGTGTTTGTTCATTCTTTATAATAGGATGAAAAGACTCTAATTGTTTTGGAGATTTCATTTTATTTTCCTCTCAAACATGGCATGATCTCCTTGGCTTGAGTTTAGAACAGACATTGTTCATAAATGCCCAAGCCACTTTGGGGAAAGGAAGAATCTAGAAGAGTTGCAGGGCAATTAATACAGGAATTCAGCTTCCATGCTTATTTCAGATAGAAGAAAAATAGCAAATTACTTACCATTTGGTGTTAGAGGTTTATATTCAGCAGCCCTTGTTACAGGAGATGCTTCTGAACATATGCAGAAAACTAAGTGGCTTCTAATTAAGTAAAAGAAACTGCCTTTAAAGAGAAAAGAAAATATTCACAATATATTGTTTTTTATGCAGATTATGGATCTAATCCAACAAACAGATATTCATTATATTTGAGGGAAACATTGAATTTATTAAGATAGAAAACCTCACTTTTAGCTAAACTATATATTTAGAGAGAGAAAAACAGGAACTTATATTTGTCTCCTAAAAGTAGACTCTGTCAACGAAGAATAGGCCAGAAGAGAAACAGGCACAGGAAACTACGTGAAAACCTTCACAATTACTTTTTGACATTTGCACCAGTGGTCAAAAACCAGTAGATGCAAGGAGAGGCTGCAATCTTCTTGAGGTGGCGGTCCACAGAAAAACCTCTCCCCATGGAACCGATCCCTGGTGCCCAAAAGTTTGGCGACCTCTGGACTAAGACACACTGAAATATTAAAGACATTAGTTATTTAAGGCTGAAAGCTTAATGTCAAATATTACAATTGTTTCATGTTTGATCATCTCTAAAGTAAGTGGTTTTTCTCATTCCCATTTCCTTTGCCTTCAGACCATGAGATAAATTTAAGCTTTCTAAGGACTATAAATCTTATGAGATAAGAGAGTTCCTAAGCATTGTGGACTACAGAATTCTTTATTGATTTTGCTGCATCAGACTGACAAGAACACATACCATGACTTTATTTATGATCGCTCTGTAAGCTGTTTTGCTTCTCTGTGACCTGATCCCAAAACAATTCTGTTTGTTCTCACCACTTCCCCCAACAGCCTGTACTTATAAAATCTTTGTCTTCAGAATTTATTTCTGTGAGACATGGATAAGACATTTTTGATATGGTAAAACTGATTGACATTAAATGTACCACAAATTTCCCTCTATCACACCCTCCTTCCTTCCTTCCTTCCTTCCTTCCTTCCTTCCTTCCTTCCTTCCTTCCTTCCTTCCTTCCTTCCTTCCTTCCTTCCTTCCTTCCTTCCTTTTCCTTTCCTCCTTCCCTAAGACTAGCACAACTATGTCTTTGGGAAGCCTTATTTCTGTCTAGCTGTTGCCACTTGAGGGCACTAATGTGTTTTCTTATGGATTCAGACAGTATCAAAAAGAAAATGTAGAAAGCTTTAATATAAAAGTTTGTATGCAGGAGATAAAAAGTGACATATAATCTGTGGCTACAAAGATGAATTTGATTTTATTAAAAAAATACTTTCCAAACATTGAGAAAATAACCAAAGAATTGATTATTTCATATTTTACCAGAGATTAATATAATTAATTATGTATAATTGATTGCAATTGACATATTAAAAAGTGTTTTTTCTTAAAAGAAAAGTTGACCGCAATAAAAAGATTAAACTATAGAAATTCAAAACAATTGAATAATTGAAATGAAATGTATTGAAAGACACCAAGACAAGCATTTCCATTCCATTAAAAACAAATAACAGTGAAAAATCTCACAAATGATAACTGTTTTCAGTTGCAGATTTTATTAAGATAATAAAATACCATAAAAAAAGATTATGTAGACACCGCCTGATATCAAGAAATAGCTCTTTATTGTAGGTCTAAATAGGCTCCTGTAATGTTAATTATAACATTTTAGTCTTGATTTTTCTATTGTATTTGAGTTCTATATCTGATAACAGCAAGACTCATCCTGGTTTCTAAATTATGCTTTATTAACTACACGGAAACATTCACAACTATATTCCCATATTTGTTTGTATTTTTGTCATTTATATTTATTACATTAAATACTGATCAACTCCCACTGACTCTGGATATTCATATCCCTATTTTCAGTTAATTTATTCTTTGCATTAGATAAATGTCATCAGTGTCACTTATGCATTTTTGCTAACTTTGGTGAGGGGGTATAAACTGTTGAAATTAAATAATTAAAATTTGGGTTCCAGATTTGTGAAATAGCCAAAGTGAGAGTTGCCACTCTTTATGCTTCCTTGGGACTCTGCAATACTTAGAATGCTCAATATGAGAACTTATAGTCAGAATTTTAAAGTAGATTCTGAATTATCTCTGCACAATCCACCAATAGGTTTAGAGCTATTTTTTCTTGATAATCAGCTCCAGTGTTCATTATAAAATTGTTTTCAATCTGAACCCTTAAAGGCTGTTTGAGATTCAGGTAGTCCTCGACTTATAACCATTTGTTAGCAACCATTCAAAGTTACAACAACACTGAAGAAAGTGACTTACTATTGGTCCTCACACTTACAACTGTTGTAATATCCCCACAGTCATAGGGCCCAACTCCCTGAACAACCAACTTGCTTAGCAATGAAAATTCTGGTCCCAATTATGGTTGTAAGTCAAGGACTATCTTAAGACATAGGAGTGTGCTGTTCAATTTACTTTTAAAAACATGTCCATATCATCTAGCATTTAGTATTTCATACTAAAATATTATGGTATGCATTTTAGCCAGTCTCCAGTATTTTATTTTATTTTATTTATTTTATTTTATTTATTTTATTTTTTTATTTCCTGCCTTTATTATTTTTATAAATTACTCAAGATAGCGAACATATCCAACCCACCGTCCCCTCCTATTTTCCCCCACAACAACAACTCTGTGAGGTGAATTGGACTGTGATATGAATTATTAATCTTACACTTGAAAATGTTAAAGTGTTTAAGAATTTATCTAAATGGCGCAATATTATAGTTACAAATCATTTGATTTGCCATATTTTATCATTTTAAGTGGAAAACTATGTGTATATTTCCAGAAGATTACTTGGCAAATTGGCAAAGCCTGATTCTGTGTGAACCTGGTTATTTAAATTATGAGGACATGAAAAATTTACTATGGCAAATTTGATTTACACTGTAAATACTTCCAGTTTACTTAGATATATTTTTTAAAAAATACAATGAAAGAAATGAATTCAGTAATTTAGAGTTTTAGTTCATTGGCAACAATTTCTTAAAATATATTACACCTGGATATATGTTATGGAAGAAATGTATTGAAGAAAAATAGGTTGAACAATAGGCTGCACACTTACGCCTATCTACTGTAGATTGGTTTTCAAAACTGAATAATTTAGAGAAAAGATTTTCTAATCTGACAGGATAATACTCTGTGTTTCTAAAAATATACCGTATTTTTCAGTGTTTTTTGCCTCCTATAATCTTTTGTTGAAAACTATGATGCAGGTTTAGACTTTTCTCATGAAATTTAAATCTTATTGAAATATGTTTGAGATTGATATCCCAAGATTTGCTGAGTGAAGATAATATATTCTCCACATAAAGCTTCCATATCAGAAATAGTTTCTTATTCTGTTTTGAAGAATTGGCAGAGCAAAGGAAAAGGTACAGAATTTTATGTTTTAAATCTTAGCCTACATTATAAGAATATATAAATGTATAGAGCATTTTAAATAGATTATGCAAATTGAACTCATAAAAAATTCATAAAGACGTATATTACCAAAGCCTATTTTAAGAGGGCTGATCAAAGAGCTAATTTCTTAATCAAGCATCAGCCTCCAAATACTTAAATGGAATTTCTTATTAGCCTATGCATCTCAGATTATTTGCTGTAATTGTGAATTTCATTTGAGTGTACACAGAGTTCTTTTTGTCCAAATTAAAGAGAATCACAGCAGGAATTACTATTTTGATATTGTTCATATTCTATCCATCATTCTACAAGCAGAAAAAAGCTGTTGTTTTTTTTACTTTTTAAAATGCTTCTTGTAGTTTTTTGTCTCTAGACTTAAAGATCAATCTCTTGTTGCTTCTTTAATCTCAACTGGTTAAAATATAGATTGGATCTATGGAAGTTTATTCTCTCAACTGAGCTTGATGTTTATCTTGTCTACACACACACACTACAAACTGGGCTATTTGAAGGATGGGAATTCCTTGGTTGTCTTTATTCCACATTATCTTTGCAATCCTAAGAAGAATGAGAAGGTTACCTAAATGAAGGATCCTCAAATGCTCCCCTGACCTCCCCTCCCAAACTGCACTGTTTACTTGCTCTCCAGAATCTGACTTTCTTGCATTCTTCCTTGTTCATCAAGGTCAGCAGGAAGCAACTGTCAGATCACACTCAGTGGGCAACCAGTGTCTTTCAGCAGCGTAGTGTGTGATCTGTGGCAATCAGGAAACACCCAGTCAGCAATTTCTTCCCTTTCTTTCTTTTGTCCAGATTCTACATTTATTTTACCACGAGAATTTCTATAAGGATTTTTATAATGATTATATTGGATTATATTATTTAAGTGCTTAACTGTACTTTTATTAAAAAAAATACATTTCCTTTACAGAAGATCTTGATGATTTAAGAATGGAAGGAGTAACCAGTGTGGTGTCTACTGGAAGCAAATTTAACCAAACTCGAAGTTCACATACAACTGAACCACAAGCCAAAGTCACCCTGAACATCTGTGCAAGATGTGCCAGGTAAATATTAGACAGGCATTTTATGGAATTTACAGCACTACCTGATGGGTCTGGAAAAGAGAAAGATTCACTTTTATCTTAGCTATTATTCTTCTTTATTAAACTTATATGCTGCTCACCTCATATAGGTACAGAAACTATCCATTTATTTGAGGCTTCATTGGATCTGAGGATACAGAAGGTTTAGAAGGAAGAGCTTTAATCTGAATGAGATGAAGTCATTTGGAATGATGTGTTTACTTTTCATACTATTGCTACCATTTCCTACTATTGCTGTTGAATGTATAGGTAGTCCTCACTTAGCAATCGTTTGCAGTCATGATGGTGATGAAAAAGTTTTGCAACCAATACCCGCATTTACAACCTTTACATCATCTCTCTCTCTCTCTCAGCCAGGTGTTTGCCATTGCAGTCACATTGTATGCTTTTTCCTGTGTAAATCATGAGCAAAGCCACTTAGCAACCACTTTGCTTACTGTCTGAATTGCTAGTTGCTAAATGAGAACTACCTGTATTTAAGATAGAGATAGAATTGGTGGCCTTGTTTTTACAACATTCACAGTAAAAGCATAGCAAATTGTTACAAGACAACCTTACATCACAGCTTGGAATTATTTTCATTTTTCGGCCTTTAACTTGGATTAACTTGCATTCCATGGCTCTTTGAGGATGATCTAAAGTATATGCAGGCTCAGAAATACACCTGTGTAAATGAAGATTTGGTTGCATGGATATCTTCTGGGAGTTCATGAAGTTGCCTTGTAAATACTGCATAATCCTAAATCTTTGGAAAGATCAAATCAGAATGAAACTTTCCTGGCTTTGGCAGCTGGAACTCATTTTTCCCATATGTGGTGTGACAGCCAAAATTTGGAGCACCGAAATCAACTGAAAAGGTAACATTACACATCCTTTGATTTCTTTTTCCCAAACTTCATTTTCAAGCAGGGCTTTTCATCAGCAGTATTAACCAACTCTGTTGGTAAGTGGTAGAAATGATAAAAACATTACAGGGCAATGGTAAGTAGTCTTTACCAACTTCTTGTTATTTCCTGTCAATGTGATACAAATATTACAAAGTAATTGTTAAAGAGATTAGTGTACACTTTTTTGACAACTTGGTGCACTCCTATATCATTTGCATTTCACAAACAAAGCTAAATCATCAATTCTAATTAGTAACAACAGATTGTTCTAGTTATGTAAGTCATATTTAATAATAATAACAACAACAATAACAACAACAATAATAACAATAATAATGTTGGAAAGGACCTTGGAGGTCTTCTAATCCAACCCCCTGCTCAAGCAAGAAACCCTATACCATTTCAGACAAATGCTTGTCCAGTCTCTTCTTAAAAACTTCGAGTGTTGGAGCATTCACAACTTCTGGAGGCAGGTTGTTCCACTGATGAATTGTTCTAACAGGAAATTTCTAGGTTGCTTCTCTTTTTGATTAGTTTGCATCTGTTGCTTCTTGTCTTGCCTTCAGGTACTTTGGAGAATAGCTTGACTCCCTCTTCTTTGTGGCAACCCCTGAAATATTGGAACACTACTATCATGTCACCCCTCAACCTTCTCTTCATTAAACTAGACATACCCAATTCCAGCAACCGTTCCTTACATGTTTTAGCCTCCAGTCCCCTAATCATCTTTGTTGCTCTTCTCTGTACTCGTTTCTGGAATCTCAACATCTTTTTTACATCGTGGTAACCAAAACTGGATGCAATATTCCAAGCATGTCCTTACCAAGGTATTATAAAGTGGTATTAACACTTTCTATGATCTTAATTCTATCCTTCTGTTAATGCAGCCTAGCAGTGTGTTGGCTTTTTTGGCAGCTGTAGCACACTGCTGGTTCATATTTAAGTGATTGTCCAATATTTTAATTAAAAGACATTTTTGAAAAAAATATAAACAGCAGTACCAATGTACTGTAAGTCATGTAAGATGTATAACCTCAGATTTATAATTAGTGTTATATTTGTATATTTACTTCTTTGGTAAAATTATTTCTATTCTATTAAATATTAGGCAAGTAGCAAAGTTTAAAATACATTTAGATATAAATTACTTGAAATGATGTATCTACAAGTTTTCTATGTAAATAATCTTTTTTTCATGTCCCTCTGTTGCCTAATTTCTAAAACAGTTTGGAGGTAGAAAAAATGTATGCTGTTTCCGGAAATGGTTGTCAAAGCAGACTCACACAAGCGCAAGTTTTTACTGGTCCTGATAACTCTGGGCTTTAAGGGAGCAAAGGTTCAATACAGTTTTCTCAGTTCTCAAATGATCCAACCCCCACAGCTGGGTCTCTGAGCAATGCTGGGTTTCAGAGAAATGATTTCTATTGCCAGAAGATGTTTCTGTTTCATATTTTCAGTAGATTAAATGTATAAAAAAGAATGGTAGATAGACAGTTTACAAGCATTGCATGTTGATTAGCTCTAGAAATATTTGGTCTACAGAGAAGTACAGAGTATTATTACTAAAACATATTATAGAAATATGATAGACCCAATCCCATAAATTTTGTGTATGTTTATTCTTTCCTTTGCAATGTTTGTAATAAACCTTTAATTGCCACTTCACTTGAGGTCATTTATATGTTGCCTTCATAATATATCATTAAATATCACATCAGTCGTTATTGGGAATAGGGAAAAATCTCATAAAAAGTGGAGGCATTTTTGTGTGAGTGAATTATGAAGCAAAAAGTAGAAATCACTTCTCTTATATGTTCAGAAGGGCATTTATCTGTATAAGCACAGGACTAGCTTTCCTGATCTCAGTTTGGTATCTTTGAATTTAGTGAATATTTTTCTCAGAAACATGGTTAGGGCAAGATAAAGTAATTGTGTAGTATAAACTATTTGTTTACATGCGTTTAAGTCTTTTTAACTTCAGTACTCTTGCTTAAATTATGGCTAAATAGTAAATGTATATAGTGAACTAGAAACAGTAATTTTGAATCCCATGCTGCTCAGCCATTTTCATGGTGAACACCCTGTGAATTTCTCTAGTGAAAGAAATGTCTAAGTCTAATTATGTCCAAACTCTGAGCTTTATCATGGAGAAATAGGAGAGAAGATTTATTTGCAGCTTAACCAAAATCTCATGGGACCTGGAATTTCCCTAGCTGACCACATTTTCCCACTGAATCAATCCAAAAATAACACATTAAAATGTTAATGTGATAATCAAAGCATTCCCAGTTTTAAAACGTTCTAGAGATTGTCATAAAGAATTGCTCTCAGCGTAAGGGAAAAGAAAAATAACTGTCCATCACTTTTATAATGTATGTTATATATCTATGTCCTTGCAGGTTTTGTTTCAAACTATTAGAAGACAAATTTACAAGAATAATTTGTTTTGACAAATTATTTTTCAGAGGTAAATCTAAAAATCCAGTTTGACTTTTTTTTCTGGAAAAAAAAATCAGTGAGATTTTAAATAGTAACCTTTCAATAGATCAGATCAGTCAGATCAGTTTCTAACCCAGCATCTTCACCACTACACCAAACTGGCTCTCTTACCACATTTGACCTTGATACAAACATTACATCACCCAGAATGCTAACAGTAAAATACAGGAATCCCAAATCCAAAAAACAACCCAGCCAAGCAAACCCAAAATCAAGCATGAAGCCCCAAACACCCACGCGCTGGAAGAGCTCTGACTTCAATTGCTATTGGAAGATGATTAAAGTAAGGGCTTGTCTAACTTCCAATGCAAAGTCAGATGAAAGGGCCAGCACAGCTACAAAAAAAGCAATGCCTCCATCCCTTGACTCTGTATGCCTTCCAAGAGTTGTGAACCAAGTTCAAACCAAGGATTTTATCAAGTTACCACCATCACATGAAATTGCTTTGGCTGACCCTGCAAGAAGAGCCACTTGTCCTTCTTTCTGGTGCAAAGCCAGCTCGTCCTTCTGTGGCGCACCTTGGGAAGCGCGCAACCATGTCCCACAACAGAATTGGTAAATTGGCAGCCAAACTACTACTCTGCAGTAGCATTGTGGTCTCCTGGCTAATGTAACAATGCCATACCCTAATAATAATAACTATTGTGTATTTAAATAAGTTATTATGCAAACCCTATAACTTTGATACATATTTTCTTATGGTAAAAAATATTCTGAAAAGAGTAATAATTATTTAATACTTCTACAAAACCTGACCATATATAATTTAACAGCAATATTTTATATATTGTTTTTTTCTATCATATAAAAAATAGCTTCCTGTTATTGGCAGGAATTTCAGCTTTGGGGGGGGGGGGAAAGAATCCCAGAGAAATCTTGATTATCTTGTGAAGGGCATAAGTAAATTCATTTATAGTATAAAAGAGCAAGTGTTCCAAAAAATGAGAGAAAGAGAAAGGAAGGGAGGAAAGGCTATGTCCATCCTGTAAATATGAAATTACTTTACTGCATGGAAAAAAAAGTTAGAAACCAAGTCAACAGGGCCACCTTCAACAATATTTTTAAACACTGCCTTCAAATCAATACTTCTTTTATTTCCAGTATTCATTATATCTTATTGGAATCAGGTTCTAGTACTAATCATTATTAATTTTGTTTGAGAATCTTAAGTTGTAAAGAAATCAGGATATGGTGGGTTCCAGGCTCCTTAGGCATGAAAGCCAGCTGGGTGACTTTGGATCAGTCATTTTGTCTCAACCCAACCTACCTCATTGGGTTGTTGCTGTGGGAAAGATAGGAGGCTGGAATATCAGGTACCTTCACCTCCTTGATTTGACCCCCCATTTTTTTTAAAAAAAAAGTGGGATAAAAATGGAAATGAGGGGATGGGGGAGGGAGAAATCAGTATCAAAGATAAGTTACAGACAGGGTCACTTTGCCCTCCAGAAGAATAATATCTTTATCATATTATGGAATGATATCAAGGAAAGAGCCAATTTAATTTTTAAGAAGAAAGCCTTAACCAAAAAATAATGCTTATCAACTTTAATTTTTCTCACATCCTGGAAGTGGGGAGCCCAGCTTTTTCTGGATAAGCATTTGGATTAGAGAAGCTGGTTTTGTGAGTATCTAGACACCAGACCTCTTTGAATTGCAACCAGAGATGTATTGGTGATTACTGGTGGCCCATAGCAGGTGTTACATGCTGCTGACAGGTATCAACCAGCAGGTGGGTCACACATTTTGAACCAGTCTTACTGTCTGAGTGATGTTCAAAATTAGCCTTATTAGCATATTGCAGTAGTCTATAGAAAATACACACATATATATAAAGCTTGTAGTATAGAGGTAGTCCTCGCCTTACAATAGTCATTTAGTGACCTGTCTAAGTTACAACAATACTGAAAAAAGTGACTTATGACCATTTTTCACACGACCATTGTGGCATCCTTATGGTCAAGTGATCAAAATGCTTATGCTTGGCAACTGACTCATATTTATAACAACTGCAGTCTCCTGGGATCATGGGATCACCTTTTGCGGCCTTCTGACAAAGTCATGGGGAAGCCAGATTCACTTAACAACCATGTTTGGTCACCACGATGTAAAAAAGATGTTGAGACTCTAGAAAGAGTACAGAGAAGAGCAACAAAGATGATTAGGGAACTAGAGGCTAAAACATACAAAGAACAGTTGCTGGAATTGGGTATGTCTAGTTTAATGAAGAGAAGGATGAGGGGGGACATGATAGCAGTGTTACAATATCTCAGGGGCTGCCACAAAGAAGAGGGAGTCAAGCTATTCTCCAAAGTACCTGAAGGCAAGACAAGAAGCAAGGATGGAAACTAATCAAGGAGAGAAGCAACCTAGAACTAAGGAGAAACTTCCTGACAGTTAGAACAATTAACAAGTGGAACAACCTGCCTCCAGAAGTGGTGAATGCTCCAACACTGGAAGTTTTTAAGAAGAGACTGGACAGCCATTTGTCTGAAATGGTATAGGATTTCCTGCCTGAGCAGGGGGTTGGACTAGATGACCTCCAAGGTCCCTTCCAATTACTACTACTACTACTACTACTACTATTATTATTATTATTATTATTATTATTATTATTATTATTATTATTATTATTATTATGTTGCTAACTTAACAATTGCAGTGATTCACTTAACAACTACAGCAAGAAAGTTAGTAAAATGGGACAAAACTCACTTAATAAACGTCTAGCTTACCAATTGGGCTTAATTGTGGTTGTACGTAAAGGACTATCTGTATAATATTGTTTATATTAGTGAGGGATTACAACATTTAACATTTTTTTAAAGCATTGTATACTAGTGCTAATCTAATACTAATGTTAGCCATTTTGTAAAAGGATAAAAAACCACAGAAAAAAGGTCTATGTATTTTAAATGATGTCTTAAAGTGCAATAGATGGAATGGAATCTGTCTCATGCAATCTCTAATAGGGCCATACCGATCTTGCTTGGAAGACCATGGTAAATAGTCTAGAGTTATATGTTTACTGCAGAAGCAGGTTAAATCTATATATCACAATCAATTTAAAAGTAAATTGTAGAAAGTTTTTTGCTTGTTTTTAACCAACAATGAACAGTTTTTGTGTTTGTAAAATATATTTTGTAAAAAATTAAAGTTAAATAATTCCTAGCACATATCTAAATCCTTGAATCCCTGAAAATTACTGGGAAGCCCCTACAGCTCACAGACTAGCATTGTTATATGTGTAAAATGAGAAATGCCAAAATGTCTTGTGTTTCTGCATTCTGGATCAGCTGCAACTTATGAATGCTTTTCAAAGGACAGACCCATGTAGACTCTGTTATAGTAATTCACAGGGAGGTGATTAAAGTATAAATCACCTCGTTCAAGCTTCCTAGTCCAGGAATAAGTAGAATTGATTGCCAAGATGAACCTGTGCAAAGGCCCTCTACCTGTGGCTGTCACTGCTCTTCAAGCAAGAGCTATGTGTGAGTCCAGGAGGATACCTAGATTGGGTACTCTGATTGGAGAAATAAACCTGCTTTGCAGAGTTAAAGTTGAAAAATCTCCAGAGTTGAGAAGCCTTAAAATCTACAGACATTAATTTTGTCAAGGTTGAGCTGAAGTCTGTCCTTTCCCATCCACACTTCACTGTTTTCAGGCATTGAAAAAAACCCTTGGCAGCATTGCTTGGTTGACCTAAGGTGGGTATACTGATAATACCCCATCCACCAAAAATTTTAAAGTTGTTCTTACCCGGTATAAAAAATTGTCTTAAATTTGTTTTTCTGTGCCTTCAGTTTAGTATTTTGAAATTTTAGAATTCTGTGTTTTGTGTCTTGTTTAACAACAAAAACTAATGGATTGTATTTGTTTTGTTTTGTTTTGATTTTGGATTTGATTTTTTAAAAATATAGATTGTACTATGGATTTGATTTTTTAAGTACAGATTGTACTGTTAGATACCATAATATTCATTCTGTAAATAAATCTCATGGTATATATTCATAATTTTAATTTTTCTTATTTTTCTACAGATAATTGGTACTTTTAGTTACCAGAGAAATTATACCTAAAATTTCATATCAGTGGTGCCAGGCTCAAAATATATGGTATCCCATATGGATTAACACTTCCTGTTGATGTGAAGTTTTGTATTTTTAGGATTACTGATTCAATGTTTTATGAATAGAAAAATATTTATACTTTATGTATTAGGACATTAAATTTAAAAATGAGCCATTTTTGTTCTGGTCCCCTTATGCTTTGGCACTATTGACCTTAGCCTAAAGCTGACCCCGCACATTAGAGACTGGCATATCTGAAAATTTTAAATGCCTATAACAACCTATGTAAGAGGGAATATAACTGAACCTGCAACTGTCCTTTTTCAAGATTAAGGGACCCAAAAGTTGCAATTCTAAAATGTTTGATGTATGACCGAAATCAGATTTGAAACTAGAGAAAATTAACTAAAATCAAATTTAAATGAAATTAGACCTAACGATGAACCAAAATGGCAAAAAGCTGCATTTTTAAAAAGTAAAGTATTCACTTTTGTTTCTGAATATTTTGATTTGCTGTACTTACTAGTAATGCAGGATATACACTAGCGTAGGTGATTTCTAAGATACACCTAGCTTTCAGTTTTATGAAATGTTTTAAAATAGTTCAAAGAAGTTTAGATTTATGTTAAGTCCAGTATAAGATATTTTTAATCTTAAGAAGCTTAATTATTATGTTTTTGGTTATGAAAATTAAGGTAGTCAACTTTTGCTTAGAGTTACACAGTCATGTGTCCAATGATAAACATTAATAGAAATGTTTAACTTTGACTTTTGTTCTTTTGAGGAGAAGGGCAGTAGGCAGTGGGGAGAGGCTTAAAGCTGTAAAACAGATGTTATGCTTTATATAGTCCCAAACAGTAAACAATCAGACAGTCTGAAGGGGATGGGGGCTTCAGGCAGGCATTAGATCTTCTCCCTCAGTCTCTGCTATGAAGTGTTGATGTGAGAAAGCCTAAGTTCAAGTAGAAATAATGGAGACATAATAGTGGTTTGGGTGCTAGAGTGAGGGAAAACTTTAAAAAAGCATCATTGCTTGGAGCATTAAAGTAGCCATATCCTCTGGGAAGTATGCCTACCTACTTTAATGAAACGTTTAATGATTATGAACATAATTTCATATGTATTTGTTTGAACTGGCCAATGAGGAATACTAAAAATAGCAGCTAGCTCTTATCCCTTTTATCCTTCTTCTTCCCTTCCTGAGTTTAATTTTTATACAAGAATATTTTTCCCTAAAAGGTCACTTCACAGGCAGATTTATCCCTAAGAGAAATTAAAAAGTACACAAGAGAATAATAACAAGGTGTAGGGCACTTTGATTTCATGAGGTACTGTATGCTCCACAATTACATGCACAATTTTCTCTAGAACCTGAACTAAGCCAATGAAGTGGCTCAATATACAAAAGACCTGTAGAATCAGGGGAATAAATAAAGGCATCATTAAACTCAGATTTGCATGATATTTGCATATAGAAAGTCTCTCTAATAGCAGTGCCATGTTTCTATTTTTAATCATCTAGATTGCAAGGAGATACTTTGATAGAAAATGCAGAGGATCCGTCTGTTGTCTCTCATACATTTGAGCAAGAAGGATCAGAATCTGTTGGTAATTTTTTGGATTGCTTCATTTATTTAGTTGTTACCTTTGTACCCCTCCTTTACCTAAGGAGTTCAAGAAAAATGTTATGAATCAATGCTTGGAAATAATTAAATTCTAGGCGCTGAGAATAAACAAAAAATGCAAACCATGTATAGTGGATAAAACTGGTGAGAATGACAATATGGGTTTTAATTTCAAATAAATGGATTTTATAAAAAAAGGTTATATAAAATGACTTTCCTAGTTCTTTTTATACAGTGAAGTCATCTTACATTTTCAGCTTGAAAGCTGAAGTTGAGTTGGATTTGTCTTAGTTGGAATCTTGTTTTTCTCTGGTTAAAGCAAAAACATCATCCCACATAATAGCAATAACAATAGCATTTAGACTTATTTACTGCCCCATAGTGCCTTACAGCCCTCTCTAAGTGGTTTACAGAGTCAGCATATTGCCCCCAACAATCTGAAGGATGGAAGGTGAGTCAACCTTGAGCCCCCGCAGGATTGAACTCCAGACTGTGGGTAGAATTTGCCTGAAATACGGCATTCTAACCACTGTGCCACCAGGGGTCTATTTTTTTTTCCCAAAGTCCTACCTCTGTGAATTAACAACTGACATTATCCATAGTAACTTTTTAAAAAGCTAACAGATTATTGGGTTGATGTTACTTGTTCTCCTAGTTTGATATTCTTCTTTCCCTGTTTTGAACAGTATCAGAGCCTGGGACAGAAATATTAATGGAGAGTATTGATGAATTGGAGAATGTAACCCGCGCAATTGAGCAGGTAAGAAGAACACTGTCTTGAATATTACATAATACATTCCGGTTTATTTCCAGTTCATCTACATGTAATAATAAATAGAAAAATTGGAATGCATCAATTAATGTTTAATAATATTTAAATAGTTAATATTTTAGTTTAATGCTCATAGTGCAGGCCCATTATGGATTAAATTCAAACTTTTAATTGATCAGTATACATAAAAAAAAAAATATTTTACCTGTGCAGCTATCTGGATTCAAAAGGGAAAAAGTGATCCAGTGCTCACAAGGATATGCACATTATATCTGCTAGCACTTTCTTAAATGAAATATTTTTTCTGGGATTATGTGCAAATACTTTAAGGAACTGCCACCAGTTTGCTTATGTGAACTCTGAATTATTTTTCCTTTGAATCCAAATATTTGCATGTATGTATGTATACGCACACACACATATACATACATACATACATACATACATACATATACATATATACACATATATATACTGTATGTATACACACAGAGACATAGATATAGGCATGCACACACAAACACAAGACAAACAACTGCATTAACTGGAAAGTGTTACCTGACAGACTACTTGACATAATCAGTTAATTTGAATACTGCTGACTTGGGTAGCTGATCAACTTTTTTTAAAAAAATATATACTTAGGTTGAAATATAAACATTGTATTATAAGTATGTTTATAAAGATATTAGCTCATGCCATTTAAATCTTTAACGAAGATTAAGCTGAGTATGAATGTGAGAGTATATAAAAAGATGTAGTCTGCAAACAAGGAATTGTACTGTTTGGATAATGGCAACTAAGAAACTAATATAATATCTAAGAATAGATATATTATACCATACCATACCATACCATACCATACCATACCATACCATACCATACCATACCATACCATACCATACCATACCATACCATACCATACCATACCATACCATACCATACCATACCATACCATACCATACTATAATGTTAATATAACACCTAAAAATTTTAGCTTTTATTCTTCAAAAATTAAAGTGACATTCATTTCTCAAATGCATTTATATAGCAGCATTAACTATGCTTTTTAACAATGGAGATAAGCTTAAGCAGTTATGACTTGTTTGTGAGCTGAACCAGTGAAATCACATTTTAATTGTAGATATTGTTTTGCAATGTGCTGCAAAATTTCAATATAATGTTTATGGTTTGAACAGGATAGGAACAGAATGAGAAATCTGACACTTGAAAAGTGTTGTGTCCTGAGCCTTGCTGAGTCAATCAGCAAGGCACAGGCAACCTGCAGGATAACTGCAGAGGCCCGGGCAGACCACGTGTTTGCCGGGGACCAGTTGTACAGACCCGGGCAGCCCATAAGTTGCCCGGGACCCAGACAGGCTGTCTCCAGCCTCGTGCGCATGCGCGAGGCGGGAGAATGGCCTGCATTCATTGGTTGAGCCTCCCTTTGCAGGGGAAGTATAAAAGGCCATGTTGCCATTTTCTCCTTTGCTTCTGTTCAGTGCAAGTACCAAATAAAGAACATCTTTTTTGCACAACTGCCTTGTCTCCATGCCTGTGTCGAGAACAGAACATTGGCGACGAAGGTGGGATTCGTCGTGGGGAATCCCGAAGAACTGAAGTAGGCCTACTCATCCAGGCCAGGAAGAAGCGCGGCGTCCAGGAGGAGCAGCCGCCTGCCAGCATACATACGCTGGAGGCGGGCTTGGCTTCGTCGGACCCCTTCTTGATTCCTGACGGCGAGAGGCGTGGACGAGGCCATCTAGTTGAAGATGTCCAAGCTGGGCCGTCTGGGCGAATTTGACGTCGCGCATCCTGAACGCTGGAGCTCGTATGCAGCTCGCGTTGAAAATTACTTTTGAGTAAACAAAATCCAGGAAGACGGCCTGAAAGTGGCTACCTTGCTTTGTGTGTGCGGGCAAGAGACATTTGAAATAGCGGAGAATCTTGTCGCACCAGCAGCCTTAGAATCAATCGCATATGCCGATTTAAAAAAGATGCTGCGAGAGCATTTTGAGCCCAAGCTCTCGATCATTGCGTGGAGGCATCAATTCGAACAGAGGGACCAACGGCCAGGAGAATCGGCTGCAGATTTCGTCGCGGCCCTGAGACAGGCCGCACGTCCTTGTGCATTTCAAGACTTGGAGGAAAGGCTCCGAGATAGACTGGTGTGCGGGCTGCGAAGCCGCGAAGTACAGCAGAAACTGTTTGCGAGAACGGACGTCACGTTCCAAGACGCTCTCAGAGAGATCGCAGCAGAAGAAGCAGCCGGTGGCGCCGTGAAGGCCTTGCGGTCGTCGAAGAGTCATCCAGTGACCGTCCCGATCCACCAGGTGGCCGCCCGTAAAGCTTCGGGGGAAGAGTCCGAGGAGGACGAGGTGGACAAGATCCAGCCAGCGACGGAGAGACAGCGACCAGAGCGGAGGGGGCCACCGCCTGCATCTCCTCGATGTTTCGGCTGTGGAGGACGCCACAGAAGGGTCGACTGCCGGTATCGATCTGCCGTCTGTCGAGCATGCGGAAGGCAAGGCCACATTGCATTGGCCTGCATGGGCCGCCCAAAGAACAGGTCCCCAGAATTGCCTCTGAAAGGTACCAAGGTCCCCAGCCAAAACAGGGTGGGTTTTTGCGCATCTAGGAGGGGGGTGTTCAAGACAGGAACGCATAGGCCCCTCAAGAAGAAGCTCCGTCTTGATGTGAAGTTGCAGGGAGTTCCCCTGGCTATGGAGCTAGATACAGGCTCCGCGTTGTCTATTATTTCAATGGACACATTCAATAAGATTTGCTTCCGGAGTGGCTCTCGAGTAAAGCTCAGGCCTTCCAACCTTGTCCTTACTGATTTTCAAAACATGAGAGTAAGAGTAAAAGGGGAAGCAACGGTCAGAGTACAGCGAAAGGGTTTCACGGGTGCATTGGATGTGGTCGTTGTCGAGGGGGACAGAACGAGTCTTATCGGACTCGACTGGTTCGAGGCACTTGGAATCCAGGTGACCGGTCTGAACCAGCTGCAAACGGCTAGTCTTGCGGGCGTCTGCAAGGAGTTTGTAGACGTGTTCAGCTCGGAACTTGGATCGTACAAGGGGCCTCCCATTACATTAAAATTGGATCCAGGCATTACACCCATAAGGGTCAAGCCTAGGAGGGTGCCTTTTGCATTAAAAAGTAAGATTGATGCCGAGTTGGACAAACTGCTCCAACAGGGCATCCTGGAACCTGTGGATTCTAGTCCATGGGAAACCCCCATAGTAACGCCCTTAAAATCCAATGGGGAAGTCCATATCTGCGCGGACTACAAGTGCACGCTGAATAAGGCCTTACAACAGCATGCTTATCCTGTGCCCGTGGTGAGCCACATTCTGGCCTCACTGAAGGGAGGGAAGTACTTCGCTAAGCTTGATTTGGCTCAAGCATATCAACAATTGCCGGTTGACGAGGCGACTGCTGAAGCCCAGACCATAGTCACGCACAGAGGTGCGTTCAAAGTAAAGAGGCTGCAGTTTGCGGTAAATGTAGCCCCTGGCATATTCCAGGGGGTGATGGAGCGAACGCTCCGAGGGATTCCCGGGGTCTGCCCCTATTTTGATGACATCCTCATTGCAGGAGAATCATCAGGAAACTTAGCCGAAAGGCTGAGGGCTGTCTTGTTGAGGTTCCGCCAAGCTGGGCTGAAGCTTCAGCAGGACAAGTGCCAGATCGGTGTGCCATCCACCGAGTTTTTGGGGTTCCGCATCGATGCAGATGGCATCCACCCCGCGGAATCCAAATTCAAGGCCATCCAATTGGCCCCTAGTCCCCAGTCAAAAACTGAGCTTCAGGCTTTTTTGGGCCTCTTGAACTTTTACCATTCCTTTCTGCCAAACAAAGCTGCTGTGGCCGAGCCGCTTCACAGGCTCTTAGGCAAACAGGCTCCGTGGACATGGACAAGGGTCCATGAGGAAGCCTTCTCAAAGGTCAAAGCCTTATTATCTTCAAATGCTGTACTGGCTCATTTCAATGAGCAATTGCCAGTGTGCATCGCATGTGATGCTTCCCCTTATGGAGTAGGAGCAGTACTAAGCCATCTCAAGGAAGATGGAACACAGGTCCCTGTGGCCTATTATTCCAGGACCCTCTCATCTGCAGAGCGAAATTATGCCCAGATTGACAGGGAGGCCTTGGCAATAATCTCAGGCATAAAGAAATTCCATGATTTCTTGTATGGACGCAAATTCACAGTCTATACAGACCACAAGCCTTTGCTAGGGTTGTTCACAACCAACAAACAAACTCCCCAGATAATATCTCCTAGGATGCTGAGGTGGTCCATATTCTTAGCAGCATATGATTACACACTGGTTCAGAAACCAGGTACTGAGATGGGCCACGCAGATGGCCTAAGCAGGTTACCTCTTAAGCAGATAGAGGCAGACCCTGCTCCAGCTGTACACATTCTGTCCATTCAGGACTTACCAGAATCTCCCCTCAATGCTAGGGATGTGACTGCAGAAACTGCCACTGATCACACGCTTGCACGCGTGCTGACATGTGTGTTGTCAGGATGGCCTGACACGTGTCCTGGTGCTGAATTCCAGAGTTTCTGGCATAGGAAGCACGAATTGTCCACATTTAAAGGGTGTATCCTGTGGGGCAACAGAGTACTCATTCCGGCCTCATTGAGGACTAGAGTCTTGCTCTCTCTTCATGAGGGACATCCGGGAATAGTGAGGATGAAGGCGCTTGCGTGCAGCCATCTATGGTGGCCTGGTCTCGATAAGGACATCGAGGCCCAGGTTCAGGGATGGCAAGTGTGCCAGCAATCACGGCCAGAAATGCCCCAGGCCCCTGTACATAGGTGGGAGGAGACACTCACTCCTTGGTCACGCGTTCATATTGATTATGCTGGGCCCTTTCAGGGGCAATTCTTCCTCCTCCTCGTGGATAGCCATTCCAAATGGCTAGAGGTCATTCCTGTGTCCTCTACTACTACTGCGAGGACCATCCAGGTGCTCAGAGGAATATTCGCTTCCCATGGACTTCCTGATGTTTTAGTGTCAGACAATGGTCCACAATTTACCTCTTCTGAGTTTCAGGCATTTCTACAAGCCAACATGATCCGGCACGCCACATCTGCTCCTTTCCATCCTGCCACCAACGGTCAGGCTGAACGCATGGTGCGCACCACTAAAGACGCATTAAAGAGAATCACTCAAGGACCCTGGCATCACAGGTTAGCTGATTTTCTTCTCACACACCGTACCACACCATGCACAGCCACTGGAAAGAGCCCAGCTGAACTCCACTGGGGTCGCAGACTCATCACAAAGCTGGACAGGCTTCACCCAGACCGGGTGGCTTCACAGGTGTCGCAGCCGTGGGCACCTAGGAGACTTCAACTGGGTGACCCGGTCTGGACCAGGAACTATGGACAAGGGCATCTCTGGGTACCTGCTGTCATCTCTAAGGTTTCAGGGCCGCTGTCCTACGAAGTGGTCTTGGATGATGGGCGTGTCCTCCGGCGCCACATTGACCAGCTGCGTTGGCGGCTGCCAGGCCGGCATCACTCCCCTGACTCCGCTCTCGTGGGGACGGGGACCCCAATTACGATTGTGCATCACAGTCTCTCCAAGCAGAGGGGTCTCCAAATGTCCCAGATGAGGGTCTGGCAATGCAGGCAGATCCTGACTCTGGCATAGAATCAGGGAGTTCTGCCATGGAGGTGGCTCCTGACTCTGGCAGAGGTCCCTGGTTGAGGGCAAATGGCCGTAAATTGGCTACTCAGGGCACCCCTACTGCTGGCCTTGGGCTCGACGGACATTGCTCCCAAGGGGAGTTCCAAGGGTTTTCGGGGAACTCCACCCCACCAAGGAACTCGGGGAACTCGACCCCCCCAAGGAAATCTGGTTCGGGTTTAGCGGACCCAGCCAGTCAGCAGTTAGGGGGAATCCCTGAGTCTTCCGGGCAACAAAGTCCTGGTTTGTTGTACGCAGACCGAGAGTCAGCACTCCAGGCACCAAAAATAACTCCCCCACATGTCATCACACCCGGCCCTAACTTGGATCCGCGAAGATCGGGGCGGATTAAGGCCCCGCCTCAATACTTGCAAGAGTATGTGCGGTCCCTCAAGGGAACTTGTTATCAAAAACTAAAAGACCGTGGGTTAATTTGAATCCACGGGGAACCAGGTTATCCGTGGGTATCGGGAACTGCCAGGGTGGCATTTGCTGAATGTTACATGGTACTGATATAGCTGCATCAGTGTTGTCCCAGCTTAGGGGGGAGGGGTGTTGTGTCCTGAGCCTTGCTGAGTCAATCAGCAAGGCACAGGCAACCTGCAGGATAACTGCAGAGGCCCGGGCAGACCATGTGTTTGCCCGGGACCGGTTGTATAGACCCGGGCAGCCCATAAGTTGCCCGGGACCCAGACAGGCTGTCTCCAGCCTTGCGCGCATGCGCGAGGCGGGAGAATGGCCTGCATTCATTGGTTGAGCCTCCCCTTGCAGGGGAAGTATAAAAGGGCATGTTGCCATTTTCTCCTTTGCTTCTGTTCAGTGCAAGTACCAAATAAAGAACATCTTTTTTGCACAACTGCCTTGTCTCCACGCCTGTGTCGAGAACAGAACAAAAAGTAAGCCAAATTCACATTATTGTTAGTAAGGCACACTAATATCTTCATTTCTGTCTTTTCATATTTTATTTTTATTCAACAAACCTTGTAATTTTTAACATTATATATAGGATACAGTCTAATACTGGTAAAACAAACCCAACTGAAAAATAAAGAACTGCTGTTCAGTTAAATCTAGGAATGATGATATTTACCTTTAACTAAATTTAAATGGTGTCTTAAATGTTGGCCTACAACGTTTCCTTCCTTCCTTCCTTCCTTCCTTCCTTCCTTCCTTCCTTCCTTCCTTCCTTCCTTCCTTCCTTCCTTCCTTCCTTCCTTCCTTCCTCCCTCCCTCCCTCTCCCTCCCTCCCTCCCTAGTTAAAGATGGCTGTGAATCTAAAGAAACATTTTTTCTTTTTAAACAATGTGTAACATGGAACAGTTTTATATTTTGACAATGGAAAGTCATATCTGGAGATAAAGGGTATTGTTTCAGCCAAGTAAGGATTCTAGCTGTGAAATTATATTTTAAACTCTGGAGATCGGAATTGATGAGGTCATCCAAGTTTCTCCAATATTATGGTGGCATCAAAAAGTCAACATGCACTGTGTTTTCTGGCAAGCACAAAATTATTTATGTAACTACAACTAGTCTGCTTTTCCCTCTTCTTTCTAAAGTTTCATTTTTTAATAAGAAAATAAAAATTATGGTGGTCTCTTTGGATGCTGTCATGGTCACTGTGACCTTGGGAAGAGCAGGACAATGGGATAAAATCATTAGACCAGTTTGGTCTAGTGGTCAACACACCAGGCTAGAAAGTGAGAGACCATGAGTTCAAGTCCTGCCTTAGCCACGAAAGCCAACTGTGTGACTTTTGGCCAGTCAGTCTCTCTCAGCCCAGCTCACCTCACAAGGTTGTTACTGTGAGGAAAATTGGATGAGGAAAGTGGGTTGGACATGTTCACTGCCTTCAGTTATTTGTAAAAAATAATGAAGGTGGGATACAAATAAATAAATAAAATTAAGCAATGGGGAAAATTTCATGATATGCAGCATATAAAAGTAAGAATAGAAGCATACAGAATCCATAAACTAAAACATCCCTCTCTTAATGCCCCCAAGTCTGCCAAAACTAAAGAAAAATTGGTTAAAAATGTTTGGTCCTGCTCTTTTTGGTAATGTTGTTTTTTCACTGGAAAGCCTTCTGCACCACATCTACACTACTGGGCGTTAAGAGTCTTTCCAATTGTATCTAATCTGCCAGCAATTTTTTTCTGCTTTTTCCCTATGATGGTGCTGTCATCTTGTCCCCAGTCCATGAGTGAGAACATTTAAATCAGCTGCATCAATCTGTGCATTAATTAATTGGAATTATATTTATTGTTATAGGCTATAATAACAGAATCTTGAAACCTGGCTCCTTTTTGTGTCACTTTCCTGTATTTGATTAGCTTGAATCATGGTTTGTGAAGAGCTATCTCAATATGTTATTGATATTAACAATGTGCTGGCAGGTTGTTTGACTTATAATTTCAATTAGATATCATTTGATATAAAACAAATTCTAATGTTAGATTTAAGGATTAAAAATAATTGTAATACTATAACAAAGCTCTGAAGAGAATTTTTATTTTTAAGTAGTATTAGAAAATGAACTAACTCCCATCATGTGCATGAATAACTCATGGAACAAAACTCTCACTACAGAAGAATAGTGTAGAAGAACTCTTACTGCAGAAAGCTTAGAAGAATCCAGCATTCTAAATATTTCATTATTTCTTTGAATATTAATCAGCTTTCTAAATATCGGCTTCAACAGGATTAGCAAGAAAAAGAGAGGAATTCATGGGATTATAAAAAAATATTTTAGTGCATTTGAAAATATTTGGGACAAGTATTTCTATTTTGGAAATTTTAAGCTGATTACTGCAGACTGTCTTTTTCTGTAAAAAATTGTAAAATTATTTCATAAATTTGCTGGCAGTAAAATATTTAGAATAAAAAGTTCAGGTGACTAAATTAAATTTGGAAGAAGCTAATTATTAAACAACAATTTCCGGGTTTTAATTTTCTATCAATTATTTTGAAATGCTTGAAATGCTCAGTACTTTTAAATTTTCTTAATATCAGGAGCATTATAGTGCTAATTCTATACATTGTGATGGATATTTTTAAGGAAAAAAACTTGAAAATTCTTATACAAAACTTAGTCTTTCTTTTTGTATAAGACAGAAAGAAACCTATCTGTATGCAGAGAGCCAATACATCTATATTGTAAAAAATATTCAAATTGCATACTGGGTCTCTGAATGCAAAGACAGACATAGTACAACATCTTTTATTACCCAAAACAGAAATGCTCAAATTCTAGCAGTTCAAGAGCTTATTCAAAACTGTAGTCTAAAAATGAACCAAGCCAGGATCTAAAGTGGGCATGACTCAGGATGGTGGAGTTGGGATTTTTAAAGGGGAAATGTGTTAAAGGGTAAAATGGATGCTAAAGGGTAATGGCACCCTTTCTCAGTTAAAATCCACAAACTTCAAAATCTTAAAGTGATTTTTTTTTTTTTAGGGGGTAGCAGGCCATAAGAAGACTGCCTTTCTTGCACTCTAGTCTAAGTGCATTTTGTTGTGATAATACTACTGAATATGATAATAGCATCAGTGTTAGATGCAACATCTGTTCAAGTTTATAATAATGGCATTGAAAATTATTGAAATTCAAAGGGAAAGCATGTGGAGGTAGGATTTACAGAAACTCCTCCCTTTTCTGAACTCTCATTCAATCCCAGGAAAAGATATGTTTAATTTAAGGAAGTATTTACTGGTGTGGTCTCCTCTCTCCCCCAATCACTATGAAATACCTTTTCTTTTTCAAATTCAAACCATAGCACAGCTGTGGTATAAAACTGGAAAAATCAGCAAATGAAATTTAAACTATTTCACAAATTTATCTGATTTTTTTATGTTAGACCCCTCACTTAAGAAAGCAGAACCCAGGTTATTGGTATTAAGACTGACAAAATAATTATTCAAGGCAGATAACTGGAAAAAGAAAAATAAACTTCTTTGAAAGAATTGAAAGGTACAACCATGACCTGGATGACTGAGTATCTCCATAGACTTCTTTGAAAGAAGTTGCAGGATCTGGACTATTTAAATAAAAGTGACAAGTATATTGTTTCAGCCAGAGGATTAATGAATCTATCGAGATAGAAAATTGCTTTTCACGGGCAGGAATGAGCAAAAATTCTAAAATATTCAATCAAGCATAGAGGTAATATTGAAGGGGCCTGTTTCTTATATACTGAACAATTACTTTGACTTTCAAACTAAGGCAGTCATGATTTAATTTGGTGGCCTAGAACAGGGAGTGAAACTAAGAGCATCTTATATGTTGATCCTGTACAACTCTTGTAGTTTATCCTGCTTCCATAGTCATATTGGCTCATTCTATTCATTTTTTACATGTTATTAAAATACAATTTATTGTTCCTATGATCCTCCATACTTTAGCCTCAAAATTATTACTTTTGTTGCTTTTAATAAATTTATTTGTTTTAGCAAAAAGAACTCAATAAGTAAGTCAATCATCACCCATGGAAAATTGTTAGGAGATTTCATCAATAGTTTCCAGTCCAACAACCTCATAGAGTCCTTGTTCTAGGGGGAAAAGGAAGAGTGTGCAGTAGGCACTGTCCTGACTATTTGGAAGGAGGATAATATAAATCTAAAATTAACTTTTTATCTCTATTCACACATTCATACACACACAAATTAGACATTAGTGATAGTTAATCTTGCCCTTCTATAGGTTGTTATTAAGAACCTTTCAATCCAATTGTCCAAAATATAAGGAACGAATTAAAGAAGTCTTTGAATTTGGAACATTGATAACCAGAAAGAATTTGCTTGTAGTAACCTGAGTAAAAACAAAAAAAAGTGTTATGTAAGTGAAGAAAATATTGAAGAATATGGAAAAGGCTTTTTAAACGTTGACATATGGCTGACTTTAGTTGCTGGCAAATACATCTTAAATCTATTAGAGTAACAGCTTTCTACTGTTGTAATAGCTGGGGTCTTGCCTTAGTTCAAAGTCAGCTAGGAGAGTGGTCAAAAGCCATTTCCAAAAGTAACACTGACAAGGACATTTTGGTCATTTCCTTTGCTTGAAAAATTGAAAACGCCCATTAAGAAATATTTTTCATATATTTTAACCAGGCTTTAAATGTCACAATAACATCAAAGAGAATATTCTCATTATTTGGGACCAGGGTTTCTCTTCCTCTGTCCCCATAAGCAGAAAGAGAAAGAAGGTGTGGAAATGTGGCATACAAAAATACAGCCTTCTTAATGCCATTTGCACATTCTAGCTTTTCCTCCAGATTTTCTGTGATTATCTTAAAAGGCATGGCCTTTGATTGATTTCCATTTATTTTAATTGTATTGAAAAGACTTGAGCATTGCCGTTAACCTTTCATTGCTTTTCCTATAAGTCATCAGATATACATGTAAGAAATCCTGAACTTTGGCTATTTCAGATAACAAAGAAAGAATTGGAAAATTGAAAAATAACTTCTTTTTTCTCCAGCAAAAATAGACTTGTCTTAAATTTTATCACTTCTGCCAAAGCCTTTCATCAGTTATAGCATTACAGATTAGTACACCTTAAATCTTAGCTAAGAACTTGCATTTGTGATCAGGATGTATTTTCATGTCAGTGCAAATGTTTTCAGGCATAAACCTATGGAGCTTTTATTAACATGCAATTAAATATATGAGATTTTCTATTGCAGTCTTTCATCAAATATTTCCCAGCCAAGTATTTCATTTGTCTGGCCCCTTCCCAAGAAATGTAAATAGTTGACATATTGATATGTTTATCTTTGGCCAAAGTGGACATCTGTTATGTGAAAGGAACTTAACTGACCTCCGTAAATAATATTTGGTTTGTTTTTATTGTATTACTGATTTTTGCTGTATACAGAAGTTTAAGTGTTATTAACAGCAGCATCTAATGAAAGTTTCCTTTGGGCCACTAGATATCACTGTGGAGTCATATTTTAAATGACCTGTTATCTATTAGTTTTCTTTGCTTTTCTCCCTCTACCTGCTGCAGATTCAGTTTTGGGGAAAACAGTTACAGTAACAAAGAATGAAAGTTAAACTTAGACCTTAGGTGTGCAATTAATGTTCCTGTATTGATACTAGAAAGGGACCATTAAATTTGCAGTTGTGTATAGTTAGGTTTAAAAGCTACAAAATAGTTATTTTGTAAATTTCCAGGCCTCTATATATCTTTGTACAGCAAGTCTCTAGAAAATGGCATTAGTAGCTTTGATGACATTGCAGATCAAAGGACATAGTAATTGAACTGTGTGTTGGTATAATACACACACAAAATGTATATCAGAGCAAGTACGGTTATAAATCTAGTTGCCTCAGTCCTGGGATGCTGTGCAAATTCCATCTCCAATTTACGTAGTAAGTGTGCAAAGCCATTATTACTTCAATTAAAAGCACACACTTTAGCATGCTTTAATGGCTGAAACTATTCTCTTTGTACCAGCAGGTTTGACTTTCAGGTATTCAATCATACCCTTAGTTTTTTGTTTGAGTATATTGTACATAATGTCTAATTTCTATAAATTCTGTGTTACCCAGCTTCCATCATTCCTAGGCAAATATAGGCTTCCTTGCTTACTTTGATCACATAGTAGATGACAAGTATTTTGTGTTTAGTAAAAGGCAATATTTGAATCCAAATAATCTGTCAATATTTGAATCCAACCCTAAATAAATCAACTACAGTTTTATTCATATCAATAGTAGAATATCATAACAGGGAGAAACAGAATCAATTTATGTAGCAGCAATGTTGTTAAACATACAATCTTTAATACTAATGGCTGAAGTTTCAGATTGGTCAGAGAATGTTTGACATGAGAATTAGGACTCTACACTGAAGAGTCCTCAGTCACTTTTCCAACTCGTCTGCTTCTTACAAAAGAGTAAGAAGAGGTTCATCCAATGGTAATTGTACCTCCCTAATTTCCCTATAATCGAATGATGGATGGATGGATGGAAGGAAGGAAGGAAGGAAGGAAGGAAGGAAGGAAGGAAGGAAGGAAGGAAGGAAGGAAGGAAGGATATCCATAAATCTTGTTGATTTGAACATCTAGCAGTTTCCCTTCAAACACAATGTTAATTGTTTATATAGATATAAAGAAGATCTACTTTTCATAAATTTGGCAAGGCTCTCTAGACATAAATATCATTTACTGTACTTCTCTCTCTGTTGCTCACATTCATGCATATTTCCACAGCAATATATCTTTAAAGATTTCTTCCATTAATGGATATGTTTTTCCATACACATCATTTGGTAAGTTGGGGATAGAAGGTTAGATATGGAAACAAACTCTATGCATTGGATCAGTTTTGTTAGAAAATCTTGCAAAGTCACTTTCTTCCTGAGTAAGAAAATATGTCAGAATCTTTTAGCAGATTTTATAGAATTGACTGATATGATACTTAAATGCAGCCAGTGTTTCTTTTCTGTACTAATGCAGAACTTCAAGATTTAGATATCAGTAGATTATATAGTTATGGCTAAAATTCCTTATCCTACATTTTAAAAATATAATAGCATGGTTTAGGGAAACATGATTACATGTCTTTTATCAGTAAGTGTTTAAATGAAAAACAGAATATCTTTTAACAATTTTGTTTCATATCTGTCAAGATATTTGTGAAGTTCAGACTGATAAATATGTATTCAGGAATAGTTCTAAGACAAACTTATACAGCTTTCTCCCATGGTCTCACATAGTAACATAGTGTTTAATTTGAATGTTTTGGTATTTATCATCAAATATTGTTTAAAAATTTGGAAGAGAAGTTATATTTTAAAGTATAGATAATTAATATTTTTAAAACCCACTTCTTTGTTTTCGTGAATTACCTGCTTATAATTTTGTTGTCTGCAAAAAAACCCACCAAATTTACTTCAGTTTCTTATTTTAAAGATAACTTCTAAAATCAATTGATGTTTTTTAGTACTTTAGTATTTTTTAATATATCACATTGCTCAGTAACCAAATAGCTGAAAGTTTTTCTTGACAATAATGCTTCTAAAGTATAATAATGTTGTAGGGGCTGCAGTGGTGCAGTAGTTAGAATGCAGTATTGCAGACTAATTCTGCTGACTGCCAGGAGTTCGATCCTGATTGGCTCAAGGTTAATTCAGCCCTCCATCCTTCTGAGGTCGGTAAAATGAGGACTCTAATTGTTGGGGCCAATATGCTAACTCTGTAAACTGCTTAGAGAGTACTATAAAGCACTATGAAGTAGTATATAGGTCTAAGTGCTACTGCTATTGCTGTTGTCCTAAGTTGTTGCAGTTATATAATGGTATTGGAGATACTCTTTGCCTCTAAAAGAGTAGATTATATTCATATTGAGATCAATTTGATGTTGACCTAAACTGAATGCCGTTCAGTAAAATAAATGGGTTTATGCAAATTAAATCATATCTGGATTTGGTCAAAACATCACCTTAATACATTGACCTTAACTTGTGAAAATGTAAAGATAGTTACCTGATACTACTGATACTATCTTAATTATGTGGTTAAAAGAATGGGTCATTTGAGTTGATATATGTTAGATGAATCCACAGTCCACAAATTTGTAAAATGTGTTCTTCCTTGTCTTTATTTATTCTAGAATCAGCCAGCCTGGGCTCTAGACATTATGGGTTCAAGAAGTAGAGACTTTTCAAGTCAGAAACTATTAGAAGATTCACTGGCTGCAAAAGAACTACAAACTATGGAAAAACACCTCTCTGGTAAACGTTATGTACAAGACTTTAAGACTATAAGACTTTTCATTTAGAAACCATGCAAAAAATGCTTTGGCTGAATGTGATAAGAAAAGGTTATCTGAATGACTGTGCTACTCAGTTGATTTATAGACAGGCAGTGACAATAGGTTTTATATAGCAATCAAAGGAGATAACTACCTCACATAATAATATGCCAGCGGTTTTTTTATTAATAGTGTTAGGCAACACTGCATACATTTTCTGAAATAACTTCAGAAAATCCAGCTTTTGAAGGAGATATTTTTTTCTCAAATCATTTGACTTTTATCCAGATTATGAAGAATAATCTGTAAATTCTTAATTTTGCTATATTTACATGACCGAAATTGTCATGAGAAAAGATGACAGATGTAGTAAGCACATAAAGGACTGGAGCACTAATTGTCATGGAAGTAGGACAGTCTCCTATTTTAAGCGTCACAGAATGTTTCCTTATTAAGCTCTTGTTGTTCCCATTTTTAGAAAACAAATTATTCCAATTGCTTATCCTTTGTTGCCATAATTTAAAAGGCATCAAAATAAAACTACTGGATGAATACTTCTTGAAAAAAGAGAAAAACTAGGAAATACGGTAATAGGTAATACCCAATACTAACATCTCTAACCATAAGTTATTATACCTTATATTTGCCAGGTGCTTAAGGCTGATTATTACCATCAGACTGTAAGTTTTTTAGCATCATTATTGGAGACAGAAGGCAGGTGTAATTCTGCTGGCAAATTCATACATTTCATTATTATCAGGGTACCTTCTTTGAAACTGTTATTAGTTAAAATAAACAGATAAATCTCTTAATCTGATTTTGTTCTTACAGTATCTTCAGTACATTTGCATCAATTTAGGAAAAACAGTTTCAGTGACTCTCTGATTAAAATCTATATATTTTATTAGGCTGTTCTTGGAGGCAGACAATGACAATTATTTTTAGAACATGAGAAGTTTTAAGGTGCTTCCATTAATTATTGATTTTCTCACTTTGCTTTTCTGACTTCTTATTACTACTTGCTCTTTCTCCAGCCCATAGAGACATTCAGGCTCTGATATTTAAATATTACCTTGAACATTGGAAAACATGAGAAACGGCATTCTTTGTTATTTCCAATATTCCAAGAATGCAAAAATGTGTTTGGTTTTTAGCAAATAAAAGGTTTGCTAGGTTTCCTTTTCAAGTATCCAGCAATTAGTTGGGATCTCTTGTTATCCACACAGCCTCTTCATTGTTAAAAAGGTTGCTATATAATATTCTCTTACATGTACAGTACTTCCTCCCATTCAGTGTCATTGACATGAGCTTTTTAAAAGCAATGAATGGGCCAAATACATGCTTTGATAAGTATTTAATGACACTGTTCTTTTGGAAATACTTCCTTTTTCATTTGTGAAAGTTGATGTTCAAAATCAGAATACATTCAATGCTAAATAAATGTTTTGTACTAAAATTGTTAAATTAACTGTGGAGAAATGATTTAAATGTTTTACTTATCAGCAGAACCAATCAGGTTTTGCAGATAACTGAAGCTGTGCCATAATTATAATGGTTATTGAAATTAACTGAAACATAAATACTGCATTTTTCCAACATACCATCTCTCCTTCATTGCAGATAAGTCATGAACCAAGCCATTTCCAAAAACACAGGTTAATTTAATTGAAAGAGGATTTATTGCACATTTGGTTTAACTTATAACATCCATGTTATCTTTCTTAAACCAAAAATTTAACAGGTATTTTGCAAATTTCAAGTGCTGTATGTTTAAAAGGGGGTTATTTTTTAAACTAAAATTCAAGGGAAATTATTAAAACTGCTAACATAAAAATAACTCATTTGAAAATAACTTGAATGAAGATTATTTCAAGATTAAGACATACTGTAATATGAACTACATATTCTTATTGAATAAAAGACATTTTAATGGTGTCTTCTTCTATAACAGTATATAAGAGGACTATGCATCATTCAAGAAGGATTCAGACTAATTGTTTTGGACCTCACATGATCACAGACTCTTTCTGTTCAACAAAGCATGTTGCTTCATGTTTCAGTATGGAAGAAAAATAGGCACAACTACTTTAAGAATCACTTTACCTTGAGATGCTAAACACTTCTAAATGATTTTGAAGTGTACTGTATACAGCCCTAATGTACAGTAATTTTGTTAACAAGACCTTATTATTTATATAATGTTGACTTGATCAGACACCCCTTTGGGATCTTATTAAGTTCATTAATAATGCTATTCAAATGTAATTTCAAAAATCTTGTTTTAAAATAATAGGCATTAACCAGAGAGAACCAGTGGTTAAGACACTAGGCTGGAAAGCAGGAGACCGTGAATTCTAGCCCCACTTTAGCCATGAAAGCCATCTGGATGAACTTGGGCCAAACCACTCTCAGCCCAACTCACCTTCCAGGGTTGATGTTGTGAGGAAAATAGGAGAAGGATATGTTTGTTGTTTTGAGTTATTTGTAAAAATAATAAAGGTGGGATATAAATAAGTAATTAAATAAAAAATAAATAACAGACAGTGGCAGTAATGCTTATTGCAAAACCCATACCTAAGGTTGCCTCTAATTTCCTACTATTTTCTATAGTTACTGAATTGGAAAAAGCTTGAAAGTCATTAGCCCAACTTTCTCCCCAGAATATAACCTATTCACCCACCTAATGCCTGCAGAACAGGCCTTGGATTTTTTCTAGTGCTACCTCTAAAATCAGAATTCCCTCTGGAATGATGTAGAATCACTTCAACCTGAGAGGTTACATTTGAAGAGAGAATTTTGAAAATTTACATTGCCAAACTGGGAGCATATTTCTGCTTGTATAAGCCACATTGAGAACAAGACATTAAATAGATGAATGGAGGAGACGGTGATTCAAGCTTGGCTATTGTCACCTCTGTATGTTGAACCAAGATGTCCGTATGTAGATAGTTCTATGGAATTTTATTTCTCCTGGTCATGATTATTGTTTGTATGAAAATACAAAGAAAGGCTATTTGGTCAACAAGTGGAAATTGGAGTCTGTGCTTCCGGTTTTGTGCAGTAGCACAGCAGCCGAGGGATCGCGGGGCTCCACACCCTATGGCCGATTTCTGCCTGCTAGGGGACCCTAAATGGGCCTGAAGTTGCCCCATAGAGGCAACAAAGAAGGAAGGAAGTCCCACCGATTGCAGAGAGACGGCGGTCGATCTGATCAGTTTGGGAAAAGCCCTGCAGAAACAAGCAGGAGAAAGGCTAGCTTAATTTCAGAGTCTAGCCCAAGCTACAAGCAGCTGAAGCCCAAAAGCACTACTTTAAGCTGACTGTAAACAGCGGGTAAGAACAGTGATTTTCTCTCTTCTACTTGAAAATTGATTTCCTGGAAAAAAAGAAAGAAAGAAAAACCTCAAGGAGCAAAAAGCTTCTGAAAGTGAGAAGGGGGAGATCTTTGCTCCACCCTCCTACAGATGGAAGCGGTGAATTAAACTTTTCAGAGGGAATAGAAATATACTGAAATGAAATGAATATAAGACTTAATTTGGATAAGTTTGAAATCGGTGGAATCTGTTAAGATTTTCCTTTTAAATCATGAAAATAGAAGTAAACAATTGTCTATTACTGACTGGTGCTGACATCTAATGGTGGATGTAAATATACAACAGCAGTTGCTTTATTACAGGGACTTGCAAAGCCCAGGAAAAGATAACTTGGTTTTGGTGACCTTAAAAATCTTAATAACAGAGAACAGCTGTGACAAAAAAGAAAAAAACATTTTGGGCTATCTACAAAGTGAGAATTATAAACTTTTAAAAAAAAAGAATTGACCTTTCTGGATTACAAATACCAACTCAACTGTGATTCTAAAGCTGTTTGCAGAGAAAGGAAAACCCTAATTTTTAGTTATCATGGAAAACCAGAGATCTGCAGAAAGAATATACCAAGAAAAAACAAATACTTTCCAGAAGGAGATCTATGCTATGTTGCAACTAATCCAAACAACAATGATCTCAAACCACAAAAAAATTAATAATAACTTTGAAAATATAAATGAACACATTTCCAATTTAACTTTACAACACAAAAATTCTCAGAAAATAAAAACAGAGAGTGAGCAGAAAAAACACAACTAAATATGAGACAGAGGAGAGAGATTTCAAGATGGAACTTAACAATAGAAGAAAGTATGACTTAACTCAGTTGGAAAAAAACTTACAGGAAATACTGGACATGGAAAAGGTAACCTATACCCTAAGATTACAAAATAAATTTGAGGACAAGAAAAAAGATTTGACAAAATGGATTCTGCCAGGAGAACTACAAGAACTTGAGAGACAAAAAATAATAAAGAAAATCAAGAAAGAAAGAAAGGAAAAGATTCTCAATGAATACGAAGGGGCGAAATCTTCCTATAAAAACATCTTACCTGTTTTGCCTTTTGTACCTGCAACAACACTTTTAAGATTATGGAAAGATTCTTTGATTCAGCGAAGCATATTGATCAGGAAAGATGTTTGGCAAAAAAAAAAAAAGGCTAAAGTGAGAATTAAGAAATTAGATGATGGGATTTACCAGAGGGAATATTTAAAAATTAAACATCTGTTTGAATATGGTTAAAGAAATAGAAAGATTTTGGATATAAATAAAGATTAGTTTAAGAGGGATGAACCTCTCAAGTAACAGTATTTTTTCTTTTTTTTCCGTTTGTGTTTTGTTTTTTGTCATGAGAAATATAAATATTAGGATGGTTATACAAAAGATGTTTTCTCTGTTTTTTTTCTTTTTTTAAGATATGAGAAATGTAAAAGTGTTGGGATGGCTTGTATGAGAAAAAAGACTTAAATACTTAAGTGTAACTAATTTCGAGAAAATCTTAACCAGTAAGAATGCTTTGAATATTGTGGGGAAAACAAATTTAAATAAGAATTCTGTAAACAGGATCTATGATGAGGCAATTAGAAAAGAAGCTTTATATTGATGTGGTTATTATTTGCAGAAACATGAGAAAAATGTCTATATTTAATTGTCATTTATTCAGATAATAAGAACTGTATTAATTTAAGGTTGGCAAAAGAGAATATTATTGGAAGAAGAGAAAATCAAGCAAAGCCATTATATGGACTATAGAATTATAGAAATTAATTGTTATTGATTGTTTTTTAAATACTAACCCAGACAACATGCTGTTTACCAAATATTAAGGTGATTATGTTAAAAATCAACAAAATATTTTTTTTTTTAAAAAAAAGGAAATTGGAGTCTCGCTAGCTGGCAATAACCTTCATTATACCTACATTAAGTGTGAAATTAAATCTGAGGATTCAATACTCCTAGAATTACTTTGGATGCCATAAAGATAAAAAGATGTAATATAAAGTGAAACATTAAATAAAGTATAAGAGATAGGGTTGGAACTGAAATATCAAATAGCATATCAATGATATGGCAACAACTGCTTCATAAATCTGCTTGTGATTAAAGGAGGGAAAAGAGCATAAATGGATTTGACATAGCAAGTAAAGAAAGTCTGAATATTGACCAGGTAATAATATCCCAACCTGTGATTCTAGGAACCAGCTGTTCTTCCAAGATCCTTTATCTGCAGCTTGTAGTTTGGTAGGATGCATTCAAGGCTGGAAAACTTTGAATAATCAGCTACCTGGGGCAAATATCTGAAAATATATAGTAATTGAGAATGAAAGACCCATTTAATAAGGTTATTCCAGTTTTAGAGAAGAATAAGAGTTAATTTCTATAAAAATAATTTATATTCTATTCTTTGTGTGCATGTTTATTCCAGAAGTTTTCTTAGTAGTCTACATATACAAAGTGATTATCAGGATACAGCAATTCATATTATTTGAGGCAGTCTCTATGGCATTACAATCTTATTACTTGCCAGATTATCAGATAGCCATTAAAATATGAAAAGTCTGCTTATTAACAATTTTCTGTTTCACAAATGATTTTGAGTAGAAGCAGTGGTGGGATTCAAATATGTGAACAACCAGTTTTCTGTGTGGATGCCGCTTCGGGAAGTCCATTCTGGGCCTGGGCAGTAAAAAATTAGCTACCGGTTCTGCTGAAGTGGTGCGAACTGGCTGAATCCCACCACTGAGTAGAAGTATGAACTAGGACAGGTTTTTGTTAAGAACCAGACTGGGTAAACGTACAGGAGGGAATGGAATCATACAAAGAAATAAATGCAGAGGTTTTGGTGCTGCAACTCATTTTGATTATAAAAGGGGAATGATAATGTGTTTATGTATGGCTATGTATGTGCACATATATCTTTATTTAGTTGATGATAACAGACATATTTGGCCTTGCCATATTTCAAAATATGTTTAGCCTTCCTGTTATTTAGTATGCAATTTCTGGGAAAACTTATAAAGATAAGAGAAATGTTATTTACTGGGTACAGGCTAAAAATAACCAAAAACATAACAAGGATATTGATAGTATTTTGAAATTTTGATATAGTCAGTTCTCTCATTTTGGAATTAATATCTATAAATGTCATCTTTTGGGAGTTCAGTAAAAAAACTGATGAAAAAGTCGATGAACTCTTTTGTGAGTTCAATAAAAAGTTGATGAAATTCAAAGTTCATATGAACTTCTGGCTTATTTTAATCTAATCTAAACATATAGATCTAAAACTGAGGAGGGGGAAATAATTACATTAACTGTTCATAAATATATATTTTTTCAACCTTTAAATAGTTTATGAGTTTGTCATGAAAGCTATTTTTACTTCTGGAAAGAAAGTCTGAGAAAAATGCTGTGAATAATAATAGATGTACTTTGGGGAAATAATGAAGAAGGATCAGGCATTCCAAAAATGGCTGATCTTGTATATGTAATGAAGGTCATGGACTCACTTTGAATCCTGGCACCTCTTCAAAAAGGACAATAATTTATTGGCATGGGCTGATTGATTAGAGAGAATGAGAAATCAAAAAGATATGTAAGCCTCTTCTCTCACATTAAATGTATCAAAGACCTCCAAATATTCATGGTTAGGAAAATGCAGGAAACATGCAAGATCCAGCAGGGCTAAGAATGGAAAACTTTCTCTCTCATACTCTTAACATATTTCATGTATTGAAAACAAAGCAGATACTTTTTTCCCTTTTCCAAATGTGATTTTCTGTGAATTTCCAAAACACCAAAACATTCAGTTCATTTTAGTGGGAATCTCATCATAGATGCTCCCAGAAGAAGTCCATAGATGCTCCCAGAAGAAGTCCACTCTTCATAAGAGTGATGCTTCAAAAGGCATTCAAAATTTCCCAGTTGAAAATAACTTAGTAGTATAGCCTATTAACAGTTTGCTTGGGTTAGAATGAAGCTGATTATATTATATTAATTATAAAGTTTTTCTTATTTTTCTTCTTCCATTATAATGCCAAATTTTTGCAATATGCAGACATTGCAAAGGACCTAGCGCTGTGGGAAGAAGGAAGATTATCAAGAAATACCACTGGACAACCAACTCATGTAATTCCACTAGATCACCAAGGAAATTTCAAAATAACCCTTAGCCAGGATTCAGGGCCAGTTCAGAGTGGGAAAGATATTCAGCTCCAGCTTCAAAGAAACAAATCACCACCATTATCCAGCAACAATAGCCTGCTAGTCTCCAGTGTTACAAACAGTAGACCTCAGTCTTCCAATACACAGACCAGCAGATCTTCTGGGCTGCCAACTCCACTAAACAGATCTGCAACCCCAAATACTTTGTTACAAAGACCTGTTTCCCCTAACAACCAAGGAAACAAAGAAGGAACCATTAGTATGCAAAGAAGCCAGTCTTTAATATCAAAGAATCAACTTGGAAGGACCATCACCAGTCCTGCAGGGCATCTTGAAACAACTGGAGTTACTCTAGGAAATATTACTCAAAGAAGCAGTATGTCTGAAGTAAGTTTTTGAAAAAAATTACAATACTATAACACAGCTTCACTCTTATTTTTGTATTAGCCTTATAATTATTCTCTAATGCACTTATCAAACTTTAAGATTAATTAAAATATTAGTTAGATTAGAAGGAATTCATTATTTATATCTGTTATTTAATGCTACTTGCTGGTAAACTTTAATTGCTCCCAAAATTCTGTGTGCGTATGTATGTACACAAACACACATACATACATTGCACATAGCATGTCATTTATGCATGCGTATTTGTGTATACATTTATTTTCCTTCTCAGTGTTTGGCTTGAAAATGAAACATATTGGCTGAATGCTTTGTTTTTTAAAAATATTTTTTACAAATATTGGCCTTTGGTCATCAAAAAAAGTCAGTATGCCTGCTCCTCAGTTCTGCAGTGTGCTTGAATAATGAAACTATATACTTAAACTAAACTGTGAATAATAATAAAACAACAACAACAACAACAACAACAAATTTGGAAGGACGTTCCTAAAAATAGGAACCTTTTCGGACAAATATGTGGCCTTTGGTTTAATTAACTGTCGGAAGTTAAAACTTTAAGTCAGTATGCCTGCTCACTTTCTTTGTCATCATACATACTTCTTTCATTTAACTAGACATACCCAATTCCAGCAACTGTTCCTTATATGTTTTAGCCTCCAGTCCCCTAATCATCTTTGTTGCTCTTCTCTGTACTCTTTCTAGAGTCTCAACATCTTTTTTACATCGTGGTGACCTTACCAAGGCATTGTAAAGTGGTATTAACACTTCACGTGATCTTGATTCTATCCCTCTGTTAATGCAGCCTAGCACTGTGTTGGCCTTTTTGGCAGCTGCAGCACACTGCTGGATCATATTTAAGTGATTGTCCACTAGGACTCCAAGGTCCCTCTCACAGTTACTACTATTGAGCAAGGTACCCCCTATACTATACCTGTACATTTGGTTTTTCTTGCCTAAATATAGAACCTTGCTTTTTTCACTATTGAATTTCATTTTGTTAGATAGCGCCCAGTGTTCAAGTCTGTCCAGATCCTCCTGTATCTTAAGCCTGTCTTCTGGAGTGTTGGCTATTCCTGCCAGCTTGGTGTCGTCTGCAAATTTGATGAGTTCCCCATCTATCCCCTCGTCCAAATCGTTGATGAAGATGTTGAAGAGCACTGGGCCCAGAACAGAGCCCTGGGGCACCCCATATCCTAAGCAGCCTTTAATTATTTTGTGTTTTAGTTAGCAATTTAGCCTCCAATTTTGTATTTTACCATGCATGCTAAGCTGTGATATAAAAAGTACATAGCGCTTGAACAATACAATTCAGAACAGTTTTTATCATTTAGTTTCCTTGTTTTCCCAAATTAGAGGCCTCTAGTGCACAGTTTTCTATGCCCTATTTCTAATAGATGAAATGCTTTAAAACGTTTATTTTCTTTATGGAAGAAACCACATTATAAACATTTTTAAGGCAGGGATACATGAAGAATTTGGCAAAGACTTGCATGTCAGCTGTGAAGTTCTTTTTGTAAAAAGTCCAAGGTTTTAGTTTTGCTATCCTGTCTGAAAGAATTATAAGATGCCTGATGATCTGAGTGCTTGTACACATACCCTCAGCTCTGTTGGCATGGAAAATGTATAGCAAACTTGCAGGTGTGTTACATTACTAGCTTAGTTCAAATTCAAACCAAGCAGTATAACATTCTGTGTAAACTAATGCTTTAAATTCTTTTCTACATGCACGTATGTACATTTAGTCTTTAGTCTTCAAATATTCCTCTAATTGCAAGTGAGACAGATACATCTATACATCATAGCATTACTGTTCCCTCCTTTCTTTTATGAAGTGTAGATTCTTCATGCTTCATCTCTTCAGACCATTATTCTTTGGAGTCTGTGATAGGTCTTAGCACCTGTATACTGGTAGTCCTCAATTTACAACCATTCATTTAGCAACTATTTGAAGTTACAAGGGCACTGGAAAAAATGACTTCAAATAGTTGCTTATGACTTATGCTTAGACACAATCATTGTGATATCCCACATGTTAAAAATTAGAGTGCTTGGCCACTGTCATTACCTAGAACAGTTGCAGTGTTCCATCATCAAATGATCACTATTTCCCATCTTCCCAGCCAGTTTCCAATGAACAAAGTCAATGGGGTAAATTAGGATTTGCTTAATGACCATGTTATTCACTTCAAATCAGCAGATTTGCTTAACAACTTTGACAAAAAAGTTCATGAAATCAGGCATGACTCTCTTAACAACCACCTTGCTTAATAATGGAAACTCTGGCTCCAGCTGTGCTTGTGAGTTCAGGACTTATGTGTGTTGGGTTTTCAAGAAAAGAAAACATCCAGATAACATGCTTTCATTTTCTAGTTTGCTATGTTTTACTACTAACATTGAAAGAGATTCTAATATTTTTGTTTGAACATTGGTTTATTTGTTTTAATATCCATTTTTTTCTTCAAGGGCATAGGGGAAATTAAAGCAAACTTGTAGAAAGAAACATCATGAATATGTGTCAGGACATTGCAAATACCTTTCAGTTGGGAGGTTGCATAAAATTGTACACTGGCTTGCAAGTTACTGTCTGGATTGCAAATCAAGGCTCGCATAGACTGGTGTGAGAATCTTTGGAGTAAAATTGGGCTTTGGAAGGGAAGGAAATGAGAGAGCAATTGGGCCATTCAGAGATCCAACTAGAATGATTAAGAATGATAATGGCAACAGCTTGATGGACACCTGCTTAGAAAAAAACATGTTTATTGGTTTAAGTATGATGATATCCATTCAGTTGTATCCAAATCTATGGTCCAGCTCTTTCTACATTTTCCAATATTGTATGAGTTCTTTCAGTTGTTTTATGCTCTGGCTGGTGTCAGCTTTGCTAGACTGTAGCCATCATGTTTCTTAGTGGCCTTGTTTCCTTTTACTGCTGACCATTCCAAGGATAACTGCCTTTTTCAGTGAGTTTGATCTCATAATTTGTTTGTTTGTCACCTTTGCTGTCAAAAGAATGTGCAGGAGCCTTCTCCAGCACCAGAGCTCAAACAAGTTAATTTTTTTTCTGTCTAGCTTTTTCATAGTCCATGTTTACACACAATTCAATTCATAAATTCAAAAGAATCAATAGGAATCTAAAAGTATGATTAATTGGATTTTTTTTAAGATGAAAAATTGAGTGTATTAGTGAAGGACGAATGGATGATGAGAGTTTCTGAATGAAAGACATTTCTCAGTAATGTCAAGAGTGGTTTTTGAGGAAAATTAAACAGGGAGAAAAGGAAAGAAGGGTAAGAAACTACCATGAAAAGAGAATGATAGCAAAATGACAACTGCTTGTATGCAGAAGTATTAAGAGAATAGGTTTACTCCCAACTAGGTGAATGGTGAGTAGATATAAAGAAAGAGAATATAGAAGCTACTTGGAACTGAGTGAAAGAAATTATGTATAGAATATCACAATGTATGTTTATGCTGAAAAGTATAAAATAGTATGAATGATCAAATGAAAAAGACTAGGGGTGAGAAAAACACATGTGAAAATGCTGTGAAAATGAAAATGAAAAGCATATAATCTGTGTAGAACTTAGTCTAGATGTAATATTATTAAATAATATTATTTAATATTATTTCCCTGAAATTGCTGCACATTCTCTGAAAAGTCTTTGCCTTGTTGGTTACCCAAAGAAGTGCTTTATAAATCTAAGATACTCATTTTTATTTTCATGGAAAAAATCTTGTTTAATAAAAAGAACTCACTGCATAGTTACAGCACTCCAAACAATATAGAACCAGTGTCTAGGAGGTCATCCTCTTATGAATTCTGAATTACATTTGCAACAGGGCCCCACAATGTGAAATAATGTCCTCCCTGTTCAATGAGCAGTTTTAAAACGTGGGCTATTGGCCTGAAAGAGATCTGGATTCTATTATAACTTACAGCTGTTCAGTGTATATCAACATTCATTTGTTTGCTACTTTTCTACACAGAGTTGACCTGTCAATGTGTCAGCTTTGTTAGGGATGTCATAAAGATTAAAGAAAGAGTAGAAGGTTAACCATATGAGTTTTACTGGATTAATTAAATTTGCATAAATTTACATATCCTGCATTGCTTCCAATATATAGAATGCATGTCCCTCATCCACTCAATGTTTAGGAAATTTGTAGCGATCCATCTCTTTTGCCAGGCTTTTAATTGTTAGGTGATGTTGATATTGTATAGCATTTTTAAATTTCTATATTTTGTTTTTGGTTTGAAATTTTACTAGCTGCCCTCAAATTTCTGCCTGAGTGGACTAGATGACCTCTAGCGTCCCTTCCAACTTATTATTATTATTATTATTATAAATTAAATAATAATATGGTTAAATCCAAAAAGTCCTAGATATTCGGAAGTTAGTTCAAGAATTTCTGTGAGGTCTCTTGCTGAGTCTCCTTACAGAATTGTAGTTCTCTACTTTCTCTGAGGTGATGATAGAAGATCTTGCTTTGGTGGTGACAATAACATACTCCTATAAGTTGGGTCTTTCAAGACCTGAGGCTTGGACCAGCTTCCACACTAGTACGTAACTAATGTGATTTTGAGCATATTCATTCAGCAAGAACAAAAAGCACCAGATTCTTCCTTTTACCCATTCACTCAGTTAAAAATTGCTTTCACTCTTGGTGTAATTTGGGGTAAAGATATTAAGTTAAGGCATCCCAGAAGCAGGAAGGAGAGGCTGAATTACTGATTTTACTGCATGTTTTATCATTTGCTCCTTGTTGCATGCTGTTTTGAGAGCTTATATAACCAGAAAGATGGGGTAGAAGTTAAAAAATAAAGTAATAGATACTTTTTTTAAAAAGGCACTTTAAAAAATTAGCGTAATTACTTGCACTAGTTATGCAGCCCAGGGTCTTCCTGTAGCATTTCAGTTGGATTTCCATTGCTGTGTTCCATAATAATCTTGTAGGTTAGGTAGCTGTTATATGCAGTCAGTTCAGCATCTGTTTTGTGAGACTAGAAATAGTTTTTAGACAATTCTTAATTAGTTCTTAGACAATTCTACTGATTAATATATGTTTTACACATCCACAGAATTTTCCTTGTCTCTTCCTGAAAAATCCTTGAAATAGAGGAAAAAGATTACCAGATTAATCAGGAGTACCTGTAATTGTTTTTAATTAAGGAATCAATTCAATTAATTGCAAACCTAATTTCTGTCCTGACTGAATTATTTTTGTGGCAGGATGACTTCCTACAACAACTTCAGCTTGCTCACCAGCCATGGATTTTGCCAGCTGATACTGAAAGTGAAGAAGCAGAAACAAATCGAGATAAATGTGAGTGATTAGTATCAGATTCATTGCTGGAGATAGAGACCTCGTTTTAATGAAATAATTTTAGTTGTGTACCCTTGTTGGCTTCTAACTTGTAATAGAATTTTTGTATTTGTTATTTATTTATGGAAATAAATGTCTAGTTTTCTGGTTGGGAGATCAGCCTATAAGGTTGAGAATGACCTAAAATCATCTAAACTGCATCATTTGTTCTCTGTGCCACAAACTCAGACTTACCTCTTTTTAACAAAAGTGTCACATATTTACAAAACAGGGATAAAAACTACATAGTGACAAAAGTTTTTGATGAACACATTTGATAAAACATAATAGATGATTCAAACAATATTTGAAATATATATGAGTTCAGTCTAGTATTAGCAGATTTAATTCTAACTGACAAATAATTCACTACCTCCTGTAACAAAACAGTAATATTTTTTATTTGTCTGAACAGTGTTTGTTAGTGCAGAGACATAATTCATAAACTTGGGTGTATGGTTCTGCTGCTGAAAAATATAACCTAGAGAACATACATTTATATAATACAATTTAGACAAGCAGCATGTGCTAATTGATCTCAGTGTAAAGAGGCTACAATAAATTATACATGGTGATAATAGTAAACCTAAATAAGGTAGGTGGGAATAGAAATTATTCTGACAATAGTATTTGTTAAAAAAATCACACTAGCTTGTGATATGAAAGGAAGAAAAATGTGTGATTTTCTAAGCTATTTTATATTTTATGGCTATGAAGGAACATGCTGCTTAACAGTTACTCATTAGCACCTTGTCAATGGAATTGGAACCATCTCAACATGACCTATTGAATAAAAAACCCTGTCAGTTTTGTGGGGGGGAAACTAATGCTGGTTAGAATTTAACCTAATAGTCAGGTGGTAGCAGAAACTGGAAAAACTAAGCAGGGCTTGGGGCCTGAACTGTACAGTACTAGTTTCAGATTCCTCCAGAAAATAGCAGAACTGTGGGCAAAACTGCAAAGTGGCTTTTTTCTTTTTTCTTTTTAATTCTAGAATGGCAAATTCCTTCCTTACTCTGCTAAGACAGTATAATTACATGAACCTGTGGGTGATTTTGGAAATATATATGGAATGGGAAAATATTTTAACCACATTGGAAAATTATACAGATATCAAACCATTTACATGTTTTAACATATCCTGTCTATTTGAAGCATTACAATATAAACAGCTTTGGGGTAAGCAGATAAAACTAAACATTAATAAGACTGTCCAAAAGATATAGTTAAAAAGTCAAAATGGTGTACATGTCAGAGAGATTAAAGCTACAATTCTTTTTTAGTTGTATCACATTTTCATTAGCTTAGTGTGACATCAGAAACTAGATCATAGTTTATTGTTTCCAAACTTTGGGTACTGCTCAAAGTAAATGTATCTTTGTTGATTTTAACAACTTTCCAAATAGGAAGAACATAAGAAAAAGTATTTGAACAGTAGACAATTTGTCTTGGTTAGTAATAACTATTAGGGCCATTTGTCTGATTCTATATCTTTTTGTTCTTGAGTATTACTGGTTTTATTTAATTACTTCTTTTTTCCTTCTTTTTGTAATGTGGTGCTGTGATTTTATTTTATTTTTTAAGGAGCTATTGCTCCTTCCTTCCTCAATATATATAATCTACTACCATGGAATTCCTTTTAGGTTCAAGAGAACATGCCAAATAGATTTTTATATTTTTCTCAGAATTACAAGTTTATGCTGGTATATGCTTTTAGCATTTATCGAAAAAATTTAATTGCTTTATCAGAAACATTTGGATAAAATTTAGGCAATAAAAATAAGAATATACAGTAAGGAAAGTAGAGTTTTACAGTAAATATTTGCATTTTAGAAATGCCTAATTTTGTTCCCATTGCTATTTCAGACCAACCCAATGGATTATAAATATAAAATCTGTTTCTTGCTGTCATGAACAAAACAATCTGTTTATTCTAGCTTGAAGGCAGAGAGTGGTAAAACTTCCTTAACTGAAATAACAGTTACTTTCTTACAAAACCTTTAAGGCTGCAGTAGTCTGAATCTTGATTTTAGTCCATATATCAATTTTCATAGTAGACTTTTTATTTATTTAATTGGAGGTCACTCAAAATAGGTGGTTCATTGAAAGAGAACAAACATTGTTTGATCTGAGCAATATTGTACTTTGGGTGATATCTGAGCATGGTAAATTGGGTAAAAGAATAAGCCTTTTAAAAATAATTATATGGCTAATAGCAGCCATCTGCTTTTGGAATGCAGTCACTGTGGCCAAACTTACAAGTGAAGGACAAGTCTTGGAAAATGCAGGCTGCCAACATCCAGGTGTTGAAATGTTTGTAATACAGAGAGCCAGGGAAACTCCTGTCAGAATTTCTATGCAAATTCCTTGTAAACACTGCAATTGAAGGTCTTACCCATATACAAAAAATGCTAAGGAAAGTTAATAAATAAGACACAAATCTGCATGGGCATTATATATATGATTTAGTGTTGATAGGAATTAAATTTCATAATTTATAGTTGAGAACAGAAGAGCAGTAGAATTAATCTTCTCAATAACAGGTGTTTTTAACTCAACTTTTAATCAATTGAATTCAGCTAATGCTGCATTCTTCAATTTTAGGATATTACAACACAAGTATAAAGCTATTTTGAACATGGAAAAGATTATAGCAAATAAAATAGGTTTTTTTTTATTAAAAAGATGCTATGGTAGCCACAAAACTCTAGATTCTGTTTAAATTATTTGTCTGCCCACATTAAATAATTTATTTAATGGAACCTGGAACTGAGGAGAAACTTCCTGACAGTTAGAACAATTAACCAGTGGAACAACCTGCCTCCAGAAGTGGTGAATGCTCCAACACTGGAAGTTTTTAAGAAGAGACTGGACAGCCATTTGTCTGAAATGGTATAGGGTTTCCTGCCTGAGCAGGGGGTTGGACTCGATGACCTCCAAGGTCCCTTCCAACTTTATTATTATTATTATTATTATTATATTGTTAGAAAACTTTAATTGGTTAATATTAAATTCTTTTTAATTGGGAAATTAAGGTCTTCATTTAAAATTCTGTGAAAAAATTACCAGTAGAATAATTTCTGAATGAAGGATGATGAGCGCAATGTTGCTCCATAAGCTATGCCCCTTTTGCAATGTTGCAAAGTGTGAAGAAAAGAAGCGGTGCATGCATTCCAATGTTGCAACACTAAATTTATCACACAGACTCTCCTTACCATCCCTATAGACCCTGCTGAAGAATTTTCAGTTTCTGAATGGACACTGAATGGCACTGAAAGTTGTAGATTATGCCTTTCCCTTAAGGCAGAATGTCCTCCCGCTAAGAAATCACATTGGTTCGTTTACGCTGTTAATTACACTGTAAATTGGCAGAATTGAGCTGATTGCTGTAGGTATCAATTGAATGGATGGATGGATGGATGGATGGATGGATAAGTAAGTAAGTAAGTAAGTAAGTAAGTAAGTAAGTAAGTAAGTAAGTAAGTAAGTAAGTAAGTAAGTAAGTAAATAAATAAATAAATAAATAAATAAATAAATAAATAAATAAATGGAAGCAGAATCAAAAGCACAAAATATACATGGTGTTTTATTAGGACTGAGACCAACCAACTCATGTGGAAGCTATCCAGTTTGATTTAGGACTGATTTCTAAATCAGTATTCAACTAGAGGGACAACATACGTATATGTATATGCATTTTTGTTTTTTCTAATGCACATTTTAAATATTTGTTATTGTAAAATTTCTGGTTGTTTTCTTTTTGGGTAGCTTATATTTTAACATTCTGAATAAAACAAAAAATTATTGTGACAAAAAATCACATTGGTTTGTTTATGCTGTTAATTACACTGTAAATCAGCAGAATCCAGCTGATTTCTGTCGGTATGAATTTAATGAATGAATAAATAAATATGTTAGAACAAAGGAAGCAGAATCAAAAGTACAAAATATGTGTAGTGTTGTCTTAGGACCAAGGCCAACCACAAAATATCCGACTCATCTGAAGGCTAATCCAGTTTGATTCAGGATCAAAATCATAAACTGTACGTCTTCCATTGCAATGAAACCCTGCAAATGACTTATGCATTTTTCAACTGAATTGGGTAAAGTGTGCAGACATCATAATTCTTTCTGAAGGATGCAAGCTTCCAGGTATCAAACAACGGTCTTCTTTTCTAAAAACCTTGGATTTGTGATTCAGATTCACATTGATTCCTAATGCTGTAGTTTCTCCTAGCCAATCCTAAAATTGCTGCTGGAAGGCAATCCACAAACAGTCCTATGCAGTATATGCCAGGCTAGCAAAATCTGAATTGTCATTTTTCTTTCTTTTTTTCTTTTTGAATGAAATTCTAAAATAAAATTGTCATTTTGATGCCCTGAAAATTGTTTAAGTTTCAATTAACAGGATTGAACCGGGTAAATGGGAAGATGCACATAAATGGTACTTCTTCCTATAGCTTCTTATGCCTAAATGAGTGGGCTGCCATCAGACAGTTACACTGACTTCAGTGCAAGAAAAAGGAAGGGCAAATGAAGATATGGCATTATCAGAAGAGCATCAAGCAGTTGCTTCAAATATGTTTTTATTGAGTGATTGACTAAGTGCCATGAAGTCATTTTCAACCATCAACTAGTGTCCACATCGTCTATTTTGATTTACCTTTGAAGAATGTGAACAATCCTAGTTTAGTTTTAACCGAAATATCAACTGTTAATGGGACAAGTCACAATGGCAGACTTCCCTAATATAACATATTTCTTATCAGAACTAATTCTGATAAAATTATTTTACTAGCATGATAACACTGACCACAATCCAAGTCTCCAGTGCTGGTAATTATAAAGTATCAGTTATGAGATAGTGTTTTTCCACTATGCTTCAATTCTGCGCTTCAGTAGTTAGATAGTCTAGAGACATTGGTATTTGAATATAGATCTTTTTAACATTTATATTTTGTTGTGTTTTACTAATCTAGATGAAATGTTAATACCCGTGTGTATTGCTAGTCCATGTATGATATGCCATACGCTAAATAAATAAATAAATAAGTAAGTAAGTAAGTAAGTAAGTAAGTAAGTAAGTAAGTAAATAAATAAATAAATAAATAAATAAATAAATAAATAAAAGATCATTCTGAATTATACTATAAGCATTTTAAGCCATTTTATTTGAATGTGTAGTGAAACTCAATGCAAGGAAGATTTTCCATTTTAAAGTTCTGTTAGAAGGATTCCTAATTCATCTTGATTTCAACACCAATATCCTTCATAGGAAATGCCAAGATAAACCATACTAGAAATATAAATGTTTAACTTGTCATTTGGTTTGAAAGAGCTTACTTACATTCAAATAAATATTCCAAATGCATTGTAAACTTTCAAGAGAGATTTCCATTTCCTATATTCTGTGAATTTTTTACTTTATTTGTGACCCTCCTTTTTAAACTCAGTAAAGCTGGAATGTGTAAAGATAAATCTAAAACCTAATTTATTCTATCATTTATTTTTTTATTCCTTTCCTTAGATGTAATAAAAATGATACAGTGAGAAATGAATGCAAAGCCAACTAGCATACATTTTCACTAAAGCTGGCTCATTCATTCTCTTTTGCTTTAGGTTTTTTCTAAAGATTTAATGAACTGCATTAGGCAAACCTGATGTTAAGCTGAATGTCGCACCCTGAGTCTTTTCTTTTTCCTTCCTTTCATTACCTGCCAAAGATGCTGTGACCACTCATGTGTACATATATGTATCTTGAATTTGGATCTTTATATTTTAAAGTCTTAATGATGCTCCATTTCATAAGATTCTTGCTGCATCACATACCAAAGATTACTGCTTTGATAATTTGAGCCAGTCGCATTCTGTCAGCCCAAACCAAGTCACAGGATTGTTGTTGTGGGGAAAATAGGTGGAAGAAGCATTATGCATAAGACCTTGAATTGTAAAAAATAGAGGTGCAGTAAAAATCAAGTAAAGAAGACCAGAAAAGGCAGAGTTACTGATATGTGCTAAATGTTTTTCTGCAACATCATATTAATTTCATACTGATGTGTGTAATCTTATTTAAACTTCATACTCTTGTTGTTTTCACTGTCCACATCCATATGCTTATATTAAGAAACAAAATTAAATACTCATATGAAGAATATGTATTCTAATTATTTATTCTATTTATTATTTATTCTAATTATGTATTCTTTTAATATTTAATAGTGCTTCATCCTTTTTTATTTTTCAGGCTTGTGAATGAAATTGTGGATGCAATGAAGAACAATTTATCCCAAGTATATAACTTGCAGATAACTAGCTATTTTCATTTATTGTGCATAATAGAAGCTTAGTTTTATAAATGCAACATGTGGTGGAATTATTGTAAAGTGTGGATGCTACAAATGTACCAAACTCCAGATCTTATCACAGTAACAGCGGCCGTAGGTAAAGATGATTAAGAGTCATTTTTTTAATGCATTTCTAATAAAATTCGTTTTGTTTAATTTATATCCCTCTTCTTTTAGATTGACATTTGCTATATTCAGCTTTGCCTGGTAAAAAGCACACCTCAAAAATTTTCTGCATTTCAGATTTTTTATTCCTCATATTTTTATAACCTTGTCTCATTTTTATTCAATGAAATGTTATTTCATTTGACCACATCTTTAGTGTGTGTGTGTGTGTGTGTGTGTGTGTGTGTAGCCCAGCCAATAGGATTACTGTTGAAAGGATTGGAAAATAAGTTATATATGCTATCGTACTAAGAACCTCTATAGATAGAGCTCAGGGTAAATGGACAGTTGTTCATTGTAATAAATTTAGAAATGAATGAACAATTAATTTGTGGAGGGTGTTTATATGCATGTGTGTATTTATCCAAGCATAATTTACTGGAATTGGCAGTTTCACATTGTTACACAAAAGCTTTTACTTAGTGAATTATGTGGAATAATTAATGCATGCATAAGTAAAATATTTTAATTTCAAATATATTATTTATTCAAATCTTTACTGCTTTAAACATTTGATAACATAAGTATGCATTTTATATGTTTGAAATAAACATTTGAAGCAGATTGCTTAGGACTGACTTATAAAAATTTGTCCCAGGAGTTATGAATGATGACATATACAGTATTCATTTACTTATTTCAACTGTGAGTGGAGGTGTGCTGCATTTAATTCAATGGCTTTTATTCCTGAATGGTGTGCATAAGATTGTGTTGTTGTTCAGTTAGACATGTGTTTGCCTTCTTTTCTTTTTGATTTCAGCTTCTGAATCACATACTTACTATCATTACAATAGTTATAAGTATCAAAATTATAATGAATAAAACCAAATTTCCTATCACAAATATTAAGACTGTGGCCTTTATTTTTTGTTATTCCAATGTTATCAATGATGAATAAGCATGTGAAGAAAATATATTATTTATTGAAAGTATTTAAGTATGACCTCTATAATTGTGGGTTTAAAAATATTTTATAATAGCACAACATGAACTAACTATACAACACAGTCCAAAATAACTTTAATGTACTAATAGCAGACTCCCTGGAGAAGAGCCTAATGCTGGGAAAGATTGAGGGCAATAGAAGAAGGGGACAACAGAGAATGAGGTGGCTGGATGGAGTCACTGAAGCAGTAGGAGTGAATTTAAATGGACTCCAGAAGATGGTAGAGGACAGGAAGACCTGGAGGAACATTGTCCATGGGGTCGCGATGGGTCAGACACGACTTCGCAACTAACAACAACAGCAGATAGCTGAATTTTAAATGTTGGAAGTTAAAATATAGCAACTGATGACTCAGTGGACCAATAGAGTATTTAATAACAGGCAACATTTCCTGCCTTACTGCAGAAAATTAAGAAGATACAAATTTATTTTAGCAACATGATTACAATAAACTGGGGACATCCATATGCATATAGTACAAAGATTAATTGCCTCTTTGAAGGATCCCCAAGGCAGTACTAAGATGTACCTTCTGAAGGTGGGGAGCTATTTCAAGGATAAAGATTCAGAATCTTACATAAAGGCAGTAGAAGCCCCAAAGCTGTCCATCAATAGTTTGTTCCTAGATTGCAGATTAAGTAGCAACATTGGCCACTTGGTCATGTTGTTCCCCAATATGGAGAAATATGCTCACATTTAAATTAATCTATATGTTATTCCTAAAACTCTTGTGTCTACAACTTTTAACTGAGCAAAACATTTTTTTGAACCAAGGTACTTCAATGGGCTGATTTGCAGAATGCATCCAAAATCCAGAACACATAACTCCCATGGGATTGAAATTTGGCAAATTTGTGGGCAGTTCAGTGCTGCTGTGCCATTGCCCAGAGGTTCATAGATTGGTCCTGCCCTAGCCCTTGGAGGCCAGGTAGATCAGTTCCATTATTGATTTCTGGAAGGTAGTTAGCCATGGACAAACTAATGGTTGATAATTGCTTTGCTCATGATCCAAAGCTGTTCCAAATAATTTTCAGCTCTAGCTAACATTGCACAGCTCTGGGGTCCACTCTCCTCTGAACAACAATAAGTAAGAATTTTCAGCAATTTCCAATAAGCTGCCATTCTAAAGATGTATCTTTTATATAGGACAGGTTAAAAAAAAAGTTTTTTCATATTCTACCTGTTCCCTTTAGTCATCACAAATATATTAAACTCTGGGAAAATTGCTCGAGTGGAGTGTTCAGTTCACTTTTCAGTTCCATTTACTTCCTTTACTAACAAGAAATAAAGCCTAATAAGCAAAGAGGGTGGCACATCTTGACCCAGCACGAATGAGAAAACACTACATTTGATGTGGAGCAGGAAAACATAGGTGGAATGTTTGTTCATAGTGGCTGGGGCAAGACCAAGATGACATGATCTGCTCCTGCCCTCCAGAAGTAGTTGGTGACCCAGGCTCACAAAGGGGCAACCTGGCAGTGCAGATCAGTCCACACTTTATGGATTAGTGTGATGTGTGACTCTGAACTATTCCAACTTTCCTCAATGAGATTTTTTTATGAAAAGGAAAAACCAGTGGAAGAAGCAGTTAAGAGCTGCAAAGCTGTCTGGATTTCCTTTAATAAAATATGGTGAATGGAACAGTTGATGACACATCAAACTCTTGCCTTGCAATTTGCTTTGTCTAAGGACCTTCTTTTTGCCTGGTAGTATTTCAAGGATTTAAAAAACAAGCAAATTCTGTAGGTATAACAATTTATGTCGTTAGTAAACATAGCAGTATATTGTTTTTCTTTAGTGTTGTAGATGTTCCTTATTGGTCCCTTAGCAAGTCACAATTTCTTTTATCTTTCATTGGAAAAATAATTTATTTAACAGAAACCCTCATTTTTACACCTCCTGCTAAGTACCAAACCGCTGCCTAATCTGTCCAAAAAATAAATAAATCAGAATGAATGAAGTAGATAAAAAGATTTAAGGTTTATAGGGATCAGGAAAAAAAAGCCTAAATCTGAGCATCCTACTGTATACACATCAAGAGTCTTAGGCATATTAAGAATTAAAGGTACATCTATTTGCTTCTTGGGTGGCTAAAGTTTGTCTTCTCTCCTTTGGTGCCAGAAGGAATGGCAGAACCATAGCAGTTTTGAGCAGAAACAGCTTTACTGTTGAAAACAATGATTGAAAATAATTAGGAGCTCTCAATCTAAAATTTGTTTTTGATCATAGTTAAATTCAGAAAAGGAGATGATTGCACTTGGGTTATATAGATAATGTCTGTCTACCTAGTTAGCTAGCTAAATAAATAAACTATGTATGTGCCTTTGGTGTGAGACCACCCCTGCAAAATGAAAAGGCATTAACAAATGCTATTGTCACAACCAGACATTTCTTCTAAATTCTTTGCAGTTGATGATTTTGTTTATGGTAATTAAAATGATACCAACATTATACTTAGTCACTTCAGCAAACAGATTATAAAGTCTGGCTCCTTGGGTTTAAGGACTGGAAATAGAACAAGTAAAGTCAGGCAGCCTTAATTATTTCAAATTATTTTCTGTGCAACCCTGCAAACTTTCAGCACTGATCTGACTTTTCTCAAAACAGGAGTAAAATTAAATGATACCATTTTCATTACCATTCCTTAATCTTGCATGATTTTTTTCTATAAGTAAAAAAGGAATGTAGATTCAATGGCTTTATGCTAGTTTTCCCTTTTTTTAAAATGAACACATTTTAAGTGCATTCTGGACAACATAATTGACTAGAATTTCTGTTACAAAAGTTTGGATGAAAAAACAAGCTTCATATTGTGTTAGCATTTCAAAGTGCTTGCAAAGGCCCAAGCCTTGAGAGATTCTTTGTTAAGAAAGGTTTGTTTCTCCTCATCTCTTTTTCCATCATTTCCAGGATCTGCAAGGTTGCAAAACTTTCTGTCATTTTCAAAATAATAAATCAGAATATCTTCATTTGACTTTTAGGTTTTAGCACTCATTTAGACTGAAACTATTTTCCATGTGAGCCAGAAATGAGAATGGTGATTGTGAAAAATAGATGCATAACCAAAAGATCCTCCAACATACATGCATACATACATACATACATTCATATTAGTTCTGAGATTAATGGGCTATATGTGACATACGTTAAAACTTCAGAATACACATCTACCACCTTTTATAGATATCAAAGTAAGTTTAGACCAACAGAAGGTGCATGAACCATCCATTCTCAAGGAATTCCTGTTCTAAAGAATAATCACAATTTTATGTGATCACCTGCGGTAAATGATGAAACCAAGTTGCATAGGCTTCTCCAAAAAACAGTTTTATCTTATTTGTGGGTTTAAATGATTAATGATGCCATAGCAAATTCTGTAACTAATATTCAGAAATCTGTTCCATTAAATTTTGTGGTGTTACGTATTTTCAAATGCAAAGTTAGGTTCTAGTCATTGAGTTGGAGGTTAGTTGTACTGAAAAGGGGCTGCTAATAAGTCATATTGTGGAAAGCATTCAGAGGAAGTACTAATTCCTAAATGGAAGTGAAGTTGGAGACTGGAAAGGAGATTTTTATATGCACTTATTTTTGTCCAGTATAATTAATATCTCTATCAATAGAATTTTATCATATAATCAAATCATTCATGCAGTGTAAATCTGGAAAAGCAAGGGAAGGTGCCAGACCTGAAAATAAGAACAGGCCAATTCCAAGCTCAGATAAATGTGCTATATATAGGAACTGCATATTTATCATATATGAAACCTTATGTCCAGGCTCGTTAGAGAGTTCTAAAGAATCTGGTTCATAAATCTATTTACCAATGGCATTGAAACTGTTCAACAGACAGTGCAACCTTAGTGATTCCATTCTGTTGTATTTACATTTAAACTTATATTTGTAAAAGATAACTTCTATCATCCCAAGCTTCTAATAATCCATGTTTATCTAAAAAAGAATAACACTGCTTATCTAAAGAATAACACTGTTTATCTAAAAAAAGAATACAAGAAATGAAACGTTTCTTATTACCTGTATTTTTATAGCAACTTTATGTTTTATTTTCCTAAAAACTGGCTTATTGATCTAAAACGGCTAGGAGCTCTTGGAATATGATGTTCACAAATTGGGAAAAAATATAGCATTATCAGATTCCTTCTTTAGGTACATAACATATGCAGTCTTGACTTCCCAGGGTTGCTGTAATGAATGAAGTTCTGTTTTCATATCTGGAGTCCAGAATCCTTGAGAGGTTTTAGACTAACAGTTGTTGCTCTGCATCCTGTTTCAGTCCACATGCACAACATGCACAATGATTTTAAGGGCTTTATTGAAAATCCAAGTCCTAATGTGAATCCCCAAGAATCTGCTCATACCCACTTGCAAAGTCCTAGATAGTCCAACATTGCTCCATCAAGATACAAGGCTACCAAGCCCAAGGGCAAAGGCAAATGCAAAGTACAAAGTATCCACAGTTCAAGTCCAGTCTGAAGTCCAAAGCAAAAGTCCAAAATCCAATGAACAAATTCAAGGTCCAAACATATGGTTAATTGAAGCACAATCCAAAGTCAAGAAAACAGAGCATGAGGAGGAGCAGACATACGGCAAGAGAATGAGCAGTTGTTTCCAACAACCCCCAAACTCCACTCATCCAATTTAATAGGCACTTAGCTGGTACAGCTCACCAGGAGGAGCAAAGCTGCCACCTCATGAGTAGCCTTGCTGGCCTCCGTTGTGTCTGTCTCCTCTCAACCCTGCACGTCCACAGGTCAGGTGGAGGAGACCATTCCTCCTCATTCCCATTGCCAGCTAAGCTACACACCATCTCCACCCTATGCTTTCAATGGGACCTCTGAGCTCTCCAGTGCAGCTGCTCCTCTCATTTTTCCTTCTTCACCCCTCTAGTGACCTGTCCACTGTGCCTGGCTTCTCCACTCTTGGCTTGGAGACTTCAGCAACTTCCCGATGCTCCTCCTCACCTCCCTCCTCCTCATCCAAACTGGCGTCAGGATAAGCCATCACAATCTGGTTGTCATATGTGTTCTGAACAATTTTCTGCAAAGTGCATTCTTAGTAAGGAAAAATGTACTTTCCCCTTACAACCTGAGAGTTTTATTCATTCATTTCTTTATTTATGCTGCCCATCTCACTATCTAAAGTGGCTCTTACTAGTTTTATGTGTACATATTCACATGGGGAGATTGAATCCATAACCTATTCCCTTGACTTCAATGAAAGGAAAATGTTTTTTTTACTGAATCTGAAGTTAATATAAAGTTGTGGCTTGGGATGGGTCTGGTTTTTAATTAAACAGCTGCAGAATGTGGCCAGGGGTATCCATAGGCAGGGGGGGGGGAAGTAAAGATGGCAGCTAAGGCCATGTGATTGATCCTATATGCTATTTTTACATGTGTCGCATGCAGAAAGATATTAAAGGAGGAAAGCTTCAGTTTACATGAATGATGCCCCCATCTTGACTTTTTGAACCCTCCCCCTCTAGTGAACAGCCCTGATGTAGATAAAGCATGTTTTCGCTCTTAATTTCCCACCAATATATCCTGTTTTAATCACTGTGCCGGCATAGTTCTTTGCTTCCTAACTATGCTGTAAGAATGTTTGCCAGGATTTCTGAAGTGTTTGTATGGTGGCAGAGAGTCCAGAAACCTGCTACTACATCAAAGTTTCCATAAAGTCTTATCTTCCAGTTCACTAACCACTAATCTCTACTGCAGGATTGAGCTCATCCCTTTATATATCCCTTTATATGCTAGAATAAAGCATTACTGAAATTAATGGAACATATTTTCAAGGAAGCAAGATGGAAAATGTGTTTTTATTTTCCATCTTTTGCTGCTGTGTTAGCATTTTGTCTTTACCCGCCAGAGTTACAATAAGCTCCTATGTTACTTTCAAAGCAGAGGCAGACACATTGAAGTTATACTTTTAAAACCACAATAGTTAGAATATTTTATGTTATACTGTACATGAAAGCATTTAAAAGGCTGATCTCATCAGCTTTAGTTTTTATCCCTTTTTTCCTCCTTTACAATGGTGGATTGAAACCAGGCTTTTGAGCTGTAACCCTTTGGTGCTCTGAATTTCATCAGTGGTGTAGAACTGGAATGCTTGATTTGAACGATTGAAGATTGATGGCCTTTGGTGTTCACACATGTAAAGTCATGCCATTCTAACTATGAAATCGTCGGCATCTCCAAATCCGCCAACAGCCAGCCTTACTTGCTTATTTCCCTAAAGAAATAATTATGGTACATTCAAAGATGTAATAATTATGATCAAAGCATATTTTATGAATTAGTATTAATCACATTTTTAGTGCTGGCCCATGAACAATAAACTTGTACTTGTAGAGAGCCACATTACAGATTAGTGAAAGTTCAGAACTTAATTTTTCTCCAGAACATATTTTAGCAGGAGTAATAAATGATTTCATACAGACTTTCAGGCTCTGTATGTATTTCTTTTTGGCACAAGTTTACTAAATATATATACAGAACAGACAGTAGCTGCATTTCACACACTCTCCTCTCTCTCTCTCTCTCTCTCTCTCTCTCTCTCTCTCTCTCTCTCTCTCTCTCTCTCTCTCTCTCTCTCATATATATATATATCCTCACTTTATTGTGTGTCAACTGACAGAAAGGAGGGGGGAGAACTTGGCAGGAGTGCTAAGTAATTAAACTATAATATTAAGGAAACTTGTTGCCACTCGGCATCTTTAAGCAACATGTTAGTCCTGGTCGGTTTGGGAATCAATTTTTATGGGCTACACAGGAGCTGAATGGAAAAAAAGAACATTTAAAAATTCAACTGTTTAGAATTGTTATTTCTTAAATATGAACAAAACCTTTGAAAAACATATGTGATAGGACTCTTTAATTCTGCTATGCAGTAATTTGTTAAGAAAAAAAAAACATTTTCTTAAGGACAATTATGGAAATATTTATTTCAATTAGTTTGAGTAAAACAATACAATTCTAAAATGCTTTTTTTTAAGTGATCAATGCCTATTGAATAGGTTTATATATATGCCTATTCACAGGTAACTGCTATTGATACCAGTGTGATTTAACCTAAGTAAATACAATCAACAAACATTTCCCCAAAGAGAGTGGGAGAGAGGAGAAGAAGAAGAGGGGTGGGTGGGATGGAAGAAGCAACAAAGTGAATGACTGTTTGAAATCTTATTTATTTGGACACTTCAGAGGCCACCTGACTTCCACTGACTTTGGACTGAAAAAGAAACAGTAAAATGAAGAATGCAGATTATCTTGGTCTAGAAGACATATATAACAAACAATGTGTCAGCAACCACCCTACTCAAGCCTTGGGAGAAGGGCCAGCGTTTCATTGTCAAGTCAATAGGAGAAGTACGAAGGAGCCATATTGATCACTGGGGGATTCTATTCCATAGAGCAGTGCTGCCACAAAGGTGTTCCTAGGTCACAAATACAGTATTAACATAGTTTAATTGAAGTGACTTAGATTGTTCTTAGTCTATTTGAACTTTATAGTCAAGCAACATGGTGGCTAAATTAGCATTTTGGGGAATTTATTAGCCAGTTGATTGCAATCTTGAAGGGACTTCTTGCTTGCTGCCAATGCTTCATTTCTGAGGGAGTTGTACCCTGAGAAAAGGTTCAGAAAATAAAATAGGGATTCAACAGATATGTGGAGAAATTGATTCCATGATCAAGATGTTGAATTTTGCTTAGTATGCTTAGTATGAATGTCCTTCTTGTAACATAAACTTTATTAATAAAGGAGAATATTTATAGCTCAGGGTTGAAATGAGGGGTCCTTGGTTCTCTCTGAGCTTGGTTGTTTTCTTGCAGATGTTCATTACCCAAACTAGGAATATCATCAGTGTTTACTCTCAGTTTATATTCTAGTGACTTGCCCTGTCAGTGTTGGAGGGGTGGTTTTGGAGTAATTTTGGTAACAAAGGTGATAAAACATCTGCAAGAAAACAACCAAGCTCAGAGAGACATCTGCAAGCTGAGAGAGCACAGAGAACCCTTCATGGCCTTTACTTCATCTCTTGCATTCTGGAATGACAGAATGACAGAAAATAGGTCTTGTCATTCTTCTGCATGATATCCTTTCAGGTACATAAAATTGCTATTAATTACTTTCTTTGTGATTTAATCTCAGGGTTACAGTAATTCTGTTTATTTCAATATAATTATTTTGGTCTAAATAAGCTTGAATTACCTTGATGTATCTGTCATTTCTGTACCTTTCCACCATCTTTGAATTTTTCTCAGAATTGCAGAACTTGGCACAATATTTGTGCAGAGTCTTACCAGCACAGAATAAAGTGGAAATATTACTTAGAATTAAAGGACTACAGGGCTGTAAAAAGGGAATTTTTATTACTCCTTGTTGTTAGACAAGTGTTGTTCTTTTTTTTTTTGGAATTGAAATGAACATTTAATGAAAAAGAAGTGGGTGGTGGAACTGAAATTGGTTTCATACCAGACTGATTCGACGCTATCTATCTCCTTACAGTCTGCCAAATGAGTAAGATTTCTGTTTCAAATTCCACCCAACTTCATATCTCTCCAATCTGCTCTGAGGGCACTGGGGACCCTGCAAATGGTTGATCAAGTGCTACAGGAGATTCAGGAGAGTAAGCTTCAATCTTGCCATTCAGTGTCAAGATGAGTCATTATAACTCAGGCGTCCTCAAACTTGGTCACCCCAAGACCCGTGGACTTCAACTCCCAGAACCCCCCATGCTGGCTGGGGAATTCTGGGAGTTGAAGCCCACAAGCCCCAAAGTGGCCAAGCCCGAGGACCCCTGCCATAAATCGTCTGCCCTAACTTCTTTTTTTTTTTTTATAAATAATTTTTATTACCATTTTCCTTTATACAATTCTAATACATATTCAGCAGACTGTGTCATTTTTATATACTTCGGATCAGCATTCTATACAATATATAACTATATACATTCAATATCTAACCACACAGTAGCCTTATGTATATTTCCAATTTTTGTTTCTATTATCTATCCAAGTATACCATTTTTTCCAAGCTGCGTAAAATTCCGAATCGTCTTTTTCTTTTAGTCCTAGCGTGAGTTTATCCATTTCAGCACATTCATATATCTTCTGAATGATCAATCCCTCTGATGGTATATTGTGTTCCTTCCAATATTGCGCGAACGCAATTCTTGCCGCAGTTAATATGTGTAAAATCAAATATCTTATTTTCCTGTCAAATTTCAAGTATGATGTAAACAAAAAATGCATTTGCTTCATATGTATATATAAGGCAAATGCAATTTTTGTTTACACCATACTGTAGAACAACAGTTGTCTGTTTTATTTTTAAAAAGTCTTTAATAAAAAATCATATATATTAGTTGTCTAATATATATTATATTTTATTAAAGAATTAAAAAAAAAAGATAAAATAATACAAATTAATATAAAGCTAAAAGTGCAGGAAAATAAAAAAAGTAAAAAGAAAGAAAAGAAAGAAAAAAGATACAAAGAAGTAGTTTCCAATCTTCTTTACCAGCACATATATTTACACTTATAAATTTGTCTCTCGCCCTATGGTTGCAACATAATTCTCCTTTTTTATAATGTATCCTGCCTAATCATCAAAATCATAAATCACAAGTTCATTTTTTCTGTTGCACGCAAAAAGTCAATAAGGGACTTTCAGTCAGCAATAAACTTAGATATTGTCCTTTCTCTGATCAAAGAAGTCAATTGAACCATCTCAGCAAATTCCATCTTCACCAATCATTTTTCCGTTGTGGATAGTGCTGAATATTTCCATCTTTGTGCATACAATAATCTCACTGCAGTTATCCGGTACAAAAGAGTCCCATGATTTTTTTCAAACTATTTGTTCATCAATTCCAAAAGAAAAACCACTGAAGGAGACTGTATTGGTAAAGAATGATTTGGTCAAAATTATCCAGTAAATTCCATAATCAAATGGGAATTTCAACCAAGGTCTTCCCATTTAAAGTTCAACAATCATTAAATTATACCTTTGAAACAAGGTTAATCTGACAAGAATTGTTTTTGACAAATCCATTCTTATCTTGAAAATTAATATATTGTTTTCACAATGATCAGGGTTAATTAATTCCTCTAAAATCTTTGCCAAGATAACTGTGACAAACTGACCATTAGTTAGAATTACACTGCAGAGATTTATAAATTGTACTGTCTTCAGAGCACAGTATAATGAAGCAATATATCAGAAAAAATGGAGTTTAGGGAATAATCGCTTGAATTGTTAAATTGATAATGAAGAAGACTTTTGCTTAAGTTGTGACATCTTTCTAATAACCCAGCAAACAAATCAAGAAATCTTTTTTACCAGTAGAAATAGTGATTAACTGCTGTGGAACAAGTCAATATATTAACCCATTGGCCTGTTTCATATGCATTGCTAAAAGGAGATGGAGGGGTAGGGGATGAAATATATGTTTTGCTCTAATTCTGGAAACATATACCATATTTTCTTGAGGTAATTAAATAATTAATGGAATACTTCTGGTCTTTATAGCAGTTTACCCATGAACTGATATCTGAATTGTACTTTTTATCCCTCTTATTTTACAAATAAAGCCAGAGATTTATTAATTGCTTATCTGGAAGCTTAACATTAAAGTAAACAAATAGTTACCTTACAAAAATATCTATGGCGATTCTCAATCATCCAGGTCATGGTTGTCCCAAAGATGCATTTCAAAAGACAACTGGACTTTCTTGGCTTTTTTCCTTGAAAATATTTCACTTCTCATCCAAGAAGCTTCTTCAGTTCTTCTTGGATGAGTAGTGAAACATTTTCAAGAAAAAAAATCAAGAAAGTCCAGTTGCCTTTTGAAATGCACCTTTGGGACAACCATGACCTGGATGATTGAGAATTTCCATAGATATTTTATAAAAAAATATCTGCTGCTTTAAAACAGGTTTGTGAACAAGCTCTGTTAATAGCTCATTTTTAATACTGAATAAAATATTTCATGTTCAATAAATTTCTTTCAAAAATGTAAACTCTCAACTGGCATAATCATGCAAAGTATGAAAATGATATTATTACTCTTAACCTGCTAAAATATTTTTCCATAACTAAACCTCAAATTTAGTACTCAATTAATTTTTTTCTTGGAAATGTTAAAATTAATTTGAGTAAAATAACTGAACCTATTGCCAAGAAATATGGCTAGACATGTAATGAAGTTTAATATTCATAAATAAAAATGACTGTACATGAATCTAGAAGCTACAAAAACAGAAGTTCTGTCTTCCATTCCTTTTTCCCCAACTGGTTGATTTGGTGCTGTTAATTTATTATCATGATGTCATAAATGCCTACTTGTCTGTACATACTTTATAGCTGGCAATTTATGGCTTCCATTACATCACTATGAGTAATATGATTAAAGATCTCAAGTATAACTACATTGTCCCTGGAAAAACAGGATTTGGAGCTCTTTTTAAAACAATATAGATTCGAGAATATAAATTGTTCTATAGAATTCCTTGGACACAAGTGGTCCATCCTCAATTATATTTTAAAGTAGTTTTCTTGGACCTGATGCACTCTAAATTTGTTGAGAATTCCCATCCAGCATAATCAATTTATGTATATACCCAGAGGTGACCAAGTTAAAGAAGACTATGTAAAAATGAGGGTCAGCATAATATTTTCAATTATAGACAATGTTTTCCTGAAACATAACTATCATGGATACTCAAACTCTTCCTATCTACTAGTCACTGAATGAGCTTCACAAGCAAGAAATTATCATATCTATCAAATGCAACATACTTTTACAAAATATTACATCAGAATGAAGTAACTACCATTTGCTCAGTGTGATGCTTCAGGGTGCTGCAGTGTCATGATTTAACTCAGTAAAATACTATGAATTCCTCTAACAATTTCCTCTGGGATAGCAGCAGTTGGAAGATAGCAGCTTCTAAATAGGAGCATCATTAAATAAAGTAATAAAGTTTTGCTTCATTCTTTCAAAAGCAGTAGCTATGTTGCTTTATGAAGCACCTCTGAACAAATGCTTTATTTGGTTCATCATTAAAGCTTTATTGTCTCATCATGGCTTCACATAGTCTTATTTAAAATAAATGTGACATGTTTGATTTATCATATTCTGGGTCACAGAATGACTGACACTTCTTTGCTGAAGTAGATAAGACAATTTGGGTCAGTTTTGGTTTGAGACTTCCCACTTTTCACAAACTCAGCCAGCATTTATCATTACTGGCATACTCAGAAATATAATTGTGACTCTCCTTTCTCAAGATCTTGGTATGATGTTAAACAGAAAGGACTATGCTAAGAAACTTCAATGTCTGTTAAACATCTGTGAATTCTTTGATGCTTCACTTTCAATAGAGAAAGTGTGTGAAAGGGTTTGAAGTATAGTAAAACAGTAGATTCTCTCAAAGAAAGTTTGTACTTCAATAATAATCAAGATGAATGCCATTTATGCCATTGCATGATTGAATTTTCAGTGCAATCTAGAGGTTGTTACAGAAGAACAATGAATGGTTCAACTCACTGGAAATCAGTTTTAGGATTTAATTTTATTTAAACTGATTACAGTATTTAAGATATAACAAGAATCTGCTTCTGTGAGAATCAGCCAATTTCCAAATGCCCTAACATGTTATAATCATTTTAATGTTGCTTAATTTTCGTGAATTGTAATCATTTGACTAGCTTAACCATTAGCAGATCATGTTATGCAGTTGTGAAGAGATGAACACATAGTTAGCCATTTTATTTTTTTTCCCTGTTCCTATTGCAGGGAAACAACTTGGAACTAAAAGTATGAAAAATTCCAAAGTTCCAGCAAGCAAAAAAAATGCCATACAAAGGAATCTATATTCAAGCAAGGAATGGGTAGAATCAGGAGAAAAACATTCTGTGTATGAAGTGATACAAAGTCTAACAGAGGTTTCTATTAAGGGGAGGGACAAAAATAATTAAAGAGGTCAGATATCATAGCCGAATGATTCCCCCTTTTTAATGTATTGTATGTATAAGCCACATGGAAAAGGGGATGTCCTCAATTCTATATTTGTGCCTAGTATCCTGACTTTTTGACCCCCCCCTCCCTTTGTGGATGCTCAGTTTGGATGCATATCAGTTTGGACGAATAGTGTTGGGTCTTATACACTATTATTGCAAAAAGTAACCTAGTCCTTCATCTCTTGATGAAATGATTACTGATTCTTTGAGAGTATACTATTGTATCTGAAACACAACTAGACTCCCAACATACCTATGACTTGGTGAATATTTTTCTCGTCCTCAGGTTATGTATGGCAGAGAACCAATTATTCAATGAGAATGTGAGAAAGAATGCAAAATATACTGTATATATTTGGGCCTGCTTTAACTTGTTCCCTTTTAATTCAATACTGAGAAATATCAGTAGGAAGTTAGAAAGAAAAAAGATTCAAAGAGTTTAATGAAATACTGAACAATATAATAACACATATGGATTTATTCAGAATGAACTGTAACCAAAAAAAGTTTGCTTCAAATGAAACATTTTCTTATACCTGATTTTAAAGCTTGGTTTTATGTAGCATGTTTGATTTCCATCTATAAACTTGTTTTGTACCAAAATAGAGAAAAGTCTTACCAATACATCTTTATGGAATGTTTAATTTATAATTTAAAAGGAAAGTTATTTTTCTAATTCATATATTTTATCATGACTCCTCTTTTATTGTTTTTTTCATTTTTGTTCTAAATTGGTGGTAGATTCTTTTCTTTTCCTTTTTTATAATACTATTAATTATAATTAATCTAAAAATTAAGACTGGTCAAATTTTAATGGTTGAACTAAATAGCAGTTCTACACTTTTTTTTGTAAATTCAGGATCTCTGTTGCTTGAGAAACTTAATAATATATTTGGTATAATGTTCAACCTATTACTGTTTGGTCTGGGAGTGTTGTCTGTTTTAAGAAAGCCAAACTCCACTCAAGTCTGATCTTCTATTTTGATTATAAGGTGATCACAAGCAAAGGTTTTGGTTGTTGCAGCACCACGGATATCTTCATGTCACCCATAGACCAAATCCCATACTGGCTGAGAATTGTGGGAGTTGAAGTTCACCTATCTTAAAGTTGCCAAAGTTGAGAAACATTGATATGCATGATTTAAGAAAAAATGGACTGATGACTTTTAAACTTTGGGATTAGAGCCACCTATTAGACTCCACTCTTCTTACAAAATTGAAGGCTCCTGATTTATCATCTAGCATATTTTCAATTTATTAAGACCTCACATCTGGTTTTCTGCCTCAATTTGTGAATGATTGTATCAGTATAGAGTTCTGGGTTGGGTATGCTGATCATTGGGCTTGGGGACTGCAGGTGGAATCCTTAGAGAGAGTAATATAGGACCCTGCATGGGTTGGAATCAGAAATTGCAGTAAAATGCCTACATAGAATTAATTTAATGCTTTGTGTATTCCTTTAAGGGATACAAAATATATTTTATATTATTGGATTCTACACCTGTCACAATTGAAAATTTGAGAAACTGTTACTAAGGAAACAACAGGAGAAAGGTTTTTTTTATGTTGTTTAAATGGCATGATTACATGACATATGTGGCATGTTTAGTTTTCAGGATGATTCTTGGAAGATTTTATTCTTTTTTAAACTCTGATATTTTTATTGTAGGGCTTAAACTATGGTTTTCATTTCTTTCCCTTTTCTAAATGGTGAAAACCTATTCTATCAATATTCAATAATTATGCTCAATGGAACTCAGGAACAAAAAGGAAGATTTGGAGGTCACTTTTTATAGTTTTTAAGAAGAGACTGGATAGCCAGGGGAAAAAAGACATTTAAAGTTAAAGCTGGCTAAAATAAAACATGAAGTTAACAAGTTTTTGTCTTAAAGTGCATCTTTGCAACAACCACTAATTTAGATGATGCCAAGCTTAAGAGCTGGATCCACATTTTAACAGATTTTTTGAACTAAACTACTATTGCATTTTTAAACTCTCCCATTCCTGCATTCTCTAGTACCAGGTTGGAATACGACCAATATTCATGGATCTGTACCCATGATCTAATTCCCATTTGAATCTGACGGTATATTTTTGCTCTTCTGAAATCCAAATACACTTACCGTGTATTTAGAATTATGGTGATATTAGAATTTAATTGGCCTTTCTTCTCTACTTGAAGATCTGGTTACAATAAAATAATAGACCTTCAGAGCATTATTGTCTGCCTTAGCCAAATGTTTTGTTGAGACAAAAGCCAAATGCTATTAATTTATATTTCCTGTGTCTTTAATAGCTTCAGAAAGCATCTGGTAGTGTTCCTTTCTCATTTATTCTTCTATCTATCTTTATGTATCTTAGATATAAAACCATAGTATCTATTATATAGCTCTCTAATAGAAATGCCAATCCAATCAGTATTTTTTAAAAACAAAGAAACAAAAAAAATGTCTCTCAAGGCATATGCTAATCACCAGACTGGAGAAAAACTACATTACATCATAATTGCCAAAGTTTACTTACTGTTGCCACTTTATTACATTCATTTAAAAATAATTTGGGATACTTTCAAAGTTACTTAGGACAACTAAAATGCTGGAGTTTGCCTTTTTCAAAATTGAGGGGGCAAGTAGTAGTAGTGTATACCTTTTTTAATGAAAATTATCAGCACTTTTGATCAGTGACGTCATCAAAGTAAACAAACCCACGTGTTGATTACGTCAGCAGGGCATGACCCTAAGAGGAAGTGACATGCTCAGCCCCCACCCTCCGGATATCACGTGCATAACCCCCTCCCCGGATGTGATGTGCATAATCCACCCCCACGTGGTGCAGGGCTCACAAGGTCATAACCCTAGTCGGATATGACGTGTTGGCCTAAGCCCATCAAGATAAGCTTGAGCAACCCTAACAGCCCTATTTTCAGATAAGGCGTGTTGAACCTAACCCCCATCAAGAAAGATGTGGCAGTCAAGCCTCTGGGGACATGATTAGCTTAACCCTAGATTAATTCTATGGTCATTCAAAACCAAAAAAGCTAAGTAAAGTGAATAATTAACAGAGGCCTGTGTTTTTGGGAAACAAGCCCTACTTTTGGGAGCTGTGAAATAAAAAAAATGCTTTTTATTTCTAATCATTCTACCCTAATGATGATTTTAATTTTTTGTGGAGTTTTAAAAATCAGTGCCTCAAAAGCTGGGGAAAAAGGAGCCCCTAAAAGGTAGCCAGGGCCTGCATTTAAACCCCCTTTTTTCTAAAAAGGTATTTATTTCTAGGCGGTTTTAAAATCATTTCCTCGAATGCAGGGGAAAAACAAACAAACCACAGACCTTTTAAAACCTGGTTTTTACTTTTGTAAAAATCTAAAGACACATATTTTGCCAATTGCACCCTCAAACCCCCATGTACACGTAACCGTTCGAAGCACGGCCTTAATAAAATTTATTCTGCCCCCCTACAACAAAAGGAATATTAACAGGAATTAAAATGCTCACAAGAGGCAAGCAGCCAGGCGGCAAGTAGAGGTTTAAACCTTGTTCAAGCATGTCAGGACAGCGATTCGTGTTTGTGTCTACTAGTAAAAAAAAAAGGGGGGAGTTAGGCCTTGTTTGGGACATGCCCAGGCATGTCATAACCCCCCCTCCCCCCGTGATTCTGGGCATGCGTAATGCTCAAGGACGTGTCATTGCAAGGGGCAGGGGAATTTGTGCGGGCAGACCTGAACAGCTAGCGATTTAATTCCAGCAGTCTTTTGAAGATGGCAACCTCTGATTCCAAAACTGTTTTTAAAACAACAGCAGAAGCTAGCGTTGCACGCTCTGACACAAGGCCACAACCGGCAGAATGCAACAAAATCTGTTGCAGGGGTTATGATAAAGAAAATTTTTTATTCAGACCCGTTTTGCACGGCTGTAGCATGGCGTGTTGTAACTTTAACGATGAAGTGCAGAGTGCTTACCGGACAGCCTGTGAAATGGTGAATGATGCTACATTATCTCCCAGCAATGGTAAGTAAATATCTTTTTATTTATGATAATGTAAATGCTGCTGGAACGGATAGCACACTAACAGGATGTGCTTTATATTTTGCAGACTCCGAATTAATAACACCTAGACAGCAAACACTTCAAGACATCCCGATTTTATATTCCTGTGGTAATAGCCGTGGTCACAATGCTTCTGCAGATTTTTCTGATTTAGACTATAACAGGGATTCTGAACTATCCCAGAGACCATGCTATCTACCCTGTGAGTTAAAGAGCTGCAATTTGTGTAAAGACTGGTTTGCTTGTGACTGCGGACATGATTTGTGGGGTACAGGCGGGTCAACGTATTGTAAAATAGCGTGTTATGCCCCTTTATCTTCTGATTCTGATAGTGGTGATGAGGGATATTTTTCTGATGGTGGTGCCAACCCCCCTGAACTCTGTATAACCAATAAAAGACTGTGTTAACGTCAACGCTTGACCATTTTGTCAGTGGTCTTTCAGTATAATGCATGAAAAGCTTCTAAGCCGTATTTATTATACACCAGGATGTGTAGGGAGTTATGGAGGTGTGAATACCCTTTTTCAGGAAGCTAGAAAACATGATAAAAACCTGACCATGAAGCAAGTCAAGACGTGGCTGTCAGGGCAAGACACTTATACGCTTCATAAGCCTGCAAGAATTAATTTTCCTAGAAATAAAACAGTAGTGTCTGGCTTAGATCATCAATGGCAGGCTGACCTCATAGATGTCTCCAAATTTTCTAAGGAGAACCATGGAAAAAAGTACATCTTAGCAGTTATCGATGTGTTATCTAAATATGCCTGGGCCTCCCCTTTATCTGATAAATCAGGGAGGGAAGTTACATCCGCCTTCCAGAATATCTTTGAAACAGGACGCGCACCCCGAAAAATACAGACAGATGCAGGTAAAGAGTTCTTGAATATTCCGCTGAAGAAACTTTTAGCACGTTATGGCATTCATCATTTTGTCACCCATAGTGAAACTAAAGCAGCCGTTATAGAGAGGTTTAATAGAACCCTAAAAAACAAACTCTGGAGATATTTCACAGCTAGAAATACCCATCGGTATGTGGACATTTTGGCAGATACTCTTCAGGGGTACAATAACACTTACCATCGTAGTATCGGGGCTGTTCCTAACACCGTAAATTTGTCTAACGAAAGGGATGTGTGGATGAGGCTTTATGGGGTAGCTTTAAAAAGTAAAAGAAAGAAAAAATGTCTTAATATGGGAGATCATGTCAGGGTATCCAGACTGAAGGGTAAGTTTGAAAAGGGCTATCTGCAAACCTATACGGATGAGATATTCATCGTCAAAGAACTGGAGACAAGGGGTGAAAGAGTGGTGTATAGATTAAATGATTACACAGGTGACCCTGTAAAGGGGGCTTTTTACTTTGAGGAGCTCCAAAAGGTTCCTGCTGACCAACAGCGCATATACAGAATAGAGAAAATTATCCAAAAAAGAGGGCGGGGGAGACAGAGAGAGTTTCTAGTCAAATGGACTGGATGGCCAGAGAAGTTCAACAGTTGGATTAAGGAGACTGAAGTACAACATCTTTGATATGGCGGAGTTTTACATCACCCTTCCCAGCAACGCATCAGCAGCAATTTTCCCCCAAAACAAAAATTCTAATTTTACTATTCAGTTAGCGAGATCGTTGGATCTTCCAGGGTCATGGGAAGTAGGGCTAGCAGAGATACAGTATCCGCATAGCTGGCACACATTAACTTCTCCTGGATATTTTGAAATTGCTAACGAGAGTAAGAGTTGGCATTTTTCTTTGAGAAGCGGGTACTATAGCAGCCTCCAACAACTGTTAGAAAATATGAACAAGGTTATATCAAATGCCAAGGATGGACCTAAGACAACCCTACATTATGATTCAGTGGGTCGAAAAATTAATCTTAAAGGGGATGAACCACATACCATTCTAGTTAGCGGAGAACTTGGACATCTGTTAGGTATGTTCCCTGGATTCAGCACCTTATATGTTTACACAGACATTGTAGAGCTCCAGATAGTGGGTGACTTCTATGTGCCATTACTGCGCTGTGTGCCTGTGCGAGGGCAAGACAATGATTTTGTCACAATGACCTATGACCGTCCACATTATGTACCGGTCAGCAAACATCACATCGATACCGTTACTATAGAAATCAAAACCGACCAGGACAAAAACGTGCATTTTTATCACGGGAAGGTGATTGTCAAGCTTCATTTTAGACCTCGGAAAAGTGAAGGATGGTTGTAATCAAGGAGCATGGGGACCCTCAAGACTACGTGGCTTACTACAGGGCACAAGCTGGTGGCGGCCTTCCAGGCTTCCGAGGAGCCCCCATTATGTATGGGACAGGTTTAGGGGGTCTGTTCCGTGGACTTTTTCGAAAAGCAATGCCTTTTTTGAGGCGTGGATTAGAAATCATTAAGCCGCATGTCAAATCTGCTGCCAAAAACATTGCCAGAGATGTTGCGGGGCATCTTGTATCTCGTGTTGTTGAGAGGGGGCAGGATGGATCAGGGATGTTCATAGCCAGGAAAAATTACGCATCGGGCCCGCCTATTCCGTTTAAAAAGAGAAGACTTGTGAAAAAGACCCGTCATACCAAGAGGAGACGTGCGCAGAAGAGGAAGCCCTGTTACAAGGAAGACATATTCTAATACAATATGTCATTTATTCATTCTGCTTCAGAGGAATGTGTTAAATCAGAACTGGATCTTTTTCAACTGGCACCTACACAGACCAGTATTGAAAACAGTACCTATGTCGAGATCCCTCCTTTATCAGCGCTAACACCCAACGCGCCCCTGGAATTTTTTATCACGGGGCATGGTGAGCATTACACGGATTTAAACAACACCCTGCTGTGTGTGAGTTGCAAGACTGTAAAGGCTGACGGGACGGATATTGATGATGGGGCAAGGGTGGCCCTGACCAACTACCCCATAGCATCACTGTTTAACCAGCTGGATGTTACCTTGGGAGATCGGCTCATTACACAGAGTCATCATTGCTATTCTTATCGGGCCGTGATTGAACTGATTCTGAACTTTGGTAGTGATGCGCTGGGTACCCAATTTACAGCTGGAGGTTTTTACAAAGATGACTCGGACCTCATGGAGAGTACTCTACTGACAGCCGCTGGGAACTCAGGTTTCAAAGCGAGAGCAAGACACACGGCCGGTAGTCGTAAATGGGACCTGCTAGGGCCTCTGCATAGCGATCTATTTTTTCAAGACAGACTGCTAATTAACGGTGTTGATGTGAAAGTCAACTCACAAGAAGCAGAAATGAATTTTGCGTGATGAAGGATGGCAATGAGAATTACAAAGTGCAGCTCCTGGCAGCTTCTCTCTTTGTAAAACGTGTAAAAGTAGCCCCGGGAGTGCGCCTTGGCCATGCAGAAGCTTTGCTCACCTCCAATGCCAAATACCCCATTGATCGAGTGGGGGTGAAGGTTTACAGCATTCCTGCAGGTAGCCTTGTGTGTAATCAGGAAAATCTATTTCTGGGGCAGCTACCTAAACAATTAGTGATTGGGTTTGTGGACAATGCATCTTTTAGTGGGGATTATGAAAGAAACCCGTTCAATTTTCAACACTGCAATGTCAATTTTTGCGCCCTGCATTGTGATGGCGAGCAGATCCCCGCAAAGCCTCTTCAGCCTGATTATGAGCATGGTCTTTTTGTGAGAGAGTACATGCAGATGGTGCAAGCCACAGGCAAAGGCATGAAAGACAGGCCACTGTTAATCAACCGGGAAGAGTTTAACCGAGGGTATACTTTGTATTGTTTTGACTTGAGTCCTGATCGATCAGGGGTGCTCTGAGCACTATTCTTTGATCAGGAACGGTAACCTCAGAGCCGAAATTAGATTTGCACAACCCCTCCCCAACACCGTCAACATGATTCTCTATGCAATCTTTGAAAACCTTATTGAAATAAGTCACACAAGGAATGTGCTTTTTGATTATATGTGAGTATGGACACACTGCAGCTCCTTCACTTGTTCTCTGGAAATACTGCCTTTCTAGGGGTCTACCCTTGTGACCTGCTACCCCAGAGACAAATCTCCAAAAGACCTTTTGGATTAATTGCAAATACCCACCCTCACACTCTGCCTGGTGAACACTGGCTGGCCTTCTACTTCCCATCTCCCGGATATGGCGAATTTTTTGATTCTTATGGAAGGCCGCCGGATAGTCCTGACTTTCCTGACTCCATAGTGATGTTTTTAGAGCAGCAAGCTGAGAGGTATACATTTCACCAACGTCAACTGCAGCACCCCAGCGCTGTGACCTGTGGGCAACACTGTGCGTTTTTTCTACTGAACCGGTCTAAAGGAGTGGCCTATGAAAATATTTTAAAGATGTACTCCAATGCCGATATTAAAAATGATCAAATGGTAAAGCTGTTTGTAAAAACTATAAAGGTGGGAAGGGGGCTTGGAACCTGTAACCGTCACCAATGCATGCAGACATGCTTGCCTTACTGTAAAATAAAGAAAAAGACTTAAACGCTTTTACTTGTTTCACTGTGTTTTTATTCATTTTACAAATTGAGCCAGTCACCAAACCTGAACCTACTTCTAGGATTTAATGTCCAAGGGCTAGAGGGGGTACCGGTAATCAGAGTCTTCTGAGTCCCAAAAGGGGTTGTCATAACAGAGACGGGGCTAGTAGCAGTTTCATCCTTAACAACCAGAGAATCTTTCAACTTTTCTATTTGCTCTTTAACAGTTGTAGACCCCAACACAGAGGTTGGAACATTCACCTCTGCCATAGCATTCATAAAGTCATCCCAGCCTTTAGGTTTCCGCTTCTCAGTAGGGGCTCGGTGTTGCGAGGCTCCTTTCACCAAGTCTAAAATATTAGTACCAGGAATAGGGACCCCTTTGTATAAAAAGGTACCGCGATCATCCCAGGTTGAGACGTCCTGATGCTGTTTCATTTTGTTCAGCATTTTTCCTGTAACGGGTGCTCACACCCCTTAGGATCTCATCCATCCCTGTGTCCTGCGGAGATGGCTGTGGTGGCTGTTCTGGTAATGTTGGAAGTGGCCGAGGCTCTTCCGGTGGATAAATGAGATTCAGTCTGTCCTTTTCAGACTCATTTTGCCTGGTCAGTCTTAGATACCTCTGCAGTGCAGAATTGTAGAGCTTAATCTTGTCATCCTCACACAAATCAGCTCTCTGAAGAATGGTACGCATCTCATCATCCAACCGGTTAGTGGCTATAGCCCCCATAGTAGGCGGCCTGCCCTGTAGCTGATCCATCTGATGACGCGACACCAGATACATTTTCTCGGCATGGTCCATGGTTTATCCAGCTAACAGGCTAGTCAACAGCGGAATAGCTGTCCCTAGTAAGGGACCGATAAAACCACCCGACTGAAGTATGATCTGCTTCTTCTTTTTGAGTGAGACCTTTCTATCACTCAACTTTTTAATGACACCTTTCTTTCTCTTTAGAGACCGGAATTGTGAAGGTTTCAGAGGAAGGTTTCCTTTTAGGGTGTTCAGAGCTATTTCTGCTATTGCCCCCACCAGGTCATTATTAGCATTGCATAAGATGGCTTTTCTCTGTCTTGGTCCGGACTTTACTAAGATTTTTAAAAGCCCCCAATTTCTACGTACCCTCTCTGACATCTTAAATGAACTAGTGCTAAGGTAACCGGGCTACTGTTTTTTACACTTCTTTTTCATTGTGTAAACAGTAGGCCAATCAGGTGGGAAGAGGCCTGTTCTCAATCTGTAGGATTCTGGAGTGGTGGCTGCCAAATCTATCAAAAGGTACCCGTGTGGTTTGTGAGTGGCATCTTGGAATGCTTCTAAAAAATACGTTGTGTTAGTGGGATACATCTGCCTGGCCAGTGTGACAATTTGCATCTGATCACGAGGGCTGCTGAATAAAACCAAATATTTGGAATTCAGAGCTATTGTTCTCATTTTCTTACCTTGGAAAAACAGGTTTTGTAGTATGAGAATAATGCTCAGGTTTCTGTGATGAACGTATTGTGTAAAAGCCTTCTCTATTTGATTGCTGTCACCGGCCGATGCCATGAGATCATCTATCATGGCTAGAGTGATTTGATTTGGTGGAAACAAATAATCATCTTCAAAAGAAGACGGAAGCCCCTCCATAAACTTAATATAAGGGAATTTATTAAGCAGTTCTTTGTACAGAGGTTGCCAACAGCTATAAAACCACACAATATTTTGAGGCATTTGAGACAACGCAACATCGCCATGTTCTAACATTTGTTTGATAAAAAAAGATTTGCCAGAATTGGACGGCCCGCTTATAATGCAGGAGAAAGGATGTACAAATTGTGCAATATTTTCCACGATCCTTAATAGCCGTAAGGCAGCGTACAATAATCCTCACTCTTTAATAACCTTTTATTATACACTACTTTTAAAGTTTTTCGGAGGACTCGCGTTTCTAGGGTCCACTGTTTCTTAACCCTAACAATCCCCAACTGTTCAACCCTGATCTCTTTTTTCTCTCTGCACCAGACAGACAATAATCATCTACCAAATCTTTCAAGCTGTCAAAATTAACCTTATTGCTATTACCACAGTTTAGCGTGATTCCCTTCACCTTTAGCACCGCTTCACCGTTGGACAAAGCATAAGCATACGTTTTGGGACCGGCCGCAACAAACTCTGTTATCGTAGTGTTTGGTGGAATCTCACTTGTCAGCTGTCCTAAATAATCACCCAAAGGAGGTGTCCACGCCCCCTCTCTACTTACAAAAATGACTGAATCGGTATCATGGTACAGGCACCTATCGCCCAGCCCATCCAGTAGCCTGTATAATTCCAGCTATGCATAAGCCGTTGTAAAGCTGGCTATGAATACATTAGTGCATGTGGATTTGGTGGGGTGGTTCTTGGCTATTTTCCATGTCACAATGGCTGTCTCTGTATCCACAAACTCACATGAGGAAACATCATAATACGGCACAAAAAGGTATTTGAATAAATCCTCAGGGTTTGTCATCACGGATGTGGTCAGGTGATTGGTGCTCTGGCCAAACTTACCCCACAGCGAATTTAAGAAGAGTTTGTCAATCTGTCTTTTAGCAGGATTTACTTCAATGTGGTCACAACGTAAGCGGACGCCTTCCATCTTTTCATAATCCTGAATATATTGCTCTTTATCCTGTTCTGTTTTGCACCAGTCAGGGTAACCACTGGCCTCCTGTTTCTGTCTGAGATGCATGTTCATATAACCTGAAAATAGCTCATTTGATGTTCTTTCAAAATGCCAGATCTCATAGATTTCAACAATTCTGTAACCTTTTTCTAAAGCTACATTCAATTCAACAGTACACCATGTCCCAGTCAGAGCTCTTTCCTCATCACTGTGTTTACAGGGGGTGGTTTGCAGTTTTTCTGTGCAGGTTGCACACAAACTAAACATTAATTTGCCTCCTGATTTGTGGGGTAGGACTGGGAAATAGAGATTCCTTGGTGGGTACACTTTGACTTTGGCTAACCCAAAATATTGCTTTATGTCCCCAAAGTTTTGAAATATTATTTGTGGATGGCCAATTGGGTACTCCTTGGTCTTATTCACAAAGGGGTACAAACTGGTGAAATCGTAGTATAAGATTTGTTCACCAGGTTTTGGTTTGTAGTACAGGCATGTAGCATTTGTTCTTCCACCAAAAAAAGCATCTCGAGGATTCAAAGGAGTTGGGAGCTTATTCTCAACTAGAAACTGCTTCAAAGAAGTGTCATCCTCCACCATGGCCCTCCATTCGTGTTCCCAGATGCAGCGCACAGCATAGCCCTGGTCCCTGAGGTACTCTTCTTTAATCTTAGTACGGTTGTGCAGGTTACCATATGTTGAATCAAGTACTTTGTTGAAGTCTTTTTCAGAGTAGCAGACAGGGCACCCATGAAAAAAACAACCGTGAAATTCAAAAGCTGTGGGAGTTCCATTTATGACAGCAAAACCATCCAAAAAATATTTGCCTACTTGCTTTTCACCCCCCTTCAGAGCATGCTGAATATTGAGTTTCTCAGTGTGCTCTATATGCAACAACCATTGAATCGCTGGAACTGAATACCTTTTCTGTGTCTTGTGATAACTGTCCAAAGGAGCTAATGCAATGGTATTGCTCTTCAAATACATGAACCGATACTGTGCCATACAGACAGATGCCAATGTGATATATTGGAAGGGGTCAATGCATCGAATCTCTATCTCCTCAACAATCTCACCCCCGACCCCCCTGAAACACTCACGCTCAGTCATATTCATCACCTGTTCCCTAAATCGAATACAGGCCTCTCTTAATATATCTACATCTTGTCTGCAATAGTGAGCCAGAGCCTTCTTTAGTTTAAACACAGTACCTGTATTAGCAGCGTGCCATTTCATGAATTCTTCTCTCTCCCCGGGCATCATGGTTTCAGGGCTGTAATACTTGGTTTCAGGGAGTGGTCCCACATAGTCTCGATTGGCCATTGTATTGAACAAGTGGGGGAAATATCCTTTGCTGCCTTGAAACCCCATAGCTTTGGGTAATTTGCTTAATTTAAGGGGCAAAAATGAGAGGCTATCAATAAACCGAATCTTATAATCCGGTAGGGTGATACACAGCAGTTTCCCTCCCTGACTTATAAGTTGAACCCTAACCTTTTCACGGATCAGCTGCCTCAGTACTAGGTACCCGTCATAACCTTTGGAGTTGTGAGCTATAAAAGTACATCCTTTAAGCTCAAGATTTATAAATTTCTTTACAAACTGCTCCAGGCATCTAACACCATAACAATCCCACCTCACAACATCTTTATCATACCAATCCTTAAACATATCCCTGGCGCAGACATAATTAGGTATATGGGTGCCTGTCTCTTGACAGCATTCAAAATCATAAATGATATATCTTTCACCAATTCGCGGTCGGCACAACGATTTTAGAAAACATAAATGCCCTTCCAAGCTTTCAACCTTCTCAGAGCATTGTCCACACTTGGTTCCCCTGCACTTTTTGTGGGGTTTAAAGACATAAACCCCACACGTTTCACAATATTTTTTATTCTTACAGTCAACTTTTCCCTCCATAGCGAGTTCTGTGTGTCTTTCAAGACACACCTTAGACCGGCAAAGCTCTTTGCACCTACAGCAGCGCACCTTCTCCTCCTCCACCCGCTGACATTCTTGCCTGAGGCATGCTCTACAGATATATTGACAGCCATGATTAAATTTGTGGTGGTAAGGTGTGTGGCACAATTTACAGAAATAGCGTTCACCCAGGAAGCCCTTGATATTTTTGATGCCATAGTAATGCTTGTCGTGTAACAATATAAATACTATTTTTTCTTGCTGGGGACTACCTGTGACAAAAAACCTCCACCCGTCCTGCATATAAAACAAGATTTTTATAGTGACCCTTAAAGCTTCTTCAAAGAGGTGTATCTGAGAAAAATCAATCCTGTTTTCTGTGGAAACACCCAGTCTGCTGTGAAGTTCCCTGGCCCTGGTAATAATTTCTTGATTTCTAACATCCACACCAATCAGCCAGAGCAAACAGCTAGCAAAACACAGAAATTCACCTCCCACATTGAAATCTACTAGGTGCTGTCTTTTTTTCTCCAGTACTCTGCTGAGCAGCACAGTGTTTAACTTCCTAAGCCCTCCCCCCTCCTTGTTCTTCACGACGGTAACCACTAATTGTAAATTACTCCCCCACAATATCTCTGCCTTACTTTGAAGCAGATTTTCAACACTGATCAGAAAATCATCAGCATTTAAATCATTCACACACCTCCTAAGAGAAAAGAGAGGTTGATTTAACCCCTCTGCATCCAACCGGAGTTGAACAAAATCGTTTGGACCTATGTCCCTAGCAACATTATTCAAAAGAGTCTGTATCGTATTATGAATAGCCTCTATAGCATCTACAAAAGACCGGATTCGGTCAAGATTAACAAATCTATAACGATGATAGTATTCCACAGCCCTGAAATTTCGGATAGGCTTCTCCCATGCCTGCACCATATCCAGATAAACATCGTTCATATTCTGAGTGTTTGCAGAGTTAGAGGCTTGTAGCTGTGGCGTAGAATGACATATCTCTTCTTCTGGTTGAGACACAGACATAGCATCACAACTATCACTGTCTGCTGGGGATGCGGGAAGTCCGCCTCCATGCATTTTTGCTTTTTTGCAGGCCGGCTCTGGTTAAACAAACAAACAAACAAAAGGCTATCACCAACATTCCTAATAATGTAATACCAACCCCCTTTTAGTTTCTAAAAAATAATACTAATGGTTTTGTAGTTGGATAAAATGCTAGATATTATACCTCCTAACAGCATTCGTGTTGTGTGGCTTGTGGTAGGCTGTGGTAGGCTGAGGGCAGAAATGTTTATAAGAATCTAAATGTATGAAAGTATGAAAGACAAATACCTTCATATACCCTCAAACATTCTGAGTCTGTCAATTGTTGTTCTGGGGGAATTGCAAGGTCCACAAATGGCTGTTCGTCCTCCCATTCTGAAGGAAAAGAAAAAAACCCAATGGTCAGAATTGTTGCAGAAATGTTTATAAGAATCTAAATGTATGAAAGTATGAAAGTCAAATACCTTCATATATCCTCAAACATTCTGAGTCTGTCAATTCAATCTAGTGAAAGAAAACAATCAATCAATCAAACAAGCAAGCAGACAAGAATGTTATAAGCTCCATTTTGCATCTAAGTGTTTAAAAAATTAGGCATAAAACTACTTACAATAGTTGGTTCCATTCTGAAAAGGGTCTTCTTAGCAGATCAAATGGCTCCGGAGGTATGGGTATGCCAGAAACCAGCAAACGTGCCAGGACGTGACAGGACCAGTATGGGCCCTGCTTTTATACATGTTGGTGATGTCACAAACTAATCACATCAGAGGAGGTGTGTTCTTCACACCTTTTGCAAAACTGGCCACCCTTAACTACCTAGGAAGCGGCATTTGAATAGTAGGTGATGTTACAAACTAATCACATCAGAGTTGATGAGTTCTTCACCCCTTTTGCAAAACTGGCCAGCCCCGCTTTATCAGGAAATCCCAATTAAATAATATCACATGAGCTTTGATTAAATTGTATCTCTGTGTTTAACATCTGACAAGGTTAAACAGGGGTCAGCAAAAGAAAAAACATAATACAACTTTCATGTGATTTGTAAAGCACATTTTATTATAAATTTCATAGCGTTAACAGTTTCTTGTAATTAATTTCTGTTACATTCTGGCATATGAACCTCTTCAGAGACAATGGGAATTTAGCTTCGATCTTTGACATTAATGACAGTGGTTTACTGTTCTTCTCGATACGCTGTATGAATGTCTTGAGCTCACCAAGTGAATCCTGGGTGAAATATAAGTTATTCACTTTGTCAGAAATATTGATGATGATCCAGACAACATGAGGCATAGAAAGTCTAAAGCATAAGCTGTTAATAAGCTCTGTTTCACTGATACCATCCACATGATCATCATCATCTGCTTGTAGACATCCCGTTAAGCAGTGGTGTAATATTTTAATGATACATGCTTTCAGAATCTGAGACATGCCGACATTTTGAGGCTCCACCGTTTCTAAAGCAGGAAATAAGGTAGAATTAGGCTAGCTGTTTCAACTAATCAAAATACTGTTTTCCTAATGTTTAGATTTACTTACCATTTGATGTTTTGCAGAACCTGCAATAACAAGGTTTTATAAGTTTGTTCTCTTCAATGAAGCCATATATCTCAGGTCCTTTTCTTATTCTACGCCCACGCTTGGGAGGTTTGGGGGTCAAATTTACATCAAACAAATCTCCATCAGTATTTGCCATCTTCAAAAGACTGCTGGAATTAAATCGCTAGCTGTTCAGGTCTGCCCGCACAAACTCCCCTGCCCCTTGCAATGACACGTCCTTAAGCATTACGCATGCCCAGAATCACGGGGGGAGGGGGGGTTATGACATGCCTGGGCATGTCCCAAACAAGGCCTAACTCCCCCTTTTTTTTTTTTTATTAGAAGACACAAACACGAATCGCTGTCCTGACATGCTTGAACAAGGTTTAAACCTCTACTTGCCGCCTGGCTGCTTGCCTCTTGTGAGCATTTTAATTCCTGTTAATATTCCTTTTGTTGTAGGGGGGCAGAATAAATTTTATTAAGGCCGTGCTTCGAACGGTTACGTGTACATGGGGGCTTGAGGGTGCAATTGGCAAAATATGTGTCTTTAGATTTTTACAAAAGTAAAAACCAGGTTTTAAAAGGTCTGTGGTTTGTTTGTTTTTCCCCTGCATTCGAGGAAATGATTTTAAAACCGCCTAGAAATAAATACCTTTTTAGAAAAAAGGGGGTTTAAATGCAGGCCCTGGCTACCTTTTAGGGGCTCCTTTTTCCCCAGCTTTTGAGGCACTGATTTTTAAAACTCCACAAAAAATTAAAATCATCATTAGGGTAGAATGATTAGAAATAAAAAGCATTTTTTTTTATTTCACAGCTCCCAAAAGTAGGGCTTGTTTCCCAAAAACACAGGCCTCTGTTAATTATTCACTTTACTTAGCTTTTTTGGTTTTGAATGACCATAGAATTAATCTAGGGTTAAGCTAATCATGTCCCCAGAGGCTTGACTGCCACATCTTTCTTGATGGGGGTTAGGTTCAACACGCCTTATCTGAAAATAGGGCTGTTAGGGTTGCTCAAGCTTATCTTGATGGGCTTAGGCCAACACGTCATATCCGACTAGGGTTATGACCTTGTGAGCCCTGCACCACGTGGGGGTGGATTATGCACATCACATCCGGGGAGGGGGTTATGCACATCATATCCGGAGGGTGGGGGCTGAGCACGTCACTTCCTCTTAGGGCCATGCCCTGCTGACGTAATCAACATGTGGGTTTGTTTACTTTGATGACGTCACTGATCAAAAGTGCTGATAATTTTCATTAAAAAAAGGTATACACTACTACTACTGGGGCATAAAGTGAAGAGTCTTCTTTATTCTATCACCCTTAGAGAATCCCATTTTAGGATTCTGGTCTAAAGTTAATTTTTCCAGATTAAAATACATTTTCCTTATCTGAGGTTTTTTTTTTTAGTAAAACTTTTTGTCCTGGCCCCAAATGATGCCAAAGGAAGTGCTGAGGAAGTTTTTTATAGCTATCTAGTCCTTTCATAATAGTTGCTCGCTCATCTTTATTTTATCAGGTTTGTGGAAATAGGCCTGAATATAATAATGAAATTGCAAACCTACACAGATATTGCAAATAATAATGGAACTCCAGTAGAGACTCCAGTCTCTTATGTGGAGAAGTTATAGGCAGCTGTAAATGTCCCCCTTATTCCTCATATTAAGCAATTACGAGCAATTATAGCCCATCTCTGAGGAATATTTGGAACATGATTGGCTTTTTAAAAATAGGGTTTTTGTACCTTTATACAAGGGATGTATAGTCCCATTATAATTATGCAGTCCGAAATCTCAGATTTTTCTCCATAAGTTGCTTGAAAAAGTATATTTGTTCTCTTGTTCAGAAAGCTAAAATGTATCAGAGACATACAGAGGTGATAAAATGCAATGTGTGACATGATGTCTGCCTATTAGTGGGGGGAAATTCCACATAAGTACATAGCAGTTGAGATACTCATTTTGACTGTTAAATATTGGTTAACCTTTTAAACTTATTAACCTTTTAAATAACATTATCTCAGTGAATTATGCCACCTAAGGATAACAATACATATTTCTGGCAAATATCCCTTTTCATTATATACTCAACCCTTCTAACCAGGTACTATTCTTGAGGAAATGTCAACTGATATGAAATCCTTATGGCTTATATCTTATCTTATCCACATGGACAAAATCTCATTTCTCCTACTTGCCAAATGTGTATATGTCAGCTTACACACATATTATCTTTTTATTGGAGTGCCGACTGAATATAATGATTCAAATCAGTGAACAAAAGCTCAAGAATGAAACAGGCTGTTTACTAATAATAATTTTATGTAGATTGATGGTGATGTATCTTGGCATGTACTTCCTGCTTTGTAGTAATGAAAAAATTAGGGTAAGTGATATGGAGTTCAGTTTCCTTTGGCCATAACAATTCTGCAAAGTCCTAACTTTTACTCATATGCATCTCTCTATCCCTATATAAGAGCAGGAAAAATGATAAAGAGGGGGCAAAAAGAAAAATCTTAATTCTCTATCTATACCCTATTTCTCCCTGTGGTTAGTAGCTCATGAGATGCTGAAGAGTCAGACCTGGACTCAAGAATTCCAATAGTTTCAAACGAAAGTTCTCTTGAGTAAATATGCAAAAGACATTATATTATGCCCATAATAATATAGATAAAACTCCATAGATTAAAACTAAAAATAACCCTTGAATAATTGATTATGAAATATAAACTTAAAAAATGAGAAACCTTAAAGAACACAGAGCACAAAGTGTAGATTAAATTACTTGTGTGGTTCTTTCTTTTAATTCTGATCAATTACTTTTGGGAGACATTTTGCTAACTTGTGGTTCCCCAAAGATTCTGCCTTTAAAGCTTCAATACTTTTGCTGAAGTATTTAACTAGTCATTATTTTGAAGGGTTCATTTGACCTTTTTCTTTAGCAAAATATTTTTCTCTTAAGAAAACCACAATATTTCAGCAAGTCCTTGGTTGAATCATTTATTATTTTATTTATACGTCACTTTTTCAAGTAAAGGGGCTAACTGTAAAAACATAAAACTGAGGCAGCTAATATTATAGGAAAAAGCTCAGAATTGACAAATTAAAGCTCTTCGAATTAAATAACAACAATATATAAAGGAGAAAGAAATAAGCCTCCCCATTAAACTCTTTTTATGCAGCAAATAAGTGTATATGCTAACAAATCTATCTGAATATAAACAAACAAACTTATTTTCTCCTGCCAGCAGGAAAACTGAGATGGTGTTATTCTGGCTTTCCTCAGCATCACGTTTCAATATTTGGGAACAACTATTAAGAGGCCCTTATTCTCTATGCTCCAGTGGTGGTTGAATAGAGGGAAAGTCCTCTCCAAACACCTTAAAATCTAGGCAGGTTCGTGTAAAATATGAGCTCTGTATAACTAAGTGGGAAGAAACACGCTTTTATACACTGGCATTTGTACTTCCTTCAACAAACACTCATTCCTTATAAAAGTCCATATGTTACCCACTGTTTTTCTAAAAGCAATTGTGTATCTTAAAATTTGTCCACCTGTTTCTTTATGCACATTGATCCATTGTAGGAGAGTCTTGTTAGCTTTGCTGGGAAAAAACAGTCTGGTAGCATGCTTTCTGACTAACAATACTTGTTATATTTAAAAAAAATACCATAAATCTTTAGTATAGTCATAGGCAAGCATAAACAATATTTATTAAAATGCATAAGCTTTTGTGATTTGCAGCACATTTCATCAGGTGAATATAGTAGATAGACTGATATAACTAAAGGTATTACTCCTGGATTTTTTATTTATTTATTTATTTATTTTGGTCACAACTTCATCCGCTGCTCTAGTTTATGTACAATTTATTTGTTCCATTTCCCATGTAAAATACAGCAACCTTGGTTATTGATACATTTTCAGATCCATCCAACTGGTTACGTAATTCACTCCACTTTAATACTCAGCAAATTTTGCATTAGTAAGAGAACATTTAATCCATATATGGGGTCAAAGCTGAATTATAACTGCACTACTGAAGTTTGCCTAAAAATAGAAATAAATGCTGAAATCATCTCCAAGGGAACATAAGTATCTTTTTCAATATTATATACAGGTAGTCCTCAACTTATGACCATTCATTTCAGTTCAAAGTTATAACACTGCTGAAAAAGTGACTTATGACTGAGCCTTATGACTGTCACAGTGTCCCTGCAGTCAAGTGACCAAAATGGGCAACCAGCATATGTTTACAAGAGTTGAGCAACCCAGGTTCACATGATTGACATTTGCAGCCTTCCCAGATGGCTTCCAACAAGCAAAGTATGTAGGGGAATTTGAATTTGCTTAATTACGATGGTTATTTGCTTAACATCCATGGCAAAAAAGTCACATCATTTAACAACTGCACTGCCTACTGATAAAAGTTCCAGTCCGTTATGATCATGAGTCAAAGAAAACCTGTATGAAGATTTTCTATTTCCAATTTTTCCTAAAAAGCTGCCAGAGACAAGCCAGTTAAGACAATTCACAATGAAATAAAATGTTGTGTTCTCTTAACACAGAAGAGGATCACATGCCTCATTTTCTAAATTCTATAAGAAAAACCTTGTGCCTTATCACAAAATACTTTAAAAAAAAATTAAATATCTCCTAATGTTCCGCTGGACCTCCTCAGTTACTGCTGAATTTTCTAAAGAGAATACAACTAGTCACTTAGAAGCAACCATATTTTTTATCTTTTTTTAAATCAATCTTCTTAGGGCAAGGACCTTTACTAAAAAGTAGTCAATTACTGAAAGGATGGGCAGAAAAAAACCCTACTCCTCAAACACAATCTCCAAACTCCAATGAAAAGTAGTAACTTTTTTTTAAAAAAAAAATCCCAACCTTAAAAAGCATTAAATACTGTATCTAGAACATATCTTAAAGGTCTTCTGGAACACATTTTTTACTACAATCTTAACCATATCTAAGAGACACATCCAAGAAAAAAATATGTAGCATTAAATTGCTCATATTTCACAGAAGAAGTCCACTCTTAAATATTTGCATTTATTACCATCATTATTATTGGCATATTTTAGTTCAGAGAATCAAACATTCTCCTGTTCCTTTCAGTACTCTCACATTATCCTTTTCTAAAAATACACCCAGTAGGTGTTTGCATTAGCTGATATTTCCTTTCAGTGTTTCTAGTAAGTTATCCTTTCTTTGTGGGTAAGTAAGAGTTTGCAAAACTTTCACCTTTATTCTTAAATTAAACACTGACAAGGAATGGAAGTGTTAAGCATGCTAATCAGCAGGACCTCCCTGTGGGAATCTATGATAGAAGACTGTTTCACATTGAGAGGCAGACAGCACTGTTGACACTGGCTGTCAAAAAGTTTCATGTCTTTGAAAGGAAATCTTAATCTTCTTTATTCATGTGTGAACAGGTCCAGGCCTTCATCCCTGCAGCTTATACACATAGACAGTTCAAGCCAAAGGTTGCTAGGCTGTGGGGATGGTTTGTTTGACTGTGTCTACATTGTGCAAATGGATGAGGACTGAAAATTAAAATCTGTCGGCCACAGAGCACTGCTTTTCTGTCTGTGTTTGGAAGAGACATGGCAACCCAGGGTGAAATGAAAAGGAATTTTATTGGGCGCAAACTGCTCAGCCTTTTAGATGTTGGGTGCAGGATCTGAATGGTCAATCTGGGAGGTTTGTGGATTGTTTACAGACAGTGGGGACAGCTGTCAATCACAGCACAATGGCAAAATTTATGTCACAGAGGAAAAAAAAGTTGCTTTTTAATGCCTGAACTCCTGTTTCCTGTTAAAATGTTCAGATCAATAAACAAAAAGAGTTTTTGTCTGAACTTTATAAGCAGGGAAATTTCCAAATAACAGCTGCTATTGCTGTTGAGGCCTCTTGATTCTTGCAATGGTGTTTAGCTAGCCATTTAAGGGTAGTTTTATCATACTGTGAACATGTGTTTGTTTTTCTTTACTGTTTAAAAGATAATGGAAATACAGAGGAAGAAAAAAGTCTAACATATGTTAATGAAATACAGTTTTTTAAAAAAAGAAAATATATCTTGCCACATATGAGTCAACAAACATTAGAAGGTATTAATCCTGCCTTCCTCAATCGAGCACCATTCAAATATATCAGAGTACAGTTTCATTATTCCAACATAGCAACACTGTCTTTTATCTGAAATACCACCAAAATATGATTTTCTGATTTTTTTAAAGTAAAGAAGCTGGTTAAACAGAGACAACAGATATGTATTTCAAAAATATCCACTTAATCATTATTGTGGCTTATCAGATAATTATTTCTTTTATTAATGAAATTACAGCATAAGATATACTAACATCCTGAATAATTACTCTAAAACTTTCATTTGTTTAAATAATAGAAAATATTTTATTTATAGCCTTAGTTTTATTTAGATTTATAGCACTGAATGTTAGGTTACACAACATAAATCTCTATGACCACAACAAATAATTTTATAATAAAACATGTAGTATTTGAGACTGATTCAGTGAACATTTTTTAGAAAAAACATTTACACTATTTAGAGAGTGCATGGGCTGATATGGGAAACAACATGCTATATTAACCACTTTCCCTTTCAGTAGAAGAAGCTTCTATTTAATTTAGCAGCACCATAATAATTATGTTTTTTTGATTACTAAACATAGACAATAGCTGTGGCATAGCAAGTAAGAATGAGAACAGGTAAGATCTCTCTTAGGATGCTATCAGACTGTAACATGCATATGCAGTATGCAGGCTGTACATGTATAGGCTTCTGAATTTATTTGCAGAATCTTTCTGTTTTATGAATCTAAAGTAAAATACACTGATAGTGTGGATACAAATTATACACACTGTGAATTATGTATACTGTGATCTATCTGTTTGGAGTAGAAGATGACTCAGAATCCATTTACATCTCTCTCTCTTTCTCTCTCTCTCTCTCTCTCTCTCTCTCTCTCTCTCTCTCTCTCTCTCTCTCTCTCTCTCTCTCTCTCTCTCACATCATCTACCTATCTATCCTCATCTTTAGGTAGAACTAAACCTGACCAACAATGGCCAATTAAACAGTATTGAGTTACATGGTCCAATTGTCTGCCTGACATGAAAGCAACAACTTTCCATTATTGTTTTTCAGAAACTCATATTAGCAATGACTATTTACTTACTATATCTGTTCTGTTTCAGACGAAAAGACATTGAGGCAAGGCACAAACACAACTTCTTTATTGAAATCACGAACAGAACAGAACACAAAATGGCGCCAAGCCTCTTATACTCCCTTGCAAGGGACAGCGTCAGCCAATCAATGCAAGGCTAGTCTCCCGCCTTGCGCATGCGCACAAAGCTGGAGACAGCCTGTCTGGTTCCGGGCACCCACGTGGTTTGCCCGGGCCTTCTGCAGCCTCCTGAGCCTGCTGAGTCATTCAGCAGTCCCAGGACATAACACCCCTCTCCCCTTGGATAAAACAATAAGTGAATACTTACTGTTTTAGAGCAGCTTACATATACATGTGTTCAATTATCATGTTATTATTTCTAAACACAGTTATAGCTGCACACTGGCAGACCCCTTCATTCCATTTCTTGTATTTACAAGAATATCTCATATTGTTTCAGGCTATCAACAGAACACCCTTCTATGAGTGTGTCCTGAGTTCTAGAGAATTATTAAGCCTCCCTTATGCTTGACAGGAACCTCACATAGTCCTTTAGATATTTGGGTGGACCCTTGGCCCGCTCTGACCTTCTTGGAGCCAGCGTGTGTGCCTGGCGTGCCATCTCGCCTGCTAGGCTAGACAGACCAGGACTTTGATGCCCCCAAGACCCAGGCAACCCTCCAAACTGCTGACTGGCTGGATCCGCTAAACCCAAACCAGAGTTCCTTGGTGGGGTGGAATTTCCCAAATCCACAATGGACCCCTCTTGGGAACATTGTCCTTTGAGCCCAAGACCAGCAGCTGGAGTGGCTTGAGTAGCCGATTGACAGCAATGTCCCATAGACCCGGTGCCTGTGCCAGAGTCAGGAGCTGCCTCCATGGCAAAACCCCGTGCAGGAACATTTGAAGGTCCACCTTCACGGAGAGACTGTGGTCCACAATCGTAATTGTGGTCCCCCTCCCCCCCGAGAGCAGAGCCAGGAGCAGAAGAGTGGCTGGGAAGCCTCCAGTGCAGTTGGTCAATGTGATGTCTGAGCACCCGACCATCATCCAGGGCCACTTCGTAGGACAGCGGCCCAGAGACCTTGCATACCACTGCTGTCACCCAGAGATGTCCAGGTCCATAGTTCCTTGCCCAGACCGGATCACCCACCTGTAGTCTCCTAGGTGCCTGCGGCTGTGACACCTGTGAAGCCACCCGGTCGGGGTGCAACCTGTCCAGCTTAGTAATGAATCTGCGACCCCAGCGGAGTTTAGCTGGGCTCTTTCCAGTGGCAGTGCAAGGTGTGGTGCGATGACAAAGAAGAAAGTCAGCTAACCTGTGATGCCAGTTCCCGTGAGTGATTCTCTTTAAAGCATCTTTGGTGGTATGCACCATACGCTCAGCCTGGCCGTTGGAAGCTGGATGGAACGGCGCAGATGTGGCATGCCGGATCATGTTGGCTTGGAGAAAACTCTGAAACTCAGAAGATGTGAATTGGGGTCCGTTGTCTGAGACAAGGACATCTGGAAGTCCATGTGAGGCGAAGATTCCTCTCAGCATCTGGATGGTCCTAGCAGTAGTAGTGGAGGAGACAGGAACAACCTCTAGCCACTTGGAATGGCTGTCCACGAGGAAAAGGAAGAATTGCCCCTGAAAGGGCCCAGCGTAGTTGATGTGTACCCTCGACCATGGGATATGTGTCTCCTCCTACCTATGTACAGGGGCCTGGGGCATTTCTGGCCTTGACTGTTGGCACACTTGGCACCCATGCACCTGGGTCTCGATCTCTTTATCGAGACCAGGCCACCAGAGGTGGCTACGCGCAAGCGCCTTCATCCTGACTATTCCCGGATGTCCCTCATGCAGAGAGAACAAGATTCTAGTCCTCAATGAGGCCGGGATGACTACACTGCTACCCCATAGGATACACCCTTTGAAAGTGGAAAGCTTGTGCTTCCTTTGCCAGAAACTCTGGAATTCTACACCCGGACACGTGTCAGGCCATCCTGACAACACCCATGTCAGCATGCGTGTAAGCGTGTGATCAGTGGCAGTTTCTGCAGCCACGTCCCTAGCATTGAGGGGAGATTCAGGCAATTCCTGAATGGAGAGAATTTGAAAAGCAGGAGCAGGATCTGCCTCTATCTGCTGTAGAGGTAATCTGCTGAGACCATCTGCATGGCCCATTTCTTTACCTGGTTTGTGAACCAGGGTGTAGTCATATGCTGACATGAAAATTGACCATCTCAGCATTCTGGGAGATATTATGTGAGGGGTTTGTTTGTTTGTTGTAAACAAACCCAGCAAAGGCTTATGGTCTGTGTAAACCGTGAAATGGCGGCCCTACAAGAAATCGTGGAATTTCTTTATGCCAGCCACTATTGCCAAGGCTTCTCTGTCAATCTGCGCATAATTACGCTCTACAGATGAGAGAGTCCTGGAGTAGTAGGCCACCGGGACTTGTGTCCCATCAGCCTTGAGGTGGCTCAGCACAGCCCCAACCCCATAAGGGGATGCATCACAGGCTATGCACACAGGCAGTTGCTCATTGAAATGCGCTAAAACCACATTTGAAGAGAGCAAGGCCTTGACCTCTGTGAAACTCCTTTCATGGACCTTTGTCCATTTCCATGGAGCCTGTTTGTCCAAGAGCCGGTGTAACGGCTCAGCCACTGCAGCCTTATGGGGAAGGAAAGAATGATAAAAATTTAACAGCCCCAGGAAGGCTTGAAGCTCACTCTTCGACTGGGGGCTTGGGGCCTGCTGAATCGCTTGAAGCTTGGATTCCGCAGAATGGATGCCTTCAGCATCAATACGGAATCCCAGGAACTCAGTGGATGTTACTCCAATCTTACACTTATTTTGCTTCAACTTCAGCTCTGCTTGGTGGAACCGCAGCAAGACAGCCCTCAGCCTTTCAGCTAAGTTCACAGATGACTCCCCAGCGATGAGGACGTCATCAAAATAGGGACAGACCCCAGGAATACCACAGAGCGTTTGCTCCATCACGCTTTGGAATATGCCAGGGGCTACATTAACCCCAAACTGCAGCCTTTTGACCTTAAAGGCTCCCCGGTGCGTCACTATTGTTTGGGCCTCAGCCGTTGCCTCATCAACAGGTAACTGTTGATAGGCCTGAGCCAAATCAAGCTTTGCAAAGATTCGCCCCTCTTTGAGGGAGGCCAAAATATGGCTCACGACAGGCACCGGGTAGGCATGCTGCTGCAATGCTTTATTAAGTGTACATTTATAGTCCGCACAAATCCGGACTTCTCCATTGGCTTTCAGTGGCGTGACTATGGGTGTTTCCCATGGACTAGAGTCCACAGGCTCTAAAATGCCCTGCTGGAGCAGCTTGTCCAGCTCTGCATCTATTTTGTTTTTTAGGGCAAAGGGCACCCTTCGGGGCTTGATCCTGATGGGTGTGATGGCTGAGTCTAAATGTAAAGCAATGGGAGGCCCCTTGTACAAGCCAAGCTCTGAACTGAACACATCAGCAAACTCCTTGCAAACTTCTGCAAGGCCTGATGTTTGCAGATTGTGAAGTCCAGTCACTTGAATCCCAAGGGCCTCGAACCAATCGAGTCCAATAGGGCTCGCACGATCACCCCCAACTACCACCACATCTAACAGCCCCTCAAAGCTCTTACACTGCACCCTGAGCGTGGCCTCCCCCTTCACGCTGACTCTGGAATTCTGGAAGTCAGTAAGGATTAAACTTGAAGGCCTGAGTCTAACTCGTAGGCCACTTCTGTTGCAAACCTTATTGAAGGTGTCAAAGGAAATGATCGATAGAATGGACCCTGTGTCCAGCTCCATCGACAAGGGAACCCCTTGCAACTTCATGTCAATGTGAAGCTTCTTTTTAATTGGCCTGTGACCCCCGGTTTTGAAAACGTCCCTACGGGACGCGCAGAAGCCCACCCTATGTTGGCTGGGGACTTTGGTACCTTTCAGAGGCAATTCTTCTGCAGACCATTCCCTCTGGTGACCCAAACAAGCGGATGCAATGTGGTCTTGCCTGCCACATGCCCGGCAGATAGCGGAGTGGAACCGGCAATCAGTTCGCTTGTGGCGTCCTCCACAACCGAAACACCGAGGGGATGCTGTTGCTTTTTCTCTGTGCCCTTGAGGCCTCTTCTCTTCTGCATGCTGAAGCCTGTCCACCTCCTCTTCTGGATCCACTTCAGAGTCCTCTCGAGCGACATCTTGATGGATGGAGACTGCCGCTGGGGGGTTCCTGGCGAGCCGCAATGCCTTCACAGCGCCGCCCGCTGCTTCTTCAGCTGCAATGTCTCTCAAAGCATCTTGGAATGAGACATCTTCTTTTGCAAAAAGTTTCTGTTGCAGCTCACGACTTCGCAGTCCGCAAACCAAGCGATCCCGGAGCCTCTCTTCCAGATCCTTGAACTCACATTGCCTAGCTGCTTGTCTTAAGGCAGCAACAAAATCCGCAGCAGACTCACCAGGCCTCTGATCCCTCTGCTCAAACGCATACCTCCAAGCAATTACTGAGAGCTTGGGTTCGAAGTGCTCTCGCAGCATCCTCTTTAAGTCAGCATACACAATTGACTCCAGTGGTGCTGGGGCTACAAGATTCTCTGCAATGTCAAAAGTCTCTTGCCCACAGACACATAGCAATGTAGCAGCTTTAAGGCCATCTTCCTGGATCTTGTTTACTCGAAAATAATTTTCCACTTGAGCCATGTAGGAACTCCAGCGCTCAGGGTGAGAAGTATCAAATTCCGACAGACGGCCCAGCTTTGACATCGTTACATCCTGTAGCCTGTTTGATGCCTCTCACTGCAAGGAATGAGAAGGGGTCCCTCGAAGCCGAGCTCACCTCCAGCGTTTTCGTACTGGTAGGCAATCGCTTCCTCCGGACGCCAAACTTCCCAGCGCTTCAGGCCTCCTCTGGTAAGTCAGCCTAGCTTCTCCTGTTGTTCTTCTTGCAGCGGATCCCATCCTCGTCGCCAATGTTCTGTTTCAGACGAAAAGACATCGAGGCGAGGCAGGAGTAACAAACACAACTTCTTTATTGAAATCACGAACAGAACAGAACACAAAATGGCGCCAAGCCTCTTATACTCCCTTGCAAGGGACAGCGTCAGCCAATCAATGCAAGGCTAGTCTCCCGCCTTGCGCATGCGCACAAAGCTGGAGACAGCCTGTCTGGTCCCGGGCACCCACGTGGTTTGCCCGGGCCTTCTGCAGCCTCCTGAACCTGCTGAGTCATTCAGCAGTCCCAGGACATAACAATATCGATATACCTTTTGCTTTACCAAAAGGCAGTCACAAACATCGTGGGGAAGGGAGGGAAGAAGGGGCGGGGAGGAAGGAAGGAAGGAAGGAAGAAAGGAAGGAAGGAAGGAAGGAAGGAAGGAAGGAAGGAAGGAAGGAGGGGGGGAGGGAGGGAGGGAGGGAGGGAGGGAAGGAGATATTGTTTTCTGCCTACAAGTAAAGGATAGATAATATAATCTTTATTGTCATTTTTAACTATGAGTACACTGGCCCACATTAAAAATGAAATTCTTTTGCCTGCTTTCCAAAGAAAGTATATATCTACCCATACACATACATAACACACATATACACATGCTATATACTTTATATATAAATATTAATCACTGTCCATTTTGAATATATAGCAAAAAGTGAAAACTTGAGAGTTCACAAGGTTGATGCTATATGGAACAAAACTGTGGCTAAATCTGGATGTTCTGCTTCAGATACCATGAAGCCTCCTCCCAGAAAGTAACAAGGAAAACAGGTCTTGAAGAGGATGTGTACTTAATCGTAAAGCCAATATAATTTCTAGTTAGGAAGATCTAGAGTTTTTTTTTAATATATATATATATATAAAAAATCAGGGAATCAGGGAAAAGCTTTTGAATATAATGAGCAAAATATTTTTGAAACATTTTCAAAGTATTTTAAAATAATATATGCATAAATTGTTTTATATCCTTACAATGTACACCATCTTCTTTTGCTTTGTTCTTAATTATTCCCCATTAGTCATATTAGAATAATGGATCCTGCATTGTACTGTAGCTGCCTAATCCCTATTTAAAGTCATCCAAACTGGTGTGATCACTACATCTGGTTGGTGGTTAATTTAACAAGCACTATCCTTGTTTATCTGTCCTGAATTTTCCATTGTTCAGTTTCACTGGATGATTCCTGGGATAAGTACAATTGCACAATTTGCACAATTGTACAAATCTTTGCCTACCTTCCCCAGCCAGACAAACTAAGTATGAAATAATAATGTTGGTGGTTTTGTTCTGTACTTTTTTTTATTCATTATTGAAATATCAATATTTCAAGTACTATTGTACTGTATATTTATTTAAGAACACTATGATATTAACAATTGTAGTTCCAGTATTTTCTTAATGAAAATGGTTGCTTTCACAGTACTAATATTTGGGTCAACTTTTTTTTTTTAGCTATCCATCTTAGCAGATATCAGTAACTCAGTTTTCAACAGCATATTCTATCAAGGCTCTGTAGGAAGTTGATACATAAAGCAGGAGGGAGAAATAACTATTCCATCACATAGCAGCTCTGATGCCTAGTGTAATTTCTCTGATTATGGCATCTAAGCATCAATATATCAGACATTCATTTGAAGGTCAATGTAGGATCCCTAACATTAATAAGTGACACTGGGCAGCTTTGTGGTTACTTATATTTCCCTTCATGCCTAACAGATTGCCTGAACAGAAAAGGATACATGGAGAAACTGTTAGAAAGATAGGACTGGGACTACAGGAGAAGGCAATAAAATTCCATGCTACTAAAATCAGCATTTTCTGCCTGTACATATCCATAATGCTAATGATATTGTGACTGGAAATGACTTCATGATTGTTTTGCAAGAGAGCCAATTACATGCTGTTAACTTCCCAAAATTGCTCAATGACCCCATAAAAACTAAGTTGTCCCGATTTAAATATTCTTAATGTAAATAATTTTACTCTATTGTCACTCAGTGCGAGTCCTAAACACTAAGTCTTTGTAGCATTTTAATTTTAAAAAAATTCTATTACTATTTTTAATAGCAGGAAACATTGGGCCAATCACATTATCTCAGCCAATTGACCTCACATGGTGGTGGCTGTAGAGAATATCTTGAACCTCTGAATGAAATGCAGGATATCAATCCATCAATCAAATCAATATATGTGACCTGGAGACCATTTTTAGATTTCCTACAAGATAAACAGAAAAATAAACTTTTGACTTTGGGCTTTGAGAACTAAGACCAATTTGACCAGAAAATGTTGTGGATTTTCAATTATATGGTTATTTATACTTAACAATTTATTTTATGTCAGACTAAAATTAAGAGAAGAATATATTAAGAATATATTGCCTTTTTAGAATGTTGATTGTTAGTATCTTAAGGTATTTTAAGTATTGGTATTATTCATTTAAATGAATTTAGAGAGAGGTTGTTTTATTTTATTATTGTCTATATACTGGAAATAATTGCACATCATTTTTGTTATATATTTGTTTGATATATTTTTTTCCCGGTCACTTTTAAACTTGTCCTGTTATTCCCTTTTTCATTTTCCTTTTCTGTAAATCTGTATTTTGATGTTTATTTTTAAAATTTAATAAAGGCATTTTTTTAAAAAATATCAAAAATGTACACTATTTAAATTGATTATGTATGTGTTTTGTCTGTATTTTGGATTAACAGTGGTGTCCTTTAATTTGATATATTTTTGGGACAGCCAGAGACTACATGTCGTGGAGAAGCTAAAGCACAACTTGAACACCATCATCATTGACAAAATCAATCAATTGCAAAAGGCAGCTTTAATTGGAACAGCTTACATCCTGCCAAAATACTTTTTTACACCATGAAACAACAACATCTGCCTAGCCTAAATTCTTGAGAAGGACTCAATGGTGGATAAAGCTGTTTAATCCAGTCTAAATATTTGGTGGCCTACAACCAACCATAATGAAAAAAGGGGACCTAATCTGGATTGGAACTGTTATGGCAGGTTAATGTTTTAATGCTTTATTCCCTGATCTGGACTAGGCTTCTAATTCCTACAATCTGCATAATTTTCAATGTGTGGATGGTCTTTAGAATGGGTCTTCAAAGGCTAACCTTCAGCCCTATGTATTTCTGATCCCCGAGTCTCTCTGCATTTTGTGGAGATAATCATAATCATAATCATAATCATAATAATAATAAAGTTGGAAGGGACCTTGGAGGTCATCTAGTCCAACCCCCTGCTCAGGCAGGAAACCCTATACCATTTCAGACAAATGGCTGTCCAGTCTCTTCTTAAAAACTTCCAGTGTTGGAGCATTCACCGCTTCTGGATGCAGGTTGTTCCACTGGTTAATTGTTCTAACTGTCAGGAAGTTTCTCCTTAGTTCTAGGTTGCTTCTCTCCTTGATTAGTTTCCATCCGTTGCTTCTTGTCCTGCCTTCAGGCGCTTTGGAAAATAGCTTGACTCCCTCTTCTTTGTGGCAGCCCTTGAGATATTGGAACACTGCTATCATGTCCCCCCTCGTCCTTCTCTTTATTAAACTAGACATACCCAATTCCAGCAACCGTTCCTTATATGCTTTAGCCTCTAGTCCCCTAATCATCTTTGTTGCTCTTCTCTGTACTCTTTCTAGAGTCTCAACATCTTTTTTACATTGTGGTGACCAAAACTGGATGCAGTATTCCATGTGTGGCCTTACCAAGGCATTGTAAAGTGGTATTAATACTTCACGTGATCTTGATTCTATCCCTCTGTTAATGCAGCCTAGCACTGTGTTGGCCTTTTTGGCAGCTGCAGCACACTGCTGGCTCATATTTGAGTGATTGTCCACTAGGACTCCGAGATCCCTCTCACAGTTACTGCTATTGATATCATGAATTACTTCACACTATTACTTCACACTATTACTTCACACTATTCAGGGGATGAATGGTCCAATGAAATATGTTACCCAAGCTGAGTTTCTGAATAAAGCGATTACAATTCAAATAAAATGTAAATAAATACAAAAACGTTAGCAAAGCTATAAACAAGGTATAGTTTTATACTAAGCATATGTCTTGCCTGCTGCTCAAAATTTTCTTCTCTCCATATTATCTTATTTGCAGAGTTAATAGACTTTATTATCTATCAAAAAATTAATATGGAAAAATGGAGGAGTCAATTTGTTTTATGCAAAAAAAAATGAAAGTGTGGTCACTGGCAGGACCTGTTAGAATAGAAAACATTCTGGGAAGAAGAATAAAAATCACTGCTGTTTCTTGGAAGATTTAATCAGCACTGAGAAGAAAGATTACAGAAAACCAGGAGTTTGGACAGCAGAACATCCTAAAAAAATGCAAATATGATTCTGAAAACATTGCACAAGCTTTTCCCATATCATGACATGTTTTTCCCCTCAAATTTCCTTTCCTTGCTGTAAAAAAAAGGTATTTCTTCATAGATGGCAGTTTTTATGTCTGTTGAAAAGAACCACGGCTAATGTAAAACTCAAAGGATTATATATATGGGCTCCCTGCCATGTCCTTTTTGTTAAGGAACTGTGTTCCAACTATCTGGTTGAACATGAAGCTATGATAAATGTAGGCAAAGCTTTTATGTGGAGCAATGATTTATTATGAATTTCTTTAAACTTTTGGTAATTGATGCAAGGAAAATTACTTTAGATTATATTTTTCAAAAGAGAAAACAAATTAAATTATCATGATGGGGGAAAAATTATTTGCACTTATTTTAGTGACAAAGTGGATGAAGGATGTGTGTGAATGTCCTGGGTCATTGCACAACCCTTCTCCAGAAATTGATAACCTCCCTGAATTTTTATATTTTGACTAAAATTCCAATGGAAGGCCTAATGGGAAAAGAGATTCTAAGCTTTTTAAATTGTGTGTGAAGTCCAAAATGATGGGAAAATGGGTAACAAAGCAAAAACACCTTCTCATCTTATAAAAATAAAGCAAGGTTTTAGGAAACAAATCTATTAAAGGACCAAAAAAGAAAAAAGGGAAGAAAACTTTCAGGGACTTAGATTTCCTCTACAACATACTGATATTAGCATCTATAGCAACTTTCAGAAATAATGACCCAACGTAATTGCAACTGGTTGGGATGTCAACCTTTCCTAGTAGAAGGTAAACAATTTTGCAGGGTGCTCATCACATGCTATTTTTAATCCACAAAATATAAGAGACTGGAATCAAGTGGCAAAGAAAAAGTTTTTCTTTCCAAAGTGGGAAAAAATTTAGTCAGTTTTAAAATTTTGTTATAAAATATACATACAAAAAAGGGAAAACCAACCACGAGCCTAAAAAAGAACAAAAATAGATGTTTCATGGAAGAAATAATTGAGTCTACTATTTAAACGCATCCTTAAGGTTTGATCACATAAATATTTATCAGCCCTTTTATGCACATAAAAAGAGCAAAAATATATTCAGAAATAGAAAGCAAGCATTTCTGTAATAGAAGAATATAAATATGGGATATGGCTATCTTTTCAACACCTACCAGTAATCAGTTTTGTTGCCCATAATTCCATCATTTTTATTATATTTTATTGATTTTATTGTAATTTCTTTGTTGTGAGACACCCAGAGTTGTTGAGAGGTGAATACAAGTTTAATAAAACATTATTATAGTTGGTTGCATAGTCAGCCAGATGTTTAGACTAGATTTGACATTTTTATTCACCTACTGAATCCATCATCATCATCGTCATCATCATCATCATCATCATCATCGGTCAACTGCAGCACCAAATTAATAAATCTATGGTTTTTCAAACCAAAACAGAGCAGTAATAGGACGAGTATGTAGAAGCATATTATTTGCAGCCTTATATTATCCCATAGGATAGGCCATGTGAATATGCGTCAACATTATATTTCCAACTCAACATCTTCCAAGTGCTCTTCCCTGCAGTCTTTAATGTTGGCAATTTATGGCTAAAACAATGCAGAATATTCTTCCTACAGCTACAGTGTTAAAGGTTTATGTAATAATCTCTAACTGTGAATGTGTTCTCCTGAAGTGAAATAAAAATATTTTTCAGACATTGCATAGAGAACTGGAGTTTTTGATTCTTCATAGTGAGTCTCTACCACATTAATAGACAACCACAACACCACCAGACCTACTACTAAGATTAGACCCAAATCTTTCCCACTCCTATTCTGATAGTATACAAATTATATTATGATACTGTATATTACACTGTGATACAGTCCTAGGGTTCTTAATGTTTTTTCCTTGTTTTTATGCCTTTATTTTATTAGGGATCTTTCTCCCTTTTTGTTCCCGCGATATTAAGATATAAATTATCTGTTCACTTTGAAAAAGTTTCTTGTGCTATGCAAAATAAATGGGAGCAGACAGCAGAATAAATTTGATAATTTAAAATCTATGAAAGAGATCATATTTATATGGATTGGGAGAGAACAGTTCAGATTCTATTTTTAGAATATTCATTAGCCAAAACACAGCTTCTGCCTGGATTGCACAGGAAAGCACACCTCACAAATTCATGGAGATCAGGTCTGTTAGTTTGCTTGTATATTAGTTGAAGTATTGTTTTTCAGCTTCTTTTATAAGCTGTTTCTGATTCTACATTTAGATAATTTCTAGTGTTTCCTTTTCCCATCTTTTATTGTCCAACTCTTATGAAGACCAATATTATTTTCATAGGGTCTTCTTGCAACATTTTTATTTACGGTTTTTAGATTATTTATTATTTATTTATAATAATAATTTATTTGCCCTGATTTAATAACATTCTTATTTTCTTATTAATTTAGTCTAATTTCTGGTATGTGTTTTGGTTTGATTCTACTATAATAATCTACCATTTTTCAGAGCTTTTTTAATGGTCTTATATACAGCAGTTCAACATGATGAGATCCTGTAACTGTGTTTCCAATTTACATATATGCAATGTACTTACATGTAAGAAATTGAGCACACGTGGTACCATTTTGATGCCATCAATATTAAATTTGCTAGCACTTCTTATATGTACTGTACTGATGAATTATTTTACAAATGGCTCTGCCAAATTTCCATGGGAGTGCTGTATAGGTGGCTTTTTCTTAATTCTTCATTTCATTATGTTTTCATGAATTAACTATAGTGCAATAATTTTATGGATTACATTGGTTGCACTTATTTTTCTCTCTTGTGCGACTCAACCCTTCCTAAACTCTCTATCAGCTTTTAATGGCAGTCCAAAAAGAAAGATCACCTTCATTCCTGTTTCTGAATTCTATATAAATTGTTGAGTGTTTGAAAGAAACTTTTCATTGCATAAACCAAGGATAGGAAAGTCATTGCCCTTACCCTAATTTCACATGCTCTCTGCAAGGGATCAATTTAGAGCTCTGGCAAGAATGATTTGTCTCTGTTCATCATTCCAAGGTATGGTGGGAGAAAGGAGGCCCGTGTCAAAATGTTGAGCATAAAGAAGGGGGAAAAAACGTTCTGACTTTGATTTGGACTTGTCTACCACTTGGTGAGTATCCCAGAAAGATTATCATTCAGGGAATATTACTGTCAACAGGAAAAAAAAATTGCTAACCACTTTGGCATAAACAGAAAAAGTAGCCCCATTCCCTTCATAAGTCTTTCAGGACACACAGACAGTAGGAAAGGGTGGCTTCTAAACTAAGATTTATGATTTGCTGAGCTGGAGAAGATTCAGTCTCTGTATATATCATTGTGACCTTCTCACTCTAGTATTCTGAATGATGCCAGATTTATCAGAGATATATTGACCAACCTGGTGAATCATAGTTGTGAACTATTCCCATTGCACCAAGAGTGCAGTATGAAAGAGAGAGAAGGAGAGATTGAGGAAGAGAATAATCAGAGAGAATTTCTTTGAGCCAAGCATGTTGTTCAAGAGATATTCTTTGACACCTGCTTTTCACACCAAACATTTTTCTTTCCAGAGTGAGAACAGAAATTCAGAACAAAGTAAGACAATATTAACATACCACTGTGTGGTAGGCACAGGGTTTTAATATTTTATTAATAAATATAAGATAAAAAGTACTGTATTAGTCTTAGCTGCCACGTATTTGTCATTTAATGTCCTGTTAATGTTTTATGGATTTTTTATAACCTTTGGCAAATTTTTACTTTTATAAGTAGTCTTTATATATCCTAAAATAAAATGAAGCATGATGCATTTTTCTTATTAGTGAAAGATGTCTAGCATAAAAATGCAGGAGAAATGCAGTTGAGTTTAGTTGAGTTACTTTACTGATAGATGGTTTGGTTGTTTGCTTGGATTTTTTCTTTATTGATTGATGAGACACAATAAGAGTATGCCAAATAGGGTATAACAATCATTTAAAGAACCTCAAAGAATTAACTATTGCGCCCACACCACACTAAAGAGTAAGCATTGCATGTCAGTTTATTGTTTATAGAATTGAGATATTTTCCCTGAGATTGTGAATTTTTGAAGACTGCAAAATTTATAGATATCCTTCTGTATGTTAGTAGTGACAGCTTTGCCTGTAGAAACAACAGTATTCACCTCTGAACATCAGAAATATTGGGAATAATCAAGTAACACTATGATTTCACAACAAATTTTTATTTTTGCAAATAGGTTCCTTGTATAGATCTGAAAGCTAGACATAGAATTGATTTAGTGGCATCTATGAGAATATTATTACACAAGGATTAAAAATGGTGCCCCTTGTAATGTACTTTCTAAGCCAATGACGTCTGAAAACTTTCAGGTCCCGATGTCTTAAATTTTGTCTTAATAATCAGAAGATTTTTATAGAGTATTTTGGACTTATTATAAATAAAATATATGGAATAACATACAAAGGTTATTAGTCCATAAACTAGATATGTAATTGAAAATTTAGAATAATGGGATATTACTACATTTAATGAATAAAAGAAAATTATGGGAAGGGTGACTTCATTACTCTTATAAATCTGCCAGTGCAATGATGTTAGAAAAGACCTTGAACCTCAAAATACTAATAAATATTCCCAATGATCTTAAATAGTGGGCTAGAGAGATTTCAACTAGAAAGTAAATTAAAATGGGTCCACAAAAAGGCCTAGATGGACAGTATAAGAAAAAGTTAAAACATAACAGGAAATTGTCTCCTATACATTGTAACTAGCAGTATATTTTAACAGCTTGTTAGATGCTAACAAAGATTTCTCTAAATATTTGGTTAATGAATAATTAACTATCAGTGTATTCATTTCTGCAATATAATTTTTAAAAGATGTATTGAATTTTAAATACTAATGAAAAATTTAAAGCAGAATTTTTTGCTTTGCATTTGAAATAACAACTCAGGCTTTGCTTCAAAGACAATTCTGTTTCTGTTGCAATTAAAAGAGAACCATGAAAGAGAAGACTGGCATTGTATTCAGTAATGTAATTTTGGGCAACTGGTTTAATGGAAGGGCCAGAGAAAGTCTGAGCAGGAAGCTTTGTAAATTTCTCTTACAAATCCCATGACTTCAGGTTATTACTGATGATTTGAAACAAATCCTTTAGTCATAAGAAAAGATTAACCTGACCGCTCCCTATTTACCATTTATATGGCACACCATCATATACACAATTCTTCACTTGGGATGAAGCTTTGGAGAGAACCTGGGATTTACTGAGGCACCATGGTTGGAGCAGGGCTGGCAATAACTCATACATCTCCTCAATTCATTCAATATGTGTGCATATTTTAAGATAATATTGTAGTGCTATGCATGTTGCACAAAGAATTTTGAAACAACAGCCTAAGTAGGTGATTACTTATATAAGTAATCCCTTTTTGTATGACCCCCACCTCCATGAAACTATACAGGAACAACCTAGCAGATGTAATGCAAACTAATACACATGCAAGTGGAGAACACAATGGAGATGCACAGTAAGTGCCATGAATGAAAACCACATAACATAAGAAAGATCTCTTACAGTCCAGACATAGTCTGAAAACACAAATTCTTGGAAATGTTAGAAAAGTCAGTTTCCTGAAGCTTTTTAAAACTTATTATTCCTCAGGCATTGTACAATTTTTGACTCAAAAATTGGAAAATCTTACAATGGTATCAAGTGAAAATATCAATACTTTCCAATAAAGAAAGTAATTTGAGTTTTTCCTTTCAACTGCCAGGCCAACTGCACTTTAAATCAGTGTGTAATCACTCCATATAACCATGAGCTGTCAAACATTTTTGCCTCCAGGCTTATTACTCCTACTCTAACAAATGTATATTTAATCACAGCTTGTAAAACAGTAAATTCTACTCTACAGCATGCAATGTAGTTGCTATTGTTCATTAATTGTATTTTGGAAGTCTAAACCATTCAGATGGGCCTTATTAATGGCCACATGAACTTTGATCTATGAAAAGTTAAACTTAGCTTTAATTTTTCCAAATAATGTAACACTGAATAACAGGGATGATCACTCATATCTTAAATTTATCTGCAGGTAAATAGCATTTCATTGCCAATATTAGGATATTACATTATGGCACAAAGATGAACATTTTTAGAAGGCTCTTTGACATTGTTGTCATTTAATTAGTAACTTACTGTATTACATTTTTCCAAGTCTGGGACAGACTAAGGATAATGATTACGCAAATTCTTAGAGATACAAATTTGCATTTTGATAGTTAAAGGCTACATGTGAGGATTGTCCTAAAGGAATGTCACTTCCCAGTGAGAAAGTAATATGTTGATACCAAGTGATTTGGGCATATTTTTGCTGTCTAATCCACATGGATAAAATATATAAATTATTGATGACATTGTGCCAGATGACATCCTCCTCAGGATATGCCCCTCATCATGCTACTCATGAAGAGTTGAGGATTATGACATGGCTACTTTAAAACCTTTAGGATATCTACTTCCTAATGTTGACACACAGGAAAAGAAAATATGAAGCTACAAAAACAAAACTGTGGTGGGAACATGGAACATAAGAAATATGAACATGGGAAAGCTGAACAAAGTGAAAGATGAAATGAAACAACTACAATCTGATATCTGTAATAGTATGTGGCAAAGACCTTGGGAGATGGGGAGAAGAGATGCTGCCTAGGGAAAGGTCAGACAGAATAGCCAGCAAAGAGTGGAAGGGCAATAAGCTCAGTAGGAACTCACCCTAATTTCTTGGGTTGTAAAGGAGATGGCAGGAGAACTGTACTTTCAGACTTGAAAGATGCTGTTAATGTAACTTTACAATTAAGTAGAACTGGCTTATCTGATCATGCTTCTGTCTGGTGTACCTGGGCATCAGCGATCTGAGATGGACTGGGATTGAACACTTTCGGTCAGAATATCACACTGCTTATTATTCAGAACATGAAAAACAAAAAAGCAAAGGCATTGCTTTTATACTTAGAATGAGTGTAGCAACAACAGTGGTTGGTTGGTTGGTTGGTTGGTTGGTTGGTTGGTTTGTTTGTTTGTTTGTTTGTTTGTTTGTTTGTTTGTTTGTTTGTTTATTTATTTATCGGCCACCCACCTTACCAGAGGGTAACTAGTTGGCTACAACACAAAACATGACTGAATAAAATCAATTAAAGTTCATCCATATTTGTGCTTCAAGTACTGATGATGATCCTTGACCTCTGATCGTTCAGCCTGGAGGCTAAAGACGCAGTACAGCCTTCTCCAATTCGAAGAGACACTTGTGCGGCAGGCTGAGGCAAAGAGGCAGTCTTGGAACCAGCGAAATCTGGGGGCTGGACAGGGGAAAGATTGTATCTGCCCTCAGTGTGGAACGGACTGCCACTCTCGAATTGGCCTTTTTAACCATACCGGATGCTGCTTTAGGACCTCTTTCCAGAGCACGATACCATAGTCTCTCGAGACTGAAGGATGTCAATGCCACTGATGATGACTTTTATGATCACGTTCAATTTGAAAATGACCAGATTGTGACTGGAAACTGGAATGCTAAAGTTGAAAATATTAATAAGGAAAATGCAAATGGATTGTATGGAGAACAATTAATCAATTTCTGCACTCCAATTATTTTTCATAGCTAACAGTGTCTTCAAACAACCCAAAGGATACCCTTATACCTGAACATCACCAAATGGAATACTAGAAATCAAATTGATATATTATTGCTAAAGGAGGTGGAGAACCTCAGTTATAGCATTAAAGACATGGCCAAATGCTGACTGTGAAACAGATCACAAACTGCTCATGTACAAGTTCCATGTAAAGCTGAAGCAGAAAAAAAGCCAACCAGTTTTTACAATGTGATCTTGAGCATAAAAAAAAAATAGAAGGAGAATATAGACAAAGCAAGGAATTGCTTTGATGTCCTGAACTTCCTTTAGAGGAACTGTGAAATAAATTTAAATAGGGCATTAATAAGGAATGTGAAAAGAGACTTGCAAAGAAGAAGAAATAGAAAAAAGCAATTGCATATTGTGGAAATTGCCAAGAAGAGAAGAAAAGCCAAAGCCAAGAAAGGCAAAAATGTCAGAAAGAAATTTAACAAAAGTTTCAAAGAGCTTCTAGAAGAGGCAACAAGCAATATTACAACATCTGTAAAGTCACTGAAGATGTGGAAAAACAAGAAAGTCTTTAAAAACAAATATCTCTGAACTCCAAATTCCAAAGAAGGTTTCAACTTCAAAACGGTATCCTAGAGGATACCAATGGACAGATAGTAACTGATTCAAGGAAGATCAAAGAAAAATGGAAAGAATATACTTAAATTCTGTACACTAGAGATGACGATAGCTAAGATATCTCAGAGGATATTCCCTATTTACTAGAACCTCTAGTACTAGAAGATGATCAGCATTCCAGATCTTCCAAGTCAGAAAGTTACAGGAACAGGATAGAATACCCACAGGAATATAGTAAGTACCAGAGGATCAGTAAAGGCTCTAATCAAGCTACACAGCAAATCTGAAAAATAATACAGTGGCCAACAATTCAGATTGGAAGTACTTAATGATACTAATACTACATGGAAGCAAAAGTTGGACTTCGAAGAAGCAGGTATTGACTTGAAAGCTACTGAGATTTTTATACCTGCAGCAAAGTGGATGAACTCAGTTACAGTGGTAGTAGAGGGTGTGCTATTGGAAAATCAGGTTAGGGACATATTATCACAGAGAAAAATCTATCTATGTGGTCACTATCAGTCAATTACTTGGTGTTGGCACAATCAAATTGCACAAGAAAAAAAAAAGGAGCAACAATATATACCATAATCACTAATACTTCTTAATTATGGTTTATTTATTGCTGTTTATTGAATAAGATTTTTTAAATTAATATGATTGTGCAGTGTTTTGAATCTGAAGAGAAAAATGCTTTGGGAAAGTGGATCCATAGAACATAGAAATTCTTCATTAGTTTAAGATGTGGTTTATTAGAACAAGACAAGATCAAAACCTTGTTTAAACAAATCCTAATTTAAAATAAACAAAAAAAAGTGCAGGGAATTTTAATGCAGGAATGGGTCCGCTGATCTTTTCTGTGAAAGACAAGTTAACTTGTAAGAAGATTTATTTTATTATTTTTTCTAAAAAAATTTTAGCCAATCTTAATCAGTACAGGAAACTTGAAAGAGGGATGGCATTTTTCTACATTCTTCAGACGAACATTTTGGCTCAGACAAAGCTGTACAGAGAAACTTGTATACAGAAATAAGTGTATACCAAACATTTGAAATAATAAATCTGAAAATATTTTTTCCATGAAATTGGACAGCATATTTCTATTTCTATCTATGCGCCAGGAGGCCAATAGTTCAGCTGTTGACTTCATTCTGAACTCATTAATGTAGCTATTAGGGAATCTTGCTCTCTCGGCTTTATGTTGCTTTGTTATTTTGGTAGTGTAGTAATATACTGAGAAATATAATAGGCTTTTTCCAAAGATTCTCAAGGTAATGTATGCATTTAAGGGATCCTTCAGTTTATTAATTGTAAAGTTACACACCCTGGATTACATACCATGGGATAATATCATGGTTTGATTTAAACAGAGACACAAGAACTAAACTCCATCCAAAAAGATTGAAAGAAGTAATAGGATAATTATATATACATTGCCAGTTCTTAATCATTCAGATGAGGGTATGAAAAAAATCTTACGAATGCAGCCAAAATTTGTGAAGTGCTTTCAGCCCTGAGAAGTGCTACATAAATATTATTATTATTATTACTTTATTCCCTACCCTATACACCATTTGCTTTTAAATGGCAATTGTGTATTGTTACACTGTAATGCTATAAAGCTATCATGTTGCTTAGAGACAGAATGTGTGATTTATATATCATTTGAAGTCTGCAAGGCTTGTCTTTCTTTGGCAAGGAAAGATTAAAATAATAGAACTGAAATCCTGCATAATACTTTAATGTCACACAACCATATATTAATGCAATAAGAAATAGCTGACAGAAACCTGTTTTTTTAATTGGCATTTATATGCCACATTATTCAACCACTATTTCCTATTTTCTGAATACCAAAACAATGAAGTCAATAACATTGACTTCAGTATGAACTGGGGAACAAACTATCACACAACTATTTGTCATGGGCAAAAATAAAATAAAAAAATAAAAAGTATAGACAATAGTATATTTAAATATATTATATATAGAGAATAAGCCTTTCTTCCCTCTAGAATAAATCTATACCATATAGCAGAGAGCCTGCTACATGGAAAAGCTTGGAAGCCAGAGTTATTTCAGTGCAGTAATTATTTCTTTCTCACTATCCAACTGTTCTGTTCTTCACCAAGGTTTAAAGAATCTATAAAAGAACCATAAGCTTTAATATTCCAAATTTTAAAAAGTTGCAGATTCAGCTGGTGTTTTTGTTTTAATCTGTTCTGGTGCTTCTAATGCTATCACAAAGTTATTTGATTGTTTTTTTTTCTTACAGATGTTCTTATACTAACAAAAAACTTGTTAGAAGAAGCTTTGGGGAAATATGTGAGCTCACAAATACATTTTTGGAGGTATTTTTACGCTGAAAAGTAAATCTTCAGAGAAAAGCAAAATTGAACAAGCAGCAACTACACTATCATCTCATCTATGCATTATTATAGATCAGGTCTGTTTGCACTGGTGATTATGTTTCTCAGTCACCCCTAGAGTTAGCCCTCCCTTTGATTAACCATAGATCTGAGCACATACTAACCTTCAGTTTCCTTACTGACATATTTCTATTTTCATCCATGAAATGTTGGGAGGTATTTTTTGCTATCTAATTCCTTTACATGCACTTGACCTCAACATTTTGGGCAGCTCACCACAACTAAAACAAGGAAAATACATGAAAAGTAATTCTAATTAATAAAAAATATCTCCATATTGTGTAAGTGTTAAATCTTTAATAAAAGAAATTTTAAGGGGTAGATCAATATCAGTACCCTAACTGTGATGATCTCTCTGGGCAAGTTCCCATGTGTTGATATCAATGCCACATATTCTCCCAGCAATAGGTAACCAGACCAATCAACAATAGTATTAAATTAAAAACTGCAGTAACTACAAGGAGGTAAAAAGCTCCATCCTTTTCCAGCTTGCATTACATCCTAAAATTACATATATCTTTCAAACAATGTAGCTACAGTTGATACATTCTGGGCATGGCTCTTTGTGTGGTTTTTGAGTAAGTATATCCTTGGTAAGAGTTTTGTTCCAATGGTGAGTAAAATCTCAATTCAGCAACTAAGTGGTTTTAACCAACAGAATATGTTTGGGCAGCTAACTTAAAGAAAAGCATTCTTGGTGTTAAAACATAGCCACATTACAAACCTCTGAAAGCTGAAAACCCCAGTGATTTTCCAAAAAAATCCATTCAAATCAAAAACTCATGGAATATGACATGAATTCAGTTCTGAGATATGCGAGGCAAAGCACAGGTTGTAAAATTATTTTTGCAAGTTCATTTACAGAACATAGTGTAAGTTTAAAAAATGGTGACTTCTCTCCCATTTTCAGTATATTTCTGATTTGTTAATTGTGAGTATTAGATGGAATCCTGCATGTTTTGTGAAGGGTGATATATTAGAGAGAACAATGAAATGGAAAATAGAGTGGCACTTTAATATTCTATTATGTTCCACCTACTAATACTGACCAACATTCCTATTCCCTTTTTTGTTTATTTCCATGGAGAATACAGGGGGAAAAATACAACTTGTCACAGAAGCAACCAAAAGGATTTGGAATTGATTCAAAATATTAAAAAGCACCCATTAGCAATTGACCAAATAGGTAAGAGTGGCAGGAAACAGAGACTAGAAGAGGCAAACACTCATTAAAAGGGATTTATGGCAAACATATATAGGATTGAGGTTAAATTTTAGGCTCAAAACCTGATATAAACTATTTTTTGGAAGGACACTCAAATTGTACAGCTGCTCACATAAACAACTGCCAACTGACCGGCCATACTCAGCATGTGGTCCTCAATGGAACTGCATCTACATGGAGGGAAGTGTGTAGTGGAGTGCCCCAGGGCTCTGTTCTGGGCCCAGTGCTCTGCAACATCTTCATCAATGATTTGAATGATGGGATAGATGGGGAACTCATCAGATTTGCAGATGACACCAAGCTGGCAGGAATAAGCTTAAGACACAGAGGGATCTTGACAGACTTGAACATTGGGCGCTATTTAACAAAATGAAATTCAATGGTGAAAAAAGTAAGGTTCTACATTTAGGCAAGAAAAATCTCAACACAACTAGTAAGTTCATGCTCTGCAGTTGAATCATGCCTGGAGTTTACAGGTTTCTGCACGATCAGAAGCTTTGGTCACAGCAATGAAAACAGTACTGCACTATCATAATGCAAGCTCCATTCTTTTTCTATATGCATGTCATATCACAACACAGGTTCAAAATTGGCAGATTTTACATCACAATAGTGTGGTGCCTTTCTTGTCATCTGCTTCTCTGTTATAATCTCTGCTTGTAGTCTGTCTGTCTTTTGCTGAATTGTTTTACAATGTTGTTAGAAAAAAATTTAAGCTAACAAAAATATATTAATTTACCATGAGATCTTTCCCAAGAACCAATTATGCATTGGCATATTAAAAGTAGATTGATGAAACCTGAAAAAGAAATGATGCAATTAATCATTCTGCATCTCTCTTCTGTTCTCCCAAGTGTTTTTGTTCTGGACAGTTAGCTCACCATAGCTTGTTTGTGTAAGGTGTGCGTAATATGTTTATGGAGCATGGCAGCTGATCTAATATAGTTCTTGGCGAGCTATTGCAATCCCTTCCCACAAGTAAAATTTTGAAATGATAGCCCAACTTTCATATGAGTAACTCCCCAACAAGGGGGGAAAAACATTGGAACGTGTATTTTAAATTCAGGTTTTAAATCAGCCTTGTTAAAATGTTTCAGAAGGTACAGGTAAAGTAGCATTTGTTTCAATTCAAAGTTGGAGCAGACTTTGGAAGCCATAAAAAAACATTCTGAAATGGTTACTGCTCAGTTAACAGAATTTAATCCTTCTGAAGTAATTAAAGCAAACAGCACGTTAAGTTTTATTAAAATCTGGGAGGGACTAAGAATGAAATGTATTTCAACTATTGCCTAATTAGAAGTGGCCTGTTCCACCTTGTGCAAAATGGCATTGAATCAAAGCTCTGCATTTTCATACATGAATGAACACACTTGAAGCCTCTGTTCCAAAAGAACTATATGAATAAAGCCGTTTACTTAAACTTCTGGAATCAGTAACAGTCACCATGTCTAATCTAGTCAAGTAGCCTTTCTCATTTCAGAAGTGTGGGAGTGGCTTGTATGTAAATTGAAGAATTTAGAAATGGATGTTGGCCTTTGGATGATCAGATATTTGCTATGCATTTAAATATCAATGAAACACATAAAATGGGTGATTTTCTTCCATCTTCTTCCTTCCTTCCTCGATTCCAGGGGCACAATAAACCTGAAACAGAGGCAGAGATGAAATTGTTATTCTGTTTTAGTGATGGGTTCTTTTGTTACCCAAAGTAAGGATCATTCCTTAACTAAACCATGCTTTGTTTAACAATTTGAATAAATTACAACTAATTGGATTCATATTGGCATTGTGCTAAACAGTAGCAGGTCCTATATTATTTTGAGTTGGCGTTTTGTATAAATTAAATGATTATGGGTTATGAATAGGTTATAAGTTATGGGTTATAGCTTAGCCTTAGTGTATTCTGTAAATCTAGACCACGGGTCGGCAACCCGCGGCTCCGGAGCCGCATGCGGCTCTTTGAGGCATTACCTGCGGCTCCGGAGCCTCCTCTGCCATTTTGGGGAGCGCAGGCGCGCAGGCGCGTGCGGGTGCACGTGCGGGGGGTGCGCATGCGCGAACGGGCGCGTGTGCGCATGCGCGAATGGGTGCGCGCGTATGCGCGAACGGGTGCACGCGCATGCGCGAACGGGCGCGGCTCCCAGGGTTTTTTTTTTTTACCAATTACTGTTTTTAAACAAAATTGCTTTTATTTGAATTAGAAATTGTCTCCTTGATGATTGCATGCCATGAAAATCAGGAGTTCAAATTTCTGCACGCGATCAGCTTTTCAATTTCAGGATCTTTTTATGTTCAAGAGAATAGCACTTTAAACCCTGATGCTTTTGATTTTCTTTTTTTTTTTTTTTTTAATATATATTTTATTAGATTTTATAAGGGTAAGGGGTTACATCAAGTGCTTAGGAACCACCGTGGAGGTGGGTATATTGAACATCCAAAAAAAGAAAAAAACAATCACAAATATATAGCCCAAATCAAATCATTTAAAATTCCCTAATTCCCTCATTTAGTCTTGCATATTCAAATTAATACATTTCTATATAAGCTTCAAAGAATCCTATCAAATATCACTCACATTTCAATTCTAAAAATCCAAGTCCTGTTTTAAGCTTTACTAACTTACAATTACCATATTCCAATTGGCCTTAAATAGACATATTATTAACACTTTGGGTATCCTTTTTTTTTTTTAGATAGTAATTATATCTGGTATATTATTTCTGCAGTAATATTCTTATATTTTCTTCATTAATACCATTTCTTCTCTTGTCACCCATCCCTCTTGTTCTCCTTCTATTTCAAACTAATTATCTTAAAGTAAAAATATCAAACCAACAAATAAACAAATAAATTTCTATCTAATTTAAGTATATATTCTATCAGTTCATCTATATCTATAAAAATCTTTTTAAACCAGTAAATAAAGTTTACTTCTCCAGTAATTCTCATGTCTAAAACAAAGTATTGTTACAAAGGGTATCCTCTTAGAAATTTCACATGTTCCATTAGTTATTAACTCAGTCAAAGAATCAAAGCCTTTTTAAACCCATTAAGTAAAGCTTTAAAATACATTTTTAAATCTAATTCTAGGTTTCCTTCTATGCCATAATGGTTTCCATAATAAAATTCCTGTATCATCAAACCACAATGTTAAAGGGTCCATATTCTTTAACGCTTCAAATTGGTCAAAGTTCTCTTTCCTTTCTTTTAGTAGTCTTTGGATGGTAAAAACCGTTTTATTCCATGTTATATTTGCCAGTTGTTTATCCACCTTTTCACGATTTTCAATAACTTGTATCTGAGTATCAGTCTCTGTTGATGTTAATGCTTCAGACATCTCCGTTAAAATTATTCTTTGATCCTCAGGCTTCTCCATAGATTGCGTTTGGAGTTGTATAAAGTTAGTTTGTTCTTTGGTTTCCACAGTTTCTCTCAGTGTAGTTTCATAGTTGAGTTGTTGACATGGTTCCTCTTTAGGTTGTTCATATTGTTGCTTCTTCTGTGCTGTCTTTCGGTTTATAATTTGATCTGTCCAAGTTTGAAAGTAAGAGTTCATATCCTCTGTGGCTTCCAGAATCTTTTCCAATATGAGCTCATAGTCCAGCTGTGTGTTAGGTTCCATATCAGTAATAGAAAGATTTTTTAATCTTTTAGAGAAGGCTCTATTTCGTAGAAATCAAACAAATGTTCAGCTCCAATTTTCAATACCAGCTGTGTCAGTTATCTTATCCTTATGCTTATATAGCCATTCCCAGCCATAATAAGAAAAAAATATACAGTTGCAGTACCACTTTTCGACACCAGATGTCCTCAGCAGACCATCAAATCTTTTTTCTTTGTTTCCAAATTAATAGATTTTTTATTTTTCGTGTTGAAAGAAATGAAGAAAGAAATGCCTCTCAGAGTAATAGATGCGTAATTATAGCAATGATAATCAAGAATAAAATGTTTTCAGGTCCCCTCAGTATTCCAAAATTTAAATAGTCCATACAAATTAACTGGTTTTTTTTTTTTTTTCTTCCAAAGCTGTTTTTCCCGAATGCCCAAACGCTGCTCCCTCACAGCAGGGAAGTAATTTAAACACAAAAGCTTTTGACAGGAGAGTAATTAGGGAAAGAAGGGGTAGGAAAGGTCTCACCCGGGTTCTCCACGGGGGTTCTTTACGCTTAGTTGTTCTTCTGGCTTTCAGCTGGTGCGACGAAGTGATCGTCCATTTTACTGGGCGATCTTTTCCTCCGACGGCCCTAAGGAGAAAAGCTTGAACTGAGGAGAGCTGCCGCTCTTCCCCAGTCAAGCAGGAGCCTCCTCAAGCGGTGGTCGCCTCTACGGGGCGACTTTCGACCCGGTTAAGGGTCTACCGGCGAAGGGAAAGCAGCCGGTGGGAGAGACGGCTCTCTCCATGCGACTGCGCGTGCCGCGTTCCAAGACCGGAAGCCCCCAGGGTTTTTTTTTTTTAGGCCAAACGGGTCCGTGCGGCTCGTTCGATGTTTCGGGTGGCCGACCCATGATCTAGACAATTGTAGTTTATTCAGTGGATTATAGGTTAAGAAACTCTGACTTTGTGTGATACATGAATCCAGATATCAATCGGATAGTAGGAAGGCAAAGTAAGACTCTGTTCTGCTGCAAAGACTAGGGTCTTTTTCACTTAATTGAAGGAGAATGAGCATATTTTTACAATTTTCTTCAACCAATCAATATTCCCAGAAAGGTGGATTCCCTTCACTATACTGCTGTTTCTACAGCCCGTTGTTCATGAACTCTGATTTACAGTGGATCACATTACTCTGCGACATTAACAACCTTGTCTGTGAAGCTATCACTCATAAATCTGACACTTTAATAGAACATAATAGAACAGGTTGAAAAATTAGCACAGATTTTATATGCGATTCTTTTCATGGAGCTATCACCTTTGGCTGCACAGTATATTAAACATAGTTTTGGCTGTGAAGTTTATTAAATATATTTTATGATTCTAGAGCATGTAGCTGTTTCTGAGATGATGGCTAACTAGAAAGTGGTAGTAGCCGAGGCAGTAGTAGCAGTGGCAGCAGCTCTTTCTGTTTTGCTACTTCCTTTCTATTGTTGCTTTTGTGCTGTGGGTTGCATGTCTGGGCTGCAAAATCCAAACTATAACTAGATATGAATACAGAAAACTCCCTGGCATTTTGTTGCTATTTAGTGGTTATTTGGATTTTTGGGGTCCAGGTATGCTTAATTTTTTCCTGCACAATTCAGATTTGTTAAAGCATGGGATAAGAAGTCAGCAGCAAGATGTGGCCTAGCAGGTACTCTTGTGACTGTCTGCCCCAAAGTAGCTACCTTCTCTGCTTTTACTAAAGAGAATGAATATATGCCATATTTCTTTTACCAAAATCACATGGGTTTAATTTTCTTATTTATTTATGAAATATATATTATAATCTCACTAACTTAACTTATTGGAAGGAAAAATAGTTCTGGAGTATCACTTGTTTTTAATGATCATTATTATCTGTGGTGCTTAGCCACAGGATCACATGGGTGCTAGATTCTGAATGTCATATGTGCACAGAGATTACAACTGGCAGCCTTCAATATTTAATGTTGTAGATGTTGTTAAAATTAGTTTTGGAAAGTCAGTTTAAGGAACGAAATGGGAAATTGGTTAAGTGCAGTCACAATTACTGTTATTTCTTCATTCTAGGCCGACTAAAACTCCTGATGACTCTTCCAAGATCATCACTACATGACGAAATTCAATCTTAATGTGACAAATGAATGTATTATTGTAACAAGTATTTGTTTGTTTCCAGAATAGTGAAAATGTAAATACAGCTGTAAATCTGAAATTTAATGCATTAACAAGAAGAGATTAAAGTATATTTTTAAAAAAACATAAAAACAAATCTTAATACAGTAAAAATGAGGTAACTTCCATTTTTTAGTATTTTTTATCATTCAGGATAGATTTCTTTGGGGAGAAGCAGACACTGCCAGGAAAAGAAGCATTAAAAAAAGTCTCTATTATGTTTGTCAAAGGTTAGAAAAGATAGGACTGTTGTTGAATTATTCAGCTGCGTTTAAATCGGAATCAACAAAACTACATTTTAATGTAATATCCAATGGTTAACTTATGGTGCACTATTAGAAATACTTAAGCTTCCTGATGACTAAGGAAGAAAGTACTTAATCACTTTGAACTTATTTATTTCTATATTTTCTATTTATTTAATTTACATTGAATTATATTATTTTTTCTTTTAATAGCTAGTGGTGTTGCTCCAAGAGATGACAATTTTTTAAAATATATGTTATATTATTTTAAGATTTTTATGTTGTGATAAATAGTTCCAGTGACTGCAGAAAGATTCAGAATAAAAATGATTGCTAACTGGAGTTTGATACAATAGAGTGCAAAACAATAAATTTAATTAAGCCAATGTCAAATTAAAGATATGTTTATTATAACTGATAGCATAGAAAACTATAGCCCATACAGAGAAAATCATTGCAGACATTTAATGTTTGTTTTATTGCTGTATACTTGGCAGGAAAAAGATTCAGTTGGGGATGTCAGAATTTAAGATACAGAATTGGTGATGAAAGCATTACATCATCAATAGATAAGATGTTGGTTGTACAGCAATACTAGATACCTGAGTTGAAGGAATAAGTGAGATCATGTTTGGTTTGGCAAATTGTTATTATGCCTCATTTGGATTGAAGCTTCCCCTAGAGATTTTATGACAGTATTATCCAGACTAGGCCAAGCAGATACTAGAATGTAGATAAGATAAAGGAATGCTGAATTCTGAGTTCCGCCTTTAAAACTGTAGACTAAATAAAAGTTTTTTTAAATCTGGGTAGAGTTCCTTTAAATGCAGATCTAGGGTGTTCCTGTTTCAGAAACATTGTATTTGGGGGCAGAAAATAGATTCCTATAGAATGTCATTTACATTCTGTACAAGAAAAATGCTTTTGTTAGTGTGGGGATTGTTGATAGAATGCAATCAGATACATGGAAACAAGAAACATTATAAATGGATTACAAAACAAATATCCATGCAAACACTATGTAATTCTAATTCAAAGTTGTACAGAAGGTACTGGAATTTATAATATGCACCCTTTCAACATTCAGATAGAACTTCTTATCTTATCTTCTATTTAAAAAGATACCAGGAGTTTAAAAACTTTTAAATTACTCTTTTGTAAATATCATGTTCTGCTTCCCATTTTTTTCTTGAATTCATCTTGTCTTACCCATAGTCATTTCCTTCCGAATTAATGTTTTCCCTTGGAATGGGACTTATTTCTCTGATTATCTTAGAAAGTTTCCTCTAGATTTCAATTGCCTCATTGCCAATTCTTCATTTCCATTTTCTGAGTCTTCTAAGCTATCTTATCAAAATATTAACTCTTTCAACCAATACATTTTATTACATATATTGCATATTACATTTGTTGTAATAATTTTCAAATAGTTGCATATATTATTTACTCTGTACAACTCATATGTCAAATCACCTGAAATATAATACTTTTTTTTGCATTGACATTTCCCCAGTGTGATGTATAAAATAAGAAAAGATTTGGGGACTTGCCCCATATTATGTTAGAACTCTTAAATTCTCTTGTGGTTTTGATTAGATTAAAATAGGAGAAAGGACACATTTCAAACATATTTCTTTAAAAAACCACCATAATGAATGAATACAATAAATGTGTCCATACATATGGTTTGAGTCAAGCTCTCGTCAGATTGAAATGCACATTAGTGGTAAATAATTGTCAATTTCTCTGAAAAAAATGTCTGTCGTATTTGAAAGGTAAAATGATTTTTTTCTCATTTTTTAGTGTCAGACCACACTAATATCCCCAAAGCAAACTGTGCTTCCTTGACAGCATGCTTTCATATAGCTTAAAATTACATTTTAGGAGGACTTCGGTGAGGAAACAATATCCAAATAATATCAAAATAAAGCCTCCAATAACCTTGGAAAATAATCAGAGTTATCTCAGCTTTTAGTTCAACAATTCACAAAGTAATCTGCAAGCTCCTAAATAACATGTTGAATATTTTCTAGCATTTGGTTCTAACAAGCTGTGGGGTGTAATTCACGAAATGTTGTCTTTCTTTCCTGTTTTAATATATTAAAGAAACAGCAGATTCCTTCACATGACTGGTGTGTCTTCAGAGGCTTCTCAGCTATCTTCAAACTCACTTGGTCAGCAGTGCAATACAAAAAGCCCTTCAGAAGCAGTTATACTTAACAGTCTCTACTGCTTCACTTCTTTTTTCTGTACCCAGGATACATAAATTAATTTCACTATTATTTTCTTTACATGCCAGGAAAACTTTCAATTGCAATATTTATGCAATGCCTGGTTTCTCTGTGATAAACATAAGGAGAAGCATATAAACGTTGGCTAAAAAGGAGAGCTGATACAAATTAGTAAGTTTTGAGAGTTTTCAAATCCCTTATCTGGTAATAACAAGAAAGGTTTCTTGGTGGGACAGAAAATGTAGCTTTATTCTCTGTACCCAATTAAGTACATTACCTATGGAGTTTGAATGTACACTTAAGCTATTTTACACACATACCCTCAATACACTTAGTCCTTGACTTATGACCACAATTCAGCCAAAATTTCTGTTGTTAAGCAAGACAATTGTTAAATGAGTTTTGTCCCATTTTATGACTTTTCTTGCTACAGTTATTAAACGAATCTGGTTTCATTAGTGACAGTGTTAAAAGGTAACAAAAGGTGATCACATAACCTTGGGACACGGCAACCATCATAAATATGGGCCAGTTGTCAAGCATCTGAATTTTGATTGTATGATCATGGGAATGCTGCAATGGTCGTAAGTGTGAAAAAGGACCATAAATCACTTTTTTCAGTGCCATTGTAACTTCAAACAGACACTAAATGAATGTTTGCAAATGAAGGACCATCCATACTTTTGCAATTATATATTATTCCAGGCCTCTTCTTCACAGACACATTCACTTACACATATACGTATACATAATCAAAACATTTTTTAAAAAACACAGGAAATATAATAATATAATTAAATAATAATGTTATGTGCCTTACGTTGTGTAGAGTTTAGGTATTTAACCTCACAAACAAATATACAATCATAAAAAATAAAATGATTTACAAAATTATACATTTTAATAATTATTATCGACATTAATTTTGAAATAATCTAAAGTTAAAAAAATGAAAATATTAACTACAATAGTTAAATCTAAATAAATATCTACATTTAGTCACTAAAATACAAAGAGTACCAAACTTTCAGAATATGTTTATCTGGATAGATAAACTTTAGAAATGTGAGCTTCTATTGGGTAGAAGAGAAGAAAGACATTTGCTTTCATTTCAATGTTTCCAATTTTTTGTATCTGCTTTAAAATCCTGTAGCCAGGAGACAATGTTTTCTCATCTGGTACGGTCACTGAGTAATATTTTATGAGGGTGATCTAAGAACGCCAATTTGCTTCTTGAATAAATGCTGACTATGTAAATATTAGAGGTGGAAGATAGATAGACATGCACACACATACATACTTGCACACAAACATAAACAATGTGCATTGATTTAAAGATACTGCTTTTTTGATAACATGGACTGAAGTAGCATCATCTAGACCAGGGGTCTACAAACTTGGCCCTTTTATGACTTGTGGATTTCAACTTCCAGAATTCCTCAGCCAGCGTGCCTGGCTGAGGAATTCTGGGAATTGAAGGCCACAAGTCATAAAATGGCCAACTTTGAAGACCCCTGATCTAGACCAAATATCATAATTAATGCTTAGTTATTTTTCTCCTTAGTTATTTTAGGATTGTTAATAACTGTATAGATACTTACGTGTGTCCACTGTTATTAAACTATTCCTTTGATCATTAACGTTGAGTTTTAGTAACTGCCTAGATTCCTGAAAAAATAGGATTACCAATATTTTCTTGTGAGCTTTCAATACCTGTTATTTAACTCTAAGTGTATCACTGATCAGCTCAGCCTGATAGTAGACCTATTATTATATTTCTGATTGCAGAGATATATTATTGAGGGTTGTGTTGAACATTCAGATGGCAATATGATATAGAAAAATGGGCTATCTTTAAACAATGGAAAATTTAAACTGGCTTGACCCACTTGTAAGTCAAAACTGAAAACAATTAAACTAGTAAAGCCAATGGCTAATAAAAAGACAAAATGCTTTACGTCTGATACCGTGTCAAGACTGGTAATAACAGAAGGTTAAAATAAGAAGAATAATGCTATTTATTTGACATAAATTCAGTCCAGTTTTAGAATGCCCATCAGAACATTATCTTAAAAACCAGTGAGACTTTAAACAGTAATTGAAAAAGAAGTACTTGAAATGAAAACAAGAAATTGATTTGCTTTAGAAGATGTTGCTTTTAGATATCTACAATACAAGAATTGGATGTTTTCACTATTTTATTTTTTTAAAAAACCAGATCAACTACAATGTGCGACAGAATGTAAGCAGTTGACATTCAAGCCTTGAAATGTTTAAATGAGATTCTGATATCTTTGCATAATCAGCAGAGCTGTTGAGAAATATTTGAGGGAATTGAAAAAATAAATAAAACATTTCAACACAAATGTTCTCAACATATTTTAAGTAAGAGGTGGCAAAAACCTGGAGAAGAATGACAAGTATCATGATTTATAAGTTTAAATCTCTAAATATCTGTGGAGATTCTCAGTCATCCATGTCATGATTGTCTCAAATGTGCTTTTTCAAAAGGCAACTAGACTGCTTTTCCTTGAGGAAAAAGATGATGTTTCATTTCTCATCCAAGAAGCTTCCTCGGTTCTGGAAGGATGGTAGGGGCTATGAAAGGATTAGTTATGACAGGATGCGGGGAGTGGGTGGGTTATGGTTTAAATAATTTCTGGTTTTAAATGTGGAAAACTTAAGGACTTTTTCCTTTTACAGAAGCTTTCCTGAACATTTTAGTTTGTTCTCACATCTTCTGATTAGACCGTCTTATAGTGATCTCTAGACAGTGGAATTCTGTGTCCCATTAAATCCACTCACTGCATCATTAAATGACAGATGTTCTACTGAAGTGAAAATTTGAAGATGGGGACTCCATCTTTTCAAATTATTTTCTGAAATGTTTTTTGGGATTCCTTAGTCTAGACGAAAATAGCAGCTCATTGATTTTGCACTCAACAGTTTAATTTCAATAAATCTGTGTGAAGACCTTGAAAATCTAGTATGGTATAACATGCTGGGATATAATTCTCAAGTGTCAGTGTGAGTATAATCAAGTCTAGTCTGATGAATGATTAATGGAGATTAGTAAATGATATTAGTCTAATAGAAAAAAAATATTTGTCTTACTGCTGGTAGCAATATATTGTAGCTGTATCATCCATGCCCATATAGCAATTTTTATCATGTTTCTTCTAGCATTTCCCCAGAAATACACATGCCTCCTACTCTCTTTGCATTCTGGAAGTCTTTGAAAACCTGGCTCTGTTCCCAAGCCTGGGGTTAGGGTGGCTGGGAACCCCTGTTGAGTTTTTGCATGTTAGGGAATGTTGTTTGGGTCTGGGTAATTATGTGGTTTTTAATCAGTTTTTAATCTTGGTATTGGGCTCATTGTATGCTGCCCAAAGTCTTCTTGGAGTTGGGTGGCCTTAACAAATCAATCAGTCACTGAATCAATCAATGGGAAACATTAATTTCCTAAGATAAGATTTAAAATATTTCATGTTAGAATTATTAGAATTTATATACTGGTCCAACTGCTAAGAGTGTGTATAGTAATGAAGGCAATTTTCTTTTTTAATGTATATGAAAGAGGGAAAAATGAATCATTCTATAAATTATGAAATTGTGCAGTTATTTTTGCTAATTATTCTGCATTTTACAAAAATAAAGATATAGTAGAAAACTCATTGCTTGGTTACACAGTATTTTTGAGCTAATACTGTGAAGTTTTGTATAAAATGATTAGGCTGCATAAGCTAGTTCTTTTTCATCTGCCACCTGTTTTAATGTGAAGCTCAGCTTCATATGATATGTTGAAGTAAAAACTTTACTTATGGTAAAAATTTATATGCAAGTCTTTGCCAAAATAAATACAGCATGATATAAACTGTATGGCTTACTGATACCAAAAGAAACAGATATTTATTACTCCAGCACTAGAAGTTTCTATGACCCTCTCTTATACATTTTATGTATTTTACTCCTTTATTATGTAACCTATAATAATCAAGTGAATATCAGGTGTTACATCTTTTAAAGACTCAAAAGCCTTGTAAAATCAATTGTATGATTTGAAAAATAGTTTGGGATTCACTGTGAATTTTACAGTATTCTGCTAGCTTTGAAAAAATCTATATTAAATAGATGGGAATAAAGGATCAAACTTGCCCACAAAATTGTGAAACTTTGTGCCTTTTATGACTTAAGAGATGTTCAAACTTAAAATAATTCTCTATTTCTTTATTTTTTCAAACGTTTGGCCAGAAATCAATAGATTTTTTTTTAAAGGTACTATCCCCTCTTATACTTTTATGATTTACATTAAAGCTAAGAACAAACCATGTCTCTGGATATACACAGAATATGTGTAAATATTATTGTCATTGTAGGTATACTATCAATCTATATGGTACTTTCAAAGAATATTTGCTTGACCTAAAATTTAATTCAGAATACAAAACAGGGAAGTTGAAATAACTGGAAACAACAGTAGAAAATTAAAAGAATAAACACTGATTTATTTATACACATTTAATTCAGTTATACCTTTAGGAGGTTGATCCAAAAACTGAATTAAATATGCCTTACATAAGCATAGAGTAATGTGTGTTTGGTCTTTTTCACACTCACACTTACTAACTGGGTGAATCATTATGACATTATGATAAACCATGAACTATGGGCTATAAGCCACCGTGTTTAAATTCTCACACATAATGAATTGAAACCAAACACACCACATTACAGCTTGGTGAGATATATGAATTCAGTAATTACACTGAGCAGACCCACACTAGCCCCATGTATTTTTCTGATGCAAGTAAATCACGCAGCAGAATGATTCATCAAGCCTTTAATGGTATACTCAGGATAGTGATGTTCATGAAGACCACAGTTCCCTGATGTTGCATATTCCTGTATACATGGCAGATATTTAAATCATATTCTATAAGATATTGCCTTAAAATTATATTATACATGGAAATTGAATTATTTATTGACATCACGTGAGAACTGACACCTCCACATTATGTTATGTATCAACATGTGTTCATTAGCACACTTGTAAGGAACAAACTCATTAATTTTAATTTTAATTTTAATTGTTTAAATCTATCGGAAAGGGTTCTGGATGTGGCACAAAAGCAAGAGAGGAGAACAAGATGCCTCTTACAGGATGTCTGGAATAGAATGAAAAATAATGGAGAAATTATTGATACGTTTAGGGAAGAATTGAACAATTCTTTCTCAAAGTGTTCAGAAGTGTTTTTTCTGAAAGCTTGAAAATGCTGCGAATGTTCTTATACCTGGAACTTTGAAACAGACATCATTCACTTGGTCAGAGATACAAAATTGGTTTGCTATAGCTGTATTTTCCTGTTATTAGCCATGCTGAGCCACTTTTTTCTATGAAATATAATACTACTGTACTAAGACAAAAGCACAAGGAATGAGGGAGAGGGAGAGTGAAAGAGATGGGCAGAGACAAGCTTTGATAAGATTTAGTTTAGAAATGTTATGCATATTCAGATTTTTTTATATTCAAATGACAATTTAAGGCATGACAAGTCATATTAAAAGAAAAATGGAATTATCAAGAAAAAAATATAAATCCTATTAATCAATTGATTTTTACTAGAAAACTGTATGATAATCATACATTATCAGTTATTTGAGTGATTTTCCTGTCTTTCCTTGATATTTAGTTATCCAATATTACCTCCAGTAGACTTACCACCTATCCACACTTTGCTTTTGCTTTTTAAATTTACATTTTATTTGATGCCTGAAACTCTAGGTTTTCTCCATTCAATCATCCTGCTGCCCATATATTAATTTTTGTAGGACAGGCACAAGAGCAGTCATGTTGATGTTGGAGTCAAAAACACATAAAATTTGGCTGATATCTAGATATGATTTAGCTATTCATTTTGTGGCAAAAGCAGAGCGTTAAATATAAACGTGTCATTTAAAAAAGAGCAGTGAATGGTTATTTACAAGGTGAAAAAGTACACATATTTCAGCTTCTCAATGCTTTCAATCTTAAAAGTTTAAACAAATGTTGCTATTCACATCTGGTCTTAAAGGCTCAAGGGCTGGTTCTGGCAGGGAAAAATGGACTATATCAGTCTTTGAAATATTTATATCAGACTTGACATAACATTAAAATGTTCTGTTACAATCCACAATCATTTTATTGGTATATTAGTTTTAGAGAGCAGTTAGGTTGTGTTTCAATTCAATAAATGTGCTGTTATTGCCCATTTGTTACAACGAATAAAGGAAGACTTCTCTTTACTTTGCATTTTTGTGGAGAAAATGTATGTTTTCAAGACTGAGTGAACCAGCTCTAGGTCTAGTTCCAGTTCCAGCTCTAGATGACTAAGTCTCCAAATGTCTATTGTCACTTGATCCTTCCATTAGAATTAATCCTGTGAATTTCATCTCCCACCTTATTTTTGCAGTTAGCCTGTAGAGATAATACAAAAGCCAACATGGTATGGAAAAATGTTGTAATTGGTATTTGAATCCAATGTGGATATTTATTGTTCAGTAATGTATTTAATGGGAGTGCCATTTTGTGCACTTTCATTTTATTTTCTATGATGATGGGAGATGAATGGAGCTACCAGCTAAAAGTTCTTATGGAGCTAATTCAAATGTTTATGTTTTGAGTGGAGCCTCTAATATTTTTTTTTACCAAGCTGGCAAAGTAAAAGTGGATTTCAAATGGATTCTCCAGGTAAAATTCTGTAACTGAGGTCTGGCATTTAGGTACTAAGATTATCATTTGAAGTAATGTGATGACATTTATTGCTTTGATGGAACATCTCAGGAGACATTCTCGTGTATGAGAAACTAGCCCAGGGGTCACATGTAATAAGGGCTGGAAGGATTCCACAACAACATAGACTACTTAAAATAAATAAATGCCCACTTCTAACATTTAGCAGAATGTTACATTAGTGCATGTCACATTACCAGTGATAAAAGGAACCCTGTGTAAAAGTGTAAAAATATCTCAGAGTTCACACATCTGAACTGAACAGAATTAGAGAATGCGATGGAATTTATTCCTAGCTCTTTTACAATCTGTTATAGTGCTAGTCCATTTGCTGAAGGAGAGATGAAATCATATGTTCAGCATGTGAACACTGTTCCTATGCAAGGAAAATAGCAGCAACTTGGCATAATAGCTGCAGCCTTTTGAGGAAAGAGGGTAAGTCACTAAATAATGTACATGTATAAATCAGTATGACAATTAATATTTAGAATCATTCAGTTTATACAAGTGCAATCTCGCACTTGTGAAGTCTGATAATAGCTTGTCATAAGTAACTCTCAGGCCATTTCCATATTTGTGATTTATAGTTTTTTACATGCCATCCAGACATCAGTGTGATAAATTACCATGGAATACCAGTTTCACATTGCTTTAGTAATATTTGAACTATGCAATAAAATGCGATAAAACACTCATGTGAAAATGGATACAGTAATTGTAGAGATATCACAGATCTGAGCAGATTAGGTTTTCGTGCATACTATAATTAAATAATATGTTTAAATGATATACTATAATTAAATAATTTGCTAAGTGCCTGTTATTATATGAGTGTCTTAAAAAGAAACAGCATCATCTTTTCCTCTCTTATTTTAATCACAACTTTTGCCGATACATAGATTTGGAGAATATACAGTAATATCTCTTCTTTTTGAGGGCATGTGCAAGTTGGTTTATTCTGCATAAAAATTTAATGGATTTTTTTTTCAATGATCAAATTGGAGTAATATTTATTTTGTGGAATAGACTTTGGCTTTGGATCCCTTTTTAAAATGGGGCTATTTGTTGCAGCATATGGTTAATTACATATCAAATAGCTATATTGTAACTGCATGACCTAAGGCACCTAGAGAAAGATTTATTATTGTTATTTTTTAGAAATTGGATTGGATAGAAACTTAGTATGAATCATATCAGACCAATCTGTGAACACAAATTCGTCCCCTGTGCCCAAAGAGACACAACTGGTAGCAGATCCTAAATAAATACCTGAATGAAGCATGGAGTTAGTAGGTATTAACAAAGAAGTTGCAGTTGGAGAAACTGAGAACAAAAAAGAAAGAAAGTTTATTTTAGTGTTTTAAACATAATGTAGCATTAGTCTGTTTGAAACATGACGGAAACCAGAGTATACAATGGCCAGAAACAAGTTAGCAATCATTGGCATGGACATATGAGTTATTTAAGGATAAGAATATGGGAACACTGAATGTTATGATCCAGCCACACTATATTATTTTGTTCTTCATCATGAGAAATGGTTCGGTATAATGTTTGTGCGTCTCTGACATGACCCTGATTTAACAAAATAAGATAAGATAGATAAGATAGATAACCTTTATTGTCACACTGGCACACATTACAAATGAAATTCTGTTGCCTGCTCTCAAAATAAAATATATATCTACCCATAAACATACATAACACATTTGTTTTTCATGATAATTCTTTATTGGAGAATGGTTCATCATAGGTTAAACAAAGAACTCACCTTGAAATCGTATTACCATATCAAAAAGCTAGATGGAAAGATCTGAAAGAAGCAGCTTTTTTCTACTCTATTAAAATATAGTATATTTTCTAATATTAGCTGAGGAGTACATATAATAATGGAAAGTGAAATATGTTGTATTTCTAGCTTTATACTCTTCAGTTGTATTGACTTATTAATTTACACAAGCATAGCTACATTTAAAGTAAAATGGCTAAGGACATACCATTGAGGTATCCCAATTTACATTGGGCATTGAATGGGCAATGAAAGTCAAACAGTGTAGGGAGGAAAAGGGAAGAACGTTAACTGGGAAAATTTGAAGTGCAAACTTTTAGTTCTGGCTTTGCACTACAGTAATTCACTTGACTTCTAGTAAACTATATCTTTCTCAACAAATGGAAGTAAGGATACTTTTTACTTAGAAGCCCAAATTGAGGCAGGTCTGACACCTTCATAGATGGATATCATGGATTTTCCAAGAATATGGATATCATGAAAGCTGTTGGCTTCAATTCTCCTGCAGCTGTGAACACCATTTCACTCTCTATGGTGCTGTGCAAAGTCCAACTCTTCCTTATTGAGTTGTGGGAGTAAGAACATTTGGTCGGCTGCCTAGTGACCTGACTATTTCTTGTTCTTCTTCCACAGTGTCTCTTAATTGACTTTACATCCCAGTTTTGCACTCTAGTCTGTAAGTCCTGGTTGATTTCCAAACAAATCCTGCAAAGTCAAGCTATACAGACCCACAAAGGGGGGCTGTCTATTTTTGTGAGAGAAAAGCAGGCAAACAAACAATAATAATGACAATAAAAGGCTACTGTGGAGGGACATGCCAAAGTTGCCTTTCGAAGCAGCCAAAGAATTATTGGCAAGATGCTATAGCATCATCTTTCTTTCATTAGAGAAGGATACTTCCTAAGCAGGAAGTTACCAGAAATCTGAACAGGCAAAGGAGAACATAACCAGGAAAGAGAATAGATGGGGGAAAGGGGACAACACACTGTTTATCTTTCCTGGCATCCACAACAAAAACTCCAAGGAGAAAAGAAAAGAAAGTATTTCTTTTTTGTATATGAAATAACTTTTTCAAGCACCAGTAAGACTATATATATATTAATTACTTGCTCCACAGCCTCAAAAGAAACAGTTTAAAATTGTCTTTGAGATGTTTCTTCTGGAACAGAATTTGATTAAAGACATGTGCAAAGTCAGCATTGATCCTATGTGGGTGGAGAAGTTACAGATTAGGAAAGAGGTGCGCATTGAGGGAGACATGGTACCAATTAATATCTCCCAATCCAAGAATTTAACTCTATTTTGTATAATGTATAACTTTTAGTTGGTACCTTCTACCTTTTGCCATTCATTCTTCATCACTGACTTTCCTTAGGAGGACCAGTTTCAGTCACTGTATGCCCAGGAGGAATAATCTGTTCTGAATACAGATTTAGGATATGAACAATGCCCACTTTCCTGTGATCTCCCGTGGCAGATTTTGAGACTGCCTATTTAATCAAGCAATTAAAAGTGACTCAAGTTTCAGGCTGGGATTTTATCAATGCTGGGGTCCTTCACAATAGCTTGGCCTGGTGTGTTTCAGTCTTTCTTCCCTATTCATGTTTATAAACAGCAGATTTAAAATCCTCAATGGCTGGGGTCTAGCCATGATGATTCCTATTTATTAAAAAAAAAAAAGGAATAGAGGCTTACCTGGTAATTCCCATGTAATCAGTCTTCAATGGAGTGGAGGTGCAATTGACATGCCAGATCATGTTATATTGCACTGCCCACACTATGCTAATACTTGGTAGGAATTACTATATCCATTTATAGTTATACATCTGGGTTGCTCTGATTCTTTTTACCTCTGGCTGTTATTACCAAATCAATCTAGCTCTATTTTATTGAATGTTGCCAAATAATGTTCCACTGTTTGTACAATATGCTGTGGTATGTCTAAGATATTGTTGGTTCTGTGGATCACTGATTTTAGTTGTAGTGGTTTATTATTTATATCTAAGTATTATGTCAATGTGTAGTTTTATTGCCCTTTAATATCTTCCTTGTATTCGGAACTGTATTTTTATTTGTAGTTAGCTTATATTAGCCTATGATTAATACATTCCACAGTATTCTGTTCTGTTCCATTCCGTTAAGTGCACTTACTCTAGAAGAAATAATTATAATCACCCTTTTTTTCCTACTTTCCTTCTGTCCTATTTTCACATACACGCACTTGATTAGCTTTGATGCATACTACACCCAATTCTATCATTTCTACAGCTTTCCCTTGGATAGCTTACCTAGCCAATTCTTTCAGTCTTTCTTTTTTTCACTTTTGTGTTTGGATAAGTTGAAACAGAATACCAATTCATTTAGTAAAGCAGATGGGTAAGTTTTGATGATTGATGATTTTATGCATTTTTCTTGGTTTGATGGTAGAAAAATTAGTGCTTTTTTAATTTGTTCCTGAACAATTTTAAAACCATGTAGGATACTTTTGGTTTTCCAATGTTTCCTATTTCAAAATGGCAGGAATTAAGCTATTAATTCTGGCAACTGTTGTTAGCCCACAGAGGTCACCTGTAACCCTTCTGCTTCTCTGATGAAAAATAAACATACTATATTACATTTTTTGTAATATGTGCATGTATACACATGTTTTCTTGTCAATATGCAGGAAGAATAAGTATATACTTTTGGATCTGAACAGCTATTTGAATTATTCTTTTCCATCTTTAGAAGTTATTTGCACTTTTTAATGGTAAATATTAATTAATAGTTAATAAGCTAGGAAAGTAACACATTTCTCATTTAAATATTTGTGTCATAAATTTGTTATATGAAAGGAGAAAAAAACACAGGTATGAGCAAATGCACTTATCATGATAACGTGTTAATCATTTGTTTAAGGAACCCAACCTATTTTGGTAGTTTTGAAATTGCTGAGGTTTGATTTTGGAATTGCTGAGATTAATTCAAGTCATAATTATATTAATATAATGAGAAATAGTATAACAATGAAAATATGTGGTATAAGAAACTCATTGTTTCCCCATGGAAACCCAAGGCAATTGCAATTTTTCTTCCATCTGGATTAATATTTCTCTTGCATTTCAATGACATCATAAGTTATCTTAATTTGAAATAAGAACTGCAGGTTTGTCACCTCAGTCAAATTATCAACAATAATACCAATCAGCTATTGAGGAAAGAGATAGTAGAATTTATTATAGTCTAATTCTTGTGGTTCCTGTTGAACAACTGAACAATTTTTTATTTCATCTTATTTTAACATAGCGAACATCTGCATATCTTGAATGGAACATGCAATGAACTTTCTTCACAGCACCCTGCTATACAGAGATGTAGAACAGGATGCCTCAAGAGCCCAATTTCCCTAGTAAGTCAGGAATTTTCTCATCATTATTTAAAGCTAGCAAAATATTTAGCATTTATGATTCACGTATATATGTGCAAAACTGTTTTTGAGAGATATTTGATAAAGAACATTTTGTATATCCAGCTGCATGGGTGTGGAGAAGCAATTAGATGAACAGAATCTCCTGAGGTTTTGAAACAAACATTGTGTGTATGTTAAAAAATGGAAAAATTACTAGTTCTTCCAAATGCAAGAGGAAATGTTAACATCCCATCTATCAGGGGAGATCTCTGGTTTTATTTTTCAAAGAAAAAAAATCTGCAAATTAAAAAAATTAGCAAGTTAAATTTAGTGGCTGTTAGTCAACACTGGACACAAAATATATAATGAAATAATATAGCATTCATTGCAGCCCCTGAAAATTTTTGTCCTTTTTCATGCTACTGATTTTTGAAACTGAACCTACTTTTAAAGAGAATGGAATATAGTTTCTATGTAGAGTCATGGAATCTTCATGTATATGTTTACACACACACACACACACACGTAGGATTTAAAAAATGGGTAACCCTGGAGAAAGCAGTACTTGTGGTTGGGGAAAAAAACTGCTTTTACTAGTGCAGAAATATAAGTATTTTGATATGCTTGGTTGCAGACAAGTATGATGTAGAATTTTTCAATACTAGAGGGACCTGGGTTCAAATCTTGATTCAACTATTGGAGTCACTGGGTTATAAATATTTGTCACATTAATATTCATTACAGGTTTGTTGTGAGGATTAAGTGAGGAAGGAATATTTGTCACCATCCTGAACTCTTTGGGTAAGGTATAAGAAAGAAATTATAAATACTTTGTTCACACACACATATTAAAATCCTATACAGCATTCCATATCCTTTGTTCCTGAATAAATTATTTCTTTAGTTAAAAAGTCATTCTTTAGAAATCATTATTTTTAAATTGTAGGGGCTCCATCACTGGAGAGTTTGAAGAAGAGATTGGACAATCATTTGTCAGAATGAGCAGGGGGTTGACTAGAAGACTTCCAAGGTCCCTTCCAACTCTGTTATTCTGTATATAGTGAAGAAGGTTTGATCTATATCTATTGAAACTGAACTAAGGGAGAATCATCTGTTTTCTGGTGTTAGCATAATTCTCATCAACTCCAGCCACTAAAAATCTATTAATTTTATAGTACTATGGTTTCTATTAAGTATTTTTCTGGAAAGGGGAAACCTTTACCTTTATGTATTAAACTTACAAAGCTAACCAATCAGAAAAACTAATGTAGCTGTGTTCACCTTTTTGTGCTAAACCACAATGTAATTTCTTTGATTTTGGTTTAGAAGTTTGCGAGCTCAGTCTTGTGGAATGAAAACCACATTTTATGGCTTAGCGTGGTGTGTCATTCCAGCTAATTGGAGCTGATTTATTCAACAAAGATTAAACAAATAATAGCTTAGGATGATATGTGAAACAGGTCACTATTTTCATCTGTGTGGGTTCTTTGTGGGTGTCTATACTTACCATACACTGTGATGCTGAGCACAGGAAATTGATTCAGTTTTTTAAAATGGAGATAGTATTTGTCCAAGAATCCATGCCAGGGTGTTCAAACATGAATTACCCTATCATTAGAGGCTGAAAGTGGTGAGCTTTAAATGTGAAAAGGAGAAGTTTGAAAGGATGAGGTGCACCTTTGGAACTGCTTGATATCTGAAGAAAGGAGATTATGTTACCTTGTTGCCATGGGGATCTTCTTAATTAATATTGTGGTCCTGGAGATTCAATCTATTTTTTCAACCTATTGCTGTTCTTTTCCATCTCCTTGTGCATACTGCTGCACCTGCAACACAGTCAATTTATTTATGATTCAAATTAAAATCAAAACTTTTAGCAATATTCAGCCAATAAATGAAACATTAGATCACTCCCTGTTATAACAGCCAGCAGTCTTTCCCAGGGAAGAAAATATTTATATTTCCAGCTGGGGGAAAAGTTTACAATGTACTCATTTAGTTCCACAGTTTTATAAACAGAAGTTCAGATAAATGAAAATGAAAACTGGCCTTCTTCCTCAATTCATAAACTCTCAAAATATGCATACAGTATTGCAAATGCAATTACTTTGCTGCATTTACTTCACCTACGAATGAGCCACGCTACACAAAATGAATAAATTCAGCAGAATGGATTTCTTTTTTCCTCTAGTCAAGCTGTTTCTGGTGTTTCAGAATAATGAGAAAGCAGAGTAACCAAGGTAACTTGGTCTTTCTACAGTCTTTTCTGAATGGTTTTTGGATTATAATTTTTGTTTAGATTCACAACCAGTTCTTCTGTGTATTATTCCACACGTAGTAAATTTGCATTCAGTAAATTAATGTATATACTAGAGTGCAGAAGTGATTCAGGTTGAGGAGCTTGATTTGCTCCTACAGGAGAGGTTGAATGACAACATTCACCTTAAGAAGGTGAAGAACTTCCTTGAACTCTCCCATATCTTCTGCTGTCATATGTTTCTCTGGGCAAGAATGAGCAAGAAGTGATGAGACCACCATTGCTGTTGTCTACTCAGAAAAAAACATACTTTTTGGTTACCAAGACCAATGAAGAGCAATGTCATTACAACATCTCTTGGAAAATAAAGCTGATTTGCACCAAGAAAGACTGTTTTCCTTGTAGCAGGATTAAACCAAAGATTTAATATAGGAGCTCTTGTCTTATCATTGAAATCACCACCAAGCTGAAGCCTGCCTACCAGAAAAGATGAGAAAGAAAAGAACTAAAACACATCAAGGAAGCCCTGAGAACTGTGACCATCTCAAGTGGGCTTTATCAAATCCCCAAAAAGACCCAGCAGGAGCTCCTCCATAACAGACAAAGAAGAAAACAATAAATGAAGCAATGTAGTCATTCCATACATTGCAAGTCTATCAGAAAAGCTCAGGAGGATCTTCAGCCAACACATCATACGTGCACACTTCAAACCCAAGAATACACTATGGCAGAAGCTTGTCCACCCCAAGGATAAAACACCCATACACAAACTGAGCAACGTGGTATATGCAGTACAATGTAGTGAGCCATGTACAGATCTGTACATTGGAGAAACAAAACAACCACTTCATAAACATATGGCACAACATAGGAGAACAAACCCATCAGGACAAGATTCAGCAATCCATGTGCATTTAAAAGACAAAGGCCACTCTTTCAAAGACAGCAAAGTCCACATTTTGGACAGAGAGGGCCACTGGTTTGAAAGAGGGGTCAAAGAGGCCATCTATGTCAAAATTGAACAGCCCTCTCTCAACAGAGGGGGAGGGATACGACATCATCTATCTTCAGTCTACAACACAATCCTTTCAACAGTTCCAAGAAGGCTCCACTCCCATTTGTACTACTCAGGTTACCCTGATGACACAGATAAGCCTCCAGATGGCATCAATGACTCTCTAAAAGAATGCAAATGACTAGCTGTCTGTAAGGAGTATAGATCCTTCCATTCCCCATCATCCTGCCAGAGCTGAAGAAGTTTCTTGGATGAGAAGCGAAACATCTTCAAAGAAAAACAAGAAAGTCCAGTTGCCTCGTGAAAAAGCATCTTTGGGGTTTGTTCATAAATGGTCTTTATATATTCACTAAAACATGGAGAAGGAGATACAGCTATAAGATCATGTGATAGAACTGCTCATGGTTAAACAATCTTTGTAGGCATCAGGCTGAATATGCATATATAGAAGTCTATAGATCCTAAGATCTTTCTTAGCATTGAGGACAGAAATAATAATGCATGTCAGCTCATGAAAGATATAAATTATCTAGAACTTCAGGCTCCAATTTTGAATTTGGACTGAGACATCTTTGATTGACCTGAGGAATGAATTATGCTGGCAATTATAGTAAACAGGAGAAGGACTGCTTAATTTTGCTGGGCATCGCAATAGCATTCAGTACCAACGGTACCATCTTGCAATAGTTCTGGTCAAAATAGAACAATGATTTCAGAAGTGCTGCGGTGGAATTTGTTCACTGACATATAGGTTCACTCTGATGAATGAAACCACTTGGAAAAATCTGCAAGGGATTTGGGATATGTTGTCACCAGCAGGCAGGATATGATGTCACCAGCATGAAGCTTTATTCATTCTTTTCTTGCACTAACAGAGAACTTATTAATATTCTGAATCATTAGCTGGCAGCAGTAATAGGTTGAACAAAGGCTAATAAAATGAAAGTTTATTTAAACAATGCCAAAATGCTTTGGGTCAGGAAGTAGATGGATTTTAGAATAATTTGTCAACCTGTTTTTGTTTATCTTGTAAATGATCTTAATTTGTACTAACTTTAGTAGTTGTAAGCCACCCTGAACTACACTAGAAAATCAGCATGTAATAATTTTAAATAAATAAAATAATACTGCTTTGATTCACTACACCGCTAGCATACACAGAGAGATGAACCAAAGGAAACTAGTAGATTTCCACAAATAGACCACATACAGACATGCTTATTCAACATCGGAGATAGTTTTTTTTTTTTTTAAAAAAAAGATTCCTAATGGTTACATTCATGTTAATAAAGTCATGTTAATTAAATTGGTACAGCTGAAATTTTCATCCATTTGTGTTTCATCCAAAGTTGTCTTTTCCACCTTAGTAAAATAAATGGTATTAAATCTGATGGAGCATTAGTGAACATATTTTAGATTTTGCCTATTAATTTTACTTAACTTGCACTACAAAAATGGAGCTATAATACTATTAATTTAAGCAGAAGTTAAAGGGCTGCATGAGGCCTGAGGGGCGCTAGCCTAATCATTCACTTGTTGCAATCTGGGGAATGTTCTTACGTACTCTGTTCAGATGTATTGGCTTAAAAATGTATGTCCAGAGAAGAGGCGAACTGAATTACATACCTGGCTTTGGCTGTGACGTCTTGTTCCTTGGATTGCAATACAATGCAATGGGAGAGACATTATGTACAGCAAATCCTATGTGCTTTCTCAGGATCCCATTCATGTCTAGCTGAGGAGCTGAATATTGCTGTTTTTTTAAAGGAGAAACTGCACTTGTTAGACATATTTGAAAATTGCCTGGTACATAGTCTGATTTTTAACGGCTTAATATCAAGATTAATAACAGCTTAGTGAGCTTAAGATGCTTAGAAAGAAAAAATGATCTTTTTCATTATATCCCTTCCTTTCATAGCAATCTTGAATAACATCCTTTATGATGTAGCTCATAAAGCCACACTGTATTAATCTTTATTAGAGCAACCTTCATTAAAATATTTTCATAACATTTTGGTCACTGACTCCACAGTATGATAATATTGCAAAGTAAAATATTTCATTTAATTGTGGAACTGATGAAATGTTTTCTATGACAGTTAATATTTTCCAGATTGCGTTTTTCCTCATCACTAATTGTAGCTGTTAATACTTATGAAAACATTAGTGTTATTTAACTATCACTTATTTAATCATCTTATTTCCAGTATGCATTTGAGTAACCATGGCAAATTTTAGCCATAGCCAAGTACTTTATAATTCGAATTAGAAACTGAGATAGCATGTTGGGTTAGAATTATCATAAATATGAAGTGCTCAGGTGTCTGAGCTGCATCTGTTGTACAAAAATGGCTTCCCATTGACAGTAAGTATACGGCTTTTGAATTGACTGGGCCTGGTTGAAACTTAAAATAATTGCTTTCATATCTTTGCTAATAAAATGAACATTTGTTTTTCTTGTCCTACAACAAGATGAGCAACATTTCATAGCCAAGAGTCAAATTAACATTTTTAGGGATGTAAAGGACTAGGAACACATCACATCTATGTAAAGGGGTGGATTTTAGAGAGGAGCCTTGGTAGGTTTCTGGTTCTTTTTAAGTGTGACATGACTTGTTTAAGCATATGCTAGTTATCCAGTTTCTTGTCTCAAAATGGAGAGTACCCTCGGCACCAGTTTCAAGAATCAATCAGAAGGTTCATTGAGGACTTCAAGAAGAAGAATTTGACTCATATGTAGTCATTAGACCTCAGCTAATCTTTTTTCTATATTTCAGCTTCTAGAACAGTTACTAACCCCATGAACTCTTATTTAAAATACTTAGTCTCTAATCTACATGGGAGCCAAGCCTACCAATAGGTTAAAAATGGATATAATTATGGGAACATAGCATAGGTCTAAAATTTTCAAATTTGGTATAGCCATACTAATCTGATACATTAGACCAGTCATTTGTACAAAAGTAATTTGCAGAATGCAGTTGTATTAAACTACCAGTGTATTAATCATGGTTATTATAATCTATATGAACCATATTTGTTACTAGCAGATTCACACAGCAATATGGACTCAAATATATACCTAGCTCATGAATACCTTCTTTGTCACTTTCGTTTTAGTACTTCAAATGTAGTATTACCCAATTCAGGATAGGCTATTCTTTCTTAAAGCTCTTCAACGTCTTGTAATAACAATGAGAAATGAGAATATTTCATAACATATTTTGATATCCTGTCTATTGAAACTAAGAAAAGGGTCATACACAAAATGGTTTCATTATATAACTAGATCAGTATAAATGTAGTCCATTTTATTACCTGTTTGGCAAGGTGGATTTTTGCTCAGTCAAAAAAATCTCCTTATTTTTAAAATGAATTATCTAGAGAATAAATTTTGTTGACCTATTTCGGGACCACAAGAGTTGTAGCTCATTTGAAAATGTACAAGGTAAGATAAAGCTTTTGGCTTTTCATTTCTTTTCATAGCAAAAATATGCCAGAGCAAAAATTTCTTAGCAATTTTTTGCCTTTATAACACTCCCTTGAGTTATCCTGTAATCATGTCACACTACACATTTAAAATATATGTACTAGATTTCTTCTTTCTCACACACCCCCAATCACTTTTTCCCCCAGGGGAAGAATGAATGCAAGTCAGAAACCATTCCTTCTGGTATTTTATCCAGACATGAATCATCTGCAAACAAACCCCTAATTTGATTCTAGCAAAGTCCTTTTTATCTCCTAGTATCAATCTTAAACAATATTGACAGTAATATACTTTTTAAAGTCATTTATCAAACTACTTAACGAAGTTTCAAAGACAAGTATGGGAAATATATTATTGGGTCTCTCCCTTCCCTCTCCTTTTCACACTTGTTTTTCATATACAGCAAATGTTTGATTGGACTGTGGCCATGCCATTTTTGAGTCTAAGAACCAACTATAAATGGTTTTGGAAAAAGAGATTTGCACTGCTAGAGACTGTAGCACCTCTTTGCTATTCATGAAACTAGCCCTTTAGGTGGGGTGGGGAGGCTTCTGCATGAACCTAAAAGAGAGGTATCATTGCTATCAAAGTTGGATTAACTTTAATTAGTGGATTACTTGAAGCAACCATATATTTCCAATAGCTGGAAGATACTAGTGGGCATAGCTGTTCTTCAGATCTTAAGAAAGTCTTTATACCGATAACCTTGTGCACAGAATCTGATACAAGAAAGGACTGTTTGAATGGGACTCTAGAGAGCCTATATGGTTTTTCATCTGCTCTTTTTAGATGATCTTTTTTTTTCAGTTTTCCCACTGTTTCAGAAATCAGAGAGTCCTTCTCATGCAAACCAGTCCTTATAGGTGTGCTCTCAGAAGTCCCACTGTGTTCAGTGGAGCTGTTGTGGTCTATCAGCTGCCAGCAGAGCTAGCAGCAGAGTCAGATGAGGAGGAGGAGGGAGAGGGGGAGCCTGGGTCAACTTCGGAGCCTTTGAAAGGCTCTGATGAGGAAGCAGAATCAGAGGGAGATGCAGAGCTGGGCTGTCTGTCTGCGCCCAGGCGGAGAGGCAGCTGTCTTTGGGGCCTGAGCTGAGTGAGGGGGAGGAACATATGGGGCCCATCCCAGATGCACGTATGCATGGAGAGGAGATGAGAGCAACAGAAGGCAATAAACTGGCTCTCAGGAAAAAGAAGATGTAGACGCTAGCCAGCCCCTCCCTGGCTGGGAAATAAATAGTAGGGGTTTGGGAGTGGCCTGTTGTCGCAGACAACCGTTCACATCAATCAAGTCAGATTCCTTGCTCTGTATTTGAGGTGCCATCTGAATCTCCCTGCTGGGAACTAATAGGTAGTGAATTTGCCTCAGCCGGTGTGAAGAGGGATGTTTCTGTTTGGCTTAATCCTTGAAAGACTTTCTATCTAGAGTTCTTAAGTGAACAGAGACTGTTCTTGTTCTGTGTCAGAAGGGGAAAAGACTTTTCTTTGTGACTATTTCTTTTTTGGTTGTATATACCCAGCATGAACAAGATTGTTCCTGCCCTGTTTTAATAAAGGGGCTTGTTTTACTCGCGAGTAAGTGGTTTCTCATTACTTGCAAAGGCTGGGTTAGAACAGGAGCTTGCTATTAAGGAAATGAGCAAAAATCTCTTTTTTGGAAAACTTGTCATCAAAAATATACAGTATTCTATTGTAAACATGGCATTCTAATCATTGTAAAAAATGCAATTAGCAATATCTCATAATAAATTATTTTAGTGTGTGCAGTAATTGAAAGCACATGAAATCAATTCAGAGTTTCATGAAACTATTTGTTTAAGATATGCAATATTTTTTTTAAAAGTTTTAGTGGGAAAATAAGACATCAGTTGATTTTAAACATCTTTCAGCAAGCATACTGACAGAAAAGGATGATTCTAGTCATGTGGTTTTTATACTGAAGAGTGAAATAAATGGCTTTTTTTTTCAATTCTTACTGTCCCCAATCATTTACCTTTCACGGAGGACAAAGTGCAGCTGTTTTCTTCATTGAGTAATATTACTCAAAGGCTTCTATCTGAAATTCCCAGTGTTCACATCTTATCTGTACAAAAACCATATTAGCTGTGTGGCCTGTAGAGCATCATTTGGCTGATAAGTAAAATCCACTATTCCTTTTAATTGAAGAAAAATATATTCAAACCTTTCTGACAGATTGTTTACTAGTACTGGCTTGCTTTTGAAAAAGGCTTCTTTCTAACCTAGGTGTCCCTGAAACTTTCCAAAAGTTAAACATAATTTTTAAAGTCCCCTGACTCTTAGCAACCAAACTACACAGCCAGACTCCAAAGTATTTTCTAAGTAAACAGTCTTAAGGTTTATTCATGCTTGGCTCCTTATGGGTCTTCCACTATATGGGAAGCTAATTCTAGTAAAGTGTTTCCATTGCTCTAGATTGTCAGCCAGGCCATTTCCATGATGAGGTGCCACTTTTCTGCCTTATGAAACAAATGATCATATGACATTATCTCTTCTAGATTGTTCCACATCAGATAGCATGCAGCAGGATTGCATGTTCATACACTCATGAGTCAAATATACATGAATATAAAAAGCAAGATTAGAAAGGAGAAAAATGTGTGAGAGCCTGACTTGCTTACCTCTTTGTGAGGAAGCAAATGCACCAGTCCTGTTGTGGTGCTTTGCACACATATTGGCTAGTTTCATAAACACAACAAGAATTTATCTTATTTTTTTTTCTGCCATTGCAGTAACATTTGAGAAGTGTCCTTATAAGGGCTGAATTTTATTATGTTTTTAATCTTATTGAGTAAGCTTTTCAAGAGTATCTCTCTCTCTGAATCTTCTAGGCCACTTCAATGGGTTTGTTCTAGCTAATGCATTTACAGGAGAAACTGGGAATCATCATGGAAACTGATAGCATGAGATGTCCAGACTTACAAAGTTAGATAAGTGCGTATATGATTCAACCATTAAAGCTCTTGAGATTTGCATATCAGGGCTTCAAGTTAGCAGCCCACACATATTGAATGGAAACAGACTCCTGATGTGGATATCAGAAGAATTGGAAAAAGTCATAGTCTTTCTTTCTCTTGAAGTTCTGAAAACACAGTTAGAAAGTTGCATCAATAAAGGAGATAATTTTATTTTGGTACGTTTTTCCGTTTATGTTATATACTGTATTAGGCACCAGCCAAAATGGGTAGTTTGTTTCATTAAGCAGTGACTCATCATTAGATATAGAATTTCTCAAAATCTTGGTTGAGTATGAAAACAAATTACCCAGTTTATTTAAATTAGTCATATTTAAGCTATTTTTCAAATCTGGATATAAAGCAAGACTGATAAAGTAGCATTAGTTTATTATTAACATTATCAAGTTACACTGGTTTCATCATTATTGTTCAAAATGAAAAGTTGCCAGAGATCAAATATGGAATAAAGAGACAAAGTCTTCTAAGATATATAAAGCTGAAGTACTGATACTCAATTTTTTATCGTATTCATTTAATTTCAGTGAATATTTTCCAAAGCCTATAATTGTGGGATTTCAGCTTTAATGTGTCAAAGTTGAGCTAGACTGAAATTAATACTCTGTAGATTGTACTGTCTAAGTGTATTGATCTACAATTCCCAGGCCATCAACCTTGCTGAGCTGGGTTGATGGAACTGAAGTCTGAAGTTTCAGGAAATGCTGGATGGATTATCTAGAATTCTGAAATAAATGTATTACTTGTTAAATGTTCATTGTTTCCTTACATACATTTTGTAGTAAGTTTAATGAAAAAGTACTAAAATGTCTAGAGCCTTGTAATAATGAGATCTCATTTTCATGCTTTAGCTGTTTCCAATTATACAAAGAAAATGTAACAAAAGTTTGGTAGAATTGACTATTGCTGTAAGTCTTTAATAAAGAAGACTTTGAAGCTGGAAAAGAAAGAAAAACAGAGACTATTTGAAATATAGAAGTAATAAAATGTAATTGGTATATTTGCACATAATTGGCAGTGAGACAATAATTAATATAGGGATTAAAAGCAATTAGTGCAGTGATCTTATATGATACACGATAACTGTGTAGACGTTCATTTAGCATATTATGTGAGAGGAAAAAGTAAAACTTTCCACTAGCTGCATCAAAATTGCTGGGATAATTGGCTGTCATGAAGGAAATCAAAACAGTATGGTAGGAGTGCTTCATTTCTTTTGATTTCTCATCTGTTCATAGTGCCCCCACTGAAATGGCATTTCTTGACTCAAGACTTCTATTTAGGAAGGAAATCAAATACAGTGAGCTGTCTGCAAACATTTTACTACTGCAAGATTGTTGGCTTGATTCATTTGGCAAACATACGTTTAAGGTTTACTTCTGCCTCAAAATACTGAAATACTTTAGTAGACATGCGTAATGTAAAAGTTGGTACACAATAGTATAATCAGGAGTTTCAAATATGGCACATTTTATAGGGCTATAAAAATACACAATTTTTATTACAGTTCTTTTAACAAAAAAATTGTCATTCTTCTCTAATATTTATGGTCCAGATCCAAAAATATAAGTTGTGCCTATTTTTTAGAATTCATTAATTTCAATTGGACTTCAGTGCAACTAATTTCTTTGAACTTGATCTCTGGCTTTAAGTAAATAAGTAAGATTTCTGGGATGTTGAAACAAATAAGATAAGCTACATATCTCAAGGCCAACAGCATAAATGTAGTTTGACAGCACATATATGGATTACATTCAATATCTGAAAACATTAGCTTGCCAATACAGTGAGATTTTACATAAGCATATCAGCATCAAAATCCTAGTGTTCAATCAAAAATTCCATTTAATATTCTCATCTCTATAGAAAACCAGATTTAATAATTAGAACCAGAGCTAGATGTGATGATTTTTTCCCCTTTACTGTCACTGCTTTTAGTAATGTAAATGTGTTTTTATCCCCATGTTTCTTCTTAGCCAATTTAAAGTCAGACAGAGATCTTTGTTTGGCGTGATTTGTTTTGTTAAAACTAACTCCATACAAGCTTAGTTCATCTATCTGGTCTATGTATTCCTGGGTTGCTCTAAGAGTGTCTCATGTAATTGAAATGAAAATCTTGGAGTGGAGAAGAACAAAGACCTAAATAATTGTTGCAACCAAAAAGATAAAGGAGAACTAACACCAAAGAAGTTAGCTTACCCTCATCTTCTTCAATGCTTCATGCTGCAAATCCACAGTTATCTTGTTATGTATAACAGAATAACAGAGTTGGAAGGGACAGCTTCTAGTCCAACCCCCTGCTCAAGCAAGAAATCCTATATCATTTCAGACAAATGATTATCCAATCTCTCCTTTAAAACCTCCAGTGTTAGAGCACCCACAACTTCTGGAAGCAAATTGTTCCACTGATTAATTGTTCTAACTGTCGGGAAATTTCACCTTACTCTAGCTTGGTAAAAATACAAATAATATAAAAATAATAAAAAATAATGTAAAAATACAGTATATAATTTTGGAAAGAAAAGGTTTGAGGACCCAGAAATACTCCATTGGTTTCCAGAATTTGGACCAACACCTGAATTAGGTGGAGATGTGATAGTGAAAAGAATGGGAAGGGGGGAGGAAAGACAAAAATGATAGGTATACCATAAAAGGAGCAGACTAATGCCTATTGAGTTTTTCATTCTATTTCTTACAGTAGTCCACTAGATGCCAATGGGAGTCAGCACTTTCCCATAGTTGTTTCTCAATAACCAATGTTCAGAAGATGCTGCCTGGGATCATGGACACAGGGAGTAAGTAGACATAGGGAATAATCAGTGGTGGGATTCAGCAGTTCGCACCAGTTCAGCAGAACTGGTAGCTAATTTTTTATTGTCCAGGCCAGAACGGACTTCCGGAAGTGGCATCCACATAGAGAACCGGTTGTTCACATATTTGAATCCCACCACTGGGATTATTTAATGTCTTGTCAGAATTTTCATTAGGCTCTGACAAATGAGTGGCACTGTATCAGGGATCAGGCTCTTTTCTCTTTAGCTAGGTGACTTTTCATTTACAGGGGACTTAACCATCATGTAATCTATTTTTTTATAAAAAAATATTTTTTTATTAGCCGCCTTGAGAAATGCATGGGCAGAAAGTACAGATATAGCAACAATAAAACAGCAACACATTAACTCTACGATGACAGTCAACATTGTTTCATTTGCCCAATCATCTAATTCTTTCAGATCAGATCTTACTGCAGAAATTCCTTTCAAACCATTTCCCATAATGCGGCAGGTCTGAACCCCCCCCCAAATATAGCATACAAGTATGCAGGTTATGGGGGTAGGGGCAGCATACATAGCCATCTAGGAGGTACCAATTTACTAATTTGGAGCTTTTTAAAGTTTTGAATTATTTTCTGAATGTGAATAGTTTTTTGTAACCATTAGCTCACTAAATCCCTTCACCTTTAATTAATATTATAATTTCAGAGCCTGACAATAGCAAAAGTTCTCCTAAATCTCACTTTCTATCTCTTTGAAAAATCCTTAAAATGTTACCCATTCAATTTTTCTGAATGGCTCCACAGAAGGTGAAACACCAGAAATTTCAACAATAATGATAGAATAATTAAGTTGCTTGCTCTAGAGATTATTGTAATAAATGCATTGTGAGTTAAAATAAATAATGAAATTAATGTTCATTATTTTCTTGCCAAAGCAAATATAAATACAATATATATATTTATATTCAGCTTGGCCCTGTTTCCTATGTATATTCTATTTGTAATGGCCTAGAGAGATCCAAGCATTTTTCAAATATGTGATCCAATCAGACTACTCCTCATACATGCCCTATATTCCCAGTGAGATTTTATTTTTCTGTCACTATTGAATTTCAATTAGAAAATTATAGTGAACCAGGGAAAGAAAATAAGCTTCCCTTGTTTAACTTGTTTTTTATTTTTTAATCAGGAAGATTTCCATTTATAATAATTTTCAGGAAATAAATTAACTTAATACACCAAAGGGTGTGACATGTTTATATTCAAATATTGCTCTTGATTTGTTAAAAGTCTCACATAAAATGGAATATAACAACTGCACTGGGAATGGGTGGAGTTGGAAAAAAAAAGCATTTGTCTATTTAATGTTATGATTTGTCCAGATGGTTGTGCATAGCTCTGTATTACTCAAAAAAATCTTTCCAAGCCACTAGAAGGTAACATTCTGACAAGTTGGACTATTTTGCATGAACTGAAGTTTCATTATACTAAACTTCCTCAGCAGATGGCTTAGTAATGTTCTAGCGTCAATATATATATAATATATAGTGTGTCCTTAGATTCCATATATTAAAGTGGGGGCCAAACTCTAAGCAATAAAAGCATCAGTTGAAGAAATAAAAGAAAGAAGGCTGGAAAAATTCATGATGTAACACATTTCTTACATAGTTATAAATGAAGTGAGGTGCCTCCTGCATAACAGCTGTTTTCTATAAAGTTATGTAAATGTCTTTCCAAATAAGTAAAATATAACCCAGAGGAGTAAGGAGGAAGTGACATATGAGTTGAGGAGCACTAAAGATCACGTGAAGTGTTAATACTACTTTACAATGCCTTGGTAAGACCACACTTGGAATACTGCATCCAGTTTTGGTCACCACGATGTAAAAAAGATGTTGGGACTCTAGAAAGAGTACAGAGAAAAGCAACAAAGATGATTAGGGGACTGGAGACTAAAACATACAAGGAATGGTTGCTGGAATTGGGTATGTCCGTGTAGCGCCACCCCCGTAGGGACCGCTTAAGTCTGGGCCCTCCTGACCTCCCCTCCAAGTGGCCACCAGCCCAAAGAGGTCTCTCACGTTGGTGCCTCTGCTTAAGAGGGCACATAACACAGTGGTATTCAGTCACGATCGGCAGCCATGCACATGGGGCGGTGATGGTCGCTCTCTCTTGACGGTGACTCATTTGGGATGATGGTGGTTGATCTCAGGCAATACGAACTTACAGGGAAGATGGTAGTCAATCTTTAATGACAACAACTTGCCCAGAACGATGTTAATCAGCCTCTGGTGACGGCAACTTGCCTAGAACAATGGCAGTCAGTCTCTGGTGACAGCAACTTGCCTAAAACAATGTCGATCAGTCTCTGGTGACAGCAACTTGCCTAAAGCAATGGTAGCCAGTCTCTGGTGGCAACAACTTGCCCAGGACGATGTTAATCCATCTTTGATGACAACAACTTGCCCAGATGGCAACCAATTTCTGGTGCTGGCAGAGGCCTCCCTTGTCCGCTGTCCTCGCCCCTCTCTGACCTCACTCCATGTAATCCCTTTTTATCTCCCCCAGCTTATCCTATAAAGAAAAAAACTCTTACCTCCCACTAAAAGACGTATGTCAAACTCTTCCCTAACTCTCCCTCTGCCTAACTTACTCCAACGAGGGAAAGGAATTCAAACTCCCAAAACTACCCTCTCTCCCTCTCTTCGTCTGGCCTGCCTGCAATGAAAGAGAAAGAAACAATAAAACTTCACCTTCATATCTCTCTCTCTCTCTCTCTCTCTCTCTCTCTCTCTCTCTCTCTCTCTCCCTGGCCTGCTTCAAGCAAACAGCTCCAACCAGCCACTCTCACCCTCTCTCTCTCTGCCTGGCTTGCTTCCAGCAAACAGCTCCAGCAACTACTCTCACTCTCTCTATTCCTCCCCCTTTTGTCTGGCTTGCCTGTAACGAAGCAAAAAAAGCAAACGTGAAAACCCCAGCTTCTTACTCTCTCTTCGATCAGCTGGCTCAGAATGGCAAGCTCCACCAAGCCTTCTCTCTTCCTCCCGTCTATCGGCTTTCTCCTCAAGCCCAAACCTCTCTTAGCCCAAGGACAATGGAAACCAGAGGAAAAGGTGCATATATGTCATGGGGTATCCAGTTGCTGGTTTCTTAAATTAAGCATATATGGAAGGATTTCTCAACCTTGAAAACATAAAGATGCACGGATTTCAACAATTGTCATAACCTCATAATGTTAGAAAGGATAATTTATGCCTTCAAATCCAAATCCCAGCTCAGTGTGCAAATGTGTATGAAAGCATTCCTGCTCTGCGTCCACACACACACTGAGGAGGGGTCTACCACCTTTGGTTCTACCATTAACTGCTTTTACTTTTAGAAAGTTTTTATATCATTCAGTTAGAATCTGCTTTCCTGTGACTTAAATCTCTTATTCCATGTTCTGCACTCTGAAACAATAAAGAACACATTTTAACAAATCAAATCTTTTCTTTATGTAGTAAAGCAGAATTGTAAATATTCCTCATATTCTCTTTTGGCAATAAAATGGGTGAAATTCCCTGATACAGCGCAATGTATTTTTCAAAGCCAGATGTCTTCATTCATGGGATAACTTGAACATAACCATAGAGTTCATAGTTTATTTTATTTTATTTAAAACATTTATATAGCTGCCCATCTTTTAATTAACTCTGAGCTGGTTGTAAGTATTTCTTGTAATTAGTAAGCAATTATGAACACCTGAATGTCTCACATCCCTTTTTTTGCAGTCCATAAAATCAACTCTTGCTGGTCTATTGAGTCAAATTGGTAAACTACCAAAAACTGACCATGAAGCTTCTTTTTCTGAGGCAGGAGACAATTTTAAAAGAGAAACATGCCATAAGAAACAGGAAAAAAGTCTAGAACTTCTGGTTTCCAAAACGTTGTATGTTACAGAGCCAGTAGAAAATTCTGCAGTTGTATTTCTAGTAATTTTTTCTTTCTAAAGAGAAAACAACTCAAATCTTCCTTGCCTTAAGGAAGATTTATTTACTTTTTAAAAAGGACTTATTTAATCTAATTCCATTTGCTATTTATATTAATTTATGTCTTTCAATCTGTTTTTAGTCACTAGTTAATGAATTTGGGTGATTCCTCTGAGGATTGAGGAGGCTGAAATTTTCATAGCTGTCTGTGATTAATGAAGTGTAGTTGTCAAAATATGCATGCTGGAAGGGGAGTGATATCATGGGGAATACAGATACCAAGTGTTTATTACTGTTGTTTTGCTTTTCCTTTTATAGACTAGTGTCAAATATTCCATCAGACTTCTGATTTTTAGGCAGTAAGGGAGGCAAATCTAACACACTGTACTTGTTTGGAATATCAGTGTATTGGTTAGAAATACCCTCTGGTGTCCAAATGAAAGAATGATCCAGGCCAAGCAAATACAGAACAACTCTTGAAATAGGTAGGATAATTCTCTCTTTAAAAAAAAAAAAAAGAGAGAGAGAGTATAAAATGGACATGTTGACAGAATGGCTGCCAAGGAAAATTGAGCATTCATCACTATTTGAAATGGCATGCTAAAATGGCATTCTTGTAAATAAAGATAATATTTATAGATAGGCAGATTGTTTAATGTATGTTAGCTGTATATGAATTTTATTTTTTATAATTAAATGACTCTCTAGAGATTTAAGTGGTGGGTGTGAAAGGAAATGTCCATGCTGACCATTCATATATTAGATTGAAGATGACTATTATTTCACGTGTGCTCCAAAGGCTGGGCATGGAAAACTAGATTGAGAGAATACATGGCTTTCTTTGAACCTCACTTCTTCCCATCGTAAAATGGTAGGGAATCAGCCTTTCAAGGAAGACTGTTTCAAGAAAAAGATGACACAGAGATTCCAGGGATGCTATTTTGCTGATGTAAGATATAATAAAGAATGGCCTGTCCTGTGTCATACTAAATGAAATTGAGGCAGGTTTGTTTGTTTATGTATTTATATCCTCCTTTATTTATATAAATAACTCAAGACGGCAAGCACACTCAACATTCCTTCCTAATTTCCCCACAATAACAACCCTGTGAGTTGAGTTGGGCTGAGAGAGAGGGACTGGGTGACTTTGGGCCAGTCCCTCTCTCTCCGCCCAAAGTCATCCAGCTGGTTAAAATGGAACTAGAACTCACAGTCTCTTGGCTTCTAGCTAGCTAGACCAAACTAGCTATTCAAGTATCTAGAATCTAACTTATTCATAAAATTTATTAGTAAAACTTTTATTATTTTTAGCTATTGTTAATAAGAAATAACTTTGTCCTCTACATTTTCCTTCTATAATACAATATTACAACAATATTATTTGCTGAATCTTTTATTTGGGCTTTATGAAAGCATAAGTATTATCCCTCAACAACTCAAATTTTGAGGCATAGTTTTAGGTCTTCGTACTGCTTTTGCAAGTGTGTTTGAGACCACTATGGTTATTAATCTCTGAATCTTCAGTGTAGTATGAAGAATAAGAAACCACTTCTTCTGATGCTCAGAGGAGAAGTCATATGCCACCTCTAATACATTGGACGCATACTCCTTCGATGCTCTTTCTATAGAGATATTCGAAAAAAACATATCCTTCCAATAATTAATAGGTATCCTGGCCGTTCTGACACTAGTTATCTCCAGTGGCTGCTTAAGGACAAACAGGCTGTGATTACGGCGCAGGTGACTAAATTCTGCGCAGCAGCACTGGGGATTCGTCAGAAACATAAGATAATTATTATTTTTAGATCTTTTAAATATTTTTTTATTTTAAAATTAGTTTTATTATATGTGTTCTTATTCATCATTAGATCATGCTCAGTGCATTTTTATATATGTATATATGTAAGTAGCTTACAACTGGATATTTTACTGTTTCTGGCCATATGGCTGTAATAAACTGACCTTAGTTTCATCTCTAATACAACTTTGACTTTGGAAGGGACAATCCAACATAGGAAATCTATTAATGGTCTTCCAGAATAGCTCTAGAAGCATTTTTTTTTTCAAAAATAAAACTTTAGCTAAATACTTCTTTTGTTAGTCCTTAAAATGATAATCAAAAGTAGGTTCATGTGATCATCGGGATTTCAGCTATCAATTTCTAGCTGCACAAATCCTGACAACATTAAACAGAAGTTAGAGAGAAAACTTCTCTCATTCGTTCATTATTGCTTTCTAGCACTCGTCCAGATTTTGCAGCCCTAACTTTGGGTCTTCTGTAAATGGACAACAAAGTCAGTTCTACTCAGAAGGTCAAATTGTGTATGATTGGACAGACTTCAAACATACAGTATGGTCTCCCTCTGCCTGTTCTACTTTGGTTCCCATATAGACGGCAAACGTCTGAAGAGCATCTCCACTCATATTCAGCTGTGCTTCCAGCTGTTGTTTCAACATTCTCTGTCAATAAGAAGAGATTGTGGACTGGGAGAAATAAATAGAAGATTAATCCCTTCAATTCTTTTTCTGCCATTAATTTTCTGAAAAGCAAGGAAGACTTCCACAACATACTGTATGCTGTGTGGACTTTCACTGGTCAAAATCTTCATCAATAGCCATGTCACTACAAAATCCCCCCATCTGAGGTGTCGCCAAGATTGGAAATAAACATTATCTTTTCTTAGGATCTGTGAAATTATCCCTGTTTTTTCATCCATCTATGTTTTCAGGTGACCAATAACACACCAATTCCACTGTGAGGCAATATTTACAACATCTTATGGTGGTTAAACTGATTCATTGGAAAAATTCAGATAATGAAATAGACAGTAGCCTCCAAGCATAAGAAATAATTTTCTTGTTAATAGTTAAAGATCTATAGCAGATATTGCCTATTTTAAAAACTATGATCTTTCAAAATGTCCCTATTCAAACTTGCTTTTTAAAATAAATAATTAATTTGATTGTAGTGTATTTTCCCCTTGTCATCCTAATTGATTAATAATCTCATAGTTAATATCTGTAGTCCATAGATGTCTGCACACTAATCTTCAGTAACTGTGGCTAATTATATTTCATTTAATGAATGCAGAGTCACAGTTAAAAATTCTGTAGTGCAAATTGGTCTATAAAACAGCAGTTTGTTTTATGGGTTGAAAATAATCAAGAACGATCCTGTCAGGGCAGAGGACTTAGTAAGCTCATTTTTCAAAACCATGTTGCTCTGTAATTTTTTTAAGTCCTCTTCCGATTTTTTTAAAAAAACCTCTCTTCCAACTTTTTCTCTGGAAATGTCATAAATGTTATTGTTAAATCTGGAGGATGGATAAAACAAGGTAGTATCTTGTGCTAAAACTTAACTGGACTTTGCAACAATAATTAGAATATGTTAGAATATGTAAACATTCCTTTAACAGAAATGTAATATATTACAAGTATTGATATTGCAAAATGTTTTCATGTGATACATGAAAGACTGTCATTCAGAGGAAAGGGCGTCTCTGGGTGCAATAAAGGATTTTTTTTTTAGGCTAAAAGAGGAAGTTTTTTTTAATCTAATAGAATTATAAAGCATAAAGCACATTCCTGGAAATAAGTAATCTATATTTATTAAATGTGATAATAGATGGTATATTCTTTTGATTATTTGCAGCACTTAGTTATGCAAAGTAGGTTGCAAATGGTAAAGTAAGAAGATCTCTCTGTAAAGAGTGATTTCTTTGTTTATTTACACATGCAGCAGGGTGAAAAAACAGTAACTACAAGGAAAGCAGTTTCTTCCTCATCCAGCACCAAAAGTCATACTGGGAAAATTCATCTTCATAAAATGCGCAAGATTTTGAATCATAATAAATAATAAATAAAGCCACCCAGAATCACCTTGCAGTGGGAGATGGCTGGCATAAAAATTTAATAACTAAATAAAATAAATAAAACAAAAAGAAAGGGAAGAACATAATCAGTCTGTAATGTATAACTAATAGTCTTAGGCTACAGTCCTATAGCATTTGGAATGGTGGTCTCAAAGTCATATTGCTAAACTGATTTCCACCCCAAAATGTGAAAAGGGTATAGTCTAAGGAAGGGGAAAGATGACATGAATTCTCCTTCCCTCAGCTTTGAAATGTAGCTTTTCTGGCATCAAAAAACCAGAATCAGAAGCAAATTGCACTGCTTCTGTAAGAGCTCTTCACCATCTTTTCAGCTACCCTAACTCTTAAGATAAATGTAAAAGAATAGATGATCTGGTTCAAACTAATTTTTTTCTCCTTCTCCTCCTCCTCCTCCTCCTCCTCCTCCTCCTCCTCCTCTGCCCTAAGGGAAGTGAAGGCTGTTCTATCCTCAGTCCTGCCTTGTTTATCTTTTCCTGTAAAAGTTTTACACTGGAACATCTGAAGTGGGCAAAGTTGCTTTGCAAAGATGAAATGTGAGAGTAGGCAGCAAACACTGAAATTAGACTCTTCCAGGTTTCAGGATATACCTACAACTCTCCTTAGATTAATGAAAGAATGAAGAATGAAGAAATACATTTAATTCATCACATTTTGAGACTGCCTATCTCACTTATAGAGTAAGTAAGCAAATAGTAGTTGCTTTCTTATGTTTTAAAATACAATATTCCAAAAAATGTTTGTGTAATACCAGGCCTCTTTAAATAATTCATATCCATTCTGGAAAGCAGAAGCTAAATAGTTATTATATTAACAAAACTGGCAATAATATGCTAGGCTCAGAATGTCACTAGAAATGATATTTGTTATCTGTAGTTAAAAATATTGTACATTGCCCAGTATTAGGAGATGCATACACATGGTGCATACACATTAAAAGCTTTTAGAAAAGATCTGGAATTTGCAAATGGTTTCAAGAGAAGTGAGCAACTGGAAACAGAATTTGCCAAGAAACTGACATAAGGCAATGAATACGTTTTGCCTTGATGTTTGGTGATATCTGTCTTTTTCTTTCTGCCTGATATGTGTCTGATATTAAGCTATTGAAAATCCCTGATGGTTCAGCTTAGCATTTATTAATGGGCAATGGTTGATCTCTTAATCAGAACCTTCAAGACCCCTTGACTTTGAGGAAGAACATCCCAGGCAGGATTCAAGTAATACCATTACTATTCTCAAGCACCTGAGCCTTTTCAAGCCACTTCTGCCTTTCTCCCAGGCAGCTGCAACAGCTATTATGCTGTCTGGAAGTCATTAAAGCCAACGCTCCAGGCGCTTGCATGTGGACTCCTGCCATTTGGCATCTATTGCATCTTCTTACAAAGTGATGAAGCAGTAAAGAAATGTGGATGACTAAAGCCAGATGAGAGCACTGGTAAGCACTGTGGCTAATTTCAGAAAATTCCCTCTGAATGTTTTTGATAATTTTTACAACTGTGGTCACCTCCACATGTTCATTGGTTGTTATCACATCATTTATGCTGCATCTAGAACTGTTTAAAGCAGGTGTTCTCTGATTCATTTTCTGTTAGAACTCTCCATGAAGCAGTTCCATTTGAAGTGAAAGATTTTATGCTTTCTAAAGTAACCAGTTGAGCACTTGTTAAGAGAAATTTTCCAGTATGAGTTTTATTTCAGAATGAGAAGGAAGTAAACATTTTGCTGCTTTCTAATTCATCCAAGAGCAAAAAAAATCATTCTTCTGGCTATTTGTTGGAATAGACATTTGGATTTCTACATGAATAGTCTTTTCTCAGCAAAACCAAACCAAAACGTGCTAGAAAAATATATTTTTATTTCTTTTTTAAAATTTCTAATCCCTGCTGGCACTGATTGTCATTTCTATTTCATGCAGGCTTATCAAAATCTGCTTTGATTTTATTAAAACAATTTAGTAAAAAATAGTTGCAAGTGTATAAAGAGTATTTGATGCCAATTCCTATAGCAAATGAAAAAAGTAAAAATATACCACTTTGAAACATAAAAGAACTAAAAGTTACGATAACTAACTGAATTGTGGTTTACTCAATCCCATTTTCTGGGTTTACACAACATGTTGAATGATAAGCTAACCACACAGATTCACACAATACACTTAGATAATATCTGATTTAGTATATTACACAAACACATTGGTAAAAACTGAAAAATAAAACTTTACTGGCAAATTTCATATAAGTCTAGTTTCACTAAGCCTTCCTGGGGATATCAGATCAACCTTTACTTTTATGTAGAGTGGCAGAGTGGGGGAAGACTGTGAATACTGCAAGTGTTGTTATTTTGAGCGAGAAACTAGACATGCTTCCATTCATGTTTACTCAAAAATAAACCCTACTGAATATCCAACTGAGGAATACAGTAGAACAGCTGTTTCAGGAGAACAGAGAAAAGAGTCTTTTCTATGGCATCGTCTAACTGCTGAATTTCTTCCCTAAGGAGGTTTATTTTATTATTATTATTATTATGTATTTATTACATTTAGAAAGCTAATACATAATTTGTTGTGCTGAACTTGCTATTTATTTAGCTTTAAACAGAAATTTAAATATTTAGTTGATATTCCATTTGACATTCAGTTTTTAAAAGAGATTCACTCTTTTATATATTTATAAATATATAAAAGAAATTTTATTTATTTCTTTGAAGATGTTTGAGTAATTAATTTAATTAACTTTGATATAATACAGTTCACAAACATTATCCTACATCTCAAAAGTCATCCTTAAGAAAAATGGATTTGTCATACTACAGCAACACTTGACATTTGTGTATGTGTGTGTTTGTGACCTCTCTAACTATAGCTGCTGAAATTTTATGCACAATTTTCTGCTATTTTACTGGCAAGGCCAATAAAATATTGAATTGAATATAAAATAATAATTAAATATTAAGTAGACTTAATATTGTTCTTTAGAAACTGTATACATTATATGACCCATACTTTAAATACTGGTATTGCCTAGAAATATTAAAAACTCTCTCATTTTGCATACTTGCCCAACTGATATAATCATTTAATTAATCAATCAAATGTATATATTTCTCCCTCCATACCAAAAACATTTTTTTCTCCTTCTCCTTCTGCTACTCCTGTCTTAAAGGATATGAAGATGCTGCACAAAAATCAATTCAATGGAGCAATCATCATACAAACTTTATGTAAAATATCAAAACAAATAGGAAGGTCTTAGCCTTGCACAAATTTTTGAAAAGGAAGTTTGGTTGCTATACAGGGAAAGCCTCTGTTTTACACAGCAATTACCAAATTCATCTTTCCTAAAGAATTTGCTCAGTGAAGTTTTGTGCAAGATCTTAAGTCATGGGCAACCATAAGACAAATTTTATTTTTTAGACTGGTAGGCAGTATAACATTGGCTGGATTCAAACATGGTAAACTAGAGAATCAGTTTGGTCTAATGGTTAAGGCACTAAGCTAGAAACTGGGAGACCTTGAGTTCAAATCCTGCCTTAGCCTTGAAAGCCAGCTGTGTGACTTTGAGCCAGTCAGTCTCTCTCAGCCCAGCTCATCTCATAGGATTCTTGAGGAAGGTGTACTGCATATGGTTGCTACTGTGAGTTATTTATAAAAATAATAAAAGTGGGATATAAGTAAATAAAATAATGTCAATGGACTATTTGGCCTATGACAGTGATGGCGAACCTTTTAGAGACCGAGTGCCCAAACTGCAACCCAAAACCCACTTATTTATTGCCGGGTGCCAGGTGGGCGTGGCCCACTGGGTGGGCGTAGCTGTGGTGGTCATGGCAGACTAGGTGGGTGTGGCCAAGGTGGGCATGATCACCTCGATGTTGCTCGTGGGGACACCTGTGGGGCTGGGCAGGGTTGGGGGAGATCCAGGGGGTCTCTGGCAGTTGGGGCGGTAGGCAGGAGGTTCGTCCTGCAGGATGAGGCGAGGCAAGGTGAGATAGGGCGGGGGTGCCATTGTCACAGGGCAAGGTGAAGCAGGGGCCAGGGCGGCTGCTGCCTGACACCATCGGCCCCCGTACACAGAGGCCAGCGAGCGCATGCGTACTGGGATGCATCCGGCCACGTGGGACCTCGGTGAGTTAGCAGGTGGCTGGTTGAAGAGGGACAGTTGCCATCTCTGGGCATGGCAGGTGTGCCCACAGAGGGCTCTGAGTGCCGCCTCTGGCACCCGTGCCATAGGTTCGCCACCACTGGCCTATGAAATAATGTGATGAAAGCACAGGACATATACATTGGCCTGTCACTGTGTCTCATTTCAGCTCCATTCTGTTGCTGTTCAAACACTGGGTGGGCCTGCTAATAGAGGGGACCCACTAAACTTGCTGGAGCAGGCTCTGATTGTGCAGAGTTCCACATCATATTCAAGAGGCTTTTCTTTGGAGATACATTGCACATGTGGCCACACCACCCTTCCTTGAAATGTTAGGTTAAGAGAGTAATGGAATGATCGTTCAATGAAGGCAATACAGAGATGCTATTTTGGTTAATTTATGTAAAAGATAGATGTAATTAACAATACTTTGTGAAATTAGCATTAGGCTTATTTTGTTTGAGTTTGTTTTTACAACTTTTGTTTTCTGTTTTTGCTGCTGGGAGTTAGCTATAATATTCTATTAATATGCAAAAAGTAGGCAACATCTGAACATCATTTATTGACACATTTAGTTAAATTTATGTCTAGCAAATAGAGATTTTAACATTAAAGATAATAACAGAAGAACACACCATCATACAACAATTCATTTTCATTTTTTCTCTATAGAAATTACAGATAGTGTTGCTCTTGCACAAAGAGAACAAAAAATATTTAAAACATTTTCCAGAAACATATTAGCCCAAGACAGCAGGGATGAAAATCATTTCCCAGTTTGTGATTCTACAAAAATCTCAAATCTACTAATAATGTCCCTGGCATTTCTCAAACTGCAAGAGAATCTCTCTTCATCAACAGCATAACCTGAGGTTGGCAACATCAACAAAGAAATCAAGCAAGCAATGTTCACTGAAATAATTAATGACTGAAGGGCAGGACATCAATGAAAAAGGGTAGGCTTCATTTCTCTGGTGTGTAAGTGTGGATTTCTCTGGAATTCCCAAATCTGGTGTAGTGTGGCAGTGCCATCCTTTGGGAGTGCCATCCTCTGACAGTGTCATCCTTTGGGATGATCTGGGACTCATCTGGGATTTTGGGATGCTACAAGCTCACTCTTTGCTTAGGCTTCAGACTGCTGGGCTGGCAAGAGGTAGAGAAAAGGGAGTGACGTAGGAAAAGAGAGAAAGAAGCGACTTGCCTCATCATTAGCATTTAGTGACTGGTCCTTTGAACAATTCACTTAATTGATTTTTCCCATAAGCTATTCACAGAAAACAAAAACCACCCCACATCTCACTCTCGGCACATGCTGTATAGTATTGTGCTGCACTACTGACCTTTCCCAGTTACATCTGTGACTCAGAACCTAGAAATCATTTGCAGTCATCATAAAGATGCTTCTCTATTCTTTTAGATATGCCTTGTTGCATACAATTATTATTGTTACTGTTGTAATTGTTATTATTTTACTTGATTTGTTTTGTTCATGATCATGGAATATTGCAATAATGTTCCTAAACCATATAATGAGTAAATTAGATTAGATCCCAAAAAAAAATTAAGTGGAATTCTGCTAATTGTTTCATTTTTTCCTGTTCCTGTTGTTCTTGTTGGAACATAGTTATTTCTTTTCTGTTTGAAAAAAAATAATCTGATGGGCTTATGTGAAATTTGTCTTAATTTTACATCCAACATTGCTATTAACTCAGGTGCTGTAATGTTACTCAGTATTAAGGACTATCATTAAGTCCATTCATAGATTAGAATACTTTTAGAATTACTTTTAAGTGACTCCTGTATTATATGAGTTCATCAAATATAAAATAGGTTTTTTAATATTTTTCAAAGAACAAAATGCAAAATAAACAGGAACATTTCATCACTATAATTGTATCTACAGGAACCTTGCCCATTATACCCTGCAAGATACTGAGGCAAACAAATTTTCTATGTTGTATATTGTATTCTCTCTGTCTCTCTCTCTGTCTCTCTCTGTCTCTCTGTCTCTCTCTGTCTCTCTCTCTCTGTCTGTCTCTCTGTCTCTGTGTGTGTCTCTCTGTCTCTCTCTGTCTCTGTCTCTCTCTGTCTCTGTCCTCTGTCTCTGTCCTCTCTCTCATCTCCTCTCTGTGTCTCTCTGTCTCTGTCTCTGTCTCTGTCTCTGTCTCTCTCTGTGTCTCTCTCATTGTCTGTGTCTGTGTCTGTGTCTCTGTGTCCTGTGGTCTCGTGTCTGTGTCTCGCATCTGTCTCTCTCCCTGTCTCTCTCTCTCTCTCTCTCTTCTCTCTCTCTCTCTCTCTCTCTCTCTCTCTCTCTCTCTCTCTCTCTCTCTCTCTCTCTCTCTCTCTCTCTATATATATATATATATATATATATATATATATATATGCTTTATTTAAACTAAATTTGTATATCAGTGATTGCATGACCTCTGTAGATGCCATATGCTAAATAAATAAATACATTTCCTATATTATATTAAACATAGAATAAAATTATGTACATATAGACCCACCATTGTTCAACACTTGCAAACCAATTTCACCAGCTATGTCACATTAAAAAAAAATGCTTCTTCTTCTTTAATGTCACACAGCCAGTGAAAATAATGCTTTGCTCCAAGTCCAGATGGTCTTACAAGCCAATATTATAAATGCTTCGAAGATGAATTTCTTCAGCCACTAAAGGATATAATGAACAATATATTACAGGGGGAAAAGATATCTCAAACGTGGAAAGAAGCCAATATTGTGTTCCTACCAAAGGAAGGTCAAGATGCTACGAAGATAAAGAATTACAGACCTATCTCCTTATTAAACAAAGACTATAAACTCTTTGCTGCAGTTTTGGCAGAAAGATTAAAGAAGATTTTACAGGCATATATTCACGAAGACCAATCTGGCTTTCTGCCAAAAATACAGTTAAGGGATAATGTGAGGACTGTTTTGAATATTATTGAATATTTACAATATGATAATGATAAACAGGCAGGTCTAATATTCTTAGATGCAGAGAAGGCCTTTGACAATTTAAATTGGTGTTTTATGTTTAAAGTGCTGGAAAAAATGGACTTTGGAGAAAATCTTATTCAAGGGGTCAAAGCTGTTTATATGTTACAGCAAGCAAAAATTGTCCCTTGTCTCCTTTGTTGTTTATTTTAGTGTTGGAAGTTTTGAAAGAGATATCAGGCAAGGTGAGAAAAATAACAGGTATAAGTATCAAGCAGAAAGTTTATAAATTGCAGGCATTTGCTGATGATTTGGTTATATTCTTGCAAGACCCCAAAAACAATATAGAGTATTTGATGAGGAAATTAAATGAGTTTGGAGTTTTAGCGGTTTTTAAAATAAACAAACAGAAAGCAACAATGCTGATTAAGAATATGACCTCACAGGATGGTCATATAGTGACTAAAAAGTCTGGTTTTAGAATTGAGAAAAAGGTGAAATATTTGGGGGTTATATTGACAAATACAAACGCAAAACTGTTTCAACATAATTATGTGCCTCTCTGTAATGATATTAAAAAAGACTTATTAAGATGGAATAAACTGCATTTATCACTATTGGGTAAATTTTCTGTAATTAAGATGAATGTCTTATCAAAGATGCTTTTTTTGTTTCAGATGTTACCAATACTTGCAACTGATACTCCCTTTAAACAATGGCAGAGAAATATTTCGAAGTTTATATAGCAAGAGAAAAAACCAAGAATTCAATATAAACTATTGCAAAATGTTAAGGAAAGAGTGGGATTGAGTTTACCAGATTTGAAACTGTATTTCGATGCTTGTTGTTTGATCTGGCTAAAAGAGTGGGTGAACCTTCAGAATAAGAGGCTACTTGATTTAGAAGGTCATGAATTAAGATTTGGATGGCACAGTTATTTATGGTATGACAAGGTTAAAGTAAATGTTGATTTTAATAGTTACGTTGTTACACATGCCATCTAACAGTTTAGAAAAAATATAAAACAAGGTTTTCTAAGAGGATGCCTCTTTGGGTGTCGCTCCAGGAAGCTCTAGAAATAGTGGCGAAGCCGGACTGGTGGACTTATGGTAAAATAATAACTTTTAATTTTGGTGATCCTATCCTCAAGTCTAAGGAAGAGCTAGAATCAAAAGGACATATCTGCCATTGGTTTACATATTTACAATTGAAAGACAAAAAGAGCTATGGGTTTAACTGTTAAAAATGAATTGGAAATCCTACTGTATGGTAGTGATGAACATATTATTGCTAAGGTCTATAAAACATTGAATTTGAATTTGGAAAGTGAATATGTAAAGTATTGTATGATTCAGTGAGCAAGAAATTTTGGATGCAATGTAAAGCTTGAACAATGGGAGAATATGTGGACAAAAGGTTTAAAATTTATATTAAATTACAAGTTAAAAGAAAAATTTTATAAGCTGATGTATCGCTGGTATTTAACAGTTATAACAGTTATCAAAAATGTATAAAGGTATTTCAAAGGAATGTTGGAAATGCAAATGTAAAGAAGAGACTTTTTATCATTTATGGTGGACATGTGATAAAGCAAAGAAATATTGGAGTAGGATTCATATTCTAATACAGAAGATTCTCAAAGTGAATATAAAGATAAAACCAGAAACTTTTATTTTGGGTTTAATGGAAAAAAGACTTGGAAAAGAATTTTGGAACTTTGATGTTATATATGTTGACAGCAGCAAGATTACTTTAGGCACAAAAATGGAAGGATGCTTTAATCCCCACAATGGATGAATGGTTGCAAAAGCTGATGGAGTTAGCAGAGATGGCTAAATTGACTGCTTTGATAAAAGAAAAAAAACACAAATACTTTTGTTTCTGGACTTGAGATGGCTTGAGATAGAAAAAAAATGAAACTTTGATTTTGGGTTTTACTGATTAGATAGATCTGTTGTTATAGAAATGGCTGTTATAGAAATGGTTAGCTATACTATTATGTAAAAGTAAAAACTTGAGGTTTGATGTTACTTCTTATTCTACTGCACCAAAGGGAGTAGAGAAGTGTAGAGAGTAGAGAAGTATAGAGAAGATTCTCTACACTTTTCCTTTCCCTTTTTCCTCTTCTATTTTTCCTATTATTTGGTTTTGTATTTTTGTATTTTGTATTATAAACTAATAAAAAGGATTGATGAAAAAAAAAGAAAATAATGCTTTGTGTTGATAGTTGAGAAATTGGTTTGTTCAAATGCTGAGATTCCATGCCTCAGTATAAAAGGCTACCAGACTAGTTTATCAACCAATAAACTAGACACACCCTACCTTCAGGCTTACAGTTATAATGAAAGGACATGAAAAGAAAAAGAAATAATGAGAGAAAAGGAAAACAAAATAACACAGAGAACAGTTTGCAATTTATCTCATTTTGGCGCTATCTAACAAAATGAAATTCAATGGTGAAAAAAGTAAGGTTCTACATTTAGGCAAGAAAAACCAAATGTACAGGTACAGTATAGGGGCTACCTTGCTCAATAGTAGTAACTGTGAGAGGGATCTCGGAGTCCTAGTGGACAATCACTTAAATATGAGCCAGCAGTGTGCTGCAGCTGCCAAAAAAGCCAACACAGTGCTGGGCTGCATTAACAAAGGGATAGAATCAAGATCACGTGAAGTATTAATACCACTTTACAATGCCTTGGTAAGGCCACACTTGGAATACTGCATCCAGTTTTGGTCACCACGATGTAAAAAAGATGTTGAGACTCTAGAAAGAGTGCAGAGAAGGGCAACAAAGATGATTAGGGACTGGAGGCTAAAGCATATCAGGAACGTTTGCTGGAATTGGGTATGTCTAGTTTAATGAAAAGAAGGACTAGGGGTGACATGATAGCAGTATTCCAATATCTCAGGGTTGCCACAAAGAAGAGGGAGTCAAGCTATTCTCCAAGGCACCTGAGGGCAGGACAAGAAGTAATGGATGGAAACTAGTCAAGGAGAGAAGCAACCTGGAACTGAGGAGAAACTTCCTGACAGTTAGAACAATTAACCAGTGGAACAACCTGCCTGCAGAAGCGGTGAATGCTCCAACACTGGAAGTTTTTAAAGAAGACTGGACAGCCATTTGTCCGAAATGGTATAGGGTTTCCTGCCTGAGCAGGGGGTTGGACTCAATGACCTCCAAGGTCCCTTCCAACTTTATTATTATTATTATTATTATTATTATTATTATTATTATTATTATTATTATTATTATTATTATTATTATTATTATTATTATTATTATTATTATTATTATTATTATCATCATCTTAGTTATTAGCAAGTATGATGGAAATAGAATATTCAGAAAAGCTTTGATTACATATTTGCCTCCACAATGCTTCCATTCTTTCTTGCAGGAATAGGGCAATTCCTCCACAAAGCCTCCATAAAGAAGCACACATGTTGGTAAATAGATTGCTTGCAAAAGGAGAACTGTGACACCAAATAAAAAGGAATAGCTAACCAGGCTAGAGATAAAATAAAGACATGTCACAGAAAAGTACGAAAAAGCAGACCTTGCATTGTAATGTCACAGTATGTTTTCCATTTTATTGTCATTGTGGTTAAAGATGTATGCAATTTCAATTTATATTTAATCCAGTATAAGCATCATAAGACTGATCTGACAGTGCTTTTTTTGTAAAAAAAAAAAAAAAAAAAAAGGTGCCGGAACTCACACACGTCACAGAACCCGCCTTGCCTACCCTACAAGGTTCCATCCAAAAAAGGTGCCGGAACTCCGTTCTGGGCGTTCTATGACAAAAAAAAGCCCTGGATCTGCATAAGAAATACTTCATGATGAAAGAGGGAAGTCTAATGTTTTATTCTGGAAATACCCCCAAACTCTTGAAGTTTAAAAACAATACAAAACAAATGGGCTATGATTTTTTATATAGACATATTTTATACATCATGTAGCTGGACTCAAAGGACCATCAGTATTGATTTTATTTTTATTCTCCTTTATTTAACGAGTTTAACATATCTTTACCTTGGCAAAAAAACCTGGGAGACAGGTTAGATTGAAAGAAATGGCTAAAGTCACCCAACCTATAATAAAAAAGAGGTGAGAAGTTGAGAACACAAGAGGAGCATCTTCAGGGAGCAGGCGAGTCAACATGGCAAGCACATAAAAATGGGCAGGATTTGGATTCCATGTTGAGGCAACCTGTTCTCTGTAATTCAATGCTCAAATAATTAAATTGCTCTGTTAGCATTGGTTCATAAGGTAATTCTAATGTCTAGAGCAATAACTAAGTTGTTTGAGGATGATTTGTAGACTACTGCTTAAATAGAACCTTTAAAGAGCCGTTTTGAACCTTATCACAGCTTAGGATTCTACTATGTGCAAATATATCTTAGCAGTACATTTTTTGTAGGTTTACAAATGCTTGTGATTGTTGAGAATCCTATTCCGTGACATTTAGAAACCTAAGTGATTGTAGACTTTTCAATTATATTATCATTTTATTGTAATATATATATAGCAAAAAACAAAGTGCAACATTATCATAACTTGAAATTTTGAGCCACACAAATGTTATTTTAGGATAGTTTTACTTTCCCCTAAATTGCAGTTTTTGTGTCTGCAAAAAAAAAAAAAAAAAAGCCCTGACTTGACTTGCAAAATGAAAAATGCTAGAACATAAACCAGCTTCAAAATCACCAGCTGTGCTCTGGAAGTCCTTACGAACATTTTTAAATGGCAGCGACAAGGTTATAGCAACAAAGAAGCAACAGAAATATTATTTTTCCTGGGTCCCCACATGTTTATCAAATGATTCCAACTAAAAGAATTGTGCTAGCAGTTGTAAAAAGCAGGAACTGAACAACTGACACAGCTGGAGCTGAAGTGGATTGCATGCCTTAGTTTCAAAACAGACTAAGATAAAAGATAAAATGGCTTTTAAATGATTGCAATCCTCTTGTAAAACTACTTTGCAGCTACATTGCTAGCTGCAATGGAACAAAAGAACAAAACAAAAACAAAACAAAAAAACTGTAGGCAGACTGTCCAGAATGCCAATACTCATGATTTATTGGACAATAGTTTCAATTTAACACAACTTGGGGGATATGGAGGTAAAATATACATAAATGGGATCTTTAGTCCATAAAAACTAATTTTCAGTATTAATTACTGAGAGGGTAATGGAACATTGCTATTTCTTTTTTTTCCAGTTAAAATTCATCTTGTGTGTAATGAGTAACAGAGGAATAAAAGAAAAATAAATGCAATAGACAATATTTGCTTATTTAGATTATTATGTGAATAGAATATGAATATTTTATTGGTAAATGGCATTTCAGCCTTGGGTTTCAGTCCTGTATTTCTGCAATAGTTTGTAAGTTTGTCCATATTTTCAAAGACAATGTCTAAGGAATTCTTTATAGGCCCTGCTAATATTACATTCTTAACTGAATGATGAATACAGGGCTGATGAATGGAAGATGTGCAATATGCTAGGAATATTTAACACAGACATAGCTCCTCCTGACAGAGACGTGTATGTATATTTGTATAATTTGTATAATTTTGTGTATGTATCCATGACTGGACAGAAGGGAGGAAAATGAGTAAATAGTCAAGTCAGTGGGAAATCGGATGTCAAAGATTTGCATACAACTTTTTTGTTGTAGTCAGATTATTTTCTGATCCAGCTATGATTGATGGCCACCCATGACCTCCACAGGGTTGAACCTATTTGGATGGTCTGTCCTGGATGCCTCCTGGATCTGGTAGGCACTTGGGGATTTTCCAACAATCTGACAAATCAATCTGTCAAGGCTGGTTCACTACTAGTGTCAAATATTTGAAAAATTGCTCCTGAGCATCCTCTCTCTGTTGTTGGCAGATTGTGAGTGACCCCTTGGTTTTCAGAGAAACAACACTAGAGTATAGGTAGAAGAGGATAAAGAGTGAATCTGATCAATCAAGAGTATCTGCCCAAGCTTGGGCCTACTCCAGACAATAAAAGAGAAGTATTCTTGCTTCTGTTTTCTTTCTGCTCTAGTGAGGTGTTCTTCAGCAGTTTATTTACAGTGGTTAATTGAGAAGGAACCAACGGCAAGAGAAGGAATCAACGGCAAGAGCTTCTTCCCAGATGTACTTTGCTGGTGGAGATGTTCATTCGAGTCTTGACTCCCTATGGGAAAGTTACATATTGACTATTGTCAGATTATCTTAGGCTGTTTTTGGCTGGTGATTTCTGAGGAAGTGCTCTATGGGACTATGTTTAGTCTGAATCCTTCTCATTACTGGCTATTTTAAGCATCTGGGAGTGGCAGGGCTGGGAGTGGAAAGACAGGAGTTCCTGTCAATACCTCTTTGCAGAAGGCTGAGTTTTAAAGGAGACTGTGATATGCCCCTCCTTAAAAACACTTCCCTGGATCCCAAGATGTTAGATAATTATTGGCAATGTCTCACTTTCCTTCTGGATGAAGGTTCTTGAGATGGTAATGATGAACTAAATACAGATGAAGTGGATTACCTAGACACTTGTCAGTCAGACTTCAGACCTGGCCATGGGATACAGTCAATTTTGGTTGCACTAGTCTAGTGGATTATCTTTGCTGACATCAGAATGTGCACCTCTTCTGGTTCTGTTAGATTTCTTAACAACTTTTGATACCATCAAAAATGGTGTCCTTCTGGGCCAACTTTGCCCTGTCCTTCAGTCATTAACAGAACCAGAAGGTTCTGAACTGCAATCTCTATAACGATACACAGAGGACTGAGTATTGATGGATCCACAATCTATTCAGCCATTTGCCTGATAATAAAAACATGTGCTACAAAACATATTGCACACAGTTTGGGGAAAAGGCATGGTGACAATGCATCACACAGCGTCAAAATACTGAACAGTACTTTTTAGGTTCTATTAAGTTCTATATTTATTGTTTAGAAATAGATGCATAGACATGGGCATGGCTAACAGTGTCACCCATAAAGACAACTTCAACAATTCTCTTATAAAGAAACCATTTATACTTTAAACAGTTAGATGCATTTTTTTCAGGAAACCAATAGTTCAGAGTGACTGCATAGACAGAATTCTAGATAATAAATGATTTGTGTGAATGATTTAATATAAATTAAGAATATACAGGGCACAAAATGAACTGATAATAATTTGCACGTATGTATAGAAATCCCCCAATGTGTTTGGGCTCAGAAAGAACTTATTCATTACAAGAACATTTAGTTCAAGACAGTGGAAAATACCACTGCAGACTGCATATAAATCATGCTAGTGTTCCTGTGTTCTCTAAGCACTACAGAAAAAACGTTGCAGAATAAAGGAAAGATGATAACCATTCTTCTTATTTAAAAATTTCGTATAACAGTGAATCACCTTGACTATAGGTAGAATTGGAAGTAGGATCTGAATAAAAATGGTTAAGTAACTAGACTTCATTTTTACACTGAAGAAAATGAAATATGCACTATCCTGTATATTAATATATATATATGAATCCAACTGTAATTTCTGATATCCATATATAATGGATAGATAAATTGTTGGATGGATAGATATATTCAGTAGTTTTCCCAGGGAGTTTTGTAACCCAAAAGGGATTCAAACAGTGCACATACAGTCCTTTGTAAGGTTTGGGGTAGCTCAACATTGACATATTGTATTATTGCACTCATCCATGTTTCTTTTGATTGCCATGTTATTGCACATGTTGCCCTTCTCTTCAGAAGTTTATAAAGTAAGATATCTGTAGTTCATTTCTTTAGAAACATTTCCTTAGTAAAAATGTAATGTGTAAGCTATAAAATGAGTTGCTTCTATTTATAATTCTGCCATAATTGTCCATAAACAAAGTTGGCTTTATAATACAAAAAATGCATTTTATGCACTATAAACTTGTTCAGCATGCAATCCTTCTCTTAGTTGGAAGTACCTCTGTTATCTACATGTTTCAAATCTTTTGGAAAAAGTCAGCTCAATAATTCCACTGGAGTTTTTTGAAGCTTACACTCTCTAATTACAGTTAGTAATTATTAAAATTTTCTTATTCACTTTACAACAGATAGAAATCGAAGAATGAAAGGCTACTTTCTTTAATCATGAAGGAGGCCAGTGGGATCATTCATTTGAACCAAGGTTCCAGTTTGATGCTTGTAATAACATACAGTATATAACTTGGATCAAGTGGATCAAACAACATTTTATCTCTGTTTGTTTAGAACTATAACATCAGAGAAGTATGGGAATGTGAGCAGAAGAGTCTTTAAAGCATCACCTATTTTCCTCAGACCTATTTTCTTCTTGGGGAAAAATAGTCTTATAATTATCATGGCTGGTGCAGTAACAGTTGATTTTGATTAATTTAAGACTAAATCAGATCTTTCAATGGTCAAATTATTTGCTATGAATTTTCACATTGCGTTCTCATCATCTATACACATCATCTAATAAAATAATGTTTTTCTCTGGAGCATATTCAATCAAAATGCTGCAGTTTTTCTCAAACGTATCAAATATCATCATTCACTGCAACATAACATGCAGCTGTCACCAGCCTTTGAATTCTTGAATCTAGAAACTACCTTGCATGACAGGTAATTTAGACTACTGCCACTATAGGCATATCTTGTGAACATACTTCTGCATTCTTCTTAGGCTTCTTATTCACAAGTTGTGCTACCATTTACTGGGAAATTCAGTACCTTAAATATGTTTCAGTGCTACTTATTTTGTATAGGAAATATGTCCATTTTGGCTGCTGGAATCTTGCTGTCTTGCAATTTCTTCTGCTAGGAATCAAGCTATTTGCATGGTAAAAACATGCAAAAAATCATTTCTGGGATACTTTCATATAAATGCATGGTGGGCACTGGTTCATGTTGCCTTGATATTAATGGGGTGACTCTGACTAAATCCTAGTGCTTCGAATTAACAGATCCGTGTCTCATGTTATCTACGGGGTCTCCATAGTTCATAAACACAGTGTTAAACATTTATCCCACACACCCAGCAAACTTCTCTCATGAACTGTGTAAGTTTTTAATTTTTAGATAATAAATGCATTCTATGTTCACAGTTTTCTCCATAGAGCTGTAAGTGAGAAAATAGCTAAGATTACGTTCTTTTTGTCTCAGTATCTTGCCTATAGGCTACTTTAGCACCTCAGAAATCCTCTAATTATATAGCTTATTTGGCAGCATATTGATATTTTCTACTAAAACAAAGCAAAAAAGACAAGCAGGCTGGTATTGAAAATAAAGAATTAAGTGGGGCCTTATGGGATTTATAGAGACGAACCTACTACTGGCAAGAACTCAATGCCTCTTTAATAGAAATAAAATAACACTGTTAGCCAGGAAATGACATTAGGGGTACAGTATGTGTTTGTGTGCTTGTCTCTCATGGATTTATTTTTGCCTTTTCACTGAGATCATTAATGTCAAAGTTCAGGTCCAAGTGAGAATTCACACTCAAGGGACACTTAGCAAAGAAGAGAGAACTATAGTCCTTCTAGTTCTGGAAGTAAGAAGAAACCTACAGCATTTGATCAGCTGACTAAGAAGTAAAATTATTATTTTCATATGTGAGAACATAGTCAAATCTTGCTTTTGACTATAGATTCGAACAGAACAGAACAGAATAACAGAGTTGGAAGTGATCTTGGAGGTCTTCTAGTCCAACCCCCTGGTCAAGAAGGAAACCCTGTATTATTTCAGACAAATGGTTGTCCTATCTCTTCTTTAAAACCCCCAGTGTTGGAATACCCACAATTTCTGGAGGCAAGTCGTTCCGCTGATTAATTGTTCTAACTGTCACGAAATTTCTCCTTAGTTCTAGGTTGGTTCTCTCCTTGATTAGTTTCTATCTATTGCTTCTTGTTCTGCCTTCAGGTGCTTTGGAGAATAGGTTGACTCCCTCTTCTTTGTGGTAACCCCTTAGATATTAGAACACTGATATCATGTCACCCCTAGTCCTTCTTTTCATTAAACTAGACATACCCAATTCCTGTAACCATTCTTTATGTTTTAGCCTCCAGTCCCCTAATCACCTTTGGTGCCCTTCTCTTCACTCTTTCTAGCATCTCAACATTTTTTTTAATATTGTGGCAACCAAAACTGGATGCAATATTCCAAGTGTGGTTTTACCAAAGCATTATGTGATCTAGAATCTGTCCCTCTGTTAATACAGCCTAGGCCTGTTCCAACACTTTCAATTGGCATTTGCTTTCCTTCATGTGGTATGCCTTTCTGGACATAGATACTTTTATTTGGGTACATATACAAATTTCTGAATTTACATAAACAAAGCTAAAGCATCAGAATGCACATACATGGACACACAGCACACAACTTTAAAATAAAATTTCTTTTCTTACCATTCAATGTCTTCTAGAGCCACTTTTACCAATAATGCTACAATCACAATGATGTGACTTGCAAATAGAAATTTACTGGTTTGAAAGTTTGGCAGATTTTTTAAATTACTATTTTCCCTTTTTTCTGTTTTTTGCTGATATTCCTGAATGATCTCTTATAATTAGATATGTTTTTTTAGAGTTGCTAGATATCATTCAGCATTATACTACAGGCAGTCCTCAACATACGACCACTTGTGTAGCAACTGTTAAAAGTTACAGCAGGGCTGAAAAAGTTGACTTGCGAATGATCCTCACAATCATCACCTTGATCCCATGGGCACATTCAGGCACCTGGCAACTAGCATGTCTTTATGATGATTGCAGAATGTTCTCTACTCTCACCTTAAAATCTTAACTTCAAGGTGAGATCAATAGTAGGTATGATCTGAAATCCCTGTGGAGATTACCAAAGCTGCTTTTAAGTTAGTGTCTTCATCTGCTTAGACTGTAAGGACAGTAGTAAGTTGCCCCCAGTTTGAAGTTCATTCAGAGAATGATACCAATTGCATGATTTTACTGTCAGGCTTTTTGACCTTAAGTTATAATATTTATAGATTAAGCATTGACTTCCTGCTCCTTTTACCAATGCTAGAGGCTGATCAGAAGAGGGAAATGCAGCCTGCTACAACCAGCCAGACTTTGAAATACGAGTGTTGGAAGGTTTCCTAGAAAAAGAGAGAGCAATGGCTGATGTCTATTCTCAGCCAAGTTAACTTGCCATAGTAAGACACTATGTGTTCCCTCCTGTGTATTTCTAGCCTTCACTTTACTTGCTACCTGTAAAACATCCATTGATTATTCATAGAAAATATTGGATGGAGTCCTGAAGATTATTTTAACCTGATTAAAAGACTGGCTGCATGATTAGTAAGAAGCTTAAACTTTCTTTGAATACTAAACACAGGCACACCTACACTCATACATTATATCATATACCATATCTGAAACTGTTTTTAAAATGCCATTCTGTTCAAAATTAATTTTGCTAAGTGACTTAAGAAAGCGCAATTATTGATTAGTGATACTTTTTGGACTTTCTCAGTAAAAAGTATTATACAAGTGGCATTCAAGTTTTTTATTAAGCTTCTGAAACAGATTAATACCAGATAATGACTGTCTGCAAAAGATAGTCCTTTTGTTGACTGGTTCAACTTAGATGGATGAAAGTAGATCAAAATCAGAAGTAACCATGAATAACTATTTAGGAAGAAGCATTTAGTATTCTCATTTATTCCTGGTCATAATACCTGGGAGCTAAGAAAAAGAAGGAATAAACTTCATACACATTTTCTTCAAGAGTAAGTCTTGTATATAGGAAACTAGTAGAAAACAAATATTTATCAGACTCCCAGATCAAAATTGAAAGCAGAAATTATATGTATTAGATGAGGCATTTCATATATCAATGGTAGGAAGCTGGGTTTTTTAATTCAGTCAAAAATATGCAGCTTTAAATTATATAATATTTAAAATTTGTTTTAACACCCAAACAAAGACTCTTGCACAAAGGAAATTACTACTACTACTGATGATAATATTATAGCTACACAAGACCACATCTTAAGAACAAATGCATACAAAGCCAGAATTGAGAAAAGAGCAACAGACAGCAAGTGCTATCTCCACAAAAAAGCTGAAGAAACAGTAGTTTAGCTCAGAGCTCTCCAACCTTTCTGGGTTGGCGGCCTGGGAGGAGCAGGAAATGTGTGCGCATGCCCTCCACATGAGCATGTGCAAACGGGCACACACATGGCAGGGGTGCTAGCGCCCACACACATGTGCAAACAGGCTGCTAGCGCCCATGCACATGCACAAACGGGCCACTAGCACCATGCACATGCGCAAATGGGCCGCTAGCACCTGCGCAGCAGTGCTAGCATGGGGGGTACACTCACGGCCCATAGGTTGGAAACCCCTGATTTAGCTGCTGCAAAAAAAATCACACAGACTGACTACAAATAATGGCATAACAAAGTAGCAACAATGATGCATTGGAATATCTGCAAGAAATACCACTTGCCTTCAAATAGGAACTGGTAGGACCATAAAATAGACAAAGTAATAGAAAATGAAGAAGCTAAAGTGCTCTAGGACTTTAGAATTCAAACAAACAAGCACTTGCTATGTAATATCCCAGATTTAACAATTGTTGATAAGAAAGGTAGTGTCTAGTGGATGTGGAAGAACCTGGAGACAGCAGAAGAGAAGAGAAAGAAATATATAGAATCACAAAATACACAGACATGTAAATAAAACTAGAATGGTTGTGGCAAAAGAAAAAAGAAAGCAAAGATAGTATCAGTAGGGCAGTCCCAAAATAATTGGAGCAACAATTGATAAAAATCACCATCATCAATTGCAAAAGGCAGGGGTGGATCAGCCTGAACAGAGTCTAGGTACTCTCTCTAAGTCACACGTTTATTCAGCACTGGACACAAGTGGATTCTCCCATAAAGCTGGAAGAACTCCAAATGCATTTTCAAGCAAGCATACATAGGTTTCTTAGTTACATAACAGAAATATTCTTTACAAGAGATAAGGTACAGAAGTTACAAAAATACTTCTGCACGCTTCTCATGGTTATGATCACATGTTCAGCTGTGATTACCTTATCAAGGTCTCCACAACTCTGAGGGCCCTGCAAAGGCCTGAATTTTATTTCAGTCATTTCAACATGAAAATCTTTAGACCAATCATCAGAGTTATCAGAATCCTGATCAACAAGCCTTGCTTACATCCTGCAGTAATACTTTTAACACCATCAATATCTGCCTCTCCCAGCAAATTGGGAAAAACTTGATAGGTGGATAAAAATACCAAATCCAGTCTAAAGATCTGGCTGATTGTGTGACAAACCATAATAATAACCAGTGGTGGGATTCAGCCGGTTTGCACCACTTCGGCAGAACCGGTAGCTAATTATTTGTTGCCCAGGCCCAAAATGGACTTCCGGAAACAACATCCACACAGAGAACCGGTTGTTCACATATTTGAATATCACCACTGATAATAACAAAGTTCAAGCAACAACTTGAAAAAGAACTGGGGCACAATGAGAATGGATAAAATCTCAACCCACATTACAAAAACTTGCACTAGGCAGAACAGCGCATGCAGCCAATTTGGGGTAGTGGTGAAGGTGCTGTCTAGAAACCAGGAGTTCTTGTCCTGACTTAGGAATGAAATCTGGGTGGGTGATTTGGAACAGTCACTTCTTTCAGCCCAACCCACCTCACATGCTTGTTGTTCTGGGCAAATGTTTGCCACCTTGAATTTTTACACACACATACACACACACTAAAAAAGATGGGAAATATTAATAATATATTACAAAGGTATTTTTTAGCTATTCTAGATCCTTGGGAAGGTTTCCAATAATCAAAAATACCAAATCCAGACGGAACTATTTGTATACTGTTTGCAGATGATGATGATGATGATGATGATGATGAGGAGGAGGAGGAGGAGGAGGAGGAGGAGGAGGGAAGGGAAGGAGGAGGAGGAGAAGAAGGAGGAGGAGGAGGAGGAGGAGGAGGAGGAGGAGGAGGAGATGGGGAGAATGCTTTAAAATGTTTATAACATTCACTAACATAATGAAGAGTACTTTTTGTTCTTTATTAAATGGTCTGAGAGTTTTTGTTGAATATATTAACTAATAAAAATATAATTTATGTACAGTTTTAAAGTTTTTTTCCCTAGCAGAAGTCCCCCTTTCCCTTTACTTTCCCAGTAAATTCCTGCTTCTATTTTTGCGTCATTCTTCCTTACCATAAACCATTGGTTCCTTCTTCCTTTAGTTGCTGATTAAGATCACATATATGTGCCTTTATCAATGGGGAAACAATACATATTGTTTCTCAATTCTCAGTTCTTAGCCAAGATTAAATGAAAACGACCAAAGCTAGATATAAAAGTGATTACATTTCACACAACATGATTAACAAGATCAAGATTTGTTTTGAATTTTGGAAGAATTCAGCAATTTATATATGCTGGCTTGAACCTAGGTTGGTGCAAATTGTTCAACATAGTTAAAATGTTCTGTGGAGAAAGATTGTCATGGTTCTTAGTCTACTCTTTTCTAAAACATTTTAACTATATTAAACAGTTTGCACCAACCAAGCTGTGTGAATTGCAGATTGACTAACCTTTTATTTAGATTTCTGCTGGCTAAACTTCTATATTCATATTTTGAGCTTGTTCTAGGACACCTTTCTTCTGTTTAGTGCTGTCCAAACATATTATGATCTTATTATCCCCTGTCAGCTGTAACTGTAAATAAGAGGACTTGTTACCTAACACAGTTAGAGCAATTTTTTCTAGTGCCTTGCCTATGAAGTAGAGTGTGTGATACTCTTCTATGAAAATAGATACTCTACTATCACATACAGAGCAAGCTGCTAATATAAGTTTGAGTATATGACTAATATTGACTAGAGGTGGCAATTCATTCACTATTTCAATCTGGTGTATTTCCTAGCCATACCTGGGAACGATTAATCAACAATCTAATGAGGAAAAAGCTCTAGTCCCTAACTGGATTTGTTTCTTTCTGCTTACAAATCATATATACACTTAGTTGTGATAGAAGAAAAAAAATTGGTCCATTCTGAGCCAGGTCTAAAGAATGTATTTATTTATTTATTTGTTTGTTTGTTCGTTCTATATACCATTTGCTTACAATCATAAAAACAAGACAAAACCCATAAAGAATGCAGAACGTAGGCAATTGTTTAAAATAGAGAAGTTTTATTTCTGAAGGCACATTACAGGCAGAATGCCAGATCAGCTGTCAAAGGTGGCCACAACTTGATTTTCTGGGTAGTTTCTTTTATAGGAAAGTCCCTCTATTGTTCCTTGAAAGCATGCAAACAAAGGCCACCCTCTAGAAATTTTTGGAGAGTGCAATTAGCTGGCCAGCCAAAAAGGGGCGCTCGGTGGTTAGGTACTCTGTTGAGTTTGTGGTCTTTGCATTACAAATCAGGGTGATGACCTCGGAATGAAAAACCTTTTGTCTGTTAATGAGGAAATATCTGATGGAAAGGGGAAGTCTCTGATATCCTGAAGAGATTTCCTTTATTTGAGAAAGTTGATGCCTTTTCCTAATTTCAATGTGTTAAATATCCTTTAAATTTCAACATTGGTGTTAAATCTGTTTAAATGTAATCTCTAATCTCTAATTCTTGCCTGAAAGGTCAGAGAAAGAAGATGGGGGGGGGGAGGTTGAACGGTGCAGGGTTTGATTTCCTTCCTATAATAGGATGGCTTACTTTTGCAGAGGATTTCACTGGACTTCTCTTTAGCTTAGAATCTGCTAAGATTGGTTTCTTACTTATTCTTTCTAATTTTATGTCTTTTCTCTAGTTTTGTATTCAAAATTATATTTTTTAAACAAACAAAAGTTTATGCAACTTTCCCCGCTGACTTTAATTAGAATACAATAATTACAGTGTTTTCAACCTTATTGTAAGTTAAAATAAGAATCCTTCATTTTTAATTTATTCATCAAATTTTTAAAACCACCCATCTACTTCACAGAGGGACTTTGGGGAGTGTACAAGCAAAAAATATTAAAATATAAAAACAGCATATAAAACTTACAATTTAAAAGCAGGGATGGATTAAAAATTTATATTAAAAGTTAATTAAAAGGCGGGGAAGGCTAGGCAAGGCACTAACCAGCCCCACAGCTGAATGCTCTTCTGCGGGCCCAAAGAAGGCCACAGAGCTATGTTTTTACACCTTTCTGAAAGGCCAGGAGAATGGGCTCCTATCTCACCTCTGGTGTGTGTGTGTGGGAAATCTTCCACAGACTGGGGCAACAGCAGAGAAAGCTCTCTTCCTTGCCTCTGCTACTCGGAATTCTGATGGGATACGCAACATACCTTCCCTGCCTGACCAGGTGGGACAGGCTGATGTGATAGGACAGAAATGGTTTTGTAGGTAACTTGGCTCTGTGCCATGTAGAGCTTTAAAACTCATAATTAATACCTTGAATTGGACCCAGGAGCAAACTGGCACTCGATGCAGCTTGCACAGCAAAGGTGTTACATGTGCCATTCTTTGGGGACCCAAGACTACTCAGGCAGCTACATTCTGTACCAGCTGAAGGTACTGGATACTTTTCAAGGATAGCCCCATATAGAGTACATTGCAATAGTCCAAATGAAAGATGATTAGGGCATGGGTGACCAAGCAGAGAGCCTTCATGTCTAGAAAGGAATATCAGTAGAGAAGGAGGAGGAGGAGGAGGAGGAGGAGGAGGAGAAATGCCTCACTTTAAATAAGCACATTAAAATATTAATATTTAAAATATTAATATTAATATTAAATATTAATAAACAACAACAACAATAATACTAATACTAATACTAATAATAATAACAATAATAACAACAATAATAACAACAATAATAACAACAACAATAATAACAACAACAACAACAACAACAACAACAACAACAACAATAACAATAATAATAATAATAATAATAATAATAATAATAATAATAATAATAATAATAATAATAATAATAATAATAATAATAATAATAATAATAATAATAATAATAATAATAATAATAATAATGGAAGGGACCTTGGAGTCCAACCCCCTGCTCAGGCAGGAAAACCTATACCATTTCAGACAAATGGCTGTCCAGTCTCTTCTTAAAGTGTTGGAGGCAGGTTGTTCCACTGATTAATTGTTCTAACTGTCAGGAAATTTCTCCTTAGTTCTAAGTTGCTTCTCTCTTTGGTTAGTTTTCATCTGTTGCTTCTTGTCCTGCTTTCAGGTGCATTACCTTGTTATTTGTTAAGAGGTTTTATTTCAGCTGACCAGAATAATATTTTTATTTAATTGTTCATTTAGCTATCAGTATTTGGTAATTAATTCAATTTAAAGTATGCAGTTTTCCCTGATGAAACATGAAAATATAAACCTTTGGTTTGTTACATAAAATTGCATTAAGACAATTATATAGATTTATGCCTCAAGTTTAAAATCTATAATATCTTAAAACATATTTTCAAGGAATTAAACCTTACACAGAAAGTCCATTTTAAAATCAATTTACATTAAACTTAGTCACTTATATCTGAACTTAATTCAGTTGGGCTCAATGCAGCATCTTTCTCATTAGATAAAAGTAGGCTGCAGTCCACTGTACAACAATCTCATGTTATTTTTTTTCACTGCATTTGGTGGAATTTAACCCTTTCACTAACATTTCAATGTGTGCATTGAACAATGACTTGGATTTGATGTCTTAAATGATATTTTCCAATCCCTTTATTCAATTATCAAAATATAGATTTCACAGAAAACAATATCATACAAAGAATAAAATAGAGTAGAGTAGAGTAGAGTAGAGTAGAGTAGAGTAGAGTAGAGTAGAGTAGAGTAGAGTAGAGTAGAGTAGAGTAGAGTAGAGTAGAGTAGAATAGAATTCCTTATTGGCCAAGTGTAATTGGGCACACAAGGAATTTGTTGTATGTACGCTGAAAGCTTATGCATCAAAGACAAAGTGATAATCATAGATCATAAATCATAACACAATCATAAATCATAAGATACAAACAGCAATTGATAAATCATAAGATAGTAGGAAAGATGAGAGGTGAGAAAAATGAGAAGATGAGAAGATGACAAGGATAATAGCAATGCAACTTACCACGTGAGTAAATATCTTTAAGCATAAGACAGTGCTGTGGGAGTTAGGTGTTTAGCTGAGTGATGGCATGGGGGAAGAAACTACTTTTGTGTCTAGTAGTTTTGGCATGCAATGCCCTATAGTGGCGTCTTAAGGGGAGAAGTTGAAACAGTTTATGTACAGGATGTGAGGGGCCTTTAGATATTTTCTCAGCTTTCTTTCTGGTTTGTGCATTCATTCATGTCGAGCATTTGGCTGTTCCTCTCATCACAAATTTTTGGAGTTTGCAAGTGCATGCTTGTAATACTGACTTTATTTGTAATATTTATTTATTGTACCTTTATAGTGTTTTCATGTTTGATAGAGCCTTAAAAGAATAGACTGAAAAAAAAGAAACCTATTCAGTAAAAGCTTATATTTTTCTAAGCACAATAAGTCTTTCTCCCGGCTTTTTTATCCATGTAAGATATATATTTTTGGTTGGGTGGTTTCTAATGCTTTTAATTATAGTTAACTAAGCTATAGAATAAACATTATTATGACCATGATCCACTAAGTTACATATTTTAAAGTTCCACTGATCTCAATGGAAAGTTAAAACATGTCCTCAGGTGTCCTTCAAAATCAAGGGATTTAAAAGTGCCCAGCTTTGTTTGGCTCGTGTGTTATCTTTGCATTATTTCAAGGGATTATACATGAAGAAACAGAATATCATTAATATATACCTACAGTGCTTTATAAATGAGAGATAACTCCTATGTTTATTTGTAAAATTCTATGTCTTAAACAAAAAGTTACAATTAAAAAATACTTAGGGCATTAATGGAATTTTGATTTCTTCAGATAGGAGTTAAACTGTTCTTTCTTAATAGATTTGATACTTTATTTAAGTTGCTATTGATATTTTAATGTGAGATTAAAGTGCTTGCTAATATATAACAAAAGGTAATATATTTTGTAATTTTTTTACATGATGGATTAATATAATGCATCATAATTCATTTTCTTATTGATTCTGTGACAAAGGACACAGGGCATTTTGAGCTGATTCCTAATTATTATTTAATTGTTTTAATTTTTTTTACAAACTTATTCACAGACTCATTGCCAAAGTACCAAGCTTTCTTCCTTTCTTCCTTATTTTCTTGTTTCTTTTCTCTTCCTATGCAAAAAGTTTGAATTATTAGACAAGTGTTGGTAAAGTGATATCTAAATCTGTGATGCACATATTCAATGTAAATGAATATATAAATCCAGGTTCAAACTGTAAATAGATCAAAATATATATTAGAGCCAATATAAATTTTAATTGAAACACAAACTGCTTGGATAATGACAGGAGATAATGGATTTCATTCTACTTCCCATAGTACTGCTTAGACTTCATATCATCTGTCCTTTATATTTTATAGTTATGACAATAAAAATATTGGCAAGACTGTTACCATAATAGTCAAGTCCTAATGAAATTGTTCTTCTCAAATAATTTTTTTTATTGTTTATATTATAAAACAGTAGAACTGAAATTTACTACCAAAAATACTTCTATCATTTTTATATCCTTAAAAATTCATTACATTATTGTAAATGATAGCTGTAGTAGCAGAACATTTGCAAGCATATAAATGTTTTTCTCAGAAAAATTATAGACCAATTTCTTTCCTGGTTCTTCAAGGCTTTTTTTGATAGAGTGATTGATGAAATGTAAAAACAAAGATTTAAGATTCATGACACATATTTATAGAGAGAAACTCTATCTGGAACAAAATAAAAATTGAAGCATAGAGTTGATATTTATAATTCTGAAACTCCTGGCTCTTTGATCTTTGTCTTTACACAGTAGGAAGCTACCCTTAATGAAAGAGTTGACTCCTGTGGGTCAAAACATGCTTCTGAAGTCAGTGACACTGATCAGCAGTCTATTGAAAGGCTAAGAAATGAGATAGCAATTTGCATGAGAGTGATAACTTAGCTTCAGTAAAAGTGATGACATTATTGTGGGGAAGACACTCAGAACTTAAGAACAATCAAATCATTTTATTCAAGTGAGATAGCAAAGCAATCTGCAAACATATCTTTTTTTATACCTCAGGAAGAATTGTATATGTTCTTAATTCTTCATCCATTTTCAGGAGGGTTTAACATTTTACTCTACATTTTACTCTACATAGAATAACTATTAATAAATTTCTCATCAAGGATGTTTTTTAAGATAAATTGACACAACAATGGCATAAAATATAACTGAAAATAGAAAAGCTAGACACTGAAATTCTTTTTAAAATCCTTTGTCAAATAGTATTGGATATGAATAAAATATGACCAAAACAAAATAGATCAATAGGTGGTTATTTTCCTTCTTAAATAATTACCTTCATTAATTTACTACTTGTGTATGTATTTGGGCTTCAAAAACTAGAAGACGACTAGACAGGAAAGAGTTAGCTGTTTTGAATATTTGCCGCTTAAATATGCTACCTCAATACTGTTAAGTGGTTAAGTTGGTATAGTCGTTAAGGTGCTGGCTTAGAAGCCAGGAAACTGTGAGTTCTAGTCCTGCCTTAGGCAGGAAAGCCCCACTGAATGACTTTGGGCCCATCACTCTCTCTCAGCCCAACCAACCTTTACAAGGTTGTTGTTGTGGGGAAAACGGGAGAAAGATGGAGTATTAGGTATGTCGCCATCTTGAGTTACTTGTGAAATAATAAAGGAGGGATAAAAATCTAATAAATAAATAACATGTTTTCAACCATATCCTTATTTATTTAGAATTTCCATGTTTGGATAATATTAGGCACCCCTGATCTTAGTATGATTGTAATAAAGTAAACTATAGAATACATACACATCTACCAAACATTATGCTCTGAGTAGTGATCCAATTTTATTTCTGTATTGATTAAAATCATATTGTATGACAGTGATTTATTGTCACTGTAGTCTATAGGAACATAATGCTAGCTACATATAGAAGGTTAGAAACCGGGACACGGTGAATTCTAGTCCTGCCTTAGGCACAAAGCCAACAGGATGCTTCCCACTGTACTAGAAACATGAGGGTGCAGACTAGCACAAAATATTGGTTATTTTTCATCTAAAGACTCAGCTTTATTGAACAGACTTTTGTAGAATCAATATTATGTTTTTCACAATTCGGTTCATATACAGGAGTACAAAAGGATGATTTGTAGAATGTTTTAAACTATCCAGCAAGTACAATTTAATGTACATGTAATTCTTTCCACTGAAGTCAACATCTCCAGTTTGGCCAATTTCTTTGATAAAAATGAAGTATGAATCACACAACTGTGGCAGGAAAACTGTGAGTACAGATTATGTGAAAAGCAGAAGCATTTCTTGTCATTTTATTTTCTATGATTAATCTGTTCCAGTTGCAAAAGGAAGTCTTCATAACAGTTGGCAATTGGTGTTTGGATTGGCACCCAAAGGTACTATAGAGTGTATTTATTTTATTTCAAATGCCCTTTGGAGAGGCAAGCATAGCTGTAATTTCATAAGCTCAAGAGACTTATAGATTTTAGATAGTTTAGCTTAAAATTAACAGTAGTGTGAAAGAGAGAAGAGTGCAGCCAATTCTTCTGCATTATGTTATTATTTTCCAAAAGGAAATATATGACCCATTCAACAATATTTGAATAATAAAAACATCTAGCAGGTGAATAAACTGTATATGTAATGCGTTATAACTCTCCTAATGAGGCAGCATTTCAAACAGACGTAATGTGAATACAATTACTGTCTGAAGAGGAGTAAAAGAATATGTATAAATAAGACTAATGAATCATGAAGTGGACAGAGAGTGATTTTTTTTCTAAGCATCGTTCATTAACCATTCATATGAATAATAATATCGCAGTCTTTGCATCTAGAACAGTGTTTCTCAACAGGGAGGGAGGGAGGGAGGGAAACAAGACAGAGGAAAGAGGAAAGAGGAAGGACGAGGAGGAGGAGGAGGAGGAGGAAGAAGAAGAATGCATGCTCAGAGCATGTCAGAGTCTCTCATTTCCCATATATTAAAGGCAAATGTTGGAGGCAATCACATTGGCTTTATTCACACATTGCAGTAAGCTAGGATGAATTTCTTTGTAGAGCTTAAAGCCCAGCAATCATAATCATATCAAATTTATTATTGAGCTAATCAGGGGAAAGAGTAGTGATATATAATAATATGATCATTAACCAATATTTGGAGAGCAGAGCAAGTTAGTGTCTCATTTTTCAATATATAGGTGGAAGCTGAGATCATCTATTTGGCAGAATCTGTTAATTATTATTATCTCAATCAATGCAAATGGTATTGAGCATTTGCACTTATATGTCATAATCCAACATACTAGCCTATTTGTCCTGAATAGATTAAAAAAAAAACACTTGGCAAATTTTGCTCAGCATTGTTCCTTAACTATCCTGAGATTTTTTTTCCACTCAAAGAAACCCATTTTATCCAAGCAGTTTTATGGACTTCATAGCCAAAGTTATCTACCAACTCCTTTATTGTGTCCACGTCTGCACTTTTAGAAACCTTGACAATTATGTGTTAAGACAAAGAAAGCATTGGTCATTTGTTAGAAAGGACAATCTCATGACAGATGATCATACAAATTGCTTGAAGGAATGATTCTGTCTGGCTCAATAAATGAGATTTCTATTATTTAAATCTTAAATTCTCTCAGCACCTATTCATGAAAAATATGTTCAGTAAAACGGCTACAAAATCAAGGGCTGCTCATTCTACTTTAGATATGAAGTCTGCTAAGTGATAAAAATAGATACAGAGATATGCTAGATAAGCAGGGAAGCATGGAGTAAACACCTACACGCAATGTACACCCACTCCCACACACACACACTCAAAATGTCTGCATGCAACTTCTCAAGGTAAAAGACAGGATCCCAAATCATACATATTCAGGTCTTTGGAAACAGCCTTACTAGCCCACAGTGGCATTCTAACTTTTTATAATCACTATTATTTACTCATTAATGCATTTATGGGTCTATTCAGCAACACATTTGTACAGTAGTGCATGTCGGAGGCAAGTGATAAATTATTATAAATGTTCAATATAATTTTACTGGAAAAGATTTGATTTTTCTGAAGTCCCAATGCGGTCGAAAAAGCAGCAACTGCTCTGCTTACAGTCTATCATCTGGAAAGCTCTTTGTGCTGAGATTGCCAACTAAGCAATATAAAAAATAAATTGCAGGAGTTGATTGCAGTTGGACTGGATTAATAAAGTAAAGGATTAAAAAGGTTTAAAAAAATCAGCTAAATCTCAGCCATTAAAATGAGTCTGATTAATTCTGCATTTTATCTACTGAGCCTCTACATTCCCAAAGCAAGCATTTTCTTCAACTAAAACCTAGATGAAGCTTGGCTGCATATAGCAGCCCTGGCTTTATATTCATATTGGAACATATCATTCTGACTGTTTCAGTTCCTGTTTTTATTCTGTCTAATTGGGCTAACCTCATGGAACAATGAAAGATTAGCCTCTTCAAGCTTTACATCCTTACTGTGCAATAGTGGTCCTCTAATCCATTTCTGGCATCCTGACAAAGTGAAAAACAAAATGCCAGAATTATGCACAATAAAATAGTAAACTTTAATGCCCAAGGAAGCTTAATATACCGTATGTACACACACACACACACACTAAAATCTCCTAGTTATTTTCCCATTTAAATTCCTGGTCTTTAGAAATAAGGACATTTTTTAAAACTAGAAAGCTATGGTTTTAAAGATCTGGAAAGGCCATTTTATACTTAAAAATGACTTTCCAGAGCTAAAATTGTAAGCATCTGGGTTTTTTTTTTACTATGTAAAAAGAGAGATATTGCTTGCATGAAATTTTAAAATAAAATAATCTCTACAATCAGCAGAATAGCAGAATTAGCAAGAAAAATTATTGTGCAGTGAAGCACTTAGTGTTCATTTGCTTTTCATCTCCCAATTCTTTCCAAACCAATTTGAAGCTAACTGGTGAGTTTATCCACTTTTGCTGATTTATAAGCAGAATAGAAAGAGAACATTGTAAGCCAAACAGTAGACCATTAGTTTCTCCAGGTGGTCAACAGAGAAGCTCAAAATTAGATTCTTACCTCCTGAGCTGCTACAGCTTCTAGAATAACAAACAAACAAAAAAAATCCCACACAATTTTCCACTCCATACAAAAGGAAAAAAAATTGAAATCCTCTCTCTTGTTTCAGTTTGTGTTGTATGAATTTATCTGCCTTTTTGCAACAAACTAAGATAAAATATTAAAATAAGCAGCTGTTAGGCAGGAAAGCCATTCCTTCTATTCCTTTAACTTCTGTTTGAAAGGCTTTGCTACCAGTGATAATAGAAAGATACTTTTTCACAACAGCTTAAAGCATGTTGTATAGCAGTGATGGCGAACCTTTTAGAGACTGAGTGCCTAAACTGCAACCCAAAACCCACTTATGCATCGTCGAGTGCCGGTTGTGTGTGGCCCATTGGGTGTGTGTGGCCCATTGGGTGGGCATGGCTGCGGTGGTAACGGCAGACTGGGTGGGACTAAAAAGTTCAATCAATCAATTCCAACTTTGCAAGATCTTTTTTTTCCCCGCGAGAAGTTGAAATTGACTGATTGAACCTTTTTTTTTTTTTTGCACACGGCGGCAGAGGCCTAAAGCGAAAAGGTTTTATAAAACCCAGCTGAAGGCCTAGGACTGGGGCAATGGCGCGCGTGCCCACAGAGAGGGCTCTGAGTGCCGCCTCTGGCACCCGTGCCATAGGTTCGCCACCACTGTTGTATAGTATAGTGTCTGAGTAGGAAGCATCAGAAGAGAAAATAGCCGTAGCACAATGATTGAAAATTAATGTGCACATTGTTTACAGGAGTAGGAAAATCAAATTACCATACGAAGTCTCATGTAAATATCTTGTTTGCTCCTAGAGCTGAGGCGCATTGTGAAGCAAAAGCAAACTCAGTAGAAAAATAGGACACACAAACCTTGCTGTTATTTTTTAAAATCAAGTTAAACTGATGCAAAGCCCCAAAGTGCTGACTTAGTCTTCTTAAAGAGCCAGTGTGATGAGGGTGAGCAGGTTCCAGAGTCAGTCTGGAAGTGGTGCAAAAATGCAGTTGCTTGGTTGGGGGAGAGGAAGGGTATGAGGTACATTGGCTGGATCCTGGGATGGAGAAGCTGGATCTCAGGTTTTGGGGTCAAAAAGGGTGAATAAGGACTGGATCTTGGGCTAGTGATGGGGAGAGTGTTGAGAAAGGAGGTAGAATTGGGAGAGATTGTGATGGCTGAGTATAGATAGAGAGGACCTGAAAGAAAGGAGATTGGGAAGAAAAGCTAAGAATGTAGGGACAGAGGGGATGAAGGATGGGAATGAAGCAGAGAGCCAGGAAAGTAAGGAAAAAAGAAGGGAGAGAAATCTCCTTTCTCACAAATAAACGAAATAATAGAGGAAGAGAAATGTAACTTGAATCAGACATAGAAAGGGACCACTGTTGGAAGTTTGCAAAGAAAAACCAACAAAGACCATAAAATCAAAAGATTATAAAAAAGAATCTATATCAGGGGTGTCAAACTGCCGTCCCGCGGGCCAGATGCATCATAGCGAAACCGCGCCCACCCCATTGCCGGCAATGGCAAAAAAGTCACGATATGTCGCGACACGTCATGTGATGTTGCGAGTTTGACACCCCTGATCTATATCTCTCCATGGTAAATATATTCAAGGTAATGAAGAAAATAAAAAAAAAACCTGACTTACGAGTGGTTGAAAACTGGAATAAAAAAAAACTGAAGGAAATTTATTATAGCACAAGACTAAGCTATGAAAATGAGCATCAAAGCCAAAATCAAACATATTTCAAATAATAGCAAATGCCAACTATGTAAGGTCAAAGATGAAACTGTATAGCCCCAACCTGGTGTCTTTAAAAAGATGCTGAAGACTTGACTCCCTGGGCCTTGAGCCATGTTCTCCGTTGAGCCTGCCTTCTTGTTCCAGTTTTTGTTCAGATGTTGCTGAATGACTCTAAGCATGTGATTTGTTTTTTTAAATTATTTTAAACTTAACTATTTTTTTCTATATATATTTTTTGTTAGCTCTCATGAGTTATGTGTTGAGTGGGTAGCCATAGAAATTAATGGTTGTTAAGATAGCCAAACTTCACACATAGTTGATAATGAAAGAGTCTAGTTTTTAGAAATTCCCTAAAACTTTTTATATTAGCTCTTTGTTAAAAATCAAGTTGCAAATGCAGAACACATGTTGCTCTGAGTAGGGAAGGGATATATCATTTTTCTAGCAGTCATTTCTGATGCCCTTCATTTTACAATCTGTGATTAAGTAGAGTACCTCTGTGTGTGTGTGTGTGTGTGTGTGTGTGCATTGTGTGTTTCTTGCATTGTACCAGATGTTTTGAGAGCATGAAACCTATAACATAATGCTAGAACCTTTGGGACATACTATGATAATACAAGTAGATTCATAGTTCTCTTATTTTTCATATAGTCTTGGCTTTTCTGTGTAAGAGCTAATTTATTTCAATTATCAGGAAATATTTGCTGTTTTGGAGGATTGTTGAGTGTGCTTTGACTGAAAGATTCAGAAAAGTAAGTTAGTAGTTGGAAATGCTGTTATTACATACATTAGTGTTTATATTGTGTGTATATGATGTATCTAATTGTATTGCATATTGTAGCATATATTTGTATTGTATATCTAATTTGTATTGTATATTTGTATATTTATGCCTTACTAATATGTGTACATGTACATGAAAACAAAAGATGCACATCATTCTTACTGCTTTGTAATACTTTTTTAATATTATATGAGCCAATGTATTACTGAATGAGAGCTGGAATCAGAGGTGACTATTCAATGGAAGGAATCTAGGCCACTGGAAATTGATTTTCAAACCTTCAGCAGTGTGATGGTGGAAATCCATGGAAAATTACTGCTACATCACTGCTACAGTGTTTGAAAATTCTTGTTTTTGCAGTACGTAGCGAGCAATACAATATATATTTTTGGAACTTGCCAGTGTCAACAGAATACCACATTACTAATAATGTCTTCACCCATATCCTGTTTTGTTCATAGTAGAGGAGAAGGAGAGCCTGTGGGAAAAAAGAATATACTCAAATGCTACATGATCAAACATAACATTGGCTAACCTCCACAGCAGCTGCCTTTTCTAAGAGAGCTTTCCATACTGCATGACATTTCCTGCTTTCATTAACTGCTCATAATTCTTGTAGTTAATCGTGTTAACTATTCAATATGAAGCCAGCTTCAGACTTAAGCCAGAGATCTTGACGTCCTTCACTTTTCTATGTTTACTGAATGCTTGGTAAAGCACTCCAATGGTTGTTATTATCATCTGTTCATAGCTTCTTTTAACACTGCATAGATAGGTTTAATATTAGAATTTTCTCCCACACTCTCTGTATTACGGGAACTGATTCAGTTTCACATTAATGGGAGATTTCATTTTCTTCCAGAGTTACAATGCAAAAAGCCCATAAAATAACATCGACTTGATAATTTATAAGCTAAAAAATTGGACCCTTGCAAGTGTCTTGATTTACAAAGACTACTTTTATAGGGTGAGAAATTTGCAAAGAAATAAATAACTGTACAAAGTAAATCAGCTGTAATGTAATAATTGGCAAATATTATATAACAAACCCAATGGCTGGCTAGAGATGCATCCAGGTACTGCTGTTTCTTTAGTTAATATTCTTATTGATTTAAATTTAAGATATAACTAAATGTGAAACAATGGGCCAGTGTTTATAGCCCAAGACATATCCCTAACTGGTGTATATTGTTCTCACTTCAATAACCCTAATGGATCTTGTGAATTTTTTTATGAGCAATTCTTTGCTTGGATTATATAAAGTTGGATTAGCAATTATTAAATCAGTTCTTCACATAGCCAGAATTTCTGCCACCCAATTAAATTTTATGTACTGCAATTGAGCAGTAAAATTGATTCAGTTAACAGATGCATAAAACTGAGGACATATAATCCTTAAAGCAATGGGATGGTCTTGGTTAAAACTTTTATATGGTTCTAAAAGCCTAAGTGATATATTCTTTATCTTTGATGATTATCTTTAGTTTTTGTGCTTAAGAGTTTATTTTGATTTGTGGATAAATAAATATTTTACTTGAAGTATATATCTCCATTTCTGTACTATCCATCTCTTGTTTTCTGATTATGGGATATTGTGCCAGTTCTAGTGTGGAATTTTAAAAAACATTTTTTTAATTGTATTTGAGCTCTTGTTAACTCAACCTAGGTCAGGGGTAGGCAACCTTGGCTCTTTTATGACTCATGGACTTCAACTCCCAGAATTCCTGAGCCAGCTAGTCCATGAGTCATAAAAGAGCCAAGGTTGCTTACCCCTGATTTAGGTCATCAGTGATAGTATCTACCTACCTTACAGTCTGTTGGCCTCTTTTTCTAATCCCTTTTGAGCTTTCTAAGTGTCAGGATCATCTTCAGTGACACTTGCCTTTGGATTAAATGTCCAAATTATTTTCATATTAGCAGCTTATTAAACTTACAGTTAGCAGTCTTTCTTTATTTAATTTTGTTCTTCTTACAGTCTAAGGTATTTTCAATAATTATATCCAGCACCAAAAACAATTAAAGAATGTAGGCAAAAGACAACTGAGGAGAGACAGGACAGTAGTCTTCAAATATCTGAAGGATCCTCCCACAGAAGAGGGAGTGAACTTACTTTGTAGTGCACAAGGACAGCTGAAAAGGATGAGGAAAGAAGTTCAAGTTAAGGGTCAAAAGAGACTTCTGACTATTCATGCTGGCAGCCAGTGAAAAAGCCACCATATGAAGTAGCAAGTTCTTCTTTCTTGGTTGTCTTCAAATAGTGGCTAGATTATGATTGGTAAGAAATGCTGTACAGGAAGTATGACCATTTATGTAGCAACTCTTTGATATTACAACAGCACTGAAAAAAGTTACTTATGACTCTCTTCACACTTAGCAACTGTCACAGCATCCCGATGGTCATTTGATCAAAATTTGGACAATTGGCAACTGTCATGTTACAGTGTCCCGGGGTCAATCATCATTTATGAACCTTATCAGCTAGCTTCTGATAAGCGAAGTCAATGGGGAAGCTGGATTTGCTTAATGACTGCATTGATTTGCTTAACAATTGTGACAAAAAGGATCACAAAGCCAAATGCGACTCAAGTAATAACCGCATCGCTTAGCGATAGAAATTTTGGTCCCAGTTGTGGTCTTAAGTCAAGGACTAGGTGTAGTGAATCTGCACTAGTGGTGCAGTGGTTGGAATGCAGTATTGAAGGCTAACTTTGCTCACTGCTAGGAGTTCAATCCTGATTGGCTCAAAGTTGACTCCATCCTTATGAGGTTAGTAAAATGAGGACCCAGACTGTTGGGGGCCATATGCTGACTCTGTAAACTGCTTAGAAAGGACTGTGAAGCACTATGAAGTGGTGTATAGGTCTAAGTGCTATAGTTATTATGCAGAGGTACTCTGCTGGTCATCTCTAAGGAACTTCAAGTAAAGCAAACTCTATGTACAACTGCAAGTGCCTAACTAACAGACTATTATACTGTATATCCATTTGTAAGACTTGTATTTTGGGTTTCTGAGATTCTGTTCCTCCTTCATATATTTAGAGTACATCAAAACAGAACTTTAGATTTGCAACTGGAATATGATTTCATGTGTCTCTTACTTATATAAACAGCATATCTGTTTCTCTGTTATCAACAAAAGGCAGTTGTTCCAGCCGACATCTCATCTCAGTAGCTGCAGCTGGCAAATTCAGACTATTTGTTTGTTGCTTATTAATGCATTGTAAGCACAGTGAATTAACCACAAATGGAGATATGCAGATTTGTTAGTTGGACCTGCTGATAGCTGGATCCAGTAGAAGTAATCATGTACTAATAAATCAGAATTTTTTACTAGTTAGCAAGGAGTTCTGTTTCATGTAAATGCAATCACTGTTTCATACTCCTAATTAATGTAGCCATGTTCATGATTTGATTAAGGTACCATCAAGTGACATCAAGAACCTTGTTTAAAAAGCTAGGCATTCTTCCCTTACCCCTCTGCATCACAACTGTATCCTAAGATCCTAGTCAAATAAAGCAGTGTTCCCAACTACTCCAAAATAGAACTATAGCTTAATATTGGTTTATAAATCAGGATTTGAGTCCAGAGTCAAAATGTATTTTTGCCTTCTGTTCAGTAAGTTAATTTGGCTGGATTCTTATATCAACATTAGGTCATAGTTCCCTGCTGCATATATAATAAGGAACTCAGGACCACAGTGCCAAAGTCTGCATGGCACATGGGCTCATCGACCTCATTTATTATTTGCTCTGAAAGAACATTTTAAATAATTACACTATTGCTAACAGTATGAACAATATATACTCTATGATCTAATTTTCTAACCTTACCAGCATTTATGGATTAGACAAGGATCTGTCCCAAGTCTTACCTAGAAAAATCAGGATCTTCCATTTGAAAGCTTTGTTTCTGAAGGATATTTTTTCCAATACAGCTCAAATGGGCAATCTTTTTTTATGGGTTTTTTCCCCCAGGCTGACTGGTTTGGGTTGCATCCCTAAAAGTGTGTGTACAATGTGTGGCAGGACCAAAACAAAAAAGAAAACCCCAAACCCAGGACCATATGGGTACATTTTAGCAAATGGGTGACAGAATATAAAAGTGAGAGGGTGGAAATAAAAAGAAACAGTAACATTTCCTAAAATATTTTTTAAAAACTCTAAGCACAAGTAATAAAAACATTAGAGGTTGGTTGGTAGTTGGTTGGTTAGTTGGTTGGTAGTTGTGGTTTTTTAAAAAGCATAGTATACCTTTAAAATTGCACTTTTCAGTGATTCAGTTGGAAGGACTATGGCAAGATAGCCTTCCTCAGATAGATTGTCCCAAGAAAGCACAAGCTACTTGAGATGTTTCTGCTGTGATCTTTTCACAATGCACAAGGCAACTAGTGAAAAAAGTAAAGCTTCAGATAGATGAATTCATAAATGCAGACAAGAACTTGAATTCTACTGAAAAGTGGTCCCTAAAACCACAAATGAACCCCTATTATCTTTATGATATATGCACACATCATAATTGAATTCACTATTTGATCTTGGAGCTGCTTCCCAATTCACAGATGAAGTATGAGCAGATCATAACAAAAATGGGATGGATTTATTAGCACCCATTGTTCTGTTTTAAACAGTACAGAAATAGTCTTTGAACTGGTCTGGTAATGTATATGACTTGATTGTGAATTGACAATAAACATGCTCCTGCATTTGATATGTCTGCCAAAACTTAAGGGAGTCTTTGAATAGCATGACAGTGTGAATCAAAACATCAGGTTTTTATTTTACACAGTCATCCACTTGGATACACAAAAGGCTGATAAAATCTATGAAAGTTCCTTCAACAATTAGCAGAATATGGTGATCTATATACTGAAAATAGGAAGTTTGGAGGGGCCTCAGCCTGAATGCTAGTCCTATCATGAAGACTATAGAAAATAACTAAGACCTGTGTGAATCTAAATTTATCACTATTGATCTGTTCCCAAAGATTATTCTAAATATTTTTTTCTGGAAGTGTTATATACCATGTACCAGTTTATTTATTCTCCTTCCATTTTCTGTGGACTAAATAAATAACCAATTACAATGGGAAAACATTCTTAGATCATATTTATCTAATTTTCATGAAAGAAATTTGAATCTGGAATAGACTGTGCATAATAATTGTTATACAATCAACATATCAAGCAATATATATCCTAGATGTTTTTCTAATATTATACTATTCTATGAACATGAAATATAGTATACATTATAAGGCAGGACAAGAACATACAGTCTCTTGGTTTCTAGGCCAACACCTTAACTACTTCACCAAACTGGTTCTGTAATCCCTTTTTAGAATACTCTAAATTAGTTGTCATTACAATTGATGGCAATACTGTATATTCTTCAGTTCAACTATTAACTAACTTTATTATCATTTTCAATGTATGTTTTAAGTTACTTTGAAAATGTTTTATCAAAAGGAAGGAATTATGCATTGTATACATAAAGCACTCCAAATATCTTCAGAAATAGTGTGTCATTTCTCTACTGTATAAGTTGCTGATGATGAAACAGGTTCTGAAATGTGTACAGGTTCACATTTAACCTGTGCCTTAAATGAAGCTCTACAGGGAAGCATTTGGAAAAGATCCATTATTTTAAAGATCTGTTAATTTTATTTTTGTAGAGAACAAACTTCAGTTTTTTTAAAAAGCTGATTCTCCTATCTGATACCCTTCTGTTACACTGGGTTACAAATCTTGTTATTTCTGTGCCTGGTTATATCTCACTACATCTGGCAGGCAGCAGATTATTTTAATTGCTTCCATCTAAATGATGCTGTGCAAATGTCTCCATAAAAGTTCCTAATTTTGCTTTTGCTTTTGTTATTGTGTGAGATTGGGGCTTGACAGTTATGAGTTGTGTTTGACTGCAAAGGTCATTATCCACCACCTCAGAGAAAATTCCCTCCACCTCTCCTGCTGAACTTTTGATTTAAATCATAATGCTGAATATGTGACGTCACTCTCAATCATTTCCACATGGGTTCACTTTTGGGATCAAAACAAAGGTGAAGCTTTTATGTCAGACCAAAGGTTGATAAAAATGTCATTCCCAGGGAGTTGTGAGAAGGTACCAAAAAAACAACAACAACCCTGGTGGTATAAAGTATTTTTCATGAAGCTATTATTTCACAGCAAAGACATTTAGGCCTAGCACACTTAAAACACTGCGAAACCAAGCTTCTAGGTTGTTTTCCAACTTTACTCAGTTACTTTAAAAACAAACTTCATTTTGCTAAATAAGCTGAGAAATAAGCTAAATCAGGCTGAGTCAGTAGGAGCATTACAAGAATAATGGGAGATTATGATACATAGCCACATGTCCTCATTTTCTTTGGCACATTAGTTTTCTAATGGTATCATTTTGGTTAGACCAAATGAAAGGGCAAAGGTTACAAAATGCAAAGATGTGGGAGCCAGAAAAGAAAAGGGCTATTTCAGTGGCAGGGAAGTGCAGGCTACTGGTGCTGAATGTCTGAGGAATTAGAATAACAAGAAGGAAGAAATCACTTTACGAGGCAATAAACAATTTGTCTGTGCAGATATTTGCCTATTTAAGTTGCAAATATTGTAAATTTCTGTTGATTCTGTTAACTAACACAATAGAGTCAAGTTTGGAAATTTTTTCCAAAGGGGTGGGAGGAGACTTTTATTGGACTTTAACGCAACATCTGAAAATTTATTTCATACAGAACACACAACCAGTAGATAGAATGTAGTCCAGAGAATAACGAAAACTTTTGGTTTCATTCCATATAGGCAGACAAAATTATCTTTTTACATGGTTAGAATTCAGCTACATTATTTTCTGTACTAACATCATGAAACAGTGAATCCCTAAACAAGATCCTTATCTTGCAGGGAAGAGCATTTCTTGGATTTCTCTTTTTTTTTTGTAGCTTTTTAAAAGACACTGTGCTTCCAGATTTTCTTTTAATATACAGTATGTTAACAACATTTATTCCATTAGCAAATATTTCATTCTTTCTGGATGTGTGAACTACAAAGCAGCATATATATATTTGTTGCTGTTTTTTATATCTTACTGTTGAACAACTACTGTACCTGAATTTTAGCTGAAGCTAAAATCACTTGTCCATCTTCCCTTTCCATTTGTAACTTTTATAATCATGTTGATTAATTGATATGTGTATTAACATTTTCCAAGTTTTTCATGGCTTGACTATGAGTGCTAAAATAAATCCTTGCTTGATTGTAGGAGGCAACAGTGTGCGGGGAAATAGAAATAACCTCTATTAAGATAACAGCCCTGCTAAAACTTGCAAGAATTAAATCCCATACAAATGTCCATAGTTCTGTGTGGTACTTCTAAAGTATGTCTTTTACCTAATGGACTTTCCCACTCAGAAAAGATCAATGGAAATCTGTTGAAATGGACTTATTCACTATAGAAAGATGATAATGTCTGGAAATCCTCAGTGTGTCATGTTAAAAGGTCTACTGTACCTAAATACAGCCTAACACAGTCAGGAAAGATTATTTTATTACTGGACACATCCTGTTGGCTAAAACCTTTCAGATGGCACAGTGTATTATTAGGCTTTATTTTAAAGATACTAGTTTATCTCTACTTTCAGGTTTGTTTCCTAAATTGCAAACAACCTGCTCAGAGAATTGAAAAATATAGTTATTTGGACTAGAAAGCTATATAATAATAATAATAATAATAAAGTTGGAAGGGACCTTGGAGGTCATCGAGTCCAACCCCCTGCTCAGGCAGGAAACCCTATACCATTTCAGACAAATGGCTGTCCAGTGTCTTCTTAAAAACTTCCAGTGTTGGAGCATTCACCGCTTCTGCAGGCAGGTTGTTCCACTGGTTAATTGTTCTAACTGTCAGGAAGTCTCTCCTCAGTTCCAGGTTGCTTCTCTCCTTGACTAGTTTCCATTCATTACTTCTTGTCCTGCCCTCAGGCGCCTTGGAGAATAGCTTGACTCCCTCTTCATTGTGGCAACCCCTGAGATATTGGAATACTGCTATCATGTCACCCCTAGTCCTTCTTTTCATTAAACTAGACATACCCAATTCCAGCAAACGTTCCTGATATGCTTTAGCCTCCAGTCCCCTAATCATCAGTGCCCTTCTCTGCACTCTTTCTAGAGTCTCAACATCTTTTTTACATCGTGGTGACCAAAACTGGATGCAGTATTCCAAGTGTGGCCTTACCAAGGCATTGTAAAGTGGTATTAATACTTCACGTGATCTTAATTCTATCCCTCTGTTAGAATCAAGATCACGTGAAGTATTAATACCACTTTACAATGCCTTGGTTATATATATATTTGTAAGCTGTAGCAAATCTTCAAATAATGACTTTGTGCTGCTTTCGGTGCTAACCACCCAACTTTAATCATGTGACCATGGGATACTATAAATGCGAGGACCAGTCATAAGTCTCTTGTTTTAGTGCCATGTTAACTTCAGGTGGTTGCCAAATGAATGATTGTAAGTCAAGGACTACCTGGTCTAGTCCCAGGGAAATAGAATTGTATTTTAAGAATTCCATTCTATGCTTGGCACTGAGGTATTGGATCATGATCACAGCTTACAACCCATAAGACCTGGGTTCAGCTTTATATTATCCTACAAGTAAGTTAAATGTGTTTCTTGCACCAAAGAAATAATTGAACTATATTTTGGAAAATAAATTATATCTGAGTTATTATAGTGTATATTTAAGCAAGGCTGCAATTTTCAATGCATCTAGCTTTTAAACAGAATCCTAAAGGTCCCATTTCAAATGTGATAAAGACAAAATATAGATTTCATTAAACTGCAATTAAGTCAAATTCAGTTGAAAATCATCTCTATGTAAATATTTTTCTTATTTTGTTGTCATTTTTCTTATTTTGTTGGGGACTATGTGTAGCCCAAAGTTGTGCGCAGTTGCTTTAAAAGAAGACACACCTTGTTCTCTTAAGAGCCATGATGGCGCAGTGGTTAGAATGCAATATTGCAGGCTAATTCTGCTGACTGCTGACTGCCAGCAGTTCAGCAGTTCGATTCTCACCAGGTCAAGGTTGACGTAGCCTTGCATGCTTCCAAGGTGGATAAAATAAGGACCCAGATTGTTGGGGGCAATATGCTGACTCTGTAAACCGCTTACAGAGGGCTGTAAAGCACTGTGAAGCGGTATATAAGTCTAAGTGCTATTGCTATTATTCTGCTTTTAATATGTACCAAATTTTATATAATAAACAATACTGTTCGTGTTTTCTCACTTTTCCTCTCATAAACTCCCATAATTGCAGTACAAATAGTGCCTGAGATGTTATCGGACTTATCTATGCACTGACAACTTCAAAAAGCATTCTGTTTTACACCCATTCTATACTGGTTGTGTTCCAATAGGACAAATCTCAGAATCCTCAATTGTCCTATGTGGAACAAAACTCAAAACATTTTACATGGCCCATTTTTACCTGTAACAGAAATCAGATACTTGCCTTACTTATCAACCTAGAACCACAAAAAATACTTGAATTAGTAGCTCTGACTGCTACCTACCATCTGACCTATAAAATATCACCAACATTTTTTTAATGAAATCATAAAAATTACAATAGGAAACATTGCAATATGTAAAAATGCTTCTTATAGTATAAGCTTCTGCATAACCACAAAATGAGCCATAATTTGATAGTAACACTTTAAGCATGTTTGTTTAGTCCCCCCCATGTAACCATTACAGAGCAGTAGGTATCATAATTCACTTCAAAACAGCCCATGACAAACAAAACCAGCAAAAATTTGACTATTTATGTTATACTTCGATCTCTTCCTAAAGTAAAAAAAAAGGTGAATATTTTTTCTAACAACAAATCAGTATGATCAAGAACATGCTGAGTACATATACTAAAACTCAAGAAGCATGTCCTAGTATTTTCATGTTACAGTTTGCAACCTAGAACCTTAAACAGGATTATTAGCAATATTTATGAAATGCATATAGCACAGGCCATTGTCTTTGAAAAGAAAGAACATAGTTCAGAACAAAACAATTCATACAAAATACAACCATAAATTCTAACTTTCCCAAACAAAGATTAAAAAAACAACAACACCAAATTAATAATAGAGGAAATAGAGTTACAGTAGTTGAGAGAACACACCCTCAGAAGCTCTGTGTGCCTCTGATCTGGATATCTCTCAGATCATCTTCTCTGAGATGGGGACACCTGAAGATTCTCTGCCCAAATGGTGACATATCAGGTTTTTCTTGGTATTACATTTATATTATTGACATCAATTTTATGATGTTATTTGTAACTTGTTTGAAGTCTTTGGAAATGGAGTGATATATAAACAGAAGGAAGGACCTACTTGAAACAGGCCTAATTTGTCTCAAGCTCAGAACAAATTCTCAGAACCTGGAGGTTTTCATGCAAGCTTGAAGCAATTTGTTCAGCTATTCTGAACTAAGAACATCTCATATGTATGTAACATCACAGAATATATTGTTCATACATGTGGAGACAAAATAGAAAATGTTTCTCTTAAAACATACTATTTTATTGGACATTCTTTTTGTCTCCAATCTTATGGATAATATGTTGAGGGTCATGAGAGATAATTTCCTTCCTAGCTCTCTTGATAGAACAAATTCTGATAGTGGAATATCATGACTAGATTATGTGATTTTTGTTAAAGTACCTCTACTCAATTGGAAGTATGAACCTCTATTTGAAATGTTCACATTCCTATATAATCAACAAAATATTTGCTTATTAATTTACATATTGTTTCTTTTTGCAAAGAAGAGAAGACTTAGAAGATTGTTATATGTAACACTCCAGATTAACTCTTTTTTATGCTAAAAATTATTTGTTAGCTTAAGCAAATAAAAGCACATGAAAATACAGAGCCAGTGGCTTTCTTTGAATTACTTGCATCAGTATAGATTTCCAAATAAAGATTTAATTGGATCCACTGGCAGCAATTATAATATCAAAGCCATGGACTTTAAAACACACACAACTAGAAGGTTCATTCACAATGACTGTTTGACAGAAGGTTTGGAAAACAGCTAAATGCAATTATAATGAACAAATTCTTCAAAGCAGCCTAAAGAGGAGTTACACAGCAGTCTGGAGTTTTGAAAATCAAGCTTGAAACAAGGTCACACGCTTCTTGATCATATATACTTTCGTCCTGTGAACATCTGAGAAAAATGTAATGAAAGGCTAAGTATATGTATTTAAACAAGTGAAAGAACAGCTCTTCATTAAATTGACTGAAGTATTATGAATACAAGGTTACTCTCAGAAGAATTGAGTTATTTTAACTTTCTAAATTATTATTTTTATTTACTTAGTAACAAAACGTTTCCATATTATCTAGATACAGGCATTTTATGTGCAGTGGTCAATCTTTTTGCCCAAATGTGTACTTACACAAATAGAAAATGGTCATTTTTACATGTAGTATTGACAGAATAAGGAAATCTGTTAATTAATTCAATCTACATGTTGATATATTTTCTCCAGATCTTTCACTCATGTTTATAACTTGCTTTTAACTGTAGCCCAGGGTTGTCAAACTGCCGGCCTACGGGCCGGATGCATCATAGCGAAACCGCGCCCACCCCATTGCCGGCAATGGCAAAAAAGTCACGATACGTCACGACACGTCAAGTAACGATGCAAGTTTGACACTCCTGCTGTAGCCTATTGTCATTCTGAATATACCAAGCCTGCACACCTGTCTTGATTTGATTACTAAATAACTTAATCAAAGAAAGGGAAATCATATTAATTGGAGAACATGCTTGTGCATCATGAAAGAAGATTCTTATTTAACATGTAATCAATTTCCACTAATTTTAACCATCAGATTTCTATATTTGGTTTCCCAAACCAGGCTTAAAGAAAAATTCCAGGTTTGCATAATTCATGTTTGAAACCAAATAAATGAGTTGATGTTCCTTAAGAGAATCAAAAGACCATCTACTTGCCTTTGGAAATCTTTTCAGAGAGATTGTACTGTCCTTAATATTATGTCAATCAAACAATGCTCATTTACTGTCCAAGATGGACAGTATTTAATTCAAGATGGACAGTATTTAATTCAAGATGGACAGTATTTAATATTTATTTGCTATGTATATGTAGGGATGTGGGTCTATATATATGTTGTACATAGTATGTTTAGGTGTGTGTCATGTATATGTTTCACTTTGAGAGCGGGCAACTAAATTTCATTTTTTATGTGTGCCATTGTGCCCACAATATAAAAATGACAATAAAGGTTATTTATCTTATTTATCTTATTTATCTTTATTTAGTTTGAGATGTATGGCAGCAGTGAGCTTCCATGGCTGAGGGTGGACCAGAACCCACTTTGAATCCCATATCCTAATCACTACATTAATACTGGATCACTTTTCCCAATTCTTAACTAGTTATTACTCTGATCTTTAAAGGACTGTATGGCTCTGTTTCTATTTCTGTATGTTCTAGAAATATATATTATATGTTTTATACATATTGGAATTTTATCATTAATTAAATACCACATGAAAATAATTTAAATGAAGTCAATCGGATGGTTCATAACACTTGCTACTGCATCTATTCTTCAACTAAGTGCAGGCATGTGGGCCTCCTTATTTTAATCCAAAGAGAATAGTCATTTTTGTCCATATTGTGGACCCCAAACCAAATGCTCTACTCAGCTGCTAGATAAAAACAAAATGCTGTATGTCCAAAACAATAATATATGCAACATATCAGGGCTGTAACAGCTGTTCTATATTTTATGTCTCTGATTCAGTAAAGTCTTGAGAGAACAGTGACATTTGTTATATATAATTGTATTAAAGATTTTAATTTCAATAGTAAAATTTAATACAAACTAAAAGGAAGAAAGTAGAGTAGAAAGAATGAAGATGCAAAAAAAATGGGAAAAGAAAGAAAAAGAAATATATAAAGAAGTGACACTCAATCTTTATCATGACAAGTATAAACAATTTTTATAAAATAAAACAATGACATTTGTAATTTTACACTTTACATTAAATTTACATTTGTAAAGATGTCCCACAAAGCAAAGATCTTCTGACCTTCGTGGGAGAATTACTTTCCTTAAGCATTCTGATTTAATGTATTTCTATAGATCACATTTAGTTTTACCTGGTTCCATGCGTCCTAAAATGTTTAACACAATGCTAGCTGTGCCATAATGGCCATAATGACTATGCCATTTTCCAAAGTGCAAATTTTCACATTTGTAGAATTATTTATTATTTGGAAGATGCCAGCTTTGGCACCCACCAAGCTTTGGCATCCTACTTCAAAGCCTTTCAAAGCTGTCCCAGGGTCATGTGATCACCATTTGCAACCTTCCCAGCCAGCTTCAGCTAAGCAATTGGGGAAGCCAAATTTGCTTAACCACTCCATGACTTAATCAGCAGTGACAAAAAAAAGGTTGTAAAATCAGGCACAATTCACTTAACAACCACCTTATTCAGCAATGGAAATTCTGGTCTGAATTGTGGTAAGTCAAGCACTACATTAAACAAGTATATGGTTGCCAAGTACATTGTTTAAAAAGTGATAGAACTGTCATTTGACAAAAGACAAGGCTCATATGCCACATACTGTAATAAGATAAGGTTATATCTTAGGGATGAATAGCCTGCATCACCTTGACCATATGTAGCTTCCCACCTTCCCCCCTTCTCCCACTCTCTGAGTCCCACCAAATCATGTCTTTGAGATTCAGCTGCAAAATATTTTGTTATTTGTTTAAAAGAGGTAGCTGGGCAAAATAAGTGTTTTAATTCACAACTATGGTTATATATTTTTAGAAATATAAATACTGGATATAAATACTTTCATAATATAATACTTTAAAATATAAATACTTTTCAGCACCACCTTCTCCAATGAAACTATTTCCACAATACATACACCACAACCCTTAGATGCTGATCTTCAAAAGATGTGGCTTTTACCCACAAATATGTTATCTACTCCTGCTGTAAGTCCTTGTGTGAAATGTTTGACTTGATAGTTATCTTTCTGAGCAGAAGTGTTTTCATACATTCTTCAGTCTATATAGCCACCACTGTCACATGTTGGATTGGAACTTTGTAGGAAGTTTCAGCACGATAATAGGAAAAACAGTTCAAGGTATTATTATACTTGTGCATTGTGAAAATATACATAAAAGACCAATAAATCCTGTTCAGTAAAATACTGGAAACCTACTGATCTGTGGATATACATTTTAATGCCAGTCATCTGATTTTGTGAAAAAAGAAAAAATACTCAAAACAATTTTGAGTATTGGAGAAGGCTGAGATATCAAGCTTAGATGAAAATCATCCATCCAGATGTAAATATGGCTTCCATAATATGTTTAACCATGCCTGTTCAATAAGACTTTTACAAGGCTGGTAAATGCACATAGAATTTATGGCTCAATTACAGGCTTGGATGCTGCAGCTGTTACACATCACTATACAATTCCTTCTCTCTTTGAAACCTTACATATAATAATATATAATTGAAGAGGCTACTTGAAATCTCTAGGAAGTTTTATGGTTTAGCTTTTAGTTATGTTTAAAGTTGAAAACCAGGTAGGAAAGCAGCTGATTTTTTAGATTACAAAAGAATAAAGAAGAGAACTAAAATGAAAAATCACAAATAACTGTATTTCAAAAGAATATATGTAAAAATAAAATTAAGGGATTTATATCCCTTTACTTTATATCAAATGGTTGATTTGTAGCAAAAATTAGATATCCCTAAGATTAACATATTGAAAATAAAGTTTTAAAAATTTCAGAAAATTACAGACCAGTTAATTTAAAACTTTTTCTGCACATATTTTGGAATCCATATTAAAAGTAAGAGTATAAAATGTTATATAAGGATTCTTGCTGAAGAAGGTTCATTCAACTGCTGAAGTAATTCTTATAAACTAAGCAGACCAGCTTTGCTTAATTCTGGTTGGATACCAAGTCCCAGAATGAATACTGATGGGACAGTGTAAGAGTTGAAGGGCACATAACTGGATGGTGCCCAGTTTGGGGAAGGTTAATTTAGAAGTCTTTGAGAGTGAATTCTGTGAATTCTCTTAGTTGAAAAAAAAAAGTATACTTAAAGATTTCAAGAAATTTTGACAAGTCTTCTACCAAAGACTTCTGAGGAAAAAGCCATAATAAAATAAATATTTATACTAGAGGGAGGAATGTGTGTATCTTGATTTAATCTTCAATCCCCAAATTATTTTGAACTAAGGTTCTTTTGGTGAATTTTTTCTATATATCTTCTAGCATATGAATTGAATGATATAAGATTCAAGGTAAGAGACCGTAGCTTGTACGTTGCCTATGGAAACCATGGAAATTGTTACTACAAAATATAGTGATAACTTCCTACTTAGATGGCTGTAAAAAAGAGTTAGATACAGTAAATGTTTGTATGATCAGCCTTATATTACAAATATATTATCTTTAGTATTAGAAACTTTGAAAATCAGTTGCTGGGGGAAACAAGCACAAAGATGCTCTTGTGCTCATGTTCTGCATTGAATTTCAAATAGGTGTCTGGCAGGACATGATGAGAACAGAGGCCTGTATTAAAAAGCTTTCTTGGTCCAGCATGGCTCTTATGTTCTTCTGAAACTGGGATTAAGATAGAAAATCATGAACAACTCTACCTCTGCAAATGCTGTTGGATAGGTAGTACAGCAGAGACTTGTTTAAAAATGACTAGCGTGGTGTTTTTTTTTTTAGAAATCTAAAGACTTTAAGATAGATCTAAGAAAGATACATACATACATACATTTCTTAAAGAGGTTATTGATCAATGAGTGTATTCAGGCAGCTGCTTCCCATCTGCTTCTAGCAGATCTTTCATTTCAACATGTATTGCAATGGGGCTGTGTATAGCAATGGCATTGTGCTACTTTTGCCTACAAAGAAAGGACAGTTCAAAAGGTCATCCTCTGCGCAGTTTCTTCCTAGATTTTAGAACACTTTAAGAAAGCTGCTTGCAGTGTTTTTCCTCTTGGACTAAGGGAATTAAAACTGAGCTCAGCTTGTTCTAAAACACCAAATAACTACATCTGCTGGACTTCTGCACAGAGCAGTTTTTATTGGCCTATGGTCCTGTTCTATGTGAGAACCCTTCTAGAAAAATTCCATTGTGATATGATATTAAAAAGTATTAATTTCTGGTAAGACATACCTTTTTAAGTACATTCTGTAAAAGTGTTTTACAAAAACATGCTTTTTCTTCCTCTTTTATAGTGGCAGAACCTCTATTTCAGGCTGACTTGGCAGACACAGGAGTAGGTACAGGAAAAAAAGATAGCAAACTTTCTGGTGCTAAAAAATCAATTCCATAATTTTCTGTATGCTCGTTTTTGATAAGGAATTATAGCATGTAATCAAGCATTGTCTATATAAAATTTCTGTCTGTGCATCTATCAAACTTTTTGTAATATGAAATAATATTTCACTGCCCATTAAATTAAATATATATCAAATTATAGAATAATGCTAGATTAATACCAGCATGAAGAGAGATCCACTTCATGCTAATTCATCATTCATTTCAACCATAATTTGTTGAACATGCTTTAGTGGCCTAATCAAGACATAACTTTAAGCAATGTTAATGAATTTAATAAACATGACTACATTTGAAGCCAGGCAGGTAATATAGAGTGCAAGTGAAGACATGATTACAGTTGTCTCCAAGAGGACCAGTTCCTTAAATTCAAATCAGCCCACAAACTGGCAGTTAGTTTATTAAAACAGGCTGCATACATCTTCTTAATTACAGCCTTAAGATGGGAACTATGTTTAGCTCAGATATAAGGAATGCAAGAAGGAAGAGGGGCCTTCACAAGAATTCTCTGTTGGATAGCAACAAACTACTACCAACACCACTTAGCTCAATATCATTTACTTCACTTCACATAGCTGATGCTTGAAGATTGATTGATTTGACTGATTATCCACCTTCAAGTCATTGTCAATTCCTGACAGCCACATAGATTTTTCTCCACGAGGTGTTGGATGGAAATTTGCTCTTGTGAGCTCCCATGGTACTGAATGGCATTTTTTTTCCAGTGTCTGGAAATTGTCTGCAATTGTCCTGTAGATTTGCTTTATGCTATGAAACTTTAGACATTTATTGTTAGCAAGAATAAAATTCAGTTCCTGTTTCCAATTAGAAATAATTACATATTGGGTTAACCTCATTGGTTATGTCCCAAAGGTGCTTTTTGAAAAGGCAACTGGATTCTCTTTGTTTTGGCTTGAAGACATTTTGCTTCTCATCCAAGAAGCTTCTTCAGTTCTGAACTGAAGAAACTTCTTAGATGAGAAGCGAAACGTCCTGGATAACAGTGAATCTCCATAAACGCATTGGCTATGATACTGCTATTGTGCAAAGCACATACTACTAAGTGCTAATGCTAGTGCTATTCTTTATATGTTTCTCTTTACCCATTTAATACTCCTACTCCTCATACATACATTCTGTTTTAATACATATATTTTTATATCTATAGCTTTTTATAATTTTTTAAGACTCTGATGGTCTAGGATCATGATAAAAGATTTGATTTGAAAATTCAGTAATAAGTGAAGAACTTGCATTGAGCTGCACATAGGAAAGTAGTTTCAGCTCTATCTAATAATAGAAGAAAGGTCAGGGGAAAACATTAAGGATGAATGTTGATAAGAAAAAATTATATGGAGGTTTGTGGATTACTCATATCTCCTCATGTTCATCAGTTTTCAGAGCCAGTTTTATGTCAGGCTAAGCTGGGAAGAAATGAAGATAGTGAGATCTGGCTAATGTGAAAGATTTCATTCTGATTATTTGTTTGAGGTTAATTCACATTTAATGCTTAGATCTCATAAGTCCTTTTAGTCCTAAGTCAACCATTGTATAGACAAAGTTCTGCTATGTTTTCTGTGGCTCACTCCCAGATTTTTAACTTGAATAAAGTAATTTAGGAACAAGAAAGTGGGAGGTGAGGATACTTGAGAATCCAAAACATGTATTCTGTTGGTTCAGTCTTAGCTGTATTCAGAAATGAGTTTTTCTGTGTTTATTACTAAGTACTGTGTAGGCTTTCTGTATATGTGTGTGTGTGTGTGTATAGGTAATGTGACCGTGTGAAATTGTTGCCAATAAAAATAGGAGATGCAAACTACACGTGTGCAGAAGCCTAAAATATCCAAATTGTTCCATAAATGCATCCCATGCATATAACTTTCAAGGTTTCTGCCTTGATCTGAAATAATATGGTACAACATCAGGACATGCCAATATGTTACCAATAATTAGCAATTATGTTAATTTTTGGCAAAATGCTTGCAATAGTATATGAACTTAAACGTATTTTAAATATATATGAAAGGTTAAAAAACATATTCTACAGTTTATTTAGATATATTTATTGAATAGGCAGCAATTAGTTGCGCTCACACCAAATGCTAAGCCTTAAACTATAGTTTACAAATCACAATGGCTGATTTTACACAACATTCTTAAATCCGAGAAATTACATTATGGTTTAATATAATGTTTAAACCCAATCATAACTTCTTTCAGGAACAAAGGCAAGAAAGTATGGTCTAGTTGTTAACGTACTAGATTATGATCCAGGTTCAAGCTCATCCTTACCCCTGGAAACTTACTCAATAACTTTGGACCATACTCCCTTAGCCTACAAGACCCACATAAGCTGACTGGAACTCCTGGAGAAAAGACAACACAATTTATCCTAAATCAGGTAGGCAAGCAATAAGATATGTAAACTAATTTAACATTTGTTACATTCAGTATGAAATCAAGTGTGGTTGTGATTGTGGATGTAGTGGTTAAATGTTAAATTAGAGCTAGGAAAGCCTAATTCTAGTCCTCCCTTAGACATGGAAGCTGGCTGAAAGATTTTGCCTAGTCATCCAGTCTCAGCTTAGGAAGTTAAAAAATATTAGTCTACCCAACCCAGACTAGAGCAGTATGGTAGATTTGGATCCACAACCTTCAGTGAATTAGGCCTTCAACCTGCAGTGAATTGGCTCATAATAGTATACTCAATATATAAATCCATGAAATGTCAACTTTGGAGACCATGCATGTTTCCTACGTCTCCTAGAAACTATGTAAATTCAGACAGTCAAGCTTGTAATCCTATGCATCTTTCATGGGGTGTTCAAATTAAGAAACAAGAGGAGTTTGAAACAAACTCCTTGCTTCCTACCCCTATTTAGTAAGTAAAATTTTTTATGAGATGGTAGTCCTTGAAAATGCTCCCTCCTGAGTGCCCAATAGAAAAGCTGGTAAGGAATTGATTTGGAAAAATGCATTTAAATCCCTTTAAGAAACAGTGGAAGCCAAAGGTTGCACTCTGTTATACTTATATAAAAAGCCATAGAGACCATGGACTACACAAGGACAAAAGTACACATCATTTGCTATTGTCTTGAGGTTTCATCCTAATGCCATGCATGATGCACACCTTTTTTATTTGTCAACTGAAGTTCAACAGTATAACAGTATTATCTGCACATAAATAATATATAATTTTATTTTTGGCAACCTATCTGTTAAATACACCAACATGGAAAAACAGAGAAGACAATATTACACTATAACCTATTAATTCTTAAATATGGCAGTAAACTTAATTACCATGCAGACAGCAATATGTACTTAAGTAACCGTCCCCTATCTTTTGCTCTGTTCAATGCCAGGCATGGCAGTAGGGATGAACCTATGCCTGTTATTGGACTGCTCAATTCATTCTTGAACCCCACATGGATTGTTGAATTTAAAAAAAGTCAACTGGGGAGGTTGGAATACTCAAAACAACTAGGTATAAAACCTGAATTTATCATGAGTTTTGGATAAAGTACTGAAACACTCAATGTTTTCTTCCAAACCTAGAATAGTTAACAGGGGGTTGGACTAGATGACCTCCAAGGTCCCTTCCAACTTTATTATTATTATTATTATTATTATTATTATTATTATTATTATTATTATTATTATTATTATTATTATTATTATTATTATTATTATTATTATTATTATTATTATTATTATTATTATTATTATTATTATTGTTGTTGTTGTTGTTGTTGTTGTTGTTGTTGTTGTTGTTGTTGTTTTGTTGTTGTTGTTGTTATTATTATTATAATATTATTATTATTATTATTATTATTATTATTATTATTATTATTATTATTATTATTATTATTATTATTACAGTGTTATAATTGTAATAATTTGCATAATTGTGGATGTGTCAGATTCCTGTTCTCTCAAATATATTGATTGCAATGGAAGTTTGAAATTCAACTGAAATTGAATGAAGAGCTGAGGGCTACATGTTGTCTTCTCAGCTATTTGTATATGAAAAAGTACATGGCACATAAATGCACAGTGACCCTTATTTTATATTATTCCATGATATTGTTAACTTCAGAAACTGTCTTTTATTTATCTTAAGAAAAATACTCTTGTTGATTTGATTAGTATTAGTACATTTATTTGTACTAATAAAGGAATTTCAAGGAGCCTATCGATCCCCAAATGGTCTTCAAATGACATACGCTTGCTTAGTTTGGGGCAAGGTCAATATTGCTTTTGAATCAGCTTCTTTTAATTGGTTAACCTCTAGATAAGTTGAGAACATAACAGAATATAACACAACATTCTCAATCAGCACGGCCAATAGGAATTCTGGGAGATGCTTCTAACACACTGAGAAAGTATCACATGAGAAAGGCTGCTTAAAATCTTATCCTGGGCACTAAACTACTACTAAAGTTATCTAATAAAGGCAGAAGACTAAAGCAATTATAAAGGGGGAAATGAAGAAGTACCTTATGAACAAAAGAAATAAAAATCTAAGAGTAAATAAAAACAGCACCCTTTTTATTTTATCTTCTCACTGGTTTATATGTAGGTGTAAATAGTGATTCATTAAGAGTCAGATCACTTAGTTTGATTCCTGAGATTCATGTTTACTTTAATTCTAGAACTGTGTTTACACATAAGAGATAATCTAGTGAGATAATTAAACCATCTATGTTGATGAAATGTATCTTTTATTGTTGATGTGCCAGAAAGCAATATTAACTCTCAGCGATCGCATAGATTTTCTCCATGAGAATCCATCTCTAACCAGGCCTTTCATGTCTTCCAATAGTGCATCCATCACCACTTTCACAATGACTTGCTTCTGGTCATCCTCTCCTCATCTTTCTTTTCTCCTTTACCAGCGTTAGAGCAGAGAGGTAACAGATATAGTTGAAAGCTTGCTGTCACAACATTCTTTAATGCCAATTAGATTCACGGTCCTGAACATAGAATTGCAATTTTGTATGGATACAGCTGAAACTAGCTATTTCACACAAAGTCTGAGATTCAGAGGTCATGCACTGAGGTGAGAAAGAAAAGATTCCAGTAAAGCTTAAGATGAGAAGTGCTTATACTTAACAAACACTTGTCAGGCTACATGTAGAGCACTACTAATATGGCTGCATTGGTATCATAATCGTGTGCAGCCAAGTGACCCTAAGACTGCAAACATTATAAAGGGCTACAGGAAATGCAGTACCTTATGAACAAAAGAAAGTAAAAATCATATTTTTTTAAGCACCCATCACTTCTCTAAATATACTCAGGTGTAATGAGTGATTCATTAAGGTCAGATACTTAGTGGGTTATATGAGATGTTTTACATAATTCCTAGGTGTTTCATGTATAACACTTTGAGAGCGGGCCATCTATGTTGATGAAATGTATCTTTTATTGTTGATGTGCCAGAAAGCAATATTAACTCTCAGCGATCGCATAGATTTTCTCCATGAGAATCCATCTCTAACCAGGCCTTTCATGTCTTCCAATAGTGCATCCATCACCACTTTCACAATGACTTGCTTCTGGTCATCCTCTCCTCATCTTTCTTTTCTCCTTTATTAGAGACTTTTCTAGAGAGGTGTGCCTTCACATAATGTATCCTTTGGGTACTAGATATGTTGTTTTTGCAGCTGAAAGCTTGCTGTCAAGATAGTGAATGGTTCTCTGAAGATGTAAAGTTTGCATATGTACCAAATTTAATGCCATTCTCATTCTTCAGATTCAAATGATTCACAAGTTTTTATGTCATGCTGAACATAGTGCTACGTGGCTTTGTAGCTTGCAATTTTGTATGCATAATGATAAGGGGTAATCAGGACTGAAACTAGCAAAATGTATTTCAGGGTAATTTGTCCAAAAAATCCAAAGTCTATACAGGCCAATCTTATTCATTTCGATTCAGAGGTCAGTGCTCCAAGTAAATGAACTGAGGTTTATGAGACCCTTAATTAATGAAAAGATTCCAGTAAAGGGAAAGAAAGTAAGGAATTGTTCTAGCTCAAGATGAGAAGTGCTTAAGACACTACTTAACAAACACTTGTCAGTTACCATGGATATTAGAGCTAATAAGTAGGAATTGAGTGAAAATGTTATCATGTAGAGCACTAATGTGTGAAATTCCAGCCACATAATATGGCTACCTATTATTTTCCCTTTTCTACTATTCCATTTTACAGCATAACAAGCAACATGGTATTTTTCATTTCTTTTTAAATTAGGAGACGTGTGCTGCTGGTGTGTTCAGCCACAGTTAAACACAAGTGACCCTCCCCCTTCATTGTAGACTGATGCTTTCTTAAACATCAAAAACCATCAGAAATGCTTCTGGTGGGTTTGCTCAAAATCAGACCTATATCAATTTACCAGATACCCTTTGCTACAGGGCTAGTATTTAAAGCACTCCACATCTAAAACAAATAAAGGAGAAGTTACATTTCAGTTGCTGCACAAAAAATAAAAGGAATATTTGAAGATAAGATTGAAACTTTGGGGAGGAGAGAATTACTATTGCCTTCCACAGCAATGAAACACTCTTTTAAAATTCCTGCTATTCATTTCAGTAGTGGTATTTTAAAGCTTCATGTATTTTTTTAAATCAAAAATGATCTATTTCATCACATGAATCTAAATATGACTCATGAGGGAATGATAAGGTTTCAGATCCTTGGAATATGAAACCATGAATAGATGGTAGTGGATGGATTGACCAAGATTCAGGCAAGCTATTTTTTTCCCAGCCCTATCTGGAAAAAAATACTTTGACCAAAATGCAGAGCCTGTGAAGATTTGGGTGGGATGAAACAGGCAGAAGCTGAACTCAGAAATAATGAGCGGCTATTTGTTCTTTGGTCTCACTGGTATTGATTCTTGATCAGGTGGCACAGTCTCTGCCAAAGCAGGTCTACAATTCGGGGACAGTTCTAGAGTCATGACTACTAGTAGTGGATGGATATGGACAGGTGGATAGACAGCTTTTGTCCAGCTGATGCATTAGTTATAGCTTTACCTGATCGTGAGAATCTGCAATCATAACTTATGCCTGCTTTCCCACAATGTAGATTACTGCCATGTGTTGTACATGAGGCTGCCTTTGAAGACCGTGCAGAAGTTTCATTTGGTCCAGTATTTGAGAGATGGCTGCTGATTGGCACACATCCATGCACCAGGCCCTGCATTGGCTCCCTGTAGTATTTGCTTCTAGGTGTACTTCAAAGTGTTGTTTTTAACTATGAAAGCATTACATCTCTGTTTGTGGGACTGATGGTTTTAACCCACCCAATCAATAAAGTGAGAATAGGGATTCCTTCACTTTGAAATAGCCTATCCCTGGGAATATGAACTTTTGGGGGGTAAACATTTGTCATATGAGCTAACGTTATAGGTTACATTATTCAGCTAATATGCATGTTAGATTTATAATACTATTTGGTTTTGTTATACAAATATGTGTAGTTTGTAGTGAACTGCTGACAGTTTCTTTCACTGCAGCAACAATAAAATAATACTAGTATACTGCACCTAGTATAAATATTTACAGGCAGAGTAGTTGCTCTGCTACTGAATGACAATATTGATTCCCATGCTAGTTTCTCACCCAAGTGAATTTAATTACATTTATGCAAAGTTTATGTGGCGGGTCCCAAGTTTTCTTTTATTTCCTCTTGTGAAAAAAGAGGAATTTTGGCAATACAATACAAATGGTAGTATTGACAGCATAAATCATAGAATTAAATGGTCTGCCAAGTTAAAAGTGCATGTTAATTGTGGGAAAAACATCAGAAAAGGTAGTATACATCAGTGAATTACCAACAATGGAGCTTGCGCTTTAGAATTACCCCAACCTATTGCTGAATGTGTCATTTATTTTGTTTCAAATCTGATCAGAGTAAGGTCATTCTGACCTAGTCAGGATTTCATTTTCCCTTCGCCATTTATGGTGGGTTGTTTGACTAAAGCAGTTATAACAATCTCTTTTCAAATCTCTAAAAAACATGGAGTTAGGAGATTATATGCAAATGTATGTTGCCTCTGACCCAGTTTACTTGTATGGAATGCTATGACCTTTTAAAGAATGTGTTGCTTTTTGCCTGCGTGTGCTGGCTGAATTCTTTACTTGTTCCATTCAATAGATCCAATAGACTTCAAGTGCAGAACATGAATATATGAACAGACTTTGATATCACAGTCTGCTTAAAAGATCTTTTGAATTAGAATAAATTAACTTCTTTGACCAAAAACCTTATCTACATTTATTGCTGATGGGAAGGCTCTTCTGGACATTTTGTGTAAAAACGTACTTGTGATTTATAGTTTTTATAATTAGACAGGATAGATTATAGAAAGAACAGTAATATCATGTAATACTAGGGACAGAGGTTAAAATATATTTGGATGTTTTGCTGCAAGCCATTTATATTTTATATATAAATGCTGCAAGCCATTTATATTTTTCTTTAACTTTTCATTTCTTGCACTTTAGTAGTAGTATCTTAATTATTTCAGTATGCAAATAAAAGCTTTCTTTTTACTCATTCCATGTCTGCACCTTTAATTCACACCCAGCTTTTAATGCTATTTGCATTATTTGTAGTATTTTAGATATTCCTTGAGTAGATAGTATATACTTTGGATGTAGTGTTACTGACAAGATAGAGGTGAAATTGAAGTCTGCAATTTCACAGATTTTTATATTTGGTACTCAAGAGTATGCAAATATAAAACAAGCTAGAATATTCAAGCAAATATAAAAGAAATTAGTTTTAAAACTGCCTCAAGAGTTTTCCAAATGGATCACATTCCAGTAAGAAAAAAATAAAGTTTGTCTCATAGCATTAATTGGGACTTTTTTACACTACTCAACAAAGTTTTATCATGACCTTGCCACTTGCCTTTCTCAAAAATATTGTCCAGTTTCTTGTTTATCTGGGTTTAGAAGATTAGGGATTGTATTTTAGTCTATACAACATTTGTGAAAGCACTGCTCTTTTAATAGGCTGAAGCAGAGGTCACATAATCACTTCTGGGAAGAAATAAAAGCAACCAAAATTAGGAAATATTCATTTTCTCCATTTACATGTCACTTACTAATCTGACAGAAAACATACTTTACTCAATGTTTTATGAAATAGCATTAGTGAATCTAAAATATTTTTCATAGACACACATTGATTTTACAAATCAAGCAAACCACATTAAAAAAATATGCACAAAGCATCTAAAACAGTTAACATGTACAAGGTAGATTTGCATTTTTAATGGAAGTTCTCTTTTTAGAATTCCCCAGTTCAAAGAAATTCAACAGTTACCATCATCAGAGAGAGTACAGAGAAAAGCAACAAAGATGATCAAGATCATGTGAAGTGTTAATAAACGCCTTGGTAAGGCCACACTTGGAATACTGCATCCAGTTTTGGTCACCATGATGTAAAAAAGATGTTGAGACTCTAGAAAGAATACAGAGAAGAACAACAAAGATGATTAGGGGACTGGAGGCTAAAACATATAAGGAACGTTTCTGGAATTGGGTATGTCTAGTTTAATGAAGAGAAGGGTGAGGGGTGACATAATATCTCAGGAGCTGCCACAAAGAACAGGAGTCAAGCTATTCTCCAAAGCACCTGAAGGCAGGACAAGAAGCAACCTAGAACTAAGGAGAAATTTTCTGACAGTTAGAACAATTAATCAGTGGAACAAACTGCCTCCAGAAGCTGTGAATGCTCCAACACTGGAAGTTTTTAAGAAGAGACTGGACAGCCATTTGTCTGAAATGATATAGGGTTTCCTGCCTGAGCAGGTGGTTGGACTAGATGACGTCCAAGGTCCCTTCCAACTTGATGATGATGATGATGATGTGTAATGCAGATTTAACCCAAGTATTAAGACACTTTAGAATGTAACAAAAACCCACAGCCTTTTAAAAAATTCATTTTTTTCACACTGGGCTACAGTATTCGAAATCATGTCAAAAAGATCCTATTGGTTTACTGATTTTATAATGTACACTTTCTAACTCTTTATTATGATGATTAGATCTGCTTTACAAAGAGCTGCAGTCCAACACAAGAATTCACAACAGTAATTTTCCTGGAATTTTATTTTAATTCTATGCCTTCCAATAAAACTTTTTAGAACTACCTGGACAAGTCCCTGCAATTTTCTTGATAACATTTTTCAAAAGTGGTTTGTCCTTGCAGAGAAACAGAGAGATGGGCCCAAAATTACAGAAGTAGCTTTTCTTCCCAAGGGAGACTAGAACACAGTTACCCCTATTTCTAGCCTTAACCACTACAGCAAACTGACTTATATGGTTTGCTTAATTTTAATTAAGTACCAGTTTTACGACTGGTTGACCCCTCAGATAAAGCCCCTTGCTGGTACAATGAATGCACAGAGTAATGCTGTAAACTGATCCCCAAAACGACCCGTACTGACTTCAGGAACGCTTATCCTACGAAAAAGGAATGCAACTGCAGAAATCAGCCCTGGCCGATAGAAGTTGGGAGCGCATCGCGTTGAATTTACACCTGTATATGGGGCAGGGAGCCAACCGGACTTTCCCCCTTTTCTCCTAGAAGATCAGGACCTATCGCCCGCGGCCATGCAAGAAAAGCGGCCGGGGATTTTGCAATGCTAATATCCCAGGTTGGCGCAAAAGAACAGCAGGATAAGATTCTCCTCCAGATCTTCATTTCCTCTCAACAGAGAGACGTTTTGTCTGACCCGCCCTCCCCCCCCTCAGTTTCTCAATGGGCTTTCCGCACATCCCCGCGGTCGCTGAGGATTTCGCGCTCTCTTTCTATCTTGCAGCGAACACGGCGGATCCTTGGGGAATGCAAGAACTGGGGAAACGCCACCGCGTCACCGCCGACCGCCCCAGCAGCGGGAGGCGGGCTCCCCTCCCCTCTACCTTCCCCCCCAAACCCGCCCACTTTCTTTTTAACAGCCGCCTTTTCCTTACGGCCACTCTCAGGTTACTTGGCGGAGGGCGCGCTCCGATCGCCAGCCTGTTTTTGTTTCTCTCGTTTCTCCCCCCCACCCCGCCTCGACTCCGGAGCCACCCAGCGCCGGCGATTGGGCAGCCGCGTCTTGACACCGCGCCGCGCCGAGAGGGTCGGGGACGTGTTTCAACAGATGGTCGGGGTTAGCGTGTCATCTCGTTCGAGTGGGGATTAGGGGAGCCGAGGGCTGCCGACCCGGAGCTGTGTGGTCTCCTCTTCCCAACTTAACCAGCCCAAGGTGCCTTTTTGTTTTCCGTCGCTTGGGGGGGGGGGAGAGAACGGGGTGCGAAAGAGGGCGCCTTTTCACCTCACGCACAGCAGCAGACGCTCTCCAGGTAAAGGGGCGAAGAAGGCGTCGAACGAGTCCCCCCCCCACACTTTTCTTCTTCCACCTTGCCCCCCCCGCCTCTCCCCCCACTCCTGTTTGAATGGGGGGGAGCGTGGTCCACTTGTCAAACGCCGCGACTCCAGTCGCCTTCTCAAGACCGCCGTTGTAGAGCTAACAGATAAGATTGGGCAGCCTGAGATGCCTGCCTGTCCCCGCAGAGCTATCGCGCTCCGCGACACGGCTCGAGGTCAGACTAGGGAAGGTGTCGAGAAAACTCTCGTGCCCGCGGGCAGGAGCGGGGGAGGGTGGACGACGCGTGTCTCCGAGTTGATCTCTCTCTCTCTCTCTCTGCTTTTTGAGCTTTCTGATGCGGAAAAAAAAGTCCAGTTCGCCACTGGTTTTGCTGTGGTGCAGTACATCTTCCGACTGCATGCACACATTTTTCCAAAATGAGTTATCCCCAGTCATACATCTCTCTGGGAAAGATCCCTTTTTGGAGAAAGGGTAATATAAAGTCTGTTGGAATTGGCAGTAGAGCAGCGCGCGTTTGTTCTTTGACTTTGGGGCATAGTAGGGGTGTTCCTCGTAAGAAAGAAAGGAAAAAAGGGCTGACCTGGTGGAGGGGATGCCGGTGTCTTGGCAGAGCTTCCGCGTCGATTTTCCAAGTAAAGGTAGGGAAAGGCTAAAGACAGCAACCGCCCAGCAGCGTGAAGTAGCTCCCGGCGTAGCTGTGACACTGCAGTGGGATGTAATTCATATAAAGGTCTGTTTGTGAAAGTTTTACCAGTGGCTGCAAACTAAATAGCATCATCATAACGGTCATTAAAGTCTAACTGTATTTATAGATTCTAAGCAAGCTATCTGAATTGTTAATTAAACTTGAAAGATTGTTTTTAGTACGGTGATTAAAAAAGCAGACATCTAATTGGGCATGGATTCCTGTTACCTGTACTTCCACTAGATGTCTTGTGATGCAGAGATTTCTCTCAAGGTGTTCTAATAGTACAGCTTGCCTTATTAAACAGGCAGTTGCATAGGATCCAAGAGATGCTAATTGGATAGGTTATGATTAGGGTAGGCATTCATTTGGGAAATATAAAAACCACTGTACCTATTAATATGTTGCTAAATGATAATTCCCCAAAAGTATGAATGTATATAATTCCTGCATTTTTCCATGAGTACAGAAGAAAGCCCATCATCTCTCCCTGCTTTTGTAGCTAGAATTCCCTGTGCTAAATGAAAAATTGGAAAATTATTTGGGCAACTAGATTATGGAGATGGGTCTGTTGAATGTTCTTGTAATTCTGGCATTTGATTTTGGCATTTGACCAAGTGTCAAAGAATCCATAAAGCAGCTTGAAGGTGAACTTTGATATATCAGCCCCCCCTTCCAATTATATTCGTTGCCTTTCATTTTTGATGCATGCCATTGCAAGAAAATGTCATTAAAAATAACTCCTCCAGAAGTGTGTGTGTGTATGTATCAGAAACTGCTAATTAGTTGAGTTAAATTACTAAAGCAAAATATTTAGTTTTCCACTTCACTCAAAGATGTGATGTAAACTTTCCTAGATTCTTAGGCTGACAAGAAGACTACTTGTAAATGTATGACATCCATGCATCAACGAGATATACAGAAACATAGTAAGTGGTTTCCAAACAGCTTTAATGTGGTGAAAATTTAGAATTTGATAACCACACTGTTAAAACAAGGGCATGATTGGTAAGATTACTAACCTGAAGTTTGTGCACTGATGCAGTGTAACTGCTGCTTGCTTTCTAGCTGTATTCCAGACAACTGAAGTATATAACCTGACCTTGTGTCATATATTTCAAAGGTAAGTCTCTTACTGCATGTGCTAAGGCATGTTTTTTTTAAAAAAAAAAACATTCTGTTGAAAAATGGACTGGCAAAAACCATTCTGTTAAAAAAAAAAGATTTCACAAAAACAGATTACACAAAACACTAGGCTAAAACATGACTGCCTTGTTGATCAGTGTGGCTAGTAATGAGTCCCTGTCTTCTGCTGTTAATTCATCAGTCATAATTAACTAAAGGCTAGCATATTGTGCAAATAAAACTTAAGCCAGAACTCACACCTTACAGTTTAGCATGTGGTAGCAAGGTTGGCACAATGCATAAAGTCCAAATTTAGAAAAATCCACCATGGCATAACAGAGTATGCAAATCTAAGCAGTATATGTGATGGAATTTTATCTGATGCTAAATGTGCCAATCATTACAACCTTATAATATTCTTCGCAAATTACAGGATGCTGTATTTCTGTTTGATAGGACATAGTAAAACAAATTGAATGTGAAACCATCTTTTTACCTCACTGACCTGATGGGACTTCTTTAAAAAAGGGGGAGGGAAAATGTCTCCAGCTCTTTGTCAAGCTGTAATCTAGGGTTCCAGATGGTAAATGTTCAAAGGAATATTTATGGCTACTGCTGCATACCTCTGGTTGACATTTGGTTCCTTCCTGACAGCACTTATGCTGGGCACAAACACATGAAGTTCCCATTAGTAACTTAACAGCTGTAAAACTATTCAGAGAGCTTAAAGGATACTGCAATATTAGATTATTTCAAGAATAAGAAAATATTCTCAAATGCTAGGGAGAACCACTTGTGGCTGGCAAAGCTGCCAGTATGCAAAAAGAGCTTCCAATATCAATTTCTTTTTCTCAGTTTTGAAGCATGATCCTTTTTAAACGAAAAGTTGAATATACCAGATGAGTCAAAAGCTTTTATGCTGAATGGCTAAACTGCCAAATTTGGACAAGAAAAGTGTCAAAACACTGCTAAGCTTATTAAATGGTTTTAGATGAATTAAGAATACAGGGAATTGCCTTATACTGGCTGAGTTTATATAACCTGCTCAGACAAAATGTAGTTTGTGGCCAAACATGTTGCTTGAACTGTGGTGTGACCCTGACCAATAGTGGTTTACTTAGTAAACCATGACATAGTATATTGGAGGCTAGCACAGACTTAGTATTGGCATGTTTTAGAGAGGATTTTTTCCTATTTTTATCTGGAGATGCCAAACTATTGACATGACTACTGAGCTGATTTTTTTCTAGGTTAATAGGAAGCTTTATACTTAATCAAATCATAGCCATCTGGCTATGAAAAGTAGAAGTTCTCCAGACTTTATGAGATTTTCTTTCCTCCTCAATACTAAATAGAAAAAGCTGACACTGATGCTGTGAAGACAAATTTCTTGGGCTGAAGAATGATGTGATATGAATAATGGCATGATCACAGGCACGTCTGGAAAGAGTTGAATTGAACTAAAAGAAGCTTTTATATCCTTTTTATATGATGGCTTAGGATTTATAGTCTAGCATCCCCACTTGTGATTAGATTCAGAAATGTAATTTAATTGAACTAAATAGTAGTTCATTTAACCAGCTCATTTCTCCTTCCCTCTCTCTCCTGCAAATGGCAAATGCAGTAACTTCTTTGAGGCACAAGTACTTTGATGTACATTCACATCATTGTGTATTGGTGTATTACTTAGCAGGATATTTCTCCTTTTGGCAATTCATTGTCAAGATAGATGGACCTGCTCTACTCATCATATGTTGTTTGATACTTTTGTGATTTGAGCTTTTTATTAGCCTAGGTAATTCTTGCTGAATAATTTATAAAAGTATATGTACATTTTAAAAATATGCTGAACCAGTGATGAAGACATGTCATCTCATCTTGTCAAGTGTCTGAGTTGCCCTAGAGAACTTGAAAAGAAATTATTGGCTCCTTTGAAATAGCAGCAGATATTGGAAGAATAATTATATCAAATTATGGTTTTCATTCAGAGTAGGAATTAATGAAAAGAAATCATGAAATACATTGAAATGTAGTGGCTTAGTATTTTCAAATTAGTATTATAGTATTATAAACCAAAACTCTCAAAAGAAATTAGTCAGCCATGGAAATAATGGTTTTTGAATCATTTTCAAATATTGTTCTCATTAAGTCTTCTATTACAAAGGATTTTAAAGACATCATTATCATTGTTTTGAAACTTGCATAGTCACAATCAAATAGTTGTCTAGGCAGATCATATTTTGCTTTTTTATGTTATTACTGGGTGGTAAATAGATATATATTGGTTGTTGTCCAGTTATGTGCTTTTGCTAGTGAAACTAGACAAGTTGATTTCAGCTCCCATCCACTCTCAGGGTCTGCAGATGTTCTTTCATCTTTCCAGAATAGATTTTGACAATGTGAAGTGTTAGGCAGATTAAAAATCCATCATGCTCATGCAAGTCTGCTTGTGTGATACTGGATCCTGTTATATTATTACAATATTAAACTGGATTATTTGTTCTGATTTCTCATGGTTTGGAAAATAAAAGAATGACTTCTTGATACTAAAGGATTTATCTTTGGATTTACCGCATACTATGCTGTAAGAGCTAGCTTTGTTCTTTGACTACAGTAGAAGCAATGTCATCATCCCTGATGTTTAGTCAAAATGCTATAAGCATGTTAAAGGAATCCAAGAAGATAGGATAGTGTTGGTATTCAGGGAAGCTCAAAATACCTGCATTTGCTGACCTTTGTTGATAATATGCTGTTTTACCCTCTTGTTGCAATGGAGGAAAATACAACAGCAATAATCTACAGACTAGCTTTTTCCAGCTACATTTAGAATTTTCAGGCATTTATGCTGTCTCCTCACGTACACACACAGGTTACTACATGGGATAGTTGAAATTCATTTAAGCTTAAAACAGCATGAACGAGATGTTTTGAGATTTGTAGCCAATATCTGAGCATGATTTTTAATAAGCTTACTGATGTTAAGCCGTCACCTCATTTTCCCCTCCTCCCATTTAATTACAAAACCAGTTCAAAACCTTCACAACCCAGTATTATAAATTGTGTTGGGAAACTGAATGGTAAAAACATTAATACTTCATATCTCAACAGTAACTTCTTTTACAATACTCTGCCTACTAACAAAAAATATCACCGTGCCTTATAAGTGCTTCCTAACAGTGAAAGTAGTTCAATGGCTACTTTTTATCATTTACCAAAGAAGATGATTGAGGTGATGAGCTGCCATTAATTGGAGATATGTTCAAGCAAATGCTGACAACCTTCAAGGATCTTTAATTTGGATGTCTGAATATAGCAGGGAAATTGGACTTGACATGGTCCTTTCTTATTTTGTGCAAGGAAATATAAAATATTTTTTCTTTAGTATGTTTCTATGAAATCAAAATTTATTAAAAACTGTCAAGCTAAGAGTTACTAATTAAGAATTGTAAAGCACATTTACTGCTTATTTGTCAGACATGAACCACCTGACCCACTCTTGCAGAGTTCAAGCTAACTATTTTATTATGTTCTGTTTATAATACAGGAATTTCCCTGATCTGGCAGCCTCTTGAGAACAATTACATAAGGCTTCCAGGAACTTGGGGTGGAGGTGGGGAATTGGACCTAGCCCTTTAGCAGTTGTGCAGTGGCTCACTAACTTTGTGCTTGATCTTTTCCCCCTACCAGGTTGGGTGGTTCCTTATACTCTTCATGCTAGCTTGGTTTATAAGTCACTTTTCAGAGTGAGATGGATGGCATATAAATTTAATAAATAAATAAATGATAAAGTTGGGCTGTGGTAGGGTCACAACTAATTATACAGTGAGATGCATATTACCTCCTTATCATTGTGCACATTTACTTGAAAAAAAAGCCTTATAGGAATCAGGTGACTTGCACCACAGTTTGATTAATTTAAACTATAAAAACTCTCCTTGTATAATATGGAGTAGGATCAGGGCTTTTTTTCTCATAGAACGCTCAGAACGGAGTTCCGGCACCTTTTTTGGATGGAACCTTGTAGGGTAGGCAAGGTGGGTTGTATGACATGTGTGAGTTCCGGCACCTTTTTTTTTTTTTTTTTACAAAAAAAGCACTGAGTAGGATATTTATATAGTCCTGAAAACATTTAGTGAAGATATGTGAAATGTATAGTTCTATTAATTATTACTCTGTCTGAAGTGCTGAATTTAGTGTCTAATAAATCACTAAAGAGCATTTTGCCTTTAGGATGTTTTCTATTTAAGAACTGTCCAAGAAGCACGGCCACATCTTACAGACATTTTAGGATACAGTTCCTATAAACTTCAGTTATACTGAGCAATAGTTTTGGATTATTGGAATTGTAGTCCAATGCATCTAATTAACATCAGGTTGCCTAATCTTGCTGTAAATGTTCCTCTGGCTAGAGACAGCTCATCACAGAAATAGTACTATTGCAGCTTTTGTCAAATAAAACCCACCTCATACATTTATATTATCATTAGAAGTTCATCTCATGATTGTAATATAACATTTCCATATACAGTTTTAGAACAATTTAATTGTAGCAGTTGGATGGTTTAATATACTACCAAATAATGAGAAATACCACACTTTCTGGAGAGTCTGCAAGTAATAAATTGGTGGATCGATGTGTTGGTTATAATTTTATAATTTTTTAAAATAACTAATTTTTATAATTTCTGAACTTACTAAAAATGTATTGACTTTCTATGTGCCAGTTAAGCTTTATTCATCTTTGCTAAAGAGCATTGTTTCCAGTTTCAGAACTTAGGACAAAAAATAATGATAGTATTACAGTAGTTTTGTATACTATCTGGCTACCCATTGTGGATAAAATACCTTAAAGCACTTTGCTGGTCAAAAATATTAGATCCTTATGGAATAATCACTCCAAAAAAATGGGATGTCAAAATTGGCTCCAAAGTTTGGAGTTGCTGAGGAACAGCTGAATTATTTATTTTCTATTTGTCTAGTTTGCATTATTTCCTATAAGAAGGCAAGACAGGTGAGTGCTGATGTTCCTCTTGCTACTACATATAATGACCCCATAATTGGAAGGCACAGGTGAAAGAAAAGAAACAAAATGAAAATGATAGATCAAGATGGTAAGTCTGATGTAGGATTTCCTTTGTGGTATGAATCCTGTCAGACAACTCAGATTATAGTATGAACCATGAAGGAATGATATGTTACAAAATGTTTACCAATTGTAGTTATTAGTATCCTCTCCAAATTTCTAATGGAGCAGTTGCTCATCTTCTCTGTGCTACTGAATCATTGAGAAGGATGTCTTACCCATAGCTACTTTCTGGCATTAGCTACTGTATGTCCTAATACATGAGATTATTCTTATGTATTATTATTAATTATGCATTATTCCTAAAGAAGAAAATTTACAGGTGCAAGGAATAACCACAAAAATAGATATTTCACATTAACAAATAAATTTTTTTTTTATCCTAAACGCATGTGTTTTAAAGAAGCAAACAATTAAACAAGCGAAGTATTAATCACTTTTCTTCAGTTAATAACCCAATTAATAATCAGGGATTACAGGGTTGTAGAAAAGGGAGTAATATTGCCCCAAATATAAACTTAAACTTGAGCAAAGAAAAATAAAGTTTTGATTCTTTTGAGATCTACAAATCTTTTTCACAATAACATAATTGAATTCAACACACTTTTATGTAAAAATTGAAAAGTAAGACTCAGATACTAAAACAGAAGGGACAAGAGAAATGCTACAGCAAGGTCCATGTTTTCTTGATACTGTCAGACCTTTTTCAGTTGCCCAGGGTATTGAAGATTACTCAGTCCCAAATTCATTACAAATGTAAATTCTCCATTTCAATTACTATGGAAAGCAATTGCCAAGGTGAAATCATACAGCTGTCTGCTCATTAATGAGTCTATGTGAAAAGGTGCTTTGCTTCTGTTAAACTTTGATGAAGCAGCTCATCAGAGGTATCCAGCATGGAAAAAAAACATGTTTAGTTAAAATGAACTGGCTAGATAAAATAGAAGTATTGAGATGGAGCTCTGTTTTTTGTGACATGGAGTTGAGGGGGCTCACAAATTAAGACCCGCTTTCCTCAGCTTTAATAAAGAGAGACAAAGTAGACATACAGCAAAGGGGAAAAATGCAAAAGGTCCACCTTGAGGAATGTGGTAATTAACAGGATCAGGGCAGGTGGAGGGAATTTATTCTTTTCTCTTGCTCTTCAGAGGAAAATACCTCTTCTACAGTTGTTCTTTGTTTTATGGGGAAATCTCTCCCAATTTATATTTCAAATTATGTTATACTGGCAGTAGGATCAAACCACATCATCTCTATGTATTTGGTTGGTTTCTTGCATAAATAGGTGCACATATGGTAGATCAATTATAATGGCTAGAAAATACCTGTAAAATCAAAAAAGTAGTTATAATATGATAATTTTCTTTGCCATCCTTAAAACTTGAATAGGCAATACTTATTGGCTGATTTTTAACTCATCTTTCAACTCAAATATCCCACACTGAAAATTTTTTATTCTTATGTCCCTCACTCTAAGTTATTATAATACACAACTTTGAAATAATAATTCATTGAAATATATTAAGCAAATAATCAGTCTAGGTAACTGATGCAGAATTGCCTCTTTTCCCATAAATAATCTTTGCAATTGAAATTTGAAAATGTGAATAAGGAAGGCTTAATTAAAAGGATATTGAATCAATAAAAGGAACAATTTCTGTAGTACTTTTTGAGATGAGACGAATTGTGGTATTACAATGCTGAAATGTCTAAAAATGTTCATTTTTAATGTATAGATTATTTGGAGTATATAATCAATCCTAATAAAAGAAAAGACACAAATTCCTTTAATTTTAAAGGATATGCTTGTTCACTGTATTGTTTAATGTCTATGGAAAAGTTGGTGTTGGTTGTATGCAGAGAATGCCCAGCTTTTTCTGTTTGCTTCTTGTAAATGCCAAATGAAGTATGAAAGTCCTGAATCATTATTTAGGCACAGGACATAGTCCATAGAGGACATGGCTTGGGTTAGGAGTTTTGACGTGTGCTTACTGGGCCTTTTTCATAAAGGTTTAACTGCTATCTTGTTCACATCTAGATTGTACTATTGCAATGCGCTGTTCTATAAGAGTTTCCAGAAATTCCAGCCTGTGTACTGGAGTGGCTACAGTGGTTTTGTATTAATTTCTTAGAACATATTATACTAATACATTTCACTTGTCTTGGCACAGAAAAATGTTGGTTATTACGTGTGAAGCTCAAAATATCCAGATTATCTGGAAGATTGCCTTTCTATGCACTGTAGTCAATATTTGATATTTTGCTATTTGTTTCAGGATGTTTAGAGATGCTGAGGAGATATTAGAATAATGGGTATAAAGATAGTGGAATTTGTTACCATATTTAAAATTTCAAAAAGCTGCAGAGACTGATTTATTCTACTGTATTTTATGTTGAGAACTTTTTGCTCTGTAAATGCATTTTTAAATTGATTGTTTGGTATCTCTTAATGCAATTACTTATGAGCTATGATTTATGTTGGGATTAGATTTATAGGCTACTATGTTCACTGACCATAACCTGTCTTGCTATGCTGCTCTAGTAATTGCCAGTTACTTTCCTTCCTATGAGTGAGTCTTCCTGACCTACATGTGCGCTGTATATGTGTATACAGTGTACATATGCAGTTCTACTATTTTACCATATTTTTAGTCACTTGAGACAGAAAGGTTTCAAGCCACTCTCATCCAAAAGCCTGTAATGAAAAAGGCCTATTCCCATCTGGCAAATCTACTTTTGATGTCAGATTTTCAGTCTAAAACTTTCATACATATATCTCTTACATACATCTTGTTGTCTGATTTTTTTTTAAAAAAAGTTAATTCTTAAAATTCTTATTTATGGGCATTTTTTTTCTTCCCACAGTTGATTGCACACTGACGAGTGCAGGTTGATGTTTGTTTCAAACTACAGGCGAGGTAAGCAAAACAATTTTCCTAAAGAATATTGGGAAGTAGCTTTTGTTTGATAACATATTATGACATGTTATGAAATCAAGGTTTTTCTTAAAATTACAGTACCAACTTTGCATATTGCTATATTTTATTCATGCTAGTGGGTGGAGAAGAGCTATATGGTTAGGAGATGGACACTAACTTGCAATGGTCATTGGGGATATGAGAAAACATCTGGAAGTACTAACTTGGGAAAGGCTGTCTTAAGGCATCCTCATCTTAGGTGGCCAAACTTGGTCCTTCACTTCTTAATTTTATTTTAAGAAATTGATTTATTCTGGTTATGCCAAACTTTCCATGCACTTTGTACTCGTAGGATGCTGTGGAATACTATATGACCTGACTAGGATGCACAATTAGTTTTACCTCTTCAAGTGAAAAGCTTCCAGTTAAACAATACTAAAGAAAAGCCAAAGCTGGTACTTGGGGAAATATTGGTGGTGTAGTTCATTAAATTAAGACTCTTGAACATGTATCCAATTACCTTAAGCTATTCCTTCAATATTAAATAACAAGTGGTTATTAAGATATTTGGTTAAGGCTACTACTGTCATTGAATGAATTAGTTTCTTACTGTTTAGACCTCAAGAAATATATTGCAAATGTTCTACTATTATTGTGTTAACATAAAAGTGGCAGTTTTAATTGATCTAAATGAATCCACATTGAGGAAAGTTGGTTCAATGCATGCTTTCAGTTTCAGAAGAAACTTTAAGATCTTATTGAAATGCACAAGAATATCTGCCATAGCATTTATTTCTTTTTCTTTTAGTGCGCAACTAAAAGCCAAGCTGTTGTATTCTGAAAGATCTGCACACACTATGGAAGATGAATTTTTATGAAATTAATAGTGTGGCCAGTCTCTTGTATTTATCTAGTGTTCAACTATAAAAATACAAGCAAAACATTTGGCTCCAAAGTTTAAGTAGACTACAAATTTTGTCATTAGTTCACAGTATTTTACCTTCATTATCAGGTTGTAATATCTTAAGAGCTGGGCTTCAGCTTGTAGAAAGTCCCAATCTAAGCTGGGGAAAAGTCCTGCCTGAAACTATAGAACTGCTGTCAATTACTATCAACAATACCAGGCTAGATAAATTAATGATCTTAGTGAAAAAGAATATCCTTCATTTCTCTCCATATAACAACAACCATGCTTGATAGAGTCAGAAAAAATTGCGGAGTAATTGGGGTCTGAGGCCAATAGAATAACGGTAGTTCTCAACATACAACCACAATTGAGCCCAAAATTTCTGTTCCTATGGGAGACAGTTAAGTGAGTTTTGCCCCATTTCCCAACCTTTCTTGCCATAGTTAAGTGAATCACTGCAGTTGTTAAGTTGCAACACAGATAAGTTCATAGGAAAAGTGAAGATTTGTAACTGGGCCTGAGAGCTTTCTGTATTGCAGGTCCAACACTTTAGTATACTTGGGTTCAAATGGAATAGCTTGGCTTTCTATAATTTTCATGTCCATGAAAGACTTATTTACTTTTTAACTGATCCTTATATGTCTTAAAATACTGACTTTTTTAGTATTTAAAACATTTTGTTGAAAATGCCAATGGAAAATATTAAGCAAACAATTGGCAGCTGTATGTTAAGTTTATAATATACTGCTTGAAATATGAAATCTTCCTGAAGGGCCATAATTTTCAATAACAAGAGTCATGTCTTATGCAATGCATATAGTGTATAATGAGAAAAACTAAAATCTGCTAGAAAGATAAGACAGTGATTGAGATGCTTAAGTACAAAGAAAGTCTTTGTGTGTGTTAGCTGCTATCACAGGAATCCTCATGTTTTGGTATTTGGACTTGAATTACCATTACAAGACCTGCTTCTGATTTATTTTCATATTTTTGTATAGTAGTTTTATATTATGCCAGCATTCAAGTGACCGCGTAAAATCTTATGTATCTCAGCAATAAGAGTATAGCCATTCTCTTGGAGCGTACTTCAGTTCATTAATTTTTAAATGAACAAGAGAAATACAAATACCCTTTTTGACTTGCAACCTAAACATATGTTGAGGATGCCACGGAATACAATAACTATAATTATAATTATATAAGTATAACATATACAGTATTTTTACTTTATATTTAAATTTGTCTCCTTTCCTAAACAGTGTGTCACAAATATTGCTACTCAGTAAGTTAAGAACAATTTTAAAAAGCTCTATTCAACTTTTAAAAAGTGCACAACTATTTCACCAATTGATCTACATATTGGTTACGGGACATAAAAGGGAGAAGAAAGGAACAGGGAGCTGGCAAAGATCTACCAGTGCTATCTGTACTAGTAATATCCTTAGTTGAATCACTAAATAGTTTTTTTCTTTTTCTTGTTTATTTTTACATTTTAGGCAAATGTTTTTTTAAAAGTCTTATAGAAATAGCCTCTTGACCCCCTTGGCAGTGGCTGGGAATTGATCAGATATGATTGCTTCCCATTTGACTGACCATCTATGACTATGCCTTGCTGGTGGATGTAGAAAATATTTCCTCTAGAGTAGCAGCTGATTTGGTAAGTTGTTTTACACAAACATAGCTTGTACATCATTCACAGTCAAGTAATTATTCATCTAGAAAGTGTTTATTGAGACCACTTATATCCATTTATTCAACACACAGAGCATTACCATTACCAACCACTTCATAGAGAAAACAACTTCAGGCACTTGTTAATGGGAAGTAGGTTTATTTTAAAAACTCTCTATACCTGATAGAACTGTGGTCTATTTTTTTTTAAAAAAAACTTCTCTAACTAGATATAGTTAGAGTCTGGCCAATATATTCTAATATATGAATGCCATGTTCTGCTGGAAGTTCCTGCACTATGGGGCACTGTGAATAATTAAGGTAATTTGTAACATATGAAACTTAATAAAGTCATTATGTGCTGCACATAATTTAGAGTGGACATACTAAAAATATTTTGTGGAGTTTTGAAGTGTACAAGTGTAAAGGACAGACATGTTAAACTCTTGTGGTAAACTGAATTTATTATTGAATGATGTTCATTTTTTGATAAATAGAATTTGAAATTTCTCAGTATTGATAAGGTGAGAATATTTTTACTTCTAGTGAGCTACATTATGCTTTCCCCCAAGGTTGTATTAGCTTATACGATGCCTTGAAACCAAAGGAGAGACAAACAAACAGGACTAAATCATGTGAGTCAAAAAGCCCTCACCTTTCCTCCAGTGCTGCACATTTTTTAAAAACATTTTTGCGTATCTCAAACTGATTCAGATCAAGATTTTTGTGTTGAATTAGCTTCATCCCTAAGTCATTAAAACTGTGTTTAGCACTTCTGAAAATTTGAAACATAATTTTTTCAAGACTGATTTCTTGTACCACAAATCATATATTTTTCCATTATTAGTCTGTGACATATTTTCAGTTTTGTATAGAATTCAATTTTTTATTTTACTTTTGATACAGTAAAAGATACTGTATTTTTTAACATCCAAATATTATGGTGCTTCTGAAGCTGCTTAAACATCCGGCCCATATTGTTTTAGTAGTACATGTTTTAATTGTATATAGTGCCAAGCAATGATACAGAGATTATATTTAAATCTCAAGATTCAAAAAATAGCTCTCAATAAATAATTCAAGGTATTAATCCTTTGCTTGGCCCAAAACTTCCAAATAAAACTTTCCCTTCCTCTGTCTTCAAATTAGGATTATTCCATAATGTCATTATGTCATGTGAATATGGGGCAGAGGTTAACTGCATCCCAATTAATATCTAAATATATTTAGCAGCTTCCAAAGCTGGGACAATCAGACTTTTCTTCTGAAAACTGACCTACAAACTTTCCAGGATTTGAAAGGAGTCACACATTAGCCCAAAGGAGGTAATATGTCTTCATTGCATAATAAAAGCCCATCGATAAACCTAAATTAGCTACCATCATCTAAGGCAACTTAGTCAAAGTAAATTGAGAGGCCTTGTCCTGATATAATTTTTTCTCAATATTATAGTTTATCACTATATATTAAATATCTAAATGAAATTAACATCAATATTCCTCTTAAAGTGTACCTCACTTTAAATGCTATATACAATTTGTTGCATTAATCTTACTCCAGAGCAGACATGTCAAACTCGTGATGTCACGTGATGTCGCGTGACGTATCGGGACTGTTTTGCCATTGCTGGCAATGGGGTGGGCGCGGCTTCTGCGTGACGCGTCCAGCCCGCGGGTTGACAGTTTGACACCCCTGCTCCAAGGTAATTTTAATTGATTTATATCCAATACAATTGTATCTGTGCATTTAGGTATAATTCAACATATTTTAAGATATAGAAGGAAATCCATTCCAAGCATTTTATACTGTTCAGGCAAATCGTAAAATCAAATTTTTGATACTGATTTGTAGAATTTTTTTTTAATCTTAAAGGAGGCAGATTAGATCTTTTTCCAAATAATAGTATGCCTTGGATATAAACCATATTGCACAACTTGGTAAAGACATTAAATAAATATCAAAAGCCTCAAAATGTCTTGAATGGAAAGCATATATTTAGTGCCTACTGCAACAGCACATTGATAATATCTTGTTATTGTCTAATTTTAAAAAGCCAAAGGTTCTAAAACAGATTGAAAATGAGGATAATGACTACTGTAACAAGCTGATTAATAGGCATAAAAAACAAATGCATTTGTGTAGTGGTAGAATAAAAATGCCAAATTTTAATAAACTAATGTGGTGATGGAAAGCTAAATCTTTCTAGAACACCTAGAAACTATTACGAGAAGTTTTTTCTGTCCTGCACATCCAATTTATTTTTTGCTGCACTTAATGGACAACTGCTATTGTTACTTATATGTACTTGAATCAGACTTTTCAAGCAATGTTTTTAAAGAAAGTTCCTTTATAAATATAGAGCTTTGCAAGGTGATCACATTTTGTTTCCACCATAAATACAAGTAGAGGAAGAATGTGTCTTGGTCAACCGCATGTTTCAATTGTCAGTAATATGATCCCAGTGTGGACTGTTGTATTTCAAGCTCTCTAATATAAATGGAACTCAATAGCATTATTTGGATTACAACAATGTATTCAAAACATGGAAAAAGCTAGAGAATGAAATCCCTTTTTTGGCTTAAATCCAGAATAGAAACAATTTACCACATCAGTATCAAACCAAACAACACAGCACTATAGTGGCAAATTCGACTTGATTAAGACCTAAGTTCAGAATGCAAATAACGCCATTATTGTAAAACAGGCAAAGAAGATGAAATAGCCATGTATTAATTTCTGCATGGAATATGTTGGTGAGGAAATTCACTTCCATTTCAGGTTGTTGCATAATCAAAGTTTCCACTGGTAAGATTCCTGTTAATTGATGACAATGAAATAACATAATATTTCTGAGCAGGTATACTGCCTAAATTTACCTAAATTTGAACTATAGTCAATATTACTCTTGGTGGTTTACAGAGAATATAAAACCAGTTAAATGTCCATGCTCTGATTAAAATTCCAAAAAAGATGCAAAAAGAAACATGTAAAGAAAAATATGTATAATCTTTTAATTTATATAAAAATAAACATTTATAAACAACAAATAAGGGGAGCAAATAGGCAAACAGAGTAAAAGATGGTGTTTAATATATAAGCTGAAGAAAGTACTCTACAAAATAGTTTGATCCTTAACATTTTACTAAAAACTAGCAAGAAGAGGGCTAACTTGATCTCCATCACAAGGTTGTTCCAAAGCATTAGTGTTTTTGTATAAAAGCACTGCCTTCTAGCTTCAGTTCCAACCCTTTTGAATATGTGGGACTAAGTAGTTTTTCCCTGGATGTTCTAATAAGGTCAGGTGATTCTATATCACAATTTGCATACATTTTTGCAAGATTCTGCTATAATCGAAATTATTTTTATTTTGGGGAAGACTAATGAATGGAAGAAATCATAAGGTCTTTAATTTTCAGCTGCAACCTTTCACCTTTTGAATTTTTCAGTAATTATATGTTAGAGGACAGGAGATAAAGCAATGTTTTTCCTACAGCAATGAATAGAATAAAAGTACTACAAGTAGTGAGTAGGTAAAGATTGGTGTACCAATAAAGGAGAATATTTGTAGCTCAAGGTTGAAATAAAGGGGTCCTTAGTGCTCTCTCAGCTTGGTTGTTTTCTTGCATACATTTCATTACCCCAATTAGGTAACATCATCAATGCCAGTAAAGAGTTCAGTTTGCTTTCAGTTTATATTTTAGTGGTTTGTCAGTGTTGGTGGGGCTGGTCTTAAAGGTTCTTTGGTTGGGATCTTTATTGTTGGCTTGTTTAGCAGTTCCTTGATTGGTGTATTGTTTACTTGATTGCTGGTCTGATGTTAACCTTGGAGTTAGAGTTTGGGCACCCAGATCAGCATAGATTAACTCATGGGAGTAGCTTATATGGCAGCAGGATGCTCCCTCTTTTGTGACCAAACTTAGAATCACAGAGGGGGCTATTTAGAGCATCAAGTCCAGTGGTGGGATTCAAATATGTGAACAACCATTCTCTGCGTGGATGCCGCTTCCAGAAGTCCATTCTGGGCCTGGGCAACAAAACATTAGCTACCGGTTCTGCCGAACTGGTGCGAACTGGCTGAATCCCACCACTGATCAAGTCCAAAATACTGCTTCATTCAAGAATATGAATTAAAACTTCCCCAACAGATGGCTGATTAGTCTTTCCTTTGTATCTAATGAAGGAGAAACAATCACCTTTCTGGATAATTAGTTCTGCTTTAATTGTTGGGATGATTTTTTTAATGCAGTCAGTTTTCTTGTAACTTAAATCTATTCTAAGTCATCTCAAGAATAAACATTTGCAGTTCCTTCAATTTTTTCACAGGGTTTAGCTTTGAATTCCTTGATCATCATCATTGTCTTTCACTGAACAAGTGTATATATAAGTGAAAGAGGTTGAAATAATATTTCTATATATAGATATAATGATACAGTTTCTTCTGGAGCAGTCATGCGGAAGGGATCTCAACATGAACCAAATGTTTATTCATTACTAATTTATTCATCACCAACTTAAGTATTTCCAAACTAACATAAAATCATTAAAAAACATTCATTTTAATGCAAATAGTTGATACACTGCAACCAAAAAACATAACCATATCCAATTCTAAAACCATGCTAATTAAATCTCAGCAAAAAGGGATTTAATGGACAGTAACAATACTAATTTTATATTTGCAGTTTTTAGTAATTATAATACAGTAGTAATAATTCATAATATGCCTGGCATAATAGAAATGTATATAGTTATACAAAATTCAGAAACAATAGATTAATTATAGTGTCAACATGAATACGAAGGAAGCTAATTGAAGATGCCTTTGGGTGAGACAGTGCTATTCATTAGCAACAGAGGTCACATCTTCAGGCATAGATGTGCAGGTAAGAACAGGTTGTTCCCAAGTCTGATGAGGGAGGGTCGCTTGTAGCATACATTCAACAAGGCTAGCAATCTGCAGTGTCTACTTGAGAGAAGCAATGGGCCTCCAAGATTGTGTCTGAGGGAATAGAACAAATCTCTACTAGACTGCAATTTATATAGCTTCATTTAGTTCTCTCCACACCCCACACTCAGGAATTTGTGTACCTTTTACTAGACAGTGAAGAATTTGTGCTTAGCTTCTGAAGAAGTTGGCTTATTGATTATACAGTGAAATGAGAGTGGTTTTTTTGCTTAAAAAAATGAACCAATAAACTCAGATTAATCAGGAAAGCAAGTAGATGGTCTTCTAAGCAGATTGGGGTTTTCACTAAATTGTGCAGAATTTTCCTATTGTTTTGTACCCAACCTTTTCTGTTCTGCAGTAAATTGATAACCTAATCCTATATGCATCTACTCAAAACAAATTCCCATTGAGTACAATGGAGCTTACACCTAGATAATAAAATTTCTTCCCCTCCTACTACTCTTTGCTGGATTTCCCTCCCTCCTACATTTCCTTGCCTATTTTAAAAAAACTCAAGTCTTTCCTAAAACAAAGTTTCCAAGACATTCACCTCTTTGAGGACTGCAGATGGGTTGATGGGAAGACATATGGATTGTCTACCCATAATATATAGGGGATAAGGCCAAAGGATTCAAGTATAAAGCTGAATACGTGGACTGTAGCAATAAGGTGACAAAGTATAATGTTTTAGTAGTGGTTTACTTTGAATAATGCCCTTGATTTTATAACCTTATTCCAGTAACTGTTTATTAAGATAATTGTAGAAAAAGACTGCAGTATAAACCTTGTTGCCATATGGACTCTTCAGGAACTGTTCCTTGCAACTGACTGTACCTACAAAACAGCCTTGTATTCTGAATCCTATGCCATTGGTGATCTCCGGAGGTGGGAAATTTCTGGATCAAATTTGGTTATTTCCAGCCTTGGCATTGCAGATGAGAACCTAGACAACCTCCTTTGGGGAGCCCTGGTTTATGAGTTCTCAGGACTCTGCCTAATTCTTGAAATGAGAGGTCTTCTACATTTTAAGTAGAAGATTTATAGCTATATGTCAGAAATGCTGCTCCTATATTGTATCTCCAACCTGGAATAGGAGGTTGAAGTGTATGATCTCTTCTTTTCAATAATCTTCCTACGTGCAGTTCAAATTAAAAATAAAACTATAGAAATCAAAACAGACTTGGGGAAAAAGTTTCCTTCCATCTGTTTTGTTTTAACAAAGATGCTTACTCTTAACATAGGTTGAAATACTTAGCAAGAATAAGAAAAGAGATTTAAATGAATTATTTAGCATTTAAATTGGATGTAGACTTTCAAGACATATAAATGTTGGAACCTTTTTTTATAAAATAAAAGGAAGAATATAAGATTATAAAAATGGAACGGCCATTTTATATTTATGTTATTGGTCTTACTTTGACTTCCAAAATAATACTTTTATGACATCACAGAATGAACATGCTGGTTTTATATACCCTGGTAGGCTTTTTTAAACATCAGAAGGGTTTTGGCATCTTAATATCAGGGGCCAAGGATTTCACAATGAAGGGGCAGCTATTGAAAAGACCATCTTGATTTCATCAGAATGTTTATGGCACCCACTCTTCTAGGGCTCCAGAAACCTTTTAAACCTACCTCTGTTACCAGTTAATGTGTTTATTGATCTAATTGGGGGGGGGGTTTCCAATCATATTTGTATATCTTATTATTTTCATTGTTTTCATCCAGGCTGCTTGAGTAGGTGTATTTAATTTTATAAAATTGTTTTTATTATGTTTTAGATTCTATAAGTCACCCCATCCCTAATGGAGTGGGTGGCTATAATAAATTTCATAAACTAATATATTACCAGAAAAGTGAATCTTCAGAACATAAAATTAGGGGGAGTTGATTGGATAAAATGTGTGGATATATTTCCATTTATAAAAAACAAAAGTCACTGAAGGCTGAATATCTTTAACATGATACTAGGTTCATTTTATTAAAATCCTTAATTACTATTTAGCTCTAGATATTTTCAAATTATTTTTTCCCAGAAGTGTGAATTAGGAAAGGAGAAAGAGAAAGGACCTAAAAGTTTAAGGAGAAATGAAGAGAAATGCAAGCCAAGTACACCTATTTAGATATGTGTTCAGTTTAAATGCATATGACCATGCTCATGTAGGTGCTAAAGTTTCTATTTTATAAATTGGTTTGAGAATACAGTTGAAAGTTGAATAGATGGGGTGATATACCTATATACATTTAAGGGGTATAAAGGAAGTGCTTTAATAAGTTTGAAATACTGATATTTTGGAATCATGAAAATCCAGAGTTTATATGTTCTACATTTTACTTAATTCTTTAAGGTGCCATTTGAAAACAACTGTTTCATGCTCATTGATAGGAGCAACCAGGGCTCACGTGTTTATGACTTAACACTTTCTTTCTGGAGGATTGAAGAGAAAAAGGATTATAGCTCTTAAAACTCTCAGTCTGAGTTGTTGCACAGCATGATTAAATGGCTATTCTTTTCTTTCCTCCTCTATAAACAAAATGGCATTGGAGGAATCTTTTCAATGTGTAAGATAATGCATTTCATATAGGAGAACTAGGGGAGGTCTTGTAATCTGATTAAATAAAATCGACCAAAGTCTTGGGAAGAAAGAGAAATTACTCGCTTGAACAAAAATTTAAGCAGTTAAATTGGGCTAACACTTGTTTTTTTCAGTAACCATGTAAAGAAATATTCATAAAAAGCATTTCTACTTTTTTTTGAGATGTAATATTATTATAGTAAATAGATATGTACTGCAGTATCAGTTTTGCTAACCTGATGGCCTCCAGAAACCAGGTATAAACTCTTATACCTATATATTTATGTACAAATAAATGCATGTGTTGAATTAAGATGCTCCTTTTGTGCCTAGCAGACATGGCCATCTATAGAACAATGTGGTACCAAAAAAATGAATTAATTCATTGTAAGAGGTACCTATCTACCTCTCTCACAATTTGAGATGGACCACATATTTGTATTTAAAGACAAAATATATGCTAATTGTTTCCTGTAGGTGGAAAAAAATTCAGTGTCATTTTATCTTGTTTCTAAAACTGATCTGTGCCTTTATATTCTAATTAATGTACCACACCTTTCTATATTTATAACCATTACATTCATTTGTAACAAAAGCACTAACTGTGTATTCTGCATTTTACTAAGATTTGTTGTAATCATAACTTGCTGTCTCCACCAAAAAATCTGATTCATGACAGGTCTTTTTATGAATGATCTAGGTGGGAACTGCCTATATGGAATGTCACAATTCTCCTAGGATTATTTTGTCGATTGAATTTAGCTTTTAACAGTATGTGTCACTAGTCATATTTACCAGGATTATAATATACTGTACACAGTTCATTAATAAAGTACAACACAGAATGATTTGGAGCTGTCTTAATGACCGAGGACTCTGAGAAATGTAGTTCCAGTGCATCTGGAGGTATCAGGAGGGGAAAAGCTGTTCCTTGAGAAGAGAGAATTTGTAGAGTGAACTAGTTAATTTTCTCTTCAGTGTGTATAAGGCTTTCTGCTCATAAACATTACTGCACATCTTCAGTATCTAAGAATTTTATTAGACTGTAAAAATGACAAACCTGTATACTTGGCTAAACATTTATGAAAAATTACAGTTTTTAATTCCAGTGCTTTTGGAGGTGATTCACATTTTTTCACTACTTGATGTACCATTTCTATAGAACATTTAAAACTAGCATATTAATCTAGATTTTGAGATATTGTAAGATAACAAAGGTTGGCAAGAAAATGGGGTTTCCCTGCTAATTAAACTGTGGCTCCATCATAAGTTGGGTTGGATATATTGGATTTGTATGTTGGATTTCATTTCAGATTTATTGCCAGAGCAGAAGCATACAGCATTTGCTCTTAATATGGTTTGGGATTAAATTCTGAATTAAGTAATAGTGCTGGCATTACAACCTTTGGCAGGAGTTGGATTTTAGTATTATACAAGCAATATCGTGTCATGTTGGATTAATGAGAGAGCCAGGTTCAAATCTACCTTTAGGCATGGAAATTCACAGAGTCACTTTGGGCCAGTCACTCCCCAATCAATTCAAGAAGGACTGAATTTTAAATAGTCTGTTGGGGGGGGGGAGGATAGAAGACATCAGCATTAGATATATTTGCTGCCTTGAGCTATATATTTAAAAAGGTAGATTATAAAATAACATAATACATAAAACTACTTAATAATCTTTGCTAAAACATGACAAAAATTCACATGCTGGAATCATTATAAGTGTATACGTAGGGAGTTGGTTTTTAAAAAAATCTAATTAAGTTAAAAATAAAGCAGTGGTCCAATATACTTTTTGTTGAAAAAAAGGTTTAATAACATAAAACAAGTTTCTGTTTAAAGCTTGCAGCCTGCAAAATGTTTAATGGCCTTTAGCAATTTAGTTGGGATGAGGACCAGTATCACCCAATTGGTGTAAGTAAATTTAGAAGCAAAAGGTAGAGGTGAGGTCTTCTCCCAAAGCCATAAGTGGATAATGGTCTATCTGAAAGACATCATCTTATGACAGGAGGTGAACATCAAAGACATTACAGGAGGACTGAAAATCACTAGACAGCTCAATTGCTTCCTTCCTAATCCAGCAATTATTTTTACAGCATCAGCAGCTGTGACAAAGAAAAGCAATTGTTCATCTAACAAAACTGTTCTTTTATTACCTTCTAACAGGAAGGTTTGTAAGAGGAAGTTGGCGGTGGAGATAAAGATTTGTTACAACTCTTTTCTTACCACAGAATATTTTGGATTGCTGCTGTTAGTCAGAATTAGGCTATATAGTGGCCTGGATAAGATGCTTCTTTGCTTGTCCCCCTCCTTCCACATTACCTTCCATTTTCTTCTTGATTGTTATTGATTATGCATAAATTGCTATTGTTGCCTTAAAGTAAAGTCATGTTTCATTAATTTCATTTAGAGCAAATGACATTAAATTCATTAATTTTTATTTAGAGCAAATGACTGAAAATGAAACAGAAACAAAGCTTACACACAGACTGTTTAATTTTCAGTTTATATACAAAGAAGTGGAAGAATTTGGAGAAGAGAGATTTGGAAATAATCAGTTCTACTTCTATCACTACCACCACCTTCACCTTCTCCTCCTGTTAACCAACACTGAGCCACAGAGCTCAGCCTAGTATATCCTGAATTCAAAATATTCTAAATATGATGCGATGCATGAACATTGCGCAATTCTTAATATATATTTTTTGCATTCTCCTTTTTTCATTTATATTGTATTAGATTTCATATATTGTGCTATACTTTGGGCCTTGTGACCATGAATTTTTAAAGCTTGTAAGCCTAGTGGCATAATCTTTCACTAGGATTCTTCTTTCAGGAGCAATGTGATAGTGGACAATTCTTGCTGTTCCTTTTGTCCCATGCTATTTTTATTTTAATATACTATTTTAATAGTATGTTTCTGTGGCATGTGGTTTTTGACATGCCCATGAATGCACGTTTTTCCAGGACAAACACTGTATTCTTTTAATAGACAAAAAATAATCAGCCTTTGCCATGAATGATTATTTTTACAACTATGTGAATTAGCTCACGGTGATGGTTGGAGCTGCAGTATTTAAAGTGACTGGACTAATATTTCGGTTGGCTTCAAAAATGCTTTCAGATGTTATTCAGGGATCTATAAATAATTGAACTTTTATCAATTACTTTTTTAAAAAAGTATTTAAAAATTGCAAATAGCTATTCCACTATTTTTAAAGAGGCATTTCATTTTTGTATATCAGGGATAAGGGACTGTTGCTTCTAATGTAACTTTGCAACCTAGATGTGTTATCCGTTTAAAAAAAACCTGTTTTTAAAATCCCGGAATGATAATAATCTTCCTTTATTTAATTAGCTAGAAGACTCAAACCATATGATGATATTTTCTCTCCAATTGGCTGACGACTTTAATTATTTTCAGTTAAGCTGGGGAACTGAAGCAGAAGGATAGAGCGATCTTACCTACCAAAGGCTTAGAGATAAATGGGCTTTGACCCCTTATCTTGTAGTTCAGCCTCAATTTTGTAAAACTGCAATGACCTACAATATAGCAGGAAAAAAAGAGTTTTTGAATAAAAACATGTTTGACCTGACAGTATGGAAGCAAAGTCATGGTGAGGAGAAGCAGGCATTAAATGAGTCCAGAGTCCAAAGCTTTACCAGTTTTGCTTCTTATTTAAACTTAACTAAAGTATTGTATCAGTCTTTAGCCTTCTCCAATCGAGACTCTCTAGAATTCTTCATGCTCTGACTAATATATCAAAAGAATAATAAATCTTGAAAATCAACTGTTCATGTCGTTCATTTGTCATAACCAAGAGTATTGGCCATTCCCCGATTTTTCTACCGTACTGACATTCTGTTCTTTAAAACAGTCCTAGAATTTTATACTTGTTGCCGCTGTTTTACCAGGAGGTCTTGTTTGAGCTGTAATGATCCCTTGTAACTCCAGAATTGCCCCTTAGTACCAAGTGCTGTTAGTGATTGTGTCATAAGAGAATATATTGCTTTATAGAATATATAGAGAAGGAGGGGCTAGATAGTCTATGGGCATATGGAACCTCCCAGCTGTTATAATCACCAGGTTCCTGAAATTCAGTGACAAAAAAAGGCAAATATATTCTTTTTAGCTGGGAGTGGGGAGTAAATCTCAAGTTGAACACTCAGGGTGTGGAGTACAAAAAGAATGATGTTAGACATTAGTCATAGTTGTGCAATTAATATTGTATATTCACTTGTATTACATTATATATGCTGTTTTAAGCTCATAGAAATGTTGCACATATATTTTTCTGGGATCAGAGAATTTGTATCTAAGCTCAGATAATTCTGATACTAAATTTTTCTGTGGTTAAAAAAATATAACCTAGAGAAAAAACAAATAGACCCTAATTAGATTGCAAATATATTTGTTCCCCAGACTAGTTAACTATATGACTAATAAGCCTTAAATATATTCAAACAGGAACTTTTGATCTATATTTGTTTTGACAGATGAAAGATGAGGATGGTAGAATTTTTCCATGGCAATGGATTCTGTTGCTTTAGAGTGACAAAGATTTGTTTTTCCATAATTTTATATTCTTTTCACAAGATTGAAAAAAAAAAAAGACTGAATGGGGATAAAAACTAAACACTGTTTGAGCAACCTAATATGCAAACCTGATTGTATTAATTTTATAGCCTTTTAGTGGTCGCTGTATTTATACTGGCAAAAATTGATGTCACGCATAATTAGCAAGCAGCATCCATGCTGTAAACCACATCACTTCAGCAGCCACTCACATTAAAATATTTTATGGAGCAAATGGACAGGTTGTTTAGATTATCTTGTTTATGATGATTTCACAAGAACATGGGTTTCAAAGTCTACAATAGAGAAGAAAAAAGGGGTCTTGATATGCATCACATGATCCATGTAACAAATTTAACGCTTCTTGAAAAAAAAAATGCACCAAAAATTTGCTCGGGCAACGGCATTCAAGAGAGATTTGGGAATATGCCATAATGTGTGGTGTGTTCAGCCTATGAGAGAAAGATAAAGGCACAGCATCCAATGAGTTTAGTTCACTGTCTGTGACTTAATGAACATCCCCATGTTATTTTCTTGGGTAGCAATATAGAAGCAGTTTACTGCTTTCCTCTGGGATATTTTTCAGCTTCACCGTCTAGCCTATAACCCAGGATTCCCTGGTAGTTTCCCCACCCAAGTACTAACTAGATTAGCCAGGTTCTGCTACATATTGAGACAATGACTGTTAAAAGCATAACATCATGGTTGGCATGCTTTTCTGGCCCTGTGTACCGCTGTGTGATCTCATGTAATGGTCTAGATTTTCCATTCCAAAGCCTGCAAAATGGCAGTATTCTTGTGTGAGATCTCATGCAAAAAAATGCCAAAATGTCATGCAGTCCAAAAATGCTGCTTTTTCAATTTAGGTCTGTGGAACTACCATTACCTAGAGATTCTGCAAAAGTCTGAGACCTGTGAGCATAATGTTACATTTCTTAGAATAATTCCTAGGAGAAACATATTTCTGTTTAATGATAAACATATCATACATCCCTGTAGCAGGCAAAAATACATAATAAGCTGTCTCAAATTTAGTCAGATAACCTTTATGTAACCTCATGCTGACTCCCTGATTGACTGTGGGCTTTGAGGGGGGGGGGAGTCCCACTCTATGTTTAGTCAAAACATTTATTAGGCAAACTCAGGGTTTACAAAATAGTATGCAACTTCTCAGGAAAAGAAAGTCTTTTGTTAAAATCTCCTGTGAGCAGCTGCCAGTCACAGTTAATGAACACTCAGACTTGGTGAAAGCCCAAGTTCAATCTATTTCAAATCATACATCATTTAAAATACCAAACTTTTCTATGTAATTTTGAACACTTGGCGATTTTACTTTGGCATCCTGATCCCAACAAAGTATTTATGCTGGCAACACTAGTGAATGGCATGGATTCTTTTTTAAAAATTATGGTGTGGCTGCTAGAAAAAGCCTGAGGATCAAACCCTTACAATATAATGACAAAGTGCTTCAACAAGGGACAGAACACCAATATTTCATGGAATCTAAACTGTAATTATTTCAGCAGAACAATTCCATATCATGAGATTTTTCTGCACAAAACTAATGGATTATGCATCCCTTAAACCATAAGCTTATTTTAGAAAGAACTACAGAAAGAAGAACTACAATAATGTGTAGAGTATGGGGATAGAGTTCTAATACTGACTTTTTCTAAAAACTTCTGAAAATGGAGGGTCATTCTGGAAGTTTATTATGATTAACAGTAAAAAAGCATCTATAAGTAAATTCACTACAAATGGCAATAAGTTTAGAGAATGTCTGAAGTCAGTTACTTCCTGGATAATAATAACTTTTATGGAAGAGAGTACTGAAACATATGTTTTCTGTAAATTATTTATGAAAATTTTCTTAAAAGGTCTGGTAAGGTTTAGATATGTTTTTAAATTTAAAGACTAACATCTTTAAAGTTATTAGCATTACATTTGTGGAGTAAATATATCTGATTTCTGACATGGTAAACATATCTATAATAATAGTAATGATGATAATGATGATGATGATGATGATGATAATAATAATAACAATAATAACAATAAACAACAACAACAACAACAAAATAATAATAATAATAATAATAATAATAATAATAATAATAATAATAATAATAATAATAATAATAATAATAATAATAATAATAATAATGATGATGATGATGATGATGATGATGATGATGATGATGATGATGATGATGATGATGATGTTGGAAGGGACCTTGGAGGTCTTCTAGTCTAACTATCAGAAAATTTCTTCTTAGTTCTAGGTTGCTTTTCTCTTTGATTAGCTTCCATCCATTGCTTCTTGTCCTGCCTGCAAGTACTTTGGAGAATAGCTTGACTCCCTTTTCTTTTTGGCAACCCCTGAGATATTGGAACATTGCTATCATGTCATCCCTAGTCCTTCTCTTCATTAAATTAGACATACCCAATTCCAGCAACCGTTCTTTATATGTTTTAGCCTCCAGTCCCCTAATCATCTTTGTTGTTCTTCTCTGTATTCTTTCTAGAGTCTCAACATCTTTTTTACATCATGGTGACCAAAACTGGATGCAGTATTCCAGGTGTGGCCTTACCAAGGCGTTATAAAGTGGTATTAACACTTCACGTGATCTTGATTCTATCCCTCTGTTAATGCAGCCCAGCACTGTATTGGCTTTTTTTGGCAGCTGCAGCACACTGCTGGCTCATATTTAAGTGATTGTCCACTAGGACTCTGAGATTCCTCTAACAGTTACTACTATTGAGCAAGGTACTACCTATACTGTACCTGTGCATTTGGTTTTTCTTGCCTAAATATAGAACCTTACTTTTTTCACCATTGAATTCCATTTTGTTAGATAATGCCCAATGTTCAAAATCCTGTCAAGATCCTTCTGTATCTTAAGCCTATCTTCTGGAGTGTTGGCTATTCCTACCAACTTGGTGTCATCTGCAAATGTGAGTTCCTCATCTACCCCTTCATCCAAATCATTGATGAAGATGTTGAAGAGCACTGTGCCCAGAACAGAGCCCTGGGGCACCCCACTGCACACTTCCCTCCGTGTAGATGCAGTTCCATTGAGGACCACACGCTGAGTACGGCCGGTCAGCCAGCTACGAATCCATCTGGTGGTGATGCTGTCTAACCCACATTTTTCTATCTTATCAAGTAGTAGGTTGTGGTCTACTTTATCAAATGTTTTACTGAAGTCCAAGTAAATTATATCCACAGCATTCCTCTGGTCCACTAATTTTGTCATCTCTCTCCATCAGCTAAATCTTAATCTAAATATCTTTAGTCACAGCTAATAAATCGAACTATTAGACTTGATATTTTTATTTAGAAGCAGTTTTCTATATTAAATCCATCCAAACTGCCAAATAACACACAAGTATAAAGTATAAACGTTGCAATAGGTATCTAGCCAAAGATAATTGTGGCCTAAAGCCCTTAACCCAAGATGATTGTTGAAATGCATAAACCAAAAGTTGTTTTAGAATGTTTGAAGAAGCTGTCTGTATTGCATGCGGGAATGACCTTGGGAGACAGAAGAAAGAGCCACAGCCTAGCCCTAGACCAGGGGTAGGCAACCTTGGCTCTTTTATGACTCGTGGACTTCAACTCCCAGAATTCCTGAGCCAGCCATGCTGGCTCAGGAATTCTGGGAGTTGAAGTCCACGAGTCATAAAAGAGCCAAGGTTGCCTACCCCTGCCCTAGACAATGGTCTGATAAATGTATTCTGAATCTGAAGGAAGGATGGGAGTGGAGAATGTGTCTCAGAAGGAGACATATTTTGGAGATAATAAAAGGATGGGGAGAGTTTTGGGGAGAATAAAAGAATAAAAGAGGTACTTGCCAACTTGCAAATTTCATTAATTATTATAAACTTAACAATAAAGGTAGTGTTAGGACTCATGGTTGGGTGCTTCTTGGACTGCCTCAAAGGACTGACAGCATTAATAATAGAGAGGAGTATAGAGTATATAGAAAGTCCTAGTGGATCTTCTAGGTGAGTCAACAAGTAGGGCCTTTGATAAAGATTTTAAGTGTGAACCATTCTGTAGATAAAGGCAACCTGTCAAAAACACAATTTAGAAACAGTTTGGCAATTGGAGTTGATAGGCTAAAGGCCAATATTCCTTGATTTACTAACTTTGGAGATGCTTTTTCTTTGCAGGTCCATCTCTTGATAGTCCAAGTATTTTTTAAATTGTAACTCCCAGAGGGTACTTTAAAGGGCAAACCCCCTGAATCTGAAGTGTAAGATTTTTATTAAGATAAATTTATTATGTCCTGGTAATGGAGTGGAATAAACTCAAATAATCATCATGCCTGGATTTGAGAAGTTGTTTTCTGTTTTGATATCATTCAGTTTGATAAGTGGGCATTACAGTATTAATTGCCTTTAACAAAAAGATGACTACAGTAGGTTTTCTTCTCAAAATATTTCATGCCATTCACTTAATGGTTCTTTCTCAGAATTATTGATGAAGGATTCATAATCCTTATCCACATGTGACAGAATTCACATGCAGGATGGGCAATGTTCCACTGTATATTATGTGTAAAAAAGCCTTTAAGGTTTTTATCCTTAGGTTTTAAAAGTTTTAAAATATAAGAGGTTAAAACAATGTTCTAAATACAAAATCTCCACAGCAGATTTTATAAGATCAATTTCAGCCAGATCAGTTCAGGTGCAAGTGGTTTTATTCATCAACCACTGCTAAACTTCAATGGCTTTATGATGAGATCACACAGATACTGCAAATCAAGAGGCCCTTGTTGCCTGAAAAACAAATGAGAAATATCAGTCTATGGCTGGCTGTTTCTTAGTTCTTTGTCAAAAAGCCGTGAAAAGCCCAAGGAAAAATATTTATAATACCCAGTTTTTCCATGTGAACTCCTACAGTTTTCTCTACCTAAATAGTGCTTATATGCTCTGCTAGTAAGCGTAATAATCACTATTTAATAACAAATGTGTTCTATGATCATTGTTTGCCAATGGTCTTTGTTATTACTTGATTGGTTGCAGACTGCCAGCTTCAGGACTTTTAGCTCTCACCAAGGGTTTAAGAATCTAGAGAGGACTGGAGTCAATATCCAGACTTCAAGATGCAAATGATTTCCCTAAATCTCTGGCCCCAACACAGTCTCTTAAGAAAGTTTGCTAAAATGAGCTTGTCCTTTGAAGTAGTTATGAGTTGTTTATTGTTTGCATGGACTTTTATGCACACAAATACTTTACTTAAAAAAATTCTGATAAATATAAATCAGTCATATATCAGTCATTATGCAATGAGCTTTTATAAAATATCGTATTTTATAAATATATTAATGGGGAACTGATGCAAAAGATACCTCTGAAAATTCCATGTGTACATATATTATAAAGAGTAAAAGAGACCTTCATCTTGACTTCCAGCTGTTTTCCCTAGATATGTTTTAGTCTCAAAAGAGGTACAATTCCACTATTATTGGATGTAATAAAAAAATTCCCATTTTAATGTAGCAGGCTTGCAGACAAAATTTATGGCAGATACAAGCGTCAACTTCTAAAAACAATTTTTTCTATGGTAGAAGTCGTATTTGTGACAATAATAAGGGGCATTGCTTCCTAAAATAAAACTACAGTGTTTTCTTCCATGGCTGCTTCTTATCACAAGACATCTTTAATGGAAGTTTAATTCAACAAACAAATTGATGCCTTCAAATTAGTTTTGATTCCTGGCAAATTCTGGACAAGTCCTTGCACTTTTTTTGGTAGCAGTTTCAGAAGTGGCTTGCATTCCCTTCTTCTTAATGCTTAGAGAAAGTGAGTGGTCCAAAGTCACCCAGGAAAAGAACTCATGGTTTCCTGGTTTCTAGCCCACTCATTGTCTTAACTACTACATCAAACTGGCTCAGTTTATCATTTCACAAATTTAAAAAATCATTAAAAAAGTTATGAGTAGGTCATATCCACTGTATGAAGATATGCAACGGTAGAAATCCAAGAGTTGTGGTCTTAACGTTTCTGGAGGGCACCAGGTTGGGGAAGATCTTTAAAGTGTCTCCTCACCTTCCCCTCCCCAATCTTTAGCATTCTAGTAAAATTTAAAAAGGATCACATTGTTACTTGAAGCTTTGATATCCTGACTTCAGATTCCTCAGTTGTACACTGCTGAGTAGTTCAGAGGGAGTCATAGCAAATGGACGTGGTTTACAGAGGGAATATGAAAATAGGCTAAATTCCTGTAAACACTGAGGTCATTGTTTATGGCTGCAAAAGACATGGAGAATTTTGTCATGGGTTTCCTGATAATGGCTAAATCAGGGTATGATGTTCTTTCTTTTATTTCCCCCCCCCTCCCATAAAGTTCAAAGTCCTCATTTATTTAATGAAGTGGATAAGAACTCATTTGCTGTATGGTTTCACTTCTCCATTTTAAAATATATCCATATCTGATATTTTTGATTTGAAGGATAAGAAACATTGAATTCAATCATGAGTCCACCGTTTTACATTCTCCAATATAACATCAGGTTTTAATAAGACTCCTGTTTGCTCCACACATGTGCTTAAGACTGCCTGGAAACCAAATCAGCAGAGAGAAGGGATTACTTTAGATTACCCTGAAATATGCATTGTTTGAAATGGCCTCTGGTGACCAGCTTTCATGAATGGCTGGTTTTACTTGTGGGTCACATCATCTGGCTTAATTATATCAACATCCTTTTGTGTGACAAGTGCAATCCTTAACAAGCTGAAATATGAAGCTTTGAAACAAAGCAAATTAGACAGTGAGAAAACAAGGTTGGGAAAGAGCGTGTTAAAAGCTTATGCCAGAATTGTTTGTAAAAGCTCCTTTTGCTGAAAGATACATATTGGAACATTCCTTTGAATTGTTTCATGTGACATGTGGTTAATATAAGTCTAAACCTTGATATATTTTAACTTTTGATCATGCCTACAATAAACTGGCACCATGGAACATTCTTCGCTGAACCATCATTGAATGAGTCTTTGCTTTTGTAAATAAATAAAATACAATTTGGATTTGGCTTGTCAATATGGTTTCATCTGTGGAAACTAAGAATAAGAAGCTTTTATTTTATTTTATTTTTATTTTTTTATTTTTTTATATATATATTTTTTTTTTTAAGACAACAAAACATAACACACATAAACATACAATGTATACTCCTTTTTTTTTTTTTTTAAACAGCAATTTCGTAACTGTAATCTTCTGTTATTTACATTTTCCCCCTTTATTCTTCTTTTTTAAAAAATATTTGTCCTTGTTGTCCCATTGTTTCTTATTTCCATTTTCTTCATTCATACTATATTTCATATTAAGAATAATACATATTATTACTATACATTATTGTACATTATTATACACACATTTTCCCTTTCTTGACCTTTCTGCATTTATTTTCATTTGTTATTTCTAGTCTCCAACCAATCATACCACTTATTCCATATTACATAGTACTCTGTGTCTTCCCTTTCTTTTATCTCTTTTGTTAATTTGTCCATCTCCGCACAGTCTAAGATTTTCCTTATCACTTCTTCCTCTGATGGTGTATTCTCATTTTTCCAGAACTGTGCGTAGACTATTCTTGCTGCCGTTGTTATGTGTAAGATTAAGTACCGTATTTCTTTACTGTATTTTCTATTTAAGATACCCAGCAGAAAGATCTCTGGTTTCCAATCTACAGGTTGATCTATTATTTCTACCATCCATCTTCTTATTTTAGTCCAGTATTTTTTTGCAACGGGGCATGTCCACCATAGATGGTAATATGTTCCATGTACCTTTTTACATTTCCAGCATGTCGGTGAGTTGTTCTGGAACATCTTAGCAAGCTTTGCTGGTGGAAGATGCCATCTGTAAAACATCTTCAACTGATTTTCCTTGAATGCCGCAGACATAGTCAATTTTATGTTTGTTTCCCATATTTTTTCCCATTTCGCCAATTCTATGTTGTATCCGAAATTTTTTGCCCATCTAATCATTGTGTCTTTGACAACCTCATCTTCCATTTTATATCTCAGTAGATATTTATATATATTACTAATTAATTTTATTTCTGTTCCATGTATAATTTTATCCAATTCTTGCGATTCTTTTTGTATTTCGTATAATTTTTTGTCCTCTGTATATTTAGATTGGATTTGTGTGTATGTCCACCAATCAATCTCTCTGCCTACATCTTGTTCCAATTCTTGTTTTGTTTTCAAATTTCCCTGTTCATTTACCAATTCCTTGTATCTAATTATCTTATTTATGTCCAGTAGGTTTGGGTGTTTCAGAGCTTCTGTTGGGGATAGCCACATTGGAATTCTTATATAATGTTTTTGTTTTATCTTTTCCCAAGTCTGTAGCAATGCATCCCTAACTATATGTCTTCGAAAGTATCTATGTACTTTATATTTTTCGTCCCATAGAAATGCATGCCACCCCGCTTGCAAGTCGTGTCCTTCAAGTGTTAAAATTCTAGTATTTTCCAATTTCATCCATTCTTTTAGCCAAGTTAGGCTTGATGCTTGGTAATATATTTCCCACTCTGGTAATGCCAATCCCCCTTTATCTTTCGTATCTTGCAAGAGTTTTAATTTAATCCTAGGTTTTTTCCTTTGCCATATAAATTTAGTAACCAATTTATTTAATTCTTGAAAGAATGTTTTCCCTAGTTTTATTGGAATAACTTGGAACAGGAATAATATTTTTGGCAATATATTCATTTTGATCGTTGCAATCCTCCCTAAAAATGAAATTTGTAGGTTTTCCCAATTTTCTAAATCTTTTTTTATCTGGTGTAGTATTTTATCATAATTATCCTCCTTAATTGAGGAGCACTTCGCTGTAAGCCAAATCCCTAAATATTTTATTTTTTTGTTACGCTTATTTTTGTTTTATCTTCCAATTCGCTTTCCTGTGCCTTTGTAAGATTTTTGGTTATTAATTTGGATTTATTCTTATTAATCTTAAGTCCGGCTACCTCACCAAATTCTTCTATTTTTTGAATTAATTTAGGGCCGGTTTCTAATGGGTCTTCCAAAATAAATACCAAATCATCAGCGAAGGCTTGGACCTTATATTCTTCCTTCTTAATTTTTAAACCCTTTATTTCTTGATCCTCTCTAATTTTTGTCAAGAGTATTTCTAATGATAAAATAAATAGAAGAGGAGAGAGTGGGCACCCTTGTCTTACTCCTTTAGTTATCTCAATTTTTTCTGTCATTTCGTCATTCATAATTACCCTAGCTGTTTGTTTAGTATATATTTTCTCAACCATCTTTCCAAATTTTGTCCCAAATTCCATGTAGTTCAGTTGTGTTATAATAAATTTCCAGTTCAAATTATCAAATGCCTTCTGGGCATCAAGGAAAACCAGTGTAGCTTGTCTTTCAGAGTGGGCTTCATAAAATTCTAAGGTGTTCATTATTATCCTCATATTGTTTTTTATCTGTCGTCCTGGTAGAAATCCATTTTGATCTGGGTGGATGTAATTATTCAAGATTTTTTTAATCCTTTCTGCTATTATTGTTGCAAATATCTTATAATCTGTATTCAGTAAAGAAATCGGCCTATAGTTTTGAATTTGTTGCAGGTCTGAATCTTCCTTAGGGATGAGAGTAATAATTGCTTCAGTCCAAGATGGCGGTATCTTCGCCTCCTCCAGCACCTCATTACAAATCTCCAACATTATCCATTGTAGTGACTCTTGTATATTTTTATAAAACTCAACCGGAATTCCATCTGGTCCTGGTGATTTATTATTTTTTTGTTTTTTCAATGCTGTTTCTAGTTCTATTGCGGTTATTGGTCTATTCAACATTTCCTTTTGTTCTTCTGTGATTTTGCTCATTTTTGCTGCCTCTATATATTGTTTAACTTTATCATCTGCTATATCTTCCTGATAGTATAGCTTTGAGAAGAAATTTTGTATTATGTTCTTTTTCTCTTCCCGTCTATATTGTACTGTTCCACTTTCATCTTGTAGTTGATGTATTGCTCTTTTACCTTTTTCTTTTTTTAATTTATAGGCCAACCATCGACCGGTTTTATTCGCGTTTTCAAAGTAATTTTGTTTCGCCATCCTAATTTTCTGTGCCATTTCTTTTTGTGTTGTCAGATTAATCTTGTGTTTTATAATATTCCATTTTTCCTTTATCTTTTTGTTTTGTGGATCCTTCTGTAGGTCACTTTCTGTTTCTTTAAGTTCTTCTTGCAGTTTTTCTTGTTGAAGTCTCCTATCTTTATTTTTCTTAGAATTGTATGCAATTGTCAATCCTCGAATGTAGGCTTTTGTGGTATCCCACAAATTTTGTGTTGATGTCTCTTCCTTTTTATTTACCTGAAAAAATAATGTCAGTTCCTTTTCTAGCATCTGTATATATTGTTTGTCTTTACATAGTCTTTGATTCATTGACCATCTTTTTCTCTGTTTCTGGCCTTTCCATTTTATTGTTATTGGGTTGTGATCTGCCCAGTCATTAAGTCCTATTTCAATTTCCTCTATCCCGTTCTGTATTTCTGTTGTTACCCAGGCCATATCGATCCTGGACCAGGATTGATGCTGGATACGAATAAAATGTGTATTGTTTGTCTGATCTGTGTGTCTCTCTCCATATATCCCGAAGGTTGAGTTCTGTTACCATGTTAAAGAATGATTTTGGTAATATATTTTTCTTCTTTTTGCTCTTTTTACTACTTTTATAGTCTTTCTTAACATCGACTATTGCATTTAGATCCCCAATCATACAAATATTTTCATAGTCCAGATCCACTAGTTTCTTATGTACCTTTTTAAAAAAATCATGTTGGTTATTATTTGGTGCATATACTGCCGTTAATAAAGTTTGTTTTTGCCCTAATTCTATTTCCAACATTAAAATTCTCCCCTCTTCATCCGATTATATTAATTTTGATTTTATTTTTTCTTTAACATATATAGCAATTCCTCCTTTCTTGTTTTGTGCTAGTGTTGTGTATAGTGTTCCTAATTTTACATTCTCTAGTAGTTTTCTATAATCCTTTTTTATATGAACTTCCTGTAGACATATCACGTCTGCATCCAATTTCCTTAATTTATTAAACGTTTGTACTCTTTTTCTTGGTATGTTTAAACCATTAATGTTTACAGAAAAGAGCTTAATTGCCTCTCCCGTTTTTTACTTGATCTGGTTTTTTTGTGCTTCTTGTCTCTATTACCCTTCCTTTTGCTCCTTCTCTTTCTAACCTTTCTCTTTCTTGTTTCTTTTGCTTTTCTCTTTCTCGTTCAAATTCTTCTATTAGGTCTTCCTCCTGACTTTTACTCTCTGGCTCTTCCCTACTTTCTTGTTCTTCTCCCTGCGCAAAGTGACATTCATAAAAATCCTGCGCTTTCTCGAGTGTGTCTATCTTATATTTTTTTTCTTGCCATGTTACAAATATGCCTTCAGGTACTAACCATCGAAACATAACTTTGTATTTAGTTAATTGGGTTGTTAGAAATTGGTATTCTCGTCTCTGATTTCGTATTCTACGTGGTATTTGCTTTAATACAATTATTTCTTTACCCTTATATACTATCTGTTTGTCTCTTGTTTTTTTATATATTTCATCCCTTATTGATCTTCTAGTCAACCTTATATGTACCTCTCTCGCCAGTCTGTGCCTACGTGCATAATTTGTATATACTCGATAAATTTCATCTATGTCTCTTCTTGCGTCCTGTTTGTCCTTTCCTAATATCTCGGCCAATATCTCCGCCATCTTCTCTCCCAAATCTTCTTCTTTTTCCTCTACGATATTTTGAAATCTTAGGAAGAACGCAGCTTTTTCCAATTCCAAGAAGGTAATAGATTGGGTCAGCTCTCTGTTTGTTTGTTTGGATATCTGATCCATCTTTTCTATTTTGCCATCAACTTGATCTATTTTTGTTTCAACTTTTTGAATTCTTTGTTCGTTCTTCATCATTGTTTGTTGTATACTCTCTATCTTGTCATTCATGTTTTTAATTTCATTTTTGATTTCTTTGTGGTGAGTTTTTGTTTCTTCATGATTATTTGCTATTGCCTCTTGGGTTTTCGTCATTGTTTCCTGCATCATTTGTAACATTGTCTGTATACTCTGTGGGTTCATCGCCAATTCTACTTTTTCTTTTTCTTTCCCCAACATGGTTCCTATCGTTCTTTGACCTATAGGAGAGGCCATTATAGGTGTGGGATTTATAGCTGTTTTTTTTACTTATTTTAGTTGTTGCTGTGGTACTTGTCATTTTTATTACTTGGATAATATTTTCCCACACTTGCATATATCAATTTTATATAACGTTAAGGGTTAACCTTAAAAATAAGATTACAAATAGAGTTATACCTTTTCTTATCCCACTATTATATAGTGAGAAAACAAGGTTGGGAAAGAGCGTGTTAAAAGCTTATGCCAGAATTGTTTGTAAAAGCTCCTTTTGCTGAAAGATACATATTGGAACATTCCTTTGAATTGTTTCATGTGACATGTGGTTAATATAAGTCTAAACCTTGATATATTTTAACTTTTGATCATGCCTACAATAAACTGGCACCATGGAACATTCTTCGCTGAACCATCATTGAATGAGTCTTTGCTTTTGTAAATAAATAAAATACAATTTGGATTTGGCTTGTCAATATGGTTTCATCTGTGGAAACTAAGAATAAGAAGCTTTTAAATGCCCCAAATCTTGAAATAATTTAAAAATAGAAAATGAACACTACCATCTTGAACAATATATTTTGACAGCTATTAAAGCACTTGAACTAGTGGATGTTTAGCAGATTTGAATTATACCTGCTACACGCAATAATTTTTTATTGAAATTTGTGGTTCCCAATGTTGAAGCTTCTTATAATCGGAAAGACTTATTATTGGAGTTTTCTTTTGAATAGATAATCAGCAAATATCCCTAAAAATTGTTAATTTTATTTTTTCATTTATTGATTTAATCATAGAATTGCATTAGATTATTATATGTTGATTATTTTCTTGGAAATTGCTTCAGAATTTTTCATTAAAAATTTTCAGAATTTTTAATGAATGCAAATGCAGTACCAGTATTACTTTCTAATAGACAAATGAATTCCACATTACACTCTAGTTAACAGTGCCAATTAAAATTTTTGGAAATGGTAGTCTCAACCCATTTGGAAAGCAGCAACATGATACAGTATGGAAATGCAAAGTCTTTTGGTAGTTCTGGTATACAAGTACATGGAGTAAACTATTTTTATATCCTAAAGGTGTATAAAACAAATCAACACCTTTGGTACTAATCTAAAATATTGGTTTCATTTTTTTACTACTTATGATACTGCTGGGTATGTACATGGTTATGATAGATTAAAACATATGAGTATTTTTGTTTATGTAAGAATTGTTTTTCAGAGGAGTGTATGTGTCAATCACCTGCATACTGCTGTTTATGAACATTATAATTTGCTTATTATGAGGTTACAAATTCTTGTTCCTGCAGGCTAACTAAATTATAATTGGTAGATGCATTGATTTATCCCTAGGCATGGGTTAAAACATTGTAATTATAGGGAGATTATGTTTGGAGGAGAGCAAATAATTCTGACTGACTGGTAAATATGTAGATCGGAGAGATAAGTGCTAGACTTAGACATTTAACTGCATTCTTTGTATTCAGGATAAATCTAACATTTTACAACTAAGATTAATGGATTAACCTTTAAGAGGATCCTGCTGTTTCTTGATTTTGTTGTACTGTAAATGCATTTTCCATGGTAAATGCCGGATATCCCATTGAGAAATGAAATGGAATTTCACTGTGCTATTCCTGATTTGCTGAAAAGATTATTATCTGTTTTTCAGAGATGTAATAGGAATGCATTATTGCTTCCTTTTAATTTTGATTTGACATTCATTATATTTTGAACTTCCTGTGACTGAACGGAACTCTGGATTGTCAATAACTGTACATTTCCAAAAGAAACTCTCATAAACATTGGATTTCTTGTGATTAAAATTCAATAGAAACTGTATATCTTTTTGTCTTTTTAATGTTTCAAAACTATATGTAACCTTAAATTAGATCCGTAACAGAGCACCTGTTCACAATGAATTCACTAAAGATCTGTAGAAACTATTCATGCAGGAAAATTAGATTCCTCCTCTCTGAAACCATTCTGAAGATACTGTGTGTAAGTCTTTAGGGTTTTACATTACAAATTTACTCATCAGAAGGAATTGCACTGTGGAAAACAAGCCGGTGACTGCAACCTTGAAATATGTTTGAATTAATTCACATAATTGTAGATACCGGTTATAATTTCAGAATAAAAAAAAACCTGGCATAAATCAATAAATGAAATTGATAATTTGAGCTTTAGGGAAGGCAACTCTGTCTTGGTTAAAAAAATGCCTTTAAAAAAAAAAGCTTGTTTCAGACATAAAGGATAGAAAATGACTATTGTGTCACTTATTGCACCAGTTTATCCAGACCTGATATTCTTCAAAATCCAATTAAATTGTGAACAATGTGTGATTTAACTACTTATATATAATTTGTGCCCAGGCCAACTTGGGTTTTGCAACTGCTACATGTACTGTAGTAGGAAAAGTTTCTCTGTGTGCTTACCTGCTACAATGACTAATGAGGACAAAAGTTTCAATTCAAGCAATACTGCTTCAAAAACAAAATTCCAAAGTGAATAAATGTAATAAATTATGCTAAGAGGTCAGTTAGTTTCTGCATATGTTTCAATGGACTGTTATAATTTCTTCACATTTTGCTTTTAAACTGAAAGTTATCAAATCCTTTATCTGTTGTGGATTGGGTTATATCCTGGAAATTACAATAACATTTTTTTAAAAAAGAGACAAAATCCTGCCCCAAAATTGGACTATTATTGATGTAGCATAATGATTCTCAGATCTGTACTTTCCAGATTAAGGATCTTTTGTCTATTTGTGAAAAGCTTATAGTGCAATTTGAATTGTAATGATTCATAGGATCAGGTCATAGTTCAATCAAAGAGCTCATGGTTTGCATACAATAAGTCCCAGTTTTAAGTTCTGGCATCTCTAGGTAGGACTGAAAAGAGTCCTGCTTTAAGCATTTAAGCATTAAAAAAAACACACTACCACGGCGTAGAACTACCACTACCACACTAGGCGGTGTTGGGAGCATTCAGCTAAAGGCTCTAACGTTCTCACTCAAGCCAGTCTTTCATAACATAGACTCTGCTGAGTCTCATTCCATTGTACAGTTTTATAGGGCAAAAATGGCTCAGTTTGGATATGGACCCATGTAAATACATCAAATGGCTGGATTTCTTAGGGCTTGCTGCATATCTGATCTTTTTGAGATGTAGTATGTGTACGGCAAAGGAATATTTGTCAGTGAAAGGTCTCAAAATGGAACTACTCTCATTCTTTCCATCTGAGATCAGTTGATTATGTGCTTGTCTCTATAAAAACACCTTTATATTTTCCATGTAGCATATTTTTCAGTATGCTTAAATCTGTTTTCATTTACCCTGGGGAAGAAAGGCAACTTGTAGTCTCTTCTTGAATCTTGGACACTGCACAATGCTTTATGTTAATATACCATGTGTGAAGGAAAAAGGCCTCTTTAATTTTTCCAGCTTTTGACTGTTTCTCAAAGATAAATTGCAGTGTCTCTGAGGACACTTGCACACACTATATTCTTGTTTCCACTGTGAAGTCTTAGATTTTGTAGGGGTGGTTCTTTACTTCATTTTCTTCAAGAGGTAGGAGACAGGCTGCAAGTAGATGACACATTTTTAAGAGCTCATTGTTGGATAGAAAAGTCCCCATGCAAAGGAAAAATGTGTCATGGCTAGGTTGCGCCATTTAACTCTTTGTTTTTGTATGAAACCTTAGCTTTTTTTCAGAACAAATAGAGAAATGAATATATATTAATCCATGTAGCGGGTTGTTTTGTCATTCTTTCCCTAAGTCTTATGTGTATATAGTCCTACCTGTTTAAGCATGCCATTAGAAACTCAATTTTTTCAGGATGCGTGATCATGCAAGAGATGCTCATCTATAATGTAAACCGGGGTTACCAAGTCTTCAGCTTATTCAGCTCTTTGTGAAATTTCAGATGGTTCATTCACCTCCAAACACTTATTATATGAAAATAATTTAATAAATACTACTTTCATAATACTAAAAATAATAATAATAACAATAATCATCAAACCTTGGGAGTTGATACTCACTTTTTGGAGACCCTATTGAAAATGAATTCTATAGGCTAAGGCTAAGGAAATCAAGATATGAGTGGTGGAAAGCCTGATATTGAGTTCAGACATTGCTTTAAGTTGTAATACGGTTTCCTTGACTAATATCTAGTCTAATGAATAAAAAATGTGGCTCATTTAAAAGTTCAAAATTAAACCATTCCATGACTTGGAATTAATGTGAACCTATAGATTTAACTCCACATGTTCATTTCCCTCTTAGCAATTGTAAATATTGTGAGGTTTATGTTTCCAGTCTTCATCTTTTCCAAGTCTTTTAATCATTGATAGCATGCCCCCTAGTTTGTATTTTTATTAATGCCAATAGAAAATTCCTTGTGTAGGATTCAGTTGGTATAGCATTTGGGTACTTTCACAAAGCTATTTGTTCTGCGATAGCTACATTGAGAACTGTCCTAAATACAGAAAATGATTCATGCTTTAATTTTCATAGCTTTTGATTTAAGTTCAAGATGCAAAACCAGGTCAGGTAGGGAACAAGAGGGAGGAAAGGAAAAGGGACCAATAGAAGAAATGGAGAGAAGCTAAGAGCATCTACTTCTCAACAAGAATATCCATTCCTCTGAGTTATATTACAATATGGGTGACTATATAAATCTTTTAAAATAAATAATATTCTATGCTATTATAAAAAATAACACTAAGACATTCTCTCTCTCTCTCTTTCTCTCTCTCTCCCTCCCTCCGTCCCTCCCTCCCTCTCTCTCCCCACCCCAAGTGTAAACAGCTATCTATATTCTCCCTTTTTAAATAGTTCAGTTTTAAAGCTGAACCATTCAGTGTTTTTTTTTTCTCAGATCATAAAATGTCAAGCTAGGCAGTGAGGATGAAATAGGACTAAATTTCTGGTCTGATCTTGGGTTCAGAACTTGGATTCCAAGTTCTGACAGATTTTGAAATAATATCATGGGAGAAGACAAATATTACTAGGCACTAATGATGTTGTCAGTCTCCAAACAGTACTTTTATTTGCAACAAAACTACAGAGAAAGGAAGAATTATTTACAATTTAGATGGTGGGAAATGATGGTTCTTCCTGGAAAAGGAATGCTTATACGCAAATGGTCATTTGTTTATTTATAATTACTAGGATAGTACTCAGTATACTCAAGTGCAAGAAGTCCTTTCATTTGAACTGCTCAAAATTGAAAAATTGTTTTTTGCTGGCTGGCATCAGTGCTACAGCTGAGCATAGTTAACACCTGGGTCTCAATTTTTTTTTTCAATATAAGCCTGCAGTCAATACTGAGTGACTCAGTCTGACATATTTTAGATCTCCCAGAATGCCCCAAAACAAAATAACTTGAAGACATTATAGGAAGTTAAATTGGAGACTTAGATCTAACTGATGAAAATATTGCAGCAGATAAACCAACTGAGGTACATTGATACAAGAGAACCTCACTGTATTACTTAGAACCCCCATGACAAAACTGAAGCCTTAGGATTTTTCCCAGTATTTTCTTACGATAATCTTCCTCCAATTTTGGCTGTAAATTCTGCAAGATGCAGTCCCAGCACATCTGGAAAGGACCAAGCTGGGAAATTCTGGCTTTGTTATTTAGAAAATATATTTTGCTGAGACAACATGATCTGAAACTTTTCTAAGCAAAATAATTGATCCAGGAAATGTTAAACATTTGTTTCTTTTACTCTTACATGCTCTTTCTTTTGGCAAGAGTTGTCTAAGATTTATTGTTTAGCATTGCTATTGTGAGCCTTTAACTACACATCATCAACAGGGTTGTTTAAAGAACAACTTTGGGAGAAATGTGTTTAGGTTCCCCCCCCCCCACTAAGTTCAGATAGTCTTAGTGTTGTATTAGATAATAAAGTGCTTATTGGGTATATCATCTTATTTCTCCTGAACCCAAAATGTTCTTAAGAAAGAGGGGGGGGGAACCAGAACTCCTTAAACTAATTGCCAGTTTCCAATCTGCTTATCTAAACCTTACTGGTCAGAACAATGGCATTTAACTCAGAATGTTGAGTTCTCCAGCATCCTGCTTGTAAGTTGCTGTGTTGTCAATCAGAGATTGGAATGTTTGTGCACAGACAATGGAGCCAACATTTCTCTGCTTAGAACTTTTTTGAAATATTTACAGTCTCCTGGGGCAATTATCTGCCTGAAGAGTGAGATACATGACACCATTTATAGGCTATGTTATGAAGCTTCAAGTTGGAATAAAGGAAAGTAGAAGAGGGAGAAAGAAATTTCATCTATCTACCTACCTACCTACCTACCTACCTACCTATCTATCTATCTATCTATCTATTGTTATGTCTCTTTTTTGTGTTTTGCAATGAGTGATGGGGCCATTTTCCTTTCATCCACCCCTTCTCTGCTCTGCTCTGCTATGCTTCCATTTAATTAGTTCTGCTGATTTATCTCTTGCTGGTTAATGTTGCATGTCTAAATATGAAGTCTCAGGTGTGGGAGTACCAGTGGCCTAATGAATTGTATCTCATTCTCATTAAATCTAGTGTTGCATCCTTTTCAAGTAAACTTTCCCATGAAACCAGTCTTTACTAACTTTGTTGACCAATGAGTCTTCAGTTGTTTATAAATAGACAATTAACTGAGAATTAAGTTAGCCCCATTGCAAGTTTAGTTCTGTTGATGATATGCCTGTCAACAGGTCAGAGAATGCTAGTAACTAACCTTTTTAGTTAAAAGGCCAATCAATCATTTTCTGTTGTGAGTTTAGGTCTCCTGCAGCACAGAGACCCCTCCTGAGGGGAAGTTAGGGCTCACAATAGCAATACTATTTGACTGACATTTCCTGAGAAATGGTTCTGATAAGCTCAGTCAGCCAAATCTGGAAACGGAGAATTGGGGACAAGGCTTTTCTCAGAGTTGCTATGCATAATAGATGATGCACTAAATCCCATTGCTGACCAAAGAGGGATAGTAATACAGGCTTTCATAGCAGTAAGTAGGATCATCTGAACTGCCATTTAGTACAAACTGTTTACATTGAAAAATAAAACCGGAAACATATCGAACAATGTTATGCTGCAGATCATGACCAGTAGCCAAGCCATCCTCCTCCATATGGAAATGCAGGTGAGTTTACGTAAAATAGGACACTTGCTTTATGGGTAGCCTGGGACTCAAAGGAACACTTGTTCTTTTGGAAGGTTTTCAGAAATGTAATCAAATTCAGGAGAGTTATTTAAACACTTATTTTGCTAATTTTCTCTCCTTAAGAAAATCTAATCTTCCCAATGAGAATGTGTGCTCATTATACAGTATAAAAGTCCAGCGTGCTAAATGAGAAACTTATTTTTAACAGAAAACTAAGATTATAAATTTAGGACTCATCCTTACAGGCATTTTTAAGAATACTTAGACTGCTATCAAGTAATACCTTAGGAAAATAAGGTATATTTAATGATATTAAATATATTAGGGAATTAGCTTTATTTTTTTTTTAAAAAAAAAAATCTTCTTCCCATAAACAAAACTTGTTCATGCGGACAGACGAAATTCAAATCAGCTAAAGTATGGACATTTGGCAAAAGGAAAACATATTGCTGTTGAAGGATATTAGCCTCAGTTTTGAATACCAATTTGAAGCTTCAAGAGCAGCTTTTGATGCTATCACTCCATCTATTCATCTTTTTCTTTAATCAATCATAAGTCTCATTGCATAGTTTCCTCCCAAATAAATTATCCTAGGCTTGGAAGTTTAACAACGTAACACCTTGAGTAGCTGGTACTTTATCTTCATGCGTATCTTACAGATTTCTGACTACTTTGTCTAAAAGTTGTTTTCTATTGAATTGATTTCTCTCTTTCCCTTCTCCTTTTTATTGTACAGAACCTGAAAACTAAAGAAAACATTTGTACAAGAGTTTAATCGTGGCCTTGGACTGATAACAATGAATCATTATTACATTGCTTTTATGTGCACTGTGCTTGGCACTGAATTACTAAGGAGCTTCGGTACCCCTGTCAAATCCCCAAGGTTCAGAGGTCGGGTGCAGCATGAACGAAAAAATATTAGGCCAAATATTATACTTGTGCTTACCGATGACCAAGATGTGGAGCTTGGTAAGTCTGTTTTGAATTGCAGCATCTTTTTACCACTATCACTATTTCCTTTGACTTGTTTTTATTCTTTTGAAAACCATTTTCTGCTCTGTAAATAATCCTTCTATATAGTGGCCTTTCCTATCCATTATTGTAGCTACTTGACAGATTTGGATAACCTGTTTCCAGAAAACAAAATGATCTGTTTCTTTGCTTCAACATGATATATTTTATTCCTATTTAACTGCAGAATTGAGATAATGTTCAGCTACCTCTGATTAAATGAAGCATTTTATAATACTGTGTGACAAAGGAGGAAGTTTCCTGTCAACAGCAGTTAATTTTCTAATAATGGCCATTCATGAATGTGTGTATAATACTAAAGATCTGGAAACATAATCTCTTGGATGCATTTACACTTATATTTTATTTCTGTATACAGTTACAAGTTGATTGTTTATATATATATATATATATATATATATATATATATATATATATATACCTACTTATTCTAGGTATAAGTATCTCAGTAAGAAGTCTCAAAAATCAACCCATCAATTAATATAAAGCAATCAAAAGGCCTAGTGAGGCCCACTAGGCCTCAAGAGCACCAAAAAACTATTTGAAATAGAAGGTTTTAAGAACTAAAAGTTTGAAATGAAGGGGCCAAGTATATCTCCAAGGTCAGCGTATTCTATGGAATTGGGGTCACAACTGGGACAGATTTTTCATGAGAATGAATCATAGAGCAGAATCTGACTCAGTGATCTGAGGAGAGCCAGACTCATTTTGGACAATGTAGATCCCAAGGTAACCTGGCATTGATAAAGTATTCTACCTGTGGGGATAGTTACCCCTCTGTGAGTCAACACTTTTTAGAAAGTAAGCAAATGGTGAATACCAGTAGTAAATTCTGCTTTGGGTTGAGCTTAACACCCAGTGATTTCATGGGTTCATCCATGAAATTTATTGGCAATAATAGAGAAGTGAGCTTCCTTTCAATTTCCCAATCTGGCCTGCAGCTCACCCAAATGTCAAACATGGCATATCTTTTTGAAATCAGCCAAAGTCAGTCAGATGTTGCCATTACTACATGTCCTGTCCTCTCAAATAATGGGAACGGGAATATGTCTTGACCTTTTTGTGTATGGCATTTTTCCAGGTACTTGCAATGTACCATCCTTCCTTAGTCTTCTGTCAAAGTTAAATTTCCCCATTTTCTGCACTCTTTGGGGGGGGGGGGTATGTCTTGGTCTGGTCCCTGAATATCTATTTTGCTCATCTCTGAAGCTATAGCATTTGTCTGAATCATTTTTCACTATTTACTCTTCACTACATCAATAAGCTTTTCCTTTTCATCCTTTTCATGACCATGGTCCTCAAGAACTGAACCAAAGTACTTTGGTCCACAAGAGCCACAAGGGCTGTCATAAATGGATATAATGGGCCAGCTACTCTCTCTCAGCCCAAACAATCTCATAGGGCTGTTATGGGGAAAATAGGAGGCAGGAGTATTAAATATGATAGATAGATAGATAGATAGATAGATAGATAGATAGATAGATAGATAGATAGATAGATAGATAGATAGATAGATAGATAGATAGATAGATAGATAGATAGATAGATAGATAGATAGATACAAAAGGACTTTGAAATCCTTGATAACAGATTACTAATTGGTGTCTCTTGAACTGAGAACAAGAATAAAATACTAATTTATTTTGGGAAGTGGATTATATTTACTTAGGAATATGTTATTGAAATCTTCTGTGCAATTGTGTATATCATAGGCCAATACCAAAAAGATTCAAATTCTGAACATAGAATTTAAATGAAAGAAATTCCTTTGAAAAGTGTTGACATGCTAAGCATGGCCCTGAGGGATTGCCATTCTGTTGTGCATTTGTTTAAAAATTAACTGCATATTTTTAATAGCACTTGGTTTACATGTAAATAGCAACTAATTGCAAGACTCATGGGCTGAAACCTAATACTTTGCTCATTACCTTGGAGCAATAAAATGTGATGATATAGCTTCTGGTATGGAATATAGTTTTCCCTATGAAATTAAATGTTAAGAAGGGAAGTTTGTAGTGCTCTAAGATATTTTTTTTCAAGCTTAAATTGTTTCTTGCATTCTTAGTTAAAACTGATAGCACATTTATCATTACTGAACTTTAAAAAAGAATGTGTTTATTGAAATGAAAACACTCAAGTTGAACATGCTTACAGAAAATAAGCAAAAAAAGGTTATGAAATAGACAAAAATTGTGTGCAGTACCCACATTGTCAATCTAAAGTTGCCAACTCCAGTTGAAACCAATCCAGGAGACTTACCTTCCACCCAAGAATATTATATATGTATGTGTGTGTGTGTGAGAGAGAGATATTAGTATGTGAGTATATTTGACAAATATCTGGACAAACACTAGATGGTAGCAAAGAATCTCAACTGCTGTTGAGTTAGCTGTAGGGATGAAAAGGAAAGAAAAAAGGAACAGTTCTTAGGTAGTATAAAAGGGTTAAACTCATCAGGCCAAAAAAACTTGAGCAACAGTTGTCTCTCACTCCTATTCAGACAGCCACATCTATATTCATTTGTGTCTATTGTTCATTCCATTTTTTTCCAACAGATTCTTCTGTTCTTCTCAATGAATTTCAGGTAATTATTTGGGGGCAAAAGCCTTCCTATTGCAGATGCATTGTTTCGGTTAAATCCCACACAGAAATAGCTTTTCAAATGTCTTGATCTTTCTGTAATCTAAAAATGTATTGCTTTATGAGATTTATCTTACTATAAGAAAACATTTCAGAAGAATAAATGTACAATCAAGTAATTAAATTATGCTCACTGTAAACAATAGTCTATACACAAAACCTTCAATAAATGGAAATTTCTTGGGATAAATTAAAATGTAACACTGAAAATTGTATTTAGTGATATTGGGGATCAAGATCATAGTTTATATAAACTTTGAATGTGTGCCGTACATGAGTTAATTATGTGTTTGTTTTTGATGTTTAGGGTCCTTGCAAGTGATGAATAAAACCAGGAAAATAATGGAAAATGGAGGTGCCAGTTTTGTTAATGCATTTGTAACCACTCCAATGTGCTGTCCATCTCGGTCCTCGATGTTGACAGGGAAATATGTTCACAATCACAATGTCTATACTAATAATGAGAATTGCTCTTCTCCCTCCTGGCAAGCAACACATGAGCCACGTACCTTTGCTGTGTATCTCAACAATACTGGTTATAGAACTGGTAAGGGATTACTTTTCACACTCCTTTTTCAATTTGATTTTAAAAGGTGCTTGTTTTCAATATCTTAATGCTGTTAATAACAGAATTATTTTTGGAAAGCTGATGCAGCAATTTTACCAAAACTTAATAGTACTGTGTCATGTCAATTTGTGGGTAGGAAATCAGCAGAAAGCTGTATAAAAGAGCAGATACTAAACTTATTAAAGAGCAGTAGCTTTGGTAGATAGAGGGAAGCACACATTAGAGGCATGGGTGTCAAACTCGCCACATCATGTGACGTGTCGTGACGTAACTTTTTTTGCATTGAGGTGGGCACAGCCTCCGTGTGATGCAACCGGCCTGTGGGCCGGCAGTTTGACACCCCTGCTTTAGGGACCTATATTAATGTGAAGGTCTTCAAATAAAAATACAGGGATTTTCTTCTCAATAAGGAGCCTGCCTTTATAATCCTTGTAGTCCAGATCATAGAACCAATTATCTGTCCTTTGCATTGCCCTAAAAATTAAATTGAAACAAACAGAATATTTTATGAAAATGCAAACTGCAGATAGAGAGCACGCCCTAAACTTGTTATGAAGGATGTGGAGAAGACAATCTAATGGACTTCCATGATTTATCAGGGGTTGTCAGCCAAATGAGTACATATGGGGTGCTAACTCTGGTAACAAAGGGTTGGATTCTGACTTTGGTTGAATATCAAGCCCTAAAACAAGGTGGCAGTTAAAAACAGCTGAGCAGTAGAGATCTGTGACATTCCCAAAAAGGAAAAGATGCCAACTTACTTAATTAGTTAAGGTTGCTGACTCTTCTCAAATAAAATTTCTCCAAGGCTGCCTCCTTTATTGGAAGCAACTCCTGCTTCCTAATCTGAATTTCTTTGGATTCAAGTTCCTAGTTCCTCCTAGTTTTTTGCCCTGTGGATTGATATCCAGTTTTCAGTTGAGAAGGAATGTGGCTTTGCCTCAAAGGCAGGAGAGGAGATTTTTGAGCGTTACAGAGAAGATATCGGAGTCTTGGGAAAGTAGAAAGTGTAGAAATAAATTCAAAATAACTCTTCCTTGACTGTATTAGATACAAGTTGAAGTAAAAAGGGGCTTTGGCAGACTTTCAAGATCTGTTCCAATACCCTAACTGCATTAAAGTACATTTCTTGTGACTTCCATTTCCTGACCTTGATGGGCTGACATAAGCTTTTGGACTCCTCTAGCTCAATTTCTGTCTAAATAATACAGGTTTTATCTCCCTCAGTTACTTACACAGAGTGACATGTGCTTTGCTCTAGTCTAGTCCATAGGCAAGATTGCTCCAATGAGCCTCCCATTGTGTGTAAGTTTCAGTTTGATTTACAACCATCAGCTTATGTGTTATCTCTGTTTATGCATTGAACTGATTTATGGCTAAAGTAATTGAAGAGCTTAAAAACTACATGCTAATTTACTCCCACCTGTTCTCACCTCTACCTTGAACAGAAGAGTTTCCAATCTTTAAAGGCCCCCTTCTTTTCAGCTTTCTCTGCTGAAATAGAGTATGTTCAGTTGAGAGCCCAGCTGTTCCAGTTAATTGCTCTGATTGATGCTTTGCCTTTGCAGCTGAACCTACTGACTGCTTCAATCCTTCCATGATACAAATGTTCAGTAGCCATACTTGAAAAGTTCTCACAACTAATTTCCAACATTTGCAACACCCTGAAGATTATCTAACAAAGTAGACAGAAATTAGTAGGAGCAGTGGCCAAATATGCAATTCTATTGCCTTATAATTGAAGACCCCATTATCAGATCAGAAAGCTACAACAAGGGCTCCACCCAGTGGCAGAACCTTTAAATAACTTCCTTCTTTTGACAAGACTTGAAGAAGAATGAACTGATCCATTCCATAAAGACCGGGAGATCAAATTCTTGATGACTTGGCCTGCATTAAGCAGCCATCCACAGTGTAGTACCTTATCCATATTTATTTATTTAACATATTTATAAGGTTGTCAGGCTTCAGATGACTTTATATGGTATACAAAAATAAAAATAAGAAAGAAAATGAGGAAATCAATAAAAGACAATAGTTAAACAAGAAGGAAAACCACATATTCTTTTATCCCAGAGGTCTCAAATGCAGTCCATGGGCCATGTGCAGCCCTTAGGCTCTCAGGAGCTGCTGGCTTAACTTCTCTGTTGTACATATTTGGCCATGCTTGGCAGCAACTTCTCAATAGGGTGACTGTACATTCCTGATTTATTATTTACTATTTGTCCTAGGTTTTCCAGTCTTAGGCAAAATATTCCCACTGTCTTCTTCCATGCAGAGTAAGCTGCTCTCCCATAATGCCAGCTTGTGCAGTGCTAAGTGCATTTAGTGCACTAAGTGGCTTGCGTGGCACTGCTGTAGGGGAGAAGCCAATTCTGCAGAAATTGTTGCTACTAGGGCAGAAGAAAAGCCTGTGGTGTACAAGAGAGGAGAAGTTGATACTGCAGAAGGCAGTGCTTTGGGGAGAAGGTGGGAGCTCTGCAGGGGCCTCACAAGGGAATTAATAGCAGGAAACAGTGCCAGTTTATGTGCCTCTGCTTCCTCTGAGCTAGCTAGTTTGCCTGTCAATGGCATAAAGAATCAAACTGCCAGGGGTACTGTTGGTATGGAAAAGAAAAGCAGTAGGAAAGTCAGGAATAATAAATGTTTTTAATATATATATATCGTTTTTGCATGGTTTTATTATTTATTACTTTAGCGCCTCTGTCACTCTTGAATGTGAGATAGATTAGGCAACAGATTATATGGTCTGTGGTCAAATGGAAATGTGGCTTCCTGTTACAGTGGGAACATGATGTTTTATAAACATGTTATCCAACATGTTTTAAATAAAAAAATCAGTTTCAATCATTTTAATATTAGTTGCATTTTTGCAGAGAGTCTACCAGTTAGCACATTGAACGTAATGTATATTCATTTGAGTTTGAGACCCCTATTCTATCACATTTACATGCTTGAGCCAAGGCAAAATCTTAGGAAAAGACTCAGATTTTAAGGATTCATAGAAGGGGAGAGAGGTGACAGTTATTTGGACATCTGGGAGTATATTTTCAGAGCTGGGCCCAATGGCAGAGAAGGTCCATTCCCTGGATTCCATCAAATGACATTGTTTTATAAACAGGACCTGGAGCTTGTCAGCTCGGTCGGTCCACACAGTGGAAACCATGGGGAATAGACAGTCCCTCAAATGCAGTACTTGGCCTTATGCCATATAGGGCTTTAGAGGTGATAATCAGTGCTTTGAACTGGAGATAGAAGAAAACTGATAGCCAGTGCAGCTCACAAAGCATACTGAAGCATGTCCATCATTGCTCTGCTGCAGCACTCTGGATCAGTTGTAAGTTCTAAACAGTATCCAAGGCAGTCTTATTTATAGCACATTGCAATAATCTACACGTGAAGTGACCGAGGCATGAAGGAAGGGTCTCCTTGTTCAGGAATAAGTGCAGCTGTCACACAAGATGCATCAGTGAAGAGAGTGTCCTAAACCACAGCTTCCACTTGCCCTTTGAGTAACAGCTAAGCTACTAGGAGGACCCAAATGAAGAACTGCAACCCCATTCAGAGCTAAAGGGAAAAAGTCCCCAGACCCAGATGACTCCAACACCCATCAGTAGGATTCCATCCAGATTCCCAACAGCCTTTAGGCCATTGGAATAAGATCTTGTCAGCATCACTTGGTTAGCCAGAAGTTAGCAGAATCAGATTCCAAGGAGAAGGAGGCCGTAGTGGACGATGGCAGGGATATGCCTTGTGCTTCCTTGGGTTCAGGGGGAGTGACATTGCCAGAACCATTTTCTGTCAGTACAAATGCTTCCCCCATAGACAGACCCCTCTCGCTTTGGCAGAAGGCTACCATGCTATGCAGAAGTATCTAGAATAGTCTTCGATGGAAAACTTCCTTTTGTGCTCTTTTATAGCTATTTTGAAAATACATTATAACTTTCAGATTCTGCAATATCCCTTCTGTCTTTAATCATCTAAGGCATGATCTTTTGTGGGATTTCATGGAACAATTTGATACTATTTATTTGAATGACATTCTAATGAGATATATACATGCCATGTTAAGGCAGTTTACAGTGGTTTCAGGAGCATTATCTATAGATCAAATTTAAAAAATATATAAATTCAAAGTAGCCACCGTTGACTTTCTGTGCCATCACATTTCACTAGAAGGACTTCAGATGGATCTAATAAAGATGGAAACCATTCTGGTTTGGCAACCCCTCAGGGGTTAAAATTGTTCAAAGGCATTCTTTACAAACTCCATAAACTTTGAGACTTTGCATCAATTACCTCTACTCAGTCCCTGAGAATAGAATTACATTATTTGGAATAAGGAGTTTTTGCCCATTAAGATGGCCTTTAGAACCTGGCCTTTGAAACTTGTTTGAAAGGGCTCAACATTCTGTGGAGGTAAGGACAAGCCACTATGGCTTGGAATACCTCCAGACAGCTTGTAAGCTAAACCAAAGGCGGTAGTGGGGATTACTATTCTTTTTTTCCATCCAACTTCAAAGTAACTTCCATCTCAACAAAAGGATGGATGCTTTGTTTCAGAAGTCCAAATATTTGTTCATTGGTTAGGCCCACCATAGTCAAGAAATTCTCAGCAGATTACAGTTATTACAATAAAGTATCCACATACAGTTCCAGTTATATAACAATAAGCAGTTATCTGTGTTTTCCCTTTACAAAAGAACATATAGGGAGGAAATGTTTGGGGTACGTTTTCTGACTCCCTCCTTCATACACGGGTGGGCAATGTTGGCCTAGAGAGAGCTATCCAATCATCCTGGATGCTGCTGAACATCTTTTACTGCCCCAGGTACTGAGACAAACAACAACTGGTTCAAGGCACCCACTTGCAAGTTTGTAACTACAACTGCCATTGGTCATATCCATCTGTTATAGGCATATTCTTACATATCCTTGATTGTTTACTACATTAATTTAAATACTGGAGACTTTTCCTTTCACACACACATGTCTTTTGATGTTTAGACGTTCAGATATTTATAAGGCACTTCACTGGACAAGGCAGATCCAAAAAAAACATTTTTCTTAGTTAATTAACCAATGCCTGCATTTTAGCAAGCCTTGGTTTGAAAAATATTGTGTTATCTCTGGAAAAAAGGAGAGACTTAAAAATATTTGGAGTATTGTCATTAAAATGGTGTTAGTCAATAGGAGGCCCTCTAGCATCTGCCAGATCAGCATAATCTTTCAACAGGGTAATGGACATTGAAATCTCAGGTATCAGGTGAGCACAAGGTTGAGGATAGATAAATAGAATTCAAGGGAAACTTGGTCACATTCTCAGATTCAGAGGATGTGTTTACAAAAACTGAAATGATACTGGGAGGTTATTGATGCTTGAATCATAGTATGAAAACAACTATGACATGTTAGCATCCTAAGGGAGAAAAAAGATGAAAAGAGTAAAAAGTTTAAAATCAGTTGCAATTAAGGGAGTAATGTGGCGGGAGGTTTTTTGCTCACCATTTCCTCTTTTCTCATCTGTATCTATATCTATCTATATCTATATATCTATATCTATATCTATCTATCTATAGATATAGATATAGATATAGATATAATATACTTATTGTTTACCTTGCTAAGGATTGCTGTTTATCCCGCCTTAATTGAGCAAATTCAAATAGACTCCATTATTCAAAATTGGCAAGATAAGTTACATGCTTGTAAACAATGGTGCTGTATCCTGGACAATTAGATTTTATCTGTGTACTGGCTGTTTTTCTATCTCTTTAGAATTTACAGATTAAAATTCTCCCTTTGGGCACCATTAGTTACAATAATGAAAAGACAGGCAATGATATTACTTTTTAATGAGACTTTTTATTAATTCAGCTGTATTTGTATGCTTATTAATTATACATAAATAAATTAATTTCTAATTTCCCTTGCCTCTGTTTTTAAATATATTCATTGGCAAGGGGCATTTTAAATAGTATGGAGATGTGAGCAGCCAGTTGGAATATTTTTCTTGGTTTTATACAGGGATTATGAGGATTAAAAGTCAATACATCTATAGAGCATTTAACTGAGGAAAGCTGATTTATATTATAAATCACAGATTAATTGATATTACATTTTTATTGCAACTATTGCCATTATATACAATGACTAAGATAGCTTCCAATCTATTTTAATTACTTAGCTTCTAATGTTTTTTTAAAAAACATCCTTCTAATTATTATTTTGACAGTACAATATATAATATAGTACTGAAATTTATTTGTTTTGTTTTATTTCTGTATCAATCTATCTCAAGAAATGAGTCTGGGTGGCATACATCATAAAATAAAAAAAACAATACAAAATAAATATATATGGGATCAAATAAAACTGTTACTATGGACATTAATACAGCCAGAAAATTGGGCCCTGAACACACATCCAAGGCCTTGGCATCCAATTAAGTCTTCACAGCCTTATGAAAGGCCAACAGGGTCAAGTCATTCTGATATCTGAAGGGAGAATATTCAAGAGGACAGAGGCTATAGCAGAGGATTGACCACACTTTCTTTAAGGCCTGGCAGAACCACCTCCTCTCTCAAGAATGCATTCACCACTACCAGTCGTTGTAGTTGCATTGAATATGTAGCAAGAACTATCTTCAGCGGAAGATTAGGCAAACCTTAGCATTTTTTTTCAAGAACCAAGGACTGAGGTGGGCCGATTATGGGGTTGAAGAACACATATTTGTTGATTTTCAATTTTCTGTATTTATCCATATTTGTGTATCATCTGCTTCAAAATGATGAAGAATGTGCCATCAATTCTTGACCTTTATAGATGGAAAACGCTCCAATTGCCACAAGATTTAGGGCTGCACATAGATCTGGGTCTTTATGTTGCCAACTCTTGCTGTAACCAACTAGCTAATTTTTTACTTCATAAAACACCACTGTTCACCAAGTGCCATTGAATGTGGATTCTTTTTCTTTCACAGCTTTTTTTGGAAAATACCTCAATGAATATAATGGCAGCTATATCCCTCCTGGCTGGCGAGAGTGGGTTGGATTAATAAAAAACTCTCGTTTCTATAATTACACTGTTTGTCGCAATGGCCTTAAAGAGAAGCATGGATTTGAATATGCAAAGGTAAGGAAGAATCACAGTTATCTTTTTATGCACATAGGTAAAATCTATTCTTGATAGAAGAAATGATATTTTAAAATCATTTCATGGAAATAGTACTCTTAATTTGTTCTATTGACTGTATGGTCAGAACTTTTTTCAGATAATGTTCATAGAACGTCAGTTAACACTATGGATTTCTGGTTATGAAGAAGAAATAATGAAAGGTACTAAATCCTGGAAACTTGACTATGGCAACAGACAAACATGCAGACATGCACAACAAAAATTACACAGCACACTTTGTTTCCCATGAAAAGAAATTATGTTTTATCTTTTGGGGGAGAAATAATTTGCAAAACAACCTGGTTTACAGTACTGCCTATGTTATGTATAATATTTGGCATTTGAAGTTTGGAGAAAACCTTCTCCTTCAGAGAAGTAGGATAAAAACTAACTTAAACTAATAATTTAGGTGAGAATATTTTTAAAAAATAAAGAAGAAAGCCAAAAGCGCAGAGGGAAAAAATGAATTAGTTCTGATTTTCTTTTACAGTAGTTATGAGTATAAATTCAAATTGACCTCTTACTCTAGGGTTACAACACTTTCTTTCATACTTTTTCACATATATCAGCAAAGTACTTTTGGCATTGACAGTTTGAAAACAGTCCTGGAATGAGGACAAAGTGTTCACAGCTGTTTGGGCTTCCCTAATAGTGTTATGTGAAAAAAATGCACTTTTTTCACTGTTGCTTTTGCAGCTGTTCATGACCCTGACTCCACATCATCTGATTGATTAGTCTTGTCTGGAAATGGTTGAAATTGTATGTTCATGTTACCTTGGAACTCCTCATTGGAGTTCATGCCAGTTATTTGATCAAAACCCCCACAAACCTAGAGATGGCAGTTAGTTTAATTCCCAACTTTTAAAAAAGTTATTTCCCTTTGTGTGTGTGTGTGTGAGAGAGAGAGAGAGAGAGATTTTTCATTTTATTACATTGGCTATATATTAAGCTGCTCAGCTGGTATGATAGGATTTTGATATTAGTAGATGTACTGTCCTAAAATGAGCTGAGTTCTTTTTAAATTACAATTATAGCCAAGAGGCTATAGTAACTGAGCTTGAGTGTCTGATTTAAATGTTTCTAAGTCTTTGTCTTCCACCTTAAAAGGTGTTATTCCTCCTTATCTACACAGGTAAGCCTACTGGAATGCAGGCATTCAGCTGCATATATTTGACCTAGGAACTATGCCCAGCCTCTAAAACTAGATAGGTGAAATCCTTTCAAAGCCTATCAGACTAAGCCACTATAATATGACCTTGTGATATTGGATGCAGTTAGCAAATTGTCGCTTATGTTGAATGTTTGTTTCAGGACTATTTTACAGATTTAATCACTAATGACAGTATCAATTATTTCAAAATGTCTAAGAGGACATATCCCCATAGACCTATAATGATGGTGATCAGCCATGCAGCTCCCCATGGCCCAGAGGACTCTGCACCACAATTCTCTGAGCTGTATCCAAATGTTTCTCAGCACATGTAAGTGAAACTTTATACTGTGAACATGCTGGGGGTTTGCCACTTCATTGCTGACTGCCCTTTTCAGGTGTGTAATGAAATGGAGAGTTGATGTCCTACATAGCTTCAGCCAGTCACCTTCTTGCCCTGCTTCAGTTCTTTGAGGGTCCAGTGAAATATTCTAGAATGTTCTATACTTATATGCGGGTCCCATATTTTCTACTTTTTGAAAAGCATAATCTTTTTTGTTTGAGGAAAGCCTTGTGAACACTTTTGGCAGTATGAAATACTGAGTTGTCATTTGGCTTGGTGTGTGGACTGTAGATGCCTAAAGCAGTTGGAACACCTTTTTCTTCCATCTTTCCTTTTTTTCTCCTTGGGGTTGCCTGCATTTCTTTCAATTGTCTCTCTGAACATTTTGTCTCCTTTCTGTACAACTGATATTACGTTTGCACTAAAGCTTGATGGAAGAGAAATAGATAATGTTTTGGTGTTGTGCAGTGGATTGTACCTATTCATGGTGGTAGATGCGGATCACATATTTGCATGCTTCTCTATTAAAAACCACTGAGCAAAACATACAGAATGAGTATGAATTAACATAGCAGTGATCTTTCACTTGATGTATTTGCTGATGCGTTTATAACGTATTTCAGAAAATTATATTTCAGAATTTCCCCAGGTTATCCTCCTATATGTATAAAACTAGGCCTGAGATAAATACAACTATGGTTGCACAAGAAAGAAAGCCAGTTTATTTCACCATTTTAAAACAATAAATGTAAAAAATATGTGGTCGGGATTTTGACATCTATTCTTCTTCCCACCCCACCCAAACCTCCCCTGTGATATATTAATTGGTGTGATAAATTCAGACTAAATTTTGGATAAAAAGACATAGTTCTTAAGGGTAGGGAAGTGCTTTATTTTGAACTGTTTTAAGTGAAACTTTGTAAAATTGTTCATTTTGAATATTCCAGATGCAAAACATCTCCTTTGAAATAGCTCTGTTTCAAGCTATTTAATTAAAAGAGCTTATTTTTGTACCTGAAATGGGGACATTTAAACTCTCAAGCATTTATTTTTGTCTATTCCTAGTTTTGAAACCCTAAATGTCTTACAAATAATCAGTACATAAATGTCATAATGGCTGACTGGTTGACTGAAGTTGCACAGTCAAGGAGGGAGTCAAAATAATTTTAAGATACAAAAGTTTCCCAACCTGTACAGGGTGAACCATAGAGTCATGCAGTCATGGAACAGAATGGTTAGACAGAGTCATGGAGATCATCTAGCCCAGGGGTCCCCAACCCCCGGTCCGTGGACCAGTACTTAATTGTTTTCTGGATGTGCACCAGTGTGTCAGAGTTTGTCCAACCAGCACAGAAATGAGAGCACAAATGACTTGATATTTTCACAGTACTTCTGTTGAGCTGCATTTGCTTTATTTCCACCTACACTGTTGGCTCATGTTCAAATTGTAATCCACCAAGATGCCCAGTTTCTCTCAGGATATATTGCTTCCCAACATGGTCTTTCCTACTCTACACTCATTCCTTTGATTTTTCCTTTCCAAATTAAGTACTTATGTATATGTCATCCACATTATGTTTTCTATGTCCTCACTCAAAACATTAATAAATATATTAACCGTACAGAGCCTGAGAGCTTTGTAGTATTTCAACACCTATTTCCACTTGACTGAGAGCCACTCATGTAGGCACATTGCGGTTTATAACTGTAATGAGTTCTGTATTCATCTCCTGGGAGCAAAATCCAGTCCGCATTTTGCTATCTTCTCTATTAAGTTTTTGTGGGAGACTGGGCCACACTCCCTTTGACAGACTGTTTAGCCAACAGATTGCTCCTATGATCCCTCTTAGCAGGGAGTCTCTGATCACCAGAGACCACTGGAATAGCAAATAGCTCTATTTAGGCCAAGCACTTACTTTTTAAATACTGAAAGGTTGACTTTCTAAAATTTTCGACTTTCTAAAAAGTATGCATTATCACTTCAGCAGCTAACGTTTCTTTCCCCACCCCAAAAATAAACAGGATAGCAGACAGGATAGCAGGATGAGGTAGGGGAGGTAAGGAAGGGGAAGGAGGACTTGCTGAAGCCTGTCAGACATGGCTGTGTTCTAAAAATTTAATTAGAAGCAGATTTCATAGAGTGGTTGAAACTGCCAAGTAATAGCCCCATTTAATCATTTTTAAAGCATGTAAGCTGTACTGTTCCCATCACCCTCTACATATGGGGGAGGGGGTGTCTGCAGCTGAGAGACTCCACTCTCTGTGGAGACTGTCTGCACAGTTGAGAGCTCTGATTGACCAGGGTTTCCATTAAATGAAAGGTCTTCATAGACAAAGGAAGCCCTCTTTTGCAGTGAGTGGCCTGTTACCTGTTGGAAATGATGGAAGGCAAAGCAGAGTTAAAGTGTTTGTCTTCATACTTGCCCCCATTTTGCCTGTGGTAATCTGTGCTCACTTTAAAAATGATCAAAGAAGGCTCTCTCAAGCATTGAACTTAACAGCCACTTCCACGCTTCTGTATTAGGAGATTGAGAAAAGTTTTGTCTGCACTGAACACTGTATGATATTAATATATGAGCTTGGTAACCATGGAAACTTTTGTTAAACTCAGTATGCATTCCTGCAAATATGAAATAGTTGAAGCCAAAGTGATTTGTACTTAAATGATTATAAAAAGTGTGAAGGCACAAATCAGAAATCACTATTTTCTCCCAACCCAGCTGTCTTGAAATTCTGGGAGTATTATGCATCTTTTATTCAGTGGTTGCTGCAGGAGACAATGGAATGTTTTGTTTTAATATTGAAAGACTAAACAAAGTAAGAGCTTATTTGTAGGTATAAAAGAAGAAAAGGAAGATAAACTGCCAGTTTACATGAATAAATTGCTAAAGGAATGGTTTCTGCAGTTTAATATGCTGCTATCTTATCATGGCCAGATAACAAAGGAAAAACTCAATGTCTCCCTGACTTTTCCTTTGGCATAGTTCATGAAAATAATGGCAAGAGCAATACAATCATTTAGTAAGAAATGTCATCATTTGAATATTTAACTATTGAGGATTCTTCTCTTTTGGTGGTCAAACATATTTTGGCACCACTTTTTTCTGGGTGATGGGTTTAAATTTAAGCTGTCTGACTTTTTCTTTTTTTGGTTTGTTTTATATTGTTAGACTAACAAATATATTCGTATAATGTTAACAATGGGAAGTAATATTAAAATGAAAGACAAAAGGATTGAAAGGCTAGAAAAAATATGTACAAAAGAAATATAAAAAATGACTAAATTGTTGAAAGTTTTGTTCCTTGTTACTATGTTAGGAAAATAGTATAACTTGTTCATGACTAAGACCTTCAAAATTTAGCCATAGTCCTTTATTTTCCATATTCCATATTGCAGTTTATTAACTTTTCCTTGTAGCTCCAAACTCTGTGCAAAAAAACCAAATGTCTGATCAGGAATTAGGGAAAAATAGCTTGAAGTTAGAAATAAGCCCTGTAGAAAATGGGGAAATTTTTCAATGCACTAGTGTGACTTTGGTAGTGAAATTTAAAGAAAATACAGTTTGTTTATTTTTTCTTCCTTCCACAGGAGTATGGAAAGATTTCTGAAGGCCCTTAGCTGGTCTGATAGCAAAAATGACTGAAAGGTCAATAAAATCTAAAAATTTATCTCACAAATTGTATTTCTTCCTGTGGAAAATACTTCCTACATTCTTGTAATTTCTTAAGATAGTTTGGACAGAACATAACATGGATCTCAGTCTGAGACATTTCCCAATAAAGGGCAAAGGCTTATCAGCTATACAAAAAGGAAAGGGTGGAATGCACGGAGCCCTCTCAGTTTCTACTGATAATCTTCTGGCAGAGCTAATATTCCACCTAATATGTTCTGCTTGTTGTGGAATTCCAACCATGTGTAAGTTGCACTGGTGAGACTGAGATTTGAAAGACATTATTCTGGCCTTCAATAATTCAGTTATGGATGTCTCGGAGGACATTAAAATCTTTGACTATGAGCATTCTCTTTTCAGCAACACCCAATCAAATACCTACAGCACAAACATTAGTATTAGTATTATATTATATTTTCCCGTATAAGAATAGACATAACATCCTTCTTAATGATGGCTGCAGCCATTTTCTTAGGGGCAAATGGGGCAGCTGAAGCTTGTGGGCAGCATCCAAACATTAATAGACTCTTCAGTAATCAAAACAGAAGATAAACACTATTTTCTGGCTCTAATCATGGCAATTATACAGAAATCAAGATAACAGTGCTGCAGGGAGTGGCATGGTATGTGTATGTTTGGTTTTATTTTATTTGTTTATTTATTTGAGTGGCAACCATAGGAGCTGTCTGCTGCAAAGAATGGAAAGCAGAACAAATGTGGCTTGATAGCTTGGCAAACTTAGATGAAAAATTATCATTACAGTATTACTAAAGAACTATGATACAGTGTCTGTCTGTTAATGAGGAATGCCTGTTAATTAAGCAATCCCTTAATTACATGACATTCTTGCACCAGTAGGATTGTTGACACAATTTGGTTGAAATCAGTGGTTCTGTACCAAAACAAGTGTATTTGGATTTCAGAATAATGTCTATTTTTTTTCTCTTAAAAATGTAGGATCTGTTGCAATTTGTCATTGACTGGGAGAACAAACTTAGTTTACTTCCGCTTTTTAAAAATGTGCACATGCATGAGCCCAAACCACATTCAGGATATCAAGTTGCTTTTTTTCTTCGAGATTAATTTGTCCTGGAAATTAATTTTCTTGGACAAAACATAATAAAATATGTTTTCTATTGTGCAGTCATAGGCACAAGTTCTTCAATTATAAATGAAAGCTCTATCTCTAGTTAAAATGAACTAAAATCCCATCATATCATAGTGAAGATGCTGGCTGGAATGATAGCAGTTGCAATCTCAACTGATCTATTTTCAGATCTATCTTTGGGGAAAAAATGTTTTCCTGCTGGAAACAAGAGGTCAAATATATTAGAAGAATAGGTATGGACTTTGTTTTTTTGTTAAGTGCTGACCAACATTGGCCTGTGCATTTTTAGTTACAAAATAAATTGCATCAGTAAACCTAAAAAGGTTTGTGAGGTTTGGCCACTCATTCTCAAAACAGCAATTATTACAATGGCTTCAGACCAAGTGAATATAATATTGGTATTATAAATACATAATGTGCTGGAAATCAGATATCAGAGTTGTCTGAAATAAACTAGCTATTAATTGTGATTGCTTACTCCACTGGTAATTTATGAGTATTCATTTCATAATCTTGCATTTTTTCTGAAAGATATTTTGATGTGCAATACATAAGGGCAGATTTTTGTATCGAAAACTACAAATAGCTTAGTCTATGCAGTTCTTGATGCTCTCTGAGCGTGGTGGTTTGTTTGCATTGATGATGTTACTTAGTTGGTAAGATATTCTCTTTTATTGGAGCTAAATCTACATTATCTTCCTCTGTAGAACTCCTAGTTACAACTATGCACCCAATATGGATAAGCATTGGATCATGCAATACACAGGGCCTATGCTTCCCATACATATGGAATTTACAAATACCTTGCAACGCAAAAGACTTCAAACTCTGCTGTCAGTTGATGATTCCATGGAAAGGGTAAGCAAATAAAAATGCTTAAAGCCATTCTGTAGTATTACATTCTGAATATTGCTGTAGTAGGAAATCCTTGTCCCAGAATTCTACTTTCATTCCATTTTTATATGAATACCCCAATTTTTATTCAATTCATTCTTTCAGCAGTACTGATTGAAAGGCAAACCAAGTACATAAAAAAGAGTAAGATTTCTTCTGGTAAAATAGATAGCATATATACAAGGGATATGTAGTGAAGCATTGTAGAGTACAGGTAGTCCGAACCTTATGATCATAACTGAGCCCAAAATTTCTGTTGCTAAGCGAAGCAGTTGTTAAGAGAGTTGTGCCTCATTTTATGACCTTTTTTGCCATAGTGTTTAACTAAATCACTATAGTTGTTAAGTGAATCATGCGGTCATTAAGCAAAACTGGCTTCCCTCATTGACTTTGCTTGTTGGAAGCCAGCTGGAAAGGTTGCTAAAAGGTGATCACATGATCCTGGGACAGTGCAACTGTCATAAATACATGCCAGTTGCCAGGAGTCCGAATTTTGATCACATGACCATGGTGATACTGCAATGGTCATCAATGTGAAAAAGATCATAAGTCACTTTTCAGCGCTGTTGTAACTTCAAATGATAACTAAACAAAGGTGGTGAGTCGAGCACTACCTGCATAAGTCCCTCCGTGTTCTGTACTAATTTAAAACATTCTGTAATAGAAGCTTCATTGGATTGTTTGAAATATTTCATTCATTCATTGCAACTAGTTTAATATTTCATTTCAGGTGATGAAAAAGTAAAGACAGAAAAGTTAAAAAAAATGTATTTGAACACATCTAAAGAGATTTTCTGTGTCAGTGCTATTCTCTAAAGTTTAATTTTACAGTCACAGTTGCTTGTTTTGCAGCTAAATAGATTTATATGACCTGGAGAATATCAGAATTGCAGAGACCTATAAAAGCTTCCCAAGGTGTACCTAAAATGGAAAACATGGTTTCTTTCAAGCCTGAAACAAACAGCCCCATTTGAAATAATTCAACAGAACAAAAATCAGTTTCAGTCTTTCATCATATCAAGTTTAAAATAAATTGTATGCTGTGAGATTCCAGGAGACAATGAGAACTTGGAATCAGATCCTTACTGCCTTCTCAACTTTTCATCCGAGGTCCGTAAAATGAGGACCCAAGATTGTTGGGGGCAATATGCTGATTGGGTAAACTGCTTAGAGAAGCTGTAAAACACTGTGAAGCTATATATAGAGTAAGTCTAAGTGCTATTACTACTACGTTGTTTTATGGCCCAGGACCACAAAAGTAGGTGATTGCTGGCCAATGAACTTGCCTGAAAATTGGGAAAGGTGGCAATGAAAAACATTTAAAAATCTCATAAGAGAAGCATTTTTACTCAACCATTCACTTTAGAAAAGCCCTTAAGGTGTTCGGGAAAGACCACAAAAATCTTCGATTAAACACATCCCTGGGCTGCTCAGCAACACAGTACAGGCCAAAGAGAGGAAGCTAGAAAGACTCATTGATATTCAACAGTTAGCAGCCAGCCTGCAATTAATGGCGAAAACCAACCAGCCAAGCTATAAGTAAGTAGCCCGATGCAGACATGGACAAAAGTTAATTTCTTATGGGTGCTTCCATTCCTATCAGGTTTGTTGTTTTACATTTAGTCAGGAAAAATCAAAGGTACAAGTACAGATTGGGCAAGACCTGGCTTAAAAACAGTAACTATTAGAGGGACCTTGGAATCCTAGTGGACAATCAATTAACCATGAGCCAGCAGTCTGCAGCAGCAGCCAAAAAAGCTAATACACTCCTGGGTTGTATAAATAGAGGCAGAGAATCAAGATCATGTAAGGTATTAGTACTGCTTTATAAAACCCTAGTAAGACCACACCTGGAATACTGCAGCCAATTTTGGTCACCATGTCACAAAAAAAATGTTGAGAGTTTGGAAAAAATTCAGAGAAGAGCAACTAAGATGATCAAAGGCCTGGAGATTAAAACATACGAAGAACGGCTGCAGGACTTGGGTTTGGCTAGTCTAAAGAAAAAAAGAAATAGGGGAGACATGATAGCAGTATTCCAGTATTTGAGGGGCTGCCACAAAGAAGAGGGGGTCATGTTATTCACCAAAGCATCAGAGGGCAGGACAAGAAACAATGGTTGGAAACTGATCAAAGAGAGAAGCAACCTGGAATTAAGGAGAAACTTCCTGACAGTGAGGACAATTCACCAGTGGAATAGCTTGCCTCCAGAAATCCTGGGTGCTCCATCACTGGAGATTTTTTTTAAAAGGCTAGACAGTCACTTGTCTGAGATGGTATAAGTTCTCCTGCTTGAGAAGGGGGCTGGACTAGAAGACCTCCAAGGTCCTTTCCATCTCTATTCTGTTCTGTTATCTTTCCAAATAATTTTAAGCTAAGCACCGTTTGCTACTTAAAATGCTTAATTATAATTCTCACAGAAAAGAAACAGAATATTGGTTGAGCATAAAACAAGACCAGAATGTTTTCTGAAAACTCTGATTAAGCAATAGTCAGGACAGTTATATGCCCATGTATTTATTTGCATTTGATTGTATATTTACAAACATATACTACTCACAACCACAACTGAATCAACAAAAGTTAAACATAAGGGAAATCAAAAGCTCATTAAACAATTCCAAGTATCAGTCAGTGTATTTTTGAATACACTCTGAAAACTCAGCTTCGAACCAGTCATATCAGTTTGCACAGACTGCCCACTTCCAAACTGGCTCAACAAATCATTCAAAGCAAATTAATCTTAGCAACATTATTGCACAAAGCCTCTTGCTCACTAGCACACATATTCTTTTCTATTTACCTGACTACTATCCATACCATGAACTTAAATTTCACCATAGCAGAATTAATTTTAAAAATAGCAATAGTTTACTTACCAAATTGGCAGGCAGTGGCATGAAGTTGTTAGGTGTCTTCTTCCTCTGACTAGACTATGGCCAATTGTGCTACTGCTGAGAGAATCATGTCTATGTCTTTAAGGCAATAAATAAGTGTGTGTGGTCTCAGAGCCAGTGTGTTTTATCTTACCAGATGATTAGCAACCAGAGTCCAAAGGCACCATCATTGAATATGCATAATAAGGGTGGGAAGAATATAGTCAGCCCTTCAGAGTAGATCAGTCTAGGAAACCAGTGTCTCATAGGTCAGTACTACTTTTATTGTAAAGCTACAATAATAGAATCTTACAAGTCTGAATGCATTCTCCCCTCCTTCCCTTTATCTTCATGTGAACTAGGAAAGGGCTTGTTTAAGACTTTTATTCACATTAAATTCTTGGCCTGGCCTCAGGCTTCTTTTCTTTGTTTCCTTGATAGCAGCTCTTCCTTCTTCCCTGTACATCTAGTGCTAGACAAAGGTGAGTTGGTATCAGAAGAACAGCTTTCATGGGGCACCAATAACCATATACAGATAGGGAGTGATGATCAAGTGGTCAATGGTCTTCTAATAAGAGCTGTGAACTGCTGACTGAATCAACAGTCAGTAGCCCTGTTCTCTGTTTGTGATGGGTGAAGAGTCTATTTCCTGGCCCTGGACTTTGCCTTGACGTCTTCCATTATGATGCTAGCTGGTGTACCACAGGAAGAGTGTACTATTAAGTCAAGCCTCTGTGCAGTTGTTTTCTCCCCATCCCTGACTAACAAATTCTGAATTAGTCCTCTTCTTTCTTATTAGTATCTCTCTCTTTAGCTATTCTTCTGCCTCTTCCAATCATGGCTTTGGAGAGTAGAGTTTTATGTGGCTGATAAACTGGATCTAGTTATCTAGCCTTAAACTGGAGGGGGGCTGTAAAGAAAATGAAAGAAAAATAAAAACAAAAAGAAAGGATTCTATGTAACTTGTAAGTTGTTTCTTTATGTGTGAGAGATCTGAAAAGCAGGAAAAGGCATCTAATGCTTACTATACCACCTTGTAGTGAAGTATAAACTCACTAAAAAGCAACAACCTACTAAACTAGAAGGAGATCAGGGCGATGGGGTTGTTTTGAAGGCAGACAGCCTGATATGCTCACCAAGTTTCAGCAGTTCCCCTCTTTCATTGGCCTAGCAAAATGAATGACTACTTTTCCTTAAGTGCTCTAAAGATGTTTCAGACCAGACAAGCCAAAGTCCTGCTGTTGAATTGGTAAGCTAGGAATTTAAAAGAAAAATCCTCAGCACCAAAGTCCAATTGTCACTATTATAATGGTTGAAAGACTCAAATTGTTTCAGCCTTAAAATAGACTAGTTCTATTCCAAGATCAGGTCAAACTACTGTGCTTTGTTCCAATCTGGAAACAATTGATGAAATGCCTGCATTTCTTTTGAAGCTTCAAGCTCTAAAAATGCGCATTTCAATACTGCTATATATCTGATGGAATTTGTATCTCTTCTAGAAGCATATGGTGAATGTTTGATGATTGCTGGATTTTAATTGGTTTATTAATGACATGGCCCTAACGGAATTGTTTAAATGTAAATTTTGTGTGCATTTGTAATGATTGATTTAGTATTGATTTGCATTGATTTTTTCCATTTATTGCATTTCAGTTATATCATATGCTAGTGGAAACTGGAGAACTGGAGAATACTTACATTATTTACACTGCTGATCATGGTTACCATATTGGACAGTTTGGACTGGTCAAGGGAAAGTCAATGCCATATGATTTTGATATTCGCGTTCCTTTCTTTATTCGTGGTCCAAGTATAGAGCCGGGATCAGTGTACGTTCTCCTATGTCTGCAGCACAGCTGTTGTACCTAATGTAAAATATTTGTAAGCACATTTGATTGTCATTCTTGTGGATGATTTCTTTCTTCAAGATTATTGCAAAGCATGAACAAAGAAGAGTATCTTTTTGTTACTTTGGAAATGTTATTCTTTCCAAAGTTTGCTAGAAGTATAATGTTATAGCCCTCTACAGTTTTTATTGTTATAGCCCTCTACAGTTATTTTGTTGCTTGCTGCTAAGACTGTAATGGGGTCATGTGAGGATATATTTCACTTACTGTGGTTTTACTGGTATATAAATATTTAGCCACGAGTCTGCTGACTCAAGTAACGTGGCTGCTTTATCTCATTGCATAACTTAGTACATCCTGAAATTAGAGTGCCTCATCCTAATCCACTGTCCGGTAAGGGAAACTTGGAAGAAACTTGAAACTGCCATTGCATACAATGTTGTCTTAAGGTGCCATACTTTTATAAAATAACACTCAAATTCTTTTAATTCTACAAAGATTTAAGATGTTTCTTCTAATGTGCATAATACAGCTCTGACCTTTTCTGTTAATTTGCAGAGTATCTCACATGGTGCTGAATATTGACCTTGCTCCAACAGTTTTGGATATTGCAGGACTTGATACACCTCCAGATATGGATGGCAAATCTATTCTAAAACTTCTGGACCTGGAGAAACCAGGGAACAGGTGAGCTGAAGCACTTTCTTGAAGCCTGTTCGTTAGCAAATGCCTGAGTTAGATTGTAAAGATGGAAAATGAAACATGTCTAAACAAGTACAAGTGACCCTTGCTTTCCCAGCACACAAAACAATTTTGAAGATCATATTTATAAAATTGTGGAAGTTGTGACGAAATAATTCACTTGGAGTAAAAATAAATTAGTCACCTTTAAATGCATAGCCAGACATTGCCATGAATGCCAACAGTATATTATTGTTATTTTGATTTTAGGTTTCGAACAAACAAGAAAACCAAAGTTTGGCGTGATACATTCCTGGTGGAAAGAGGGTAATTATTGAAGTTGAGAGAGTTTTAGGAAAATTGCCTGGTGGGCAATTCTGTTAATTTTTGTATACAGGCACATCCTTTGTTCGACCTTGTTTTGCTACTATTAACAGTGCAGGTTGTGAAGCTCATTCCTTGCCATGCCAGGTTGACCTGAACTGTAAAAGAAAATTGCCTTGGATGTTTTAGAGAATGGGAAGAAGGCAAAACAGAAACAATATTTGGGCCTTTTCCTCTAAGACTTCACTGGGTGTGAACTGCTTTCCATCTCCTCAATTTTGGTAATACAAACTTTCTCCAATGGCACCCTTTAGGAACTGAGGAAAAGAACAAAACAGCAAAACACACAATTTAATAAGAATGAAATTGGTTTAGTTTTAGGACTGCACTGTCCCTCACAAGCTAACATGCCCAGAGAAAGAATCTGCCCCCCCTCTTATTTTTACTCCTTTGGCAAAAGACACTGCTGGTTTGTATCTTTTCATCCTTTCTCAAGTCAGATATTATCACAACTGAAGTACATAAGAGGGGTCCTGCCAAGGTATATGGGCTGAGGAAGGAATCCTTACAACTCTCAGCAGCTTCCATGTTAAAAGCTTGTGGTGAACAAGCCTAGAGAGATCATCCTATGCAGTACTAAAGGCAAGACCAGATGCCAACTCTTACTCTGCTCTTTTTTCTTTGCCTGTGCCAAGAAATGATAAAAAGGAAGGCAAATGCCATATCCCTGTTTGAGTTTATCCTGCATATTTTAATGTAGAACATATACCTTTCTTCTATCCATGTATTCTCCAGCAGGACGATGGAGAATCCACCAATGGGTTAGGACTATCTTCCTGCCCAATAAAAGACTAAGTTTGCCAGAGTTAACACGCCTCCTGCTGGGCTGATATCCCAGACACGACTTAGTCTTCAGCCCAGCTAGGACGTTCGTGTTGGCTCTGGACAGGTCGTATAGTTAATTATTGGTGGATTCTCACATCTTCTTTAGTTAGGCAGACAGAAGCGAAATTTGGAGGATAATTGGATTTCGGCAATTCCATAGCCGCAAAACAGCTGAGCGTCGGCCTCCGGGTCGCCCAGCAACGGGCCTTCTCAAGCCCTCCAAACTTGAGGCACTGCCACAGGGGGATCCCGGCAATCACTCAGCTGATCGTCGGGACAGTTAGCCGCATCCCAGCTGAGCGTCGGCCTCCGGGCGCGCTCAGGCGGCGATTGCAATCGGCAGCCGTTAGAACAGCGAACAGCCGGCGCAGCCCCTCAAAATCGCGAACATCGCTGCCGCTGGCTTCCGAGGCATTGGGCATAAAAATTTTGGCGTTCAAGAGGCTATTGACGCTATTGTCAGACCCCGCCGGTTTTGAAAGCCTCCTTTGCAAATTGGTCGAGTTAAGGCCTTTTCTGTCGGCGCGCAACTCGCGGCCGCCATTTTGAAGACCGAAACGGCCTAACAGGCCCGATAGGGACGGCGTGCACAGGCTGCAGCCTCTAAAATAGGCTTGCAAACACCGTTCAGGAGGCTATTGACGCTATTGTTGGACCCCGCCGGGTTAAAGGCAAAGGGCACAGCTGATTTTCGGCGAATTTCCAGCCGCAGCACAACTGAGCGTCGGCCTCGGGCCCGCTCAGCAGCCATTATCAGCAGCGGGCGGCCAGCTCAAGCCCCCATAGCTCCTGTAAGGTGCGAAGGGCTCACAGTTGATAGCGAGGGGGATCCCTCGGCCACATCAGCTGATCGTCGGAGCTCCCGATTTAGCCGCAGCGCAGCTGAGCGCCGGCCTCCCCGCGCAGCTGAGCGTCGGCCTCCGGGCGCGCTCGCAATTGCCAAGCGCTGCGGAAAGCTCCAGGACTCCTCGAGGCTGAGTGTCAGAGCTCGCCTCAGCCGCCCCGCTACGTGGTGTCGGCCTTCGGGCCCAGCCAGGCCGTTCCTCTCCACGGCCCTTCAGCCCTCTCTGGCGAGACTGTGCTGTAATTTGATCACCCAGCTGCCACGGCGCGACTGGAGGGCATTTTAGGGCGCTTCTTCATACAAAGCCCTCTGCAGCTGATTGCCAAATTTGAGGCCTCAGACCATTTTTCTTGGCGCGCCACTCGCGGCCGCCATTTTGAATGACAGAGGCCTTGCAGGCCTGACAGGGACGGCCCAAACAGGCAGCAGCCACTGCACAAGACCTTGCAGTCTGCTTACGGAGGCCATTGGCTTAAAGGTCTGACCTCACCTCTCCTTCCCTGCAGGGAATTATCTCAGGCCTCACAAGCCGCTTCGCCATTGCAGCGGCAGCCATTTTGCAGACTGCTCACAGCCGCCATTTTGCAGCTTCAAAGCTGCCATTGGTCACCTGCTCAGATTCTGATCTGGCACAACCAACCCCAGGGCAAAACTTGGAGAGGATTTCACCTTTAGCGTGAGCTGGCACGCCTTCGGGCTCCGCCGCCACCACCTAGGCTTTGTGTGCAGGCACATATCACTCAGGTGATTGCCGCCACCAACAAGGAGAGGAGTGTGCAGGCACATATCACCAAGGTGATCGCCGCCACTGATCGGTCAACGTGCGTGCCGGCACTTGCCGATTGCGACTCACCCATTGGGTCTCGTCGCCACAAGACGCCTGACTAATACGCCTCAGTGCATCACTGGGCAGTTTCCAGCCTCTCGGAGCTCTGCCTAGGGCAGTAGGGCGCTCAGTGTAGCACCAAACCCGGAGCGGACGCTGTTCATCAGCTTTGGCTATACTAACAACTGGGCAATCCGCTCCTGCTCCTGAGTTGCAATAGGCCTCAGGCCTCCCTTGCAATGGCTGATGACGCAGCTAATCAATCTGCACAGGGCGCTTCCGGCACTCCCGTCTCAGGGAAGCGCAAGTCCTCTAAACTAGAGGCAGCAGGCAGGATAAAGGCCAAGGCCAGGTCCAAGGCCATCGCTGGAAAAAAGACCTCAAGGGCCGCAGACAAGGCAGCCGAAAGGCGTAACACGGCTCTGGAGACGCAGTTCTCCAGGGCACAACGTATGTCTGCGGGAGACCAACCTTTGGTTCCCCTTGCCCCCCAGGAGAGCTCACTCTTCAACCCCCAACCGGCCCTGCCAGTTCCCACTGACTCGCGGGCCCTTTCCCATCAGGGCCCCATGGCACAGAGTACTACTCTGTCCTCTGACAAGGGATTGATCCCCCTAATGGGAGCTTCACCGGCTAGACCCCGTCCCCCGCCCGAGGCCACGTTCACGCCCACAGCGGCTGGACTTCGCCCCCCTGAACATCAAGGGGTTGGGCCTGAGCAGCTTGAGGCATTAATCGCCCAGGCGTATGCTCAGGGTAGGGCCTCCTCGTTCTACAAGAACCCCAGGCCGGAGTTCGTCATGCCCGTGGTGCCAGCTCAAGCACGGGCGGAGAGGCCGGACTACCCAGAGTCCGTTTATTCGGACCATTCCTCCCGAACACGGGACTCTGGTTCCGAGGGTTATGGGTCAACTGACTTCCAGCTGTCAGAGGATGAGGAGTCGGCCCCAGACCCATCGCCTTTCATAGGCCTCTTTGACCCGGGTCTATTTAGGTCCCTCCTGCTAAAGGCCACCACGTCGGCCAATATTGAGCCGGAGCAGGAAAAGCAGCCGACTGCCTCAACTAGTCAGGACCCCAAGCCACTCTTCTCCGAACCTACGGTGACGGAGCGCTATATCCCTTGCCCTCCCTTTTTCCTGGAAACTATCAGGAAACAATGGGGAAATCCGGGTACTCTACCAATGCCGGGGGGAACTGATAAGAGACTGATGGCCGTAGCCCCGGCCTTGTCAGATCTCCTGGAGGTTCCCAGGGTGGACAAACCACTAACCTCTCTTTTTTCCTCCTCCACTGTGTCAGGTGACACGTCTGCGGCCTTGAGGGCAGAGGACAGGAAGTCCGAGCTCTCTCTCCGCAGGTCTCACCTGGCATCGGCATGGGCCGTGCGGGCGTCCACCTCTACTTCCTTCTTTGCCAGAACGTCAATTCTCTGGCTCAGGGAACTCCAAGCGTTACTTCCCCCGGATCAGGTTCGTGCCCATCAGAATCTGGGTAAGTTGGTGGCATCGGCAGAATACATGGCGGATACTTCCCTCCATGCCGCCAGATTTTCAGCGCGCTCCATGGCCGCTAATACTGCAGCCCGCAGGCTTCTATGGCTAAATCAATGGCAAGCGGATTTGAAGTCAAAGTGGCACCTGGCTTCTGCTCCCTGCAGGGACGGACGCCTCTTTGGGGAGGCGCTAGAGCCTTACCTTATTGAGAACGGGGATAAGCGTAAGGTGTTGGCCCACCTTACTAGGAGGCCAGATAGACGAGCTACTCCGTACCGAGGGTCGGGGTCACACCCCGAGTTCTGGATTCCCTTCGATGGTGGCTCTCCCCTGCTGTAGACAGAGGCTCCCTATTCCGGGAACCAAACAGACTCACCTTAACGACGGATGCAAGTCTGTTCGGATGGGGTGCGCACCTGGGTTGTCACTTAGCACAGGGACGATGGTCACCCATGGACCTCAGTCACAACATAAATTGGCTGGAGCTCAGGGCCATTCATCTGGCACTGCTTCACTTCAGCGACGAGGTGGTGGGTCAACACGTCCTAGTGCTCACAGACAACGTGGCTGCAAAGGCCCACGTGAACCGGCAGGGCGGCACTCGCTCCAGGACTTTGATGTCCGAAGCACGGAATTTATGACTCCTCGTGGAAGAGTTTTTTGTGCCTGGTGTTCCAGGAATCGCCTGGACATCTCAGCTGTCGCTATCTCGCACATCCTTGAGTACTTGCTGGAGGGATTTAACAAGGGCTTGTCGCCCAATACCATCCGCAGGCAACTGGCGGCTCTCTCCACAGTACTCATGTGCCAGAATTCCATTCCTTTGGCCCAGCATCCACTGGTACGGTCCTTTCTCAAGGGTGCTACCAACACCAGACCTCCCGTGGTTCACCGTTATCCCTCTTGGGATCTCCCACGGGTGTTACAGGCCCTTACCTTGCCGCCGTTCGAGTCTATCAAGACCTGTTCGCTGCAGTTCTTGTCCATGAAGGCGGCCTTTCTTCTGGCGATCACATCCGCTAGACGCATCTCGGAGCTGGCTGCTCTCTCGGTCAGAGAGGACCTATGCGTCTTTCACAGCGATAGAGTGGTACTCCAACTGGACCTGGTCTTTGTACCAAGGGTGAACTCTTTGTTCCATAGGGCACAAGAGGTGGTCCTACCAAACTTTTGTCCCCAGCCTGCTCACGACTTGGAACGCCGGTGGCACACCTTGGACGTTCGTAGGGCGTTACGCCACTACATTAAGAGAACTTCTCCCTTCCGCACATCGGAAGCGCTTTTTGTCTCCTTCCAGCCTTCTTCGATGGGGAAGAAAGTCTTGTCTTCCACTGTAGGCAGATGGATCAGATCCTGCATCGCACAGGCCTACCAGGCGCAGTCCCTGCCACTGCCAGGCCGTATCACTGCTCACTCTACCCGCAGTGCCACTACGTCGGCAGCATGGCCTACGCAGGCACCCATTGGGGATATTTGCAGGGCGGCGACCTAGTCCTCGCCTTCCCCGTTTGTGAGGCATTACAGGCTGGACAAATTCGCCTCTGCGGAGGCATCGTTTGGCTGGAGGGTACTCCAGCAGTGGCATCATCAAGTGGGACACAGGCCCTGACTGATTCCCTCCCATAGGGACAGCTCAGCTTTGGTATGTCCCATTGGTGGATTCTCCATCGTCCTGCTGGAGAAGGGGCGTTGTCTTACCTGAACGCCTTTTCTCAGCAGGACGATGGAGAATCCACGCCCGTCCCCTTAGGGCCGTCAGGTCCTGTATTAGGGGCATAGAGAGCCAACACATCGGTCCATTGTCAGCAGCTTCGCCTTCGTCGTGTCTGGGATATCAGCCCAGCAGGAGGCGTGTTAACTCTGGCAAACTTAGTCTCTTATTGGGCAGGAAGATAGTCCTAACCCATTGGTGGATTCTCCATCGTCCTGCTGAGAAAAGGCGTTCAGGTAAGACAACGCCCCTTCTCTCATTAGGAGACAACAACTGCATGAAATGCAGCATTGAATCTTGCCAGTTACCTTTGTCCTTCATATACATGTATATATACATATACATGTTCTACACTAAAATATGTTTCCCCTCCAGTGTTCAGATCTGCCTGCAAAATGTGGAAATCTGTACATTGGAAAGAACTGAGCACGCAGAAGGTCTTTTTAGATATCCTTGTGAACATGTATAAATCATGTAAGACAGCTCAAAGATCTCTTTAGGCCAGTGTTTCTCAGCCTTTGGCAACTTCAAGATATGTGGACTTCAACACGGAGGCTGGGGAATTCGGGAGTTGAAGTCCACCCATGCAGGTTGGGGAATTCTGGGAATTGAAGTCCACCCATCTTAAAATTGCCAAGGTTGAGAAACATTGTTTTAGATTAAAGCTTTTCTCATGTCTCACCCTGACCTGTATTTCAAATGCATTGCATTTTAATTCTCTGATTAATAAATGACAGTCCTTGTTTATTTACTTCCGCTTCATAGGCACTTCTGTTTTGATTCATGCATATTATTCACACATACTCAAAAGTACTGCTTCTTTTCTTTTTAAAGCAAATTTTTGCGTAAGAAGGAAGAATTGGGCAAAAATACCCAGCAGTCAAATCATTTGCCTAAATATGAGAGAGTAAAAGAATTATGTCAACAAACACGATACCAAACAGCTTGTGAACAACCTGGCCAGGTAAGCAGCAGATAACCATATAATGTTTAATTATACCTCATAATTCTTTAAGAATTGATGTGATAATGCAGTGATTAATTTGATAATACATTTCATAGGGACCAGCTTTTTAAGAGACTACCTATCAAGGAAAATCAAGCTTTTGATAGTGTGCACCATACCATGTGCACTAATCAAACAGGTGGTAAAAGAAGAAGGGAAACTCAGACACAAAACAGATTAAGTAGAAAGTAAACAGGGTCGGTGAAAAAGGACTCAAATGTCTATATATCAACCCACAAAGTATGAGGAATAAGCAGGGTGAACTAGAAATTCACATGAGGATAGTACGTGAGGGTAAATATGATATTGTTGTCATTACAAAAACTTGGTGGGATGAAACCCATGAATGGAATATACAGCTATAGGGATTTAAATTGTTTTAAAGAAACAGACTTAATAAAAGAGGAGGTGGAGTCACGTTATACATAAGAAATAACTATTTATGTACAGAAATAGAGCAGAACAATGATGAAAATTGTCTTGAATGCATTTGGGTCAATATCAAAGAAAAAATGATATTGCTATAGGTTTATACTATAGGCACCCAACCAAACAGAGAAAATAAATGAACCTTTTGCTAGTCAGTTAACTAAGGTATGTAGGAAGCACACCACAATAGTAATAGGGGACTTTAACTACCTTGACATCAACTAGGAGACAAACTCTGCACCAAGTGCAGAACTGCAACTCTACATCAAACAGGTTCCAGACAAACCTAGCAAACAACTTTGTCTTCCAAAAAGTAGAGAACGGAACTAGGGGGTCAGCCATATTGGACTTAATTCTCACTAACACAGATGAAATGATAGAAGATGTTGAAGTTACAGGAACCTGGAAGGGGAGTGATCATGCAATATTGGAATTCAACATTATGCAAGCACAAGCAAGAGAACAAAATCAAACTAGAGACTTGGACTTTAAGAGAGCTGATTTCAATAAACTTAGAGAGATCTTGGGAAGGATTCCATGGATGAGAATCCTCAAGGGAAAAACAACCCCAAAAGCTTGGGAAATTTTGAAACGTGAGATTATAAAAACACAGTTTACTCACAATTCCAAAGAAGAAGAAGAAAGATCTCAAAAGAAACCAGCATGACTGCACAAAGAACTGTCTGATAAATTGAAAGACGAAAAGGACAAGTATAAAAAGAGGAAAGAGGGGCACATAACTAAGGCAGAATGTCAGCAAATAGCTCAAGCCTGCACAGAGGAAGTCAGGAAAGGTAAGGCTTGCGACAAAAGTCAAAAATAACAAAACAAAACCTTCTTTCAATATGTACCAGAAAGTAAATGAAATATTCTTCGTCTAGCCATTTCCAATCTTCTTCTGACCGAAAACAAGCATCTATTGATAATTATCCAATCCATAACTGCAATATTAAATTGGAAAAAAAGAAAGTTGATAAATTCCAGGTAGGGAAATACACACTGGCATCTGTGATTGTTAAATGGAATCTTCTTGTTAACTCTTGATTACTAATCAGAGACTGAGAGGAAGGGGTGAGATGATGGCAGCTATAAAAAATGGGGAAATGTTTTACCTTGTTTTTGTTAATTCATTTGCTGCTTTTCAAAATGCTGTTTTTTTCTCCAAAGACAATATACATTTTTATTTTGATTCATTCTTCTCTTAAATGTTTCTCAGCGTGTCACAAATTTTCAGCACTAAAAGCACTGCTGCAATTAATCAAGCAGCATATAGAACTTTAGACATGTAGAATGTAGCTTTTGCTTGCTCACAAAACTTCATTCCCAGTCTGGCGAAGGTCATTTTTATGGAAGTCCACAGTATAGTGAAAAAACACTTCCACTGATAAAAGCTAGGCAGAAGTAGTTATTTAGAAAAGTCTCAAGAACCCACAAAAAGCATTTAACATTATTATTCTTCATAGAAACATCACTGATCTCAGTACAGCTTTGTAATATTTACTCAGTTGTTATTATCAGTCTAAAGTCCAAACTCTCAATGTGTGTGTGTGAAAGAGACAATGGTGGCAAGTTAATGCATTTTCCCCACTATTATATACTAGCTTGTAGGATGAAGGGTAGCACAGGAAAGACTTCATAAAGTCTTGTGGTATGCAAGAAAATGTATATGCATCAGTACATGTGTACATTTCTATCACACCATTATTTAAGGGGCTAAGTAACATTATGCAAAACATAAAAAAGGAGTATAGAAGGTGTAAGTACAATAAATTTTAAGGCACAAGATAAGGGAAACATAGCTAAAGCTGGTTTACACCAACATATCTCACCGATGTATTCCTCTTCATTACCTTTCTATGCTTGCAAACCATCTTTGTCTCAGTCACCTTCATTTATACATAGTTTCTTACTTTTCTTTTTCTTAAACTTCTTTCTTTTTGAGGAGTTTATCAACTCCAACTACCATGATTTTCTCAGCCTTCCATTTCATCTCACCTCACTACTCGACCTTCACACACACACACACACACACACACACACACGCACACACACACACACACACAATTGTAACATACTTATTTCCATTAGTCACTTTCCATTAGTCACTTTCTTTTAAAGGTAGTCTTTAAGTTATGAGTCATTGGGGGATGCTGGCAAGAAGTTGCAACTCCCACTTAACTTATAAGCAGGTTGGCAGTCAAGTAAATGACTGCTGCTGGCGGGAAAAATGCACCAGAGTGTGCAAATAGCAGGAGAGCCATGGCATGAGTTCAGCAGGGGTTGGGATGGCAGCAGGGGAGGTGTGTGATGGTGTGTGAGTGAGCAGGGGACATGGTGCAAGTGGAAAGGGGCTGGGTGCATGAGTGGGGAGGACTTACGCAAACAACTTGCAGTCTTCCCTACCATCTTGCCTATTGGCTTTGCTTGTTTCCTTTGCCAGCAAGGAAGGTTGCCTTGTGAAAAAGCACTTTTGGGACAATCATGACCTGGATGACTGAGAATCTCCATAGACAGTTGCAAATTGCAGTCACAATATGTGGGCGCTGCAACCGTCATAACTGCAAGCTGGTTGCCAAGCACCCAAACTTAATCATGTGATTGTGGGGGTGCTGGGACAGCTGGAACTTTGAGAACTGGTCACAGCCACCTCTCTCTCGTTCAGTGCCTTTGTAACTTTAAACAGTCATAATTGAATGGTTGTTATCAGGGACTGACTGTGTATTCAATCTACCTTCACTCAGCATCTGTTCATTCTTGACTAGTCTGTTTTGTCACATATATTAAAGTGCAGACCAAGTTGAGGATATTTAAGTCTTGCTGAATCCTCTGAACACGTTCTTTATTCCATGTTGCACTTTTTATGTCTTGGCAGTCAAACTTTCCAGCATATTTAAAGCTTGAATTGTCAGCTGGCAATGTTTCTTTCCCTAACCTTCAGGCGTGCCTATCATTGAGACATATTTTGTAGACAATGTAATTAATTTCCTTATTACACGAAAGGCTTTTGTGGCTGTCTCAAGCTGTCACAGCATATTAAATAAACGGTGTTCACTTTTTAGACTTCAGTGGGACATTTATTGCACTTTAATGATGTTGAATACAAAGCTACATTAACACTCTTACAAAAACCAATAAAGGGAGTGCATCATAACCTACCTCATGTGGTTTATTGCAAATGTTTCCAGAAATATGTTTGTCACCATTGGTTCTCTGTAATTTCTTCAACAGACAGGAAAAGTTTTTTTTCAGATAGTTTAGTCTGTGAAAATAATTTCAGAAAAGAATGTAGCAGGAGGATGGAAGCACAAGGTCCGGGATTATTCTGAGAAAAGGCGGCAATATCAGAAAGTTACTATACATACAGTCAAGATAAACATACCTATATATTACATCTATAACTTCTTTAGATTTCATGGTCAGAATTAAGCATTAGGTTTCTATGAGAAAATCACCATTTTGCTGATGATGTAGCTTCCTAGTTACCATGAACAAATCACATTTCATTGAATAGAGATGTAACTTTATAAAATAAATTACTACTTTTCTACTAGAATTATTTTTCTACTAGTACCGGTAGCTGTGAATTCATCTTTTTGAGGATAAAGAAATTTGTATGCATCGAAAAACATTAAATTATGAGCAGAGTTCTGCCGACCCCTTTTGGTAACAGCAAGAAGTGCAGTCTCAAGTTTTTCAAAGCAAAGGCTTTCCATACTGCTGCTGCTTTTTCTTCTGAAAAACTGCAGATTTGTATGGTGCAACCATATCTCTGCTCTGTGTCTTTTTCATTGGCTACAGAACCCAGGGTTATGTACATGTCTCATTTTTGGAAACTTAGCAAGTGTGGTTTTATTAATTGTTTAGAAATTTCATCCAATTCTGCCCAAAACAAACCCAAAACTAAAATGAAGTTTAAAGGGACACAAAAATCATGGAAGTACTTTTTGAATTTGGTAAATTATAAATGTATCCTCTCCCAGCAAACTTCACCTGAAGGACTTATACCTTGTTTGCATTTTCTTTTTAAAAAACTAATTTGCCTAAAAACATTTTTTTTTATTGTTATAAAACAGCATAAGAAGGGTGGAGTATAGTCATTTAAAAACCAGAAGATAAATCAGAGTAAAAATAAAATTCTATATTTTTAAAAGATATAAAATATAAAAGATATATGAATTTAAAAAACAAAGTATATAGACTCTAAAAGAAGCTTTAGATGGGGTATAGGGGACCTTAAAATGTTAACACAGTATGTGGAAGTCTATGTCGAGTTACAGAGCATTATGATATAACAAACTAGGTGCTGATTAAATCTAGTTTATAGCACTGGTCATCATCTAACAAATTTTGAGCGCTGTTGCACACAATCTGGTAACCTGTATGTTGTAGCAGGGTTATTTGAAAGGAGCAGGAAGGTGAAGAATTGCGCTGTGCATCCTGGATATCTATGCAGTTATAGTAAGATGAGGCTAGTATGAATGTCACTGTAGTACATAGATTAATGTTCAAGATACAAAAAAAGAAATAAATGCTTTCTAGGATATTATTGCCATTTATGTTTCACTGGACTGTCTTTTTCTTTTTCTGCAGAAATGGCAGTGCATTGAAGACACATCTGGAAAACTACGTATTCACAAATGCAAAGGGGCCAGTGACGTTCTTGCTATGAGAAAAAGAACACGGAGTATACATTCCCAGGGATATAGCAGCAAAGAAAGTGACTGTGATTGCAGCGACGCTGATTATCAGACCAGTCGGGCCCAAAGGAAAAATCAAAGGGGTTTCATGAGGACCTCCAGTGTACAAAGTAGGTGATGATAGGTTTGGAAAAGCCAGGGATCTTGATGGGCAGCAATGCTAAAGAATCATTTGTTCCTTATAGGTTGAAAAAAAAAACTGCCAGTATTCAGACTGTATTCAGACTCACTTGTTAGAATGGGAATCACATCTTTGAATTATCATCCTAAAAAAATGTTCAGGTGGTAATCTAGAAGAGCAAAGGTAAATTTTATAAAGAATGTCTTGGTTTTATACTGCAGAGCATTCAAAAATTAAATTTCCCACCTGCAGAATTTGTGCAATTTATTTAATAGCTCATTCTTCTATCTGCATAAAGCAAGTTCAAGTATGTTCTTTCTATACTAGCTATTTTTTAAAGACATAACTGACTTGAAAATTGCCCATCCAGTCCAGCCATCTAGAGAGGGCCTGCAGAAAGGCCTTGCAATGTACATTTGATATAGAGAAGATAACAGCCTTTCTCAGTGGTAGCTCCCACTTTGTGGAATATCTTTCTGGTGGTTAAGGGACCCAATCTTTTTTGCATTTCACAAACTAGTGAAATTTGGTATGGCCCTAACTGATTCTGGACAGCCATTATAGGCATTTTTATATATCGTTGTTTTCATTATTTTCATGTTGCATTTAAATCAGGGGTCTTCAAACTTGGCCCTTTTATGACTTGTGGACTTCAACTCCCAGAATTCCTCAGCCAGGCACGCTGGCTGAGGAATTCTGGGAGTTGAAGTCCACAAGTCATAAAAGGGCCAAGTTTGAAGACCCCTGATTTAAATGATGTTTGCTTTGTTGTTAGCCACCAAGCATCTGTCAAGATTAGAAAAGATTACAATTATTTTTAAATAATAACTAAAAAAATATAGTAAACCATCTTTAGAAAATCTTTGCCCTGAAATGCAGAATTGGAAATAACTATCACTATTTACATTATTTATATTAATTGTACAGACATCAGCACTGTATGAATGAAAGCCTTAATTCCAATGTATTGGCTATCTTTCAAAGAGTATGCATTTTATAGTTTCCTATTGATGAGTCTGTGATCTTATGCAGAATACAAACCCCGGTTTGTCCATACTCGCCAAAGTCGGTCCTTATCTGTCGAATTTGAAGGGGAAATATACAATATAAATCTGGAGGAAGAGGAAGAGAAGGAAGAGGAGGAGGAGGAGTTGCACATCTTTCAGCCCAAAAGCATTGTTAAGCGGCATGGAAGTTACAGTGAAGAGGAAGAGGATGAAGCAGAGGAAGGTCATCCAGAAGATAGTGATGGAATTAAAGCAGTGCTTGCTGATGGAATTAACACGGTTGGCCAGCCAGATTCTGTCAGAGTTACTCATAAGTAGGAGTGCTTTACTTATTGCTTTTCGTTATTTATTCAGAACCATCTACTATATGGGAACAAAAGTAAAGATAGCCCCAGGCAGTGGTGGGATTCAAATATGTGAACAACCCGTTCTCTGTGTGGATGCTGCTTCCGGAAAAAAAATTAGCTACCAGTTCTGCCAAAGTGGTGCGAACTGGCTGAATCCCACCACTGGCCCCAGGGTGGATTTCAGAGATAGAAAAGAGAAGATCCTAAGGGATACATTCTGAGCAAAAAGAATGTCTGTTTTCCATTTGAGGATGAATATCAAATGGTAAAGCCAAAGAGGCTTTGATTTATCTAGAAGAACTACAGAAGATTTGAAACATCAAAGCTAGAGTAGCACATAAGCCCTTCTGCCAATTTCCCTGTGTGGCCATTCCCTCTTTTCTCAACTTCCCTCACAGAGCAGGAAGGTCTGAAACAGGTTTATGATTGCATGGATTGTATTCAAATTTGGGCAAATGCATTTTATGCTTAATGCAGTATACCTGGGAAGCAAGAGGACAAGAATAGTACACTTGAGATAGGACTAGTTTGCATAATAAAGAAAACAATATTATAGAGAACTTTTAAAGGTAGGAGAAATATTTGATGGAGGTAGGAGAAAAATAACAATTCTAGGGAAAAATAACAATTCTATCATTTAAGTACTGGGAAATGAGGTAGATATATTTGAAAGCAAATACCTTTTGAAATGTCTGTGTTCTTCAGTGTTCATAAGCTCAGATTTAATGTTTAGATACCCTATCCTAAAACATTGGTATTGCTTTCTGTATAGAAATTTTTAGACAAAGCACTTACCACAGTTAACTGATATGGATATTATAAATCCAACAATAAGAGTTACTGTTCGCTTTTTTATTGCTGTGTTGATTCCTAGAATTTAGATTGGGCAAGGTTTCTCAAATATATCACACTTTATTATTTTTTCTCTTCATTCTTTCTTTACAGATGTTTTATTCTTTCAAATGACTCTATCCATTGTGAAAGGGAGCTATATCATTCAGCCAGAGCTTGGAAAGATCACAAAGCCTACATTGACAAGGAGGTTGGAAGGTCTTTTTCTTAATTTAGAATTAGAACTGGTATTTTGAGACAGAATAATTTATCAGAAAATATATATTAAATGAACATTTGGAATGATATTGGAATTGGGTGCAAATTACTGCATATTGATGTGCACAATATACTGTATGTTCTTGGAGATAATGGTAAACTATTGTTCAATGTTATATGAATGAGAATGAGTCTTATCTGTGGTTCTCTCTCTTCCAGTATCTCTTCTTGTATCGAAGATTCCCACTTTCATTCATTGTGATTTCTTATAAAATACTAATTTGGACAAACTATGTAGTCCTATCCGAATAATACAAACAAGACAGCTTCAGACAATGGAAATCAATGGTTTGATTCCCTAAACCAGTCTTCCCCCACATGAAACTTTTAAACACATTGGGATTGTGTAACAACTCTGTTCACTTCAAAAAACTAATATAAGAAATGGAGCAGGAAAAACTGCAGAATCTAAACAAATAGACTGAAAAGTAGTCAATATCTTGTGGTAATCACATCACACTAAAGAACATTCTAAACACTCTACGGCCTTTGGAAAATAATTGCTTAGTGGCATTTCATCATGTCTGAACTTGTTCTTGCAGTGGTTGCAAATATACAACAATCTACAAGATGTGCTGTAACATATGAATGTTTAAAGAGCAGTAATAATTTTCATATGCATTTAGCAATGATATGAAACAGTTTAATGAGAAGATTTATCATGAACAATATAAGTATTGGGTATATAATATTGCTATTAAACCAGTCATTCTTTTTACAGATTGAAGCTCTCCAGGATAAAATTAAAAATTTAAGAGAAGTAAGAGGACATCTTAAAAGACGAAAACCAGATGAATGTGACTGTAGCAAAAAGAGGTATATAAAACTTTCTCAAAAATTTACATATTATAATCTAATTTGGAAACCAATGTACATGGGAGCAAGATTAATTGTTCTCAAGTTGATTTTGTAACTAAATATGACAGCATGTACAAAAAGAAGCCATACAGTGTTGTTAGACAAAGTATTCTTTTATTGGATTTTGTTTCATAATTTCATTATTTTATGGAGTTCTACTTATATAGTTACATTTCAGGAAGATTTTTGAAGTAAGTAATCCTAGAAGCATTTTTAGAACAAAACTTAGGACCATATTGCTATAGTCCAGATTTTTTATATTGTTAATATTAAAAAGTGATTACTACACAGCTTTCTAGTCAAAGTAAATGCTTCTGAAATCTAAGAAATTTTTACCCCAGATCCATGCTTCTTTAAAAGAGCCTCGCTGTATATAGAATCAGTGCTGCTCATTATCAGATTTTAAAATATTAGACATGTTTTTGCTTTAAATGGGCATTTTACAGAAAGTTTCTTATGTTATAATTTTTCTTTTTTTTTAAATAATTTTTATTGAATACAAAAGGAAAAAAGAAAAAAAAGATTAAAAAACATTGAACATAGTGTATCATCTTTGACATACATCTTTGTCTAGACATTCCGTATTATACATATGGCAGAGAGATTTAAAAAATATTTAATTGACTTCATACATTGTTACCAAAATGGTTTCCTCCCGAATAGGCAGACTAAGCGGAATATAAGGACAATTTTAGACGTATTGGAATACTACAAATTAGATAGCGATTGCCAAATGGCACTCTTATTTTTGGACGCACAGAAGGCATTTGATAATGTTAATTGGCTATTTTTGATCCAACAATTGAAATTAATGGATGTTGGAAATGTTATAATCTTTCTTTATAGCTATTACCACAAAGAAAAGGAGGCAAAAGTTCGAGAAAAGCTTAAGACAAGTCACCTACATCCATTCAAGTGAGTCTTATTAATTTCCAGCATATTACCTTTCCAGCATCTATTCATGAGACCAATCTTCCAATCATCTTGTCATTCACATGCTATGGAAAGTTTGTCAAAAAATTTTTTTTTCATTTAATGTTGTGAGATTGGGAATTAGAAAATAGCTTTAAAGAATTCCTTGGTTACATTTCAGTCTTTTTTTGTATCTCATGTTGATAGCTGAACTTTATGTTTATTTCGCTGGAATTATGTTCAATTCTTTTTACATCAATTTTGTTCAGTTTTTAAACATACATTGTTTACATTTTATCTGATTACAGTACATTTCCATCCATTTCTATTGGTGACATAGATGCATAATAAAACTGCCAAGGTTAAATATCATAATTGTGTAAAATACAATGGGCTTATAAGTATTCCATCTTCCTAGGACTATAACCAAGCATCATTTAACTTGGTTGATCAGGGCAGAGATATACAACTGACTATCAAAGCATACAGATGATCCCTAAGCTATGTCAATGGATGACCACATCTAGCAATTTTATTTATATAACTTAACTATATTTAAGTTAAAGAAAAGTGGATCCCTAAGCCACCCTATCATGTAGATCTGGTCCCCCCAGCAAAACAACTGGAACCAGTCCTGGAGATAGGAGGAAAACTACCATTACATTGTGCCTCCCATTCTCCCCAAGCCAGTCCAGAACAATAACATATTTGATGGTATTCAAGGTCACTGAGTGATCAAAGAGGGTCAGAAAGAAGACCCTCCTCCCCCAAATAGCTTCATTAAAAAGAGTTACATATCGAGCTGAACCAAGCAAAACAGCTCTAGCTTAATTCCTTTTTTCCAGAGCCCTTTGCTGAAATACAACCTCCTTCTAAAAAAGGGAATATTGGAGACTGGATGAAATTGTCTGTTTCATAGGATCCAGTCATAGTTTATTGAGGAGAGGTTAGACCACTGTATCCTTCAGAGCCTGCAGAACCACCCCATCTCATAACAGTACATTCACCACTACTGCAAGTCATCTCCCAGGAAGCTTTGACCAGCCAAGAGAGATTATAGATTCAAAACACAGTTGGCCACACTTACAGCTTCAAATAACCTGTCAATTAATTAATTACACATCGTTAGTATGTTTTACAGGGTCTAGTTTATGTGTTCTTTCCTTTTAAGAAAGTGGTTATCTGCTTGTATTCCACTGTTTCCTTAGTGTTAGAGCTGCTTAGGTTTTGTGTCTCCTTTGTATTTTTCATATATCTAAATTCAATGGATTTTATTTTTATGGTTGATTGCAATGAGCAGATGTTTAGACTGGAATTTGGCATTTTTATCCATCAAATTCTTCCCAAAGACCTGAGATAGGCAGATTTTTTTTTATGGTATTAAGATGCAGGCTGTTCCAAAGCTGCAATTGACTGATGGTGATTATATGGCAAAGTACCATATCCCAATCATCATCTGTAAGATTTCAGGGTTCACCAGCTTCTAAGAGGAAGTTATCAAGTTGATCAGCCTAAATTTTAGGGAGGGCCATTCTAAAGCATAATGTCATTGTGAAAAATGCATATTAAGTTATTAATTAAGTAATTAATTATTATAGGAAAATAAACAGAAGTAACCACATTCCAGCATTGACAAAGCAGGCTATAAATAACAGCAGGAAGCATTGTTTATGTTAGGTTTATATGTATATTTAAAAACATACAGATTTCTGAACATGATTTTACGTCTTTATATTCTTAATGACAGAGATAATGTAGCTAAGAAGCAATATCTGTGTTCCACTGTGAAGCAAGCCAGTTCTTCCTTTTCTGGAAAAAAAATAACAAAAGCAAAACTAAAATCATAGAGGTTTGATAAAGCAGATTAATTTCTCAAAACCTGGTGCAATCCGCATATTTTACATAATACCGTAGTTCCCGTGAGCACTAGTGAGCTTAGCCAATGTCACTGATGATGCTCTTCCAGAACCAGGGAAAATAATACTGTATAATGTTTCTAGGCTATAAGCCAAATTGCAGTTGTCAGTTCATTTGTGAAAAATGTACATGTACATAGAACTTAGTTTATTGTAGCCTCGATTATTAAAGTATGCTATTGTTTAACATCTATTAAATATTTTTGAGTGATTAGGGAAGCTGCTCAAGAGGTGGATGGTAAACTTCAGCTCTTCAAAGAGAATCGGAGGAGAAAAAAAGAAAGGAAAGGGAAAAAGCGCCAGAAGAAAGGAGATGAATGCAGCCTTCCTGGACTCACTTGCTTTACTCATGACAACAATCACTGGCAGACTGCACCATTCTGGAACTGTGAGAACCACTTCCAGTAGATGCATGCTCATGGGAATAAGAATTGATGTGAGCTCTTAGGGAGTTGGAGGGCATATTTGTTCTGGATCTCATATGGAGAGGAGAGGAAAAGACAATAAGCTCATTAAAAATGGGTATGTTAATTCAAACTAGAATTGCATTTAGAGCTGAACTGACTAGATTTAATTTACAGATTTCTGAGTGAAAACAGTTTCAAAGTAAATCAAACCCAGAGATCTTGTGTGACCCAGTAGGAGTATAAAGATTTGCTTGATTAATTAGATGGTGGTGGGCAAAAGGGACAGCAACATATGTGACAGTGCTAGGAAACCTAGCAGTACCCGTTATCTATTTAGTGATGTATCTGGATGAGGTCTCATAGGCAAACAGGGCCAATCCATTGCTCAGTTCAAGAAATCCAAAGCTTGAACTCATCCAGTGGTGGACTGTCTAGGCTCTGCTTTGAAGAACACCCAGGAGAGAAAGTTCTCCTGGTAGCTAATTCGATTTCCAAACTGCTCTTATCATCAGGAGATTGTTTTTCTAACATTACAAGATGGGTTGCAGAAATGTTTTGTGCACTTGTAAAAGCTATATGTGTACTTTGTACAAGCATTGTCCACTAATACGCAGTATCATTGCATGAAGCATGTGATATGCTTATGGAACTATCAGTGGATTCCCCTTGCTCAAGTGAAGTGAATACATGTATGTTTAAATTTATTTTTCCCCTATAACAGTGGGATCCTTTTGTGCTTGTACAAGCTCCAACAACAACACTTACTGGTGTTTGCGAACAGTAAATGAAACGCACAACTTCCTCTTCTGTGAATTTGCTACAGGATTTTTGGAATATTTTGATATGAATTCTGATCCATATCAGGTAAATATATATTAAAAATGATACAGTTGTCAGAAACTACCTTAGTGTAAGCCACTATTAATACATTCCAATTATATCTCATTTTATGTCTTGATGAAACTCAGAATAATGTAAGCTGGTCTCCCCAAACACTTTCACATCCAAGTTTTGATCTAAGCATACAGTCATGTATACTTTGCAGCTCTCTTTACTACATGATGTATGTGGCACTGAGAAAGTATTACAAGTAGTGCTTGCCTTACAACCAGTTGCTTAATGACTGTTCAAAGTTATGACAGACCTCCCTGGATATAACCCAGTTCCAAAGTTATGAGAGCTGACACACACACACCCACGGTCACATGTTGGGTATGCTACATTTACAGCTTTTTGCTCCTGTGGTTACATAACTGCCTTTTATGATGATTTTGCCAAAAACTGGCATTTACTTCCATTTTGGGGGCAAATACAGCCCCTTGATTCATGTAACGACCACTGCAAAAAAGTTCAGATTGGTCATGTGGGTGACCTGATTTACAACCATCACAACTTATCATCATCAGAGGTAGATTGCATCACAGTTGTAAATGAAGAATTATTTCTGGATCCTTGGATATGTGTTCCAAAGGGGTTAATATAAGTACAAAAGAAATGTGAGAAGTAGTTATAACTTGTTGAAAGTCCATGTGCATAGGCATAATCATTTAAAGTTCACACCTTTTGCAGATGCAAGCATTCATTTATTTCTTTCCATGCTCAGCTAACAAATTCAGTACATACAGTAGAAAGAGGCATTTTGAACCAGCTACACCTTCAGCTAATGGAGTTACGAAGTTGTCAAGGTTATAAGCAGTGCAATCCAAGACCTAAGGGACTTGACACAGGTAACAACCCATGGTTTAAAAACTGGAACATTGTGTTTTGTTTCCCCTAATTATTCCAAGGAGCAGCTACGTGGTTCCTGACAAGGACTTTTAGGTAAGGACTTACAAGCTCAAGAAAATAATGCATTTCACTGAACATATGAATGATACATAACATTGAAATAATTATTTTTATTTTTATTTATTTGTATCCCACCTTTATTGTTTTTATAAATAACCCAAGATGACAAACATATCTAATATTTCTTTCTCCTATTTTCCCCACAACCACCCTGTGAGGTGGGTTGGACTGAGAGACAGTGATTGGCTCACTCATCTAAGGCAGGGGTGTCAAACTCGCAATGGCACGTGACGTGTTGCGACATATCGTGACTGTTTTTCCATTGCCAGCAATGGGGTGGGCACGGTTTCGGCATGAGGCATCCGGCCCGTGGGCCGGCAGTTTGACACCCCTTATCTAAGGAGTGGAAAAACCTGCAATTTCCTTATTTACCCATAGATTTGTTCTACCTACTTATAACAGACTGGCATTGTTTTGTCAATGTAAGTGAAAAAAGCTAGGATAGATTAAGAAATCACTCCTACCTTATACAGCAATTACCCATTATCAATGAATTAGGCTAGGTTATTTTCTCCCAAAAATCCATTGGGAAATTGAAATAAGAGTATGATAAAATGAAGATAAATGACTACACAGGTCATCTGTTTTTATCTTACAAATAAGCAAGTCTTAAGATGGTTAGATTATGAGATCTTAATATGTGTTCCTTAATGTTAGTTTGATGCTGCATATTCTCTGAATTGTCACTGTCTCTTTAGCTGGTTTTAGAGCTTTCTGGTGAATAGGCAATCTACTGGAGATGGACAGAGCCTGAAACTTGCCTCTTTTTACACATCTTAAAGCAATAGCAACCCAAACTTGCCAACAGGAGAAAGGAATTTGAATTGGCATCAGCCTTGCACAATATCATCAACTCCTATTACAGAAGTGCACAGCTGAGTCAGCTCTCACTTCCTCCGAAAAGGGCAAGATGTCCATTCTTTTATCATCTGTAATATAATTAGAAATCATGGGTTTGTTCCTTGGAGATTTATCTCCCATTTTTTATGGTTTCGTTTCTTTTACCAATAAACATTTCCCTTTTCTTGTAACTTAATCATCTTTTTGTCCTGTTTTAGTTATTTTAGAACATACCTTACTCAGATATCTTTGTTGAACTGCTTCTTTACTTGATTATAACCCCATAAAATTATTATTAGGAATTAGATGCTGTGCATGGAAAGCTACATTGTGAATGATTTTACCAAATCTAAACACTAACAAAAGTTACTCTTGTATTTTCCTATATCAGGAAATAAAGATGGAGGAAGCTATGATCCACACAGGTATCCACACTTTATTATTCTCCTCAGCAGCTTCTTTCCAAATAATTGCATGACCTGGTCCATTTCAACTAATGCCTCTACTATGCCTGCTGCACATCACATAGCTTTTGCTGCATGCAAGCGCTAATGCTGTTCCATCAAGCCACTGTGTTTACATTTTCACATTACATTTAATATATTTACATCAAAATTTCATTTTATTTTATTCCACCTTAGGAAATTCACTCTCATCCTCATATTTAAGCAGAGGAAGAGAGAGAAGTTATAGTGCAGAAAGAATGCTCAGCCATTTATTCACCAATCCACACCCACCTGTCTTTCCATCTAGAACATCTACATATCACTCTTTGTGGGACATCTCCATATGTTTAGGGAACCTGGAATGAAGAATACATTCTTGTACTGTTTATGTACTGTAGGTCATGATGTCCTAAAGAGGTGCTTAAATATGTATACCTTTGCACACCAAAACAAATTCAATTGCACTTATAGTATAGATGTTCATATATTTGAGTTTATATTGGATACTTGTTCACTTTTTCTCCTATAGAACTTGATTTTTTATAAAACTGATGTCAGCTTTCAAGATGGGTATTTGGTCCATAAGACACTTATGCATATTTCTCAAATAAAATGCCAAAAAGTATTATGTATTTCTGCACCAGTAAAATTGATGTTATAAAACTGTTGAAGTTAAGCCAATGTGGACTGGATCAGCACCCAGATGATATGGAATTCTGTAAGATAATAATTATTAAATGAATTTTAAAAGAAGAGTAACTCTTAGGAATATTGGATTGTTTTACAGAACTTCAGTAAGAGGTTGGGCTTTGTTACATATTTAGAGTCAAATAGAAAATAATTATTTACATTGTGCACTTTTGGGATTTACAAGCTTCCTTCTGCTTAGTTTCTCAAGGATTGTTACTCTGTCAAACTGCTTCAAGTTGCCTCTGCTTGGTACTTGCTGGCAACAATTAGCAGTCTTTAGACACTTCCAATTGATGGCTCAGTAACTACCTTCATCACACATTAGATTGCCTCAGGCTAAGCCAGAGGTGGTTGCAGGCCAGTGTTAGTCCTCAACTTGTATTCAGATCAAACTAAGGCACAGTTTTAATCAATAAGTAACTAAAATAAGCAACTGTTTATTCACCAAAGTGTCTATTATCATTTAAAATAAAAAACAAGTCAACTTCTTGGTCAACTAGTCATGAATTGGGAAGTGAATGATAGAAATGTTGGAATTGTCTTGTATTCCCTGATAAAACAAGAAATGTTGTTGAAAACAAAGGAATTAGCATTAAGCCATTTAAATGTTGTAGAATTAGCACTGAAGATTAATTGGGGCTTGAGAGGGCTGTTCGCCTGGTGAATTCAACCTGTCTACAACACAGAAACAAAGCTTTTCTGCCTTCTGCCCTCAGTTACCTCTTTCCCTTTCTACATAGTTTGTCTCCCCTTGTCTCTTTCCTTCCCTTTCCATGTGCAGTTACACTTTCCAGTCATCCTATCTCCATTCCCTTTTCTTCGTTGAGGTTTCTTTTGGAAGAAGGAAGGAGCATGTGTGCTCCTCTGTGTGAGAGACGTATTTGTGAGAAAATGATTGATATATGCCGATGGGCATCATTTAAGTTTGCAAATGGTGCACCTTTGTTTATAAGTGATTAATTGTAATTATTTGTTATTCAATTAATGTACATTTTTTTCTTTTTTGGATATGCTTTCTAGGATCTCTATGAACAGGCACACCTATAAGCATACACATGCACAAGTGTGCTCCTCTTCTCAGTATTCTCTACAGGTTCAATGACCATTCAGCTTTATGATGGTGCTGAATGAGGGGGGGTTAGGATGGAGCTTCAGAGTTCCAGCCATTGCAACATACCCATGGTCACCTAATTGCGATTCCTGACATTCTCTGCCAGCTTCTCACAAACAAAATCAACAAGGACACCAGCAAAGAATCCAAAGTCATGAGCATGTGATGTCCTTGATTAATGATCCATGTAATCTTTGTTTAACAATGGCAACCTTGCCATTGCTAACTGATGCAGTCACATGATTTCATGCTCTATAACCATGTCGCTTAGTGATGGAGTTCCTTGTGTCAATTGCTATCATAACCTGTGGAGTACCTGTATTCAGAAAGAGTCCACAATGTTGATACATCAAACTATGTTACACCAAATTATCCTGAGTACATAACATTTTCTGGAGTAATATTCTTCAAGTTGGTAATTTTTAGATATGTCGCAATGGCAACTTTCACTATGTACAGCTCTTACAACCGCAGAATCCCCTGGCTTAGACTTATGGAATTCTTGATCCATCTGGAAGGTTTGGAAATATTACTCTAATATGGCTGAAGTTTCCCATATTGTCCTATACCATTTTGACTTTTTTCATCTTTATTTTTTAAATTTAATTCATTTTGAATTCTTTCTAATGTTTTCTCTAGTACCAGGTCCTTTCCTGGAGTAACTTCTAAGGTTCATCTTCTGACTTGCACCCTCTCTATAAAAATTTGCTGTGTAATTGATATCACTAATACCAAAGCCATTTGGAACTATCTCATATTGCTGATGACTGATTATAGCAGGGCAACACTTTTTTATGCACACAAGCCTCTGCCATTCTATCCAAAAACTTTCTTCTCTATATTTATTAAGAATATAAAATCTTAAGGTCATTATCTAGCTGAGTATTTTGACTACTAATCAGTCAGACATCTCTGGAAAGCCAGGTTTTCAGTGTAACAGCCTCTTCTGTTGCTTCTTCTTAGGCACTGCATACTGTACTGTAGCATACGTTCAGTAGCAAAGATTAAGATTACTGATTGACCTAAAAATTACTAGCTACAAATTAGCTCTATTTTAAAGTTGTTTCATACTATTCAGTATCAGATACCTGCACTTTAATTCCACATCATTTTTGCTTCTCTTTCCAATTCCCCAAATATTTGGCCATGCTGAGTCTTCACTGTATACGATTTGCTTCCTTTTTGATAGGAAAGGCATTTGTCCACAGGTTTTGAGATTCTTGAAGCATGGTAAGGCCTTCCTTGGTGACTTCACTCTTGCTGTATAGTCCATATGTGCATCCATATTGGCAATTAGTGTCTATAATAAGTCCTTATCAGTCTCTAGTGATGTTATTTCCATGAGCACCCTAAGGAGTCCAGTGGGATTGGTAATGTTGCTATTGCCTATAAGGATATTTATGTGTTAAATGTCATTTGTTTTTCATTTGTTGTTACATTCTAAAAAAAAAAATCTATAAAACAAATATACTCTTTGCCTCTCCCAATTACTGGCTGGAGATGAAAACTTATGGAAAACAAAGGTAACTGGGCAACATGGATAGATCTTGAAGCGTCTTATTGTCCCCACAGAAGTATTTCTTTTTATATAAATTATGAATAACACAGAGATAAAACAACTCTTGGTATCAATTATTATCCCTTGCATGAGAACTTTTCTGAAATTTTCAAATGTGTGCTTTTGGTAGAAAAATGTCTGTTATGTTTCTGTCTTAACCAATTTTCCTCCATATATATTCTAATATAGGTCCCATTATTGACAGTCATTGTAGCTCAATACTTTTGAAAGGTACAGGTTTAGAAAATGTGGTCATTTTTCTTTTTCTGGATCTGGGCATCAGTAGCTTTTCCAGTTTTGTGCAGAGAGGTTGGACAGGTTTAACACAAATTAGTTTACTATAGCTGAGAAATACTATGAAGACAAGCAAGAATTAGCTCAACTCTTATCTGCAATGTAAAGGTAAAAGAATTTACATGCTTTAGAAGTGTACAACAGCACTTACTCTTAAGTGATTCTTCTACAGCATTTAATTTTTTAAATGTTTCTGTTTAAACTAAAAAAGTTAAGCCGAGTCTTGCTTTGTCTTGATATATCCACATCTCCAAGGGAAAGAGAAATTATCTTGGTCCCTAGGTATCTGCAGGACCACCAACCAGATTAAACTCATCTCAGAAGATTCTCCCGACACAAGTTCTTTGTGGTGCCCCAATTTCAGGAGGTGCTGCGGGGAAAAAAACATTGTTCAGCACATTCACCAATTTATTTATTTATTGCTTATTTACTGCTATTGTTTTTTGTTATAAAACATAGTGTGCTTTGCTTAAAGGTATAACTATTGTACTATATTTGAGCATATTATTATAAACCCTATGCTCTGCAAAGATTTGGTAACATCAAATTAGAAGTACTCTCCAACAAAAGGAGTTTCCTTATGATCCTCTTGGATTTAATTAAGCCACGGAGAAATAATGAATATATGTGTATAATAAAAGACTATTCATACAAATGCTTTGGCTATCTCACAACTAAATGTCAAATCACTATTACAGCAAGAAATCCATGTGAATGTTTCTGTAATGCTTTTCTTTTTGGGGAAGAATTGCTAAATTCATTTTCATCATATTGAATGAGACCTGCTATGAAAAAATGCAAGAGAATGCTGCTGCCTGGTATTAACCCACTCACGTCTCACTTGAGCTCGTGTAAAATATTGATTACATATCCCTGCCTAAAATTAAGAGATAGTATTTTCTCATTGCAACCAATATAGTAAAATTCTGAAAAAGAGATCATAGCATGTAAAAAATTTCCTATGTTGTGCTACTCAATTAAGATGGCAATTATTAAATATGACTCTGCAAAGATTAGATTGATATTTAATTCAAATCATTGGTTTTTCAGTTGGATCTATGAATCACTTTGAATCAGCAATCAAACTAGATACTCTTGAATCAATTTGGAAAATCAGACTGAAGCGCCAAATGGAACTGATTTGACTTCCCAAATTAAATTATGATTTGAACCAAAGCCATTTGAATCAGATCTGAGCTAAGCTACACATGACTGATATCCAATATTACAAGATGTTAATGTTTCCTTTTTTTCCCCTTTTTGACAGAGGGCACTTATGGCATGGATGGGAAGGCTAAGCTCCCAAATTTTACAGAAAGTATCAACTGGCAAGGACTGGAAGATTTGTACAGTGTGAATGAAAGTTTATATGAAGCCAGACACAATTACAGCATTAATTCTGATGACTGGAGAAATTACTTGAAGGATGTAGATAGAATCTTTGCACTGCTGAACAGTTACTCTAAGCAAAATCAAAGAGCAGAGACTCCCACTGTTAATAACAGTGAAAACTTGGATGAATCATCCACATCATTTTCCTTGCTGGGAATGAGCTCTGCTGAAACAGATGAAGCTTCGAGTGGGTTCACAACCCTAGAGGCTCAACCTATCATCCCAACATATTATGGAGACCTGACCTTGAGCACAGTAGTGTCAAGCAAGGATGGCAGACTTGAATTAAGCAATGATATTCCTGCAAAAAGGAGTACAAACGGTCACCAAGCCAAAACATGGCTAAAGATTGAAGAGCCAGTTAATTCAGAAATGGATTTTAGTGGGAACGATTTGACAGAACTGGAGTCCAGACACAGCTTCATCTTGCAACCAATTAACATTATTCAGAAAGCCTCTATGACAGACAAAGATTTTGCACAGGATATTTTTGAAGAGCAAGTCTACCTGCCCATGAACTCCACTGCAAAAATAATCAGCTGGGCTTTAAACACATTTGTTCTGAAACATAAAACTGAAATGTTGAGAAAAAGAGAAAGTTTTCAGAAATCCTCAGAGTTTCTGAATGAAGAAGGCAGTGCTTCAAATCCACTCCCCTCAAATTAGGCTGTGTTAGCAAGTCAGGCACTATTAATTAGGTGGCAAATGGAACAACCATTTTATAGCAAAATTTCATAGTGTGTATTTTATATACATATTCTTGTCACTGTGGCTGCAGCTACTAGAATCCGAGAATTAAAAAGACACCATTGTGACTTTTTTAGCAGAGCTCTATTTTTTAAAGTAGTGTAAATGCACCTTCAAAGGAAATGAGCTCATTTTTTTGTTCTCATAACAAATATTCTTATCCAATGTTTTGAATAATTTTTATTAATTTGAACCATTGAAATTTCATATTGTCAAAGTAAACTGACATGCCCTTTTGTAATCTTTGTGCCATAGTCTTTATTAATCTGACTCGTCTACATGTTCTTAGTTTTGCTAATGCAATGTAATTTGCAAAACAATAAAAGAAGTTGATAGAGAATGCATTATGTACATGGATTGTAAAAAGCAATTACTGGTATATTGAGCAGATTTTCACGTTTGATTTAAAACCGTTATGTTCAAATTGATTCATAGAAACTTTTTTCTTAGATATAACAAACAGGAAACTTAACAGAAAGTTAAAGTGAGTTAATTTTCCAATAAATAGGAACTAAATTGTAATTAAGATTTTTATTTTTTCAGGAAAGTTTGATTTCTACTTTGCAAAAGGTCTTAATGTATTCACAGCTGTTCTAGTAGTTTTAGAATAAAATCCACTCCAAAGAAAGGTTCTATATATAAATATGCTATATATTATATTGCATCTTGGCACAATTTAAGTTGCGACAGCACAATTGCATTGTCGTATCTGTATGTAGCCATACAGAATACTGGATTGTAGGTATACCTTTTAAACAGCAAGGAACAATGTTATGTACAAAACCACTTCTCCACTCTTCTCCAGAATCAAGGAAAAGAATGCTTCCCACAGAAATATCAGTGAAGTTTGCGTATGTTGGTTTAATAAAGTGATTTAGAATATAGTATCTGAACAGGGAAAAATAGATACAGTCATCTGGAATTGTGTGAAGGTAAAGATTGTTCCTAAAATGTGGGGTTTGGAGGTTTTTTCCCTCGGCTGGGAGGGAACCTAAACAAACAAACACAAAAAAACCCCAAACCTTCAGAATAAAGATTAGTTCTTCGTTTTCTTAGTTACAAGATTTGCAGAAAGTAACATTTTAGAAATCATTTATAGAAATAAGGTTGACATAGAATTGTCTGTTTCAGTCATGAAATACCAGATAAATATTTCATGTTGTTAATAGATTAAATGCACGCAAATATACCCATCACACGGTTTCCTTTTGCAATAAGAGCATACAAAGCTCATAAAGGGAGCAATAGTAAACCAGTGAAATTAAAATCCTAATATAGAGGAAGATAGCTAAGTGTAGTTTATATACCAACACCATTCAAATTTATTTTTCCAGTAAATCCATATGCGGCATCCCATACTGACTTTTGGTTTTTAAAATTCTCACATTCCCTTTTTGAAGAGCTCAACTCCAGTAATGATCTCAGCCTCCTATTTCATTTCAACCCATTCACTCTTCCTTCATAACTCTCTTTTGTAATTTAATTCTCATTAATTTGCCCTATATGGCCTAATTCCAATATTGTTCCAGATCGTTTACTCATATTTCAGCATTCATTCCACATTCAGAGTACATTCGTTTTTGACCTTTCATTCTTTTTCCTCACACATTTTTGCAGTACTCAGTTCCCAATTTCAACTTACCATTTGGTTTAATGTCTACGGAATTTCTCAGTGATCCAGGTTATGGTTGTCCTAAAGGTGCTTTTTCAAAAGGCAACTGGACTTTGTTTTTCCTTGAATATGTTTCGCTTCTCATCCAAGAAGCTTCTTCAGCTTCTTGGATGAGAAACGAAATGTCTTTAAAGAAAAACAAAATCCAGTTGCCTTTTGAAAAAGCACTTTTGGGATTACCATTTGTTTACTCCTAGTTTTTCCTATTTCCAAATAATCTGGGTACAAGCACATTCTCATATACAGCCATTTTTGCTTCTTCTAACATTCATTCCACACAGCATATATTTTCTACTAGCATCCGCACATCTTAAAATAGCTCCATTTATTTAATACACATTTTACCAAGATATACAAATTAATCTACTTGCTCTTTTGCCATTTATATAGAAACTTGCAATTTCGTTTGTCAAACCCAATTGCCTTGATATTTATGTATTAATGTTCAATTCTGTGCTCTTTGTTGTATTAGTTTATATAACATTTACTTATTGTTTGAAGGCATTTCAGTAATTTTTATGAAAAGCTTTTGGTGGATTCTGTAAACATGAGTATCATTTACATGTCTCAAACAGAATGGCAGAACAAATTTATTTAAGAATGTGAATGATAGAGTTATATATATATATATATATATTCATTAGATTACAAACTGTTCATGTAAGAATTTTTTGAATACTTTTATAGAACAATTCTGGCTTCAGGAAAGTCTAGAAGCAATAATTCTTCAAATAAAGAGTTTCTGTACCTGTTTAATAGAAATCAGTCAAGTCAAATTTTCATAAAGGTATTATTTTAATTCAGTGTATTAACTTATAATCTAATAAGAAATATTTTACCATGTAATATTTTGCAGTTACTTGATTTAAAATAACGATCCAAGCTCAGATACAAATTGTAGACATGAACAGTTGGGAGCAATGGTTGCATAAACAATAGAAAATAATGGAAACTGAATAATTTTAAGTATAAATAATGTCTTCCAAATTACAGTGGTACCTCGGTACTTGATGTCAATTGGTTCCAAGAGGCACTACAAGTACTAAAAATTACAAGTGCTAAACAAACCAAGTGACTTACCACGTGACCCTTTGTTTTGGTCAGGAAGAACTTTCTGTCTGTCCTTTTTCCTATATCAGTAATCTTCCCAGCATGGCCAACTTCCAGTCCGCCCTCTGTGGCCATCCCCCTCTTCCTTTTCAGTGCACTGAATACCAAAGAAGCAACGAGAACCAGCACAACATTTTCGCATCAAAATGTTTGAGCACCAAATTGACGACTTTTGAAGCAGTCTACTACTGTACTGTAAATCCTTCTGCTTCACCGCAGCAATGTGGTATTTCTTTGGTTCGTTTTCAAGTTGTTTTTAAATTTGATAGATAAAATATTAACAGCTATAAACTGAAAGGAGCTTCATCCAGAACTTCCCTGAGAACCAGAGAGAAAGGCAGGAGTTACTATGGTTTCTAATTTGTCCACAGGAAAATACACCATTTCCATCCTATGTCCCTAAATGCATGCAAAGCCAAAACTGAGAAGTCAGCAACAGACAATAAGTGCCACCTATGCAAAAAACCTGAAGAAACAGTGAACCACCTGGTAAGCTGTAGCAAAAAGATTGCACAGATTGACTACAAGCAACGGCATGACAAAATAGCTGGAAAATCTGCAAGAAATATCATAAAATAGAGAAAGTCACAGAAAATGAAGAAGCTAAATTGCTGTGGGACTTTAGAATTCAAACAGACAGGCATCTAACACACAACACCCCAGACTTAACAATATCAATAAAAAAGACAAAATGTCTGGACAGTGGATGTATCTGGAGGCAGCAGAAGAGAAGAGAAAGAACTGGAGAAGATAACAAAATACAAAGACGTACAAATAGAAATAGAATGACTATGGCAAAAGCAAACAAAGGGTGCAATCCCAAAATATCTGCACCAATTGAACACCATCAGTATTGACAAATTTGCCACCAGTCAATTGCAAAAGGCTACTTTACTTGGAACAGCTTCCATCCTGTGACAATATCTGTAATACGATCAAACATCCAGATCTGCCTATTCCAAGTCCTTGGAAAGGACTCAATTGGTAGACAGAAATGCTAAACCCAGTGTGAATATCTGGCTCACTGTGAAGCAAATCATAATAATAATAATCAGAAAAAATGTGAAAATGGAAGACCCCAAAACAAGAGTAGAATAAACTCAGTTAACAATTACAAATATAAAGGAAAAGCTGATATGATCTATAGAAATAACTTAGAAGTAGTAACAACAGAACACTACAGGCCACCCTAACCCATGAATTGATCACCCACTGCCAAGAAGAATTAAAAGAAAAAATTATGGCATATGCAGAAAACAGTAGAAAGACAATACTGCCAGCAATGGTAGTGCCTAAAAAAGACTTGACACCTATAATGAAGGATGTAAATAAGGCACTTGTAACGATTAACATTTATCAACAGACCGATCAGTTTTGCTACAGTAGAACAGTGGTGGTTACAGAAGAACTGGGTACTGAAATTAAAAAATGAAATGCAAAATCATATTCAATCCCCAAAGTAGAACAGGTAATTTTTAAAAAGAGCAAACATTGAAGCATGTAAAGATCGAGACAAGCTTAATAAAAAAATACTGGCTATACTATACTAATATTTCTATACTAATAGAAAAGCTGAAGAAGCTTTGGAAATCATAAAGCAACAAATAACAGTGTGGATAATTGATGTGGTAATACCAGGGGATAGAATAGGAGGCAAACAATTGGAGAAGGTGACATAGTATCAAAATCTGAAAATTAAAACTGAAAGGTTATGGCATAAACCAGCTGTGGTGGTCCCAGTGATTCCATCTGTTCAATTACCACAGGCCACACTGCTTTGATTTCCACATATTTACAGATACATTAAAACATCCTAAGTTCTTAGAAAGAACTCAATGCGTATGAAAGCCAGTATCAGCTAAAGAACTGGCAGCCTTGATTTCATATGTTTGTGTATACAAGACAATGGAATAGAAGAGAAAGAATTGGGGGGGGGGAATCATAAAACATAAAAGACCTGCAAATAGAAGTAGAAAGACTATTAAAAAAAATAAAGGTAATACCAATAGTAATAGGTATCTTGGTACTATCACAAAACATCGCACCACTTGAACACCAGAGGCATTGACAAAATCACTATCAGTCAATTGCAAAAGGCAGCTTTACTTGGAACAACTTGCATCCTGTGATAATACCTTTAATATGAAAAATCTGCCCATCCAAGGTTCTTGAGAAATACGCAATAGCTGGTTAAAAATATTTCAAAGCTAATCTAAACCTCTGGCTGACATCATAATAGACAGTTGAAGAAGAAGAAAAAAGTACCTTTTGAACATGAAATCAACAACCTAAAACTTTTCAGGAGCTTGTTGCTGTTAAACGGTAAAGTAAAATCACATTCCACTCAGCTGGTATAAAATTACTGTTCATAAATGTCCATTGGATGTCACTACCACACCACATAATAGCTTGCGGTAATAATGATGAATATTGGTTGGGATTCTTAAATTATAAATACTGCCTTTGTCAACTAATACCTTTAAAAACAGGTGAATAGATTTGGAGTTGAGATAATATAAAATGAAAATAAGAGCCCATATTAAAACTGGCATTAAATTTTATATTATGTGACATTACAGATCATGAATAAATATAACTGGTAGATTAAAACACAGGCAATTTGGCTCATGCATAATGATGATTAGCTAATTATGAAAAACATGCAATTGAGCTGAGCAGCAACGACATACTAAATGAGGTAGTAGCACTGTATCCATATTCGCTGCATTGATTCCTGCAGCAAAACTATTTTAGATTAGAGCGGATTCTTCTACTGTCCTGCTCCCCAAAAGTATACTGTAAGTGTGGAATAGTACAAGATGTGACATAAAACACCACAAAGTTAAGTCATTTTTATTTCAAAATGCCAAGTACTAAAGGTTCATTTGCAAACAGCTATTTACACATATTGTCCATAAAGTTTTACACATGCTTGTATGTAAGAGTTTGAAAACTGGTTTTTGTTCCACTGAGAGATACATACTAGTTCAAATCTTCATTAAAAAAACATTCCACAAATCTCAATTTTTTTACAGATGCAAGTCATAGTTTCCTAACTGACACATTTAAAAACATTTATCAAAACTTAACATGTTAACTAGTCTGCCCCTTGATTAATAGTATTTTCCCTCTTTCAGGTATAGTAGGGTTAAAACAAAATACAATATATAACATACTGCTGTTTTCCTGAAATCAATGGAAAAAATATACAATCTTGTCTATTTATTAATGGGGGAGTGTGTGAAGTATAAAAAAGTAATGATTCAAAATTGCATATTTAAGAATATTAAGTTCAACCCTGGATTCTTTTTGAACAGTTTTTTTTTAGATTCTTCAGTATACAGTGTATTTTTTTTAACTACACATGGTTTTGGCTAACAGTTCTGTTCTGAAAGTTTATTTTTAAAGTTCAAAAATCAAAGGACACAATTCTTTTGTTTTTACCACCACAGTTCAATGTTAACCAAATGACTGAGAGGGGCAGTAATCTGGGAGTAATCAAGGATCATCTATTGTACATTTTGTGTTCATTCAAGGGTACCATAGTCTGAAACCTTCCCTCCTAAGCTGCTCCTCAGCTGCACCAAATTTTGATTCCTAGACTTCCAAGCCACTATAGCTAAAAGTAAAGCAATTAGCAAGCTTGGCAGGACACCAGATCATCATGTCTTTGGCTATCGCTATGCTCTGCCAGAAAATTGTTTCCAGATTCAACAATTAAAGATATCTAGTTGACTAATGATAGCCAATTCTTTTAGTTAAAATATTTAAACTAGTTCAAAGTTGTGTTACTTCATGAAAATTTGTGGAGCAAGAGTATATTGCAAACTTACCATTAAGCTGATAGTCCTGCAAAGTAAGCACCTGAGCAGCTAGCTATTTGAAATATTTTTCAGCCTCATGAGGGAATTATTTTATCCCATTAGCACCAGTTGATCAGTTCCAAGCTGATCATTTACATCAGAGGACCAATATACATTTTCTGGTACACAATACTTTAAAAGAAAACTTTGGGATAACTGCCCAATGCCAATCTAGGGCGCTCTCCATTTTATGACTACATTGCAGAAAAAAGAACAGTACCAATGTTTAAATGACATAATGAACTGATATGTATATTCAGAAGCTCCATTCAAAAGTTTGCCAGAATACATGGTGAGCTCAAAACTAGGCCCACCTGTTTCCTATCTCCATAGATGCAGAAAGCAGGTCTGAAAGGGAGCTATACTCACATTTGCTATGATAGGAGTAAAGTTGTCAGTGCAAGTTAAAACCTTACATTACACTAAGGTACATTTAGAGAGTTGTACTTCCATTTAAGCAAATATGAGCACTGATCCCCTTCAGGCCCAAATGGTTCTCTTTCCTCCCTTTTGAGTTCTCTCTTTACATTCTCTTGGTAGACTACAATAAGCCAACAAATTGGATAAACTTTCTACTTCCAAATTTCAAGTATACAATCAATACTGAATGAATAATGACACTTTTGAGGCAATAGTAGGTTTGCATAAATAATCTTAATACTATATTAATAAACATATATTAGTATTTATAGCAATCTACATCCATGTACATTATATACACTATGAAAAGATTTAACATTTAATCTAGGATGGGACAAAGAGATAACAAAGTTCTTCAGTTATATGTTGAAGTATTACATTGGAGCATGCTCTCTAGTTTCTCTTCCACAGCTTAAAAAAAATAATACCGAAATTAGGAAACATAGAGCATGGCTAACCTATTGCTCTTTTAAGCTAGTGCAGTGACAAAATAGAAGTACATGGACATGCACAGTGCTTGGAAAATGTATGTCTGAGAAGAGAGCAACTGGCCATTCAACCAGCAAGCTAACACTATACATGTTCAATACATGGCATCAGAATGCAATGTCATACATAGGCCTAGTTCAGATAGGCTGAGGCTTTCAAAAATTTAGAACACAACCTAATAAATATAAGGTGTCTCCCCACTCTTCAAATTCCTCCATCAATTATTCCCTAACCTCATTTTTCTTCAATATATATCCATTAACATAAACCCTATGCACATTCTACAGGGCCTTAGCAACTGAGCTTTGATTGCTTATTCATTGCCTTATGAACTATTTCACTTTTTTTACATCCCCTGCTAATAAGCATTTCCTCTCATTGGATTACCACTCTAAAGAGGGGTGCAGAAGGAGTGGGGGCCTGACCATATTCTCATTTCAACTTTTTGACAGCTACATCTCAGAAGCCCCTTTTGAATTTACCCTGAACATCAAATTGGTCCTGCCTAGGGAACTGCTCCTCACTGCGTGAATTAAGAGATCCCTCTAACCTCAGAATCAGACAACAGAATACTGTAACAAAATATTTTAGATTCAAAAATAGCACAGTGCAATTGGATGAGACATAACACTTCCAAAAGAGATCCGAACAAGGCTTTTGTGACCTCTTCCGGAATATACCCGAGTATTGCCTATGAATCACACTCTTTTAAAGTGTATTAGCTTATCTGTGCAATGGAAAGCTAACCTGTACTTTTGATTTTAGCAATATGTAAGCCTCAGTGGCATGACTTTTCCCGTTTTTTTAAAAAAGATGAAATAATTCTGGCAAATGCAAAAAGCAGTAACTTATTCTTGCCATTTGTCTCTTCAGAACTCCTCCTCCTCCTCTTCCTCCTCCAAGAAGAAAAAGATAAGAGGGCTAACAATATGAAAAAACAGCTGAAATGTATAATTTTGATGGCAGGATGGAAAATCTATAAGCATCGACTTACCTTGCAAATGTTCCACTCAAGCTGGTAGATCTTTTGCATTAAAAATCCTTAGTGGCAGGATGAAAGAGCTACAAAACTGAATATTATATGTGTAGTTTCAATCTCAGCTTCTCTAGATATTGGCATCTATAAACACACACCTTTTTTTTCCAGTAATGAAAAAGTGACAATCAGATCAGGATGCCCAAGACAATTTCCATTGCTGACAAATAAATGTAGTAGGCTCCAAATGCTGAAATATAAGCAGGTCTGTACAAGCCTTTAATATGAAATGGATTCTTAAGGCTTGTAATTCTCCCTCATGAATCAGTAGGAACCTAAGAATAGACAACTTGGCAAAGCAGTCATTTGACTGTACCAACATATGCTCAGATTGATATTTAGGGCATGATGAGGTATATAGACAGCAATCTGGGCCACGTTTCAGAACAAATAACCACTGTACCATACCAGCAGAAGATTAGATACTAGAGTCATCTCAGCTGGCCACACAATCAAGGTTAGTTTCTGTATGCACAGAAACAAAAGTAACCTTAAGTTTGGATTTGGTGGACTCAATAGGAAATTTGCAGCTGATTGTTCCTTCTTGCAAAAATATGCAAATACCAACCAGTAATTATTGATAAGTTTGTTACGCTTTAACGTTATTACAAAATAGTACTGAAATTACTAAGTTATAAATTTGCAATAAAAATGAAAAATACATTACATATTAAAATAAAACAAATTATCAATAACTTATCCTGTTATAGATTTGTTTTAAGATTATTTGTTCTCTTAAAATAAAATCTTTGAGATTTTATCACTTCAAATAGCCTCTTTTCCAAGTCAAGTGATTGAAAATTTTGATTTAAAAATACACAGAACCAAACAAATTATCCAGTTCACATTGCATAGCTAAGATAAAAGTTGTGCTTTGAAATAGAATTAAAAATAATTACTTGTTCTTCCCTAGTTCAAGAATCATGGATGCATTATCTTCACCAGTGGCATACATTTCTATCAGAACTGATTTTCGCAAGATAATCTATTAGCATTTGCCTGGAACATGCAACTTGAATAGACATACCTAAAGGACTTGCAAACCTACTTTAACATTACAGTTCCCAAAAAGAAGAAAGTTGTTTGGAGGTGACCAGCCCTCAGATATGCCATGGCTCTATGCATTAAGCTTTGTTGGTTTATTATCAGTAGCAAATCTTGTTAGGAAAAAGAAGGCACAGGAGTTTCAAAAAGGCCCCATACTTAATATGTACAATTAAATAATAATCTGAAGTTACTGAAGGGGCCCATCTATTTCAGGAGTGACTTCTTGTGAAGGCTTCTCAACTGACGTGGTTATTGCTTCTATTGTAAGGGGGCCAGGATAGGTTTGTGCTGTGTAATGCATTGTTGTTGTTAGATTGACATTGTTACCATGGTCACCTTGAGAGCTAAACGTGGGGCAGGATCTAGTCCTTGCATAGTTTTGCTGAGCAACTTTGTTACACACTACTTCGCTCACAGTGCTGACAGGAGCATCTTCCCACAGCTGCCTTTGCTGCTTCTTTTCTTTATACTTAATGGTGTACCAGGCAAGGAAAATGAATAGGAAGCCAACAAATTTGAGACCAGCTGCCAGACCAAAGTACACAAAACGAAATGACGTCACATCATATTCCCAACATGAGCCTTGCACACCACATTCCTGTTGCCACAGCATGCAGGTGGTATCAATGACGGCACCAAAATAAATTGGGGTAGGAATGTATGCTGTAATAAAAAGGAAAAGTGAAATCAATCAACTCCTATATCAAAACAGTTATTGAGTATTTTTTGAGAAAGTACATCAGAAAGCTAAACCTATAATATTTCTATTTTTAAGCAATTTTGGCTAGGATATATATCACATTACATAGAAACAGAATGAGACAGAATTCTCATAAGATGCTGATAAACTACTTGATTTAGAAGTGATGAAGAGAATATTAAATTTTAACTCTTTCCATTAGTACATTTTTATTTATTTTGAATTATATCCAATGGAGTGCTAGATACATCTCATACAACAGACAATTGTTGAATTTTTAAGAATTCTGTGAACTAGTTAAGAGAAGAGCAGAGCCATGGTGCTTGTGCGCTGATCAACTGTTTAGAGACTCACTGAGTTGCGCAGCAAAGCAATGGAGCCAGTAAAGCTAGCTGTTATCACCACAACATTAGACAAAACTCATATAAATCTAAATAAGTACTACCTCATGGAGCTCAGTCCAATACTATCACTCTTAAAATATTAGAATTTCAAATGTTAAAATAACTTTAAAGTATTAAAATATTAATAATACATTTTAAGTCGAATTTAATAGTTAAAGTTTTAGAGAATACCGAGGTAAACTGGTTGGTCATTTTCTATAAATCCAGAATAAGGCCCTACTTCAGGTTACTGGAAGTTTATTCCAAACAACAGCTACTAAATTACCTCAGCACTTAGTAGCTGTGCTTGATTTCATAGTGAGTACTATTGCTAGTATTCCCACCAACTTTGTGCCTGACCCTCTCCATTTCTTTTATATAACCACATATTCAATTTTAGCTAACCGTAGCATTTGGTGCATAGATTCTGTTATAAACAAATCAGGTTTAAAGTTAACAAAAGTGTTATCAAGAACACATGAGAATTCATGGTTACCCTAAAATGAAAGTGAACATTTATGGAGTTCTCCCCATGATTACAATAGAGAAATAGGGGAGGGGGAATGGTAATATAGGCTTAAACCAGATCAGCAAGAGTGGATAACTGATACATTCACCCGAGACACTGTAGAAGTACAAGGGTGTGTGTGTGTGTGTGTGTGTGTGTGTGTGTGTTTAAAAAAACTGAGAAGCAAAAGAAACCTCCAATAAAAAGTCTCTTTTAATTAAGACCCCATCAAAAGTGTCAGATCATATGCAGAGAAACTTTTTTTTTAAGTGCTATTTTCAGCTGCCTTGATAATTTCTCTACCAATTTACATAATATTTCATTCTAGTCAATTGAGGCACTAAATCTGCCTGTGCACTTACCAAGAGTTCTTAATAAAACAAATTGCATGCCAAGGGCAAAAGGCCTCTCACCATTTTCCACAGACCTAAAAAAAGATAACAGTATATTTTAAATTCTTGAACTGGGAAAATGGTAGGTATGACTACTTAACTGTTGCTATAACTCTTCTCCTTAGCCATATCCCAGTTAGCTAGCCACCAACCACGCAGGAGACAGGTGTTCAATAGAATCAAATTCAGAGAAACAAAAACTTTATCCAGGAATCAAAGTGAGAAAATTTCCTTACATTTCTGATGACAAATAGATTCAGTCAAAATCTAGATTGACAAATAGATTTATTTTCTAAGTAAATTGTCTTCCCATTCTCCCTAGCATCCTGTAACCTACCCAATAATAAATACCCTCTCAGACATAACGTACCCTCTCTGACTTCTACAATTATAAAACATGTTGATTCATATATTATGTAGCATCAATTCAACAAAATGAAACGATGAGTGAAATCAAACTTTGTAAATCCATCTATTTCTAGAAATAACTTAATTCATCATCAGAAAAGTAAAGGTGAATTATGTTTTGTGGAAAATGAGAGAGAAACTGAGTTATAATAAAGAATGCTATCCTAGTAGACAGAAATGATCCAGGCAACTTCTCACCTGAGAGTTACTATGATTGCTGATGGTTGGGCACATGCTGTGATAAGTGTTACTATGAAGAGAAAAATGAGGAAAGGGATGAGTGTGTTGCAGGTTCTATCACACTTTCCTGATACAGCATAGCCGTTCTCATTGAGATATGTTTTGACGATCACCACTCTTAGCTGGCTACGCTGTCCAACTGTGGGTGGTGTGATAACTTGTCGGCTTTGGACACAGGCACAATCTGTATAATTTCTTATCTGTAAAAGATTTAAAAAGTGTAAAAAAAATCATGATTCCTTATTTGTATCTTTATCAAGAATGTTTGCATCTGGTACATGTGTTTCAACTTATTTATGGCTCTAAGTAAAGCATAATACTGCCAGGACAGTTACAACAGGTAAGAAGTGCTCTTCATCTGAAGGTAGAATTTTATAGAGAAAATATTGTAACAGTACTTTAAAATAACCGAACTGAATGTTTTAAAGGGAAGATTTAAGAAAGGCCTTCCTGGTCATAAAATTATAGTGTTTTTTTTGCAAATAGCAACCTAAAAAGTGCAAAAATTTAAAAATTATTCATTACCTAGTCTTAAGGAAGTTCACAGAAACAAGGAAAAAGCATACATTAAAGGAGAACACAGTATCAAAATTCTATGTCTAACAGTCCTGGGTTGGCTTTAGGCTAAGGCCAAATAGGTAAAACCAAAGGCACCAAAGGTTAGGGGCACCAACACTTTCCCTCCTTCTGAATCGTTGTAAAAATACAAATCTTTGCATTAGTGGAGAGGTGGCATTGGCTAGAGGTGGCACCGACTGCCGATGTGGCCTAGAGGTACCAACCCATGCACTGAAATGCTTAGACAAATAATTAGGCTTTAAATATTTATAAAAAGCAAGGAGGAACGGGGAATTTTGTACCTCCACAAACAAAATCTCTACAGAATGGGCAACTCCCAAGATTTGTACTCCTTTTACTTCATGCAGGATAGGGATCATCCATAATTATAGATAAAAGAGTTACAAAAAACTTGATGAAATATTTCCATTCCTTCTAAAGGAAAAACTGTTGGTTTTAATAATTTAATTAGAAAATCTTCTGATTCCAGCAGACAATCTGCTGAACATGCTGACCATAGTAGCCTTCGTATTATTTATTAAATTTATTTGCCACCCATCTTGTTTCAAAAGTGACTATGGGCGACTTACAGCACTAAAAGCATTAAAACTGTAAGACAAATATTTCTAAAATGATAAAAATGGAGTTACAACCAAAAATAAAATTATAGTTAAGAGATGGGGAGGGAGGGAAGGAGTAGGAGGAGCAAGGGTGTGAGGTGGGATTATCTCTTAATTCATCAACCACCTCCAGTGTGATGCTCACCTGTTGGGACCCAAGCCATCTGGCAGAGCCAGGTCTTCAGGTCTTTAGGAGGGTACCTATCTCACCTCACAGGCTAAGATGTTCCAAAGGACAAAAGCCATGGCAGAGAAGGCCCTTCTACAGGACCCTGCCAGCTGAAATTCCTTGATTGACAGGGCCCACAGAATGCCTGCTGTGCCAGTGCAGTATTGAAATTGCCATTTTATCGAACTATGCAAAAATAATCTCCACAAAGTTATCTTTATCGCACGTGAGCAGAAGACAAGGAGAACCTAGGGATATTTGCAAGCCTTTCTAATTTTGAGGAGGGGACTTTTTTATGGAGAGAAGTTTCCAATAGCACATGCTTTCTGAAATCTTGTCACACAAGAAAACTTTGACTACATAATTCATAGGAAGGTGGCAAGCTCAGGGCATATAAGAATTTTTGTGGGATTTGCAAGGGACTGATCAATAGGGGATGACTATTGAATGACTATGACATTCAGGCCCTATATACACATCTTTGCCCCATAACTGAACTCAGTGATCACCTTCTTGTAGTCTGGGCATGTACTCACAACCAATGAAATTATAATGCATTTTAATAAAGTCAACTAATGTTATATGTGCCTGTGGGTTTTTGCCTTACCAGGAAACTATAAGATTGGTGAATGTATACTGTGCTCAAATTTATATCCTGAGATCTACGTCTCAGACCAAAAGACAGTAGAGGATGATCTAACAGTAGGAGTAGCTGCCTAAAAACTCTTGCACATGCCTCCGTCAGAAACATCTAACAGCTGCAAATCACTATTGTATAACAATTATTTTGGCTACCCCACATATACGAATGCTTCTTAATCTTTGATGCATAAGATTTTTTTATATGCAGAACAGGCATTTTACTATAATGTTACTGTCTCTAGACTATTAAGAAACCAACTTTGTGATCTACAATACTGAAAATAGAAGTGATCTTTGGTGCATACATTGCTTTTCTAACAGCAACAAAGGTTACCATTGCTTGTAGACATACTCACTCCTGTGCTATAATTTCCACTGCTAATGCAACCAGCAAGACAAGGGTTAAAATATGTTATCCCATCTGATCCACACACAGGTTTGTATTCATGGATTTTGCAGCCACAATTAACATTACAGCTTCCAGTCAGATTCCTATGTGCCATGGTGAGAGTAGGTCTAAAAAAAGGATGGGGGGATAGGTTGTGATATCTATTCATTGCAGAAGAATCTTATATTTTCCAAAATCATATACTTTTAAAGATACAAATCAAGCTATACTTTTTAGGCAGACAGATCCACTATGATGTGATGCTAGAGAAACACCAGCGTTTCTTGCATTAAGTCCCCAAAGCATCATTTCTGCAGCTCCTAAAATTCTATATAACCACATTATAAATTTTAGTTTTCTACCATTGTAAAGTAAGAAATATATAAAAACTATGTTAGCCTAGATAGGTTAAGCAATCCTTTTAAAAGAGAATCAGTCTGGTGGGGTGGTAAAGGCATCGGCCTAGAAGCCAGAGACTGTGAGTTCTAGTCCTGCCTTAGACATGAAAAACTGGCTAGGTGACTTTGGGCTAGTCATCCTCTTTAACTTCCAACTCACCTCAGTTGTTACTGTGGAAAAATAGGGAGTATTAATAAGTTTGTCATATGAGTTGAATATGAAAAAAGGGATAGGATAAAAGCCTTTAAAAGGGGGGACACCCTAATCTCTTTAAAAAATCCTGACTCCTTCTATGTGTATGATGCCTCCTAATCACTTGGACTCTTCATTTCACCCATTAAAGCCCTGTCCTTTCCCTGACCATTAAATTCAGCATGATTTCACAGCCCTCCACTAAATACATACATAGACATATGTAAACTCTAGACATATTGTCTGCTGATTATTAGAAGATCTCTATCATGCCTTTACATTTTATTTTTATACATTGTATGAATACTGGCATTTTATTAAAAAAAATAATGAATTACTTTATATCTACAACTTGATGGCTACAGTTATTTTGAATTATAATTCTCATTATCTTCAGCCAGCACAATCCCAACACAGTTGAAGAACTAGTTGAGGGAAGTTATCAATATGTCAAAACTTTTCTAAGCTCACTGCATGTTTCAGAATTCCCAAGATACTGCGTCCATCAAAGCCAGAATGCGCTCAGCCTTAGATCCACGGGGAAGCACTGGAACCAGCAAGGAGCTGGCCTGCCGCCTCTGTCCTGCCCCCTGGGTGTGCGCACAGGAGACGGCCAGCTCCGGCGTCCTGGGTGAAGTCAGCCTGCGGGGCAAGACAGCCAGTAGGAATGCAGGACTCCGCTTGCGCATGCGCCCAGGGGGCGGGGCAGGGCGGGGCTGCCCTGTGGAGCGCATTCTGGCTTTGATGGACACAACCAGGTTGTATGTAGATCAGTGCCGCCACCCCTCCCACCAGCACCTCCAGCCTTGCAGCCACGAGGCTTTCCTTTCACCGGGACAGCCCCCCCACCCACGCAGGATAGCAAGACCAGCGGCAACATAGCAGCGCTGGCAATCTCTCCCCCTCCCATCACCCATTCCTGAGCGCGGAGGAAGGAAAGAGATGAGAAGGAGAGAAGGAAGAAAGTGTAGTGGAGAAGGGAGTTGGGGGGGATCGGCGCTGGCTGGGAGGCTTTGCTGGAGCTCTGCAGTGATTCACTTAACAATGTAGTGATTCACTTAACAAAAGTCATAAAATGAGGCAAAACTCAAATGTTTCACTTAGCAACATAAATTTTGGGCTCAATTGTGGTCATAAGTCGAGGACTACTTGTATATAATGGAAGAATGAGTAGGCTGAGAGGAGGGCAAATACCAATAGCACTGTGGTTGGATGGAGTTGAGATCTTTATAAAGAGATAAATTTAAAGCACAAAAGTAGTTAATAATGATCTGCAGAGATACAGTGAATGGCATGGATAGAAATCTGTCTTAGCTATGTCTCTTTTCTTTGATTTAGCTCAATATGTTTAACTTTTTGTTTAATTTTTTTCTTCTTATCCATGTTCTACATAATACTGCTTATCCCCAAAACATGTATATATGCATAAATTTCAAGCACATCAACAAATATGCAAACAAGCCTAAATTTTCAAGTAGCTTTCTTACTATTGTTGCAGATACGAGCAAGACACACTTCACTTTCCTCTAAAATGCAATCTATTTTGTGTCTTAAAATGAACCATTATTTGTAGCTACTCTTCCATTATAAACACGTGGTAATTTTATATATATTCACTATTTTTTAAATTTTAGTTTAGGGAAATAGTTTTGAATGAAGAATTCTTAGCCATGTAAATGATTAAGGTTAATTATTAGTAAATATAAGCCCCAACAGGTGAACTATAGCAATTAAGGGCAAAAAACAAATCTCTCTACACTAAAGAGTGTAGAGCCAAATTAAACAACCAACAGATGCAAAACTGAGAAATATGTAAAATTTGAAATAAAATTTTAGAAATGAATGTTTCTTATAGCTACAGTTTGTATATGCTCTCTTATATAAGCTATAGTATTATATAACTTATTTTTGCCTAAGTAAATGAATGACAGCAATGAACCAATTGTGGCTGATTTTCAGAGGGTAAGCTGATTAGTGTCAAAGCTCTTTTATCTTTCTTGCCCTGGAGAAAATTGGGCCTTGGTCATTCATCCAAACATCTACATTCACTTAGTTAGAATGGCTAAATGAGCTCATAAATTTATGTTCTGAAGATGTAGTTCCTCATCACCAATTTCAAGTTCTTGGGCCAATGGTCATTACCATAATTTGCAATATTAACTCTGTATTATGGAAATAAATATTTATGTTGTATAAGAATGTAATAGATGTGTGTATGTGTGTGTGTGAGGGAGAGAGAGAGAGAAATTCTGATTCATCCAACCAAATGTCAAGATCTGTTCTAAAAATACTCAGATTGGAGAGAAAATAGAATACCGAAAGCACTAAAGATCCTTCAAAATCCATGTCTTTATGTTTTCCTGTTTTAGGGAACTTTCCAAGGTCAAGCTTGGAAATGTCCTAATATCAGATTTCTTCCATTAAAATTAATTTATCTCACATTTAGAAGAGCATAACCCCCAAAATACTATGATCTCCAAAACAATATCCCATGAATGATGAAAATGACCCTTAATATATGACATGTGTGTATCTAAAAACACTGTGTATTTTCAGATTAGGTTCTTTGCATTTTGCATATAATACTCATCAGAGATTGTTTATTTGAACACAGCAGACAAATTGTTATTTCTTGTAGTGTATTTCAATCCATGATTACATAATATATTTCTTTGGTTCTTACTTATTAAGACACTTTTTAATTATTTAATATACTTATGAAAAAGATACTGCTTTTTATACTGCACAAAAGGCTGGCTTTGATGCAAAGCATAAATTATTTAAAAAGCTCAAAATATTTACCCTGTTGTATATGGTATATTTATACCTCCTAGATTAATACTTTCACATCCAACTATGAAGAGTGTTGAAAAGCATAACAGAGAGACTCCACTGCAAATCATTGCTAGTTTTGCAGATTCTCTTGCACCAAGTTTCAGCTTTTTTATAATGTAACCTCCTAGGACAATACCAACACCAGCACTTGGAACAATAATCACACCTGGTTAAAAAGAAAAAAGAAAAGGGGGAAAGTTAAAACATTTGTGGTGTTAAAATGTATAGGATGGAAATATCTTTTCTATAAGAGAAATATGCCAACTCTCTACATTTTTTATATTAACAATATTTATTGTTGAAGATCAATTGAATCCCCCAAGTTAGCTTATGAAATAGATAAATGTCTTTCATTCGGTTAGCAAAGAGTTATTTAGTGCTAAATAATTGAAAATGAATATTCACAATATTTGTGGAACAACTTAAGATGCAGCTAATAAGGTGAGCATATTTTTTTTTTTTTAAATTACTGTACAACAAAAATGAAGAGGTTAAAAAAGTGTAGCAATGTTAATTTAGAATAGAAATTAGGGGGGGAAATCTCAGAGATAACGAGTTGCACTGAAATTACAAATTAGAATTAAGTTTAAAAGGCCAGAGAAAGTACAATACCATTGCTTATTACTGGAAATATACTAACACCATTTCATATGTAATAAACCACTACTGAAAAGTGTCTCTTTAGAGCTTAACCTAATTGGCAATGTCACTCGTATGATGATATGTATTTATGAATTCAGAACAGGATGAACAAGTATTCCTCGCCTTACAATCAATCACGCTACGATGGAAGCGAAAAAGGGGACTTATGACCCAGATTCAAATTTTCGACAGTTGGGCCCTTCCACAGACATGTGACCGAACTTTGGGCGCTCAACATGGCCACATTTACGGCCATTGCAGCATCCCACAATCACATGTGGGTTTAAGAGTTGCTTCTGGTTTTCGGCAAAACTACATCCATAGCAAACCACTGGTTCTCTTAATGACTGCCACAAAAAAGATTGTAAAATTATTATGTCTATAAACTTAGCATTGAGGAAATAAGAGAGTCTTCTCCCTTAGATATGGTAGAAGATGGCATATCAACCTGGAAAAATTGATCCTTGCCTCAATTAGAGATGGCATTAACATCAGTGAACAAGGTTTGAGAAGGTTCAATGCTACAATTTGGCCTTTCAGTCCTTCGAAGAGTCAAAGGCTGCGTCACCAGAAAATGCAGTGTCAATTTTTTCCATTTTTTATTTTTGAGGAAGGTTGAGTTTTTTAGAACATGAATGGGAGTGAGAAGTGTTTTCTTATCCACTTCATATAAAAAAATAGCAAAAAGCCTCCTTATGATTTCCCTAGAATCAGAAGAAACTCTAAACAGAGATCTTTAAAAAGGGATAAAATACTGCTTTAGTTTTATATTAGCTGGGAAAGGAATAAGCTCCCAGTATTATGAAAATCATGAAATGAAAAAGAATTAAATGTAGGGCCATATTGCCTTATGTCCTTTATTTATAACATATGATTATTGAAGGTCATAGTTAATATACCATTTCAGAGATTTTATGGGATTCGGATTTTTTTTTTATGCTAGGAATATTGGGTTTGGGATTGGGGTTGTTTTTGTTCTGAAGTTTTATTTGATGGGTAAGCAGTATAAAAAGGGAAATCTATTAATTTTGGGATTTTAAAGCCTGAGAAATTATAACCTTCAATTTAAGACCATAACTGGGACTGGAATTTCTGTTGCTAAGCAATAGTCATAAAGCATAATGTCACATGACCACTTAGCAACAGCAACCCCAGCACTTCCCATTGTCATCATAACTCCCCTGTGACTGGGAGGGAAGTGAAGAGGGAGGAATTCCAGGTAGGAAAAGCAGATGTTGCACAGGGATGGAGGAGGCCCTAGAAGGCCCAAGGCAATGCGGCATGAGCTCAGGGAGGAAGAGAAAGAGGGTGTGGAACATGAGCATGCACATGTGAGCACAGGGAGGCTGGAGAAAGAATAGACTGCAACTTAGGGCTTCTTGGTATGCTGTGATGCTGGGGATGAAGGAAGCCCCTGAGCTGCAGCACAGGTTGAAAGCACAGTCTCCCCAGGAAGCTCAGAAGCCTAGCTCCAGCCCAGCATGGTCAAGCAGTACAAAGGGGCTTCTTCTCGTTGCAGGAAGTAACCCCAGCCCACTTCCAGCTATTGTCGCTCTTGCCACCCTGCCCTCCAAGGCCCCTGCTGATAAGGCATGCCTGCCCTGGCTTTTCACACGGCCAGTGCTGGCCGCATAAGACCATCTTCCCCAGGTCTTGCAAGAAAACACATTGGGCAATCTGGGAAAGAAGTCAATATCTTCCCCCTTTATGGTTAGGAAAAATGACAATAGAATATTTACCGGTTATATGAATAATTTTTTTTTAGAATGGAAGGCCTAGAAATCAAAAGTCCACTATTTATGATTTTTAATAACCAAACTAAAACCAAGCTGAACTTTTATTAAGATTTTTAAATATCTTATCAAAATTATGTAACTAATAATATGTATGAACTACAAGGCAAAGCTTTCTAAAAAATAGTATTCAGTTATGCTGTTTCTTGCTCAAAAGAAAATTCGAAACTAAAGCACTTGCTTGGTTACTGCATAAATCACCCTAAAGCAAAACCAGTTTTCAGTGAACAGATTCCTGCTTCCCACTTTGATTTGTCAAAATTCCTCACATAGAGAACTACGGTATTTTATAAAAAATTCCTTTCTGATGGTTCCTCATACATGTAACTACAATCCTTATTGTATTTAATACAGAATAAAAATAATTCATTTCTTAGTAAATACACATAGGATTGGCTTCTAAAACCTATGTTAATTAGGCTGTATGTCTTTATGCATTCTGACACACATTAACAACATATGTTTTCACAGAAGTGTTGCTTGTGGCCACTTAATCTGAACACGTTACACAGAAAACCAGAAGGCTTCAAATTAGTGTGATCATCTTAGAAAAACAGTGTTAAGGTTTTTTCCCATTTTTTTTTCTCCTTAATAACTGAATCAGCCTATATTAATCTTATTTTAAAAGCTTTTTAAATTGTGTGTTATTGTTTAAGAACAAATTAGACAGCCCAATTTTATACTCCTAAGTAAAAGTAAACCTAACAATTTCCAAACTTGTTTATGCATTTTCAACCAATAAATTATAACCAATACATTATAAATCTATTTGATTTAAAAAAAAAAAAATTCATTTGAAATAATCGTACTATTATACTGAGTATCAATATTATTCAGGACTACCTTTCAGGACTGACAAATTTATTTAATGGCAAGTGTACTGAACCAAGTTACCTCAAACCAAGAGATGACAGATTATTTATAATCATAAAACCAAAATGCCTTAAGAAAGTTTAGCTTCCAGGATACAACTCCATAATCAGATTATTCAAAAAAGATTAATATTGAAAGTTATGGGTTATAAGAACTAATGAGCTTATTTTTTGTCATTTCATTATTTAAATCAGAGGTCCCCAATCCCTGGTCCATGGACAGGCACCGGTCCGTCGCATGCCAGCAATCGGGCTGTGAAAACAAGCGAAGCCCCATCCATGGGATGCAGGCAGCATGTAAAACCACCTCTCCAGTCCGTGGAAAAATCTTTCTCCATGGAACCGATCCCTGACGGTCACTGATTTAAATGACATAAGTGGTCTAAAAAACACATTTAATTAGTTATTAAAATATTACTGACAATTCCACTAAAGTTCTTTGGTAATAAACACATTAAATTTGTCTCTTTGATGATTGACTAATAGTCTTGCCAAGATGTAATCTGCATGAATCTTTTCTAATTTACTTATGTGATTCAAATTATGTGTACGCATTTTAAATTTTGTGGTTTTGTAAGCTTCTTGGCTGAAAATAGAACAAGCTTAAGGCATATGGTTTGCTACCACATGATAACAGATATTGAAAATCTCCAACTGAAGGGCTATATCATGTTAAATAGTATGGACAGCCTCAGTTGTAACTGCACCAGATATCGGATTAGCTGTTGCTAAAGTAGATTTCTGGTCTCAGCCGGTTTGGCAACACTTAATTTATTTATTTTGTGTACTGACATAATCATCAAGGACACCTGGCAATTACAAGAATAGAAACATCGTATAGTGTATTCAAAATATTAATATATGCTAAATATTCAAAGAAAGAAAGTAAAAATACAGAGCAATAAAAATGTTATGATTGTAGAGGGATCATTCATATATGTACATTTTAGTGATAAATAAAATCCATGCAACACTTCAAAGAGAAGAATGATGATTAAAAAACATAATTTTTAATTCGTAGTATAAGAGCAAACAATTAAAGAATGTTAGTAATGCCAGAATTTTTTCCCCCTGCTACTGATGAATCTCATCCGTTAAAGCACAGATCAGTAGCTCTATCAGTTATTTGTAAATCTCGTAAGAACAAATCTCAGACAATCTCATACTAGAATCATCAAATTTTGCAAAAATGATACCATTTTAATTTGTTAGTGTTAATGGTGTGGGTTGATCAAGAAGCTGTTTGGTGGAAAACCAAACATCATAGTGCCACAAATCCTATGTTGCTAAACCACATGGTATAAACAGCAAATATAAAGTGATAAGTGTTATCTGCACATTTATAACAATTAAGAACAGAATCCTGATTATTTTCCATTAACTTTATTTTTTTGAATTGAGGAACATAATCCTTAAAAGATTTATTTACAGCAATATCTTACCAGTGTAGATGCTGGCATTGGAAGCTGGGATGCCAAACTGTGACTCAATGAATTTGGGAATAAAGGTAATAAAAGCAGTAACAATGGCACATTCAGCTGTGTATGACAAACTCACAAAAAGGAATGTCATGTTGCTTAAGATCCTGAAAGCTGCTCTTGGAAGTTCTATAAAAAAGACAAAAAGCAATAAAAGGACACCTAAATGTTGTCCAGAACGAATGGGAGGCAATAGCTTCTGACTGCCACTGCTATGGCACAGAATTTAGCCACCTTTCTAGAAACTTCACAATCATTTAATGTTGGGTTAGTTGTAATGTTGGGACCAATCCTAGTAATTCATAATTATGTGACATATTAACCCCATCTTCCAAAACTAGAGGATTTCAAAAGTACATGTGTGACCATCTCAATATCTATATGCATGTATGTCGGTATTATGTTCCATATATGAGATATTATTCCATCTTCTAGTTCAGTGGCCCCCAACCTTTTGGGCACTAGGGACTGGTTCCATGGAGAGAAGTTTTTCCACAGACCGGAGGAAATGTGGTTGTGTGCGCTGCCTGCATCCCGCAGATGGGGCTTCGCTTGTTTGCGCGGCTCGATTTCTGGCATATCGCGGCCTGGTGCCAGTCCACGGACTGGGGGTTGGGGTCCCCTGTCCTAGTCAATTCCATTGAAACCAAAATTTCTAAGCATACCAGTATAGTACCCTACTATGTAAGATAAAAATAAATAAAAAATTGCCCTGAAGACTGTTGTGCTCATAAAATTGCAATTCTTAACCTTTATTCAAGATGATACGTTTAGATATATGAAAATAGTACCCTAAAGTTTACATATAAAGAAAAATGCAAAAACTCAACCAAGACTGCATTTTCTATGAGCAGTTAAGTTTGCTGAGCCTCAGCATTTGCAGTTAAGATGCTGCAGTGTCAAAACAAGGAAAAGGCTGATATTTAAGAGATAAAACTGCATCAACGCATCTGCAAAATGATTATACAGTTTTACGATATTAAAACTAGGTCACTAAGTAAGATAGGAATTCTCTCAATAAAAAATTAGAAATAAATCATCGTCAATACTATATTAGTATTAAAGATCAAATATATCGCAAATATGAATGCTGAAGCAGGCCAAAATATAAATAAAATATAACAAGCTGAGATGGAAACACATTTTCGTACATGTGATACCTCCTCAGTCATTCTCTTACTTCAAAACCTATATTTAAGCTAAAAATAATAAAATATCTATAAAGTTGATTTAGAAAAATAAGTGATCAGCTTTAGTACAATCAGAAACTAAATCACAGTTTGAAATTATTTTAATAGTTTGCGGTTCTAAACTAGGAACCATGGTTTCTTACATAATTAATAATCTGGGAAACTCAGTTTAAATATATAATAATAAGTGCAAAAAAACACAAATACTACTAGGACAATAAAACTGAATGCTTATAATTATAATTATAGGAATTATAATTATAATTATAATTCCTATAATTATTTATGATATGGAGATATCATAATCTGTATTTTAAAAATATTAAAATATTAAAACATACTAAAAACAAAATTCATTCAGGAAATTCAGGAAACAAAATTCAGGAAACATTTATACGATCAGATCAGGCAGCAATGTTATATAGCACCTGCCAAGATGTCCAGATGTTTTTCCTAGAATTGTGCTGCAACTTTAAGAAACTGCAGACAGCTGCTATGTGAGCACATACTCCAAAATATCTTTTTTCCCCTTAATTGCAAAGTTCTGCACAACCTTAGCATGTAAACTACCAAACAGCACATTGTTCATGCTGAACAAGCTAATTAATTCAGTCAGCTAGGCTTGCTTAGTAATTTCCAGATAGAACGTGCAATTTTATAGCACTATCTGGACAAGTACCATATTTTCAGTTTCCTCAAATTTGACTAATTTGACTTAGTGCTTCCTGTTGTTATTTAAATAACTACCATTTCCTAATTTTATGTGGAAATGGAAACCACCTTCATGTGGGAAAATTAAGAATGGTGATAAGTCATTTTGCAAAGATTGGCTATAGTGACAGACATTTGCACATTTTTTCATATTTTTCTTAAAACTATGAAAAATATGTCCCAAGGGTACTTTTCCAAAAGGCAACTGGATTTTCTTTGTTTTTCCTTGAAGGTGTCTCACTTCCCATCCAAGAAGCCCCCTCAGCTCTGACATCTCTGAGCTGAGGAGGCTTCTTGGATGGGAAGCGAGACATCTTCAAGGAAAAACAAAGGAAGTGCAGTTGCTTTTTGGAAAGTACCTTTGGAACAACCATGACCACCTTCCTTCCCTTCATTCATCACCTTCAGCATACATACCTTCACCAACCTGGGATACTACTTTAGTACAAGTAATATTGGTATATAGAAAAAGAAAACAAGAAAAAGCAATGGGAAATATCAAGAAGGGGAATTCGCTTACAGATTCATAAAGTATTTTTCTAAAACTGGGACTAATGTATGACTATGACCAATATCTAGAAACACAAATGTTGAAACTAGTCCTTCAAGTGTATGGGTCTTCTTTGCTCTTCTTCTCCATTAAGCACAATTTACACATTTATCACAGAACAATAGAAGCTGAGGTTTAAGTGCATGATCTCCATTTTATAATGGAGATGAAAATCTGGCCACCACGGAACCTCAACAGTTCAACGGCGGAAAGAGCCCAATTTTTATCCCTACTTAAACAAAGTGGGCAGAAAAAAAATAGCACAATCTATCTTGCATGCCATAACGAGGATGAAACTAGTCTTTTATCTTTGTTACACCACAAATTAGTTGAAAAATTGAGTATATGTTTTATGACTATGCCTCTCTATCATGAACACAGATATTTCTATAAATACAATTTGGGAGAGAGGGGTCAAAATTCGAAGCAAAAAACCCCCCATTAAATTTTAATAGTTCCCACAAAGGCAATATAGCTCTTGACCTGGAAAAAGTTTTCTATTGTTGATTGAGGAGACTGCATTCAACCTTTTCCTTTAGCCCAGCATCCTTAGCCAAAGACTATTTTTCATAATGCTGATAACAGCAGGAAAATAGTAGATAGGATTTACATAGCTTTATCAAGCTACTCAAGCTTGATAAAGGCTGTTTATGGTTTACAGCCTGCCTGAATAGGCTTGGGGGGGGGAGCTCAATATTGATTTTTTGAGTGAAGCAATTTACCCTGAAACTAATGTAGAACCAATTGAACCAAAGTTCTCTACTTTAGTACTGCTCCTAACTAAATAAATATATTTTTCTATCAGTTTTCAACAACAAATAACAATTCTATGAATTTAAAGTTTCATCCTAATCTGATTTTTTCAAACACGAAATTCTTTACCTTTAACATTCCTTCCAAAGCCCATTGATGTAGGAATTTCTGAGTCTAGCTCATTTTTGCTATTCACTTTTTCTTTCACAATATCATCATCACCTGAAACATCATCAGAGTGCATCTTTTTTTTCTTTTTCTTGTGTCGAGGTGGGAGCTTTTTGGGAAAAGCAAACATTGGAAGTATAACAAAAAGCATCACACTAGCACAAAGGAGGAATCCACTCCACCTAAAATCAGAAGGTAAGAAATAACATTTACCAATAGAGTTATATTTATTACATCAAGCAGTACAATAATAGATATCATTGCCTATAAGCATACATATTTACACACACACACAAAACCTCTACAGCAGGAAGCAGAAATTTACACTTGGTGTTACTGTTCGTCCCATAAAACAATTACCGTGTGACTTGAAAAGAAATCACAAAAGCTGTATCCAGAACAGATAAAAATTATATAGGTAATTCTTGCTTAATGACCAGTTGCATAGCAACCATTCAAAGTTACAACGGACTTCCATAGAGCTACTTATGAACCATTTTCAAAGTTCTGATGCCCACCTTTCCTTGATTATGCATTATCCTTTCCATACAAATATACAATTGCAAACTACATATTTACCATAACACAGGTTGCCTGTAATTTCCTCAAGAAGGTGCCATTATATAATATACTCACATTAACTCCACCCATCATAGCCAGCCAATATTATAACAATTCTAATCTAATGTATCTAGAGGGCATCAGTTATAACTATTCCAAGACTAAATTTATAAATTCTAGTGGCGTGGCCCTTGCAGTCTTCTACAGCCACTGATGGTACTTTCTCCATCATTCTATGATTCTAATTAATAATTAACTTTAGCTGCCATATCTATTCTATGGGTCACAAGATGCTTCTAATTTACTGAAGCTTTTCCTTTAATTTATGCAGTTGATCACAGGCACCTCACCAGCTAATTATTCTGAATGAAAAGACTAGTATAATTCTCGTACCCTAGATTCTGGCATGAACATACACAGGTAGATAGAAATGGAAATTTCCCATATTTCTAGATCACTAATTGCTGTCAAATTCACTACCTATGATCTTAGTATACCATATAAAGAACTTCCTTAATGAGAATTTGCTACAAAAAGTAAGCTATAGGCTTCATAGTTACTCAGTTACCCTGAATGCCTAATTATAGAAGAAAAGAACCCTGTAATTTCTATCTGGCAGGTATTTGGCATGAATGTTTGGGAAATCTGAGGCCATACTTCTTCAAATTAAGTTCTCAACTATTATCGTCATGATTAAATTGGCATCTCACTTCCCTGTAATTCTTGTATAATTATTACTACTGCTTTGTTGTAGCTGCAGCTGTTGTTAAATCACTTTTCTCCTAAAGTAACATTTTTCAATGTGACCAATTCAAAGAGTGGCCTAGCAGTACATGAACCTATGCACTTTTTAACCCAAAGTAGATTTTGATATTTAGCAAGGGGAACAACAACTGCACAAATCTACAAGAAACGGCAATTACTATTTCTGGGTCAAACTACAGACAAAACTTTGCTGCTCACTTCATTGTATTAAAAAACAGGATGACCACATATACCATATGCACTTTTTAAAACTATCCATTTAAAACAAATCCATTCATTTTTGGACAATAGAAAAGAAAGAAGGAATTCAAAGAAACTGAGGCTGCAGTCAGAGGCTTAATGGATGATTCAAAGTTTGTTCTAATTGCTGTAGCATAAAGAAGAAGAGGGAAGAAATTAGTTTCTGGCTACATTTTCGGCATTTATCTGACAGTTGTTTGTACCCAGCATCTGATATTTAAATGTGCAGCTTTTCTACAGCTGATAAATGCATTAAATTATCATGGCTAATGGATGTTGATAGACTGGTTTCCATATTTCTTTATAATCGTTTTATAAATTGAGTTGTCAATATTGTGCCTATAGTCTTGGAAGATCAAGCAATAAATGAAGAATATATTTTCAACAATCTGTATACGGTATATAAAAAAATATATAAACAAAGCAATCTTCCTATACTGATGACAAGCTGTCCCAGAAACTTGCAGACATAAGTACAAACATGTACATAAAAAAATGCCAGGTGGAAAAGGAACAGCTCCAATGTTATTATTACTTTTTAATTTTTTTAGAGGGTAACTTTTTAAATTTAAATATTCCCAAAATACAGAAATAGAATGAAAAGTAAATGGTTGTGAAGTTAGCAGGCATCTGAACAATCTATACATCTGTTTTTGGCTACAACTATTCAAAACATAGCATACAGGATCAAAGAATACATGAACAGATGTTAAATATTACTGATCAAATGATGATCAAATATTAAATATTATTGTTATCTTGCACATAAAACCCCCACATGGTTGCAGCTTACCAGTTACCAATGAACCGTGGGTCACTTTGGTCAATCTGAACAGTACTTGTAGGATGTACATAAAACCCAATAAGAACACCTCCTAATAAATATCCTGCTGCAGGACCAAGAGCTCCCATTACATACATGATAGCTGTAAAAGAGGAAAGAAAATCCAAAACATATCAAACAATATCATATTACAGAACATAAGATTAAGCCATATGCTATAGCAATTTAACCATTTTCAAAAGTAAAAGAACAGGAGACTAAGCACTTTCCTGGACTTTTTGTTCTTTTTTTCTGCAATTTCTGTCTTTCCCTCTATTCTCTGCGCATAAGAGAAAAAAGTTTTGGAAAAACACGTCCCAGCCTAAGGCATGTTAATAAAGACCAGAGTTTATAGTAAATCTTCCCTCTTTCTTAAATGCAGCTCAACTAAATGAAAAAAACAACAATTAAGCATGAGAAATAAAAACTGTGCAGTGGAACATTTAAGATTCAAAAACAAGAAGCTGCTTTGGAGGTAAGGAGGTTGCTTAAATCAACATGTTATATAACCTGGGATCCTGCTGCAGTTGTGGAGGGCAGCTGCCTAACTTGGAAAAAGAAACAGCTGCTTTAAGGAGTTGTAGACACACGCCATATGACTATTCCCAAAAATGCAAAAAGAAAAAATATTTATTCATGTTATAGAACGGGAAAAAAGAGAGTGAAAGGTTTCTGTAAGGGGAGGAATTCAGACTTAGAATATCAGGAGTGAAAAGAGCATTTATTGTGTAAGGAGAAACAGTATTTCTATTTGCTACAATATATTTAGCTTTTGGTAACCATGCCATCAAGAAAGATGGTCCACAACATAAACCCGTATTGATCAATACTGATATAACCTTCTTTATTGTTATAATCAGGCATTGGCCACTGCTAGTTGAAAGTTAAAAGTCCACCTTAATGCTATTGGTTGATTAATATCCTTTTTGGATATTATCTTAAATCTTATGATGTTCTAAATTCGGATCTTATAAATTAATAATATCTCCTACTGGGTGCCAGGAAGGCTGTTTTTAATACTTGAAGGCTTAGATAAATATAAATGAAGCATGCTTCCAAAGGATTACACAACTTTGAAGCAATAACAAAAAGAATTTAAAAAATTTGGACAAAACTCACCAAGACCTTATGTTTATTACAATTAGCTCTGTCACTGGAATGGATAAATAAGGACAGAAATATTTTTCCCCATTGACTACAATGAAAGAAATAGCCCCCAACTGGCTATTGTCACTGGACTATTTGCCACCTTCCAGGTAAACTCTTCTTTTAGAACAGAAGAGCAAGATAAGTTGAACTATAGAGGGAAATGCATTTGAACACTCTTGCTCTGCAACTCTATAGAGAGAAAAAATATTTTTGAATTTGTAGCACTCACATCATCTTTGGCGAGCAGCTCACAAAGGTTTCATTGTGAAATCATGTTCTTCACAAGGGTTACAGGACATCTTGGTACCAGAAAAAGAGGTTCCGTAGATGAGGCATCTAAATTACTGAAAGGCTGAAGTCTAGATCTTGCTCCCAATTACAGCTGCTCTAAGCAAAAGACCATTTACTTTAGCCAACTATGTTTACCGATATTCTGCATGCTTCACATAGTACAGTAGGACATTCTTGCTGGCTAGATCTGGTATTATGATATCTAAGCTCCTGGAAGACAGCTTTATGCAGAAAATTCAATCAGATCAGTTTCTCATGTTTTGTTGTTCTACCCATGTATCAGTCAGGACTCTTCTAATAATGTTCCTGATGGCTAAAAAAAAAAAATGAATCAGCAAGCTTCTGGTAAGAAACTACTCTTCTGAAACAAATAGGAACCTTGCCAAATTCTGTACACATCAATTGCTATACTGAGGATTCATCTTATCATTAGATTTATATGAGAGTCATTTTGACTAGTGTTTAGGGCACTGGAGTAGGAGTTGGCAAGCCTGAGTTCTAATCTTGCCTTAGACACAGAGGCTAACTGAGTGACCTTGAGGCACTCACTCTCTTTTAGCCATCATTACAATAAATATGGCAAATATGATAAAGTCTGAGTATATGTGTGCAACAGAGTTAACACATATCCTTTTTTCTAGACATATCCCATATTTCACTCCTTAAATTTCCAGCTGGAGACAGTTTGAAAATACTTTAAAATGTCTGGTGTTCAAGGGTAAAATAAGAACAAGGAGCACTTTGCTAAAAGCAGCTACAGCTGCTCTGTTTTCATGTCATGTCTGTCTATACAGTAGAAGATGTGCTGAAAGAAGCCAGAGCAATCAGCCCAGCAACAGTATTGCCATCCAATGGATAAACCCTTATATGTTGTTTAAGGGTTTATCCATGAGTAGCCACCCCAGCTAATGAAGCCCTCCTTCTCTCCTACGCATTTTCCTCACTTGCTGCCTCTATAAGCTTAGGCGAGTGAGCAAAAAATGGTAATGATAGTGGCAAAATGGGTAGATGTTAAACAAGAGTAACTTTGAGATACCTCATAGATGGGGTGCTGAGGCCATGTAAGCACACAAAGACATAACAATGAGCTGGGCAACCATATTAATTATAAATAAACAAACAAACAATCTTCCCTTCCTCCAGTCAACACCAACTGAAATTGGTTCTTGAGACAGAAGAACCACTGTAGCATAGTGCTCACAACTCCCAAACCTTGAAACCGATCCAGAAGCACTAAAATGGATGCACCATCACAGAATTAAAATTAAATTAAAAAATTGAAAATTATAAGAGTTAAAAAAGATGAGGTTATGCCAGTGGTGGCGAACCTATGGCACGTGTGCCAGAGGCGGCACTCAGAGCCCTCACTGTGGGCACGCATGCCATGCCCCGGAGATGGCAACCGTCCCTCTTCAACCAGCTGCCCGCTAACTCGCCGAGGTCCCATGTGGCCGGATGCATCCCAGCACGGCTGGTTTCCCTCTCCCCTGTCCTGTCCCTCCTGGCCTCGCATGCTCTCCTTTTCCCGGGCACGACCCACTGCATTGCCTCCTCAGCTGTTGGCCGGCCGTCCAGCTCAGAGGCGGCTTCTCTGAACTGCTGGCGGCGGGCTGCGGAGCCCCAGAATGTGCCGGTCGAGGGGCCAGCAGGCTGTGGCTGCTGACGGGCACCGTCGGCCCCCATGTGCTCGCTGGCCTCTGTGTGCGGGGGCCGATGGTGTCAGGCAGCAGCCACCCTGGCCCCTGCCTTGCCTTGCTCTGCGACAATGGCAGCCCCACCCTGCCTCGCCTTGCCTCGCCTCACCCCACAGGATGAGACTCCTGCCCATCGCCCCACCTGCCAGAGACCCCCTGGATCTCCCCCAACCCTGCCCGTCCCCCACAGGCATCCCTCCCCACGGGCAACATCGAGGTGACCACACCTACCTTGGCCACACCCACCCAGTCTGCCATGACCACCATAGCCACACCCACCTAGTGGCCCACGCCCACCTGGCACCCGGTGATAAATAAGTGGGTTTTGGGTTGCAGTGTGGGCACTCGGTCTCTAAAAGGTTCACCATCACTGGGTTATGCCATTAAGTGACCCCCCCCCAAGGTTGTGTAACACTGTTTAATCCCCATGCCAATTGCCAGAGCCAGGTCTTGACACCTTTCTAAAAGGCCAAAAGTATGGGGGCGCCCCTCAATTCTGGGGACAAGATGTTCCTTAGAGTTTGAGCAGCAGTACAAAAGGTTTTCTTCCTAGACCCTGTGAGTTGAAATTCTGGATGGGACAGGACAATGAAATAGGAATGAGACAGTTCCTCAGGTAACCTGGTCCATGAAGGGCCTTAAAAGTAATAACCAACATTTCAAATTGGACCCAGTAACAAACTGGCACCCAATGCAGCTCATGCAGCAAAGATGTTACATGCACAACCCTATATCCACGGACAAATACACAATCACAAATATACACCAACACACAATAGCAGTATCACAGCCCATGCTACAGTATGATTGTTAATTCAATCTTCTTGTCTAAAGTTGAAAAATGACAATCTCAGAAACTGAATAACAAAAACACCAAAAAGTCCCTTGGCATCTTACAAACAAATTTATTGTGACATCAGCTACTATGGCCCACAGCTATCCTTCCAGTTTTGAAAAGATGGAATTTACTGTCTATCTTCTTCAAGCCAAATATTTATACTGTTTGTTATCCTCTTCAGCTTAATCTACTGTCTGATTTATCATCTTCAAACTAAATGTTAGAAAGACAGTATTGGTACATTAAAATGATAAATCACACCTGTGAAACAAAAGCCTAAAAACCAAAATCAATTTATGACTCTGTCTAAATTGTTAATATGCCCCATTGCAGGCTGGGGTCACAGACTGTATCAACATGAAAAAATAAATATAGTTAACTCTGATTTTAGAAGAACAAAGTATGATTATTTCAATCTGCATAAAAACTGATAATTTAATCTGCATAAAAACTATAAACTCTAATATTCCCCCTTGCTGGTGTTTTAAGGAGTCTTCTTGGCTTTTGCCCAAGCCTTTGGAAAGGATGACTGAAGTCCCCTTTGGATTGTGTGGGTCTGTTGTTTTTCATTTCTATATGGTTTTGTCATCTTTGCTATCATTTACTCCTTTATTTTCATGGATTGTGGTAATTTTTATAAAATCCCTCTTTCAAAGATCATACAAAACTGGAAGCCATTTTTGAAGTATTGGTGTTAATTTGTTCTCCCAATGCAGGCAGAGTACATGTGGATTAGCAAGAGAAGAGTTATCTAAAGGTTGAACTATTTTTTATAATTTAGGAAGTTGAATTTTATATACCCAGCCCTTTTAACTGTAGTTATTAATCTCTGTGTACTATAAGTGTGTGTGTACGTGTGTGCTCATGTGTGTGCACACACGCACGAACAGCAACTATGGAACCAGACATTTCATTAGCAATATATTAAGAGAAAAGTATGTCAAACAGTATGTTTCATGAACTCATAGCTAATAGTGAAGTCATAATGAAGAAATGAATATGATAGGTGATTTTCTTTCCTTGGTGTCAAGACAATAACAGTCTGCTGCAGATGTAAAAAAAAGATTAATGCTTGAAAGTAAGATAATGACGAAACACAGTAAGGATCAAGGCATATCCATGACAACAAAAATCAGAATTGTTAAAACAATGATAATGTAACATACAGCAAAGAAAATTGAACACGGAGTGAGAAAAAGAAGAGGGACATTTTTGAATTATGAATTGGAGACATTTACTGAGGGTTCCATGAACTGCAATTGCTCCTGAATGAAATAAAGACTGGCAGCACCATTTGGGTGGTACCGTAATTAGCAAAAAAACTCACATACTCTAGCACATGATGTGAACAGATAATGATTAGAAACAACTATTCTTGACAAGCCTGAGGAAAGTATTATATAAGAAGTGAAAGACAACAGATAAACTGAATGGATGTCATCAAACAAATTTGAGGATTTGTAAAAACTGTAAATAGAATGAAATGACACCCGTTGCCTTTGCCTTCTTCCTAGGCCTGAGAGTGGCTGGTCCAAGGTTATCCAGCTGGCTTCATGCTCAAGACAGGACTAGAACTCCCAGTGTTTAGCTTAGAGTCTTAAACACCAAACTAGCTACTTATACTAAAATATTTTTTCACAAACTGACAGGGTTCCTTTACCTAGCTATCTGTACCAACTGTATTACTGCTGTTGTGTTTATTATTGCTTTTAAGGCTATGCAAAAATTTGAAGAGTATTTCATGGAATGTATTAGAATGAGTGAATCTCTCTTTCATTGATGCACTGATGCATTATTGCAGCAACATCCTATGGACAGCTTTGAGGAGCTTCTTCAAAAGTTCTCCTGGGCCATCTCCACATGTATACGTGTATGCACATATATATATATGACTATTTTACTATAGGTAGTCCTCAACCTATGAATATAATTGGGACTAGAACTACTGTTGGTAAGAAATGTGGTCACTAAATGAGTCATGCCCAATTTTACAATTTTTTTTGCCATAGTCATTAAACAAATCACCTGGATGTTAAGCAAATCCTGCATCCCCATTTACCTTCTTGTTGGAAGCCGTTTGGGAAGTACATGACCCTGGGACACTGCAATCATTGAAAATACTTGTGGAGACACTATGATGCTCATAGTGAGAACCAGTCATAAGTCACTTTTCAATGCCATCACAACTTTGAACAGTTGTTAATTAAATGGTTGTAAGCCAAAGACTACCTGTCTTTCAGTTCATGCAGAAGTTATTTTTTCTTTCCTTGCATATTTACAAGCAAAAAATCTGAGGAAGCTTTTGAAGCAGCTATCCCAAGTCTCAAAGTAGACACAGCTGCCTCAATATTCAAAGAATAATGTTTTCAGTGCTTAGCATAGCACAAACATTGCTATTTTGTTGTTTGGAATGTTCTTTGATTCTTTTAAAATTTAAAGACAGTGTAGAAGTTCTTGAAACAAAACTACAGCAGAATGCATAGATGCTACTATGAATTTATGATATTCAAATTGGAATTGATAGTCCATATATTAGCACATCTACCATGTAGTAGATGTGTTCGGGTACTATGCCTGAAGAGGAAACTGAAGCCTTGTCAATAATACAAAGACACTCAAACTATCTCAGCCAACTTCTTTGTATATTAGTTGTATGTGTGTATGTTAGTTTCACTTTTTTCTGTTCTCAGGTTTGTATTATGGAATAGGATTATCTGTTAGATCACAAGTAAAATTCACACATTTAGACAAATGTGTTAAACTGGATTTGGCAAAGACCAATTCTGAACATTATGTATACACAACAAGATATTGTGTTTAAAAAAGCACATTTGTTAAGTTTGCAATAAAGATGGTAAAAACAAGTCTAGCAACGATCACTACCTAGTTCTCCAGCTAGGAGATCTTATCTATAATCCTTTGCCAGAATAGTAAACAGAGAACTCATCCATACCATCTAAACTCATCTTCTTAAAAATACCTGAATTTGTTAATTCAAACTGTTTCCAACCTGCCCAGATAAAAGATTTAACTTACTGGTTGTCAGCCACTCAATCATTTTATAGAATAACAAACACTTGCATCTAGAATTAGTATTTTCTTTGTATTAAATGACTTAAACACTGAACATTCTTTTACAATAAACACTTTTAAAATTTATATTCTTCTATTATTTTATTGAATAGCTGGATGATAAAAATAGCTAAACTTAGGCTGAATTATTTATTTTACACTACAGCTTCCTGGTTTTGTTGTAGCTGCTGCAGCTTTGCATAAAATGTATAAAATCTGCTTCTAAACAATAATAAAGATCCATTAGAGCAGGGGTGTCAAACTGCCGGCCCGCGTGCCGGTTTCATCATACCGAAGCTGCGCCCACCCCATTGCCGGCAATGCAAAAAGAGTCGCGATATGTCACAACACGTTACGTGACGTGACGAGTTTGACACCCGTGCATTAGAGAATATAGTAACCCAGAATGCAATTATAGAAACAAAGAAGTGGTAATATAATATCTAGTATTATGTGGAAAAAGGGAGCTGACATTAAGAATAAACTTTTCAAATTGTAGGGTGTTTTGTCCAATGCTGGGGATCATATTTATGTTCCCAAGGAACCAATGTCATAACATTTAAGTAACTGCATTCTGGAAAAATGTGTCAGGTCACTAGATATACCAACAATTAGAATGGCATGGGAACTACAGATTTGACCAGGAAAAAAAAAAGGAGGAAACATAGGTGGCTTTATTCTCCATCATTTGTGTAAAAACAAACTAGATTTTAATTTGTTTCCTTAAAGAAAAAAGTGTTGAAAACGTTTTTCTATTTTAAAGAAATTTAGCCTTTTACTATTTTGTTAAAGGAAAGTTCTGGGTGGGGGGCAAGAGAGATTACCGTATGAACTCAAGCATTCCATTCTGTGGGTCTTTATGTAACTAAGATCATTATATTCTGTAGCATTTTCTAATTTAACCAATTTCAACAATTCCCCTTCTCAAAAAAAAGTATTGCAGAATGAAAGTCCAGTGATTTTATCATCTGTTTTGAAATTTTAACAGTAAACTATTTTTCCAAGTAAAAGTATCAGGGTAGCTATTTCTAGTTGATGCTGGGAGAAAATAAGAGAACTTGACAAGACTTAAGTGACTTTTAGATATATAGAGTAAGAACTAAAAAAATTGAAAATATTTCACTGTACTAAATATTGTTTGATTGACTAATCCAATGTGACAACACAGAAATACAAGAAACTTCTAACCAAATGAAATATCTAACCAAGAGTTACAAAGGTTCTGGTCCTGCACTTCATGAAGGAGGTTATGAAGCTTGGAAAAACTGGTTTATAATGCTTAATTTATTGCCCATGCGTACATTAATACCTTTCAGATCTAATTAACTGAATGATTATCAATGTGAAATGTAAGTATTTTTACTGGAATAAATCCACTGAATTGTTTTTCATGCTTCAGGAAAACAAATACATGCACATATCAAAAATAAATCTCAGAAGTTAATTTCTGATATAGTTTTATATTTGATGAATACATTTCATTCTTAAGACTAGTCAAATTTTCTTGATTTAGTTATATTTCAGCAAAAAGAAAAAAAATATTTTGGAAGTTAAGCATTTAGTAGAACTATAAATTGAAAATTATATTACTACTCTCAGATTTTTAACCAATTACCATAATATATGTTACTGCTGGTTTTCCTATTGCAATTTTATGTTTGTTGTGTATATGGGTTAAAATATATGATAAAATTGCTTAAATATAAACTGCTTTAAATATTTATTTTAATGAAAATATAATATATATAAATTTATTTTATATATTATATATTATGTCTATCTATCTATCTATAAATCATATACATAATCCATTGAATCCATTGGTTAGATATTTCACCATTTCCCTGGTGAAAAAGTACCACTTCAATTGTTTCCACAGAGATTTCACCATGGAAGAAAATACAGGATATGAGAGATAATGGAACACGTTTTTAGAAGATTAAATAACAGCTACTGAAATCTTTATTCTGGCAAATGTTAGCTATTCTGTCTGTCAGTCTGTCTGTCTGTCTATCTATCTAAACATTCAAATACATTTAAAGCTACTGCATTGGCTTGGCAGTTTTAAAGCGGAAGCTGGCCTCCTTTCAAAATAGTCACACAAAAATCTGGACACATATGAACCTTACCTAGATAGAGTGATGAGTTTTCTTTCTTGACATTATCATCCAAGTAGGTTGGTCCTAGAGTGTAGATAGGTGTGGAGCCCATTCCAATGAGTATTTGGGCACAAATAAACAAAGCTACATAGAGTGAGTGGCCATTTCCATGTGAATTCTTCATACAGCCTGAGGATTCCAGGTGCCCTTTCACTGAATTATTTCCAGTCAAACACAAGCCGTCATTAGAAACAGAGGAGTTTAATTCCTGGATTTGATATGGTGCAGAAATGAAATGAGGTAAAGAAAATACGGCAGCCCCAAGGGCAATAAATAACCCCCCAACAGCAAGCCACAGAGGTCTTCGCCCTTGTCCACCAAAATAACTGATGAAGACTACCACCAAAAGGCTGCCAATATCGAAACAGCTGACCAATAGCCCAGATTCAGAGCTTTTCAGGCTATATCTTCTCTCAATGGTAGTGATAACACTACTCAGGTAACCAGAGACCATTAGTGATTGAATGAAAGTCAGGAAACACATACATATCAAAAAGAATCGAGAATCTGTCAATACTATAGCAAGATATTTTCTACCAGGGATTATTAGCAGTGTGGAAGCTGTTGACATGCCATTACTTAATCTAATAGAGTTGTTGCTTTCACTTCTTTCAGTGAAATTCCTCATTCTTGAAAAGCTGGAAGCTGTAAAAGACAATACTGTCTTGGAAGAAGTAGCAGTAGCATTACTGTGATGTGCTGATATATTGGGGTCAAGGCCACACCTCTGATCAGAGTCCCCCTGCAAACTCTGTAAGAAGTTTTTTTTGGCTGCGATGAGAGCACTTTGTGTGGTATTAATCTGTGGAACAGACCCATTCAGAACTGGCAAGCTTTTGGACCGAGAATTCTCATCTTGTTTTTGTGGTTCCTCCTCTCCAAGAGAGTTTGGATGCTGGTGCTTTATTATTCCTGATAAAAGCATGCTGAGAGCAAGCTTGGTTTGGGCTGAATTACTAATTCCCTATTATATGCATGACCTTGTTCAAATGTATGCTTTTTTCAGCCCAAGAACAATCATCCTCTATGGCTTTCCAGATCTCTCCAAGCCACTCTGGAAAAAAGAGACCCTACAATTCAACACGTTACATGAACACGTGAGAGCACATGTCCAACAGATTTTATTGTAGTTCCATACTTCTTAACACTGCTCTCCTCTGCCAGCAGCTGACCTTTAAACAAAGTGAATTGGACCACTCCCCCTCAGCAGATTCATTCGCACATGGCTCCTAATGATGCCCTGCCATTCTAGATGAGGGTCCTTGACTGCCTGCATCATTGGCAATAAGATTGTAGATTCTGAAGATGTACTCTTTCTGTTTCTGTGTTAAAGTCTTCAGATGACATGTCTATCAATACAGAGGGAGGGGGAGAGAAATCATGCACAGAAGGTCAGCATGCTGCTTTTGTCTTCTCACAGTAGTACTTCCCAGCTGCTGCTCCCTGAGGCTAGAAAAGAACAGACTATAATCAGGCTCTCACCTCAGAATAGAAACACAGAATAGCTGGAATCCCTGATCTCCATTAAAATCCCTCTCCTAATTGTTTAAGCCCAGTTTAAATCTGGATCAATCTTAATATTCTGAAAAGCATGTCATTTATATACATGCATGTATAATCTGTCCTGCCCCATAAAAGTAGGGAGACATTTGAGGACAACACTAGGTAGTTTTCTTTTTCATTTTTCCCAATTTTTTACAACATCTAACGCATACACAAACATCAAGCAATAAGTACCTTTTATTTATTTCTACTTCCAAAGCAAAACTTGATATATTAATTGCTTTATTTTAACAGCTAAAATTAAAAGACAGAATATTCAATTATAAATATTAGTACAACAGATTCTCTGAACACAAGTCACAATTTGTTCCTGATACAAGAGAGGGAAACTCCCCCAAACAGGGAAAGAAATAATACTGAAAACAAAGCGACTCTGATAACATTATTGAACTGCATGTAAAACAAATAAATATAATTTTAAACATGTATTTTAAATGCTTAGAGTACATTTACCTGCAAATTAATGGGATACAGAAGAAATTGCCTAAGAGAAGAAAATGAGCATTTGTATCCTCTCCTCAAAAAGAGGACTACCAGATCTGAATTGCAAAAAGCCAGGAGACAGCATCAAATTTTCCGATTTGTTTTTTGTTTTTGGTAAGCCCAGATTCAACAGCTCTATTAAAGAGCAACTAGCGCCATTCCAGCCTTGGTGTGCATCTGCTGAGCTATGAGTAAAGACATTGTCTAGCACTAGAATTTAAAAAAAAAAAAAAACCATCTTGGGAAACCCAGTGAAAGCAAAGAAAATCCCAGCTACCATCTGCATGCAGCAACCAGAATAATAACGCTCCCCATACAGAAGCGCCTCTGCCATAAGGAGAACTGCTTATACACCCGCAGCGCGCACACATCTTATCCTCTGGGTGCTTAGATTTCCCGACCAATCCCAAGCCCGTTTACTCTGAAGTAAGTCGCACGGACTTCATTGGCAGTGAAGTGAACCTACGGCCATAACCTTAAAGCACCCCAGATGACCTTTATTTCCATAAACCTCCGCCATCCTCCTCATCGGCTCCATTATTTCCTCTGCCTGGACTGTAGTCTCTTTAAAATAAAGGCTCGCGCGGGGACGCGGGGGAGGAGGGGACCGTTCATGTAACGACCGGTAGGCAGAAATTGCCTCAGTTGTCCCTTTGTTCTCCTGCCTAGTCGGTTGGACTCGCTCCGAGGCAGCCTGAAGTCCAAAACTTTAACCTTTTCTAAGGAAGGCAGGGCTGAGGAAGGCAGACCCACAAAGAGACGGCGGAGCGGGAGAAGACAGGAAAAACGAAGGGTATAACAATAAAAACAAGAGCAATAAAAAAGGATCATCATAATACAAAGTATGCCAGCCAGCGGTGCTGATGAGGAATTACGAATTACTCACTCAGCTCGGTTGAACGTCTCGCAGAGAAGCGGGGCGGGAGGCGAGCGACGGAAAAGCGGCTGCACCGCCGGCTCCGGCTGGGTGGTTCCCAGATGCAGATAACGATCTCGACGTCCCCTCCCACCCCTCACACTCGAGCCCGCCCGCCCGGCCGGCCTGATCCTGACTGAATGTGGAGCTCCCCACAGCCCAAAAGCGAGGCCGAACGGACGGCGCAGGCGCACTTCACTCTTGGCTCTCAAAAGCAGACCGAATCTCAGAGCGGCTGCCGCGGTCCACCTGCTCTTGTCTATGTTAGGACGCTCGAGAGCTCCCGTGGAGACGGTTGCAGAGCCCGTTCGCCCGGCGGAAGGCGAAATAATCCCGAGCTAAGCCGTCGCGCGCATGGACTCGTCTCTCTCCCTCCTCGTGGCTCCGGTTCTTACCGTGGCCGCGACCTCTCCTTGATACTTGAATTTCCCAAGACACCGTTAGGGAACAACCTGCGCCTTTCCGGTGGGGTCATGTTCCCAGGATGCGGAGGATAGCAATTCAAGTCCAGTACATCTGAAGGGACCAGGTTACTCTGGACTCAAAGCCACTGGTGTTTTTTTTTAAAAAAATATTTTTAATAAAACAAGCATTAATCTTAAAGAAAAAAATTGGAAAAAAAATTAAAAGTGCAAACTATAAAGATAAAAAAGGATGTTTTATACTTAAAAATAGTCCCTGGTTTACCAACGAATTCACTACTATAATTTAAACAATATGTTATTTCAAGATATTGCAGAAATTCTGCCATAGTTACAAATATTGCTGCTCTTTTGAGGAATAGAGACTACAAGTAATCCTTGATTTACAATCACAACTGAGCCCAAAATTTCTGTTGCTAGGTGACACATTTGTTAAGTGAATTTTATGACTTTTCTTGTCACAGGTGTTAAGTGAATCAATTACCGGTAGTAAAGCAATTGTTAAGTGAATCTGGCTCCCCCATTGACTTTGCTTGTCAAAAGGCCACAAAAGTGGATAACACGACCCCAGGAGACTGTCATAAATATGAACCAATTACCAAGCATCTGAATTTTGATCATGTGACCATGGGGATGTTGCAGCAGTCGTAAGTGTGGAAAAGGTCATAAGTCACTTTTTAGTGCCGTTGTAACTTTGGTCACTAAATGAATTGTTGTAAGTTTTGAACCTTCAAAACAGATAAAGCACACATTTCCCACAGCCATTCTTCGACAACTGAAATAATATCACTTTTCCAATTTCTTAAATCTTTTTGCATTCCTCTATGCTTGATACAACCATAATTTCTAATAACAGGCACATTTCAGAGATTTGGTATATACTTCACTATTACATTAGCATCTTTAACATTTAAATATGTCCCCATCAATCTATTAATATACATTAATACATTATCTGAAAAAAGGTGCTAAATAATCACATGCCCATATCATATAGGTCAATGAGACATCAATTTTTTTACACCTCCAACATAGGAAGTCTGGTTTCCAGTCTTTCGAATACATTTGTAGGGAATCCAATCCATCCTAAATACAATTTTTTGAAGAATCAATCTTAATCTCAAATCTATAGATACAATTTTAAGACATGAAGCCATGGATGTGGCTTTTTTGGAAATTCCAGTTATTTAGTCCATGTTTGAAATATCCCAGAAATGGCCACTCTAAAAATATTCTTGCATTTTTGATAAGGTCTGTTGCAGGTTTTATTTGTCATGGATTCCATCAAATAAGAAAACAGCTTAGGTGCCTCTGAGGCAACAAAAGCATCTGATCCATATTTATCCATTAGAACATGCTTAAGCTGAAGATACCTCCACTGTTACGAATTGGGAAGACTAGATTCAATTTGAAATCAGAAAAAATCCTTAAAATAGTCACTACATAGTAATTGATTTAAAGTCTTAATTCCAGTTTCTGCCCAAACTTTCAATAAAATTATTTATAGCTAATCCTATGTTAATGAAGATAATTGTGAACGTAATTTCCATCACTAAAGAACGTGGTTGTAAAGCTCAATGTCACATGATTGTGTCACTTAGCGACTGTAGTACCAGCACTTCATGTTGCCATTTTAAGTAAATCACCATGGACATCATATCACCATTTGCAACCTCCTGCTGGCTTTCCCACTGACTTTGCTTGTAAGAAGCTGCTGAAGAAAGTCACAAATTGCAGTCATGTGACCGTGGAATGCTGCAACGACTGGACCTTTGAGGACTGATTATAAGTATCACTCCATCATGTTTGAACAATCTCTGAAGGAGCAGTTCTTGAGTGAAGATCACTGAATCACCGGTTTTCAGAGTATAATTTTTTCAAAGAGTTAGATACTACTCAAGGAACCTGGAATTAAGGAGAAAATTGCTAACAGAGGACAATTAACAAGTGGAACAACTTGCCTTTAGAAGTTGTAGGTGCTTCATCACTGGAGGTTTTTAAGAAAAGATTGGACAGCCACCTGTCTGAAATGGTATCGGGTCTCCTGCTTGAGCAGGGGGTTGGACTACTAGAAGATCTCCAAAGTCCCTTCCAGCTCTATTCTGATTGATTGAGTCTCATTATCAAAACTCAAATTTACAATATGGGCCAATATGGACCAAGGATTTCTCATTGCTCATACCCCTGGAAATAAAACACCTTTTCTGCCAGATGCTGTTCCGAGCATTTGCATGATTGCAAAGGAAATACATAATAATTTTCCATCTTATCCCATAAAGAATAATATTCAATTATATTTTTGTTCCACCAACAGATGGTTGATAAAATATTGGCACAATGGCATTTTTGCAAATCAAACTACCTTCTTCAAATGATAATCTCAATTTAGCTCAGGAAAACCTGGGTGGTCCACTATCCCAAATAAATTTTCTAAGCAATTTGTTTATTTGATATTAACATAAGAATATCTCTTGGAACATAAACAAGAGATAATGTTCATTTTATTCACTTTAGTAATTTTAACTTTGCCCAACAAGCTTAAAGGAAGTTTAAGCCATCTAATAATATCCAAAGCCATCTAATAATATCCAGCTCAAAAAGTTTCATCATATTTATTTCCACATATTTAGAAATACTTTTTGGGTATACTGTATAAAGCCCAAATCATCAACATCATCATTTTAGCCATTGTCTATCCACTGCAGGATGAAGGCCATTTCCGCATGTTTCCAACCTATACGGTCCTGAGCTTCTTTTGCCAATTAGGTCCACAATACTTGCTGATGTCATCGATCCATCTTGTTTTAAGTCTCTTCCATGGACGCTTTTTATCAAGTGGGAAGCCCAAATATTTGGTATAATCAGTAGAAATCACGAGGAAATAAACAAAATTAATCTCAATTTACCTTATAACCAAAATACTTTCCAAAATACTGCACAACCTTTATAAAATTGCCAAAATATCATCAGCATATAGAAATAATTTATATTCACATCCTGCTGATGTACTACCCTTAATATTTAAAGATTGGCTTAACAGGGTGACCAAAGCTTGAAGAATCAAATGAAATAGCAAGGAAGATAGTGGGGAAGTTTGTAGTATTGTAACTGGAATGAATCTGAAATCATTTGATTTTTTTTTATAATTCTATACAAGGTTGCAGATAATAAATCTCAATCACTGAAAAACAATATCTAATCATCACTCTCTTTAAAAATTTAATCCAAACTTTCCAATAAATCTCAATCCACTAGATAAACCTCCTGTGAAAAATAATATATAATCATTGCTAGCTTTAAATTTTTAATGTGAACCAAATAAAAATCTTTTTCCTGCATCTAAAAAACAAACAGGTAGTCTTTGACCTACGACCATAATGTCCATAACAGTCACAAATGGTGACAACCACTCAGTGAGATAACCTTGCTTGATGACTCCCATCCCCTGCTGTCCCTGATGCCACTGTTAAACAAACAGTAGATCATTAAGTGAGCATGGAGTACCTCATGAGTGGAGGAGGCTCTGGGCAGTCTACCATCCAGCTGCATCCATAAAGGAGTCAGACAATCAGCAAAAAGCTTTGCAGAGCCAAAAACAGCCCAGCAGAGGGAACAGTCCAGCTAGATTAGGGCCTAGTGTCTCATTCCAATGCCAGAGCTTGGCCGATGAAGCCACACTTATGGGCTGGGCCTTTGCCCCACTCAGCTGTTTATCAGTAAACTGGAAACCTCTCCTGGCTCTTGTTAGAGTTTGGGGAAGTCAGCTGTAGCTTAGGAAGGAGCTTCCAAAATCCTTTCCCATCCTTTCAAAAACTCACTCACTCCCCAGAACCTACATTTCTTCAATAAAGAAAACAAATAAACAAACAAACAAGAAAGTTGGGAAAGACAGACTTGTTGATCTTTCCACCCCAATTAGGTGCTGAAACTAAATTCTCTGCCTCCAATCTTGATCACTTTTAACCAGTTAATTTGCTAAATTTACTGCATGCCTGGAAAGAGGGAGACAAAAATCTGTAAGTTACTTACCTTGATGAGTCACTGACAGGTTGAAGAGTAGAGGAATGGAAGGAAGGAAGCAAAGAAAACTGTCTGTCTGACTCCTTTAGGACCCAGCTTCTGCTGTGGCACATTTCCCAATCTGGGGATTCTCCTGGTTTCAACTCCAGCTCAAAGAGCAGGTAGCAGCTGTGGCCAGAGCCACTTTTGAACAACTGCATCTTGTGTACCAATTGAATCTATGCCTGGATCAAGAGGTCCTGTTCACAGTCACTCACGTGTTGGTCACCTCCTAATTGGACTGTTGCAAAACATTCTACATGGGATGCCCTTGAACATCATCCAGAAGGTTCAATTGGTCAAGAATGGAGCAATGATGGACACATCTCATTATGCCCATGTAACACCTCTACTCTGTTAGCTGCACTGGCTCCCAAAAGGCTTCCATGTCAATTTAAGGTGCTGGTTATTATTTAGATAATATTTAAAACCCTACATGACATAGGACCATGTTACCTGAGGCACCACTCTCTCTTCTACCCATTTCAAATGCTCCCAGGAGAACATGTTCAAGGTCCTATCTTCTAAATCTTGCCATCTTATGTGACCAAGGAAATGTGCCATTTCTATTGCCACAGTTCTTTGGAATGATTAGCCCCTGCCCTCCCCATATAGGCCCCAACTCTTCTCACCTTTAGGAAACCCATTAAGATTTGTTTTTTCTGTCAGGCAATAAGAGCCAATTGAGTGTAAATTCCTTTGTGATTGTTTTGTTATGTGTTTGGTTGCCCTTTTATAGTTCGTATTCACATATAGCATTGTTTATTGTTATATGGGGATTTTTATATCTTAAAACATTAACAAAACCGACATAGCCTTCACTTTTATTCCCCAACACCTCCATTTACTACAACAACTGGCATTTACAGCTACCTTCAGAACAAAAACATATAAAATATTTCCGAAGCACTGAACATTTCTGGAGCAGCACATGGAATATTATACATTCCATAATATTATTTAATTATTGAGGTTTTTTTATGATTTTTATATTTCCATTCATACTTATGAATCAAATGAAAAGATGTTCTCAGTAGACTAGATTATCCAAACTTTCTTACTTCTGGGCCCCAGAATCTATAAATTTTTGTCACAGCTAGAGTATGTACATGCCCCAAAATTCAAATACATCTAGTACTAAATATCTAGAATCCCAAGCATCTACAGATGGAAAGGAAATGTCTTAGCCTTGCCACCATCTTTCTGGTGATATTTTTATCTATGTGTAGCTCCCCATGCAGCTACGGGGTGAGCTGCAAAGAAAAAAGCAGGCCATTTTTGAGAAACCATTGCAGACTTGTTTTTTGCACAAGACATGGGAGGCTATTTTTTTCTCCATATTTGAATAAGATGAACATGACAATTTGAACTGCATGCAAGTAAAATACCTGCCCTCCAAAGCTAGAATTGCCTGGGTTTCTGATAGTTTCTCTATCTGTTGTTGACCCAGTTAAGTCTGTTGCATGAATGATAGGAAATTGGATTGGAAATGCATATTACTATTTATATCAGTATAACAGTATCTTCACTGGTATCTGTTGACTTTCAGATTAATCAATGTATTAAATAGGGAGAGAACTTTTAAAGTTGTAGGACAGAATAGGTTCTAGACCTGGTGGTGTTGTCTTCACTAAAAAAAACTGGACCCCAAATGTTCACCTTATTTTTCATTGGCATGGGAAGTAAGGATTTAAGAATAGTTTGGGAATACAGGCCTTCTGGGAGGCCATAATCAATAAATGCTGTTCTTATTTTGGTGTCATAGTATTGTATCTATGAACACCTCTGCTTCAATTTCCACATCTCAGTCCTTGGATTATTGTCAGCCTTGCTTTGTCTATCAGTTTAGGCAGAGTTGCAGAGGATAGCTAAGACCAGACTTTGTATTGCTGGCTTTTTTATTTCTAGAATATTCTCTGTAGGAAATTCGCCTCACATCTATCTCATTGAATGTCTGGTATCTGGCAAAGAAATTTCTCTCAGGCTATTTAATGAAATAGAAAAAAAAAGGTTTTGTCTGTTTCTCATAAGAAATCTAAATGGTAGGAGATTCAAAACAGAGAAATATGCATTTTGAAACAACACCAAATCCAATTATGGAATTTGCTACTGAAATACATAGTGATGACTAACAATGTTTACAGTTTTAAAATGGCTGGTTTTAAAATGTAAGTTATTGCTACCAATTGGCTACAATCATTATAGCTATATATTACCTCCTGTATCAGAAGTATTATTTGCTTCTCAATGCTAATTAAAGGGAAAGAAAAGCAATAGCTGCTATTATGCTAATGCTTCTATAGGCCTCGCAGAAATGAGCTTAGCTATTCTCGGAACGAGATGCTGGAATAGATGAGCTAATAATACCATCCAACAGGTCTCTTCACATAGTCCTATGCCTTTTGTTGCAATTTTTTAATGTTGATGATGGCCCAAACACTAGAAACATAATTGCTACCATAGCTAGTTTGAAGACAAAACAATGAGAACTGGCTAAAAGAATGGTCAGGAGATGACTTCTAGAAACCTCCATTTGTTCTGTGGAAAGTCACTCCACCCCCCGAGAAGGAAATATTTTGGGGAATATTAAAAAGGCAGAAAAGCAGGCCCAGGTTTTCTTAATAGCCCCAAGCAGAAATATTTCTTTCTCTGGGGGTGTGCTGTCCTCCTACAATTAGCACCCCCCCAGAGAAAGAAATATTTTGGGGAATATTAAAAAGCAGAATATTATATCTCCCAAAGGAATACAGTAATGGAGAAAGAAAATATTAAAAGACAGAAACTAGCCCCCAGAAACCAGTCCCAGAGCCTCTCCCCCAGGCAGAGGCCAGGTCTGTAGAAATGCAGATTTGATAATCCTATTCAGGAACACTAGAGCCAGGAAGCTTGGAGCTGATGAGATTAGAAAGACAAAGACCCCTAAAATCTACATACCCCACCCAAACTCTAAAGACATGACCTTAAGGACATAATAGGATTAACCCACCACCATCAAAATACCAAAAGGACACACGCCAAAGCTCAGGTCAAAGTTCACGCCACAGGAATAGGAAACAATCTCAAAAGCCCAAGAAGGTATAAAAAGCCACCACTCCCAGCTCCATGTGATCAGCCACTCCAGAAACATGCTGCTGTCACTGAAGTTTCTGGCAGCTAAATAAATAAGAACCTTCTTTCTAAAGCAGTCTCCATTTTGTTTATTCCCGGCTTGGACTGGACCCTGATGAAGGTTTTTCTTTCAACAGTTCTTTCTTTATTTAATGCTTTGGGGAAAAAATTGTTGTATTTTTTGTTTTAACTAAAACAAACTAACTCTTAGGTTAGTTTTTACAAATTGATCAGAATATTAGCTCAGCCTCAGACAAGGCTGGATTTTATATTGGAAAATAAATTGTCCAGTTTTAGATGCCAGTGTTAAATCAAAACTGGAACTGACATGTGGAACGAAGATTTTGAGACAATTCATAGGCTGTTCTTACACTATAAAGGCAATATCAAAGAATGAGAGACAAAATCCACACAACCTCCTTCACATAACAGTACTCCTTTTAAAACTGAAATCCTGCTCAACGGGCTCAGTGCACAGCTGCAGGGCACCTATGACCCATTATTAGCTCCCTGTTTTGACTATTCCACTAGCAAGGCTCCCTTAGCATTTAAGTGGAATGCAGTCCCTCCAGATTCTTCTCAGCTTCTACTTTTGACAAGATTTAAATGAAATATAATCTTTGATTCAAACATATATATGGGTATCCATATAGTTTTTCATAACAGTATAAGAAAATAGTTTGTGAACTCTCAGATTTTGTAGCCATGATGGGTTGAGCCATCTAGAGGTTGCTGCCCCAGCACATCTGGAGAATGATCGGCATGCAGGAGTGAGCAACTCTGAGCCATTTTTAAAGGTAATGGTAAGGTTAGGTTAGGCCAGGGGTAGGCAACCTTAGCTCTTTTATGACTCGTGGACTTCAACTCCCAGAATTCCTGAGCCAGTATAGCTGGCTCAGGAGTTCTGGGAGTTGAAGTCCACGAGTCATAAAAGAGCCAAGGTTGCCTACCCCTGGGTTAGGCAAAAACAAAATACCCTTTCTTACATTTAATTAAAATTAACTGTAGTTAATATACTACTTGCCACTGGCTGGTATATTACTTTTTTCCTATACCAAAATTACAATTTAGTAACAACTTTTCTTTTTGGAGGCAATCTTGGATCCTTAGGCAGCACCCATCTGAAATTGGAAAAGCTTCAGATAAAATAACATTTTATAATTGATCACCATTTGCTATGGGATTTGGAGGGGTAAAGGAAAGCACTCTTGTATTGATTTTTTCAAGACAATATTTTAAAAAACCTTATTACTGCCATCTCATCCCATCTTGGCAAGGAGGCTTTCACTTTAGATAAAACCAGTAGATTATTCACAACAACCCTGATTCAGAAACAGTGAAACCTGTTTCTATTAAGTATCCTTTTTAAACCAAAATTTACATTAATTTAATTTACATTACAAAGCACAGAAATACATTTAAATTGTTAAATGTTTGGATGGGAAATAAAACAACACGTTGTAGTTTAATTCCACTAAGGACATTTTCTGCTTTTCTGTAAAATTTTCTTACTAAAATCTCAAAATGGATGCATAGTTAGTCACTTGTAGAGATTCCAGTGACAATAACAAGAATTTTGAGTAGTATTTCTGCATACCTTCTTTGCAGGTCTCACTTCATCTGATCCTTTTATATCTTGTAATCTGTTGTGTAACATAAGTGCTAACAGATGTAACAGCCAGATGGAGCTTGAGTAAGCATGTCAAGCTGCAGGTCTCCTCTCCTCTCCCTACTTCCTCCTATCTAAAAGAAAAGAAACCAAAAGCAATTTGGGGGGGGGGGGTGGAATGGAAGGAAAATATTATAGAAAATTAATGGTAAAGAATATTCAAAAGATGAAGTATTACTTTATTCCAGTTTACATTCTGTCCACTAGATCAGGGTTGTAGAAATAATTTTAAGCCTCAGAAGAAGAGGAGGTCATACAGATAAAGGAAAATAATCCTATTGTTCCTGTGTCCTATCCTATGTCCAGCTAAAGCAAAACACTATGGCCATCTGTAAAAGATACTACTATAAGCCATTAACTATGGCTGGTCTTTAGTGAAGGGAATATCAGAATAAATGAAAGCTATTATTTTGGCCATATGCCTTTGTATGACTAACCTGAAATAAATAAAATGTCATTTTATATGTCATTTCAGAATTTATGTTTAGTATCATTTTAAAAAAAAATATGGCTGTGTCTAAATTGCTTCAGAAGCTTCCTTTTCTTCTCCATTTGTTTTACAAATAATTTTTGAATGATTGAATAACAAGCATGTGATCAATCAATGCCGGCAGACAATCTAGATATAGGTGCCCTGTATTTATTTGTTTGTTTGTTTGTTTTAAAGTCAAATGCCATTCAATTCACAACTCAGGGCAGCTCATAACAGCTAAAACAAGGAAAATAATAACCAAACTAAAATGTATTTATTTTAAAGAATGACAAGGTAGACAAGGACAAAACGAAGGGTCTTCTCCTTTATCAAAGGCCTGGGTAAAGAGCCAATTCTTCAAGGTCTTTCTAAACAACTGTGCAATCAGGGGTTTTAGAAATAGGGAAATGTGAAAGATGTTGTGGTTTAATTAAATTAAAATAACTACCACTCTATTTTAATAATTTATATATTACTACTCTGATTCCTGTAAACTTTAACTGGTGCACCATAGGGCAAAACCACTTGAACCAAGGGACCTTAAATGGGTTTACAGACTGTGTCCAAAATCCAGACGGCACCCATGACTCCCATGGAATTGAAATTCAGCAAATTTTATAAAATATTTTATGACATAAAAACTATCATAAAGCAGTTTATGACATAATACAAAATATCATATAATTTCTTGTGCTGACACTGCTATATAGTTTAATGTGGGCTATTTTCGAGGCAGATGCATCTCTGAATGTATCTGAGCTTTTCTAATAAAGGCAGTTCATTACACTCTGTCATTGTTAAAGGTATTCAGGAATCTGGTAAGAAAATATTTCTGAAAGGTTGAACCAAGGCTGAGTAGTTACTTTATAAATCTATATTATAACAAGAATCCAAAGCATATAATAAAAATTAACTTACAGCCCCCATGGATTCACATTTGTTTTTCTAAATCAAAATTAGTCCTCACTAATTATCACCCTAACAGTGTTCAGTAACATTACACATAATATGATTCCACGCCAAAAACTATGTATCCAGTAGCCCTGTTCATGGTAATCTGTTATTTTGTGGGGAAAACAGCTGAGATATAGTTCCTACAGACCACCAACATAATCTAAACTCTTATGTTGTTGCTTTATGCACTGGAATGCACATTTTTCTCTCATTTAAAAGTACTTAGCACAATTTATATAGTAGAACGTACTCAGTATTTTAGTTACTGTTATAAGAGGATGGAGATAAAATGGCCAGAGCGATTGATTTATGACCAGAGGACAGTGGCATGTTTCTCTCAGTAGATATGAGACCCTGAAGACATTTTAGTGGATAATTTAAAAAAAAAAAAATATTTCATTAATTTCATTTTATTTTATTTCAACACCAAAAAAGAATAATGTAACAACAATCATACAAAAAACACATAATAGAGAGGGGAAAGAAAAGAAAAAAGAGATCCAAATAGTTATCAGTATTAAATTAGTTCAGTCCTTTGTCTAGATTTATTACCCTGCAACAATAAAAAAAAACTCTTGAGGGATTGCATAAAATATAATAAAACATTCATGATAATATCTAAAACTGCTTAAAATATTTCACAAGTGACAACAATAAAAATAGCACCAAACAAAAACATCAAAATAGAAACAATAAAAAGAATTAAATACACTGATATAGAATCAAGAGAAGGCTCTCTGAAACAGTCCATTTTCAACCCTTTTGCGAATATCAACAAAAATGGGCTATCCTAATTTCTATTAATTGCATAGCATCAGCACTTCCACAGAGAAGCAACACCTTGCTTCATCACCACCACCACCCCACCACCACACCACATGCCGACCTTCCAGAAATGTGGGATTTGTTGCAGTTTCTCCCTACTCAATCTAATCAGTACTATAAATCCAGTTCTAGTTGGAGTAGTCAGTCATTTTAAATATCTGAGTACCATATAGAGACATTTCAAAAATGGGTAAAATAAAAATAAACCACTCTTTCACATCAAAATTACCCATTTCTTCCTACATACATAAAATAATTCCCTTTGCCAAATTCTAACCTCAATAAAACCAATAAAGGCAGAGCAAAAGGGTAGCCTGGCAAGCTCCAGTTTTGGAGAAATAAACCAAACTTTGGGTATACACACTTGCTGCACTGATGCATATCTGAATCTTTACCAGGCTGCAGTCTTACTGTATTCTGGACAGACATTTGACATGTCCAAGGACAGCAGGAACACTGTCCAATAGTTGGATTTCTTAGAGTGTGGGGTGGCATATAAAGTCGTACAAATTCACAGCCCTACAAAGTTTGAGACTCCTAATTTATTTTCAAAGAGTTGTTGAAAAGTCATCATGTGAAAATTAGTTACGATGAATAATCCATTTCCAAATTCTAGAAAACTATTTATGCCAGCCTTCTTCATCACATTCTTGCATGCAATGTTTACAATACAATTATGCTAGTTAATGTCTCTCTCTGTTTAATGGGGAAAAAATCTAGCCTAGGGCTGGCCTTACTGTTGTGCAACTGTAATGTAGCAGCAATAGCACTATGTTCCTTCTGAGCCTTCCAGCCATTTCCCTCTGTTGCATAACAAAAGTATACATTGCACTTTTAAATTTGGGCTTCTACTACCATTTTTACCCAAGGATGCTATCTGATTAGCAGAAGTGAAAAACTGTACAGTTCAAGTAGCAGTGGGAATATCATGTTGTCCTTTATTTAAAACAGCAAGTAGGTCATTCTCATCCCTATTTCTGTTGTATTTTTGTTGTTATTTCAAAGGTATATACAGAACTCATATACAAACTCTGTTTTTCTTAAACAGCTGTTGGAAATCTAACACTAACAAAATCCACTAGCAATGTCAGTTTTCACAGTCTTTTGCAGCTAGCTACAATAATGAAAACGACAACATTGACAATTGGATGCAAATATGTAAGTCACAGGGTCTGTGTTTTTGATAGCATAGCATACATTTTATCATTTGCTACCTTTTACCTATCTCACCATTGTTGCATCTATAGCAGTTTAATCCAAATGGCATTGCCTCATAGTATGCCAACATTTGGCAAATTGGCAGTGTGTGACTAACAGTCTGTTTTGTATATATGGACTTCCCTCCGATATTTTTACAATTTTTCTGTAACACTAACAATTGTCAGAAAAATATGCATAACTTGATATGTTGTAATAAGGAAGAACAGAACTATTGTCCTCTACCTCTAAAGGTGGAGGAGGGAACTAGACGTAAAGCCATACTGGACTTAATCCTTTTTTTAAAAAAAATATTTTATTAATTTTCTAGTTTTACAATCATAAGTACTTAATAAACAATGTGTTGTCTGGGTCCATTAGTAATTCAGTGGTACATATTAACTTTCTCAGTCTAGTTCCAATACTACACCATCCAGTGCTTCCTTGATCCTCTCTTCTTCCGGTGGTATGCATTTTTCCATACTGGGCAAATACAATTCTTCTTACTGTTAATACATATACAATTAAATATAGACATCTTCATCACATTTTTCTGGTATTGTACATACTATCAATAGAGTCAGTTTATAATATCTTTTCTAGCCAAAACATATCTCAATTGCATTTGCACTTAGAATCCATTTGTTCAATCGATATCCTGATTTTCCCACTTTTTTAAAATTTTAATTTCCCCTCAATGTTCAAAGTATCTCTATCGCTTATAATTTTCTCACAATAAATTATATTTGGGTAACTAAAGGCTTCCTTATTCAAACCCTTTTAGAATTTTCATATTTCCCATCTCATAACAAAATATAATATTCGAGTTACAAATCCTATTCTAATTATAATAATACTTTTATTTCTAGCAGTTATCTATTTTCTTAACCATATTCAAATATCTGTTTAATAGTATAGTATCCCATCTAATAGGTCAAAACCTCTATTTTCTTCAGTCTTACTCTAGCTTTCTTCCTTTGCCAAATCACTTTCCAAGTCAGTACATTTGAATCATCAAGTAATTCTTCCTCTGTTTTTGTATATATTGTTTGGAATGAGGAAGAAAATTTGATTGAAGTATTTTTGGAAGAACGCTCAACCCATTTACATTCATTAAACAGCCTCCATCTTTCTCCTTCAGTTTTTCTTTTTATTTCTTGTTTGTCAATATTCAGCATTTCTCCTAACAGCTTTATCATCCGTTCGATCAGCTCTTCTTCCTTATCCTCAAAAGTGTTCTGAAATCTTGACAAGTAAGATATCTTTTCCATTTCCAGTGTTACCACTGCATCTTCCAATTTTTCATTTGTCTGTATTTGTCTGTTAATTCCTTCCTTTAGGTCCTCCATCTTTGGATCCATTTCTTCTAATTTTCCTTCTGTTTACTGGGTTACTAGTTCCTTTTTTGTAGTCATAGTCTGGATTTGTAAGTTTAAATTAGAAAATTGTTCTTTTATCTCATTTGCGTTATTTTTAGTCTCATCATGAAATAAAACAATTGTCTGTTGAATTGATTTCAACATAGGAAGGATTTCTTTCTGAGATTCATTGACATTTTCTTGTTGGTATATCAAGCTGGGAGCTTCGGAGACAGGTGTTAAAGATGATTTTTTACCATTTAAGGCTAAATATGGAACACTCATTTTGTTTTTGTAATATATATAGTCCAATAGGGTCTCCAAACACAGATAAGCATCCCAAGAGGTTTTTTTTTCCCTTTTCTCAGCAGCAGTCTTCAGAAATGAAAGTTTCCAGGAACAACAAAGAAGCAGCTCAAGAGTGTTTTTTTTCCCTTTTCCCAGCTGCAGTCTTCAAAAGTGAAAGTTTCCAAGGACAACCAAAGTCTTATCTGAGTCTGGGCTTCAAGCCAAGTTCCTTTAATAATAAATTGTAGTGCCGTAATTCTCCACTAGATGTCATTAACACCGTCTTCCAGCTTTTTAAATCCAAACTTACATTACAAACTTTTCAAGTCTCTTTTCTAAAAAAGTCTCAAAAATACTTTTAGTCCCCAAATTTCAAAGCTATATATCTGTATTGGTTCCAAATTAATCTTGTAATTTTCTGTTTTCCCCCAAGCAATTAGTTCGCTGGTTTTCTTTTCCAGTGTGGGGGGAGAATTCTTTGCTTTGGGCGATTTTTTTCCAGGAAAAAGTCTTAAAATCATAAAGAGAGGATATAGTCTCACCCGGTTCCATCCAGGTTGCTCAAGAGTTGCTTGTTAGTGCTTATTTTCTTTGGTTGTCAGCAGCTTCTGACTGGCCACAGAAGTGTAGCCAGTCTTTCCTCCACTGGTTTGGAGGGCTTCCTCAGATCAAACGGAGGGGCCATTGCCCCTCTGTGATCAATGAGGGTCCCCTCCTTCTTCGTTGCCTCTCCGGGGCAACTTTTGACCCTTTTTAGGGTCCCCAGTGAGGCAAAATCGATGCCTAACCAGAAGCCCATATTGGACTTAATTCTAACTAATAGAGAAGAAGTGATAGAGGGAGTTGAAGTTGCCAGAACCTTGGATGAAAGTGACCACGTCATACTGGAATTTAATATAACACAAACACTAGCAACAGAAAACAATCCAACCAGTGCCTTGAACTTTAAAAGAGCTGACTTTAACAAACTCAGAGTGAACCTAGGAAAGAGCCCATGGATGAAAATCCTAAAGGGAAAAACAACCCAAGAAACGTGGTAAACTCTGAAAAATGCGATCATAAAAGCCCGTGCCAGCACAATACCACTGAAAAAGAAAAATAAGAAATTCAAGAAGAAACCAGCATGGCTGCACAAAGATCTCTCCCTGACAAACTGAAAGACAAAAAGGACAAATACAAAAAATGGAAAGAGGGGCATATAACTAAGGCTGATTATCAGCAGACAGCCAGAACAGGCAAAGATGAAATCAGGAAAGCAAAGGCTCAAAACAAACAAAGACTTGCAACAGAAATCATGGATAATAAAAAAAGTTTCTTCCAACATATTAACAACAAGAAAAAAAGTCAAGGAAACTGTAGGTCCACTAAAGAGAGAAGATGGCAAGGAAATAACAGGCAACAGGGAGAAAGCAGAGCTGCTTAACTCATACTTTGCATCAGTCTTCACACAAAAAGAAACTATAGCCCAACATACCAAAAAACCACTGCAAAAGACAAATTAGAAACAAAAATTAAAATAAGCAAGAAAATGGTAAGAGAACACCTATCCGACCTTGACAAATATAAATCACCAGGGCCTGACAGATTACATCCCAGAGTTCTGAAGGAGCTGGCAGATGTTATCTCAGAACCATTGCACCACATTTTCCAAAAATCCTGGAGCACCGGGGAAGTACCTGAGGATTGGAAAAGGGCTGATGTGGTTCCCATCTTCAAGAAAGGAAAAAAACGGACCCAGGAAATTACAGACCAATCAGTTTAACATCAATATCTGTGAAGATCCTAGAAAAGATAATAAAAAAACAAATCTGCGAACAACTAGAAGCAAACAAAGTTATAAACAGTAGCCAACACAGGTTTGTTAAAAACAGATCATGCCAAACCAATCTTATTTCATTCTTTGACAAAGTGACTAAACTAATAGACCAGCGAAATACTGTGGATGTAGTATACTTAGACTTCAGTAAGGCATTTAATAAAGTAGACCACAACCTACTCCTTGGTAAGCTAGAAACAGTGGAATAGACAACATCACCACCAGATGGATCTGTAGCTGGCTGGCAAACCATACTCAACAAGTAGTTCTCAACAGTACTACATCCACATGGAGAGAAGTAAGCAGTGGGGTACCACAAGGTTCCGTCTTAGGCCCAGTACTCTTCAATATCTTTATAAATGACTTAGATGAGGGAATTGAAGGGGAATTCACCAAATTTGCAGATGACACCAAACTGGCAGGAGTAGCCAACACCCCAGAAGACCAACTCAGGATCCAAAAAGATCTTGACAAACTTGAACAATGGGCCCTATTCAACAAAATAAGTTTCAATGTGGAGAAAAGCAAAGTTTTACATTTAGGCAGGAAAAATGAAAGGTACAAGTACAGATTGGGCAAGACTTGGCTTAAAAACAGTAAATGTGAGAGGGACCTTCGAGTCCTAGTGGACGATCACTTGACTATGAGCCAGCAGTGTACAGCAGCAACCAAAAAAGCTAATACAATCCTGAGTTGTATAAACAGAGGCATAGAATCAAGATCACATGAAGTGCTAGTACTGCTTTATAAAACCCTAGTAAGACCACACCTGGAATACTGCAGCCAATTTTGGTCACCATATCACAAAAATGATGTTGAAAGTTTGGAAAAAATTCAGAGAAGAACAGCTAAGATGATCAAATGCCTGGAGACTAAAACATACGAAGAACGGCTGCGGGACTTGGGTTTGGCTAGTCTAAAGAAAAGAAGAAATGGGGGAGACATGATAGCAGTATTCCAGTATTTGAGGGGCTGCCACAAAGAAGAGGGGGTCACGTTATTCACCAAAGCACTAGCGAGCAGGACAAGAAACAATGATTGGAAACTGATCAAAGAGAGAAGCAACCTGGAATTAAGGAGAAACTTCCTGACAGTGAGGACAACTAACTAATGGAATAACTTGCCCCCAGAAATCGTGGGCGCTCCATCACTGGAGATTTTTAAAAAGAGGCTAGACAGTCACTTGTCTGAGATGGTATAGGTTCTCCTGCTTGAGCAGGGAGCTGGACTAGAAGACCTCCAAGGTTCCTTCCAGCTCTATTCTATTCTATTCTATTCTATTCTATTCTATTCTATTCTATTCTATTCTATTCTATTCTATTCTATTCTATTCTATTCTATTCTATTCTATTCTATTCTATTCTATTCTTTCTTTCATGTGTATGCAAAGTGCTGTTCTTTCTCTCATACTCTATTTCTACATGGGAATACCCTGTACACTAGAATCTATGATCAGTATATGACCTCTTCTATCCTCAGAATATACACATTTGTATGAAGAGCATCTTGATTAATTCCTATACAAGCTAAAGGCTCCTTTCCTTCCCTGTTTGAGTCAGTGGGAAAGGCCCTTTCTACCAAGATGGATATTGTTATGTCCTGGGAGTGCTGAATGACTCAGCAGGCTCAGGAGGCTGCAGAAGGCCCGGGCAATCCACGTGGTTGCCCGGGACCAGACAGGCTGTCTCCAGCCTTGTGCGCATGGGCAAGGCAGGAGACTAGCCTTGCATTGATTGGTTGATGCTGTCCCTTGCAAGGGGCTATAAAAGGCCATGGCACCATTTTGTCTTCTGTTCTGTTCATGATCTCAATAAAGACTGGTGTTTGTTACTCCTGCCTCGCCTCAATGTCTCTTCGGCTGAAACAGAACATTGGCGACGAAGGTGGGATTCGCTGCAAGAAGAAACAGGAGAAGCTAGGCTGACTTACCAAAGGAGTCCTGAAGCGCTGAGAAGTTCGGCGTCCGGTGGAAGCGATTGCCTGCCAGTACGAAGACGCTGGAGGTGAGCTCGGCTTCAAGGGACCCCTTCTCATTCCTTGAAGCAAGAGGCATCGAAGAGGTTACAGGCTGTAAAGATGTCAAAGCTGGGCCGTTTGTCAGATTTTGACACGTCTCACCCTGAGCGCTGGAGTTCTTATGTGGCTCGGGTGGAGAATTATTTTAGAGTTAATAAGATCCAGGAAGATGGCCTCAAAGCTGCTACATTGCTGTGTGTCTGTGGGCAAGAGACTTTTGACATTGCAGAAAATCTTGTAGCCCCAGCACCATTGGAATCAATTGCATACACCGATTTGAAGAGGATGTTGCGTGGGCATTTCGAACCCAAGCTATCAGTAATTGCTTGGAGGCATGTATTTGAGCAGAGAGATCAAAGGCCTGGTGAGTCTGCCGCGGACTTTGTTGCTGCCTTAAGACAAGCAGCTAGGCAGTGTCCTTTCACGGATCTGGAAGAGAGACTCCGGGATCGTTTGGTCTGCGGACTGCGAAGTCGTGAGCTACAACAAATTCTTTTTGCAAAGGAAGATGTATCGTTCCAAGATGCTCTGAGAGAGATTGCAGCTGAAGAAGCAGCAGGCGGCACTGTGAAGGCCCTGCGGCTCTCCAGGAACCCCCCAGTAGCGGTCTCAATCCATCAAGATGTTGCTCGAGAGGCAAGGAACTATGGACCTGGACATCTCTGGGTGACAGCAGTGGTATGCAAGGTCTCTGGGCCACTGTCATACGAAGTGGCCTTGGATGATGGTCGTGTGATCAGACGTCACATTGACCATCTGCGCTGGAGGTTGTCCAGCCACTCTTCCGCCCCTGGCTTTACTCTGGGGGGGGGGAGGAGGACCACAATTACGATTGTGGACTACAGTCTCTCCACCAAGGTGGACCTTCAAATGTTCCTGCACATGTTCCTGAAGGAGGTTTTGCCATGGAGGCGCCTTATTCACTTATTGTTTTATCCAAGGGGGGAGGGGTGTTATGTCCTGGGACTGCTGAATGAATCAGCAGGCTCAGGAGGCTGCAGAAGGCCCGGGCAATCCACGTGGTTGCACGGGACTAGACAGGCTGTCTCCAGCCTTGGGTGCATGCACAAGGTGGGAGACTAGCCTTGCATTGATTGGTTGATGCTGTCCCTTGCAAGGGGCTATAAAAGGCCATAGTTCCTTGCCCAGACCGGATCGCCCACCTGTAGACTCCTAGGTGCCCGCGGTTGTGACACCTGTGAAGCCACCCGGTCAGGGTGCAACCTGTCCAGCTTAGTGATGAGTCTGCGACCCCAGCGGAGTTCAGCTGGGCTTTTCCCAGTGGCAGTGCAAGGTGTAGTGCGGTGACAAAGAAGAAAGTCAGCTAACCTGTGATGCCAGTTTTCATGAGTGATTCTCTTTAAAGCATCTTTGGTAGTATGCACCATACACTCAGCTTGACTGTTGGAAGCTGGATGAAACGGTGCAGATGTGGCATGCCGGATTATGTTGGCTTGAAGAAAACCCTGAAACTCAGAAGATGTGAATTGGGGTCCGTTGTCTGAGACAAGGACATCTGGAAGACCATGTGAGGCGAAGATGCCTCTCAGCACCTGGATGGTCCTGGCAGTAGTAGTGGAGGAAACAGGAACAACCTCTAGCCACTTGGAATGGCTGTCCACGAGGAGAAGGAAGAATTGTTCTGTTCGTGATCTCAATAAAGACTGGTGTTTGTTACTCCTGCCTCGCCTCGATGTCTCTTCGGCTGAAACAGAACAGATATGTTGGTGATGGTGATTAGATTTATTAAAGCTGTCCATTCCGAAAGACTTCAAAAGACGGAATCGGAAGATTAGGCAAAGGAAAAAGAAAAGAATTATCCACAGAGATGTGCTTCATGATTTACAGAGAAATCTACTATGGTTAGGGAAGTGGCAGACTACGTACTTTACTAAGAGGGAGAAAACAACATGTGTTGTTATGTTAACATAACATTTTAGAGCATCATTCCCAGCTTCACCTTCCAGACGCATTGGACTGCAGCTCCCAGCTAAGACATGGATGATGAAGTATTATAGATTTTAGACACTTTTTACATGAATCAGAAATAAGCAGGAAAAAAATCCTATGTTGGAATTTAAAAAATAAAAAAAATCAGACTTATTAAATTCTGCTTTAAGAGTCAGATTAAGCCACTGTTGCATGATCAAACTATAACTGACTTGGGCTCACACTAAACTTGAAACCATGGGCCAGAAATAGGCACACTTTTTCAGTCAGTGATAACACATTGTGGGGATTTTTTCCAACTTGTTTTTCAGTGGTTAGTCAGCCAGAGAGAGGAGCTTTTCCTAATTACTTTTACTGAGGAATGCTTGGAAGAAGAGTTTGCCAGTATGATTTCAAATTACCACCTTTTCTGAGCTCAATTGTGGTCGTAAGTTGAGGCCTACCTGTATGTACCTGTACCACATTTTTTAATTTTAGAACTAGGCAGGTCATTTTTTATTGTCTAAGGCCATAAGGAGGGCAGAAGAGGCAGAAGAGTTTTTCAGAGATTCTTGGGGGATTTTCTATGCAAAGCAAACATGCTTTAACATACTTATTAATTTATGAAAAAAGAGAAAAAATCACATTCCCATTTTTTTTCTTCAAATTTCAGGAGCCCAGTCTTGGAAAAGCTTAGGAAGCAGGGCTATGTGTAGTCCATGGGTCTCTGTTCACTCTCCCCTTTTTGGAACACTGCATTTCCTCTTAAACCTAAAAGAAAATGATACAGTATATGAAACTGTTCTCTTTGGATTATAAACTACAAAACACACTAACTTTTCTTAACTACTAAAACATAATATTTACCACAAAGGACACTGCAAGTTGATGAATTATAAAAGACTAGATACAGTTTAAAAATCGTGATTTAAAAACTAGGTTTTTAAAAATAATACAGAAATGGAGATTTCATGGTTTGAATCTACAGAAGTTGTTTCAGCGTTGCCCAGAAGGGGGCAATCTTTACTTTATGATTTAAACAGTGCATTTTAATTTGCACTGAATATACTAAGATAAGAAAGAAAAAAAACAGTTTCTATAGAGGAAATAAAATAAAATAAAATATCTATATGTCATATTTCGTGTGTGTGTGTGTGTGTGTGTGTGTGTGTGTGTATAATTCTACATATAATTCTACAACAGTCACTTCTATTTTTTAATACAAGATACACTGTACTATCTGCCTCCATTCTTCTCCTTTGCAGCAGGTATGGCAAGATAACATAGTGGAATAATTTAATGACACAACCAGATATTATAGGTGTCCATCAATGGAGAGGTCTTAGTTCTGCAGCGGTTTGATTCAGGATTATGAAGATTATGATAGTTTTATAATTAGCCACTAGGTAGCAGTTCGAAAGCATGCAAATGCAAGCTGATTAATAGGTACCACTTTGGTAGGAAGGTAACAGTGTTCTATGCATCTTTGACAAATAGCCATGCTGGCCACATGACAACAGAAAACACTGGGTCCTAGGCCAAGAAACAGAGATGAGCACCGTGTCCTAGAGTCAGACATGACTGGATAGGAAAACCTTTACCTTTATTCCTGATAAATAATAATAATAATAATAATAATAATAATAATAATAATAATAATAATAATAATAATAATAATAATAATAATAATAATAATAATAATAATAATAATAATAATAATAATAATAATAATAATAATAATGTTGGAAGGGACCTTGGAGATCATCTAGTCCAACCCCCTGCTCAGGCAGGAAACCCTATACCATTTCAGACAAATGGCTGTCCAGTCTCTTCTTAAAAACTCCAGTGTTGGAGCATTCACTGCTTCTGGAGGCAGGTTGTTCCACTGGTTAATTATTCTAACTGTCAGGAAGTTTCTCCTTAGTTCTAGGTTGCTTCTCTCTTTGGTTAGTTTCCATCCGTTGCTTCTTGTCCTGCCTTCAGGCGCTTTGGAGAATAGCTTGACTCCCTTTTCTTTGTGGCAGCCCCTGAGATATTGGAACACTGCTATCATGTCCCCCCTCATCCTTCTCTTCATTAATATTTATTTGTTACATATTTGTAGGGGTGTGGGTCTATACATATGTTGTGCATAGTATGTTTTAGGTTTGTGTCATGTATGTGTTTCACTTTGAAAGCGGGCAACTAAATTTCATTTGATGTGTGCCATTGTGCCCAGTAAAAAAATGTCAATAAAGGTTATCTTATCTTAAACTAGACATACCCAGTTCCAGCAACTGTTCCTTATATGTTTTAGCCTCCAGTCCCCTAATCATCTTTGTTGCTCTTCTCTGAATTGTTTCTACTCTTATAATGGATTCTTATAATTATTCTCTCACAGAGTCTACATCAAAATAATTGCTTATTGAGAAAGGACTAATCTTCATTTATATCTATATAGCTAAATTAGTGATGATCTGTATAGATCCCTAAACATCCCAATATATCTTTAGTGATTTTACTCCATATACTACTCTTGTTCTGCAGGTGGCACCAGTGAATCATTTTAATGCAACGTAACAAGAAACCAGACAAATTGAGTGACTCATATTCAGTGACTTACTTAATAACATTGATAAGACTTGAAAACGCAATACTTCCAGGCTCCTGAGTGAAAGAGTTATATACAGTTAGGTTGCTAATCAAATTTTAGTTCAATTTGTGAAGGTAACCCTTTTTCCTACTTATTTTTCTGTCCAATGTTGAAAAATGTTGAGTCCATAGAAATATATGTGTTTCCTATGTATCTACATGTCTGAACTATCCTCCCTAGAATAAATTAGTGTCAGACAGTCCCCAAATTAGTCCCCAGACAGAGGAGCTTTTCCCAATTATAGAATAGACTAGAATAATAACTTTATTGTCACTTTGAATGTATACTAATCGGCATACATTAAAATGAAATTTCGTTGCATTCAGCTCTCAAAGGATCACCACCTCCAATATATACATACTAACTAACTAACTAACTAACTAACTAAAATAAATAAACAAATAAACAAATAAACAAATAAACAAATAAATAAACAAATAAATAAATAAATAAATAAATAAATAAATAAATAAATAAATAAATAAATAAATAAATAAATAAATAAATAAATAAATAAATAAATAAATATAGAATTATGCATATACCCACATATATTATATAACACAGAGAAACAACAGTCTAGTTCAGGTTATGTATACATGTGCATGGTGAGAAAAACGAATATTGCAAGTTTACCAGATGGATGGCATAGGGAACAAAGCTATTACAGAATCGGGTAGTCCTGCTAGAAATATTTTGGAGCCTCCTCCCAGAGGGGAGCAACAGAAACAGACCGTAAAGTGGATGTGTGGGGTCTCTAACAATGCTTTGAGCTCTAAGCACATAGCGCTTATAAGCAGCATCCTCAATACCAGGGAGTGAGTTTCCTATGATCTTCTCGGCTGTCCTTACCATTCTCTGTATGGACTTTCTATCTGAGGCACTGCTGCCACCAAACCAGACAGTGATGCAGTTTGTTAAAATGCTCTCAATCGTGCCTCTGTAAAAAGTGGCCAGGACAGAAGGAGAGAGATGTGCTCTCCTCACCCGATGCAGGAAATGCAGATGCTGGTTTGCACACTTCACTAAGGATGAGATGTGGAGAGACCAATTCAGATGATTAGTTATCTGCACCCCCAGATACTTAATACTGTTGACCACCTCTACAGCTGCATCCTTGATACTGAGTGGAGTATGACTATGCAGGCTCTTTCTGAAATCTACAATGATCTCCTTTGTTTTATCAACATTTAGAACCAGGTTACTTTTATTGCACCAGTCCACCAGAGCCTTCACCTCTTCCCTATAAGCATCTTCATTGTCATCCCAGATAAGGGCCACCACTGTCGTGTCATCTGCATACTTCACAATATGATTCGTAGCAAATTTGGCACAGCAGTCATGGGTCATCAAGGTGAACAGTAGCGGACTCAGGACACAGCCCTGTGCAGAACCTGTACTCAAGGAGATGGAATTGGAAACTTTCTTTCCAACTCGCACAGCCTGGGGCCTATCAATTATCTTTTATTGAGGAATGCTTGGAAGAAGAGTTTGCCAGTATGATTTTAAATTACCATCTCTTCCCCTTTGTAATATCCAGCCTGAATGTTTGATCCACTTTTCTGTTTGGGAAAAAGGGTTCTTGTAGGACTCAGGAAGCCACATCTTCATCTCTGCCATAATCTATGGTTTAGGTCTTCTGACTAGATTTATGCAGATGTATTTAACTTCAATGGAGACAGATTAGATGCTTGTTTCAACATAAAAAGGAGATTGGAGTAAAACACATGCAAAGTTAAGCATACTAAGTTTTATCTGTAATGCTTGCATATATTTGTCAATATAGAATGTAACAAGAATTTACAGATGAGTAAACATTCCTTAATACAGGTAGTTCTCGATTTATAATAGTTCGTATAGTGCCATTACAACAGCACTGGAAAAAGTGACTTATGACTGTTTTTAACATGGTTGTTACAGCATTTCTAAAATCACATAATCAAAATTCAGACACTTGGCAACTGACTCATATTTATGACAGTTGCAGTGTCCTGGAGTCATGTGGCAGATGAGTTTTCAGTTTCCGAAAGTGTTACTTAGAATTAGTATTTTCTGAACTCTTAAATCCATGAAATGTATGAAACCAGCACTGTATTACTTTTCTTTGATTAAGTTTCTGATGATAGCTTTTTTTCAATCAAGATTGTTTTCTGGTTCATTAACTAATTGATAAAGGTTCCAGCAAGGGCTGAATGACAACATTTCAGCAATAGCCAGGAAGATGAGAATGTTTGTTAAAGAGTCAATGATCAATGATAGTTCTAAGTCTGATTGATTTTCAGATAGAGTCAAATATATTTAAATCTCCCATATTTGAAACTCATGATTTAAACTGTACATCAACTGTAACTGGAGCATACATTTAAGATTTTTCCAAACTATATTAACAATGCAGTTCTATTCTCAAGAGTGACTAAATTCAGTGGATTATATGGCCATAGATTTGCAATGTTAAGAATTTTTAAAAATTATATTAAGATAAAAAATATTTGTGAAATATGCTAAATTCCACCATTAGTCATTTAAACTGATAGCAGTGTTAAATTATGAGCAGTCTTATGTTGGACAAAAAACATGATTCAGGACAAAAAATTGTACAACACCTATTTCAAAAAAGAAATGTTCCCCTTCTCTTAAGTGTGTTTTATAAACCCAGCTTCAGTGTTTTTTCCTATTCTCTCTTTCCATTTCTGCTTCTGCATCTTTGTGTCTGAAAGGAGCAGTGGGGAAAGAGAAGGCAAATCCACTCCACCAACACTTTTTATTCTACTGGCTAATAGACAGTTGGGCCATTGATATAAAATCCTTCTCGGCTTAAAAATATCCACCAGGGAAATTCTATTTTGTATTGGAAAATTAACTTGTACTATTGATGTCTTATAAATGATATGGCTTCCATATTTCACTAACAATCATTTAATTTCTTCACCCTAGAAACTGAGTGGTCTAGGTATCAGAGTTGAGCAAATCACCCATATTATATATATAACTAAAACAAGCAAATATGCATTTCTGGAATCATGCTGATCTGATTCACATAACTCTATAACTTGGGCTTATTTAAACATGGTGTATTGAATAAATCACATTTGGTAGGTTTTGAACAAGCTGCTGAGCCATTCATCATGATTTACAAACCATAGTGATTTGATTCATACAAAACGCATTAAATGTTTACTTTGTTTATGGACAAATACTGTATATACAGTAGGTTTGCTTGTGATGTTAGAGTTGTGTTGATTGAAGACATGAATTTGTGTTACCTGGTATGCAGACAATGCCATTTGGTAAGCTGAGAAACTGAAAGATGTTCCACAAATGTGAGGTAGATTGTACCATGCTGTCACACCCACCCCCACAGACACCCAGACAAACACACACACACACAGAGAGAGAGAGAGAGAGAGAGAGAGAGAGAGAGAGAGAGAGAGAGAGAGAGAGAGAGAGAGAGAGGGATGACTTTTGTTGCCCAACATCAAATAGATATTTTAATGCCACAATAACCTTGGTAGATTTTATATTGCCATAATATTTTCTGTGTTTGTTACTTTTTCATGTCATTATCTTTTTTAGAAATAATTCACTTAGCTAATTATTAATTTGTATAAGCAACAAAAACTTTCAAGTCCGTTATATGATTGCCAAGCTTTCTTATATAGCATGAAGAATGCAGTAGATGATATTGTGCACAACACTGGTTCCTCCTATATTAATTACTTGTCTACCTATATTTGTTTTTTCCTTGCTGGTCTTTGGCTATAATAAAGTTCTTATTTGATTTATCATAATTTGCTCCCTCTGGTAAGGAATTATGTTATATATTGGGAAGCATTGAATGTGTTATTCCTGTTTTTTATTTTATGCTTTCAATATATAACTTCTTGCCTATTGAATTGTTCTAAGGCAGGGGTGTCAAACTCGCCGCATCACATGATGGGTCACGACGTATCGTGACTTTTTTCCCCTTGCCGGAGCTGGGGTGGGTGCGGCTTCTGTGTGATGCATCTGGCCCGTGGGCCGGCAGTTTGACCCCCTGATATTATTTATATCATTATGCTTACTTTGTTTTTAATATGAATCTACAAAGCTGAGGAATTATGTGGGATTTCAGACAGAGCAGTTTATAAGACATATAAATAAAGAAATAATGTTATCCCATCCTTTTAATGTCTTCAATCTTTTTTTCTAATCGTCTCTTTCTTATCCTCATCACCCTAACCTTTTAATATCAACAGAAGCCTTGTAATTATACAATATAAACTGCTTCAATGTTTTCATTCCTCCCCCTCCTTCTAAAAAACTTTTAAAATTGGAGATCCATATGATGGGAAAGTTAGCTTTTGACTTTTAACTTCAAAATAAATTGGTAAATAAATATGCTAACCTTATACATTTCTATAAAATCAGGAGTTTTGTCATTTGCTGAGAAAGGGATAAGGATACTACTATGTAAGAAAGAAATAGGATTCAGCAATAAATGCTTTTCATGAGCTACTAACAGCATGATTTCCTTTTGTGGAAGGAGAGCTTGCCAATAACTTATTGGGAGCTGGAGAAAAATCATAGCATTAATGAAATTTATATATTCTTATAATATATAAGAATATATATATGGAAACAGTTTCATTCCAAGCTGAATATCTATAGGCAGAAAGGTCAGACATAATTTTATTCTCTAAATAATGTCTAATTTCTAATTATCTCTAAATAATAATAACAAGAAGAATATTTGGTAAAAGAAATATCCACAACAAAGAATAATCTGGTTGTAAAATTCAGAATTTGAGAACAGAAATTAACAGAATTTGATGTGATTTATAGTGTAAAATATTTTTATTAATATTTTAATGCCCTGACTTTGTGTATTAAGAGCTTTTTAGATTCCTGTATTTGCCTAACAAAAGGTCTGATGAGGGCTTTTCAGGTTATATGTGCATAGATCCATCACAGATGGCAAATTTAGAAACAGGATGCACTTGAAATCAAACAATAGCTCAGCAGGATTAAAGTGATGGGCTTCATCTGTAGCATTTTGTTAGAAAAATCTGATAGGGAGGTAGCTTTTTTGCTACAATAAAAACCTTAAGGGGCCAGATCTAAACACACAATGCAAACTGGTTTGAGCAATTAGAGAAGATTGGCGAGTAAAACAATATGAAAAGAACTAAAGCTGTTGAATCACTGTGTAGTATTCAGATTTTTAAGATTATAACCTAAGGTAATAGGTTAACTGTGAATGAAGTTTCCTGAAAAGAACGGCCCTTCTAAGGGACCATATTTGGGATGATGCTTCAAAAATAAATAATTTACTATATAGAGTTAAATTTATTATATAAAAAGTAATAGTATAAAATGTGTGCTTTACTCCAAAAATAGGCATCATATTCAATGGGATTTAACCCTATTTAAAACTGACTCTATAGCTTGTTTTACGCATGGTATGCTAAATAGACTGCACATTCTGAGAACCAGATTAATGAAGAAGCTGTACGTCATACCAGGGCCTATATTTCAAGAGACAATTTCCAAGGAATAAAGATCACTCATCCAGTTAACAGAATAACTTATACCCCAGTACTAAGCCTATTTACATGAAAGTAAAACCTATTTCATAGATATAGCTAGGAAAACAATATTGATAGAACTGTATAAACAGATAGATCTGCATATATATTTATACTCCAATTTGATTTGCTATAAAATGTGTATCATATGTTTGTTCACAGAAATTTGTGGTATAGCAATGATAGGATATGAGTGCACACCCTTTTCAGACTTCAAGAATTACATATTCATTACATGAAATGAATTGATGAGGCAAGGAGGTAAATATGGTGATATACTTCTATAATACCCCCTTCTCAGAATCAGAACACCCAGAATCAGAATCAGGCTTTTTGCATTATCAAGGCACAATCCAAGAATATTTTTTCAAGTGGACCTCTTAGTCATACACAGCAATATACTGTATTTCTCAGTGATTTCCAGAACTTCTTCTGAATAGGAACCATCTGTGAGAAACAACTAGATACAGTTCTGATTGACCCTCTTGTAATGATAGTCTTCCTATATTTGAACCTGTTAGAGAAAGGCATTGAGAGATCAAAGATTATTGCAAAGTTATACTTGAAGTAGGGGGAGGGAATTGAAATTTTTTTCCAGAAAGTACAGCTGACAGAATGCAAATCAAGAATTGCCACATTGCTGCGCATTCAAATGTATTGGTTGCTACTTGTGATAACCCAAATTCAAAGATGCACACTTTAGTATATAAACCCCTATACATCCTGGGCATAAATTACTCACACAAACAGCAAGTAATAGGCCTTTGTTGAAGGCCCAAGTTCCTGCACTCTCCCAGACTTCAATAGGACACATTTGGCAGGTCCAACCACAGATATGATCCTATCTATCAAGAGCCAATTCTGTGGCAGTGCACATATCGCAAAACAAACAGCTTTTGGGTTTACCCATGTCTAGAAAGACATATTCTAATTGTAGTTGTAATATTTTAAAGGCTTTAGCGTCCATTTTAAAGTTTTATCACTTTAAATTGTTTAGAAGATTAAACAATGTATGAATTCTTGAAAGCTGCTCAAGTTATTGGAATTGAAACCAAATAAGTAAATAAGGAAGACATAGATTTGCATTGTTGTCTTTCAGACTGTTTTCTTAACTTTTTAATTTAGCCCCATTGTGGTTAACCTCTAATCCAAGGACCCCTGGAGGTCCGCAATGTTGTCACAGGGAATCCGCGAAGGCTGAAAAATGTTATAATTTAAATCTTGAGTTAAGCCTTGGTGGTTGGTGGCCATGGACTGTGACCACAAAAGGTATTTAAAGGGGCTCCATGGTGACGGTAAAGTTGAGAACCACTGGTTTAGCCTATAATTCTGGGATTTTGTGATAGTCTTCCAGCCCAATGCCATTCAAATGCAACCTTGTTTAGCTGTTTAGATGTCAGACAAGCTAATGAATAATAATCAGAAGCTGCAACTCCCAGCAATACATGATAGTAAAAACAAGTATGAACATCTCAGCATATCTAAGATCTTCATCTTTCATTAGTGAAATATCTTTTAGGACTTCTTCTGCGGTCAGTGAGAGAATAGTTTTTATACTGCTTTATTTATTGAAATAGCTACCCAAGTATTTCTTTACTGCCACGCATATGGAGGCCTGCAATTTATTATACTTTCATTAATTCAATATCCAGGTCATTTAATGTTATGTTTTTGTCTCAATTGTTTTTGGCAGAACAAAGAATGCATTCTCATATAATGTTACTAATTTTGTTTAATACCTAGCAAAATTTGACAGGACCTCAATGGGAACAGTTTGACTTGTTCAATGTGCTCCAATTTGGTAATAATAATATCTGTTAACTTTATTTGCCTGTTTCTAGCTATGTTTACAATGTTTGCAAGTGTCTTTTCACTGAAGCCTTCACGTGTTAAACTACGGGGAATGGAGGATCTCAGTGTTCCCTGTGCTAGCTGTGTTCAGTAAATCCTTTATTCCACAGTGTTTCACATATCATAATTTAACTTTTATCTCATTTTATTTTTGTTTCTATCTTATTTATTTAACATATTTATATTGCTCTCATATTAAAATAATTCTGGCTAGTTTAGAACTAATAAAACAGTATACAAATCATAAAAACAAAGTTATAATATAATAATTCAGCCATACTATTATATAGGCCTATTCAGTGACTGAAATAAAATACTGTGAGTGTGAAGACCACATGATAGCTTAACGTAATGGATGAATTTTGAAAGGTCCAAGTACCAAAGGCCTTATGTCTTGACAACAGAGAGAAGATTGTTTAGCTAATAAACAGTGTTAGCAGTTATAGGAAGGGAAGCAGCCACACATGTTAGACCATTGCAATAGTGCTATTTGAAGCCTGGTTCTCCACCCTTATCTACCTCACTCAGGCACTTTTTATTGCCATCCAATTGAAATAGTTAAATTTGTAGGCATCTTGTAGAAATCACAATAATGTCATGTGAGAAGGTCAGTTACACTTTCTTTTTGTTCTCTTGTGGTTTGCAGTTATCTATGATTGAAAAACTATGTTTGACTCTTTGCCTACAACAGCAAAGATAATGCTCTGTATATGTGCTGTGGAAGAATGGTCTTTGGTCTTTGTCGCAAGAAGGATTTCAAAATCTAGCCATTTTTCAAAGGCGTTGAGGTGTAACAGCTCATTAAAAAGAATTATGCCCAGCATTTTTTTAAAAACTACGGTATCAGACTCAAAGTCATCGATCCCTTGGAGAAATATTCTCAAAACGTAGAAATCCACATCTGACTTGCTCTGTGCTGAACATTCAAAGTAATTAGTTGTGACTTCTTTATATAAAAAGGGTCCCTTCCCTTCCCTCCCTTCCCTTCCCTTCCCTTCCCTTCCCTCCCTCCCTCCCTCCCTCCCTCCCTTCCTTCCTTCCTTCCTTCCTTCCTTCCTTCCTTCCTTCCTTCCTTCCAGTTGCATAATACACTTAAAGTCTCAGATACTAGTTCATTTCATTCATAAAGGTTTTCTGTGCTGGGCAAGTGCTGCAACTGTAGCGTACTTCATTGTTTTCATAAATTAGTACAGAATCTGTCTGGGCTAGGAAAATGTGTTATGGAAAAATAATCCCCAGACACAACAGTTGTTTCAGGTGAAGTCTTGGGAATCGAACTTCAGTCCTCAATTAGTTTTTCTGTTTTTTAGTTCTAAGGAAAATTACAAAACCACTCAGTCACCTAAGTTTTGTCTTCATGTGAACAAGGATGACCTGGCTTGCTGTAGCAATAGCAATAGCACTTAGACTTATGTATCGCCTCACAGTGCTTTACAGCCCTCTCTAAGCAGTTTACAGAGTCAGCATATTGCCCCTAACAATCTGGGTCCTCATTTTACTGACCTCGGGAGAATGGAAGGCTGAGTCAACCTTGAGCCGCTCAGAATCGAACTTCTGGAGTGAGCAGTGAGTTTGCCTGCAGTACTGCATTCTAACCACTGCACCACCACAGCTCTATAATGTACTGTACTATAATGTAACTATACTATCCACTTGATTTGGGGGAGGAGTAATTAAAAAATGTCAAACTATTGGCAACCACTACTGTTTTAATAATATCCTTATTATTATTATTGCTTTAAATTTGTTCTTTGATCAAATAGGAAAAACCATTATGTGGAATTTGCTATGTCATATTGTATTTATAGAATGCTCAAAGGTGCAAAGAAAATATTTCATCTGCATATTATGGATTTATGATATAGTGGGAAACAAATGCTGCACTTTTGAAAAAGTTATTTTTCTTGGACAGATCTCACATTTGTTTCTTATCCACTGAATTTAAAATTCCTGATTTAAATTTTAAATCCCATCCTCCATCCCCCATAGTTTAATACCACGAAAGGACACAGGGCACATGTGGGGAATCCCTTCCAGTTCAGAGCACTTATTTATATTCTACCTTTCCTCTAGAAGCTCAAGACAGTATACCAAATACTTCCTCCTTCCTTTCCTCCTGCACTCACCATTTTTCCTCAGAAAATCTCCGTAAATTAGTTTGGGCTGAGAAACAGTGACTGGCCCAAGGTAATCCAATGAACTTCTATAACTGAGGTTGAACTTGAACCTGGCATTACTCAGTCCTTGACCAACAGTTACTTCATACTAGTTCCCATATTTGAATCTGCAAAAATTCCTTTCCTAACCTCAGAACATTGGTAAGCATCCAATGACATTTTCCAGAAATACTGTAAGATCTTAATAGTTGAGATTTATTTAATAAGCTTTCCCCAGTCAGGACTGCAATTGCCCTCATCTCAATTCTTCCAGGTTAGGGGAGGGTAAAGTTTTATTCTGCTGATTTGCAATGCAAATCATACCAAGCAAGATTTTTTAAAAAACAAATCTTAATAAATGAAAAGCAATGAGCATCTTAAAAAGAATTTTTAACATATATTAGAGGAGTTATATTTACAGTGAATAGCTATATCACAGATCTCACAAATAACTTTCCCATTAAATTAAAAATAATTGCTCTTATTTAATATTTAATACTTTCAGTTCCTAAGTTGGGTATTTGTATAAAATCAGTACAGGCTCCAGTAAAAATTAATTAAAAGATGTCTACAAAAATAAATTAACACCCTCTTTGTAGCCAGAAGGAAAAGCAAAAGATTGGAAGATAATGAATTTTATTAGGTCTCATAATGTGAGCAAAGTGGAGTTGCCCTGAAGTATTGGATCACATAGGTATTCTTTCTCCAAAGAACTCCATTAGGACCAGGTAGATCAATGCTTAATTGATCCATTTGTTTCCAGGTTTAGGCTCAGTTGGTAAGAATCAACTGATTCAATATTCTTGTCACTGAGCATTTTGATCAGTAATACATTTAAAACTGAGTATTTCCAAAAGAAGTTAAACACTTGTTTTATACTTCATGACCCAAGATCACCTGAATGGACACAATGCAATGGTCTTGCAGTGAGGACAAGTATCTATTTCCCTTTAAGAAGGCTGAGAAAACTTATTCAGTTCATTTTACTTTAGGTATGGATTTTCATGCTTTTCTCCTGCATACAGTGTACTTCTACCACTGAACATCTGTGCATTTCCTTGTTGCTTATTACATATGAGCCAGTAAGAATAGGTAGGTATAGCCCACACAGTTCTATTTAGAGAGCATCAAGTTTATTAGCTGAAATCATTGTATGATTTCATACTATGCCTTAGTATGCCTAACTGTAGTAGTTAAGGCATTAGGCTAAAAACCATGAATTTTAGTTTTGCCTTAGACACAAAACCAGTTGAATGGGCCTGTTAGTCACTCTCAGCTCTAGTAAATAGACAGTGGCACATCACTTCTGAAATCCTGTTAAGAAAACTGCAGGGACTTGTCCAGGCAGTATCGGGAGTCAACACTGACTTGCAGGCTAAGAGAGAGAGAGAGATAGAATACATTTTAACTTATTCAAACTAAGTAAGTTTCAATAACCTAGAGTCACCTCTAGATGAGATGGGCAGCATATAAATCTAATAAATCTAAATAATAAATCTAATAAATATATAAATAATAAATAAATAAAATACCAAGACCATAACTGGCCTATTATAAAAAGAAGAATAAAGAATAATAATCTGAAAATTAGCATGAAAAAAATCATATGTATATTGAAAGAAACTCTCAATTCTTAATGATCAATCGCCCAAGCTAAAACACTAGCTTGAAGACTCAATAGCTAGCAACCTGAGGCTATAATCCTTTTGTTCACTCTGTTTGAGGGGAAATGGCAAGCAATACATTCTGATCTTGAGGAAACCCAAGAAGAGGGAGAGCCATTAGTTTCTCTTAACCAAAATAGCAGTCACTTCATATTCTAGAACTTCCAACACATCTGTCAGATGCCACTTCAGGAAACCTGCTCTTTATAAATCATCAATCCTTCCTTTTGAACAGCAGCACAACCTCTTTGCTCACATTACCTTGCGGTTCAGCTCCACTATTAGTTCTATAGACATTTGAGGTTTTCTAATATAGACAGTCATCTGTCATATTCTCCATTCCCCCTCCTGCCCTGCTAGAAGTTGATCTTTTCCCAAAAGACTTCAGAAGACTGACATATCCTCTGACCTTTCTGGTTTTGAAGACTTCAATATCTTTAAACCATGCATTATTTTGAAAGGTGGTGTGTTTTGTCAAAATAGATAGAGAACTATGTTGGGGGTATGACCATAAATAATATATGAATGGTAGCTCAAGAGACAATTAGACCACAGTTAATAAGCATCAATTCCAGGGGGCAAAGAATTTCTGTTCTGAAAGTAATCATCATGTAATAAATATACCTTACTTATTGGCTGAAATACACTCTTCAGAAGCTAATTATATATCAACACAGAAAGGAAAAACTCAAGTAAAGATCTACAAGTTGTTCTTTGGTGTATCATGCCATGAATTTTTTGGCATCAAGCATTCAGCATCATAGAATATGTCTTATATAAGTATTCCAGACAACATAAAGAAAAAAAATTTTTTGATACAGGATGCATGCTTTTAATTCTCCAGCAGAAATCAGCATGACTTTATTTTCCTACACCATATCTATTTGTTTTTGTCTACAAATCTATATACTGCTTTATTCCTAAAAAATATTTAGCATCTAGCTGTGTCATAATCCACATTCAGACAATATCATACTGACTTCATATTAAGTTAAGATAACCTTAGCTTAAGATGAAGCTAATCTTTTAGCAAATGCATATTTTGTTGTGTCCTTTACTGGGTGACCAAACACATAGGAAGCTCTAATAAACCTTTTATTAAAAAAAATACTGAATTAAGAAATGAATATTTTTTTTATTTTGAGCCATGTTTGTTGTTGAGAATGTTGTAATTGTGTGGTTAGCACTGTATGCCATCAGAAATTGCATGTTTTCAAGTTATGCAACTATATGAATCCTTAAATAATAAATAAATAAATGATAAATTCAAAACAAAAATATTGTTTGGTTCCATACTCTGATTTATTTAGGAATGCAAAAATCCAATTAGCACTAGATGGCAATAACTGTTACAGTGTTTTGTATTTCTGCCATCATCTAGTGGTGCTCCAAAGTTCTCTAGAGTAGACCAGGCATTTGTTTGGAAATTGGTAAACATAGTTTTTCAGTTCAGAGGAAAGAGGAAACTATGATTCACAAGTTTGTTTGCTTTTGCCATAATGAGATGAGTGAAAGAGAGCTATAATTCATTGGAGGTCCCCATGTGGAACGGAGGGGGGAGAGCCAAAATAGCAAAGTTGGTAGCTAAAACATTGTGTGTGTCATATGCACAGTGCACATTAAAAAGGGATGGATTGATTATGCAATTGAGGCTAACATCTGACTGTTTTTGATATCCCATTAAGAGATTCCATATCTCACTTTACCAAGTTAGGACCTTATAATCTGATTAAAACAATTCATGTTAACTGTACTTCTAAAAATCTGTTCTTTTGGAACAGTGGGCAGATCTATTCTCCCATTCATTAGCTGTATAGATACATATCTGTAACAATATTAAAGTCCTTTTTTTTTTTAAATAGCATCAGATATACTGCTACTGATTCCTCTGTGGCAACCCTTGCCTGAGAAAGCAAAGAAAATTTCCAAATTAATGCATAATATATAAATTGGCTGTTTAAGGGAAGGAAAGACATTATTCCCCCTATTTCACATATTTCCAAGGCTGCTGAAAAGATTTTCAGGGAGTGATTAACATTATTCTTTTTTTATATATATATAAATTTTATTAAGTAAACATTTAAAAACAGGTTGAACACAGTGTGACTTTTCTGGCTGTTATTTGCCATACATACTATACCATATACCATATATCTCCCTATTCATTGATAGGTATTCATTATACCATTTACATATTACTTTTTATACTATTTACATATTTATATATTTACATACATATTTACGTCTATTTACAACATAACTTCCATTTCAATTCTTGTTTCATATTCTTTCTAATCTTTATCTTACGCTCACCTTGAGGTTGAAAATCTACACTTTCTCTCTTCTAAACGAGCTTTCTTTGTTCTGACTTTTTCTCCTCGAGTCTAACCAATAGTACATCTTATCCCAAACTTCGTAATACTCTGTTTCATTCTTGTCTTTGATTTCTAATGTTAGTCTATCCATCTCTGCACATATCAGAAATTTTTTAATTAATTCACTCTCCGCCGGGGAGTTTCCATTTTTCCAGTTCTGGGCGTAGACCAACCTTGCTGCTGTTATAATATGCAACACTAGATACGTCTCTCCTTTGTTAAACTTCCCATCTATTATTCCCAGTAAAAACAGTTCTGGTCTGGGATCTATCTTCAGTCCCAACATTTCCTCCAACCAAGTCTTTATTAGCCGCCAAAATTCTTTGGCTTTGGAACAGGTCCACCACATATGATAATAAGTCCCTAACACTTTCTTGCACTTCCAACACTGTGGTGACATATCTTTTCTCATCTTTGCCAGTCTTGTTGGAGAGAAGTGCCACCTATAAAACATTTTGTACAGATTCTCTTTATATGAGGTGGCCAAAGTTAACTTTCTATTTCTTTCCCATAACGCTTGCCATTTGTCTAGATCGATATTATATCTGAAATTTTGGGCCCATGTGATTAACATTATTCTTGAGATATAAAATCTCAATTATCAACCTCAATACATACATAGAAAGTGGAAGCTAAATGTTAGGTAACATTGAAGAACTGTGTATAGCACAGGAAAAGCAATGAAAAGGCAGGACTGCTTGTCAATGGTAGATTAAATGCTTAACATAGCGGAAAAGCAAACCCAGTAAATATCTCTTGTACCATATGAAAGTATGGACCTCCAGTGTTCCAGTCTATCTCGTCAGAAGAGCAACAACTCAGAGAAGGTAGGCAAAATTCAGTAGGTGAAGAAATTAATTATCTGAGATAAATCCTTTGCTATTTTCCATCCATTCTGGTGCTTTCTCAATGCGACCTCACCCACTCAATCACATTTTCCAACCTATCATAATTGTCCTGAGCAATATTTTCTTTTTTTTTCTTTTGTTTCCTTTAGCTCTGAAGGTAATCTATGCTAGTCTGAATGTAAGGAAGTAAATTTTTGTAATTGTTCCATTTCAATATTGTTCTATCATCACAATAATGATCTCTGTTCTAGTGTTCCAAAGATAATGCCCAAAGAGACCTATTAGTTTTTCTGATCTGTTGTGTGTTATTCTTACATTTGAAGAAATAAATATCATGGTACTTATTTGGATGATAATTATCACTTTATTTTTAGACTGAATCAAGTCACTCAGTGTTCTTAAGGCATGTAGATACATATGTGTAGATACCTATTTATTTATGAAAAAAAGTATTCATATTCTACTAATGATTTGTTAGCAGGAAAAAATATGTCCCATTGGGAGCCCAAACACATTGTAGCTGCATAATATGGGGAAATGGAATTGTTCTTTTTATTTAACTGAATTCTATCACACAATGCATATCTATGTCTTTATAGGCAAACCTTATATCATAGCATAAATTACAGACATTAGAATACTTATTCTGCTAATTAGATGATGTTTTATAATTATTATGCAGTGACTTGGTAAGAAATTTGGGACCAACGTGGTACTGAAAAGAGGGTAATCTATTTTGACCCTCAGGAACTTTAGTTTGACTCAAACCGACATGCTGTGCCTGACTGAGGAGACCCTCTGCAGTAATTATCTGTGATAAACCCATCATTATCTATAAAAATGTCAGATTCTTCTGAATGCTAATGTATCACTTAAGTAAACATATTGCACATGCCAACTGGTGATAGTGATTAAATTCATGATTTATAATCTCTGTATTTACATTTTCATTGAACAATAAATAGAAAATATAATCATCTATTTTCATTAGAAGCATCTATACTCATTTGACTAATTATAACATTAAAGAAATACATAATAACAATTTTAATGACTTGAAGATCTGATAAACGTGAATGTATTGTTTTGAATGTATTATACTTTTTTTTTTTTTTTTGCCCAGAGCACCTAGCCTAGCCAGTCTTGGTTGATGTGGTGAAGCTAAAGAGGATTGCACTTGGATTGCACTTACTATTAATACCAAAGCTATATTCTAGAATTGGGGGGGGGGGATTCCAATAGGAGGTAAGGGCAAACTGTCTTCCACTTTGTTGTCAAGAAAGGCCTGAAGATGTGTCCAGGAAACAAGTCTGACTGTCCTGAAGGAGATCTCAACTTTGGCGATATATTTTTTCGTTAACTCAAGATATGTTGGATTTGGACCAAACTGTTGGTGCAAATCAGGCTGATGTAACTGCTTCATCTTAGTTGGATTGTTTTCTGATTGTACATCTTGTCAGAATGTTGGAATGGTAAAGTGAGGATGCCACTTTTTTACTCAGTCCCTATCCTTCATAACATTACCTAAAAAGTATTGGTATCGTGTCTAACAGAAGTTAATGCCTTTCTGTAGAAGATTCTAAAAGAAGCAATAAGAAGATACCGGCAGGGCAATACAATTTTTCACAATCGGAGTGCTCTGGCATCGGTTATTCTGACATTCTGAAAGCCCTATTGGCAAGCGCCGGTAAGGTTGGAAAGGAAGGAAAGAAGACTTTTGCGGAACTACTTCTTTTCCCAGCTTTGTTTGCTAAAGAAGAACATTTGTGCCAAGGCCGGCATTCATTGTACATTGTATCCAATAGAGGGACATATTGAAGAGCATTAGACCTTCAACACTGAACCATGACATTTATCAGCAGGCTTTCTTTTGGCCTTTTTCTTCTTTGGAGTTTCCAGTTTGCTGATATTAAAGAGAGACTAGCTTAGAGCTGGCAGGGCACATTAAAGGGATTCCAGTTCCAACATCAAATCTCTGTTCTGAGGTTACAATCTTTTTTTCCTCCAGCTGTAAAAGAGAAAAATCTGATATACTGTATGATCCTTGGAAAATTGTCCTAAGGATCATAAAACTGTAACTGAAAGAAACCTGCCTGACCCAGCAGGAGAATTGCAGTACAGCTGCAAGCACACCATTTTTGGCCAAGATTTTTTGGCCCAATGCTTTGAAAAAGCATTTATCCCTACTAATAATTGAGATTAAGACAATTGTGTGCACATCTTCAAGTGAGCATTGGCTCCTGGCAACTCTCTGTAAAATCTTTGCTGTTTTCTTGGCAAGTTTCCTTGAAGATGTCAAAATGGGCTTGTTATTTCCTCCTTCCTAGGGCTGAGAGAGAATGACTGGCCCAAGTTCACCCAGTTGGCCTAAGGCAAGAGTAGAACTCATTGTCTCCTGCTTTCTAATCTGGTGCTTTAACAACTACACCAAACTGGTTCCCTGACAGTTGTCACAATATCAATTACTAATTACTAACCTAACAATTACCAGCACTTCTTTCAGACATTCAATCAAAAGGGAGAAATGTAAAAAGAAATATTTAGACCTTTTCTCACTTAAATACCCAAGAGTTTGGAATCTTTTGAAGGATTATGAACAGCCTGCAAAGACACTGATGGAGCACTGCTCTTTCATTATAATCCTTTAGCATCATTCTACAAGTAGATGATTTATTCAGGTAAATCCAAATGTGGAACTAAGTTTCTCCATCCCATCATTTTGTCTTGTTACAGTTATCAGAAAAATACATCACTGTGTTCTTCTGATAAACTCTGCTGCATGGCAACTACTTTGGATAAATTGTGTTATATAAATGAAGTTAATAATAACCACAATGTCAAGGGGAAAAACAAGGGATGCAAGTGTTGAAGCATGCACCATGATGTTAAATACCCTTTTTGTGTGAGCAGTCCAACTTTCACCAGAACATAACATCCAGATTCAATAGATGTCTCTGATAATAATTAATAATTCTACAGGGAGGGACCTAGCCACTGACTCCTTAGCCTTTTGACTAGCACTTATAAAGGCTTAAAGATACTGGACCAATGCTGGAGAATAACATATTTGGACATATTGCTCAAAATTTTATGAGATGCTGAATAAACTGAAATTAACTGGTGCACAGCACAAAGATCATATTCAAATGACAGTTCTAGAAAAACAATTGAAAATCAGCTGAGAAGCTTTGCAATTGCTGTCAGTTTTTCTGGGCTTCAGTTCAAGTTGTTTATTTAAAATTTTAAATACTAAATGACTGAAAAGTTTGCTGACAGTGGAACTACTTCTTTTGCTAGGAACCTATCTGGCTATTAAAATGGAAGAAAGGGCTTCTGGAAAAGGGCTGGCTGTCAGATAAATGTGAAAGATCTTTCTTAGTGGTGCATGAAAATGGAAGAATATACTCCTTTCAATCAGTACTCCAGTTTTAGGGGGGGGGGAGTATTAAAACATACATTACTCATCCTGTGTTATCTAAGACAGGACTTAGGTAAATTTAAATATCCAATTCAGGCAAAAATTGGATTATACAAAGCTTTCTGGAACCAACATTTTCATGTAAGTATTGAAGATTTCATGTTGCTACAAGCCTTGTGGTTTTTTTGTTTTTCTTCTTCCACTGTTCCACTAATAACCTGGTTATTTTGCAGGAAAGTGGTGTAAACATGGACAAAAAAGTTGAGAGGGAAATGGCATAGAATCTAATGTATATTATCCACAAATGTTACTTGTAAGAATATATTTTATGAAATGTGCAATATATATATGACTTGGATTTTACATTACTTTTTGCCAGTGCCTAATCTGTCTATTGTCTTAACAAATATACTTTATTCATTAGGTTTGTAAGCCACACATTAGTAAATCAAGTTGCCTTGCAGGAAACTGGCATGTGCACAAGTAGCTTCTGCTGAAGGCCTCCAAATAAATCTATTTCAAATAAACATAACTTCATTGTCAATTCGACAAGCTGAACTAAATGACTTTTCTGGACTGATTTATGCATTTGTCTGGCACCATTTGCTAAGATCAACCTGGAAGCACTTTCTTCATCATAGGTCTGATTTATACCAGAAAGCTGCACAAAAGAAAATGAGGGTTCTCTATCTTCTTCCTTTCCTTTATTTTTTTTTCCTAGGCTCCTGTTACTATATAACTAGCATATTTGTTTTCTCTAATTACCTTTTCCATGGCTTGAGAATTTTGATGACTTGATTAAGTCTTGCAGTGCAGTTCCAGTCCCTACCCATCTGATTAATTAGCCCAAAGCTTATTAACTTCCAAATTTCAATCAATAAGGCAGTGATGCTTAACAGTACAAGGGCATACTAAGGATAGTACTTTTATTTAAATATATATATAGAAAGAACTGCTAGTCTTCTTTTTCTACTATGTACTTTAAGTTGTTTCACAAGAGTATTGAAAATGTGGAGCAATGGTGTAATATCAAAAATAGAAAATCCAGGGAAGGATACTTTTGAGGAAAAGATGACATTTCTGTACAAGGAAAATTGTAGGAAGATACTTACCAATTAGATCCTAACAGTTGTATACAAGTGAAGACAGAATAATTAGTTTAGTTAGAAAGTCCCATTAGAATGCACACAATTGTAATGAGTTACTACTTACCTTTATTCAGAGCTCTGTCAAGGTTTCCTAGTTATTTCAATGGATGAAAACAGCTGTATGAATGCAGCAGGCTTTCCCAATCTCATTATTTAAAAAAGTCAAAGTGAGAAAACTAAAAAAGAAAGCAACTATGCATCAAAGCAAAGCACAACTTTCCAGAATCTTCTTGATTTCCAAGAATGCCCGTGGATTCCATCTAGACTGCATAGGTATTCCTAGCTTTGGTTTTCCTGGCATGCCCCTTTATATAGACACAAAAGTATGTATGGCTTATACAGCTCACTTCATGATGAGACTAAGCCTGATATTTTTATATGTAGGTAGGTATGTTCATATTAGGCAAATTTTAAAATACTGAAAGCTAATAGTGAAGCCATCAAAAACTGAAAAATTCAGTTGAGAAAATATCAAGTTCATGGGCAGTATATTAGATGGGCGGGGAGGGCATGGCTTGATCAGCTAATCCACCAATCAGTATTTCAGGGAGTTGGATTGTGGCAGAGAGTGTTTAGTGATTAGCTACACTAAGGTGTCCAAAATCTGATCATGTGACTGGGGGGGGGGTGTTGTGGCCACGGGAACTTCAAATCTGGGTCATAAATAGCCCTAGAGAGGATGATCAGAGCAATTGCAAAACAATCAGTATTAACTAAAGGTCTACCTGTACTTGTCTTTTTTTTTTTTTGGACAAACCATAGAATTTGTTATGGCCTGTTTTGTAAGGCTAAAAAAGAACCTATACTCTTTTATTATTTTTCCTACTTGATGTAGAGGAAGGTATTACCTGTATCTCTACTTTTATAGAGTAAAAATGATTTCCAGTAAAATATAGTTGGAGGATGGATTTTTGTGGTAAAAAATTTGGTTGTGTTTACATAATACACGGTCTGATAGTTAACTGAATTAAAATAACCAAATATTTGCATCTGCAAAATATTCTGAATCAAAAACTAACTCTATTTGTTAACAGCAACCATCATATTTTACCAGCTGAGGTTGTAGTAATATCTCAAAAATTTTCTCCTCTTACTAATTAGAAATTCTTTAACAAGAGAGCCCAACAAAATTTCTCTAACTCCTATTTTCCTCTCTGTGTCATTGGGGAAACAGATTTAAAAGTATTTCATAGTAACATTACTTGAAAATAATTTCCATATGCTCAGTGTTACTTACCTTTGTGGCAGTGTCTGTGTTAACATTACACTAAGAAACATTCTATAGATTTTTACTAACTAAACTGTAAAATGGATCTCTTTGCAAAGATGAAACAGTATAAATGGAAGTTCCATGTAAGTCAATCTTCATAAATATTCAAGAGAGGGAATTTACATAGGTTCTGCTTGAGGAATTGATATTATTCATACCGTAGGATATGTTTCTAGGCCACTTTATTTTGTAGAAATTACCAATATTCTGGAAAATCTAACATTAAGTTACATGAAAAGCAGAAACTAGCAAATGTATTTTTCTAACCTCTGATAATCTTACCCATATCTTGCTCACTGATTTCTGCCCTTCAAAATTATTGAGAAATAACCCAGGCTACAAAATGTGATATGCAGAACTACCCACAGATCTTTAGTCAGATTTCAGTTGTGGTCCTGATCAATGTTCAGAGATTTGCTGATGAACAAGGCAGGTCCAACCATGGCTTGATGGTTTTAAGTTATTTTAATTCTTCTGGGAAGTAAAGTTTGATGGGAGAAATAAAAAAGAGGGAAACAACAAGAAATTGTTTATAAGCTCCAAGTCCTCTTACCATGTAAGCTTGGGGGGCCCTGAATCTCTGTATAATGTATATTTCCTCGTATGTATAAAAGCTAAGATTAACATTTCACCCATCTGATAAAGTAAACTCTAGTCTGAAGAATAGCTTCTGAAATGGTGGTAATTTAGGATCACACAAAGTGATACTTTCTTGCTTGCTTGATGTCAGGACAGAAATGTTGATGAGGGTGTTGATCTTATCTTTATGCTTTGTATCTTTCACATTGTATTAAGTAATTTCTTTGTAGATAAGGGCCAGCCCCAAATTTCATAGTATAGAACATCAATGAGATGCGATCTTTCTTACTAATTCATTTCACAATGGAATTAAATAACTACAACTTCTCCATCACACTTACCACACATTTTAACAAATGGATTTTAGTGTCCAGAAGACAATAAAATTCCTTTATCCCTCATGTTTCCCTAGGGGATTTGGCTGTAGCTTTTACCTGAGGACCTTAATGGAAGCATCCTAACCAGTGTGAGATTTCTAATACAATGACAACTCAAGGTCATTCCTCTTAAAATGAAACATGTTCAATATCATAACTAGAAAACTAGGTACAGCACACAGACATACTTGAATATGTCAATCAGATTTGTTGCTACTTCTTCAAATATGAAATTTAATGGGGGCATTTATGCTAAAAGGCATTAACAAAATCAAGAAATCAATTTCTAGCAAGAAGCATTCAGAATGAAGAAGAGCAAATGTTCTTCCCATCTGTTTTATTTTCCTCTTACAGAGACTACAGAAAAATTGCAGAAGGAATGTTACACCAGGTTATTGATGAAAAGTGGCCAAGGGCAAAACTGCATTCCTGGAACACTAGCAAAAAATTAATAGAGTTATTCCATTGAAATATGGTTTTAAGTCAACAATAAGCAAGGTTTGTTGCATCTCAACTTGGCTTAGGAGTTGTAAGAAAAAAGACAGTTTAAAGGTAAGGCTAAATTTAAGATGTAAAGAATTAAATGCAACAAGTAACAGCCTGTTAGGTCAAAAGCTGCATTTCGATCAGCTGAATGGGTCCTTCCATTCATAAAAGGAGCCTAGTTTTAGTAGAGATTTTTGCTGATATTCCTGATGCTTATAAAATTGTAGTTGTGCTTGGAAATGTTGCATTAAAAATGTAGAGAAGAAAATTCAGAATGTATCGTAGGACAATAATTTAATATAACCAAATTAAAAGTCATGAATAAGCATTTTTTGAAGTTTTCCAGAAGTTCTTCACGGAAATAATATTTCAGCCTGAAATATTTTATTGCGACTCTAACAAAGGCACACTAAAATAATAACAGCAGAATAAAACAACAAATAACAGCAAAGTTGTCTTTAACTAACTAAAAGCCTAGTAAAAATTCTTAGTTCTAGTTTCTGATCTTACTGAATCCCTCACTTAGAAAGAACATAGGAGCTATGTGAGATGATTACCATGTGTGGATGTGCATGCATGCACACATACACACAACATCCTGAGGCTATACTTGCTAAGTATCTTCTTGGAATGCAACTGCTCCATGGTTCATCTACATATAAATAGGTTAAAGAGCTTCAAAAAAACCCATTACAACTATTTATGGAATAATGGCTATTATGCTGCCTCAAAAGTCTCTCATCAGGAATGCAAAACAGTTTTGTTTCTCAATTCACCAAGTTGTATGCAACCTCCTGAAATATTTCCAGGTGAAGGAACTCTTGGCTATGGCTACCTGTTGAATTCCAGATGTATTCTCAGAAATTCTGCCACATATCTTTTCTACCATCTAACAAATTATTCCCTAATACTTAGAAATGTAGCGAGTAGTTTCCCATGTAATTAAGAGAAGTAATAAAACAGGGTTCAGTATTCATATTGTAATAATATCTTCCTTGCATAGTAAAGTTATTTTCCATATGAAAAAGGATTACATTTTAAGGTTGAGATTCAGAGTGTCATGACTGCCGTTTTTAAACGTTCCTAAACTATTATTTTGTGTGGAAAATAAGGATTAAGGCCAGACTAAAGCCCTTTTACTTAATATGTTCATGTTTTATAGACAGAGAATATCGTTTGTGGAGAAGCATCCAATTATGGGATGCCCTTACTGTATTTTAATGGTACTGTCCACAATGTTGCTGTGTAATGTTTCTTCAATGTGAACTTTGAAATTAAAGTTCTTTAAGATTCGAATGTAAAGGGTCTGCCCAACCCATTCCAAATTATTACAAAAACTGCCCCTTTATTCATAATTGTATAGCATTTGACAGTATTTATATAATCCAGTCTTCCACACGCAAGTTTCCACTTTGAAAGGAAGAAGAAAAAGAAAACAAAAAACAAAAAAGCTTTGCCAACTTTGCCTCCATGCAATACCTCTATTCCAGTCAGTTTTGCCTCTGTGGGCACCCTGGCCAATCACACATCTGACAGTTACCACAAGCCATAATAATGGTAAAGCCTGCCCCAGGGACTGAGGGAATCTCTGCATTCATAGCAGAGATGATTGTGCTGAAGCCAAGAGAGCGAAGAATGTGTCTGACCTTACGTGTCAATTCTTTCCTGCAGTCAGCTCAGAGAGGTCTGACTCTTAAGACTAGATAAACCTCTGAAAGATGGAGACAACTATAGGAAAGGAAGGAAATGGTGAGGATTGTCTTAGGCTTCTTTTGAGGCTAACTCATCATTCCCTCAACTGGAGAGCAACCATTATTACAGTCATTGTCGTGATTATCTTGAAATCTATTGCCTCTGATTCCAGGCATCTATTAGGAAAAGACCAAAGGCCTTATTAGTGTGGGCAATAAAGCTTAGCTGAGAAGGAAGCTAGTGGGAAGATAAATTAACCTACCTTCTAGCTACACTCCAATCAGCTTTGTTAATTCTGAATGACATTTATTGATGTGCTACTTTTTATCACCCCTACCATCAATCTGATGGACACTCTCTTGCCAGACCTTTATAATCATTTTGTGGGCAACCCTAGACTATATATGTACAAGCTTTTCCCACCTAGAGGGCTCATAGGATTGGCTACTATTAACCTCCTTGCCTGCCTGCCTGCCTGCCTGCCTTCGAAAAGGCTAATCTGATATACTTGTTTTCAGCACAATTAAAAACAAAATAGTTGTTCAGTTTTAAGGATATTTTGTCAGTTAGAAGGAGTTCAAATTAATACTCAAATTATTTCCTATCAATACATTAGCAGCATTGTAAAGGTCCAAAACAATGGTAGAAAAGCTCATTGGTTTTAAGCCAAACTATTTAAATAATAAAAAGGATTCTCAAGCATCAGCATAATCCAGGGTCATTATGAAAGAAAGGTTTCTCTTTGTGTACATTTTTTTTTAAAAAAACCGAATCTATCTTGGCAAATTTACAAGTCTGTTTTTCTTATGCAGAGATGATGAGATCTAAACCTTACTCATGAGCACTTGGGAAATATCAAATTAAATTTAAAGCTGCTAGTTTTAAAATAACAGCCTGCTGCTTTCAACTGAGAGAAGTGAGGCAAGTTTGCAACTTTGCCTTTGAAGGCATTTTATTTATGTCTTCAAAAAATGATGAATGCTGGAGGAGCTTTTAAAATATCAACAAGACCACACTTTTTATATCCCACCCTAGCCGAAGGCAAGCAGAATGAGAGAAGCTCAAGGTTATGGCAACACAGTAATCTGAAGAACTGAATGCTGAATGATCTGTCCAACATCCTTAACTGAAACTGCTCCTGACAGTGGAGAACGGTGCCCTATTCCTAAATTGCAACACAATGCTAATCAGTTTGGTCAGCTTCTGTATGTGAAATGGGCAGAGGGTAAATGGCCCTATTCCTGATGTTTGGATCAGAGCTAAAGTCAGGGTGCAATATATTAAAACATAATCCGTTAAGGAAATCTTGTTAAACATTTATCTCTTCTCAAATTATTAATTATATTTCAAATCTTAAATATTTAACAACCCTACTATAGAGAAGTTGCAGTGATCAAAAAAGTGATTTGATAGCATTAAGGCTACCAAAACATCACATAACTTTCTACAATATTAAAAATTTAATAGTTTTCTGAATTGAATCTGTACCAGATCTCATAGATTTGATATCCTTATGTTGTTGTTAGTTGCAAAGTCGTGTCCAACCCATCGCGACCCCATGGACAACGTTCCTCCAGGCCTTCCTGTCCTCTACCATCTTCTGGAGTCCATTTAAGCTCACGCCTACTGCTTCAGTGACTCCATCCAGCCACCTCATTCTCTGTCGTCCCCTCATATCCTTATAGTCAACATCTAAAGTTTACCCTTTACTGTTAAATGGATTTCTATAGACGTGGTCTCTTTGAGCTGAGCTAATAATCTTGTTCCTTCAGAACTCAGATAAAGACTATAAGGAATGGCTAACTTACATTATTATTGGCCAAGCTAAAAGCCAATCATACCTTAAATGTTTCAGGAGAACTACCATATACTGCCAATTAAAGGAAAGCATTTAATCTATTGTGATTGGTTTTTAATGACTGAACACAGTCACCTTTGACCTAAAGTATAGAACTATTCTCCAATTGACCCTTGTTTTGCTCCTTGTAGATACCTCTAAAATTATGACTGAAAGTCTCTGTGTGATCAATACTAATATATTTAACTAATGCATTAATAAGACTTCTTTACAGACTAGCCTTTGAATTTACACCACCAGTGACCCTGCCACATATGAGTAGAGTGTTTTAGAGCCTAGTATGGATGTTAACTGACAACAATGGAATTAAAAGATTAGGCTATGCCAAAGAGCAGCTTTTGGTATAAGTATTTATATAAGGTAATAATTCCTTGGGGGGCAAGAAGAAAACAGTCCTAGAAAAAGCAAGCTCACCATCTGCCATTGTTGTAAAGTCATCTGTTCCACATTCTTTCAAGCAGTGGATGGAAATAAAGAGAAACCATTAAAGCACCCATTTCTCAATGCACAACAAATAACAAGCGTGAAATATGAGGCAAAGTAAATTGTTTTTGAAATGGAATTCAAAATGAATTGGAATAATATCCCTTAGTCCTGGTTCAGATGCTTTTACAGATACAAACATTTTGCTTTGCAAGCTTTTTCACTTTCTGAAGTTAAGGACCTACATTGCTTTGCTTGTTTTTAATTTTTATTATTCCAATTTTTCTTGTACTATAGAGGAAACCAGTAGAATGGGCTAGTTTATAAACATCAGGCTTGGGTGATAAAGTTGAGAACCACAATAGCCTCAAATACTATACAGAACAGACTTTCAGCTAAACTTTGATCAATCAAGGGATGCTTCTTCTGTCACCCAAATTGCCAACAGCTGCCCTGAAAAGACATCTGCTACAGCAGAGGTCCCCAACCTTTTGGGCACCAGGGACCGGTTCCATGGAGAGAGGTTTTTCCATGGACCGGAGGGTGTGTGCTGCTTGCATCCCGTGGATGGGGCTTTGCTTGTTTGCGTGGACCAGTTGATGGCATGCTGCAGCCCGGTACTGGTCCACCAACGAGGGGTTGGGGACCCCTGTGCTACAGCAAGGAAGGAGAATTTCAGAACCAAAAACTGGTTCTGACATTAACATATCATTGGAAATAGATCCTTTGAAAAATAAAGTATTGTAACATGTATAATTGTTTCTCAAGGTAATTGTATAAGGGAAGAGAAAGCTTTATCCAAATATATTAGATCTCATTTCCAATCCTTCACAGCCACTGTTAACCATAATATTGTAGTCTAGTTGCTTAGAGATTAAAGGAGTTGAACTCCAACATACCAGGAGAGGACAGGGAAGGCTACATCATCACATTTACGACAAGCAAGCTCAAATCTCTTTGGCTCTTCTTTGTGCTGAATGAACATTTACAGAACCTTTTTTATTTTTCTTGGCAGATCTGACCTTAAGTTGAGCAGGAGATTCCTAAGCAACTCCGAGGAGATAGGTTTCTTTTATTATGACCATGAGGAAGAAATAAGTGCTTTTCATTAAAGGAAATGCTTGAAAACATGAAACTGATACCACCACCATAATTTTACTCTATCACTGCTTCCCTCTGTTATAATGGCCTTTGCATTAGGCAGCTTGCTGGGGAAATCACTGATGTCCATTTACTTTAGTAAAGATTGTTATTGAATGGAAGCTGTAATGGGGGGTGGGTGGGTGGGGAGGCGTTTATGATCCTACTCGACTAAGAGCTCAGAGCCTTGTCTTAGAATAGTCTTTCTCTCCACCTTGACAGCTATTAGAGAATCAATACAGGTAATATGTCAGCAGTGGTCAGCACTCATGTAAACAGTAAGGTGAGGCTGAAATGGAAACTGACAGGTAGCCACTTAGAAAGAGTCTGTGAGTCAAACACATTGAAAAGTGAAGCTCCTTGAGGGACCCCCACCAGCAACAGCAGCAGGTCCCTTGCTGCCCTGGGGCAGGAAATTAGAGGGGAATCCAAAGGCCAGACACCCTTCCAACCACACAAGGCATTAGTGACACACACTCCTCAAACAAAAAAAAAGCGACCTTACATCCCAATGGCTACAGACGGGCCAGCAGTGCAACTCTGTCGATGTCAGAGGGCTTTTAGGATACATCCAGGACAAGTCTGTGAAGATGAGGTGAAGTAGCTAGGAAAACAAAGAAAAAAAATTTGGCCTCTTGAGTGAATGTCCTAATGCTGGATGTTTTGAGGTTGCTACTTCTGGCTATAATTTAAATGCAGTTCTTTACTAGGTGACCTTGCTGTTCTCAGAAACCTGGGAAAAATGGTTCCCACTCACATGTGCAAACCTGGCTTTTGGAAACTGCAATTCAAGAATGCTGATTACTTCAGCTCTGAATAAAGTCTATTGGATTGAATGGTTTTCTTTGTTTAATGAGCAGTTTGGTTTAATCAATATTTGTTTGCTGCATTATCTGTAACTCACTAATCTCTTGGCTGCTTTCTTCCATTCCGTGGGGAGAAACAACTCTCTTCTTTTTCTTTTTTCCCTCACCCCATTCCATTAAGTACAGTAGAGCAAGAGCTATTGAAAAAAAGGTGGGGGAGAGGAAGAAAAGGTTAGACCATTTGGTGACATGCTGGAATTAGCCAAAGGGTAGCAGATGTTAACTTTAGTTGCTTTTGTTTCAGCCTGAGCTTTAGGACCATATTACTGTTCTATTGTCATTCACATTACAGGGGGACCCATTCCTCTCCATTTAAAGCCCAATGACACTTTTGAGTTTGCTAAAAGCCTCTCCTTGTTTCTGTTTAGAATACTCCCCAATCAACATTTAAAATACTCTTCCAGAGATCATGCAAAGCAAGTGAAATCAATTAGCTAGTCCTGCAGGTTGAATTTATTGTGGTGACCTTCTGCTGGATCTCTGTCAACCTTTTTCCTTTAGAGATGAGTCTTCTAAGCAACGTATTTCCCCTCCCAAATAATGGTGGAGCTACAATTCCCATCATTTTCATGCAGTAGGAATATTATTTTGGTTGAGATGTATATAAATGCGTGTCTAACCATCTGACAGGCATGGGATGGGAAGTCTTAGACAAAAAGAAAACAAAGACCCTCAAATAATACATGATATGTATTTGTACTGCTAAACAGAGACTAACAATAGAACATAGTAATAATATCTTAATTTTATGTAGCTCAGCAATTCTCCTGCAGTTTTCTTCATAAATTCTTTGACATTTAGTTATTTGCTATATTTATATCCTGTAGCTTCATATATTTCAAATTGTATTTAATATGATTTTTAAAAATTTACAGAAACTGAAATTGGAAGATTTGTATAATCTGTCTATATCTGTCTATCTGTCTGTCTGTCTGTCTGTCTGTCTGTCTGTCTGTCTGTCTATCTATCTATCTATCTATCTATCTATCTATCTATCTATCTATCTATCTATCTATCTATCTATCTATCTATCTATCTATCTATCTATCATCTAGTTAAATAAAGTTTATCAATGCTGAATATTAGTTAAGAAGATGCCAGGAGGCAACAATCAAGAGATGGTTGCATAATTAAGATTACTATCAACAAAAGGCCCTCTCTCTAGTGTTCATATACCTCATCTTTTTACAGAAAGGCCTCTAGAGCAGTGATGGGCTCAGTGTGTCAGAAAATGTCTAACTTGGCATGCCATACACACTCTTCTCCAAACAAAAAAGAAGCAATTCTCTATCTGTCCATTATCTAGGCCATCCTGAACAGTGGCACAGTAGGAGCATCAAGGCTTGGCCTGAAGTTGAGACCCAGCCTTGACTCCAGACCTAGTACTACTGCTGCCACTCAAAAAGTCTGTATTGCACCATTCAATTGCTCCCGTAGCCCAGCACCCCTCAGAATCTGCCGTGCATTACTTTCAGGTAGTATTCTCTTACTGTTGACAGGCCCCTACAGCCTACCCAAGGCTATTCCAGGTTGCATAAGGTTTTTGTTCTTGAAGCAGCTTTGAAGAATGCTCTTCTATGGCCTCTGAAGCCTCTGAAAACCATTCAAAAGAACACCCCATACATGCAATTTTCAGAGGCACCAGAGGCTGCATGAAAGCACACCCCTCTTGTGCATCTTCCAGAAGATCCAGAGGCCACACAAGAGCATACCATATCCTCATGCAGTTCTGCAGCATCCAAAAATGCTGCAAGAATGGGGTGTGCTTTCAACAATAGTTGTGATCAGGTATCAGTGAATTCTGGCATATCACCCAAAACATTGTGGTGAATCACTTTTGACACGCATGCCATAGATTTGCCATCACTGCTTTAGAGATTTCAAGATCTAAAATAGGAAAAGGCAGTCTTTCAGATATCTAATTTGAAACAATTCAGGCCTTTTGGGATTGGAGAAAATACAGCAGTGGTATAATGTGATCAAAATGTCCAGTCCTGCAGAGCAACTAGTATTCAAACCATTTTGGAAAAAACCATTGCAATAGTCTAAACAAAACTACTCAATTTTATGAAGGTGCATTCAAACTATCATAATAGGAGTTTTCCAAAACATGAAAGGATGTCACAAAGTAGAGAATGTGTGTTTATTTTCTTCCTTACATCCAAGGATAAGTCAAGAACCAATGGGTGAATCTTAACAGAAAATCAAACATGAAATAAGGAGAATTTGAAAACTATTAAACAGTGGAACAGCTCAACATAATCTATAGTAGCTAAATGTCAACCTCCTAGCTGGTGATTTCCCAACAATATTTGTCTGGTCTGAGTTAAATCTCAGTTTGTTGACCCTTACTGAGAGTATCTATGGTAGTACTTGTTCAGGAAACCTTTTGCCTCACTTGTCTCTGATGAAAAAGAGAGATAAAACTCTGACTGTCCATTGGACTAAGGGGGAAGCTTGGGCACATGACCAGAATGCATTGGAGTGGCTTCTCTCCTTTCACAGACCCATTGCTGCTACTTGATTTACTGAGGAGCACAGAAAGATGAAGCAGAAGAGATGCCTAGAACACCATTGGAGGGAGACCCATGTCAGGTTTGACCTACCACTGTGTTCTTGCAAAGAATATCAAAAAGATTATTTTATCATTCTGATTGCATCTGTTCAGTGTTGCCCAGCGACTGTTTAAAATGGCATGTTCCCTTTTAAGAAAATATGATAATCACTGCCACTGTGAAACATTCTGAGACTGACTGGCTGACATAATTGTTCAGATTTAAAAAGGAGTTGGACTTCACATGTACAATGCCAGTGGATAAGACCGGGACTTAATATTATTTTACTTTGTGAAGCCACTTCCTACAGTATTTGTATCTCTGTTCCTCATTATTGGTTATAGCCTCCTGTGGGATGATAATCAGCACTACTTTGACTGAGAGAGCTAGCAATACTTTGAGAAAGAGAACCAGTTTGGCCTAGTGGTTAAGGCACGAGACTAGAAAAAAGGAGACATGACTTCTGTCTTAGCCATGAAAGCCAGATGAGTGACTTTGGACCAGTTACTGTCTCAGCAAAACCCATCTCACACGATTGTTGTTGTAGGAAAAATAAAAAGAGGAAGATGCATTGGATATGTTTTCCACCTTATTTGTAAAAATAATAAAGGCAGGATATAAATTAATAAAATGTTCCCATTACAATTGTGCCTTCCACTCCAGAAACAGTTGCTTAACCCACCTACTGTATGCTTCGTAATTTTAGATCTGTTTCCAATCTTCCCTATTTGGAAAGGTTACAGAGAAAATGGTGGCCCTGCAACTTCAGGAAGCCATAAACAAACTAGATTATTTGGGCCCTTAGCAATCAGGTTTCAGGCCAGGATATAGCATGCTCACTTGTGGATGGCCTATGGAAAGCCTGGGATTGGAAGAGTACAACCCTCCTGGTCCTCAACCGTTCATCAGCTTTCACTAGCATCAGACAAGTATCCTATTGAGATGTTTCTAAACGATTGGTAACTTTTGCAACAGTTCTCCTTCCTGATGGGGAAGTTCCAGTTTGAGGAGGGAGGAATCTGCTGGAAGCTTCTATTATATGGAGTGCCTCACCACTTATTTTTGACATCTGCATAATATTGATGGGGCAGCTCTGGTATCATCAATATGTCAATGAGATAGTGACACATTTCATCCCTGGGCCAAACAGGTCTTGTGCCAGAAATGCTTGATTCAGTGCCTGGAGGGTATCAGGGTATAGATAGGTAAGAACAGATTCAGACTGAGTATCTCCAAGATGGAGTGGTTTTGGGTTTGTGCACCTAACAATTCCAGAGAAATGCCAACTTTGAATGGAATTGTACTCCCATTGACAGGGGATTTGAAGATTGAGGATTTTCCTAGACTTACATTGTTTTTGTTCATAAAGCAGATAACAGTTCTGGCTAGGAGCACTTTTGCAGTTACATAATGTGCAGCAATTGCTTTCGTTCTTAGACGATATTCTTAGTCATTCACATACTTGGACTACTGTAATGTGTTCTACGAGACTTGCCTTGAAGAATATTAGGAAGCTACAGCTGGTTCTGAATGCAGTTGCCTAGGCCGTGATGGCTGTATCCCAGTAAACTTGGGTGATCTAATTAATAAACTACAGGAGTTGCTATACTGCTTCTGGGATCCAATGAGCTGGTTGTCACTAGAGACCTGCTTGGCTCCAGATTGGTCACCTGATAAGATTGCTTTCTTTCATATAGCTCTACTTATTGAATAGGGACAAGTTTCTTCAGGTCCTCTCTTTGCCATCAGGGAGGGCCTCAAAGAGGGGGCTCTTTTGATAGCCAGCCCCAAACTTACAATACCCTTCCTGCAGAGATTTGATCAGCCCCATCCTTCCTGAGCTTCAAGAAAGCCATCAAAACTACTTGTCTCTCTGGAACAGGAATGCTTTGATTGGCAGTGAGATTGCAAGCACCCTATTGTTATTCATTGGCTTCATTTTTTTTTATTTTGGTACTTTTCATACTTTTAGGTGTTTTTGCATCATTGTCTTTTTTATTTATTGTTAGCTGCCTAGAGCAAAGAGAAATTATTCAGATACTTTTTAAATAATGCCTATAGTTAACAGGATGTCTACAGGAACAGAACTGAAGGTGGTTGGGGGGAGGTGTATGCATGCGGCAGGACTAAAATTGTCTTGAAACAAAGAATCCCCCCTTTCACTCCCAAAGGGAAGAAATTGTAGGCATCCCTTTCTCAATCTACAGTAAAACAAAAGTGGAAGTAGCCCAAGTTGTTTGGCATTTTGCAAGCTGTCTCATCCCATGTTGAAGGAGGGCAATAGAATGGGGATCTTGAGAATTTACTATTATTCTAATATCAATATTCTGCACTTAAATTTGAAACATATTGACCCTCTGGGATCAAGCCAGTTCAAAGAGTAGTGCATTCAATTCTAAGCATAAACATTCAATAAGTGGATATATGAAATGAATATCTGATTTGGCTACAAACACTTGTATTTGTTTCCAAGCTTAACAGGGCAAATGTTCATTATTTCGATTATGTCCTGTTTGCAAGTATGAGAGCAGCCATATATTGCAGCAGCACACTTCCAACCTTTTATCAATTAATTGAGGAACTGAGGGGATTTGTAATCCTAGAATTAAAAAGGTAACTGCAATAATGTTATTTTATCAGACTTGTCAACTCAGGTATGCTTCAGATGTTTTACGCTATTAAAACCCCATTATTACTGCCCACTAAAGGGTTCCAATGGGTAATGGTTACTTTGCAATAAATGAGCCTAAATTCATGGCAAGGATAAAACTAAATGTATAATACGAATTCTACTTGTATGTAGATGTGTTGGATTAGAAAATGTTTGCAGATCTTATAGTCATCTTGTCCCCTGTAAGACCCTCATCTTCATACCAAAACCTAGCAAAAATTGACTCCATGAAGGAACATCCCTAACTGTATCCCTTGAGAGGCCTGGATCCAAGTCAATGAACGTATGGGCCCATATAAAGATCTTTTACTTCTCTACATTCAAAAAAATCAGTAAATAATACTTTCAATCCCTTATGTAGTTACATACATTTTTATAAGCATTGTTTGTGTCAACAAAAACGATATATGCATTTTCTGTCAATTTGTGTCCCCCCCCCCCCCAAAAAAAATTTTTTTTGGCTACAAATACTAAGAGCTATAGACACAACAAATCTAGAGAATGCCAAATTATAGAAAGCTGGTTCACAGTCCTGATAACATGGAATTTTCACATTCCTAGGCTGCTTGTCAGAAGTCAATTAAAATATATTTTAATGTTTATACATGAAATGTCATCCATATAAACTGTATGAAATACATATCTTTCAGTAGAATAATTCCTTGCAAGTATTTTCAGAGAGCTGTGGTCTTAATAATGTGTAATTTTGCTACTGATGTCAAGAAAGAGACATAGAAGATCAAATTGAATATTTTAATTATTTTGTATCCAGTACCTTCAGCACTCAAATGCTCTCAGGAAGAAGGCTAAGAGGTAAAAGTAAAATGCTTAGCAAACAAAACATGGAAAAAGCAAAATAGAAACAAAGCAGCATATCTTTAAAAAATCAAAGATAGATAGTTTTAGCAGCTGTATTCTGAAGTAAACAACTATGAATCTATTCTTAACCATCACTCTGCAAGCATATTATACCAGCTCAGTGCAAAAGATTTTGTAGTTACACATTTATGATAAGTACAAATACGCAAAAGGAGCAGCGTAACGCTAGTACACATTTTTGTTTCTTAAAAACTGTAGTTCTATTTAGTTATGTATTTTGTTTTACAAGTATTAATATTCATATAAGAATTTTATAAATACATCTCTTTATAAGATCGCAACCATCAAAACAGCAGGACCAGCATAATTTCTGATAAACAACAGAAAAGTTAGTGCAAACCATTTGGTAAATCATTCCTAAACATAAAGTGTTTTGATTTCAATTGTCAACTAAGAATCAAACTATACTTAAACAATTCTCAACCCTTATCTTATCCCCATTGTTTCCACTTGTGCAAGAGACAATACACCCACTTGGCTGAAATAAATGTTTCAATGTTTTAAAATAACATTCTCCATAACAACAAAATATCTTCTTCTGCATTTTAAAATGCAAGCCATCTTTTACTGTAAATCCCTGTATATATATTCACTTTGGAATCACTGTTCTATTTATTTTCATGACTGGATCATAATATTGCTGTGACTGATCAACAAATGACAATCACTCACTTCCCATTTTTTGTTGGATGACCTTGAGTAAGTTACTAACTCATTATAAAATGTGCTCTTTGTGTGCATTATTTTTATTCCATGGGGAAAGGAAGGATATAATTATCTGTATTGCCATGTTAGCATTTTTCTATGTTTCCAGCTATTTTCTTTTAACCAGTATTTTTTAAAAAAAAAAACATCCCATTTTTATATTGATTGATCCAACTCTTAGGAACAAACTTTTTTTCATGCCCTCCTTTCCCCAGGCAATTTATTAGATTAGTTTATATTGTTTCTCTCTTATAATTGTGTGTGTTTACTAGCTTAGGGTTTTGCTTTAAATATTTTGTTTACAATGCTAATAAAATTTATTTATACAGCCATTTCAGACATATTTCTGCTCTACTGTCTTCTTCAAGTAGCATCCTTGAGAGTTAGTAATATAAGAAGATAGACAGTTGCTATTGTAACTAGTTCAGCCAGTAGATAACATCCAGTGACTTGAGGATACACTGGCAGGGGGGAGTTTTAAATAGACAATCAAGGAGGAGGAAAATAAATTTTTAAAAAACTGATTATACTCAAGCAGTCCACAACCAGTATTCTGCTGTATTGACAAGCTTCTGACAGGCCAAATGTTCCCTAATCAACAAATAGTGTTCTCTTCCAAGTTTAGCATCCTTATGTGGAAAAGCCAGAGATACTAAGTTTGCAGAACTGAAAAAGACTTTTGCTTGTTAGAAGAACAGAGTTTTCTATACAGTTAGTCCTCGATTTGCAACCATTTGTTCAGCGACCATTCAGAGTTATGGCCGTGCTAATGAAAGAACTGATGACTGGTCCCTTAAGATATGACCATTGCAGTGCCTCCACGATCATGTGATCAAAATTTGGCACTTGCCAGCCTGCTCACAATTATAACTGCAGAGATGCTTCAACTCCCTACCTGCTTATGCCCCCCCCTCTATTCCCTTTCAGATCCTGGCACTCCACAGCTCCTGCTGCCCCAGCTGATCTTTGCCATCTTCGTACTCCTGCTCTGACCACGTATGCCTGCCCTGGCCCTTTGCAAGGCAGCTGCTGTTTGAACAAGGTTTTCTTCTCCAAATCACACACGGCAGTCTCTTCATGAGGCCCAGGGAAGAAGGTTATACATGGCCAGCAGCTGCCTCACAAAAGGCCAGGGCAGGCACACCTCATCAGCAGTGGAAACAAGAAGACAGCAAAGGTCAGTGGAGCAAGTCAGGGTCTCTGAGTAAAAGGGTGTGGTGTGGGCGACTTGGCTAGGAAGGCTGCAGCTTTGCACTGCACTGCTGGACCAGGCTGGACTTTGCACTACAAAGGGTTTTGCACCGCACTCTGGCTCAGGACTTTCTTCGAGCCTTAGAGGTGTGATGCACCTTTAAGTCCCTTTGCACCAAGCTGCTGGGCTGTGGTGGCTGCGGCTTCCAAAGGTGGCTGTGCTGGGGCTCGGCATCTTCTGTGCTGAGCTGTGGGTGTGCCAAGAAGACCCGCAAGGCAGGTGCAGGTTGGCCAAAAGAGCAGAGATGGGGAAAACAGGAGTAGGGGGAGTTGAAGGGCAGTAATCCTTTACCTTGGCAAAAAGGAGGCTCAGGAGTTGTAGGGACCAACCCAGAAAGGCTTGAACTGGGAGGGGTCCTTAGGTAACGACTGATGGAATTCAATTAACAGGGAGTGGCAGGATTGCCATAGCTAAATGATGCAGTCATGTGATATTATACTTTATGACCCCATAACTTAGTGCTAGAAATTCCGTCCCAATTGTGAATGTAACTGAAGGATTACCTGTATCAGAGAATTCTTCATCATCATTTTAATTTTTGTAACAGAGGTACAATAGCCCTATATAATCAATAATGGAAATATTGTGTTTTTTCTTATACTATATACATATACCCATGCTAATTTTGATAGGCTCCAAATCCACATAAAGACCGAGTTTCTCCATTGGGCTAAGTTTAATCAATATAGAACAAACCACAACCAGCTTTATAATGGACATGAATCATACACTATGTTTTAAAAGTCACAATGCCTGGTTTAGTACCTGCTAAAACCAAAAATGCCCGGTTTAGTACCTGCTAAACCAAATCTAGCCTGCTTTAGAAAACAGTCTAAGGGGAAAAAAATGAAGGTAATGGATGTTGTTTATAAGGTCTGCAAGATCAGTTAAAGGATGAGATTATGGAAGAAGGTGCAGACTTTTTTTTAAAAAAGTAGGTTTTCCCTTTTGCCGATAATGGTTTCTATTTGCATCATGAATATAAAATCCAGAAGTTACTTTAAACCAATCTTTTGTCCTTAGATGGAATATTCAGGCTACTCAGGTAAAAGGCAGATTTAAATAAAAACTAAAAGTTGAAGATGAGAAATAATCAGAGAAAAACAATCAGTAGAAACTTTACCTGGGTGGAAAAGACATTCTCTTGACAAAATGAAGTTTTAGTTACATATGCCCATCTCTAGCTTAGGTTCCTATTGCTAAGAGTTACAATCATTATTTCCCAGGTCACATAAAACACAACCATGATAACCACAGTAAAAAAAATCTGAAATCTAAGTTGCAGCAATACCTTTTATTAATGGTTGGCAGACAAGGCCATGTATTGATTGAAACAGCAGAGGTCATAATGTCCTGCATTTTGATTGATAAATAAGTCAACCACATGGTTTATAGTCTTTCAGGACTCCTCACGCCTCTTACCAGCTCATTCTGCCTACCTGTGAATCCAGCATGCACAGCACAATATTAAAATGTACATAATGTCACAGGAAGGCAGACATGGCCCCAACCATTACTTTGCTGACTAAAGAGTTGTGTGGAATTTCATATGGAAGCGAAATTCTTCTGCCTCTAGGAATGTTTTACCACACAGTGCACATGTACAGCCTTTGTCTTTCGTACTATGCGTGCGTCGCACATGGCTATCATGGGCAGCGTGTGAAGCAAACACTTTACCGCAGTGCTTACACTTGAAGGGTTTCTCTCCTGAATGTTGGCGGATGTGAGTACGCAGGATGCTGGAGGCGGTAAAGGCCTGCAGAGATCAAGGGAATGGATAAGAAAGTAATTAGATCCCAGAAACAAAATGCCAGAAACATGAACTCTGTAATAATCAGGGGGGCATCTCAGTAACTACGGTATTCATAACTGTGGGGACTCATGCTTATGAATTAAAACTGCTCCTTAATTCAATAGTTTAGTTGTAGTATCCTTGCCACAAACTCAAGAAAAGCAGCTACCGTGTTTCCCTGAAAATAAGACCCTACCAGAAAATAAGCCCTAGCATGATTTTTCAGGATGCTCCTAATATAAGCCCTGACCCCAAAAGCCCCAGGTAAGATCGTCAGCCAGGACACATTTAGTACCGTATTTCCCTGAATATAAGCCGTAACAAGAAAATAAGCCCTAATGCGTCTTTTGGAGCAAAAATTAATAAGACCCGGTCTTATTTTGGGGGAAATACAGTAGTAGGGCAAATTCAGAATGGTTCCACAAGTACAGCATTCTTGTGAAAGATGATCCAAATGGCTAATTGAGGGAACCAAACATTCCAATTTATAAAAAATTGAAATATTGCAAGAGAATTGCAAGAAACATCTCCTCACCTTGTTGCAGTATACACATTTATACGGTCGTTCTCCAGAATGCACCCTCGTGTGCTTGTTTAGACTAGAGGACTGAGAGAAACTTTTACCACACACAGAGCACTAAAATAAGAAAAAAACATCTAATCATTCTGTAAAGGTAGAAGCAGTTAGATTCCATTCTGGTAAGACATCGAAATGTGCAAACATTCATATTATGCAGGTGAATTACCACATGTTAGAGCAGTCTGTCACTGCATAACAATATACATGTGAGGCTCTGAACCTTTCAAAAATTATTTAGAAGAAGTGCTTCAGATATCCTTGAAGCAAACCATCTTTTGGGGACTTCAGAATTTGAAAAAAAGGCGTAACTACTCTATCCCTTTAGAGCAGTGGTTCTTAACCTTTTTGAACGAATCGCCCCCTTGAGCCAATGAGGAAGTTGTCATCGCCCCCCTCCCCCAACATGCTCCAGGAGGCGGCCTACTGGCGGCACGGGAGGCTCCAGCGTTGGTCCTGGCAGGAAGCGGATCATTGCCCTGGTTCCGACCGAGGACGCCGGCGGTGCGGGAGAATGTTTGGCAATGCAGCCGACAGGGGGGCATTCCACGGATGCCCCACTGCCCGCGACTTGAGCCCGGGGATGCCGGCAGTGCGAGGGGAGGCTTGGCGATGCAGCTGACGGGCGGGGCATTCTGCAGATGCCCCACGGCCCGCGGCTTGAGCCCGGGGATGCCAGCAGCGTGAGGGGAGGCTTGGCGATGCAGCCGACGGGCGGGGCATTCTGCAGATGCCCCGTGGCTTGAGCCCGGGGATGCCAGCGGCGCGAGGGGAGGCTTGGCGATGCAGCCGACGGGCGAAGCATTCTGCAGATGCCCCGTGGCTTGAGCCTGGGGATGCCGGCGGCGCAAGGGGAGGCTTGGTGACGCAGCTGACGGGGGGCGTTCTGCAGATGCCCCGTGGCCCGCTGCGTCGCCAAGCCTCCCCTCGCGCTGCCGGCATCCCCGGGCTCAAGCCGCGGGCCACGGGGCATCTGCAGAATGCTTCGCCCATCAGCTGCATCGCCAAGCCTCCCCTTGCGCTGCCGGCATCCCCAGGCTCAAGCCGCGGGGCATCTGCAGAACGCTTCGCCCATCGGCTGCATCGCCAAGCCTCCCCTTGCGCTGCTGGCATCCCCGGGCTCACGTCGCGGGCCACGGGGCATCTGCAGAACGCCCCCGTCGGCTGCATCGCCAAACATTCTCCCGCGCCGCCGGCGTCCTCGGTCAGAACCGGGGCAACGATCCGCTTCCCGCCAGGACCAACGCTGGAGTTTCCCGTGCCGCCGGTAGGCCGCCGCCTGGAGCATGCTTCCCCCCCTTCCCATGAATGTCGAGCCCATGGGGGCTTGGACAGTATGGCCGGCTCGACTGCCCAGGGAGCGGCCCAGGGACGACTCCCTCCCCCCCATATTCTAGTCACCTCACCTTCGCCGACAAAGCAGTCGGGACTCCGGCGCACCTTCCCGGTCAGCTGGGCCAACGGTTCCGCTGGCTGGGGATCACAGGGGCTGCTCTCCCTCGGGGCCGCGGCTTGCAGGAGTGCTGGCCACGTGCACCTCGGACAGGGCCAGCCAAGGAAAGGGACTTCGTGGCCGCGCTGCTCCCCAGGGGCGGGGCACCCGGGCGCAGGGCCAATCAGGAGCCCTGCATGAGAGAGAGAGAGAGACAGAGAGGAGAAGCGCAAGTGCCTCTCTCTGTATCTGTCTCTCTCTGCAAATGGCGGAGGAGGCTCAGAGCCGCAGGTGAAGACTGAAAAGTGTCCCCAAAACGTCTCGCTCCATCGCCCCCATATCGCCCCCTTTTCATTCCTTCGCCCCCACGTCGCCCCTTTTCGTTCCATCGCCCTCCTGAAAAATGAAATCGCCCCCTGGGGGGCGATATCGCCCAGGTTAAGAACCACTGCTTTAGAGCATGCAAGCAACATCCCAGTAGGAGTAGGGTTAACACTGCAACACCACTTTCATCAGTCTGATACACATGCCGCAGACATTCCCAAGGAATATAACCATCTTTCCCCAAATCATGCACATTAATACCTCGCACGCAGCTGTAGTCTTACTACACGACTTTTACAAATATGAACAGCTGTTTCCAACCATATAGTTCTGAATTAGATTCAGAATGCCCTCTTGATAATTATTCTAGCATTGTTTATTTATCTGGGATACCTAATTGCCATCAAGGTACAAAAAACAATGTCTTTCTCTGTGATAAGAAAAAAAAAACCCCTTTCTCTTCTCCCTGCCCAATTTTGGTTTATTCCCAGTCTTAAAAAAATATGTCTGTGCTGCTATTTATGAGGAAGATGCACTGAATACAATGAAACTTCTAAATATATATGTCTTAAATTGAAACTGTCTTCATATGTATTTAAAAGTTATAGTAAGACAAGCAAAACTAATCATTTAAACTGTAACAATTTTCGACAATACTATGTATGATGGTGCATATGTGCAATTATTCTGTCAGATGCACATACAATTCATATATTTAAAAAAAACATATACAGGTTTGTTTCCAGACAATTTGATATCCTGTTGGCAAAATAGTTTTGAAAGACAGCTCATATCCTAAGAATGCCTCCTCAAATGTATACCCCAATGAATTAAACTGCACTTACTTTCAACTATTTACTTGAATTGCAATCATATGTACTTCACAGAAAAACTAATCTAACAGTTTCACTTAAGATTCCATAGCATGAAATAAATTCTATCTATCCCAATGGAAGTTCTCAGAAATCATTAATATAAGATGCTTTAAAAAATATTGCACTTATTTCCTGCTTGATCAGAGAGTTTGAATTATTGAAAATCTACTCAGAATGTTAAACATATAATCTACTTCTTAATTTCTTTTAAAACCTCACTTTTTGGAAATAAATGTGCTTTAAAAATGAAGAAATCATTTTAGAGGCTTAGTTTATTTGCATTGTGCTCCTAACAGGCTAAGGCCTCCCAGGAGATGATGCACAGGTGGTGGTGATAAATGCCTTTCTGAGGGAGAGGGTGGTGCTTCAGTCCATTATGGCGGCTATGGTTCTCCCCCTTCTTAAGAGGCCATTGCTTGATCCCACTTTATATGAAGAATTTTCATCCTGACTCCAACCTTCCCTTTTGGGGGAACGTGCGCTGCTGTTCCAAAGGATCCTGAATGAATCCCTTTCACTTGGGATTCAGGCATGGATATGGGATGAAAACGGCATTGGTTGCACTTTTTGATGATCTCTGGTAAGAGCGAGATGGTGGTAGAGCATCTGTCTATTCTCACTCTTTCAGCAGCTTTTTATACTATCAACCATGCTATTCTTCTGGAATGGTTCCAGGGGTTGGAGGGCACTGTATTGTCCTGGTTCACTTCCTTTTTCTAAGGCCATTATTGGTGCTGATGAGGAGCAACCAATCTGACCCCAAGTCCTGCCTTTCAGGATCCCTCAAGGGATCCATTCCTATTTAACATCTATATGAAACTTCTGGAGGAGACCACCTGTCACCATGAAGTGAGATATCATCAGTATGCTGATTGTACATGTTTGGGCAGAACTCTGGACAACCACTAGATGACAGGCTGGAGATTTCTGCCATCAATAGGTTTCTTGATTTTTGCAACCCAAGTCTGGTAACATTCAGGATTCTTGGCTGAAACCAGACAAGGTGCTGAAAGTCTAGCTCTGAACCTTTTCAGCTCAAACTACTAAGAGAGTCACCAACATTCTTCTCTTGGTCTCCGTCAATAAAATAATGACCAAAATTTAGAAGACTACTTCTTACACACATGTACTTATGAGCTACTAAAATTAGAGAGAGCATGACTTGCGATAAAAACCTTTTCAATTCAAAGCATAAGGTAAGATTATAAATACAGACTACAAGAAATGGTAGTTGGGCTTCCATCTATCAGATTAGAAGCCTAGAACCATATTTACTCAGAAATAAATTTCATGGTAGTAGATTTTACTTCCAAGTAAGATTGTGTACTGAGTGCTTCTTGAGCATAATTCCAACAGAAAAATAGTACAGAGATATTATCTCTCTCCTCTGTCTTATGCTAATGAAGAAATGCCTACCCCAAATCCCAGTCCTAAATCCTGAGAAACTGAAAGATGATACTTTGCTTATGCTTAATACCACTCTCCTTATCACTGCTGCTTCCATTGTTGTAAATCATGGAGGACTCCCCAGAGATTCTAGTAGAATCATACCAAGAAACTGAATGCCTTACTTTATGAGGTCTGTGCTTCTCATGGACATGGAGAATGTGGATCCTCAGACGGTCCCGTTTTTCAAAAGATCGGTTGCAAAGATGACATGGGAATTTTCTGTTCCCTTGGTCCACACACCGTGTGTACTTCAGATGTTTGTCCCGGTAGTATCTGTAGGCAAAGACTTTTTCACACCGCCCACATTCATAACCCTCCACAGATTCTACAAGGAAAGGAGGAAAAATCACCCTCAGGAGCTAAAGACAACTTAAAAGTAAAAGACGTGGGCAGCAATCAGAAGGCAAGATTGTACTGTATAACAAAGGAAATGACTAGGGCAAGGCTAAATGAAAGATCTCTTACAACTACAGTGCTGGGGTTGCCAGTATTTTAATTGAAAACCAGCTATTTGTTCCATTTTCTGAAAATATATTCTATGACAACATTCACTTTTAATGCTCACTTTATATGTTTTTGCCTCTGCAAACCAAGTGTGGCTACTGGACCCCTTTGAAAAACATTAGCCACGCATAACATAGACACCAAAGAAGTAAACTCCTATCCCTTAACATTTTTACAAATAAGGGACAAGGGAAGCCATGTGAGTAGTAGTGAGTTAAATGCAAAGTAAAACACTGAATCCTGAAGATTCATTCAAAAGTTGCCTTTTGAGGCAATATGTTCCAGCTCCCTAGGTTGGATTTCCTCAGTTCCTACATCCAGCTGGACTCTTGGTAAAGATTACAAAATAATATGGTACTTTGGACAAAAAGGTAAGCCTGTTGTCATTATACTGCTGAATGTTAACAATACCAGAGGAAGAAGGAAACAAGTGACACTTCTTCTCAGTTAAAACATTAAATACGCAGATGATGATGCTTCTCCAGCGATCAAGAACTATGTTTGTGTCTCAACACTGAGACCCTAACCCAGGGGTAGGCAACCTCGGTTCTTTTAATCAGCTATGACTCAGGAATTCTGGGAGTTGGAGTCCATGACTCATAAAAGAACCGAGGTTGCCTACCCCTGCCCTAACCCAACACTTCAGTCCTCAGTTTTTCTTAGAAAGAAGGATCCTTGCTTTCAACCATAAGCCTATAGCTCGACTGCTGGCCAAATCAAGACACTGCTTGCTTGCATAGCACACTACCCATAGTGAACTTAATGCTGGTTTGTTCTAACTACCATTTTTTGTTTGCACAATTCCCTAAAAGATTCATGGGGGCTGGGCTCTCATAACATGTGATGGTCAAAAGACGTCTCACTGTTTGCAGTTTAACTGCTTACCAGCTATTCAGAGGGGAAAGGTTTGCAAACTGACCTTCACTACGCTGCGGGGTTCGCTTTTCTTCTGCTGTTCCTTTGAGGCTGATAGGGATGCCAAGAAACTGTGAGTAACAATCACCATACCAGACCAGCAGTTCTTGACCAGGTGTAATTTCTTTGCAGCTCTCATAATAGATCTCGCCTTGACACTGAAGGGCTGTCAGGTTTTGCTCCTCTGGGAAGCGGGCACAATTCACTAATGACATCCAATTTCCAGAAGAGCCTCTGCCATCAATGAAATGACTCAATTGGCCATCTTCAAAAATCTGCAAAACAAACACACATCTTTAAGAAATGCAAAAGCCCAGGCATTTCTTGGGCAAGGCACATCTTGTTACCCAACATTGAACCAGCTTTCACTATTAGACAATTGAATGGTTGACTTCAGACAAAGCAGAAGAGAGACCGAAACTTTTGATATTCAGACTTAGAAGGTGGATGTAATTATATATATGTTTTCTTGGGAAATTTTTTTAAAAATCAACAAATAAATTCAGGGATGGGGAGGCTGGTATCTAACCCGCATAGCTGTACCATACTCAGCAGGCATGGGAGTGGGATGTACATTGTTTCTGTCCCACCTTAAACCCTACTACCTTTCAACTATTCTAAGACAGAAGGTGCGATTTCAAGTACCTCCCACATCAAAGAATTGTCGTCATAAGTTTTAATCTCGCTGGTGTTGACCACTTTGCCCTGGAAAGGACCAAACCGAATACCCTTAAGGAGGGTTTCTGTGCAGAAGACACCCAGCTGTGGACCATCAATAAATACAGTCTGCAACACAGTCAGACCTGGAGGGAAGAAACCAAGTTGGTTAGTCAAGTCAAAGCAGAAACGTCACCAATAAAGACGTTTATTCCCAAATAAACAAAAACGTACTACCTTTGGGAAGTTGCAGAGTTGATCTATCCAGCAGTGGGGGCTGACTGTCAGTATCACCTGAAAGAAAAGCAGTTATGATGAGGTTGACAGGGCTATAAGAAGAATAAGCAAGTGTGCTCAAATTGAAAACTCAGCTAAACTAGAACTAATCCAAAATACAACTGCCATGAATTGCCATAATATAAATGGGAGCAGCAGCTCTAGTTTAACTAGCCCACTTTAACTACCTCAGTTGAAATGCCTCTGAGATGAATCACAGAGCAAAGTGGTTCAAGTTGCCACTAAACTGTGTTTTTTTCTACAAAAACAACCTCTGGGTCTTGCAAAGAAGAGGACACATGCAAAGAAGGGTAAGACATTATTCAGAAAAAACATTATAAGGTTCTATTATGCCATCCTGGTTGGGAGTCAGGAGAGTTGTGAACCAATAGATCTGGAATGGATAAGTTAGATAAGCCTATTTTGGGCCCAGTTTATCTTTAAGGTATTTATTGGAAATAATGAAATATTTCATGAAATTCCCCATCCAATATTTTGTTAACAAAAATATCAATGTCCAGTCAAAATAAAATGCCAGAGCAATGAGACCAATGTAATTATAACTAGGACAATTAGCAGTTGCTGTATTCCAACATAGGGACTACTGGTTTTTAAAAATCTACAATTTTTAAAGTTAAGGGCAGTTCAGGTATTTATTATTTATTCCACCCCTAAAGGCATCGGAGTGCTCTTTAAACCGTTCCACTCTTCTCCATCTCCTCCCTTTTTAACCTCCTTCCTGCTGCAGAAAGGGTCTGTGCTGCTGCCGATACACAGTAGTTCTCCTGCCAACCAGCATCCTTGATGCTTTGAATCGATGCTTCCTTTTGCCAGGAATCAGACAACTAACTGGAAAAAAACATTACCAACCAAGATCAAGGCAGGATCGAGAACTCCTTAGGCACCAGACCAAAGGTTTGCTCAGCCTTTCGAGGAAGGGATCCAGAGTCAGGGGAAAGCAGCCTCTTACTAGAAGGGTAAGCGGGTTTCCAACCATCCTCCTAGCAGAATTTCCACCCGCTTCCTCCCTCGCGATCCAGAGCATCTTTGAGCTTCAGCCCGGCTGATCAAGAGACCTTAAATATCAGAAGAAACTTCCTGCGTGGTTTGGTTTAGCGGGGCTCAAGCTTAAAGAAACGCGCCAGTCCGTCCCCTCCTTTCACAAAATGAGAAGTTTTTCCCCCCACAATAAGCCACACGTCATATAATTTACAGAGCAACCGAGGGCGATTTGGGCAAAGGCGCGTCTCTTTCAAACTCGCCCAAAGCAGAAGCGAGGCTTGCGGGGTCGAGACTGGGCAGAACTGCCCGAAGACCCGCAGCGAGAAAGCGGAGGGAGAGCGCCGGCTCAGCCGCCTCCCTTACCCGGACTGGGGCCCACCTGCCGAGAGGGCGCGCGGCTGCCTCCCGCCGGGCAGGGCGCCGTAGAGGACGGCATGGAGCTCCTGGGCCGTGAAGCGGTAGCTGGGCAGGCGCTGCTCCGAGCCCGGCGTCCCTTCGAGGCTCCTCTTTCTGGGCGAGGCTCTCTTCCCAGGGAAGGGCGCGGCCAGCATTGGCACAGGCCGGGGCAGCGGCGGCGGCCGGGGAAGAGGAAGGGTGGGCGGCGGCGGTGGCAGCGGCCCCAGGTAAGTGGCGGGTATCCGCTGGAAGGGGAAAGGCGGCAGCGGAGGCGAGCCCGGGCTCAGGCGCCCGGCAGCTGACGTCGGCGACTGGAAGACCACCGTCGGCCGAAGGGTGTCGAAGAAGAGCGGCGGGTGCAGAGCGGGGGCAAAGGAAGCGGCGCCGGTGGGGCAGCTGTGGAACAGCATCAGCAAGGACTCGCCGCCGCCGCCGCCCTCTTTGGAGGGCGCGGTCCCCGCCAACGACGAAGCCATCGCTGCGCGCCCGTCTGGAAAAGACGCGGCACCTGTGAGGCGGAGAAAAGGCAGAGCTGAGGCAGCGCGCTTCGGGGAGGGGCGGCCGAGGCCCGTAATCCCCGCCCAGAAGCCGAAGTGTCGGGCCAACCTGTCTGGCGAAGAGCCGGGGTACCTCAGCGCTGGGCAGCCGGGCTCGACAGGCGTCGCCCGCTCACTATGTGGCCTCCCGCCTCCCGCCCGCTTTTCTTGAAGGAGGGGGAGGGGGCAGCTCAGCCCGGAACCTTCCCGAACTTCCTTCAGAAGGTTGGATGACGATCCAATGGCCCTCAGCTCGGAGGCCCCCGGGGTGGGGGGTGGGGGAGCAAAGCCGTTCCCTTTTCCTGACTATAGGACCTGTTGGTGCCCTTTGGACGAATTAGATTGCAGCGGCCAACCCCGCCATCGTTGGCCGTGTTGACTGAGATTGTTGGGCACTATATTCCCATTCACGTGAAGGGCCAGAGAGCGAGAAAAGCTCCGGGTAGAGGGTAATTCTGATTGGTGCGTTTGAGAGAGAAATACAGAGGCCGGTGTAAATATGGCCTCTCTTTCCGCCTCTCTGGGCAAATTCTCTCTGGGGAACGCACCAGGAGCGATGAAAGGGGCGACCCGAGAAAGGTCGGACGGCAATAGATTTTATAGGACGGCTATCCGCTATCCGTGAAAAGCCCTAAAAATTGACAATCCTTCTCGTCACTTCCTTCCTTTTCAGAGGTGCTTACCGTCAGGTACATGGGTGTAGGACTTTTAAGTAAGCCAAATCTTCCCATTTTCCCCGAGAAAAAAATTATTTCGTAGTTTGCTATACAATCGCCCTTGCGAGCGTACATACACATGAATATACATGTGGATTTTATTCCTTGGGAAAAGGATATTGGACTGCAGCTTCGGTTAGTTTTAGAAAGATTTGTTTCCTCGACCGGTTTAATTCTTTTTCTGAATTCTTTCTAGCTTTGCAATTGTTCGGGCGCTCTTAAAAGTCATTTCTAGAAGTACGAATAAGAACTTAGTTTTAATGATGAAACCGGCAATGAAATAATCCCCAACACAGTAAGATTTACTAAATGAGTAAATTGGATAGGATTACACTGCAAACGTGTTGCTCAGGGAAGGAGGTCCGTGACTGAACTACGTCAGACTTATATAACCTTTTCCTCTTCTAAAGCCGTATTTCCATACATACCTGTTTTGGACCAAGCTGTAATACAATTTACTCCCGAGTAAATTTGCCTAGATGGCGGCTTCGCTGGAAACGATTTTGGGAACTTCCAATGCCATCTAATTCCTGCCTCCTCCAAAGCAAGACGTGTTTTTCTGAATGAGTACTTCTGGCAGAAGGCCGCGCTATAAGGACCATTAGAGGCTGTGTTTCCTCTACCGGCTTTTCTGCAGTGCCCAAGTTTTTCGTTCGCACGTGCTCTCTCGGCTGCTACAAGAAGGCTCTCCCCAGGGAAGACGGCCGCGAGGATGATTGTGCGGTCAGACGAGAGCTGCAGAGGATGGCAGAGAAAAGGTCGCCTTGCATAAGCAACACATAAAGAATGCGCCTAATTAATTCAGAAAACGAACAAGAGGGACTTAACGTGGTTTCCCGCTACAATAAATCGCGTTTTTCCTTCTGCTCAGCTGCAGAAGAGCTGCTTTGCCTACATATGTTGCCGGCTGGGGAACTGCGGTCTCTTGTTTGGGGATCGCGGTCCTTAAACGGCAGCCCGCGGCTTCTTCGGGAATCGCTTCACCCCTCCCGTAGCGGGCAGACCCAAAGCAAAGGGCGGAGGCTCGTGGAAGACGCAGCGCCTCCCCGTGTAGAGCGGAGTCTATACGCCGCCGTCGGTTAGAGGCAGGGGTTTGCCAGCGCCCGAGGCGCCCCTCAACCTCCCAGTTCTGTTTCCAGGGCTCTCCGGGTCATTCTAAGCAGCTCGATTCATCCAGCCCGGGTCGTCCACCAAGGCCGGCGGCGGCAGCTAGGACGGGCCCGGAGGCTTTCCTCTTCTGGAGTGGGGGGGGGGGCTGAAGGGTGACGGCGGGCTACGGCTCCCCGTTGTGGCTTCGGCGGTCGCCTGGCTCACTGGCTACCCGGAGCGTGGTGCTTCTTTGGCCGGCCTCTCGGCTGCGCGGCATAATCAGCAGCTGCACGCGAGAGGGAGCCGCGGGCTCTGCGTGGGCGAGTAGCCCACCCATTACTCTTGCCCTTCTCTCGGGCCTGCGGTTCCAGAAGGCCGCTTCTCGCAGCTACCTGCTGGCGGAGAGCAGGTGTCGTCCAGCTCGGCTTCTGGTTTCCTCCGACGGGCTTATAGAGGTAAATCGTGGTTTCCGCAAATAATGTAGATTTTTAGGGCGCCGTGAACCACAAGTGGACTCAGTCTGGTGAGAGCGATGGAGTTAGGAGCGAGCCACTTGGGGTGCATATTTATCTCCGAGGGAGGGTGCAAGTGCCAGAAGCACAGAACAGACCCTGAGCATCCAAGCTGTGTTCGCACAAAACCGCGCACTCAAAATCTTTAACGACCCACTTAGTGTGTGGCTTCCTTGAGACATTGACCCAAAATCTGGCTGACTCAGCCTCAAACGCAACCTGCTTTACTCGATGGGCTTCCCGCCTCCCTCGGAATGTGGGAGCCCCGCCCGATCGGGAAATTACGACGCCCTGAAAGTGCAAAGATTCGCCCTGGATGGTCAAAAGAGTCAAGATGGCGGTTCAAATAAGGGCGGGGCTTCAATCTCAACTTGGTGGGCCGCCATCTTATCTTTTTCGACCATACCTTGCAGATACCCGTGAACCTGAATCTCGCTGTAAGAGACAAAGGTGAGGAATGGTGCGGCAATTCCTTGCATAAAGTTAAGTTTCTTCCTTGGAGCAGAGCCCGAATGAAAAGTCGTTCTGCAGCGATTCTAGTTCCTGGAGGATTATCCCGTGGTGGAGCTTACAACCGGTGGGGCCCCATCCAAGACAGGCCCAACGTCTCGACAAAGCCAGCTACATGCTGCCCCTTCCTGAAACATCTGTCGCGCCCAAGCTTCGCAGTTTCGGGGGGCTAAGCCCCCTAAGCGGAGTCGGCCTTGAAGCTTCCGGCTGAGCCTTCCCTTGCAGAAGCTTGGAACGCCCCGCACTTTCTGCTAAGGCCGCCCATGTGAGGCCCCCAAACTCCGGACAACCGTGTCGTGGCAGCAAAGAGACGCGGCCCGCCCGGTCTTTGTTGTCCCCCAGGAGTTCTGCGGCGGAAATAAGCTCGCCCGATTTTCTGGCCAAGTGGCCCTAGAAAGAGCGGGAGGGGACAAACAGGCCGGCCCGCCAGCTCTTGGGCCTGGAAGCCGAGCGAGGCATCGAGACTTCCAGGCCAAGGGCTAAACGAGGGGACCGAATTGGAGGGGGGCGCCCGTTTTCCTTCGGGTTTCCCGCTGCATTGAGAAGATCCGCTGCGGGCTCCTGTGAAGCAAAACAGGAGGAGCCGCGAAGCCGAGCCCGCGGGAGTCTCGGGTTCCCACCTTGGCATTTTTCTATTATGGCCGGAGAAAATCGGCCGCGGGTTTCGACGGGCGTCCTTTGGCTCGGACGCGCGCGGTTCGTCCCCCCCCCCTTTCTCTTTCCCGGCCCTCGAAAAGTTTCGTAGAAAAGTCCCCTCCAACCGAGAGCGTTTTAGGAGTTAGCAGTAGGAAATCGGAGAGAGGATTCATTTCGAAAATATCCAAAAATGCCTCTGTCGATTTTGGATTGCTCCAAGTTGCATCCCTCCAACCTTCCTTCCAGTGACCGAGGGATTCGTCTTGGCGCTTTCTTGCGAAAGCAGGACTGCAATTAATTCGTCTACCATTTCTTCATTACTTAAAATCTTGCCTAGCGGTGTGGACAATTATGTTATTATGTTGTGTTTTGTAAACCTCTTTTGCTTACAAACCATTTCCTCCGAGATTCTCCTTCGTGCTTGGAATAAATGTTCGCCATGAGAAAAAAAAAGGGGGGGGAGAGGAGCTGTAATCCACGGTCACAAACACCTAAACGCCTCCAATCGATATCAAGTGAACATTAACGAAAAGAATGAATCCATCCAGAAGGGAAAGGCTGTGCATTTCCGAAGTTTTGGGTTCGATTAATGCTTGTTACCATTTGCCTAACCATGGTTGGCTAAGCCTCATATGCCTTGGTTCACGTCTCGTATCCAAAATATAAACCATGTTGGTCCGCAAGCCACGCGGAGTTCACACGAATTGGCGATACCAAAATGAAAGTCTTATTTTCTGCCTCAGTGCGACGAGTAGCCCCGCAGAAGCGTTGATCAATTTCAGCCGCGTTTCTCTCCCGCCTCTTCTGAAAATGAACCGGCCAGAAAATATGCTTTTTTTTTTCTCCAAACAGAAATTTCCTCTAACGTTGACCCTCCTCCGTTAACGAATCGGAAAAAGCGAGAAAAATCCACGATGACGTGTCTAAATCAAAAGGTTCTCTAAAGGCAACTGGATCAGCTTTCTTTTGATTTTATGATGTTGGTCTCGGGCGGGGGGGGGGGTGAACGCTCGTGTTTCAGATTCCCACAAGCCAAGTAATAAGAATCGGCGGAAAGGAGTTCTGCCCACCGAGAAGAGAATCCCCCGGGAGAAGCCGGGCTGAAGATATGATAGCCCCCTTGGCTTGGGGAGGAGGAGGGGGGGCGTCAATGAAATATTAAATCTGACCTTCCCTTGGAGTTTGGTTAGAATTAGACCAATCAGTTAAACCTTGATCTAGGACTATTTAAGGACTACCGTGTGAAAAGATTAAAAAATGTGTGAAGGCAGAGGAGAAATAAAGACGGTGCTTCTGTCGTCTTTTATTAACTGGGGAGTTGCAAGAATAACCTTCGACCCATTTAATTGTATTCGTTAACAGCTCCGCCTTATGCAGAGAGGTTCAGAAGGAAATCCTATTGAGTTCCAAGGGATACATTCCCCCGCAAAGTTTGTATATTAGAATGACATTTTAAAATTAAGAAGGATGTAGCTTTCCACCAAAGTAATTCTTACATTATTTACTCTCACTGATCAAATTATTTGATCAGACACTAGCTTTTACAAATACAGAAATACAACGGAATATACTTCAAAACTACCTTACTAAGTTTTCCATAGGTACTATGCATATATGCTTATACACTGAACTGTTTTTTGCTTAATCATACTCAAAGATCTTTACTGAATACCAAGAATGTTTACTTGTAATATTTAGAATGCATTTTAAAAAAACATTCAGGTTAAGCTCAGGCATTATACACAAGGCGTGTTGTCAACAGGAATTTAAGTCCCTGTTAATGTATTAAAAATATACAGGGAAAATGGATTAAGAAACGGAGCAAGATTGCCACCCCATTAAACGTTGATGTTCAGTCAAGCAATTAACAGAATAGCTACATTAATTTTTTTTCTATCTACATTTAGAAATCTTAAATTGTTTCCAGAACACCTGGAAGTTTAAACTCAATAGATCACTTGACAAAATTAGCTATTTTTTGAGGTGTTAGAATTATGCTTCCTCTTTCCTCTTCCTCCTCCTCAACTTGCATAACACTCCCTTCTCCAGATTCCCCCCCCCCCATAGCCCACTCCTGGACTGGGAATAAGGGATTGACCCATTTTTCCCAGCGGCTGCGAGGGGAGGCGAGTTAAGTCTGGCTCAAGACCAGGTTAAGGGCAGATTGTGGTAGAGAAAAATCTGGTCACCAGGTGTCACCAGTGATTTAACACACAAGGATCATCATCTCTAGTCTGGTCCTCCTCCAACACCATATCAATTCACACAATACCTTAAGCCATGGCTATGTTACCACTGTTTATGGAATAAACCCAGTTAATTTTTTAGTTCATAAAACACACTAAACTAGAAACAAGTAATTATATTTTGGCTGGTAATGTGAGCCAACTCGATAGAGAATATCTGAAAAATCTTAGGAGAAGAAGCTAGCCAACATCCAAGACTGCTCACAGTTTGGTAAGTGTGGCTGAACCATGATTTGTAAGTAAGTCACAACTGGCTAAGTTCACAGAACTTTTAAGCAGTACAACATGATTGACAGTCGCGTTAACTGGGTTCACGCACGCAACGCGCCTCAAATAAACTACATTTGAGTCCGCTGAGTTGTATGAGAGTCGCACTCGTCTAAACCGAACAGCCCGCATAACCGCGCTGGGAGTAACCTTAACTTGCTCCTTTACTTTGATTTAGAAGCGAGTGCAACGGAAACGCCTTTTTAGGAGGATTACAAGCATCGGGAGTTAATAGTTGGGTTTTCGCTCCCACCCCCACCCCCAAAAGACCGAGTCTGGATCCGCTCTAGAGGGGGGTATTGGAAGCGACCGGAAGGTCCGCGGGAGCCAGACAGTTCTTTAGCATGGGGAAATCGCGAAGTTGCCGCCATGAGCCTCCAAAAATTAACTTATTACCGTTATTCCTTACGGTGGTCCGTCTTTCTCAACGAATCTGGGAGTTCCAGGAAATTGAGGAACAATAAATGCAATAACTCCGGATGGGGTGGGGCAGGTTCGGAAAGGGCGAATAAATGGCTTTGAAGTTTCTCCGATGCTTAAATCTTCCCTGCACCTGACATCTTACTAAGGCTGGTCATCCTAGAAAAAAAAACCACTTCTAGAGAATTGAACGGTAGTTGCTTGCTTGCGGAAGGACACACGTTGGGGACTTGTTTACTTGTTGAGTTGATTTATAACCTGCCTTTATTTTGTACAACTTCAGACAGGAGACCTCAGGCAGCTCTCGCCACCTCTTTCTCCCTCAACAACAACCCTGCAATGTGGGTTGGGCTGAGACGGCCCCCAAGTTCTCTGTGCAGCTTTCGTGTCCAAGGAAGCTTTCGTGTCTTCTCTCTAGCACCCTACTCACTGCATTAAACTGGCTCTGTTGCTAATATGAGTAACTCATGTGTAAATATACATTGCACCCAAGGAAAAGGGTCTGTTGCAATCAAATGTATTTAGTCTGTAGTCCAGGGGTCTTCAAACTTGGCCCTTTTATGACTTGTGGACTTCGACTCCCAGAATTCCTCAGCCAGCACGGTCAGAGGTGATTTTAAAAAGGGGGACTTTTAAAAACAACTTTATTAGAGCCTTCGTAAGGTATCATATTATTACGCTTCCCTTATTGTAACAATAATTTTAACAGCTCATCAAGTTACCACATCATTTCATTTTGCCTTAATGCTTATATTGAACTCAGCCTTACTCAGCAGCCTGTTTAAATAAAATTAGGCAACTGCACTGATGTATCTAGACATCCAAATATAATCAAACTGGATTTCAAGCTTTTAGAGGCTGTAAGACAGGGGTCTTCAAACTTGGCCCTTTTATGACTTGTAGACTTCAACTCCCAGAATTCCTCAGCCAGGCAAGTTTGGGCCAAGTTTGAAGACCCCTGCTGTAAGACAACCACTAATACCCAAATCTCCATAGTGTATACTTGTTTTACTATGCTTAAATAGGTCTCCATCAAAGTGATCTTTGCACTGTGTTGGGATCGTAATACAAGGTCTCTTAGCCAGTATCTGGAATTCTGAGAATTATAATCCTGATATATTTGAAGGGGGAAACAGGCTTAGCTCCTTTTTTTAATAGCTTGCTTTGCAGATGAATCATGATGTGGATTGTTAGAAACCAAGTCACTGCGTTTGAAAGATTATGCTCTCCTTTTCTGTGAACAAAAACCTGTTCTTTTCCCATAAACTATCACTTAAGTATGATACAATGTGTAAATGCATCACAAAACTCGGCTGCTGTAATTGCATTCATAGCTGCATTTTTTTTATTACCCAGATGACAGCAATTTGTAGCTTAAACAGGTGGTGGTCTTATTATTTCTTATTTACAGGTGCTATCTCACCTTTTCTCAGACAAGCTCAAATTCCATGAAGACTTCCATTTTTATCTCCACAGCAAATTTTTGTGGGGTAGGCCAGTCTGTTTCATAGTCTTGTATCTTACTCGGTGTCTCACCTTGATAACTTTAAGATGTGTGGATGTGTGGACCCAGAGATTCAACAGAGAGTTGAAGTCCACATATCTTAAAGTTGCCAAGGTTGAGAAACATTGCCTTCACTATTAATGGTTGTGTAACAATTTGTATTCAGGGGGGAAAGAAGACTTGGGGAGAATGTGGGACCTCATAATTATACATTTTGTTAGTTGACAAATTCAGGTGTACCACGAAAATTACAAAATCAACTGAAACAGTTCAAATGAGCAAAGGAGTATTTTAATGTTCGAAAACAAGTTGCTCAGTGTGAATTTCAGCCATGATTTTTCTTCATGTACAATTCATAGTTTGTATTTTTGTTGGTGTTATTTAACCTAAAGGATGGAGATGAAGTGATGGCTTCTTCAAGTGGTCTGGACCTGGAGTTGCAGTTAAGCACAGCTAAATGATCGCAAGCTCTTCATGCAAGCAGTTTTATGTTAACCTGGGTAAAACTGCTTGATGGTACGAAATATGAAGCTCCTAAAGTATGTCCTTGTGTTTCTAAAAATTCAGTTGATTTTTGTCTCCTCTGCTGTAACCTTTTGAAAGAACTTGTCAAACTCCAGATACATCTTCTTGTTTACCAACCAGATCCCTTAATCAAGGATCCTCGGGTTCAGTTTTGATATCTGATGGAACACCAAGTCTTATGATCCATTCTCGTCTTAGGATAAATCAGCACAGAGATTAATCTTCTATTCTTTCATATTTCTGAAATTCTGGTTTTAATTCTGCCTAGTACAGATTTCTCCAAGCCAGAGCCCTCCAGATTGGCTCATTTTTTTATTTATTTTAAATCCACTACTGCCTAGCATCTCCAATGAATATCCTAAAGTTTGGGGAAATGAATCCTACCTAAGATTTTTGATCTCTCAAGAGGTGATGGCAGGATCATAAACAAATCTTGGTGATGCATGCCTGATCCATGTCGACGTTCAGTTAGATGGAACAATTTTTTGACTGTATAACTAAAAAAGTTTTACTATTTAGTCTATAAAACATAATATTTTAATATATATAATCTTTTTAAAACGTATAATTGCCTTTATGTCTCTGCTGCTCAGGACTCATGGAAAGAAGGCCAACCTGGAGTTCCAAGAACATCATCGTCTCTATGAATTTCCAGTTGGATGAGATCGACCATTCAGATGCTTATTTGCCTGAATAGCACTATACGGTCAGCAGATTATGAGGTATTTGCACAGTATACTACCCAACAATTAATTCAATTATTTGCTTCATGTCAAATTGATCCATAACTATATGGTCTGGTTTTATACAAATTTGGTTAAACAGTATTGCTTGATTTGTGGTTCACTGTGTCATGTAAACACAGCCAAGGAGAAACGGGAATTGGTTATCCACTGTTTATTGATTGTACAGCTCCAGCTTTCACTTTAGAATCTTAGAAAATCCACACTATGTAATAGAAGTAGGCCACTTTTTAAAAAATCTGCCATTAGGAATTGGGCTGCAATCTCTACCATTCCCAGTTAGTATGATTTTGGAACTGTTTTAAGATTTGCATCTTAACATGTTTAATTGTATTTTTTTTATATTGCTAAGAGTCTGATTCAGATTGTGGTGGGAGAGAAATTAATATTTGAAGGTTGATGCAAGTAGTCTCCATACATTTGTATTTGTTGCTAATTGTTTAAGCAAAAGTAACATTTGTATCAAACCATATACTGCCTCTTATCACTATTCCTGTGTATGGGGGAAACATATTGCTCCTTGGATCACAGTTTACCTATATGCTATCAGGTTGGTGTCAACTTGCAGTGATCATATAGATTTTCTCCATAACAGTTTGTGCCCAACCTGATGCTATAGGTGTTCCAGTAGTTCACCCATTGCTGTTGTTAACAGTCACTCCATCTTTTGCACTGATCATCATCATTTTTCCTTCCACCACCCTTACCATTATAGCCTTTTCCAGAGAGCTACGTCAAAATACGGTAATTTGAGCCTGGTTATTTGTGATTCAAGTGGTTGATTTGTTGGCTGAGAATTGTTTGCTTATTTGTTTAATTTGAATCAACTCTGCATTGATTTGTTTGATGATGTTTGTTTTCTTGGCAGTCCATGGTATTCTCAAGAGTCTTTTCTAACACCAAAATTTAAAAGCATCAGTACCCTGCTTCTTCAGAATCCAACTTTCATTCCAGTGTGTCACAGGGAGTATCATGGGTATTCTGATCTTTAGAAGAAGAGATACATCATATAGCATCTAAATATCTTTTCAGAGGCCTTTATGGCTGGCTGCAATACTGAGTGATAATCTGCAGTGTATGTTTTAACAGCTTATTCCTTTGTTATTAATGGTTGATCTTAAAAGACGGAAGTTATCTGCCACTTTGACATCTTCATTGTGAATTCTAAGGTTGGTTGTCATTTTATGTAATATTTTAATCCCATTATTTTTCATTGTACTTCTTGACCTAGGCTATTTTGTAGGTAAGGAACATTGGAGTGAAATGCTCATTGCATTTTTTTAAATTAGCAGTTTTTAAACTGCAGTAAACTCAGTTTACTTGCAGTTTTGAACTACTGGACTCGGAGACCTTTAGAAATTTGTTGCTGAGCATTGAGAGATCTAATATAGATCACAAACTACTCTTTGTTGATTCTATATCAGCATCCTAATGGTTGTAAGGGAAGTGTTCTGTATTTTCTTTCATTGTAAAGGTGCTTTTCAAAAGGCAACTGAACTTTTTTTGTTGTTGAAAATGTTTTGCTTTTCATCCAAGAAGCTTCTTCAGTTCTTCTCAGTAAGATAATTGATTTTCAGTTCTTTGGGACAGGGCATACATGGAACCAGAAAACTGGCCAATTCACCGTGCCTTTTAATGCAAATTAAATTCACATGTGAACATTCATGACAAGTAACTATATTCTGAACACATTGTATTCTGAACACAATTGTCCAGTTGAGGGACTGATCACCTTCACATTTTTCTTGTGTGCATTAGACAACGGTCAAAAGGGAAGAAGACAGAAGAATGTTAGGAAGAAAGTCAAGACTATTTTAGTAAGCTATATTGTTAATTATGAAAATGCTACCTATAACCTATTCTTTCCAAGGCATACATTACAGCATTCCATTACTTCTCAAAGTCAAGAGACAAGTACTGGTTGTTGATGCTTACAGCCAAGATATTGAGGCAACAAAGGTAAGGATTAGGATTCAGTATGGTTCCCACTTAGCTATTTATGAACAGAAGTTTGTTAAACCATTCTGATACAGCTGTTGATACACACAAAAGGCGCAACAAAAGAAATATTGCTATATCTGAAACCATGTAAAACCCGAAGGCATTAAAATTTATTAAATGATGCAATAACTGAATTCTTTATTTACAATAGCATTATTTAACATCAAATAAGCAAATAGCATCAGCAAAGCAATATTAACTTGCATAAATGTATTTAAAATTTCTCTGAATATATCTACCTTTGCATAAACTGCTCACACTAGAAATACAAACATCAATGCAGGTGAACAAAGTGATGTTCAAAGTTAACTCGGTCTTGAAAATAAGTCACAACCTGAAAACACTGTAAGCTTTCTCCTGAAGAACCATAGTTTATATATTGCTTAGTTTTACCCTTGTATAATCTTTTCATATACACACACTCATACACATCTCAGATGTAACTTCATGAGGAACTGTACAAATAAAACTCACGAATGACCAAAAGGAAAAAAAGTCAATGTTTGAAGTAATGTGTCCATCATCTCTACTCAACGACTGAAAGCTAAGTGATGATGCACTTATTCCAAAATTGTACACAATTCACTATACAAATATAATACATCAGACAGCTATGTAGGAATATACAAGACTTAAAAACAGATCTAAGGCATTATGCTAGATTTTAGCATTTTGAGGTTCTTGCACGTAGCTTTACCTGTAGTAAGAAACTTAAAAGATTTTGTTTTAGTCTACAAAGAAACACCAGGGAGAAAAAATCTAATTAAAAACCAAAGTCACTACAGTAATTTTCTTTTGTGCAGAGAATGCTTTTGCTCTTAGGCAGCAATACTACCATACAAATACTAGAAAACTTTAAAGTCACACCAACAATTAATGGCTTAAATTGCATTTCAAAACTGATTGTGTATCTTTGGGTTTTGCAAGTAGAGCTGAACCATCTTTTCATGTGTTAAGCCCATATGAACTCATTTTTTAAAAATACAGATTAAAAATGCTTTGTATAAATGGCAAAAAGCATTGCTTTTACTTAATACAGACCAATAGAAAGACCGGGAGAGGGGCAATCTTTTAAGTTTGAGAAATATTTGAAATAACTAGTGAAATGTTGAACAAGATGTTTATCAGCTTACCTGGACGTGATTGAATGGTTCTTTGCCCTGTAGAATTATCTATATATTTTTCTGACTTAATATATTTTGCTTTTTTGTATGAGAGAACTCTGATGTTCCAACATAAATCCAATTACTATCTTTATTTACTGAATAACAAATACTGTTTATAAAAAAATTAAAACAATTGACTTGGCATCATCACTGTTGTATCTAGTGTGAATGTTATACTCAGAAAATGCTTAAACCCACTGCCTTTAATTAATTTAAATGAAAGGGAAAATCAGCGATTCCCTGGACATGGCTGATAATACAAACACTCCATTTTATACTCAGTTGAAATCATTACTAGATGGTGCTAATATAATTTGAATTGGGCCTTATTTAAAATAATTTATTTGCCTACTAATCTAGTAAAGCATGATTGAAAAATAAATCTGTTTCAAAACTATTTTTATCATCCAATTTAGAATGATTTAATCCCCTTAATTTTCAAATAATGTGTGTGTATTTGTATTTATATGTATTGATATTCTCTCAATAATATAGAGTTCAGGGCTGACATTTTATTATTTCCACCAGATGGCTCAGATGTTTGAATAACTTTTGAGTCTGGTGACTCGTGAGAAATACAGTTTTCATCTCAAGGGGTAAGAAAGCCACTCAACAGGAAACAGATGATTTGAAATGCATTCTATATATTCCATAACATGTTCTTTTCAGCACTCTATGAAAGTCAATTTATTTGTATATTTTAACTCTCATTGCAAGCAAACACCAGGTTTCAAGATAACAAGCCTTCTATTTCCAAGGACATGAATATTGACAGAGAAAATATAAAATGCATTGCACTTTAAGTAACATCTAAAATTTGAGTTACAGGTACGAAAGTGTAGATTAAGTGGAACAGAAGAACAGGAGGTCGAAAACAATCAGTTTCCTGATATTTCAAGTCCTCAAAAACTGATGTCAGCTTATATTAAAAGAATACTCAGACCACAGCCGGTAAGAGTATAACCACTTTCAGCAGTGGTCTGCTGAACAACAGTTTTGCTAAGATTATTACGAAAAAATATAAACATACAAAAAAGTCAAGAATTGGCTCCTACACTGGCTGCATATAAGGTTAGATAAATGACTTATGAGCAGAATTGCATTTAGAAAAAGAAGTCTCAAGCTTACAAATTAGGTCTAATCAAGGCATTGTAATCCTTTACAAAACACATTTTTGTCCCCAGGAGACACGCACAGTTATGAAGATATCTAATTTAATACTGAAGTACCTCATTTGGAAATCAACTCCACAACATGTATACCTCACAAAATTATACAGTTAAAACACTAAAATCTTCAACTTAAATTATTGCTTGTTTACATAGAAACTGTTTTGTATGTACCTTACAAAACTTCCTCAAAGTCCACACTGCTTCAAAATAATTGAACACATGATGGTTACTTCTGTAGTGATATCTGCTATAGCTTAAGTCATTGTTTCCCCTAAATATGGAGATGGGAAAGTAGAAAATTTATTGTTTAAATCAGATGCCTTTGGCTCTGATATCATGCCTCAATCCTGCCACTTCCATCACCAAGAAATGCACCTTTGTTCAAATGAAATTATTCAGCAACTAATTTACCTGCAACCTAGAGCTTAGGTAACAGATCTAGGACTATGATGGGGATTATACTTTTATCTAACCTATCAGAAAGTCCAAGTGAAGGCAGGAGAACAGGGATGCTAAGATTAGTTAATTTTAAGGAAGCTGAAATCAACATGGGAACTTAAATTCTGTGACTGACTCATGATTTTATCTCAAAGTTATTAAAAAAGCTTTAAAAGCCCTCAGATGTTTTAACCCACTTAAACATTTACAGTTACTCAAATAGATTTAGATCTATTCAAAACTAAATAAGTTTGTTTTATGTATTCTCATTTTTTCATCTGTCACTCTGGAATTCATAATTTGGTCTACTCCCTACTTCAGAGTGTCCTAATACAAACCATTGATTTCCAGATGAAACTAAATCCTTTGCACCTGACTGTGTAGCTATGGAAAACAAAACAAAACAAAACAAAAACAAAAATCTACAACTAAAACAGAACAGAATGAGATCATGGTTGGTTTTCCTTAAATACATACATTTAAATACATTCAATCTGACACGTTTTATGAAAACTGGCTATCAACATTTACTTTGCAGGAGAGATCTAAGTTGCACTAAGGTGAATGCAGTGTACAGGCTGAGCAATTCTCTGTACGCTAGCTTCAGACTGTCAAAGAAGAGACTGCTCTTCCACCAAGAAAGATTTGATGCCACTCAAGAACGACGCTGTTCTGTTTGCAGCACTAAATTCTCATTTCTCCAGTAGAAGTGCTGGCAGAAAAGATGGAGCAAACAGACATAGGCAGCTCTTCAAACTGGCAAGTAGTTCAGAATGGGGAGCCCAATCAATTGAAGATACAGCCAATCTTCAGGGTCAGCAATATTTCTGTAAAAGAAAGCAAGAACATTTATAATTATTCAATTAATTAAGCATACGCTTTTATCTTTTGCTAACTTCAAATAATCAGAACAAAAATGAGAGCTTTCAGGCTGACATAAGACATAGTGAGAAACAATCTTCAAACTCCATCATTCGATGATGGAATACATGACTGAAAGGAAACTTAGAAGCATAAAATTAATACTAAAATCAACAAATGCTTAATGAAAAAGATGTGTCCTTTTTGCAAAAATCCTGGTATTATCCAAAATCCATCAATCAAAGTGTATCATCTGATTGGACCCAGAATTTGTCTTTTCTTGTTTGCCTGTCTATGGAACAGCATCCCATCCCCTAAAATTGACTGGCTGCAATCCTGCCACCCTTTAAGAATGCCTGGAAGACCTGGTTCTCCCCTTAAGACATTGAGACACATTGACACGAACTGGTGTAGTGTGAATATACGGCTGTCATATTTGATCACAATGTTATGTATTTTTTTTTTATAAATTATGCTTTCGTATTGTGATTTATTTTAACCTTGTTAGCTACTAACGTCGCTCTATACACTTTAAATGAATAATAAATACATAATAATATAAATAAATAAATACATTATCTAAACACCGAATAGGGGGCAAACTGAATTTCCAAGAAACTGCATTTCATAGCTTGGGGGTCATGCAGGAGAGCTCCCTAAGGTGCAACAGAAATAGGCTTCTATAGCAGCAGCATCATTAGGAGAGTTTTTCAGCAGATCTTAAGAATCTTAAAGGTTTTTAATAGGAGGTTCAGCCCTTCAGATAGTCCTAAAACATTTAGGACTTCAACTTATACATGTGTCAAACTTTTGGGCATGTATCAGATTTACTTTTATATATATCAAACTACTTAAAGAACAGTCCAAGGTTGTTTTCATCCAGGAACTTTGTTGTTGTTCAGTCGCTAAGTTGAGTCCAGCTCTTCATAATCCAATCGACCATAGCATGCCAGGCCCCCGTCTTCCACTGTCTCCAGGAGTTTGCCCTAATTCATGTTCATTCAGTCAATGAACCTATCTAACCATCTCATTCTCTGCTATCCCCTTCTCCTTTTGCCTTCAATCTTTCCCAACATCAGGATCTTTTCCATGAGCCTTCTCTTCTCATTTGGTGGCCAAAGCTTCAATATCTGTCCTTCCAAAGAACAGCCAGGGTTGATTTCCTTTAGGATTGACTGATTTGATCTCCTTGCAGTCACAAAGGGACTCTCAAGAGTCTTCTCTAACACCAAGCATCAAAAAGTATATTCTTCTGGCACTCTGTCTACATGACCTTAAGTCTATTCACCATCTCAACTGTACATTCATAAAGGATGTGATTTAGGTCATATCTGAATGGTGTAGTGGTTTTCCCTACTTTTTCAATTTAAGCCTGAATTTTGCAATAAGCAGCTCATGATCTGAGCCAGTTGGCTCCAGGTCTTGTTTTTACTGACTGTATAGAGCTTCTCCATCTTTGGCTGCAAAGTAAATAATCTGTTTTCGGTATTGACCATCTGGTGATGTCCATATGTAAGTCACACCTTGAGTTGTTGGAAAAGAGTTTTTGCTATGACCAGCATGTTCTCTTGACAAAACTTTTTGCCCCACTTCATCCAGAAAATAGTTGAACTTAATTTAAAACAGGAATGGACAACTTCACATTTCAGGGCTGTATCAGTTCACAAGAACCTTTTCATTCATTCCAAATATGACTATTGAAAATGGACAGCAGTTTCCAGCCATTTGTAGTGGCAATTTTATAAAAAGACCTAGAACAGGCATAATGAGACTTAACTCCAGGGACAATCATAAAGAAAATCATGCCATTAAGCATTTAGATAGCTACCAACTATGGCCCTTAGACCTTCAACAAACTTAAGTGAAGTCCAAGGTCAACTGAAAGTTATCCACTTTAAGTTAGTGTCACAGTTAGAATATTTATTACTTCATACCCGTGATGCATCTCCCTCCTGCTTTATCATGTCCATTCCAGGTAGCTGGTTTGGAAAAAGACTGCCTCCTCTCATAGCAGGATCATTGACCTGAGAAAGAACAATATTTAACTCAGTCACAGAAACAGAAGACTTAACAAATCACAACCAACTTCACTAATACCCCTTCCTTTTGTTTAATAAAATAACCCCCCACTAATAGTTGAGCAATTCATTTTACTATCATGCCTATCTTGGAACCTTTTTCTATTTTCTACAACACATTATTATCTGACTGCATAATTTGCTGACTTACCCTATTGTCAGTTTGTTATTTTGAAAGGGGAGACAGCAAACTGAGCTAAATTGAAAAGATAAAAAATGAGTGTATACTAAAATAGTGCTTTATCTTGAATCTCCAAAGACCTATGCAAGGGTCCTTTTTGTAGATTTCAGTTCGGTATTCAATACCATCATTCCAGATATTATTCTCACTAAACTAAATCAGCTAGCCGTGCCTGACCACACCTGTAAGTGAATCATAAGCTTTCTAACAGACAGGAAGCAGCAAGTGAAGCTAGGCAAAATCACATCAGATACCTGTACAATGAGCACAGCCCCCCCCCCCCCAGGGCTGTGTGCTCTCTCCACTTCTCTCTCTATACCAACAACTGCATCTCAAAAGATCCCTCTGTTAAAGTACTGAAGTTTGCAGATTATACAACAGTGACTGGCCTCATTCGAGACAACAACGAATCGGCATATAGACAGGAGGTTGAACAACTAGCCTTGTGGTGTGGCCGGAACAATCTTGAACTGAACACACACAAAACTGTAGAAATGACAGTAGAATTTAGGAGAAACTACTATTCTACAACCTCTTACAATACTAGACAACACAGTATCAACAGTAGAAACCTTCAAGTTTCTGGGTTCTATAATATCTCAAGATTTAAAATGGACACCTAACATCAAAAATGTAATAAAAAAAACACAACAAAGAATGTTCTTCCTGTGCCAACTCGAAAGCTCAGAGTGCCCAAGGAGCTGCTGATACAGTTCTACAAAGGAATTACTGAGTCTGTCATTTGCACCTCTATAACTGGTTTAGAACTGCAACCAAACAAGACAGATCTGCAGAAAAAACAATTGCTACCAGCCTACCTTCCATTGAGGACCTGTATACTGCACGAGCAAGAAAGAGGGCTGTAAAAATATCTACAGGACCCTCACATCCTGGTCATAAACTATTTCAACTTCTTCCCTCAAGACGGACGCTATAGGGCATTTCACAGCAGAACGACTAAACATAAGGACAGTTTTTTTCCCCATGCTGTCACTCTGCTTAACAACTAATTCCTACAACACTGTCAAAATACTAGTAAAGCTGTATTACTATGATACTCTTCATCTTTCCTATTACCTATCCTTATCTTCTTATGACTATAACTTTGCTGCTTGTATCTTACAATTTATATTGTTTTTTTGTACCCTAGTATGATTTATGTTGTTTGCTTAGCTAGTACTCTATGACTATCACTAAGTGTTGCATCTTATGATTAATGATGAAGTGTTGTAGTTCACAATTTATGATGAATGTATTTTCATGTTGTATATGATCATGATTATCACTATTACTTGTATGTACACTGGGAGCTTATGCATACTTGGTCAATAAAGAATTCTATTCTATTCTATTCTATTCTATTCTATTCTATTCTATTCTATTCTATTCTATTCTATTCTATTCTATTCTATTCTATTTCTATTCTATTTCTATTTCTATTTCTATTTCTATTCTATTCTATTCTATTCTATTCTATTCTATTCTATTCTATTTCTATTTCTATTTCTATTCTATTCTATTTGACTCAAAATGTTTCATAGAGATATAACTTTGTCAGAGGCTTGAAAAAATATTTTTGACACTTTGACACTATTTCACAGGACCCCAAAGACCTGGTTTTGCCAACAAGCCTGGAAAACCCATAGTGGGCTGAAGCCTATCAAGTGGCTCATTGATTGTTTGTTGTCACCAAGGGGATGCGATATTATTGTTTGTTTATCCCTTTTTTATATTGTTTTCTTTTTATATTGTTTTTTTATTGTTTGTAAGCTGCTCAGAGTCACTGAGAGTGAGTGGGTGGCCATATAAATCCTCTAAATAAATAAATAAATATGCTTACAGCACACTAAAAGCATCAGTAATAAAACTGAAAAATCATTAATTTAACTACAATTTATAAACACAGAAGGACATTAAAGTTACATAGTTTAATATGACAGATTTAGTCAAAAAACAGAGCCAGAAGTAGATTATGTAATGGAAGGAGGTTGATTCAAATCCCCATTTTGCTACTAAACTGTATTTTCTTAGTCTAAACTTGAATTTCAATAAATCAGTCTAACCAAGCCAACTGGCCCAGGTCACATAAGTGTCCTCCAATTTTTGTGAGTATAATGTCCTAAAATCTCACCCAGTATGGGCAATGTATGGAGCTTGCACCTCAGTGGAGAAAGGGGCTACATGTCACTTTCTGTTCCCTGCTTGCCACCCACTCTTTTTTCTTTCTGACATCATCTTTTCTAACTCCCAAGCAGAAGGCTGCCAGGGAAAGAACAAGTAGCTCTTCCCAGAAATGATTATTTGGGCTTGGATTGCAGTTGCCCATCTGTGACTTCGATGGAGTGGTAAATATCTTGAAAATCCACTATATTGTACATCTATAACAAGAATGAGCCATTCCTGAAATCATATTTTTAATGTAACCAGTATGGTTTATAATACAACTTTAGCAAAATATTTTGATGTTAAAAGTAAAACTATTTTTAAGTATGCCAGGCTGAGATTCTCACCTGCTCGGGACCCATGGAGGGCAACCCTGATGTAGGCACAGAGGCTGCAGAGGTCATGCTGATCTGCCCTGTCATCTGGTTCATGTTGTTCAACCCACTACTGTTGGCCACCATGGACACATTGATATTCATGTTGTTATTGTATATGCTGGTATTTGCTTGCTGCCCAAAGTGTGGTGGAGATTGTTGTGAAAACATGCTATAGTATAGGATAAAGCACAATGGCTATGTCAGAATCAGAAAGACACACTTACAGGACTCAAATATTCCTGAACTCTTCAAAGAATCACTGTGTGCTTGGATGCACACAAGGACCTCTTCCAATAACAAAAACTGATCCATCCTTTCGTTTAACCAGAATCTCTTTACCTATTTCTTGGCCAAATGAAACTCTGATCACATTATAGGAGAGAGCAAGATTACAGATAATTCTAAAAGGCTCTCCATTGTAAGATAGTTGGGAATAGAGTGTACAAAGAAGTTATGTGATAGTTATGTAATCCAAACCAGCAGGTTATAAAATGCAGCCAAAATACATTCTGAATCCTGAAGCGTACCTATTTCCACCAATATTTCCTTGTCCCCATCCATTTATCTCTGTAGAGGACTGATAGGCAGGATTGGCCTGAGATTGCTGTATCAAAGGATTCTGAGTATGAGCCATTCTTGGGGACATCAGGGGACTCTGTGGAGTTGTAGCTCCGGTGAAGCCTGGATCAGGCTGCTGATTTATTCCTAGAAAAGATAATAGGAACTTCAATCATGTTTACAGGACAATTAAGAATACATGCTGTAGTACAAAAGGTCCATTATGGATTCATTTACTTGAAGAGGATTCACTGGACAATAACAAAGCTTTCAACTGTTCTTTACTGTTGCTTTCCTATCACTTATACTGCAGAGTTTGCTTACTGTTTTAATTTGCCTTCATTGTAATCAATAGCATACAGTGACATCTGCTGGAGATATTTATCTGACTGTATTCAAGAAGAATTTTCCAAAAAGAAACCCCCCTCTTCCAGGGGCTGATGCCTATATATTATATAAAAAAATACACTGAGAAATCAATTAATACCCAAACAATCTCATTAAATAAGTGAAAATGACGCTATGATAAAAGCAAGGTGTTGATATCCAATGCTTAATACCGTAAACAACATGTAAAAACCATTCAAACTCATGGATACTTTTAGAGTTGCTATTTCACAGAAATCATTTGCTGAAGAAATGATAATCTACCCTTCTATTTTGATTTTAATTTAGGAATTTCCGAATTTTAAAAAAATCTGTTGTTTTTCCTAAGATGTGACATGGGAGATTATAAAAGTTATGTAGATTTGGGGAAATATAAAAGTTATGTAGATAGATAGACAGAATTTTTAAAAGGCTTGCCCTTCTCATTCCACAATTATTTTCCAGATTCTCAGTGAGCTAGCTTAATCTAAGTATCTTCTTTGTAATTATAAGACAAAAATGATGATCCCAAGAAGAAACTGAAAACTTGTAGGCAGTAAAGTCTGATGAAAAATTAAAAAAATGCCCAATACCATAATTTGGAGGAAATGGAAACTGCTGGGTGTTTGTCTGGGGAATCCGTGGGTTGCTCATGGTTGCTGGTATACCCCCAGAGGCCACCATACTTGGCGTCATATTCATACTCTGGCCACGCATCATCAGGGTTCGTTGTTGAACTTGGTGCATCTGTCTATGCCTCAGATGTTGGCTTAGTATCTCTCTCTGCCTCTGGGCTAGCATTTGAGAATTAATATTCCCCTACCGAGAAAACAAAATGTTTATTAGTGTAAGTAGCTGGAAGTCACGTTCAGAAGTTGATTTTCCACATGTCATATGAGAGGTTTGAAGACATACATGATATAATATGTTGCTGATATGCAGTTGAACAAAGCAAGTAAAGCTGATTCATATTAAGACTAGCTCTCAAACTGTTGTTTGAAAATAAATTCTAAAATATCAAAGAAAATCAGCTGTACCTTGTATCTCATAAATGTCTCGATTAAAAAGGCAGCTGTGTGTGTGTGTGTGTGTAAATATTTCTTAGTATTTCTATTTTGTTTTTATTTATTAAAATAGCTGTGAATTCACTGAAATATTCCATGGGAAGGACACTTTGTTTAAAGTTATCTCAAGGAAAGGTTTTTCATGTGATTTGCATTATAATTGGTACTAATTATGTTTTAAGGATGTGCAAAGTATTTGAAGCAAACATTTTATTCCAAATATCTTGTCTTAGTGAAATGGCCTTTGGAGGTGTGGATGGCGTTAAGCGTTTGGAGAGAATTGCATGTTTGAAACAGTGTTTCATGTATAGAACAGAGCTGTTTTAAGCTATGGAGGACTTCCAAAATACTAAAAACAGCCCATTTTGCATTAGAAACAGCTGTTTAACAATCAAACATTTGTTTAGAACATTGTGTGTTTCAAACAATGTGGTCTAAAATAAAAAATATTCAATTAAAAACATTTTGCACACCAGAATTATATTCTTTCATATAGTCACTACTCAAGCTGGTCTTGAATTTAAAACATTCTCTTATAAAGAAGAATGATCTAGGCAAGATAGGCCACATACCAGTTAAATAAACAAAAAACAAACACTTCATTTTTTTCCTATCCAGAGAATTGCAATATATCTGAAGGGAAATTTAGGCAAATGAGCTGATTTAATGGCTTCATACAATACTAGAACACATGGTGCAGTTGCAGAAATTATGAAACATACAACTATAAATCTAGAGAAGAAAAATTGGCAGTACCTGTTCCCTCACCTGTGTAGGTATTCCAGGTCTTAGAGACAAGTTCATACTGGAAACATTGCCAATCTGATTTATCAACGGCTGGCGATTCTAGGTTAAAAAAAAAACCACATACATACATACAATAGGAATAAGAAATGGATTTTATGAAAGTGCCGTTTCAATAAAGATCATAATTAGATCATATTTTGTTGTGTAGTTCAAACTGAATAGCTACTTGCATCAGCAGCACTTAGTGACAGACATGTAACACATATAGATAGTCTTTGATTCAGGACAAGGACTAGAGTTTCCATTGCTAAACAATGCAGTTGTAAAGTGAGATTGTATTGCTTAGCAATAGCAAGCCCTGCAGTCCCAGTTGTCATAATTAACTGAATCCCACAATCATTTAGGCAAGTTAATTTCCTGCTGGCTTCCCACAAACAAAGTTTATGGGGAAGCTAGCAGGAAGTTGCAAGTCTCAGACCCGCAAGCAGGTAAGTAGCTGCTGCTGGGTGGGGGACAGAGCAAGGAGTGAGCAGAGTGAGGGGGAGGGTGGACGAGAAGTGCTGCATGGATTGGGTGCATGAAATAGGCATTGTGGGAGTTAGTGAGAATGCATGAGTGGTCAGCATGAGTGCAGAAGGCTGGGTGCGAGTAGGGGAGACTTACCCCAATGACTTGCAATTTTTCCTGCTAGCTTCTCCTTTGACTTTCTAGGGAAGCTGGCATGGAAGGTTGCAAGTGGTGATCATGTGATCACAGAATGCTTGGCAAACAGTCACAAGTGTGAAAGGATTACCAAGCACCCAGATTGCGATCAAGTGGCCATGGGGGTGCTGAAACACTGAGGATCAGTTGTAACCACCATTCCTTCAGTGCCATTGTAACTTTGCAGGGTTGCTAAACAAGTGGTTGTAAGTTGAGGGCTACCTGAACCCAGAAAGAAAATGCTGGAAATACGGGTTTGCTATCTTGAGGAAAATAAATGTTCTTTTGTTCTGGATACTGTTTTTAAATTCAAGCAGGTGCTCTGATGTAATATCTTACAAACTTATGAAGAGAAATACTTCTGGGTATTTCAAAAAAATTGAAGTAATATATGCCCTATGGTTTACAAGGTTAAAGAGTTGTCAAAAACACCACTTTAACTTTGAAGACATATAAAAGAAATGAATGTTCTAGATGAAAATAAATAAATACATAAATAAATAATATCAGAAAAAATAAAATTTACAGATACGTTCACATTTAATTCATACATAGTGAAATATGTATGGTGCTGGTCAAAGAAAAATAAATGACTACCTGCTGTGCTTGAAGCCTATGCTGCAACTGCAATCTCAGTTGATTGGGTGGATTCTGCACTAGACCAGTAGGCCTCAGACCAGGTCTAGGCTGCATCCGTAGTGCTGCATAACCTGGCCGCTGTGCCATTGGGTGAAAGTTTGGGTCCTGCAGCGGTGTGTAATTGCCTTGGGCCATTTGAGCCTGAGACGCATACTGTTGTGTAAAAACCGGCGTTTTTTGTTCTAGAATAATATTTGGTTCCTGGCTTGAGAATGATTCTGGATCTACGCCTTGGGTCTGCTGAAGAACAAAAGCACAGAAATATACATAAAGGCTTGGAGCCCACATATGTAGAGAACATTAACAAACATAGCTGCGACACAGCTGTGACAGTACTATAAGCAGCCTATGTACTATAAGCAGCCTATGTACTATAAGCAGCCTATGTGATACATATAGGTTAATTTCCTCCACATTTTTCTGTAATGTATCTTATCTAATACTTATTTTCTGTGCTGAAGTCTTTTCTAGCAAATCATAATGTATTTATTAAAATATTTCTGGACAGTTTCCCATTAAAATTTTGTTAATATAAATTTAAAAATATCACAAGTGAAAGAGCCCATACTAGCTGGGAAAGGTAACCTAAAAAGAGGTGGTTTTTTTACAAAAATCTTTAAAATATGTTCGCATTAGCTTGCTGTTTCACAGAAAACACAGTTACTTCACTGAGTAGGTGTCATTTCCATGTCAAGTAGCAATCAAGAAGCCATGATGTAACAGACAAACCGTAAGCCATCATTCCCCATATTATCATTACAATAACAATCATATCAGAGGATATGAATCATATTGTCAACACTGCCTGCTGTAGCACTGTACAGCAGAGGAGGAATGGTGTTAAACAAGAAAATAATTTTCATATAGTAAATTTCAAGAAGTTTAAGTTCATGACCCAGAAAGTTTGCATATACATTTTTAGAAATATCCAATAAAGCAATACCTGGCTGACAAGTTCTGGTATCCCGAGAGCTCTATCAATTTCTTCTAGACCATCAAAATTCCTTAGTGCCATATAAAGCTGATCAAGGAGAGTTCCTTCATCATTTGGAGACTCAGAGGCAGGATGCTGACACATCAAGTCATCTGGAGCGCCTACAAATGGTTGCCTACAAAGGATACAGCTTGATGAGCAACTTGAGGGACAAAAACATTTACTCTTTATAGACATTCCAAACTAACTGGATGTTATATACATTAGGTGTGCTAGTTTGTTGGGGAAATAAGTTGAAAGCAAACTCAACATTTCTCTAGCACTTAGTACATCTATCTAGAACATACTTAAAATGGTAAAATACTTTTCATCTCTCTCTCTCTCTCTCTCTCTCACACACACACACACAAACACACCCATACTTTTTTCTAAACCTCTCAAAGTCAAAACCTGAATGTAATTGTACAGACTTATTCAGGAAGTGTGGAGAAAAACTGCTACCAATTTGGAATTTTGTATTACAATTATTTACAACAATAAATTTTGTTCATATTTATGACAATGTATTCTCTTTTGACCTTAATTTTGTAATAAGCTACATGACTTCCAATAGCCCTAATCAGATCATTTAAATCTGAGAAGACAGGAGTTTGCTTTTCACTTTTTTAATAAACAGTTTATTAGGAATTCCTGATAACTAAGAAATAAATCATTGAAACAGAGTAATATTTTATCATAAAAGGAGATGAAATCTAGTTAGCCCCAAAATAGAGATTAGCAAATAGTAAAAGCAGTTGCTGGTGTAATCATATATACAAAATCATATACAGGAAGTAAAAATTAAGTGCTTAACAGATTATAGTCATGATAGCAATAGCAATACCACTTAGACTTATATACCGCTTCACAGGGCTTTTACAGCCCTCTCTAAGCAGTTTACAGAGTCAGCATATTGTTCCCAACAATCTGAGTCCTCATTTTACCAACCTCGGAAGGATGGAAGGCTGAGTTGAGCCCGGTGAGACTCGAACTCCTGGAGTGAGCAGAGAGTTAGCCTGCATTTTAACCACTGAGCCACCATGGCTCTGATACAAATTCAATGTTCAAGAAATATATAAATAAGAAATTGCTGACATGAGGCAGCCACTACTGGGTTGTATTCAATGCTGTCCAATGAAAGCCAATGACAGAACAGAACTGGGGACATGTGCAGGAAGAAAGGAAGATGATGTTCTGTTGTACAAATGGAAATCCACTAAAGTTATTCCAATGTATCATATGTTATTGCCATTATCTGCTTTTTTAAAAATGTAGTCACTGAAGCAGTAGGCGTGAGCTTAAATGGACTCCAGAAGATGGTAGAGGACAGGAAGGCCTGGAGGAACGTTGTCCATGGGGTCGTGATGGGTCAGACACGACTTCGCAACTAACAACAACAACAACTGCCCATTGCTTAATAAAAAGTTATAACTTTTTAATTATAAAATAAATTATACATTCAGCAACAGATGTGAGAAATGGTAAAATCTAGGGGCACTTCCACCACAGTCACTGTTTCCAATTGCTCAAAGCAGTTTAAAGCTGACCAGTGATCAACTCCACTGTTACTAATCTGAAAATACTAATAGACAATCTGCTTTTTCATTCAGCTGTGCAATGATAGAATATGAAGTACAACATTCAATGAGTGCCATACCCAGAGTTTAACTGAATGTTGTATGCATTTGTTAGATTATTGCTAATGAATATCCAACCAATCAACTTGCTCTGAGCGGGGAGGGGGGAGAGGCAGAAGTGTTGAGGTACATTTTGTTTCATATAGTGACTGAATGTCTGTGGACTGAAAGTAGAGACTGGCTGAAGCTCAAGAACTGGAAGGCCAAATTCTCACTAATGAAAAAAATGGTCCATCCAAAAGATCCTGCAAGTTTTGTGGCTATAAACAAAAAGATTGCTTTGTTTGTAAGTTCAGATACATCTCTACTGAGTCTGGAATAAACTGGTTTATCTGCCAAACACAGACCACAATGTGAGGCCAGAAAAGTGTGGACTCCATGTGGAAGTGCCCTAGCCTTACAAGTCAATAGTATGAGGCTACCTTTTCTTAAACATTTTGCTTAATGTTTGACTGTTGTTGGTGCAGTAATTTGTGCTTACATGGTTTACTTAATGATTAAATTCTTATAGTTTCATAAAAGATTTTATGCTACCTTGAACAATATGAAGATGGAGTTAACAGAAAATTTATTGTAATAAAATATTAAAAAAATAACATTTTATTCCACTGCAATCTTGAAGGTCCTCTAGAGGTACACAGGACATACCATAGGAATTAAAAGATCCATATTTCATTTGAAATTAGGAACATGTAAATACATAAAACACAAAAGAACCTGATAAAATAATTAACAATTACTGATTATAACTTGAGAAATTGCCTGAAAGTGAGATGGGTGAAATATAAATTTATAAATAAATAAATACAATCTAAATATCCTCCAGAAGAGCTCTTTTTAAAAAAAGGTAAAACAAGATTGCCAAGGATGCTGATCCTGGTATAATTTTTAAGAATGAATAATACATTAAATTTTGTAAACTCAATCGAATTTAATTTAATTTCAACGCATTCATCTCTCTCATCCTGTTGGAAATGGCGCCTTCCTTGCACTAGTCTAGCTAAACAGGGACATGTTGAGCCATCTGCATGGGATGATAATGCAGGAAAGATGATGCGTAGGTGTAGACTAAGTTGCCAACAATCCCTTTCTACTCTGCCAATCATTTGTCACAGTCCAGGAATATTCTTGGCTCAGTCAAGAATGTTCGCTGTCTTATTTGTGTAGCAAGTAGTAACAATCAGTGAAGCACCTTTCCCTTTTTAATTTAATTGTGGAGTCCAACAGTACCAAGGCAGTTCAGAAAGACAAACAATACAGAAACTGAACAAATTAAAAAAGCAAAACATACATACATCAGCAGGAGTTTACAATGATTCAGCATTGACTCTTAAGTAAAAGACTTACCGGTTCTGATTACTAAACGATGCCTGATCTATGGGCAATATACTGTCAGGCCAAGGAGCAGTCTGATTGGGAGGGGCTTGCTGTTGGGTATACTGAGGGGCTCCCATATTCATCTCCAGTTCTGAAGCACCTGAAGAACAACCATCACAAATAAAATTTCACTGGAATTATAGGTGTTGCAGAAGACCAGCCATCTACTACTTACTTTATATATTTCCTTGAACATTATAAATGAATATTTTTGCATAAGCTTGGATTGGGACTAGTAGAACCAAATTCAATTCAAATAAGGCTGCTTCAAAAGAAAATAAATTATGTTCTTATATAATCAGCATGTTATGCAAAAACATTCGATCAGATCCTTTGTCTACTGTATAATTGAACTCCCACATGTGCATTTGTATCTAATTAAAATGTATTTGTCATCCCTGTTAATATCATAATATTCAGTATCTGCTGAAACTGTGCAGATTATGTCTGGACTCCACCTTACCCATATTCATAACTTGAGACTGTAGCATCTGCCTTGGAACAGCTTGACTGTTAGGTCTCAAGGGAAGGCTGGATGTTGGGTTACGTATCATGCCTCCTTGGATTGGCCTGTTCATGGCACTTGTTGTTGCAGCACAGGTCACTCTCACAGCAGCAGCTTGGCTCCCCCAGTCTCCCGATGACATAGCGGGCCGAGGGGTATTACCAGCAATCATTCCTATTAAAGCATACATATGTTTATGTTGAACTATGGCTTGAACCAGTGCTAATTAATGCTACTTTCTAATGCCACTTTTACAATCAGCTCATAGGTCAAGTCATAAGAATAAAGTATGTTTTTAAAAGTAGCAATTGGCATTGATGCAACATCTCTGCCCCTTTGCCAGTTTAGAGCTATGGATAGATACCTGAGCATATTTCTTCACAAAGATGTGCTCCAAAAATAATCCAATAAAATATGCACTCTTATAATTAGAAAAACTAGAGATCCTTGTGTTGATCAGATCTCAAATAATTCAGGCAGAATTTATTTCTGAATAAATTCTAAATAGGCTTATACTTTAAGATTGCAATATTATAGTATAACCAGTCCCATAAAAATACATCTGTCTGAACTCAAGTGAAATTCTCCTGAAAATAAAAATGCACAGCATTGGGTCACAGTCTCATAACCCGATGAGGCCGTGACCCAATTCAACATATTTTATGTTGGTTTAGGTACTGCTGGGGTAAGCGATCCTTGTAGTCAGATGCCTGTTCTTTCAGTATTAGAAGTAATGTTTTATCACAGAAAAAAGACAACAACCAAGCTTTTTTTTTTTACCTGGATTACTATTCCCAAGGTTTCCTTGATTTCCCATCATTCCTTGACTACCCAACATGCTGGGCTGAGGTATCACTGAATATGGACTATTGTTTCTTATGGGCGGAAAAGTTGAAGCACCTGGTGGATTTTGCAAAGCGACGTCAAGCTGCAAGTTCTGGTTCGGCAACATCCTTCCCATCTGTGCTTGTCTTGCATTGGAAAAAGCTAAACGGTAGGAAAAAAGATGAAAAGGGAAAAACTGGGAGCTTTGAAAGTTACATTATAAATATACACTATTAAGTTCTTTTCAAATTAATTTAAAAACTATGTTTCAAAAACAAATGCAGATATTTACACACATTTAACAAAAATTCTTTTTAGCCTTTCAGGTGAATCCATAGAGAATTTAAAGCTAAATGAAAAGCTCCACCACTGGAGGTTCCTGCACTGATTTCTGACTTGGTAATCTTTTACAAAATTATTTTCACGCCCAACCTCTGTCCTGTTACAATATTAATCTTGTCATTTAATAAAATACTACATTTAAAATTAATGAAGCTTAATAGAAATTTCAACAATTTCTCCAAGACCCGACTTGTACAGATATCCTCATAGCACTAACTCTGGATTTCATGTAACAAAGAAAAGTAAAAAATGTGTTCGATGCTCCCTTCCTTGCCTGCTTAAGTAATAGTCACATCTGTTGAGTTTCCCTTTAGAGCTAGAATGGGAATTCTTTTTTCTTAAACTGTGATACAATCATGTTTTATGGATTAGTACATTTAAAGAGGTAACTTTTATTTTTCAGCCTTAGTGAGAATTGAGCTTATAGCATGTAGCTCTTTAGTGATTTCATTGTACAGTACAAGTCATAACCATGTGGTAATCTCACAGATTACTGATGGAAATAAAATAAAACTTTCAATAAAATGAAAAGTGATGTATTTATTTCTGAGTCAAACAATATTCTATTAGTTGGAAGATTTCACCATGCTGTGGTTTTATAAGGAGAACAGCAGATGGTGCTGTTTGTTCACTGAAGACTTAAAACATAGCAACAGTCTGAAACTGACATGGTGGCTTTTGAAAAGATTCATTTCTTTTGCAACAATACTATTATCTGTTTCTAGAACCTGATGAATAGTTCAGACTCACTGCTCTGAGAGATCCTCCCTGTGGGTTTCTGGGATCCAACAGGTGTGCCAGGACTGTTGTCACCTGTAATCTGCATGAGGTCATTGATAATGGCTTGTTTGTCAACTGATCCTGCTGAAGCAACCGGTCGGGTGTCTGGGAAAAGTTGAGACAATTGGCTATTCTGTAGATCATCTAGAATTTCTTCCAGGTTATCAAGCTCGCTGCCAGGCTTTCATGAAATTTGAAAAGAAAACACATATTTTCATAAGGTCTTTTAATCTTGATTAGACAAAAATACTTAGGAAACAGAATCAATACCTCCAGCACTGAAAACACCCAGCATCAGGTGGGATATCTGAAATCTGTTCCTATAAAGAAAGAGATCTACTCAGCTCTCACTTAAACTAGTCAGGGGACACACCAGGACACACATAACCCTTTAGTTTTCCTTATCATTGTGCCTTCTGGAAGTACAAAATAGGCCAACTATAGCTCTCTTTTAAAAACAAACTAGTAATATTCTCTGTCTGTAGTTTAGTCATGAATTGGCAGAGAGATGTCTCCAAGGGAGGGGGGAGGATGCAGATTTCCATGGATGTAACAAAGAATCTTTGTTCAACAAAAATCAACACACTGTCATTACTGTAATTCTGCTTGGTTATAACAGGACTAAAAATGTTCTATGCAATAGTTACTTCCACATGGTTAAAAACATTTTACATTTCATCTGAACTTTTAATCACTGACATAAAAATACAAACCATTTAAAGAAATGAAGACAAAAGAAAATATAATAAGAAACAATTTTTGTGGCTGGAAACTTGTAAGATGAAGTAATGTTCTACTGCTCAACATGTAATAAACTTAAGAGTGAAAAAAAAACTAGGCCAAGAGAAGTTTAAGAGAAATAGTTCCAAATTTGAAGAAAAAAAAAAAAAAAAGTGGAGAAGTCACAGAGTATTTATAAACATAGATTAAACAGGCAATAATCCCCTTAAACTGAACAAAATAGGTATAGTGTAATAAATTTGAGTATTTCATAACTTTGCACGCTACCTCAGAATAGTGCTGGAGCCTACTTTCAAATGGAGGATATTATTATGGCATAATAATCATTGTGCTTCTTCTGCAAACCCAACGTTGCTTGCAGCATGTTAGTTCCCTTGCACATGTTACTAACATGCCCTCAATTTATAAGTAATAATTTTAGAGGATTGGGTTTTAACAATCCCATCCTCCAAATATGAGCTCTACCGGCTTTAAAAATGGCACAGTACAAGCAAGCCAGGCAGGAAGAACTGTGTTTTACAACACCTCAAAAATCGCCACACCAAATGCTGTTAGAAACTACCTTTCTTTTATTTCCTCCCATGATAGAATAGTTGACATAGTATATTCATACAACTAGATCCTGAAATAGGATTGGGAGGCCATGAAGCTCCCTTGGTAACTGAGCTACTTGAGACTTCTCAGGCTAATCTGTGCCCAGAAAATCGAGTATATAAATTGGGGGGAGAGATGGGGGCGAGGTGAATCATGTCCCTTGAAAACAGGTATAGAACAGGCTGGAAATATAAACAAATAGAGCAAGCAAATAATCAATCCCATGTAGTAAAAGAGATCAGTATAAAAAGTGATGACAATGGACTACATAAGAATTATCACATGCTGGAAAAATAATTCTTTTTAAAGATAAACATAATTAAAGGATACTTATATACAGTACATTGTTGAAAATATTTTCTCTGAACATTTCCTTTTCATTTCCTTTTATGTTTTTGCAATGTTAAATAACATTAATTAAAAATGTAAATGATTATGTTAAGAATGAGTAGTTCCTACAAACACATACATAAAAGCAACAAATATAGCAAAGGAATTGCTTCTTGTGCCTCTCATGCTATAGCCAGGCCTTGGCCAGGAAGGAGTGACAGATCACTGGGCCAATAATCCAAAGTTTATTCAAATGCCAGTTTGAAAGCTCTTGGGCAGCAAGGCTGGAAAAACCTGCCAGAAATTTTTAGGAGCTGCTTTATTTAGAGAAGATAATATCTGAACTAGTGGCCAGTGTCAGCATAACCAGAATGTATGTATTTTTTCTGGTGTTCTTTATCTAGTACAGGGGTAGGCAACCTTGGCTCTTTTATGACTCGTGGACTTCAACTCCCAGAATTCCTGAGCCAGCCATGCTGGCTCAGGAATTCTGGGAGTTGAAGTCCACGAGTCATAAAAAAGCCAAGGTTGCCTATCCCTGATCTAGTAGAACTGCAGAACAAATTAATAAATGTAAAAATATTTATCAAACAAAACAAATCACTTCTGAAGGATTAAAATTCTTGCTTCTAAGTAATTTCCCCCCCAATGTCTTCAACACTTAAGAAGCAGACATTTCCACTGCTGAAGCACACTGGTCTGTTGTCAGTGTTCCATTATGACTCAGACTTTTTCAAAAGTGTTTTAGCTGTTTTTGCTCTTCAAATATATATGAAGCTAGGACTTTCCTAAGCAATGTGCATCATTTTGCTCTTGTATATACATATCACACTGATCACATCTGACCTAGCTGCAAAGTCTAGAGAAAATTCTCTAGAATTTTTTATTGATTGCTGGAAATATTCCCATCTTAATTTTGGGTGGAGGTAGGAAATGCAGTATTGGGTTGCTGCCAAACACTGAACTATCTCAAAGTGTTCTAGACAAACCTAACCAGTTTTTCTATATACTTTCAGAATGCACAGTGACAACTAGTAAGTGGAATGGAGACAAGGAAATGTATGATATGCTGGTTTCACTAGATGAGTGTTATGTGGAAACTTTGATAAGAGGACAGTTTTTCAAAATATCATAGCTAAATGTTACCAGCAAACCTGAATAATGAGGCAAGCATCTTTTATGGAAGAGACTTTCCTGTTTTGGCAAGAATTGTTCTCAAGCAGCTCCAGCCTTAATGTTTTCCAACAAATTATGTAGTAGCTGAAGAAATAGGAGAAATTGTCACCTTTATTTTCTCCCTTAATTCTATTCTTCTATAAGAATTGTCAGATATGTAATTTTGATAAAATTATGTGAAATAAAGGATTGACTTTAGGTTTTCATTAAAGTCCCATGCAGGTTCCCAGGCTTGAACATGGCAAATTCCAGGCCTGAACCTTGGTTAAAATTGCTCTGAGTACTTCAAATACTGAAGTTTATAGTCCTTGAATAGATGCACTTTATCCACTTTTCATGTAGTTAATGCACTGTTTCCAAATTCAACTTTTTAGTTTACAATCACTTTTATCTATCAAAGATTATGTAGGTAAAACCAGTCACTTCTATTTGCCACGTAATGCACAAGAAAATAAACTACATCAGAAACTTTGTCCAGCTTTTTTACCGCTTTCCAACTTATCTGTCAAAAATTAATAAACTGCAGAGGAAACAATTATGAAAAACCATTTTTTCTATTATGCATAGAATAAAGTGTACACTGTACACTGGCTTATGTGTTCAATGACTTTGTGTAAGTACTGAAGGGGGTGAAAGGAAGAGCCAGGTTAACAGTTTCTCTATGATATTTTCCTATAATTATTTGTAGTAGTAGAATATTATTGCTGACTTTTTTTCACCAAAGAATGTTTAAAAGAATGTACAATGATGCAGGCAATAAAATCTATGCCAACAATGTGGAAATAAAATGACAAAGCGCAGGGTCAACATAAATTATACCACTGCTGTAGAAATATGAGATTCATTTTGCAGAGATTTAAGAGGCAAAAACAAGTTCTGTAAATTATTTTTGAGCTATAGAGAAGAAAATGTATCCAGAAATTAAGAACACTGTTTCTTATAGCAAAACTTACTACAAACACAAAGAACCCAAAACTTTGATATACATTTGGATTATGTTTCCTGTGAAAATGAGACTTCTATATAAATCTTGATTTGTACACTTTTTAATTAGTTTTTGCATAGAAGCATCTATAAGCTTAGGTATTTTATGTTCAAACCACTTTGTTTGCATTTAGTTTTGCATTTCCCCCCCAAACAGTACTTGAGTCCTTCTCAATTTACATTTTATGATTCTAAATGTTGCCCTTTAAAAATCACACAATAAATCAGGTGTTAGACTGAAAATTACTTTTCCAAGTAGCCTCTATCAATGGGTGTCATTCTCATCCCACATTTTCATTCTCATCTCCAAAGCCGAATGATACTATACCAAGCACAACATTTTAAATTAAGTGGCACTTTCCAGATCAAATTTTTCAGCCAGTGAAATCTTGGCCACAGAGACAATGGTAGTAATTCTAATCATAAAGGACATTGTGTTAGAAGAGATACAGAACAAGAATTGTTTCTGTAGCCATCTCTGATACAAATAATATAAATAAGGAAAATAAAATCCCCACAAGTTCTTACCTGTTCATTCGGCTCAAAGCGCATTTCTTCTTTTTCAGTCTTCATAGTTACTGGCTTTACTGTGCTACTGGAAGGATCTGTTTTACTGTCCGACCGTTCCAGTTTGGGGGTAATGTCTGGTAAACCAATTTCTTTTGTATCATCTTTATCTAGCAAGTAACGAAGTAGTGCATTTTCTTTCTTCTTGGGACTCACTGGTTCCTGTTTACCAGTTATCTCTGAACCTGGAGCTGTGCTACTGGTCTCCTGATTCAATTCTTTGCCTGTGGCCTCTGCTGTGAGTTTGGCCAAATCTACAGGAGAACTGCTGTCCTGCAAGAGCCTGTGCAAAATTTTATGCTTCTCCTTGAGCGAGGTTCCATGTGCTGAACCAGAACCAGATAAGCTTCCCATGGAGTCCTTGTTAGCATCTCCCATAGTATTAGCCAAAGATGAAGGCTCCATCTGATCAGATTTGGTGGTCAGCAGCTGTAAGAGCTTTGTCTGGCTTTTGCCATCATGCAGTCTGTTCTGTCCATCAGGTCTTTCACTGCCAACTTGGGGCATGTTATCATTTTCTTTCTGTTCTCCTGAATGGCAGACACTTTCTATTTGTCCAGTTGTTTCGTCTGATTGTTCCCCATGCAATCCAAAGCTATCTTTAGAATCCAGACTTCCCATTTTGGTTAGTTGGGGAGGATTCATACTTACAGGGGAATTCTGTAAATTACCCATTTTTATATCAGGTGAAGCCAATGATGACCCCAGAGAGACTCCATGCCCCTCACTGAGAGCCTGAAGTGCATTGAGGGAACTGTTGGTATAACTATGGCTATTTCCTGTGCTGCTGCAAACTCCAACAGGTGAATGCAAGTTTCCTGCAGGAGAAAACTGGTTGGGTGGGATCCGAGGACTTCCTGCCACTCCAGGACTCACACGATGCCTTGGGGAAAGCATAGAGTTTGGCTGACCAGGTGTCATGCCAGGGCTGTTTTGAGAAGGACTATTCATTTTTAGTGCATAGTTACTACCCTGAGGAGTGGAGGTTTGTATACTTGACACATGGTTCATCCCACCTGAACTACTAAACCTGCTTGTTGGCATACCCATTTGTTCCTTTGGGCCATTTATGGCAAAATTCATATTGCTATTGATGGTCATATCCTGACCTGGATTCCCACTGCACATGGCTTGATGGGCAGGACTGTTAGAGCTAATTGTGTTCAATGGCTTTCCCAGTACTTGTCCAGTTAAATCCTGGTTCATCCCACAGACATTCTGTTCCCTACAATGTGAAAAAAGAAAACAAATTACCTATAATATTATATGTTAAATTAAAACAATTTAATAAAAAGATAACATACAATATTATGCTCATAATCAATCCCATATGCAAAAATAAGTGTAACATTTGTTTAATCATACTATATCTAAAAACTTGTGTGCTTATTTGCAAAAATAAATAGAGCAGAAACAATTTCTTACAACAAATAACTTAACCATTTTCAGTAAAAAAGATAGATATGATTTGTGAGAAAAATCTGTTGAGTTTAATATATGTATTGTCCTATTACATACAAAAAATATCTTTTGATTTGTCTAGCACGTTAGGGGATACAAATTATGTGATAAGGCCGAAGCAGCAAAGTCCAACAATTAGGCCAGATACTGTGATCTGCAAGATGGTAATTGTAATAAGAAAGAATTAGTCATTAACTAGCTTTACTGATATCAGATTATATAATTCTCATTCTACATATGCAGATGAAGATCACTGAATTGGAGGTTATTGCTATCCCCAGTGTAGTCAGACTTCAAAGACTTGATGTCACACAAAGTAGAATTAGACATTTAACAGTTATTTTTTAAAAACAAAAAATTGAATCCCTTTGTTTTCTAACATGGGGACTGATGTAGACAAGTTTAGTTAGTGTAGAGAACTAAGGAAATAGGTAAGAAGTGCCATTCTGGTATTATGCCATTTAGGTAGTGGTTCATATTTTTTCCCCTAAGTAAATCTGTATCAGTACATGGTTTGCACTATTTTTAAAAAAAGCTTTTAATTCAATCTTGGAAATCTCAGATTAGCACATTTCAGAACAAAAGAGGAATTTCTGAAAACCACAGATTCCTTGTGTCAGAATGCTAGGGTTCTGCACATCCCCAATAAGCAATTTACTTACTTTGTTGCTTTATATACATTGCTATGTTGCAATGTCAGGTTCTTTTATAATAAACCAAATAAGTTACTCATTTATATATTAAGTGAAAGATTTAAAAACATTCTACAGTAATATAAAAAATAAATAATATTTCATACATACAGAACTATACTGCGTTTTAAAATCAGGATTGTAACTTCAGTTCAATATTTTTATGCCATATTTTTATGCCATATTTTTTCAATGATTGTTGCTCATAAGGCCTCCGAACAAAGATTTTTGTCTGAAACAAACTGGGTTTAAAATTGTAATTTAAATTATCCCCCTTAATGGCTACAGTGCTGATTAGGCAAGCTTCATGCCTTTTCACATTATCTTCCAGTTTCCTGGAATGTGGTGTTTCCTCAGGCACATATCAGTCCTCATCAGTGGACATCCTTTCCTTAACTTCAGCAAATAATCCAATGTCCACCTGTGACTATGACAAGAATAGTGACAAAAGACAGAAAGTAGCATCTGTGTATCCTCAATTCATATCAAATGTATTTCTGCTTTAACAGCTTCCTTTATGTTGCATACATAAATAAAAAGATTTTGGGTACTTCTTAAGTACACAGAGTGCTTAAACATTTATGAGCCTTTTCTATATAGCTTTGGAGCTTTTCCTCAATAAATAAATGAACAAATATAATGTTTTTGACTCATTTGTTTAACTGAGATCTTTTTACCTAGTTTTAGGACTTATATGGAGAACAGATCATGTTTAGATCATATTTATGTAGACATGTTGAAAATTCACAAGGATTCACAAAGTACACTGTATTTTCCACAAACATTACATACTTCTTTGACCAAGTAAAATGGACAAATTCACAGCTCTATGTAAAAAGAAAGGTGACAAGAGTTTGCTAACATTTAAATGTATGTAAATATATGTTTCTCAAATCTGTAGCTGTTTTAGTAATTAATAAGACTTACAGAGAAAAGCAAGTGTTTAAAAACCTTGAGACTTCTCACCCCCCCCCCCAAAACAGCTTTATGGAACAGCTCTTAATAAGGAACTCTGAAAACAAAAAGCTTAAATGAGATCCACCTAGTTTTAGGAATATTTGTATTTTTGCGTGAATATGTGTGTGCGTATGTGCGTACAAGCTGATGCATGCATTTCCAGAGGAAAATAGTAGACAGGAATCTTTTCTGCATGACTAGACTGTTCCAACCACATTTTATTTTTCAAAAGAAAATCACACAAGCAGCAGCATGATATTCCATATACATACAATAGATGATGGAGAGAAGGAGGAAATGATAGTTATCCTGCAAGGAGACATGTACTGTGTGATTGCTCTTCCTTAATATTTTACAAAATACAATAGCTTGTTAAATGCAAGTTTCAGTGTAAGTAAAGGTTACACAAAGCTTTCAAAGTTTCCATCAAATAGGAAATCCAACCTATCTGCAGGGAAATCATTATTGTTGAGGAATTTATAGTGTAAGGCTTATTTTAGGGAATCACGGGACAATGATTACTTCTGTCCAGTTTGAGACACAGTAGCTATTACTTCTTTTCAGTTTTGCAGCTTCTTAAAAAAGGATGAATCTCACCTTCTGCCATTTCAATCTTGTAGTGGCTGCAAGTTCCAGAGACTGAGCAGATGCTCTTTGAGGTATTTTATATCTTATAAAAGTTGTACATGAACATTTTGTGAGAATTTGGGAAAGAAAGTTTGCTTTAAATCCTACTGGACTTTCTGACCAAAGTCTAAAGCAGGGGTGTCAAACTGCCGGTCCGCAGGCCGGATGCATCATGCTGAAACTGCACCCACCCCATTGCCGGCAATGGAAAAAAAGTCACGATACGTCGCAACACGTCAAGTGACGTTGCGAGTTTGACACCCCTGGTCTAAAGGATAGCTTCTTTCCTACCCTTTTTTTAAAGTTCTTTTAAAAATGTCACTCTGTAGATTTCCATCATTCCAAGTATTAATATAGGAGATGTCTACAATATATGGAACATAATCAATACCAGGATGAACATTTGCAGTCCTCCAGATGGAACAGAATTGCAATTGCTAGTATGACTCACTAATAACCATGCTAGCAGGAAGAAATTATAATTTAACAACTAGAGATTCCATATTTCTGTTCTAAATGCTAACATTTTGGGAGGAATTTTTTTTGTCTTTCAGAGACAAGATTGTGAGGAAAGTATTTCTTTCAAAAATGTGCTTTTTTGCAAAGATGCATGAACAAAAATATTTGAAGATCTTCCATATTTTTTTTTGTTGATAGATATCTGAATAGTCAGTTCCTTTCCTCAACAACTTAAACTTTCCAATTATTTTTCCTCTCTTCCAAAGTTTGTGAAGTAAATTGGCAACAATTTATACTGAGGGAAATATGATTAGGAACTACATTTCAAAACATTTTGGTAGTAATGTAGGCATTCCTTGTAGATAGAACTTTGCAAGTTTCTCAGCTGAAATATTTAGTTTGCTCTGTTTATGGCAGAGGTCCCCAACCTTTTGAGCACCAGGGACTGGTTCTGCGCAGAGAGGTTTTTCTGCAGCCCAGAGGGGGTGTGGTTTCATGTACTGCCTGCATCCCACGTATGGGGCTTTGCTTGTTTGCGCGGACCGGTTTCTGGCATGCTGCAGCCCGGTGCCGGTCCATGGACCGGGGGTTGGGGACCCCTGGTTTATGGCATGAGAACTTGAAGAAAATCAAGCAATGAGTGAAGTAGAAAAATAAAACACAAGAAATATGAAGGTTTATTTTAAAATCTTTTCTCAAAACAATATTAGTATATAAGTTCAAATTGTCTAATATTTCATGTTTTACTTATCATTTCAAGAACCACCCCCAAAATATGAAGACACCCCAGTCTTTCAGTGTGATAAATCCCTCCTCTTGATTTTGTTAAGGGTAGTTTTTTTATGTTTGGCTGCTATGTATTTTTATTTTTATATTGTGTATGTTATCTTTTTATTGTAAGATGCCTTGTGTCATATATGTGAGATTCGTGGATATATAAATTGAATCAACAAATAAATAACAGTTTGAAATTGTCAAACTGCAATTCTTTAGATGAGTATATTCAAAATCAGATATTTTCCTTTTATTAAATAATGTTAAACAATGTTTTTAATTGAAAAGAAGCAGAAAAAATTGAAGAAACATTGTTATTTTAATTACCATTTGAGTGTATGAGAGATATTTTTCCCACACAAAGATCCCTTCTTTAGAAAGTCTAAAGGTATTTCAATTATTTAGAAATCAATCAGATATGTAAATAACAAATATTTGCATATCTGAAGCACTGTCACATCAGTTATTTTTGCTGTTTGCTTGCCAAGTACCTTGCAAAATGACTTCATTAGTATAAAAATGTACAAGAGACTTTGCTAGATGCACATCTCCAATGCAGGTCCCTGCCCTCTAATCTTCAAGTAATAGGATTAAATCCAAGTTGAAGATAAAATTATAGGAACAATGCTATCAAAAGAGTAAACTAGTCATACAAAAAAGTAAACTGTTGATTAAGCCTGAATACATATAATTACAACAGATAAAAAATCTCATAGTGAAAAGTTGTCTTTAAAACACCATTCAGTGTTCTGAATCGCAGACACAATTTTATTTACTTATACATTGTTTTCAAGTAACAGGATTGTCTTTCAAATAAATGTTTAGATCTTTGACATTAGTATTAGTTAAGAAAACAGAAACAGAAAAACAACTTAGCTTATTACTGGAATCTATAGTCATTGTAGCTAAAAGATCTATAAGCTTATAATATACTACAGCTGTAATTGACAGTGAAATCCATTTTTTTTTAAATTAAAAAAAAAAGTTTACAGAATTACCTGTGAAGCATATGTAAGGATATTACAAGCTGAGGTTCGCTAGTAGTCTGGGAACGGATGAGCTTGCTCTTCGTTTGGGCAGCAACTATAGTGCCATCAGACAAAGAAAATCGATACACAGGACTGAATGCTAATCCCTGCCTCAGCACTGTAAGCAAGCAAAAACAAAAACAAAGCATAAAGACACACAGCTTACTATAGGACTAATCACACTAAAGTGGAACTCTCTCCACTAATATTATTCCTTACTTTAGAAGGCAAGAAGAAATCTGCAATTTCTTTTGCAAAATCAGCAAGGCAGTATTAAAGTTCTTTCGAGTTAAGACCAAAGAGCAAGTGGAGTAAAGTATTAACTGAAAGAGAAATGTTGCCAACATTGATAAAGCGATGTAACTACACATGAATGGATGGGCTTATGTCGCATACAAGAATAAGGTCACAAACCTTTTTGTTGTTGTTTTTACAATTGTAAAATGAATTAACCAAATTTGAGGTTTGCCGCAGTTTTCCTATGTTCTTTTCTCAAAATGGCTGGAAAGTGATATTTCTCAGAAAGGTTATTGGCAACTATGAGATATTAAAAAACATGGGCTGAAGCTGTACAGCCCAATGGCTACTGTTGCTCATCTCTGCTACAATTTGCCCTTGCTGTTCCTGAAAATGTTACTACTCAGTTTCCTCAAATAAAAGTTTGTTTTTTTCTCTCACTCTGCTCTCCCACCTCCTTCCCTCCTTCCCCCCACTCTCCCCTAATCTACCGTCACCATTTCACAATGGGACACTGAGAGGATATAACAAAATAATTGCAAACTAACAAGAATAATTTAAAAATACTAAAACAACAAAGTTATTAAAAAATAAAAAACATTATCTTCAGGAGAGCACAATTAATCTCACTAACACTACAGCTATTTTGCAGAGTCTGCTCCACCATGCCAATTTCCAGGCCAAACAGCAAAGCCATGTTTTCAGGTCACTCCGGAATGCCAAGCCTGTTTATATTTACATATTTATTTATAAATCTATTAAAGCTATAGTTCCAGAAAACCTATATTTTCCTAAAAATATACACATTTTTATTATTGTTCAAGATTTATATACTAAACTAGCTCAAACAGCATAATCCAGAGGAATATTTCAATAATCCAATTTAAAACACCATGATTTTTCATATTTAAAATTTTTGCTTCTTTTTCTAATAGAAATAAGTATTAAATCTGATTATTGTAACTTTACTTTGATACTTTAATGGAAAATGTAGTAAGTTGGCTTCTATGCTATGGGCTCAAAAACCTTCATTTATGGAAATCCTTTCAATAATTGATTTTTCAATTGCTTGCTGCTCCTTTCTGCTAGTGTTTTAGTGCTTATTTTGCTATTTTTTATTTAGCATTGTAACTATTTTGATAAAAAAAATGTATTATGTTTTAATTGTTGTTTAATTGTTTTGACTTGTAATTTTTAATGGCAAATGTAATTGAATATATATATATATATTTCAACTCAGTACATAAATATTTTAAATAAAAGATCACATATCTAAATTTTTAACATATTAGACTTTAGGCACTCCTACAAAAATATTTATCTAAAAATATATCTAAAAACGAGTATATATTAATAGCTTTATCCTTGACAATTGTCTTCTTTCTTTCAGTGCAAAAAAGTCCAGTTTGTATTGTTGCCTGTTATCAGTTTGCAGTTTTCCTATATAAATCATATCCACAATTTTTTGCTTTCCAGAAGCACATTATCTGGGAAAACAGAGTTATAATCCAAAACTTTTGAAGGGCCAGGTTGGAAAAAGCTGACAAGATATATCAAATGACATTAAGAAGCTGACAGTTCTAGGCATTTTTTTCTTGTCCAGACTTGCCACACTGGTATTGCAGGATTTTCTTTTGTTTTTAATCTGTTTTTGCCTTCAAGTGGTCTATCCTGTTATAACATTCATCACGAAAAGCTTGGCAGAAGAAAAATCAGAAAATATAACTTTAAAAATCATAAAGGTTTGTTGTAAGAATGAGAAACAAAGACCATGGTAATGGTGGAATAATGTATAATGAAATTTCACGTTAAAGAATGCCACTGATTCAGCCTGAACATTTGGGCAATAGTTCTTTTCATACAGAGCAGGAAATTCCAATACATCCCTGTCAAGAACACTGAGGTTAAGATTGTTAACAGCATTTAATAACTAAAAGGACAACATTCTAACTGCAAGCAAAGGAATTTTTAAAAATACACTATGACAAATTGTTTTTATTTAAAATTATAGTCAGTTTAGATTTGAATAAATACATCTCCATAATGATCTTCACAAATAAACAAAACAAAAATCAAGCCATGTTTGTTTCCATTTCTCTCATTCATTATAAAATGTGTGATACCTCACTTTTCTGTTTGTGACCAGTAGCAATCCTGCTTGAAAGTTTTGTTCAGAGTATGATCCATTTTAAGTTTACAGAGGAAAGCAACAACAAACAACCATGATTATTTTCTGGAGTAACTTGAAACTTGGCAGTAAAGTTAAAATTCAGCCAACAACTAAAATACTGGTATTGTCCCAAATCTAGTTCCTAATCCTTGTGGAATTGGCATATATAATACATTAAATAGATACAAGATCATAAGGAAAACCCTTATGGATGCATCAGGCCTCATCTTAGTCTATCACTTTCTCACAATTACTATCCAGATGCCTCTGAAGTATTCTTAAGCAGGAGATGCATACATAACTTTTCTCTATTCTCTAGATTAGTTTAAGGCTTAATAAAGAAATACCTCCTCCTTTGACCACAGAAACAGTATATAACATGTATGTGAAGTTGGTCTTCTGAGAATATGCTCTATATATCAGCAGAGATGACTATAAGATGGAAGGAGGGGAAAAAGACTTTCTGACAAATAAAAGCAGTAATAATAACAGCAATAAAATTCAAACCTGTAGCATGCGACATACAGGTCTCAATATTCCTTTCAATGTTTGAATTTACCTAGTGGCCAACATAGGACATTATATCAGGAAAATAATGTTTAGTAACTCCACAGCCAGAATCATACAAACTGGATTTTCAGACAGAATGGTCAATGTAAAAATATTTTCCTTAAAATCTTGTGAAGACAAGTTACAGTTCTTACCACATTCTGCCAGAGCTATTTCACAGGATCAAAGCCTTGTTCTTTTAACTTTAAAATTAAAATGCCACAATTGGTTTTTCCTCTTTTTTAAAAAAAACAAAACCATAGTGAATGCTTATTTGGGAATTGTCATTATTTTACTTTAGAAAAAAACTACAATCTAAATAAACATCCATATGTAATTGTACAAAGTTCGCTATGAAAATGAACAACATTGAAATAACCAGAATTAATTTTTTATATCACAATTTGCCTCTAAAAGTTCATCCTTATCAGTTAAAACTAATCTATCCTATTATAGGCAAAGGTTAAGAAATTATTTTTGCTATTGAATTTGCACATGCTATTAAATCCATTATTCTATTCATACAGGAAATATGAAGCTAATTTAGATAAACAAAGTTTACTGAATTTATTTGAAATTGCAGATGTGATTATTGCCCTCTCTGTTTTCCTAAATAAAGTCATTTTATTCTAGACATATAAATACCGTATATTGCTTTTAAAAGGAATTTCTCATTCTACCCTCACCTATAAGACTGTATGTGCAGGTAATCCTTGTGTCTCAGGATTCATAAACCTTCCTCTCTAATTTCCTAGGCTGGACTGTGAAGGGAAGTATTCTTCACTACACAATCTGAAGTATGTTAAGAAACACAACCTTAATGTATATATTTTTTTTAACTTGAAAGATCTTGGGAGAAAGAATCTTGTCACTAATTTTAAACGTTTCTCCTATCCCAAACTATAAACATTAAACCAAGTTTTGATCCAAACTTCTAGCAAGAAATGGTATCATTCATACTATTATTAATGGTATGGACTTCTAATATGAGAAAAGTATATTCAGTGGTTCAGTATTTGAATAAACTTTTTATATAATGTTTAGTTTTTAACACAGTTAATTTCTTCTCTTACCACAATATTCCAGTGTTTTTGTCAACAGTGCTGCTCAAAAATATTTACATATACTACCAGCCATCAGTCATCAATAGACACATAGAGATAAATTTATATATCATTCAAAAGAAACAATAAAAAACTAAGAAGGAAACAAAAAGACAGACCACATCCTCTCCAACAGCCTACACCCAGATAAACAGGATTAACACCAGAAAAACAGAAAATAATACTCTATTCAAGGAATTACCAAGGAGAAAACCATACCCCAAGGCAAACTACTGCATACCACACCCGCTGTCAATACTGGCAGGGCAAGCTACCCCACATTTACTAGCTCCAATAATGTTAACTGTTATGGTAATGAAATGTCTGCAAGCAAAAGCCAAGCTCAGACAGCATGAAGGACTTATATACAGTACTATAAATATATTCTATCCTATACAATCTTCTTTATTTACTGTAGCATTTCAATCTGTTTGCTGATTTATTTTTAAGTTTGTCACTTTTTCTTTATTTTACTGGTTTTTAACAATTTTGGCAATGTATATTAAATTTTATTTAATAAATTACAATTCCACATATTACATAAGAATTATTCTTAATTGCCATGGCAGATAATGCATAACCTTATTTCCATATAGCAAGTAAAAAAAGAATATCCTTACCCTCTTGGTGATGTCTCTTAGCAAAAGATATATCTCCCTCATGTTGTGCATAGAATCTCTGAATGCACCTTCTCACCACATCTTCCCAACCAGGTTTCATAGCTGCTCGCATGGTACTAGTGTCCAGTGATGTTATTTTACCTGTTTATACATACATACATACATAAATATACATATATATATGAAGAGACTGATGCGAGAGATTGTTCAGGTCTTGTGAATTTTTTAAAGTAAAGATTTTAATGTGTTCTTTGTACCTTGTAAATCCTGCCGAGTACTAAAAGTCTCTGAGGAGGGCAGAAGTGGCCTTTCCTTCATTGGAACTCTCCGTGCCACACAAATCAAGCAAGATTGCAAATCTTTAATGGAACAAACATATTTTTAATCAAACAAAAATATCTGATGGTGTAATACAGAATTACTGAACACTTAAACAAGACAGCAAACATGACAATGGCATGCAGAAAGGACTATTTCCCTACTGTAGTGAAGTTCCTTAGTTCCCCAAGTAATCCCTAAGTTCTTTTGACTAAATTTCACTTATGTGAGGATGGCAGTATTTCCTCAAATCAACACTTTTTCAAGCAGTTATTGATAGAACTCTGGTTAGAGCACAAACAATTTTTTTTTGAAAGACTGGAAACCTTATATGTACTTTTTGCTGAAGAAGAAAAAAATGAATTGATGATGTATGGATTTGAAGAATAAGAAAGATGCAGTTTAAATAAGGGGGTGAGGGAATCTGCAAAATATTTAAGCAAAAGAAGGGACAATAAGATTGTAATTATCTGTTGAAAAGAATGTAAGTCATTTAATCTAGTTTATTAGGTTTTTTTCTTATGTTTGTTTTTCCTCCTTTTATCTCTTACTTTATAAAAATTCTTAATAAATATAAATAAAGAAAAAAAATAATATTGTGCAATGCTCATTTTCTTTATGTATCTTGATTATTCATGCTCTGCCATGCAGGGAGGGTTTAGATAAGCGGAGTGGACCTGCTTAGTACTTATTTATTTATTTTATTCATTTAAAACACATATAGCCGCCCATCATTCAGATCTAATATTTAGATGGAGACTACCAAGAAATTCCAGGACTGTAGACAAGGAAATTGGAGGCCAAATATTCTGGGCAACATTCAACTTGAATGACCCATTCAACTTCTAAAGAGGAAAGCACTTATTAGCAAATCAGGCTGACATGCTCTCCATAATGTCAAGAGTTAAACCAGACTTAATTCCATAAAATCCAGAGCTTAAAATAGCACAAATATACATACATTTGCCTAAATAATTCTATCCCTCAATGCTCAGCAATCAGTAACACAATAGCCTTTCTTACAAGTTGCAAATCATGAGTTGTTACTCCTTAATGCCTTATAATCTTAAGTCTCTCTGGTTCCCTTATAAAGTTGATCTGCATTCTAAATAGAAAATGACAGTATTTCCCTAGAGCAGGGCTTTTCAACCGGTGGTACGCGTACCACTTGTGGTACATTAATGAGTGGCAGGTGGTACGCAGCCCTGCCTAGCCAAGTGTAGTGGGGAAAGAGCCAGCGCAGGCAAAGACTTACAGTGAGAGAGTCCTCTGGAGCTGCAAAGGCCCCAGGCTCACTTCTGGCTCACCCTCCCCCATGAAAAAGGAGGATGGGGGCGGAGACAGGAGAGGCTATAAAAGGAGGCAGTTTGGGCGGGAGAGGGAGAGAGAAAAAAAGCAGCAGCCTTGGGAGGAGGCGGAGTCAGCTCTAGCTGCACTGAAGGGAAAGAAGAAGGAGGAGGGTGGGGGGAGAGGAGATCAAGCAGGGCGGCCATGAGTTGATCTACAACTGCTGTGGCAGCCACCTGTGCTGGCAGCAGCAAACAGGCAAGAAATGCAGTGGGGGAGGGGTCACCCTCCACGAGGTATGAAAAAAGACAGCAATGGCTGGAGGTGAGGCATGGAGGAGGGAGGGAGGGAGATGGAGAGTGGAAGGATTCTTATGTGCTTTTGTGACTTTGAAGTTCTGGGATTTGTGCAATGTGGGCTTTGTGTTCTTAAGGAGTGTTTGGCAATTTCTGTTTGGCTGATGTCTCGGGTTAGCTTCTATTGCTCTGCTGTTGTTAGCTGTAAGTTTTGCTGCAAGGAATTTTGAAGTATTTTTCTCCTGAATGGATTTTGCCTGTAGCATTCCTTTACTTATGAATGGAGCCATTTGGGGAGGCTGCCTTAGCCAGCAGCCAGTACTTACTTTTTTTTTTCTTCCTTAAGTGCCGGCTGCGTTCCTTACTTTCCTTTCTAGCCAGTAGCTAATTCTTAAAGGGGAATGTGCCTTTTTAAGCTAGTTCACTCAGCAGCTTGTCTTTTCTGTCTCTGGAGGCCTTTCCTGTTTGATCAATATATGCAAGAGGGAAAATATGGGGGGGGGGGTTTCAAATTCTTCCTTCAGAAGGAGATAGGAATGAGAAAAAGTGAGGCAGGGAAGGGAGGGAGGGAAGGAAGTCCCGCCTTAGCACTTGGCCAACAGCAGCTCTGCCATTGACTTTGCTTGTCAAAAAGTTGCAGAAGGGGATCACATGACCCTGGGACACTGTGACCATCATAAATATGAATCAGTTGCCAAGCATCCAAATATAAATCACATGACCCTGGGCATGCTGCAAAAGTGTGAAAAATGGTCATAAGTCATTTCAGTGCAATTGCAACTTTGAACAGGTTTTTTTTGGTCATCAAATTTTTGACACCTTGCTAGGTGGTACTCGAATATTGCTATATCCTAAAAGTGGTACAATCGGTAAAAAGGTTGAAAAGCCCTGCCCTAGAGTAATACCAAATTTAAGAAACTACTAATAAGCAGTTCTAAAAGAATTCATGAATACACTTTAGTTATTTAATGCTGAAGCAACTGCTGGTTGACAACTATTATACAAGTCAAATAGTTTTCTAAGTCAAGCAAAGAAAATTGAGAAGAATCTTGCACACTAAATCCATTCGTTTTTGCACTTTTCAACTAGCTAATGTTCAAAGTATTCTGATACAATTTATTTTATCTTGAGCCTTTTAGAAGACCATTATATAAATCAAAGAACTATGTTTATCTTTTTCACCTGTATAGCACACCTATCTTGAATGATGTACCTTAATTTATTTTTGTTAGTTTGTACTCTGCAGTCTTAAGAACTCAAGGTGACACACATTACATTCCTTTCTACTATTTTTTCCACAATTATGACCCACAGATAATAATAATAATTAGTGAGGTTATACAGCTGAAGATTGACCTGCTTTTCCTATTAATCATCATCACTCACTGGTATTTCATTCAAAATGCCGTATATGGGAATGCTTATAAATCTGAAAGTTGCTTTTAACATCATTTTTCAAGAAAGACAATGAACACTAACAAACTTAATGAAGTAAGCTGTAATTTATAAAAAGTAAGTCCTACTGTAACTTAAATAATTTCTATCAACATTTTTAGGTATGCATATTTTACAGCAAGTTCCATGAAACCAAAATGTCTTTGCATTCTACACCGTCAGCTTGGAGAAGAGATCAAGAGTATTCAGATGCAATAATTGCCATTGCTTATATACAATAAGCAAATAATTATGCATACCTATCTGCATATACTGAGTGTCAGCAAATGTTTAATTTAAAAATCAAATAAACTCTAACATTGTATTAGTCAATAAGATAATTAGAGAGGTCAGAAAATATAAAATGTTTCCTATGGTCTTGTAAATAGTGCTTAATTTAGATCATATAAGTAATGTTCGGTGCACAGACAGCTCTCAAGAGTTTTTGTTGCTGCTTGCTTTAAGCTCCTCTATGGTAAATGCATTGTGGAGTGAATATGAAACTATACATGGACTCCTCATAGGCTTTTAGGTTGTTAGTTTGTTGTCTAGTAGTTGTATTAGTAACTAAATTGTGCCAAGAAAGAAGACAGATGAGGAAAGCCATCCTTCATACTTATAAAATGTCTGCTTACCTTCACCATCTTCCTTGATGGACTTTGGCTGAGAAACCGCAAAGCACTGCATAGTTTCATATTTCTGATGTGCTTCCTGGTTTTCATGACTTTCTTCTTCAGAATCAGTTAAAGGTTTTACTAACATCCGACAGTTAAAAGTATGGCTATTGCGCCTAGGAGATTCACCAGACCAAGGTCCACCATTCACTAAATAAAACAAAGTTCATATAGAATAAATAGGTCCTTACCAAGATGTTCTGATCAATCATATTTAAAGCCACAAAGGTAATTTACTAGCAATCAGTCTCTGAAATAGTAAATTACAGTCTGTGCCAGTGCTGACATTGCTGCTGCCTCAGGACTAGTTCAAAGTTGTTGTTATATCATATTTTCATCTTGAGCTAAATCCTTGCCACAATATAAACACTCATTCCATATTTCAGTGGTTCATATGTTTTTTATATCAATACTGCATCACCGTAAGAAAAAAAATCATCATGGAGAACAAGCTGATGAATATTATTTCCAGTCATGAACTTCATATTCAGTGAAGTAGTGACTGAAAGAACTGACAATATAACAGAAAGCTAAATTCATCCACTGAGGTAAAACAATATTAGGCATCCAGGAAAAAAAAAGTTTTTCCCCTGTATGCTTAATATTGGGGTATAAAGATGAACTCCTTGAAGAAAGAACAGAGTAGTACTTGCTAGCAGACAAATATAATTTATAATCTAGTTACCTGAATACATTAGAAATAAGCAATATTTCTGGCAGCTACCACTACTAAGAATTTCTTTAATATTTCAAATTTAGCATATTATCTTCTGTGTGTCAAAATAAAAAGATGCTTCTTAGCAAAAACCATTAGTTCAACATGCACTGAATTAATGAAACTTCTCTCTCTCTCTCTTTCTCTCTCTCCCCTTCCCTCCCTCCCTCCGTGTGTGTGTGTGTGTGTGTGTGTGTGTGTGTGTGTGTGTAAGTAAAGCAATGGCAAACTAACTGTAAAAAGCAGTCAGGAAGGTCTTGGAAAAGTATTCAAATACCTACAAAGGTCAGAATCATGCAAGCTATGATATTCCTTGGAACACTCTATGGAAGAGAAAGTTTCAAATAAGCAGGTTAGAACTTTGATGTTGGAAAAGGCTTCTGAGAATACTGTGGACAGCCAAGAAAATAAATCTCTTACTTGAGCCATAAATGACCAGGCTCAAATTATTCTACTTTGGACACATTATAAGAAAGCCCAGCTCTCTGGAAAAGGCGCTAATGATGAGAAAGATGAAGGGAAAGAGAAGACGAGGACAACCAGCAGCAAGGTGGATGGAATCAGTTACAATGGTGATGAGGGCACATTGCGAGACTTGAAAGAACAGATTCAGTCAGATCATCATCTGATTGAATCTATGTTATTTACCAATAACAACTTGATGATACATAATCAGTCAATCAATTAGCAACTGTAAAAAGCACTGGTGATTATGTCAACAAAAGGAAAAGGACGGTTCATTTTTTGTTGGTATTGTCAGTGCAAAAAGAATTCTATTTGAAAAGCAACCTCTCTGCTTTATCTGCCAGTGAACTGAAATGCAGTGGCCAATCCCAGCAAACAACAAAATGTTCATTTCCTGTTGCACTCTGATGATCTGAAGTGAACTCTGCCTTGAAATGTAGTTTGTTTGTGTGTGGCGAGGGTTATGTGTGTGCATGATCTCAGAGGGCATGGTGGACATACCATTGTTATCCATCCATTTTAATTTTTAAGGATTTTACTGGATATGCTCAGAAGTACCCATCACCACCAGTGGGTCCCATTTGACTGAGATACTGGAATTTTTACTATTTTGTCAATGACATTAAAAAAAAGAAATATAGGTAGTTCAAGGCTTATGTCCATTCATTCAGTGATCATTCAAAGTTACGGTGTGCTGAAAAATGGACTTATGATGGGTCTTTGAAATTCTGGCTCTTACAGGACCCAGAGCCTGAAAAGATTACTAATCTCTGAAGAATATATGCCATGGAATTGCAAACATTTGAAATCCATTCCAAATAATGGCAAAACCAAAATACAAAAGTAAACAAAAGCATATTCACTACAAAATATATCTTTAGAACACTTACCTAAAGACTTTGGCAGCAAGTTTCTGACAAATTCATTATGGTCTCCAACATGTAGGATGCTATATACACTTGTGTTCATCAGTTCTTCCTGGTTGTACCGTAAGTACTGTGTCACATTCTCTGATACAAATACCACATTACCTTCTAGATTCACTACAAAGAAGAATCCATCGAGGGCCTGAAGTTAGGAAACAACGTTTTAAAACACTGTTGAGAATCCACATAAGATGAAAGTAATATTATTACCATCTCATAAAATCTCTTAAAGAGGACAAAGACTTTATTCATAATAATATTAAAATTCTAGCTGTTTTGTTATTTTTCTTGATTAAAGACAAAGGGGCAATGCTTTCTTCCCTTTTTATTAAAATAAGAAAGTTTACATACTAAAAAAGTACTTTTCTTAACAACAAGCTGCTCCATGGATGCAAACATGACTGAACATTAAAGCTTAGAAATAATGCAGAATTTCATGTGCTGTATTGTGCTGGAGACAAGAGGAGATACATGGCTTAAATTTATCACGTAAGTTTTCAGCAGACACACTAAAGACACAAAGTTTTAGTGAGTAGCGTAAAAAGGTTAATTGCAAAATTCTGGAACATGAAGGGAAAATTAAAATGTAACCTGGAATCTTGTGAGATCATTGAAATTATGAATATCTCAAAGTTAAAACTATTTATCATAATATGTATTGAATATTTATACTGAAAAATAAACTATATTTAAAAGCATATTTAATAACTTAGGCTGCAAATCTAAGAGAAGACTCACTGTACCTAGCTAATCTTATTCCTTGGTTAATGCACACAGATATGCATTATTTTAATTTAATTAGTGACTCACAGAACTAAAACCATGTTAAGATCCTGGTAGTAATCTAGGGTAATATATGCACAAACTTCTCAACGTAAGTTCAAATTGGTATTCATGAAATCTTTTTTTTAATCTCCTAACCCCAGGTTTTAGCATAAAATAGCACTGAAGTATGTTATGTCAATAACAGAAATCTATGCTTTTTTCTGTTAGGTTTAGAAATCTTGTTTTCATGCAGTCATAAGCATACCTGCTTTTACAAATAGCAGTTTTTTTTATTTAGGCAGGGTTGGACCCAACAAATTAAATTATTAGATAGATTTAACTTTTCTAGGCTGAAGAGTGTTTGCAATGGGGCCTCCATCAGTGATACAAAACCGAAAAAGATATCAGGATGGTTTGCTGTTGGATATGGCTCTTTAGCTTTTTTTTTAATGCCCCAAATTCAGAAGGACATAATTGCAATTGTGAGAAACTGAAACAAACTCAAACAAGAATGTAACATTTGGGGGTGGGGAAGAGAAAAGGAAAATAAAGACTTTAAATCCCCCCATCTAGATCAACAAAAAATTCCAGACCCACCCAACTATGTATCTTCCTGCTAACTAAACTCCTTGGATTGTAATGTAATATAATCAAAATGAACAAGGAAATAGTATCTCATGGTAAATGAATTGTGATTCTAACCTTTCTTATCTCTACTTATCAGTAATTTATTTTCTGCCTTTCTTATAAGACAATGGAAGATGGGATCAATATGATTTGTTTTATCAGCTCTTTTTGCTGAAGTTAACAGTCAATGCAGTCAATAGTTAAAATACAGAAAAGACTTAAAACAATTAAATGCCTAATGAAAGAGCTATGTTCTAGTTGGTTTTCTAAAGACAAACAGAAAGGATAAAATGCAACTTCCGGTTCCGGTCGCAGCGCCCGCGGACGTGCAGAGAACTCGTTCTCTTGGCCGTCCGGTTTCCCCCCGCCGGTAGACCCTGGATAGGGTCGAAAGTCGCCCTGTAGGGGCGACCACCGTAGAGGAGGGCACTCGTTGATCGCGGAGGGAGCGGCGGCTCCCTCTGCGGTCCTAGAAAACCACCTTTGGGCCGACGGGGAAAAGATCGGCCAGTAACATGGCCGATCACTCAGCTGCTCCAGCCGAAAGTCACAGCAACATCTAAGCGAAAAGAACCACCGTGGAAGATCCGGGTGAGACCTTTCCTTCCCTCTTGTTAATTTACCTTTTTCCCTGCTAACAGCTTTAAGAACTATTTCCCTATTTTGAGAAAGCAGCGTTTGATTACTGGGGAAAACGGGCTTTGGAAAAACAATTATTGTTTTTTTTTACTATTTTATTTTGTCTACATAAGCAGTTGGAACTCGAGCATCCGGATTATTGTGACTTTCTCTTTTGGCTTGTTTATCTTCAGTTTAGGCGAAAATCCTTAGGGAGGGGGTGGAATGTTCTTTGTTTCCCCCCCCCCTCCTGAACAGTACTGCCTAAAAACCTTTTTGCTCTCTGGGCGGACTTATGTAGATTATTTTGGATACAATGCATCCTGGGACTTGGCTTGAAGCCCAGAAACAGACTGATACAATGTAACTTGCTCTTTGAACTCCCACTTCCTGATTTTGGCCTGATGCCCAGACTGGATTACAATATAACAACTGACTGCCAGTTTTTATCTCTGTGCTGGTCTTGACTATTGGTTGTTTTTTTCCTCTATCTTTCTTTGGAAATATATTTCTGTCTGCATTTTATATTTTATAACGCTGCAATCTATTTTTTAAGCTGAACTTCTCTAAAAAAAAAAAAAAGAAGAAGATGGAATCCTATTCACAGATTAATTATGGACTTATATTAGAAAAAATCTTGGAAGCAAGACTGGAACTTAAAGAACATATTAGATCGCTTAGATTCAAGGAGGACTCAGAATTAAAAATTGAAGCTCAACCTTTGATTGACTATGATAGACAATCAGATCTACAACTTAATGAGATGGATGGAATACATTTACAATCTATTGAATCTACTGAATTTATTGAAGAGGAAGAGGACACATCCTACATGATGGATTTCTTTGATGATCAAAGGCAGAACTCAACTAAAACATTTACAACTTTAAAAGCAACAGGATTGGACTTCCAAATACGAGGCACAAAAAATGTTGACAACATGACAGTACAGACAACACTGGATAAAAGAGAAAAAGAATATGATTGGACTCAATGGTGGGAAAAGGCCTTTAGCCAGTTACTAAGATGGGAGGACTTAGAAGCCCTGTTGTGGAAACCTACCTGGCACAAAAAGAAAGCTAGAATTAGATTTAAAAATAAGAGTTAAAATTTTAGTTGATGGGTAAAAAGGGCTTCTGGACATTGATTGAACTAATATTTTTGAGATCTTTAAGGTCACTTTGGTATGAGTCAACACTAGATTTAAATTATGGATTTGAGTATGATTTGGAATGGCAATAAGAATAATTGGAAAATTTATAATTAAAGGAGTTAGATTGAGATTGAGACTGGTGAAATATTATTGATATTTTTATTTATAAGAATTGAATGGTAATTAGTGAGATATTAAATGGATTAAACTGAAACAATTGAGGAATCTTTTAGGGACGTGGATTGATCTATGAAAATATTGGATAGAATATATGAAATAGAATATAGTTGAGAAATATTAAGATATAATAGTTATATTACTTGTTTATGATAGAAATAATTATTGTCCTATTATTATTATTATAATGTTATTATATTACTATGTCTAATGAAATAGTTTTAAAATATATAAATTCATGTTTATTTACATAATATGTATGTGAAATATAATAAGAGATATAATTTGATTGAGAAATATAAATTGAAATTGGAATAATAGAGGTGAGAAACAATTTATATTTTAGGAATGCTCGAATTGTATACCATAAGAGGGAACTTTTAAAGTAGTAGTTTAAATTGTATATGTATGACTGTATTTTTTGTTGTGTTCCCTGGAGTGCCCTATCTCCACGATGTGTTACAAGCACTTGGCTGTAAAACAAACAAAAACTAATAAAACTTGTTATGATAAGAAAGGATAAAATGCAAGTTCTAAAGATGCGCATTCTGTAGTCCAAAAGTGACACAGGAGAAGGCCTCTCCTTTAGGCCAGTTAAATGAGATTCTGACAGCTGGGGTTTTGCAGGACAAAACTTTCAGAACTTAACTATTGAGCAGGACTAATGAGATAATAAATTACAGGAAACATTTATCTTCTTTTTCTGAATCTATGAGAACTAGGTACTTGAATTATGGGAATCAAATTTAAAGAGGGACGATCGAGAGCATCCTAGCATCACAGTCTGGTTTAGAAGCATCACTGCTTCAGACAGGAAGGCGGTGCAGAGAGTGGTGAGAATGGCTGAAAAAATAATTGGCAGTTCCCTCCCTTCCATCCAGTACATAGCAAGGTCCGTAAGATTGTCTGGGACACTACACATCCTCTTCACAACCTGTTCTCCTTGTTACCTTCTGGGAGGAGGCTCCATGATATACGAAGCAGAACATCCAGATTCAGTCACAGTATTAACCTTGTGAACTTTAAAGCTTCCTCCTTCTGTTATGTATTCAAGATGGACAGTGATTAATATTTATATGATACTTATATGTAAGAGTGTAAGTCTATACGTATGTTGTATATAGTATGTTTAAATGTGTGTTACGTATGTGTACACTTTGAGAGCAAGCAACTAAATTTCATTTTTAATGTGTGCCATTGTGCCCACAGTAAAAAATGACAATAAAGGTTATCTATCTTAAGGATGTCAATTTTGTCCATTCAATTAGCTGGAATCAAATACATTTCAAACTGGAGAAAAAAATCTTTCTTGAACAATAGTCTGCTGTTTCCTGTATAGGTACATCTGCCCATAACATAAGTTAAATGAAAACAGCATTATTAAATTGACTTCAATTCTGGCTCAGTAAGAAGAATAAGATGAATGTTATTAAATAGTCTATTTATATATTAACAAATATACAATTATTTGTTAATTGTATATTTGTTAGTGATATTTAATTGTAAATATAATTATTTATATTATGAATATGAAATGACTATCATACTGTTATTACATATTTATGTTATCACTGGCTCTATATTTGTCTTTCTCTTGCAGAAATTCTTTACATAAGATACTGTTTTCCTAACCATCTTTGATCATATCTTTTACAGACTGCAAAGTACTCAATTTTCTATTACTCACTGCTGCACTTTTAAGTCAGATTATTATCTAAATAGATATACTCTCTTATAGAAAACTAGAAACACAATGCAAGTTAACTCTTAATCCTTCAAAGAGTGTTCTGAAGCTGAACTATAAAAATAACATGGAGAAAAACATAAATCAGCATATCATATATTCAAAGTTTTATTATATTTGTTTGCATATTGTACTATCGTCGAATTTTATAATCCATGCAGCCCGTAAATTACAATTTATTAAGTGAACCTTATTTGTAGAAACTAACATATGTTAGTTTTTTAGGATGGCACAAGATTTTATCATATACTGCTTTTGCAAAAACAAAATCTTTTTTTTTTATCTTGCTGAATCTTACCAGAATATTGGAAATAATTCTAAATATGAAAACTTTCAACACTTTACCTCAAGCATCATTGGTCCAAGTGCATCCTTGTCAATTACACTCTGACCTGTGGATGACACATCAGCTTTCTGCACTTCATCTTCATTGGCGGCTGCTGCTTTCTCTGCATATAAAAAAGAGAGCGAAAAACACCTACTTTATAGTATATGGTATTGAGTGCAGTGCAGCGTAATGTAGTGAAATATATAAGAAGATTATACTTGATATTTATTATTGAAAATGGGCATAATGAACCCAGATGGAATCAATCACCATTTTTAAATTCATTCAGATAGTACCAATTCCTGCCTGCAAGATCAGTGTTTGTCAAGTACAAATATTCATGAGCAAACTGGTTATGTGAATGAACAAAAGGGTCTTTTTCACAGTAGTCTCTTTTCAATGGTACATATTTATTACCAGGAATTCATTACAGTGAATTAATGAATACAAGTTTTGTCTTTGATCTCTCATGAATAACCTTTCAGTGGATCTTTATCTGTAATTACTTACTGAACTCAAATAGTTTCGAGGTAGGATATGTGATTTTTTTTATTACTGCTATGTTTTTATTAGTTAATTATTACAATATACTATTATTTACATTTTTACTTTGGAATCTGGTTTGAGATGTTTATTCAGAAAAGGGACCCCCTAAATATTACAAATAATACATTCCTTAAGTAGAGAAAAGATTATATACATATATACAGTATGAAGAGTATCTTAAAGCCAGCCTTGTCTTCTGGTGACTGTGTGGATTAGTCCACTCAGTTTTCTCGGGAACATTTTTGGAAGTGGTTTGTCAGAGCTACCTCCTAGGACTGAGAGGGCATGACTGGTCTAAAGTTATCAATTTGCTTTTTGTACCTAAGAGAGGATTAGAACTCAAATTTCCTGGTTTCCAAGTGCCTTAAACCAGCGGTCCCCAATCTTTATGGCTTGGCGGCCGAGTGGGGCGGGGGGGAGAGGAACCGGCCTGTGCAAGTGGTGGGCTGGCGTGCATGCACACGCCAGGCTGCCACTCATGTTAGTTCAACACGCATGCGCGGGCCGCCGCTTGTGTAAGTCAAGCGGCATGCACATGGAGGGCTGTCACTTGTGCAAGTTTAGCTGCTCGCGCACGCATGCACACCAGCCAGCCGCTTGTATAGCGTGGTAGTGGGCTGCGACCAGGGGGTTGGGGACCTCTGCCTTAAAAAACGACCAAAATGCCTGTTATAGGATTTATGTCCTGTATTTATCCTGTATTTACAGCATTTTAGACAAAACTTTGGGCAGCTAAATAAGCACATCTAAAACAAAAATGTAATTTACTACTTAAGCTGAAAGATTGTACTTTATAACTTCACTAGATTTAAATTCCTGATCATTATAGTAGCATGAATGCTATGCTAATGACTGGTTAGAACCAACTTTGCATGTGAGAATGATGGATTTAAGCATTAGGACAATCTTTCTTATAAATGTACAGTACTTTCATATATTTATTATATACGTTTCCTAAACTATTAAATTTTCCTTCTTCAATAGAGTTGTAGATGAATATTTGTGCTTCACTACTTTGAAGACTGCTTTTTTTTATTAGTTAGCATTATTAAATATTTCACCTTGACTTTTAGCTCAAAGGATTTTCAAGGAAAGTGCTTTAATATAACTTAATATTAAAGGAAAACACATAAAAAGCTATGAAAAACAGAAACTCAATTTTAAACAGATTAATCTCTTTCCATTTCATATATAGATGGCAAAACCCTGATAAGACAGTCAGATCAAAACTAGAAATTAAAATAAACTAAGACCAGAAAACAATTCTGAATGATCCTGTAAGTGTGAGAACTTTAGCTAGCCCCAGAGAAAAATGAGGCCATAATTCAACTAGAACTTATTTAAACTCAAAGCAAATATTATTGGATAATCTAATTTTATGGGATTCAATTATTATCTAAATTATTGGATAAAAGCAAATTATTGCTATTAAAAGCAAAAGCAAAATAGTGCTGCTAAAAATAAATGTGAGATCCACACATCATTTTAAGTCTAACTGGCAAATCAAGATTTACTAATAATGTTTTACTTGCATCAACAATTTACACTTCCTACATCTGTGGAAAGCCAGAAATCCCACACTGATGATAATTACTGAACTAAATATAAAGCATTTGGATAACAGTTAAGGCTAGAAAATATAAAACATTAATCATGAAAGAATAGCTACATCATACATGAAAAATGATTTATAATATATTCCATTAAGTTTAGATAATTATGATGCCATCCTATTTACTTGTGAGTAGATTCATTGGAGTGAATGAAATGAGAAAGAAAGAAAAAAAGAGAGAGATGATTATCTGGTATATTTATATCAAAGAGTTCAGAAGAAATACACAATACAATTGAACATATATTGAATCTCAAAGTAAATGGAGCCATTTTTAAATATATACTTAACTTTTAATTTACATTCTATATTTTTAATTCAATCCAATTTTATTATTACAATAATAAGACTATAAAACTGGAAAAAATCAAAAAATTGTACAACTTAAAAGAAAACAGAATAACATTTACATAATTGCAGTATTTATTTGAACAAATTTCAACAATCCATGGAATCCAAAAAGCCTTTTATTCTATTTCATAAATACATTTTACAGTGGGGATGGGGGGTGAAATGGGAATGATAGAGCATACAATCATTTAAAAGACTCTATATCGACATGATGGCAGTTGAAATATCTGGATTTATTTTTATTTATTAAACTTCAAATAATTCCAAATGTATAAGAATCCACAATATTGTTCAACTAAAACAAAATGGCAAAACCCCTAAATCAAACATTTTCATAAGCGTTTGAGTCTGACCAGATTGCAAATAGGTCAAGTGTAATGAAATATTCAAACATTATTCATACTCTTTGTTCATTATTAAAGATTATTTTCACTGCATTAGTCACTGCATTAAAATCTTGGATTTTTAATATAAAAGCACATAATAATTATGTCTTAGCATTTCAATCAGTGGGGAAATGTCTATTATTTTCACAAGATTTCAGCTTTTCAGAAGAGTTTATAAAATTATTAGCTGCCATTCCAATTTCCAGTCTCAGGAGGAAAGCTATGCCCTCCCTAACAATGTTTACCTTTTATTTAAAGAACATACTTTCTCATTATATTTTACAACATACCTTCATAGACCTGCACACAGACAACTGGCACCCTTATTAATAAAAACCCAAAATACAAAAAAAGATATAATTGCAGAATGACTTTAGAAGGTAAAACAAGGGAGAATTATGCATCTGTACTAAACTAAAATTAGAAAAGCTGCCATATGGCACTGTGAAGCCAGCAGCACATTCTTATTCATTAGGAAGCATTCTGCCAACATTAAAACACAAGGCCCCTTCCTGCAATCTTCAATTGTGTTTATCTTTTCAACATTAATGCACGATATGTCATCAGCTTGCTGAAATCTCCTGCAGTGCATATTTTAAAAGCACAGCTGCACTATTTCCCGGTTTGTTTACTGAGATCAGCTTTAAGGGTAAAGATTTGCTTTACTCCCTTCTTTAGGCACAGTCCGTCCTGTCAGCAAATGAAAGTGTCTAAAAATCTGCTGAGTGACGGTTATACAGCCAATCCTAAACTATGAATGATACTACATTTCTAATTCTTTCCCTTTTTTTTTGTACCAATCTAATGGCTGAGAATAGAAAGCAGTCTTGCTTTCACTTTTATCCCTAGTGATGCAAGTGCAAGGGGTGCAAGGGGGTAAATGGATTAATCCAAGAGATATTCAGGAGCTGAAAGCTAGCTGACTCATTCTTTGCAAGTCAGTGATTCTCTTCCAGTAGAATTTGCTCCTGTATTGTATTGGCAAGATGTGTTACTTGAGGTTGTGATAACTAGGTTCACTTGTCTTTCTTTGAGAAAGCATAAAACAATTCTCACATGAGAGACATGATAATAAATATTTAGAGGCACAAGAGCTCGTAAGAAATTAGAAAATAGTATGCAAAATACATCTAATTAGGACTGGATAACAGTGGAGAGATACTGAAACTTTTAACATATTTGGATTCTATTAGGAGACAAAGATATCTTACCGAGATTATACAAAATGCTTTCATTCAGCATATGAATCAGTATGTTCATCTAGACCAGTTTGCAAACCAATAATGACTAAAACTGACACTGAACAAGTGAAATATGCAAGAGAAAATACAGAGGATCATGCCTTAAGAGTCAGGATCCAAGTCTGTATTATCATGATATGTTGCCATTTGTATATAATGGAAGAAATTTGGATTTAATAGTTCTGTATATGATTTTAAATATAGGATGTACCAAAAAATCAGGCCCCATAGGCCCATCATGTTTTATTTATTATTTCTATCCAGAGAAAATGTTAGAATACTTAGGAATATTCAAAGGTCATGCACCAAGGAAATAAGGATGTTTTTAGAAAAAACTTTGTATGTTAGACAGTTTGCTTCAGTTTTGCAGGAAGAATTGTTCATGCTTTTATAAAAAACTTAATAACAATTTAAGAACAAATTCAAGCAACATACAGTATGTGGCAGAACCAACTATAATTGAAAAAATGGAAACACATCGAACAGAATACATGGCATCTTCTATTATTCAGTGAATAATCTCATAGATACTGCCTTCAAGTAGGGCAATTGACTACACAACAGAGAACCACTGGGGGAGTTATTATGAACATATTTGTTGCTAAAAATTACTATACACTGAATCAAATCCTTAAAAATCAAGGACTCGATTGTATCCTTATTCAATTTTCAGCCATATTAATGTTTCCCTTACTGTTTTAGGAGAACAGAAGATTTCTGCTTCTGCAAACCTCAGTAAAACCCATTGCCAGAAAGCATTAGTTGCAGATATCTTAAATCCTGTAACTTCTGATTCTTAAAATGCATACCTGCTATTCTTCTTACTCTAGATTGGTGTCACATAGCTAATCTTAAAGATAAAGGGGAGCAAAATATTTGCAGAGATTATGCATTTTCTAACTGTGAGTCCTAATAATCAATGTGCAACTGTATGCACAATCTGTGAAAAAAGTCATGCTCTGAAAGTTGTTCTGTTGTTAATGCTGTATGATTTACCTAATTCAACTTTAATCTATATATGTTGAATATGGGACATCCCAGTAGACATCTTTGTGCATAGATTATCAGGTAATTATGTTATCTTACTCAGCATCTAGAAGTTCAACATGTAAACGTTGGAGCTAGAGAAATATGTGAGGTTGTATTGGGATTTCCATGATCTCACTTGATCATTATAAAATGGACTAGGCTTTATAGACAAGAGAGATAAGTCATATGTCATCTGGAGGGAACTGAGAACGCTTACTGTATTGACCACTCTTGATGAGAAACCATATGCATGGGCTAAAATTATACAATATCTTCCTGACAATTAGTTGACAATTATTATTAACTATAGCTATACTTATTTTATGTAGAATAAAGTTCCAACACATTGTTCTGCACATTGCATAATAATAATAATAAAGATGATTTGCTGTGATCTGTAATGAAGAATCAATTGGCAAGTCTATTTTGCCTATCTATTATAATTTTTACAAGCCAAATAACAAAACAGTTGTGTTAGGTTTAGACAGAGGTATCAGAAACTCAGTGTATCTATTCACAGGTATAAAAATTTGCTCGTTCATGATCTGAAGTTAAGGTGGAAGGCTCATGCAATTACATATACTGTAGTTATGGGCCAATAAATGAGCACTTCATTCTGAGAAAGGGTATTACAAAACACTGTCAGAAATCCAAACATAATATTACTCACCTCCCATTAATTTATTGTAATTATTCCTTTTGGTTGCATTTCAGTTCATAAAGAAGTGAACCAAAAACAGGGGAAAGCACATTGTCTTTTAGATCTACTATGCCAAATACTGATGCATTGAATTTCTTGTTAATATATTGAATAAAACAATAATTATATTTGCTCTCTCCATATCTCACCTACTGCAGAACTCAAGTAAGAGATATTTTTCAACAAGTTACAGAAATGATAGAGATTATTATTTACTATACTAGCAAAAATGCCATTAAACAAAACTATTTTAAAAAGCATTGCAAATTTATATGCAATAAAATTTTAGCATTACCTGTTAACTGTATCACACATGATCTTAAAATGCATTAAATTAAGTAGTTAGGCAAGAAAACAACAGATCTCGAAAAAGTGGAAATATGATTAAATTTATCTTGAACCCTTTACTTGCTTCCAACAAAGGTCAAAACATGGTTCAAGTAACTACAATGACAACCAGTCTTCTGGTTATGCAACTCTAGCTGTATTAGCAAAATCACTTGCAATTTCACACTTACAAATCTAGCTGAGCAAACCAACAGGAACATTCATTCTACTACTGCTAGAACAGAAACTGTGATTTTGCATTACCTAAATGATACCTACACCGCTTGCATATTAAGTGGTTTACATGAAACTAGGGAGCTGAGGCCAGGAGGAGCCATTACTCCATAATGGCACATAGATTATGGAACAGTTTTTTCCAGGATGCTAAATTAGATCCAGCGTTGTGGGCTTTATGAAAAAAGTGAAATGGAGTTCTTCTGGAGATGATAAAGTTCTGATGATAGGAATCTGTGTACTGGATTAAATTATTAACTTTAACTTTGTATTATATTTTAATTCTTATATTGTGGATGCTTATGTATTTTGTGCAGTTACACTCCTTTTTCTCAAAGCAACAGCAGTAGAACTTAGACTTATATAATGCCCCACGGTGCTTTCCTGCGCACTCTAAGCGGTTTACAGAGTCAGCATATTGCCCCAACAATCTGGGTACTCATTTTACCAACCTCGGAAGGATGGAAGGCTGAGTCAACCTTGAGCTGGTCAGGACTGAACTACTGGCTGTGGGCAGAGGGCTCATGATAGTGTTAAACTAGAACACAAATAAATAAACAAATACAAAGATGTAGAATTAATTTTATCCTCAACTTCTTAAAGGGAATAACATTTCTTGTTGGACAAGTGCCTAGGCAGGATGTCCTTTATGCAAAGGCATATTACACTATATGAATATATAATATATAGTATTTTAACTATCTAAACAAAATAGACAATTTGCTTCCCTAAGGTTGCATATGGTTTCCCACCTTTTTGCAGCCTAGATATATCCTTCCAACCCCACTGCTGACTTTTGATGAAAGCAAATGCATGATTTTCTGCTATTTTAAAGGAAACACTTAGAAACTACATAGTGTGCCCAAACATTTATTTGACAGTTAGAAACAAAAACAGCATTTCAGAAAATACCTTGCACACCAGAATGTGAAACCTGGCCATACCATCAGTGTTGAATCACCATCTCACCTCCTGAGCTCTTCCCTAAGTGCAGGTCTTTAACTTGCTCTTCCCATCACAGGATATCAAAACACCCAATCCTGAACAGAGTTCCAGGCAACCAGAGCTTCAGCAATCAACTGGTAGGTAGCAAATGGGGACAGATTTCCTATTTCATGGACTATGGATATATTTCTTAAAAGTCTGATGGGATGTCCAATAACAAAGTCATATTACAGTAACGAAGGCCAAAATAGGAGCTCCTACTCATTGGCTCATTTTAAAAATCAGTTAAATTGATAGGCACTTCTGACAAAGCCATCTTAAAGTTTGTGGCCGTACTTTTATGAATCTTGTCCCAAGATTCATATTTGGCATATTTAAAAAAACCATTGAATTAATTTTGACTGGCTTTTAATGAGTATTTTTATCATTTATGCAGATTCACTAATGTTTTTATTGTTGTAGTTCTAAATTTACTTTTATGTTGCCTGAATTATATTTTAATATATATTTTGGTTTATATTTTTCAATTTAAAATTACTGATAGTCCTCGATTCATGACTACAATTGAGACCAAACTTTCTGTGCTAAGCAAGACATTTGTTAAGCAAATTTTGTCCCATTTTTTGTCCTTCTTGCCACAGTTGTTAAGTGAGTCAATCAACTGTTAACTTAGTAACACAATTGTTAAGTAAATCTGGTTTCCCCACTGACTTTGCTTGTCAGAAGATAGCAAAAGGTGATTACATGACCCTGGGACACTGCAACTGTCATATATATAAACCAGTTGCCAAGCATCCAAATTTTGATCATGTGAACATGGGGATGCTGCAATATAAGTGTGAAAAACGGTTGTAAGTCACTTTTTTCAGTGCTGTTGTAATGTTAAATGGTACTAAATGAATGGTTGTAAGTCAAAGACTACCTGTATATTAGAATACATACCGATAACAATTGATTTTTTATATTCTGTTGCTTTGGGTAGATAATTTATATTTAAATGAATATGCATGTTTTCAAAGAACAAAGAGATACATATCATAATTCATCCTACAGTCAAATGCTTACTGAATGTAAACCAAATTTAAACTGGATCAGAAATACCTGGAAAACTACAAACTATTTAAAATAGGGAAAGAATGGCTTGTAAAAAGTAAAATAAATAGCTAGGCTAATATAACTATGATTGCAGCTGTAACAGATAGTGTCTTTTTTAAATTAATCATTCTTCTTGTGGTTTTCATAATCACAGTACCATTATCAAAGGAAGAGGCTGATTTTAAAGATAAACTGAACCAAGTATAATGACCAGTCTCTAATATAATGAACTGCTAATGTGCTAACTGCCACCAATGTCAAATTATACTGCACTCTTATTGAATTGGATCCAAAATGAACAATATGAAGTATATTTAAAGTAATTAATTGGATTTAATTCTGATTTATTTTAGAAAGTTCAATCTAAGTGCAGCTAACTAAATACAATTTACTATTTCAGGTACTTGTTTAGTTACTATTTCAACATAAATAAATAAATTTGTCATTTACTGGAAGAATTACAGATCCCCTCTTAAATGAAGGATATATTTAAGCATCCCTGATACTATATGGCATTTCTCCATACTAGTATTATATAGTTTGACAATAAGTTTCTTCAATACCAAAATAAATAAACATAGAGAATTACTATTGATGAAGCAGTCATATCTCTACCCAAATAGAGAATTTCAGAAGATATATTATCTACATAGCATTCACTTTCTGAAATCCACTGTTAGTAATTTATACCACTGTGTTTTTCATTACAAATTTTTAGATTTACAAAATGTTTTATTTTCCAGGAATTCACCGTGGGTTATTTGCAAGTCTACTTTTAATTTTCTCAGCAACATTCTAATTGGGCTAAAAAATGTGACTTAAACTCACCCACTGAGTTTCTTTGATGGAGATCCACTTGAATTTTGCTTGCTTTTTTACTATTGTTTACTATTTTTACTTCTCAATTATATATAGTAGCCCTTGAGTTATAATACTAATTGATACCAGAATTTCTATTGCAAAGTGATGCAGCTACAAAGTGTGATGCCATGTAACCACATTTCTGAGCCACGGCAATCCTGGCATTCCCTGCTGCCATCATTAAGTAAATCCCACCAGTTGTTAGCTGAGGACCACCCAAATCCAAGGAATTCCTGGCTTAGTGCCTGGCAGCTTAAAGCCTCAATAAGGTAAGGGACTTTGAACTTCCTTCACCTGCCTATCTCCCCTCTCTCAACTCTGTTTTTTTGGCCACCTTGCACTCCACTGCCTCTGCCAGCCTTGCTGCTCTGCATTTTCCTTTTCTCCCAGGTTATGCTAGTTCACCATGCCGCCCCTGGCTAATCTTCATTGTCTTTCTCCTACAGTTGATTTGGAGAACAGCTAGCACAGCCTTCTTGGTTCATTCCAGTTTGGTCTACCTGGGAAGACTGACAAGAGTGCTAAAGGCCTTGGGCCTCTACTGCAGCCCTAGCTATGACGCTGAGTTGGCAGAAGATAGGCAGGTGGAGGGAGCTGAAGAGCCCCTGAGATTGTTAAATGCAAGAGGGCTGCCAAATGCCCAAAGTTTGTTCATATGACTGCAGGGACATTGGAATGGCCATAACTTCAGGAACTGGCATTAAGTATAATTCATTTAGCACTGCCATTCCTTTAAATGGTCACTGAATGAATGGTTGTAACTTGAGAATTCATTATGATAATGATGTAATTATGATGTTGTCATATATTTTCATGCTTGTTAAAATGTTATTTATGCTGTTGGATTTAAGTCAATAGCTACCACAGGCTGGTTTGACCATGTGAAATCTAAATATGATGAATAAATTTGGATTCAGAATGAATACACCTATTAAAATATGTATTAAGAGTTCATTTTCACTAAATTATTCCCACCCTTTAACTTAATTTGAGGATTAATCCTATTGTTTTTTTCCCCATATTGTGGCAAATCTGGTTGCTACAGTGATCTCTTGGTTTAGAATATTTTGAGAGCAAGCAAAGTTTCAACAATGAATATGTGGCATCCCAGTATTTCAACTATCTGAAATTGAAAAACTTGCCTCCAGATGTTGTGGGTGCTCCAACACTGGAGGTTTTTATGAAGAGATTGGACAACCATTTGTCTGAAATGGTATAGAGGGTTTCCTGCCTGAGCAGGGGGTTGAACTAGAAGACCTCCAAGGTCCCTTCCAACTTTATTATTCTGTTAAATTTATAACTACCTAACAACAGGTTACTACATTTCAATTTTCACCGAAGAAAATGAACATTTTTATACTGAAGTATTCTTCATAAAAATTATATTATAAATCTGTGAATGATTTTAGAAATTAGCTACAACAGATTTTAAGGGCCCCATAAGGCACCTAGGACGCAATAACTTTTATCATCTTTTTGTGGCCTAGACTTGTGTTAGCTTTTTTTAACCACTAACAGCCAGGCAGGCCCCTCGTACCTTTTCTTCTCCTTCTTTCACCCACCCATACACATTGTCAAAATTACTGCTACTGTACTTCACAGATATTTTTGTATCATATCTAAGTTGTATAAATTTATTTCTAATCCTTCTGGGAAACTCCTTTAAATGGAATACAAAACAGATAATTCTGCAATAAATCTCATAGTTTCTGGTTAGAAGCATTTTGAACAAAGGCTTTCAGGTCTACTGTAGTTCAAGAGCTTTGGCTGTAAAAGAGCATTTAAGAATAAAACATATTAATTTTCTAAGTACAAACTTATGTAATATTTCAAGATCTCTCCCCTCGTTCTAAATAAAGCATGTTTTTACAACAGTGACTTATAGCAGCGTATTATGTCATCTAGGCTCTATTGACTAGTAGTCTATTGACTATTGATATATCAATACCTTGATAATTGTATAATGCTGTAAGTTGCTCTAAAACAGTTGTGTGGAAATGACATCATTATATTCTGATCTTCTAAGATTATTTGGAAGATTCAATCTACTGATTACTTTCTTTTTTTTTTGTAAAAGTTTTATTGGTTTTTTTACAATAACAACCTTAGTGCCTGATTTACAGCGTGCTGTCTTGGTTCATAAATTTTTTAGAAAAGAATATACAATTAATAATAGTTAATAAGTAATCAATAATAATTAATTTTTATATTTCCATAATTAGTATATCAATTAATAATATATTTCCTTGATCTTCTCTTCACCCAGCAGTATTCTCCTTCTACAACATTAAACAAACATAATTTCTAATATTTGATATTTTCCATATTTAAATGATTAAATAAAAACATTTTCTTCTATATTTATACCAACAATTTATACCATATGTAGCATTTTTTTCTTATCAGCTTATGTTATTTTCATAAGAGTCATCTTATTGATTTATCATATATCTTATTTTCATAAATCTTGTTTAAGCTGAATTTCTCCATAATATTCAAACAATTCTTGTCAATCATATTTTTCCCAGTATTTAATATCTAAATATCCAAATTTTCCACTTAAATATATCCCAGTATTTTTATATTTCATATATTATAGAGATACCATACTACTTATCTATCATAACATCTATCCATAACATCTTTGTAGTCAATTTATATTTCACTTCTATTTGTAAAAATTAATTAAATCACTATATATCCTTTTTTTTTCAGAGTTCTTATTAAGCCTAATTTCCCCTCAATATTTCAATCATTCCTTAATCCTAAATCTTTTCAAACTTAATTTGTCTTTAAAATTCAAACTTTTCCTTCACTTACAACATCCTAATATTTTTACATTTTGTATCTTATCAAAAAATACTATATTACTTATATCTCTTATCCCACTTATTCTAAAGTCCCTTTATGGCCAAAGTTATTTGTTTATTTAGCCATATTCAAACAAGTGTTTACTCATATAATATTCCATCTGGTAGGGCAAATCCAGTCTCTTCAGCCCGTCTCTAATCTTCTTCCTTTGCCAAATTGTTTTCCAAATTAATATTTTCAACTTGTCCAGTTCTTGTATTTTTGTAGTTATTGTTAGGAGTACATAGTAGATAGGATGTATGCTATTTTGTCTCCCAAACAATGATTCTTCTAGCAGTGCCCATTTGTTAAGTCTTCTTTCTTCTCAGGTTTATTTTGACATTCTAATGCATAAGGTATCTTTTCCATATTTATTAACTTCACCAGTTAAGTCATTTTTTTCTAGTTCACATTCTGTTGTTTGGATTGTTTGTTCATTCTTTACCATCATTCTTTGGATGTTTTTGATTGTAGATTTAAGTTAGAAGTATATTCACTTATAGTATTAAAGTTATGTTTAATCTCCTCATGGTTAAGGTCTATTGTAGTTTGTATCTGTTGTAGCATTGCATAAATTTCGTCTTGGAAAGTATTTGTCTTGAATTGAAGTGTTTCTAAAGGTCTTTGATCTTTCAGGCTAAGCTAAATCTTTCAGGAGTAGATATTAAGTGTGGTTTTCTATCATTTTTTTATGACTATGTCATATCCATGTTGTCTCCCCTTTCCAGTAGTCTGTCATAAATGCCATAGTCTCTGTAATTAGCCTTGTCAAGCTAACCAAAACTTAAAATCCATACAGTCCAATTTTGTATAGTTCTCGTTTTTATATATAATTTTTGTAATCCACTGTAAATTTCAGTTGTCAAGGTTTCAATAAAATCAATGTTTTATAACAATTCTTTCTTTCAGGAGTCAATTGTCAATTCAATATATTTAGCCCTTAAATCCTTCCTGTAACTTTCCTTCTCAATAATTTGTCATAAATCAAAATTTTTAAACAGTTCATAAATTTAAACCACAATTAAAGTATTTCTTTTCTTTCAAACACTTTCCAATCTTATAGCCGGCCCAGTATGCAATCTCTTCTCTGTTCCTTAGCAACTATCTTCTTAAAGGTTATTAGAGTTCATGGGAACAGATTTTTTTTCTTTGTTTCTGGGCATTGTCTTTAATGTGCTATATTCTCATTGTCCACTAGATGTCAGCAAATATTTATTTTCCAGCTCTTTCAGACAAAATGTTCTTATTATTTTTCTTTTTTTATGTAATTCAATCAAAAATCCTTTAGAATATAATCTTAGCAGTTTGTTTTAGTTTCTAAGTTTGATCAGATTGTAGTATTTTGAATTTAATTTCAATAAGGTTCTTTCCTCCTTAAAGGTTATTTCGCCGCTTCCGTTTATGGGGGAATGGGAATGTAGTCCCCTCCCCTCACTTTTGGAGATTGTTTGCTTTGGGGATCTTTCCCAGGGACTAGTTGTAAAATAAGGGAGAGAAGATCAAATACTCTCACCAGTTTCAAGCACGCTGTTCACGTTGTTCTTGGTACTGCTCTTGGACTTCGGCTGCAGTAGCTTGGGCTAGACGCTGGCATGCGGCTAGCCTTTCTCCTGTCGGGTTCGGAGGGCTTTCCCCGGATCAAACAAAGTGATTGCCGTCGCTTCATGATCAACGGGGCATCCCTCCTTCGCAGTCACCTCTACAGGGCGACTTCAGACCCATCTAGGGTTCCCCTGGCAGAGCAAAATTAGCCGTGGGAAGCGGAGGTCCGCTCTCACGCGGCCATGCACTACGAGCGCAAACCGGAAGTCCTACTGATTACTTTCTATTCAGTTCAATTTCTATACAATTCAACGCTGTGGGATGAAAACATATTTCAACAAAATAATCATGAGATTAATAGTTTCAAGTAGGAAATACTAAGGTAACCTAAGTTTTGATAGAAAAAAACTCATATATGATGCTTAAAACAGTTTCCCTACCTTGTTCTTTTATTTGACGAATTTGTTTCACAGTTTCTTTCAAGATTGCACATTTGTCAGGTTTGAAGTTAAAGTTGTCAATATCATTAAAATTAGCAAAAATCAGCTCTGCAAGCTCTTCTATATACTTATTCTCTTGTTCACGATTACGTTTTTCAGTGCTTCTTTTAGGACTGGAAGAAAGTTTTTAAAATTAAACTCGAAAATGTACAAGTCATAATTAAAGAACAGTTTTAATCAAAGTAGCAAAATACAGGAAAAATTAATCCATTAATAGTCCTTCCTAATTATGTTTTATTCAGAGCCATTTTCAGATCTGTATATATGAAAAAAACCTTTTTTTTCTTCAATTCATAATTTCCAAAAGTTACTTTTAAGAGTAATTGACAAGCTGCTCTTAGATATGGAATCATTTTTACATGATTATACTTCTATCTTGCCCAATTAATATCAGCTTTGGTATTAAGGAATTAAAGAACAAAAACCAGGATAACATGAACCAGGATAAAAATCCATGTCAACTTTGTAAAGATATATTTTTTAAAAAGCAGTAATATTTTGTAAAACTTTAGATGCAAAACTCTTTGCTTATTGCAGAACAGAGTACTCCAGGTGAGGATTACAATGAAACCACCGTAGGGCACTTCAGAGTTTTAACTGTTTCCATCATCAATCCTCACCAGTCTTCTCTAAAGTGGCCAGAATGCCTTATCAGCAGCAGGAAAAAGATGAAGAAGGTCAGCTGAGGATGTCAGGGGTAGTAGGGGAATATAGGGTGGCCAAAAGGGCAGAGACAGGGAGAGATAGGTGGGTGGAGAGAGTTAAATTCGAGGTGAGTACATCAGAGCAGAAATGTGAGGTCTTGGCCTAACAATGCTGCCCTTGCCTAACAAATGCAACTGGAACTACTGGGACTGCTCTTGGTAACTGTGCAGTCATGTAATGCTTTACCTAATGACTGCATCATTTAGTGATGTAAATTAGGGTCATTAAGCAAGGACTATTTGTAATCCTGTTCTGGATTCTAATTAGTTAGCCACAAAATTTAACTTACTGATATTGCCAGCATAAAAGGATAATTTCTCAAGTTCTAAAATTATTTTTATCACAGCTTTATCATTGTTTATTATAAAGATAAAAAGGTCATAAAATGACCCATACTCTTTTGTTTCTTTAAGGAATTTTAATATGCTAGTTGCCCAAGTTTGTATTTACAACTAGACATGAAGATACAGCATGTATATAAGCTGACTCAATGTAAGTGTCCATATACTTTATTTCTAGCCTGCAATATATAGGGTAATTTCTTGATACATAAGCAAGGGCTACTGCCAATTAAAACTGTAGAACAACTTGGGCTCTATAGGTTATATAAATTCTGTCTTCCAGAATTTGCCAGCCAGCTAACATGGTCAGGACTGGGAATTCCTACAATTGAAATCCAAACACTTGGAAGAAGGCCAAGCTAGACAGATTGATACAAGTAGTGATGTAGGAATAGGAGTTGCAGATCTTGGGGCAGAGTCAAAAGAGGAATCAGTCTAGAGTCTCTTACTCAAATGGAGTAAGTCCCGCCCTTCTTGAATTCCGTTGATCCTTAGCTATTGCAAAAATAGTGCTAACTGTTAGTTGAATAGATGCCTGTGCATAGGCATGAGTTGTAATAAATCAGTTTAACTGGAAATTCATGTGTGGTCCTGGTTTTTCAAGCATGGCAAGACCTCATTTGTCTTGTCCTTCACCTGTGTTCATTTTTCTCCCACCCAACCTCCACTGCAGAGCAGAGACACTGGAAAGAAAGGCATTGCAAGAGAGCAAGTTGTTTACTCTTCTACCATTAAAAGCAATGTGATCACACAATCAACCCTGGGCATGCTCTGCAAACAGCTTAAATTATTTCTTGAAATTTCTTTTTCTCCAATCTCTCTGATTTGCTTGCAGGGTTGGGAGAAAAAAACTAACTGAATTGCTTTCAATGTGTATTAAGACAGTAAGCAGAAACTCCAGAATTCCAAACTGTGGGTGAATGGTTAGGAGGCAAACAAAAGCTTTAGGTATGAAACTGAGTAGTCTTGTCTCTTTTCAACTGGAAAATACAGGTAGAGAAAGAAAAAAACCAAACTCTTCAGCAAATAACTAATTATGATGAGCCATCTATACAGCAGTTGTTATATATCAAGGCAATAATGCTTTGGTAACATGAAAGTGCACACTCAACTTCACATTATACAAAACATATTTTTCATGTTCAAACTAACCTGGGTCCAAGTTGATCAGGACATTCCTTGCGTTTTCTTGACTCTGCCCGGGCTGGGTCAGAGGAATTTTCACCAATTCCACTCATCTTAAACACATATCAGCAACTGAAAGACACAGAAAAGTCAGTAGAAAAACACATCATTTATATCACTCAGTTTTCTTAGCACTTAATATTTCACTTGCAATTTTATGCTCCCTCCTTTATACACACCTACTTCAAAATAGCACTTTAAAAGTGGCACACTTTTTTTCCTTTAAAATATAAAGTTAGTAACAGTAATGTTACTGTATTTCTCCCCAAGTCTACAAAATTTACCCAATCACAAATAGATCCAATAAAAGGAAATTATGATACACATGCTGGTAAACAATGCATTTCAATAATATGTAATCTTTTAAATAAATTACACAACAGAAATACACACAGAGGCTTTCACTACATGAATACTAAATATTCACCAAAGCAGGTTTTAACATATCTAAAGGCATAATACGTTGGATTTTGTATTTAAAAGGCTCAACATTTTTGGGAAGAGAAATGCTAGTTCTTCAATAAGCATTTCAAGGCAGCATTTTTACTTTTCGTAATGCAGCATTCAAGTTGAAAAAGTTACCTACATTCACTACCTCATTGATCTAAGGCAGGGGTCCCCAATCCCTGGGCCGCAGACCAGCACAAGTCCTTGGCCCGCCAAGAAATTGGTCGTGCAAGTGAGCAAAGCCCCATCCGTGCATGCAGATGGGGATGCAGGCAGTGCACGAACCCACACCCTCCCAGTCCACAGAAAAAGTGCCATCCACTGAGCTGGTCCATGGCATCCAGAATTTAGGGGCTGCTGATCTAAGGGATCAGACAAATATAACCTAAATAAACTGAGTAACAAACATTCTAAATATGAAGACATATTTCATGCTAACATTTACTCATCTTAAATAAGACTATATTAGACTATACACAACATTGAGCAATTTTGGCTCTCAATTTGTTCACTGAATGCGAAATCCATTTTCATGCTGTTTAGAATCAAAATGATTGAAATGGCAAAAAAGTGCTTGTAAAATATAGACATATATATGCACACACAACAGTGTTTACTTTTAAAATATCTGTCTTTCTAATACTGTTTTCTTTTTATGTCTATGCTAATTCTTTAGCTTCATTCAAGAATGCAATATCCTGCTTAGAGAGGCTCTGAACCTGCCCAAAACAATTGTAAGCCAGTTTCACTTTCATTTGTGTCTTACTTGTAAATATTCACGGACAATTACATTCCCCACAATGGAAGTAACCAATGGACAATCCTCCTGAGCTCTTCTGAAAATTTTAATGAGACAATAGAGCAGCGGTGTCAAACTGCCGGCCCGTGGGCCGGTTTCATCATACCGAAGCCATGCCCACCCCATTGCCGGCAATGCAAAAAGTTGCAGTAAGTCGCGCCACGTCACATGATGTGGCGAGTTTTGACACCCGTGCAATAGAGGAAATTGTTGAATAAATGAGAAGTAACTGTATCAACTGAGTTGAAATTCAACTGATTTTTTTTGCTTGCTGCTTAAATTTGGAATTTAGCCCTTAGTTTGCAGTTCAAAAGCTAATTATGGCCTAAAAAGGTTGCATAATTTTATTCTACATAATGCAGAAGAATTCTTATGTTACAAATTATAATTGAAAATACTATATTTTATTTGTATAATAAATCTAATCTGAATGCAATTTTCTAATTCATATTATTTTCAAGCAAGCATGACATGAGGACATACCTGGCATATACACATGTGTGTGCATGTGTAAGTCAAGCCAAAATAGGCATTAGAAGAATGGGACAGGTTTTTAAAACCAATTAATGTGTTTTAAGTATGTAAAACCTGAAGCTAAAAGTAGATTTTTAGTGACAATTGCTAATTTTCAAGTTGCATGTATTTCCTGATGTTCTTTTTGAAAATCCCACAATTGCATTATTGAAATTTGACAATTGATATGATTGTCACTAATCATATCACAGATCAATATTCAACAACTGAAAACATTTCATTATAAAATTCTGTTAAAATTTCACATCATTTATTACTATTTTAGATCATCTTGTGTTTTCATTTTCACAGTTCTAAATAATCTCTCCACAAAATTCTTATTTTTATAAACTTGTACCAGAGGAAAAAAATATCACTGACATAATTGAGATATTTTCCGCAGGGAAGTGTATGTATTGTGTATGCCACAATTTACAACAGTCTTTATTTAAGCTGCTTCTGTTTCTGTTGATTCTAAAACTTCATGAAGTATTCAAGTAATACATTACAATTCTTTTCCACAGGATGCATTGGCTAAACTTGGTATTTGCTATTTACTCAATGAAAGAAGTCAGCAGAGTGTAATAGTTATATTAAAATGGTTTAATATAAAATGTAATGGCCTACAGAGCAGCACTAAAATATACAGTATAAGATATTCAAAAATATTGTAAAGAATTTAAGAGACACATAAGAAAAATTATGATATTGCCAAGTGTCTTAGTAGCACTGATGTTCTTTTCTGATACAAGAATAAGCTTTTATATTTTCTAAAAAAAAGTCAATTTTCCTCTGACTGTTAAAATAGGAAATATAAGATCCTTTTTCATGAACATTAAACAAAATGTTATCTGGGTAAACTCTCAGGATGTAATTACAGTTATTCAGAACAATCTAGTTTCACCAGATGTTGGGTGAAAGAACATAGCTTGTTTCCAATCTCTCCTTGTTATCAGTAACTAAACAAAAGTTTCTGCTTTCATTGTGACAGCATACACTTATCCACATCCTCTATACATCTTGCATGAGAACAGCTTGAAGTTGAGCATGTAGTATAAGCAATGATAATCCTGTTGGTAATCTCACTTTATTAAAATACAGAAACTTAAAAGTAAAAATGAAAAAAGATAGGTTTGCAAAAAAAAAAAAAATGCAACAAAACCCTCAGAATGAATTAATGGTTCCTATCCAATTTTCTAGTATCTCATTTTTTAAAAATTCAAATTTTAGAAAATGTAATTAAATATACTCTTATAATTTTAATTCTCAATCTTAACTGATGAATGCCGCACTACAGATTTGTTGCTGATGGCCTTCTTAGACCTTATATCATTAGGAAAAGTAAAGTGACACCATATTTAATCCAAATGTAATATATTGGATTACTAGAAAAAGATGAGACTTTATGAATAGACATAATCCAGTAAATATCACACAATAAACGGAACATCTTATATTCATAACTGTTGAAGGATAAGATAGTAGGTTCAGTTGTGATTTTCCATAGTATACTTTTTATTCCCAAAATTGATAGCTGTCATGAAGTTAATTGTAACTGCTGGTGATTAAATTAGTTTCTCATAGTTTGAAAAAGCTTCATGTCTTATCAGAGACATATATCCACACACCAGAGGAATTTATAAAAAGGAATGAACAAAAGGAACAACAATAACAACATGTGGAGAGTTCATAACTTCAATAGCTTAGCACTGAGATTTAGGTTATTTAAATTTTAATATAGCATTAGTTGCGAATACTTCAGTATTTATCTTAACTTCAACAAATTACTCCCCAAGTATTTAATGAAATAAATTAGAAGGTTTGCAATGTTAAGCGGTTGTGAGAAACTAAATGTTATTACTCAAGGAAGAAAGAAGACTGAGAACTCAGATTTTATACTCTGCCTAGATTTTTTCAAGATTGAAAAAGTCACTAGGTACTGTTCTACTCTATTTAAACGGACTATAATTAGAGGGTTTTCTAAGTTTCTATATTAACAGAAAATTGAAATATGGTAACTTTTTTTCAATATAATTCCTACAGCTGGAAACATAGTCCCTTAATGTTCATGTTTTGCACTGCTCCAGATTAACTGCACATCCTCATCACATCAACTTGTTTCAAGAGCTGAATCATCATTTTTTTTTTCATTTTAGACTGTATTATCTGAGGGTAGAGGAAAGCTGGATACCCCACCACTCCTTAAAACTATTTTTGTATTGCTTTGGTTCTTTGTTTCACTGTACAGCCCAAATTCAGGACACAAGCAAGCCCTTTGCTCAGCATTCAGTACAGCCTAACTATGCTACAGAAGGTCTAGAACACGGGTGTCAAACTCACCGTGTCACATGACGTGTTGTATCGTAACTTTTTTTGCATTGCCAGAGCTGGGGTGGGCACGGCCTCCGCATGATGCAACTGGCCTGTGGGCCGGCAGTTTGACACCCCTGGTCTAGAAGAAACTATGAAGTAACTGATCTTTACTCTTCTAGTAAGTCCACAATTCAATGAAAAGCTGCCAGAGTTCATTTTCTTGGTATATGTGTGTGTGACCCAATCTCTCATCACCTATGCTTAGTGTTACTTTCCTCCTCTAATATAAACCTATTGTGAAAAACATTGGGTTGCAAAAATACGGTCATATTATACTTCCACTATCACAGCCTTTATTCCAGGGTGTCCATTCCCCATAACCCATTCCTTGGGGTTTTTTTTTTTTTTTTTGCAAATAGCCAGACAAACGGAAAAGTACATATTATGAGTACTGAAAGTCAGAATAGATGGAAATACTAGCAGTGGGGGTTTTGGGGAAGGGTTGAATTGGGGCAAAATATTTTTATTACTCTCTAGGTCATGGGTAGCATATGGTTCGAATTCTACATTTAAAACCTGTTTCTCAGTGGAAGGAAAACTGAATGGCTCACTGTGTTCCCACAGTGTTTCAATGTTCTGGAGCTGTCAGAAATAAAAATGTTCAATATTGGGGATGGAAACAGAGTTAAAATTTTGAAGTGCCCCTACTATAGTTCCATTGTAGTCCAATCCATTGTAACTGTGTTCTTCAATTAGCAGACAGTTTGCTTTTATTCTTTTTTATCATAATTATTATTATAATTATTCTTTAAATATTCTTTGCTTTTAATTATTCTTCTCTTCCAAGGTTTTCAGAATGACAAAGTTGCTGAATCAAATTAACATGTCTTAACAGTTTCCTTTGTAAATACACACAAAATATATTTTTCTTTCAGAATATTAAAGAATTAATTTATGTTGGTTATTCCCCAATCTAATGTCAAAAATGGGTACAATTAGTGAGTTAATCTATTGGTTTTAAAGGCACACCTAACTAGGACAATCAATCACATGTCTTTCTCCCTTTCAATAGTTGGCCTGGTTAAAAAGTTAGATTGGAAAACTGTTTCTATAAAGAAGTAGCCTTGGGGAATGGTTGTTTGGGAACACAATTTACACAGTGCAAATTAAAGGAGAAACAATGTACTCTACTGACACCATTCTGACCACAATTATGTTGTATTGAATACTTTAACAGACCATAACAGATTAGATGAGTCAGCTGTAAAATTCTTTCACAGTTCTGACTTTGAGCACACTTTTGTAAAAATAAACAAAAAAAATGAAATTTCCTAGCAAGAAGTTATTTCCAAGAACTATACTGAGTGCTTGTAAATCAGTTACAACTCTAAAGAAAAGAACTGGATAAGACAGAGAAGCCTCTTCCTTCTTTCTTTTTAATTAATTAATTAATTAATTAATAAACAAATAAACAAACAAACACATTCAACATTTCTTTGCTGCAACGAACTAGATAGAATGGGGAAATTCTCAACTCATCATCTTCCATTCCTGGTATATAGAGAAAAAATGTATGGAGCTGCTACATCAACACATTTCTGTTTCATTATATAGGTTGTGTCTATTTCCTATTTTCCCATACTGTGTGGAGTAGTTTAACATCACTTTTATAAATTCAATATTTCTTAAAAATCATAAAACAAAAGTAAAGGCAAAATGAAACATTTCATTATGATTAAATGAACAGCTTTTTGAAACTAAGGAATGTTCAGCTATTAAAATGCTTCCTTCATTTGCATTTGAGTTGTGCCATTCATAAAATCATAAATAATATATTTTAATAGAAAGCATAAGCATATGCTTTATCTAATTTAATAATGTGATTCTGCCATCATAATATGCCAGTTAATACATTTCCCTTTATATCCCAGGATGATTGCTTGATATTTTACAAATAATTTCCTAAGAACGTTGTTATTGCAACATCTGTAACTACCCTAAAACGTCACACAATTTTGTTCATAGAAAAAAAAATAAACTTCACTGTTAATAGCTTGGGTCTGTAATTACATATTGACTTGTGTTTCTGATTTAAATTTTTGTAACTAAAATATTAGTGAGAGCTAGTTTGGTGTAGTGGTTAAGACATCAGGCTAGAAACCAGGAGGCTGTGAGTTCTAATCCTACCAGACACAAAACCAGCTAGTTGACCTTGGGCTAGTCACTTTCTCTCAGCCCTAGGAACGAGGCAATGGCAAACCAGTTCTGAAAATTCTTCCCAAAAAAACTGTGGAGACCTGGGACCTGTTCAGGAAGACATTGAAAACCAGACACAACTGAACAGAAGGGGGAAAAAAAAAACCTAAAATATAACTCGAAGATTTTATGCAACGGAATGTCTGAGTTCACACTGAAACAATTCAGTTGTAAATATAAAATATATTAAATAAACAAACCTACAATTAAAATATGCTATATTTTTAATTGAGTCTGTTTCTACTTATTGCATATAAAAATTTCAAAGCTGAGGTATGGATAATTATAACATAGATTTCAGATAAGTGGCTACACAAGTATACAAAATTTGCCTACGGCTGACATATGGTTAAATTAGATGCCATTCTTATTTAAGCTATCTCATTTTATTTATCATTTTGTTAATGTACTGTCAATGGAACTGGAAATCTGGAAATAGTTCAGAATACACTTTATGCTGAGAAGTGGGTTTAGAAAATGTGAGCTGGATTTTCTAAACCAGAACTTTATCATTTTTACTACGTTAGACTGCTTTTGGATCTATTTAAAAACTCCAGCTTAGAATTTGACATCAAATGATCACCTGACTCCATGAGCACAAATCTAGAGCTTAAAGTATCTTTTTTTAGGCTTTTCCCAGTACTGTATGGTTTGTAGCTGAAGTATAATGGGCAGAGAATACAATTTTCCACTAGTAGTACCTCTTCTGTGGATACACCTTAGAAAAGCTCATCAGGCATGTTAGCCATTTTAAAGCAATATAGGTAGTCCTTGACTTACAAACACAATTGAGCCCAAAATTTCTTTTGTTAAGTGAGACATTAAGTGAATTTTGCCCCATTTTACGACATTTCTTGCCACGGTTGTTAAGTGAATCACTGCAGCTGATAAGTTAGTAACACGGTTGTTAAATGAATCTGGATTCTCCATTGACTTTGCTTGTCAGAAGATTGCAAAAGGTGATCACATGACCCTGGGGTGCTGCAATGGTCCTAAGTATGAATCAGTTGGCAAGCAACTGAATTTTGATCACATGATCATGGGGATGCTGCAAAGGTTATAACTGTGAAAAAATGTCATAAGTCACTTTTTTCAGTGTCAATATAACTTTGAACGGTCACTAAATGAACTGTTGTAAGTCGAGGACTACCTATACAGAGAAAATTCTCTCTCTCTCTTTCTGCTATGTATGTATCAAAACATAGAGCCATAGGACAGATAAATTATATACTGGAAAGACTAAACCAGACTATACATTATTGCAATACAAAGAATGATTATCATCATTCTCCTCAGCACCTTTCACATGTAAGTAGATAAGTAATGTTTATTACAGCCAAGAAATCTGAACAGATCTTTCACATGGGAAACAGTGTTGCCTTTTATCTATGCCTCATCCTTCCATGCTACCTTAGTGGAAACTTGACATTGGACTGAACATTCCGTTCAATTGTTATTAATTTGTTTCAATTTACTATAGCCTCTATTTTTTCTTCATATTAACAACATTAAAGCAATATATTAGAAAAATGAATAACCTTATACTGCCTCACTGAAAACCAACATTGTTCATTTCTTATTAGCAAAAAGATGCCAATAGGAAGATAATGTAATACACACATTAGCTATAAATGTACAAAAGGAACTTTTTATCACAAGTGCGTGGTTAATATTCATGATCAAGACTAATGGTATATATAAGCATCTATCTGCACTTTTTTATATTTAAAAATCATTTCAGATATGGATAACTTTAGTTCTGGTATATTTACATATCATTTTTCTGCTGTAAGCTACATATGCATTCAACAACAACAAAAATTGCTAGCCTGACATCAATACTGTAGTGCAAAATGGTTTCTAATTTCTGTGTTCATATATGCTAAGGTTCCTAATATAGCTATTCACTGAGCTGTTTACATATTAAAGTACGTCAGCCACCTCTAATAAGCCCCTCTAAATAAGCTCCAAAATAGCAAGGGAAGGTTGTAACACTAAAACAGAAAATTGCTTTCCTTAAGCAATGTGCAGGAATCCGATTCTGATTAAATCATTCAGCAACTGATATTAAGATGCTTCTTGACTGAATCATAACAATTACAGCAACAAGCTTAAATGCCATTAAAACAGGGGAAAATGAAGGTAATAGGGGCATTGGGGGTAACAAATCACCCATTTAATTAAGTTCCTCATTATTCAAAATTATAATAAAGCTACAGCCAAATTGTGGAACATCTTCTGCTAAAAGCAAAGAGCACCACAAAGATTATTGTATACTGTTTCACATTGCAATATTTATTTACTAATATTTATATGCCTTCCAGCTCCAAAGCCTATGGGTAGCTAACATTCAAGAAATAAAACCCACAAAATAATATCAACATTAACAGTAATATAAAATACACATAGAGATACACACATATCCCTGGATGATATGGATGGCATGAGTCCTCCTCAATCTTAGGTCTGGTCTTCTACCAGAAGCATAGGTGTTTGAGGGTTCTTGGCAGTATCTTTGGTGTTACTAGCTTCTATTAGGCTGAGGTTTTTTTAATACACAGATCCATATCCAAATATATATGATGTAGATGACCAGGCTGAGCGCCAGGGAGAAGTCAAATATGTCATCAGTTTGGAGTCCCTTCATGTACATCCCTTTATCTCCCTGAATTCCATTGACTCTTATCAATCACCAATTTGCTTTGATGGTTCATAGTTCAAGTTCTTAGTTAGAGTAAACATGGCATAAAATTGTACTCATTTTGAATCTAACTGGACTCCTGATTTCTTGCACCTGATACACACACATACCTATATAAGCTTTTGAAAAATCAGACACTTGTAATTCTCTAAAAAGGTAGGCATGTGGGAGTAATGTACACAATATACATTTGTATACTGTACTGCCTATCAAGGGCTTAGATTTCTTTAACAGAATTGAAAAATAAGGATTTTATATGCTTGTAACTGATGTGCCCATAATTTAACATGAAACTAAATTTAGATGCAATGTGCAGTTAGATTAAAATTACAAACATTAATGAAGATAAATTTTAAATAACATTCAACTGAAGTAATATTGCAGTATATAACATAAATATATAAGAGTCAAGCAGTTCATATTGAATTTAAAATTCCCTACCTCCCCATTCCACTTGACTACATGTGTATCAAAACACAGAAAATACAGGAAAGATAAATTATATACTGGAAAGACTAAAGCATATTATGCAATACTGCTATATAAGCAGCAGATTATTATCTTGCTAAAATGACTCTGTAGAACAGGGGTGTCAAACCGCCGGCCCGCCGCGCCCACCCCATTGCCTGCAATGGGAAAAAAAGTAGCGATACGCCGTGACACGTCACGTGATGTTGCGAGTTTGACACCCGTGCTTTAGAAAGACAATAATGATGAAAAATTGATCATTTTAATTTATAACATGTCATTAAAAATCTTCTTAGTTACAACATTTTGAATTTTACAAACACAGTACGTTCATTCTGGCCTGCTAATTACAAATTCACTACACTTGATCAAATAAGAAATAACACCATGCTGATTAAACTGCAGATTTCTACTAACTTGGATGAACTACAACTGTGGATTGCTGTTTTTAACATCCTATCATCCAGCTATTTTAAATAAAGAAGTTTCATTTTCAACAGGTTGCCCCATGTTGCCTAAGCTAACACAGGATTTTTCTCTTAGGTGAAATATTAATTGGGCAATACAATAAACAAGTGACCTAGATCCTCCTTGATACATAAATTTGTACATGATGGAAATCTTTTGGTAACACCCTACCAGCTACTAAATTGTCATGGAAAGAGCACTGCTTACACAATACAGTTTAAACTGCATTTTGACTGAAAACAGAAAAAAATGGGTGCATTCTTATTTATTAATGTAATAAACTCCTAACACTTTAATATAGGCAGTCCTCACTTACTGTAATTGAGACTGGAAACTTTATCGTATGTTGGTAAATTGACACATCATGTTGTGCACCTGACTTATGACATCAGTTCCTGCTGCAATAGTTAAGCAAGTCATCTAGAGGTGTTAAATGTGAGTCATGTGACTGCAACTTGTGACTTCCCTGCTAGCTTCCCATTGATGTTGCTTATTAGAAGCTCACTGTGAATGTTGCAAATGGTGATCACTCTTGACAGAAGGCAATAGGAAGCCACTTATGTACTGTCAAGAAAGCATCAACATATTCTCATAGTCAGTGGAAATGACTGTGGAATGCTGAGATCATTGTAAAGACATGCCAGTTGCCAAGAAGCTAAATCATGATCACATGACATGGGGATGCTGTGACAGTCATAACTTCTAAGACCAGATGTTACCCTTTTTTCAGAACCACTGTAGCTTTGACCTGTTACTGAGCTGGTTAGTAAACAAGGTCTCCCTGTATTGCACCACAATGGATAGCCGAAGTGCATGAAAGGATCATCAACACAAGCTGAAGGCCAGAAATGAAGTATGCAGAAAGATAGTCCAGCCAACAGAAACTGAAGAAACTACAAGGTGTAAAGTTAAAAACCCATAACCCAAGCAGCCAGTTACATTGAAGAAATGTATTTCTAGGCAATAATGAGTAGGAGTAGAGTATGCAAACTCAGCCTTAGCCTATTAACATTCTCCCCCATTTATAGTACTCACTAATAACCAAGGCTGGGAAATTATTCTCCCTTCAACTTTCCATGGAACTAATGAGAGAGTTCAGAGGCTGCAAGTGGACAACCACTGATTAGAATGAGGGTTTGATAGATAATGGATTAATCTATCCAAACCCTTGAGAGGAGATAAATTATTCTAATTCCCATTAACTCCTTAAATAAATTAGGGAAAGCATGCGTAGCATGGCTTTAAGAATTCTTTTCAATCTCTTAATAACAACCCTGCTCTGGAATTAGGATGGAGCAGTCAGATGGCTATTTCTCAAATGCTTCTTCTATGTCGATGAAATGGGCGAAGTTTTCTAGATTCATTTTCTCCACAATCTCAGCCTGATCTGGCCCATTAAATTCAATCTTTCTTTTGCTGGCTTCTCTTTGCAGAAATAATTTGGTTCCTTTCTGTTCAGAAATATATTGTGCTAATATTTGATTGTTTTTACACAATTTGATTCCAAGATTCTGCTAGGTTGGAAATAATAATTAGTTAGAGAAAGCATCAGAACATGGTTTCTGAATTTCTTTACAATTCTTCAAAACAGTTCCACTCTAGGGCATATGACTGGAAGGGAGGATGGTTTCAAATGGAGGAGATGAAACATTTCAAGCTACTGCCCAATTATCTTTCCTATGGGGATGCATTTGGAGGCTGGCAATTTGTTTTGTGACAATCAACATCTCAGTTGCAAATAACAGTATACTCACACTTCTAAAGAATTATGATGGATAAATAAACTAGTGAATGTCAAGAGGAAGCCAGATATACCAGCAAGAACCATGCCAACACTGTGTCACTGCTCGTTTCTGACTTTTCCCTTGAGTTCCTAGCTATCTCTCAGATGTTGACATAACTTTTCCATGCCTTAGTTACAACCAGCTCAACTACTGGAGTGCATTTTCTATGGGGCTGCCCTTTTAAAGCATTCAGAAGCTGCAAATTGTATAAAACATGCTGCCCACACTGCAGACTGGTACATAGTACAAGGATCATATCATGCTTGATACTGAATGATCTATCCCAGTGGTGGCGAACCTATGGCACGTGTGCCAGAGGCGGCACTCGGAGCCCTCTCTGTGGGCACACGTGCCATTGCCCCAGCCTTGCCTCCCCCAACCCCCTCACCAGCAGCCCCCCTGGAGGAGTCGCCCCTGAGCGTGGCCCACGCGGAGCAGCGCAGCCAAGGACATGGCAGCCAGGCAGTGTAGACAAGACTCTGTCCTCACACCCCATTGTGCACAGTTGATGCTGCGGGGCGCGGGCAGAGGGCGTGGCTGCCATGGCGCTGCTGGGCTGCCTGGGCGATCTGTGGTGGGCCCTGGAGGTGGTGAGTGGCCCTGCGGGCAGGTGGGGGGATGGTGTGGGGGCAGAGCGGGAGCACGGCAGGGGTGGAGCGGGGGCGGGGCCAGTTTTTGGGCACTCGGTCTCTAAAAGGTTTGCCATCACTGATCTATCCATTTAATTTGTTGATGCTGACCTTTAAAATCTAAATAGCATAGGGATGATAACTAAGATTGCCTGTCCCGCCATGTGCTTGATCAGTTACTTAGATCAGTAGGAATGACCATTCAGAAAATGCTGGGAATATTTGGGAAAGAGCTTTTTTCTGGTTAGTTTGAAGGCTACGGAATGTATTCCCTAAGTTAGTGTTTTATTTCCCATCCCTCACCCCCCCATTTTATAAAATATATCTTTTTCATCAAGCCTTTAATTTCTAATTATTATTTTAGTAACTGCATTTTAATTCTGGCTGAATAAACTGTGATTTGCATTTGTTACTGCTGTCCTGAGTATCAGAACAAACAAAATAAATACATGAAATATAACATGCATGCCTATCCACACCAAGCAACCAAGTGATTCACCCAGATCAATTCTCCTCTCCTTCAGTCAGGATCCTGCATTTCTGCATTCTCCATGACAGATATGCCTCAGGAGCAGACAGGCACATAGTGCAGACCCAGAGGGCATTCTAGACACTGCTGAAGATTCAGGTTCAGGTTCCTGTTCCACATGTTTATTTAAGAAAATGTGTACGGCCACCCACTCACTCTCAGTGACTCTGGGCAGGTTAAAAAAAATAAAAACCCAATATACAAACAATAAAAAAACAATCCCCTTCCCCCGAAGGCAACAACCACTTGATGGGCTCCATCCCACTCTGGGTTCCCCAGGCCTGTTGGCAAAACCAGGTCTTCAGGGCCTTAGGAAAGAGTATCATAGTGGGGGCCAATCTAACTTCCACAGGGATGATGTTCCAAAAGGAAGGAGTCACCAGGGTGATTTTGCTGATTTTCTGTAAGACAAAATCGCTCAGCTTTGTTCAAGTACGTATGACTTGATGAAAGTCTTAAAATATTTTTCTTTCTCTATTGCTTAATAAAAGATATTAATATTTAAATTCATTGTATTGAACATTACAATGTGCTTATTTGCAATCCCAATAACTTAGAATATTGGATCTTTTTCCCCCCATACTACTTCATGATGAAAATCTGGACTCCAACTTCATAACCTCCAACTCTTGGTCATTCTTTCTGGAATAGATCAATTTCTGAAAGAGCCTAATGTACCTCAGAAGCAGCTAGGAAGATGTGGCTGCTGGAGGCAAAATATGGAGATGTCTGGGACTGTAACCTACCTATCCCTCAGCAAAGGAGGAGGCCTGATAACTGAGGAGAAGCTGTGATTAAGTGAATTTGATCAGGGTTACTTTTTATTCTGTATGCAATGGCATCTGAGTAATGTGTGGAAAAACTCAAATTTGGTGACACTGCATTGGGTGGATGAGTGGACCACAGGACTAAATATTTTAGGTAGCTAATCTGTACCATGATTGTTGGGGCTGTCCATGCACATTTTAGCGCTGTTATTAGATATGCTCCATAGTTACCTTTCCCTCTTGGATGTCTTCTCATACCCACAAGGCAATGATATTATAGAGGAATATAGGAATATATTATACATACCTGATATCTGTTAATCAGGTTAAAAAATTAAACACATGAGATCAAAATATATTAACATAAGTATCAGAAGCAGCAGTTAATTTACCAAAACCCAGAATCCAATACAAAAGGAAAACATTACAACCCAATTCCCTCAGTTGGGAAACACCCAGGTAGGCAGAGGGGAAGCCTGAAGCATGGAGTAGCCACAAGAAGTCCAAAAGTGACCCCACCCCATCCCTTTAATCTCCATAGAACCTTATCTATCTATTCTCAGGCTAAGCTAGCAGTCTGCAGAGATTCCTTTACAACAGGCAGAATATAATAAAGTAGTGAGTCTTGAACCTTACACAATGGGAAAAAACATAACTATTACATACAATAAGAGATTGGTGCATAACTAAATTTTCAACCAGGTCTCTTGTGCTTCTCCATGATCCAGACTAAAAGATACTTCTTAATCCTTCTAAGAATGGCCAGAGAAAGCATGCAGGAGTGCTTTCCATTAGGGCAATAGTGTAGTTAGTACATTAGGTTCAAAGGCAAAGGTGTGCTTTGTATCACTTGAAGGAATGCATGTAGCACTTATTTGCAATTCCTTAAACCAAGTGTCTCTTTTCCTGGGTTTATATTGTAACTGCAGCAAACAGTACAATCCCAAGAAAGGATGAACATATTTTAGTCTGGTGCTGAACATCTACACTTCAAACAGAAAATCTGCACATCTAATAGCCATTTATGAAAGAAGAAAAATGTCATGGTTCCGACAGATGAAACCCATCAAAGCTCATACAAAACTGTAGATACAAGGATCTTACCCACAAAAATATGTTCCCAAAATTGGGGGTATCCCCAGAACAATAGGGATGTGATACTAAAAGTGAAAAGCAAAATAAATGAAAATAATGAAAATCACTTAAGGATTAATGTAGAACATTTTGTTCAAATACACTGAAAGTTTGACAATTTTTTTCACTGTAAACTCTTCAAAAATATAATGCATAACATATCTCAGCATTCATGTATAGCAGTATATAAAACAAAGTAAATATCCTTTAAGTTCTCATGAAGAAATATATGAATTTTCCAAATACAAATGTACCACTTTCACCCAGAAACAAATAAGCTACACTAAATATTCTTGAGAACATGACAGGATTTTCATATTGTTATTATATTTTATCTGACATATACATTCAATGCAAAGCAAACATACCTAAAGATCTAATGCTTCTACCTTTTATTTTCCCCACAACAGTAACCAAATCTGTGAGATAGGTTGGGTTAAAAGAGAGTAACTGGTTCAAAGTAATCCAACTGGCTTTCTTTCCTAAAGGGAGGCCTAGCACTCAGTCTTCTGTTTCAGCACTTTAACCATTACACAAATGCCTAGGTCTGACCTGTGCAGCTAAAATAATTTTAGGGAAGTGGAAACATCACACATTGATATATAGTGTATCATGGTTAATTATCATTCTTTGCTTTTAAGACTTACAAGGGGACCTTCTTTATATACCCATTGCCCATTGATGTCTTAACATAAGTAAAACTCTTCCCCATTTGTTTGAAAATTAAACAAAATATCTGGGTTAGTACCATGATATCCCAAGAAAAGCTAAAAAGCACCTATTTGTAATATAGTTGTGTCTGGATTTCTACTCTACAAAAATGCAGAAGTTAGTTTAGTTGCAGTAAAAACCAATCATATAGAAGTTCAATATTAAAGATGTCTACTATTCATTTAGAAGAAATTAACAAGCATCCAACATTATATAGCCGTTAGTAACTTGACAACGCCCACCTAGTAATATTTGCGGAGGGGGGGTGAAGGTTAGCAGTATAATACTATGCATATCTACTGAAAAACAAGTTCCATGAGTTCATGGGGGCTTAATGCTCATATAATAATTATACAGGATAGCTGATCAAGAATAGCATTTCACATTTAAGAATATAAAATAAAAAGATTTGCAGAGAAATATTATTTAACAATATCAAGCTATTTTCCTCTTCAAGGTTAAAAGAAAGGTAAGGATTGTCAGTAAGGTTAAATGCATCAAAATATTCAGCATCATAGAGATACACAGACTGAAGTTTAAGTGCCATTGTCCATATAGGAGCAAAAGGATAAAGCAATAAGGATTAGAAAATGAAGTTACTAAATGAGTCATATTTACTACTACAGTACATGACCTATTTTAAGCCCTGGGTCAGTAAATACAAAGATAATAAAATACCTATCTTCCTTTTATTTTAGAATTAGCAGTCAAAACAATACAAGTACTGCATTGTAATTATACAGCAATTTAAGCATGCATATTCTTCAGCCTTTCTTCATCCTGAAAAACAGGGCTTATATATAAAAAAACCTTTTATTTTACTTGGCTTTACTACACATACTGGGCTTAGTGTTCAACATTTTCTATTCCACACTTTTATACATATATATTTACAAGGGAATACACAATACATAAATATTAACAGGGGAATTATTAATGAAACTACAAGTAATAGTTTTTAAGTGAGAAAAATGGGTAATGAATATGCTAGACACACTCCCTCTATTTGCTAAGGAATGCCAATGATAAGCCCTGCCAATGATCAATTGTCATGATCTGCATCTTCTACATTATACAAAAGACATGAACATACCAAATATGAAGTCATTGTACTTCTGAAAACACTCCTTGTAATCTTCCAGAGACTCTGCCATTCAATGAAAAATCAGCAGCTTTTCCTTTATTGTCAAGCTATGGTATTTATTTACACATGTCGCTATACTGATTGTTTTATTAAAGCAAGCAACAATGAATAGCAACCTATTAGAAAATAAGTCCTGTGTTAACTTAAACTATCCCTGTCTTGCCCTAAACTAAAACACATGCTGAGTGAGGATGTGCGCACATAGCAGCTTATCTCCTTGCTCATCTGCTTCTAATGACAGCTGATAAACTAGCCACAACTAATCCTTTTTTAGCTGCTGATCAAATAGACAATCCAGCATGGTGGAGCACTCGAAAATTCCTCTTGCTTCTGTTCTCCTGCTCCTCTAAAAGGCAGTTTCCTTTTCATTGAGATAATAGCCTTTTCTGCAGTCACATGACTCAGAACCTACATTAGCACAGCGTTATGATAATAGATCTCCCTCCCCCTTTCTACTGCTATTAAGAAGGGCATCTCTCTAAAACCCACTTAAACATTTTGCAGAGTAAAGTGCCAACATTGTATATCTCTTAGAAGGAAAAAAATGGTGAGATAAAGAGACAGAAGAAAAAGAGAAAGCATTCTGATGCTATTCCTTTTCAATAATGCATATATCCTAGCTATAACCAATTCATGTAGAATGAAAACAATATTATACATGATGTCTAGAAGACATAAGTACGGTAATTATTTGGTTTACAGACTCTAGATTTTCAGCCTTAAGCTTAGTTGAAGCATTTTTTTTTTGGCTCTGTAATATTCTCCTTTATCCTGGTCACATATTGTAAAAAAATGTGTATTATTTTGTTCTTATCTCTGATGTATTTTCTTCATCTTCTTTGTGCAATGAGTGTTCCAAAATCTTATACTTACTGTACAGTACATCATATAAGTACAATGGACATAACATATCCTTTTCTGATTAGAACTACGTAAAATTATTTTTTTCCTGACTATGCATGCTTTAAATATAACTCACAGAAAACATGCAAGCTTTAGATTGGTTAAACACTTTCCTTCAATTATTAACATAAGATACAAGGTTAAATATATGAACTTCTCTAAGTCTGACATTCTACTGTTTCAAAATGTCAGAGAACGACTAGGATGAAAACTGACAAATATTTCTGATTTTTGTTGGCAAACAATTCAATGAAGTACATTTGATCTATGATTAAACATGTGACAGAATACAATGTAGTACACACCTAAGAAAACTTGATTTTATTTGCTGGCATGGGAAAGAATATTAAAACTTTGTTATAAAGTTATATTCAAACCATAATAATAGCAGCAAAATCTGCTTGCCAACTCTATAATGTTCTGACGGTAAACATTACAATTTGTATGGATTTTGCAAAATAGAATTGTAGAGTAATACTACAATAGTTTAAGACACTGGACTAGAAAAAGGGTGACTGTCAGCATTAGTCCTCCCTTAGGAGCAAGCTAACTGGTGACTTTGGGCAGGTCTCTCTCAGCCCTACACACGTCTCACACACCTGTGGTAGGGAACATAGGAGGAGGAAGCACTGTATGGATTTGGTACAAAATAAAAGGATAAGGATGGAACTCTACAAAATAAATTAATAAAATTGAAATATCAAAATAATTTAATATGTATTATCTTATTAATAACAAAGCAATTAGATAAATATTATCTCTATCTTGCATGGGTTCCATGGAGACTCAGAGTACTGTAGAAGTTTCTTAAAAATCCATGGCATAGATCAGTGATGGCGAACCTTTTAGAGACTGAGTGTCCAAAAACCGGCCCTGCCCCCGCCCCACCCACCCACAGGGTCAATCACCGCCTCCACGGCCTGCTGCAATTGCCCAGGTGGCCCAGCAGCACCATGGCGCCCACGCCCTCCGCCCCGCAGCATCATCTGCGCGCGACAGGACGCAAGGGAGGAGTCTTATCCCCGCCACTCGGCTGCCATGTCCTTAGTTGCACTGCTCTGCGTGGGCTGTGCTCGGGGGCGACTCTCCTCCGGCTCTGAGTGCCGCCTCTGGCACACGTGCCATAGGTTCGCCACCACTGGCATAGATACAGAACAGGATTTAAAATAAATAACTTAGGAACCGATTACCTGAAGGATCACCTATCTCAATCTGAATCAATCTGCACGTTAATATAAGCAGGAAAGGCCCTCTGAAATATATCTTAGCTTCAAGACTTATTTCTTGGCCACACAAGAGAAAGCCGTTTCCCCTGTGGTTTCCAAGTGATGGAATGTGGTCCTGAAGGAGTTGCATTCAACCCCGAGTCCTGCAGATCTTTTCAATTTGAATTAGCTAATACAGGTAGTCCATGACTTACGACCATAACTGAATCCAAAATTTCTGTTAACGGAGACATTTGTTCAGTGAGTTTTGCCCCATTTTATGATCTTTCTTGCCTCAGTAGTTAGTGAATCACTGCAGTTGATAAGTTAGCAATCCAGTTGTTAAGTGAAATCTGGCTTCCCCATTGACTTTGCTTGTCAGAAGGTAGCAAAAGGTGATCACGTGACCTTGGGACACAGCAACAGTCATAAATATGAAGCAGTTGCCAAGCATCTGAATTTTGATCATATGATCATGGGAATGCAGCAAAGGTGATAATTGTGAAAAATGGTCATGAGTCACTTTTTTCAGTGCCGTTGTAACTTTGAACCGTCACTAAATGAACTGTTGTAAGTCGAGGACTATCTGTAATGTATCTTACTTTTTAAAATCTGGTTTAAAATAATTATTTTGCATTTATTTTGTTAGCTGCTTTGGGTGGTTTCTGGGCATAAATTTGAAATATAAATTTAATAGTAACATCTTAATTCATAGCCCAGTTTCATAACCATTTTAAAAAAATGTTTTTAAATTCTCAGATACCAGTATAAATTTTTTAGGTACAGACCTCATTTAGGGATGCAAACTGTATCAAAATGATATATACCCGTAACATATCTGAAGCTCTGATTTTAAATATTTCTTTGAAAATTATAACACAGAATTGTTCAAAAAGGAGAAAATGTCAGACATTAACATTGCATGTCTTAAAAAAACCATTGGCAATATTATATGAATGCAATTTAAATATTACAATATATATGATCTTTAAAAAAAGGCAACTGTGAATGAAACACCACAAAAGGCCATATTAGCCTACTTAGCAATATTAACTGTCATATTTCTTTATTCATGCAAAGCACTTTCTTTCCAGTCCACCTCCCCCCTCTCCCTATTAGACACACATATTCAGAGGAATGGGTGGCAAGCTCACTGATTAAATTTGCAGACAATATGAACATAGCGGAATAGTGAGCACTGCAGATGCAGAGCTAATGTTCAGAAATAGACAAGCAGTGAGAAATAAAATGAGCTTCTACAAGGACAAATACAAAATAACCCACTTGGGAAGTAAAAAATTAAGGAGCATGTACAAAATGACAGCATGCTGGCTAGACAGTAGTAGTAAACTGCAGATCATGTAAAATATACTACAATATAGTAGTAAAAGGTTTTTAGGCAATACTGCAATAGAAAAGAAGCAGAAATAATATAAAGAACTAGAACTACCAGGATAACTAAAAACTAACACAAATGAAAACAGGTAGTATTCAACAATTTACAGTAGCAAATTGAATTAAAGGGAAAAGATGCCAGAAAAATTATTACTCTATATCACTATCTGCCTAATTTGGCATAAAAGTATATTAGCAAAATAATTTTTCAGCCATACTTTAACATTTTTAGTGAGAAGTTTCAGTTTCTGCCTAAAATGAGTTGCCTAAAAGCCCTAGGGCTGCATAGGACCCTCAACTCATTTTTGAGATGTCAAGATTTCTAAGAATATACCATCTGAACTTTTGTTATTTTCAAATGTGAATCTTTGTAATGCTATGATTTAAAGGGGAAGAAAGCCTACTATCTTCTCTACAAACCAGTGAAACAATGAAAATTATGGCCCTGTTCACCCAGTTTATGTCTTCAATCCACTTATTTTGGCCCTTCTGCTTTCCTCCAAAAAGCCCAATCCTGTCTCAAATTATTAGAATTTGAGTATCATATCAACTACTTCAAAGTTGTTCTAATTTATACCTATTACAATGGACTATATTAGACTTAATATGTGAAGGAATCTAAAACAAAATGGTCCTATACTGAATGTATATAATTTTAATAAGCTCAGACAGTAGATCACATGGTATTGTATGTATAATGGTCTGCTGATACATAGTTTTGTCAACAAGGTTGTTTCCTTAGGTAAGAAATGGAACAAGGTGTCTTAGGATATAACCACAACTATCATGACACAAACTGATGATAGCAACGTTAACTACAAAATACTGTACATCCAACGGACTGTACTTTTTAACTCAAGGATGTTTTGTGTTCTAGAACACCAATCATCTTTTTGTTCATAAGTATGTATCAAACCAGCAAGACAAGGTTCCCATAAAGGTCTAATTCAACATCTCATGCTCTATATTGCACTGGTGCAGCACATTTGGAATATAGACTTACAACCACAATTGAGCCCAAAATTTTTGTTGCTAAGTGAAAGTGAGTTTTGCCTCATTTTACAACTTTTTTTGCCACAAGTGTTAAGTGAATCACTGCAGTTTAGTAACATAGTTTTAAGTGAATCTGACTTCCTCACTGACTTTGCTTGTCAGATCACAAAAGGTGATCATCACATGATCTCTAGTTGCTGCAATAGTTATGAGTCAGTTGCCAAGCACCTGAATTTTGATCATGTGACAATGTAGATACTGCAATGGTTGTGTGAATAATGATCATAAGTCACTTTTTAGTGTCATTGTAACTTCAAATGCCATCTTGGAGGTCTTCTAGTCCAACCCCTTGCTCAAGGCAGGAGTCCTTATACAGTTCTTTTAGAACTGTTGTGAATCAAGGACTACCTGTACTGTAGTTCTGGTCACCATGATACAAAAGATTGCCGAGACCCTAGAAAGAATGCAGAGAAGAGCAACGAAGATGATAAAGGGTCTGGAGGCTAAATCATATGATGAAAGGCTAAGGAAACTAGGTACGCTTAGTCTAATGAACGGCTGTCACAGGGAAAAGGTATTGATTTATTCTCCATACCACCTGAGGGCAGAGAAGAAGCAATGAATGGAAGAACGTCAGAGGGAGATTCAGCTTGGAAATAAGGAGGAATTTCCTAATAGTGAGAACAATTAATCAATGGAACAGCTTGCTCTGGAGTTGTAGGAGCTTCATCACTGGAGATTTTCAAAAAAAGATTGTCCTGGATGATATGATTACTGCCTTGGGCAGAGGGTTGGACTAGAAGACTCCCCAAGGTCCCTTCTAGCCTTATGATTCTATGAAACTATGTAGCAGTTTCTGGGTTTAAGAATGCATGGATTTCTTACATGTTTATCAAATGTATTATTTGAAGTACATAGCTTTGCATTGTTAACACATGAAGTGCTATACTGAACAAGGCTCTGAAATGTAGTCATTGGTTTTTAGCCCTTAAGTAGGCCAGCAAGACTTCTTTTAGCTGTTAAAAAGACTTTATACAGGTCTTGGAAGCATCTTATCTGGATTCACAAGCTAAGTAGGATCTGGCTTGAAAATCCTCAGATCAGAAATTACCAGGGAATATCAGGGCTTGATCTGGATTGCGATTTTAAAAACATTCTGTAAGAAGACAATGGCACACTATATCCAGACTGTTGCTAAGAAAACTGCAGATTATATCCATGCATTCATCACGTATCATCCTCCATAAAATATAATTTTACCTTCTGAAACCTTGCTCTCTAGGCTAGAGAGAAGCTCCCTGAGGGATGGGGGCTCCAGCACGAGTCCGAAAGCTCAGAAGATGAAACCTCTGGTCCCGGTGACCGACCCAGATTGGCTCCTGAAAAATTTCTTTAATCCATGAACAAAGTTTGCTAGATTGTCCAATTTCTTTATTTTGCGTTTTGATAATAATGGCCTTTCAGAAATTGTGGATATTCAGAATCTGCTCATAAGTTGCTATACTCAGACTGCTTATAAATGACGGAGTTAGTTTTTCAATTGCTGATATCTCCCTATCAGATGACGTTCTTCAAATAATACTTGTTATTTAATAAAAATCCAGCTGAATGATGAAGCAAGGTTACTGAATCTCTTGAACCTTATTAAAAATTTAAGTATTTTTATATACACCTGTCTATGTACTTGAATATATATAATCTATTGATATTTTCAAACAAAACAATAAAATGTAATATAAAAAGTGACAATCTTACATTCATTAATGTGAAACTAAGGATTACTGATTTTGAAAAACTTTCAAGAAAGTATATATAGTCTTCAGCTTACAACCAACACTGATCCTAGAGTTATGGTTGTAAGTCATGGTGATCAATAAGCGGGTCACCATGTGACAGTTACCCAATTTTATCTTTTTTTGACGGTCATTAAGCAAATGTTCTGGTTGTTACATGAACCCATTTTAGCCAATAGGCATTTTTTTGTTAGAAACCAGAAGTAAAAACCGGTTTCTGGCAAAAAAAATATATGCCAAGAATTGTGGTCACATGACCATGAGATGCTACAAATGGCTGTAAATGTGGGCTAGCTGCCAAGCACCCAAAATGCACTCATGTGTCTGTGGGTGGGTCCCATGGAACTGACTCAAAACTGAATCATAAGTAACTATGAGGAGATATATTATAACTTCAAATTGTCCCTAAACGACCTGTTATAAGTCGAGGACTACCGGTAGTAGTAAGCCTTTTGGCCACATCTGACAAAACAAGACAAAGGCTTTCCATAAAATAGATATCTATCACTTCTTTGGTTTTATGAAAAATAATTTACCATTTTAGTTGTTTGGTAACCTATTAAAATACTAATGTGAAGCCATCTATTAACATTAGAAAATGAGAGCCAGTTTGGTTAAGGTTAAGGCTTAGAAAGTAAAAGACAGTCAAAGCTGGCTGAATGACTGGGTCAGTCAGTCTCGCTCAGTCCAACTCACCTCACAGGGTTATTGTTGTGTGGAAAATAGGAGTCTTGTGTTTAAAAGTGAGATAAAAATTTAATAATAAATAAAATAAAAATTAGAAAATGTTTTCAACATTCTCGACTGTGCTGTTGAAAGCTTTTAAGTAGTTAACAAAAATCTGCAGACATGTCCATAATGGACTTTGTTCTTTGTTTTTGCTAAGTTAGAAGTTCTGTTTACTATGTTTTGAGTGGATGGGGCTCTGATGTTGAAATTCTAATTAAGGCAAAGCTACTTCTGCAAAACAGTGGAAGTGTCAATTACTTGAAACAGTTTTCAAATCAAATCTGTCTTCACTATAAAATGAATTTGCAAGAACACTTCACCTTTTCAGAATTCAATTCAACATGTAGGTTACATAAGGTTCCGTCTTAGGCCCAGTACTCTTCAACATCTTTATCAATGACTTAGATGAGGGAATTGAAGGAGAACTCATCAAATTTGCAGATGAGACCAAACTGGCAGGAGACAAACTCAGGATCCAAAAAGATCTTGACAAACTTGAACAATGGGCTCTATCCAACAAAATGAGTTTCAATGTGGAGAAAAGCAAAGTTTTACATTTAGACAGGAAAAATCAAAGGTACAAGTACATATTGGGTGAGATTGGCTTAAAAACTGTGAGAGGGACCTTGGAGTCCTAGTGGACGATCACTTAACCATGAACCAGCAGTGTGCAGCAGCCGCCAAAAAAGCTAATACAATCCTGGGTTGTATAAACAGAGGCATAGAATCAAGATCACACGAGGTATTCGTACCGCTTTATAAAATCCTAGTAAGACCACACCTAGAATACTGCAGCCAATTTTGGTCACCATATCACAAAAAAAATGTTGAGAGTTTGGAAAAAATTCAGAGAAGAGCAACTAAGATGATCAAAGGCCTGGAGACTAAAACATATGAAGAACGGCTGCAGGACTTGGGTTTGGCTAGTCTAAAGAAAAGAAGAACTAGGGGAGACATGATAGTATTTGAGGGGCTGCCACAAACAAGACGGGGCCACGTTATTCACCAAAGCACCAAAGGGCAGGATAAGAAACAATGGTTGGAAACTGATCAAAGAGAGAAGCAACCTGGAACTAAGGAGAAACTTCCTGACAGTGAGGACAATTCACCAGTGGAATAGCTTGCCCCCAGAAATTGTGGGCGCTCCATCACTGGAGGTTTTTAAGAAGAGACTGGATAGTCACTTGTCTGAGATGGTGTAGGTTCTCCTGCTTGAGCAGGGGACTGGACTAGAAGACCTCTAAGGTCCCTTCCAGCTCTATTCTATTCTTAATTTTAGCTTTAGATATATGACAGCTGTATTTTAAAGAGATTTCTGGATTTTTTCCTATCACTTGCAACAGATGTATTCGATTGCAAAAAAAAAAAAGTTTTTGCTTTAAACACTGTTATAAAACAGAGTTTTTGTAAAGGAATCTAGAGACCAACTGATTTCTGGTCTCCAAAGTTCATCTAGAAGCATACTTTAAGGAGTGGTTACAATCCTACTGCTCTAATAAAAATCACAGCAAAAGTTGAAAAGTAAGTTCAACTTATAAAAACAACATAGCTTGTAATAAATAATAGGAAACTTTTCTAAACGTGGCACATTTGAACCTTTCTTTTGCCTGAAATGATAAATATAGGGGACATGAACTGTTAAGTGCAAACTTTTGTAGACCAGTATTCTAATCTAAAGCTTTGTGGATGTATCTCCACAAAACTTTCTAGCGTCATGTAGGTGTATCTTCATTGACAAATGTTTTGGTGATATAGAATCTGCACACACTTACCATCATCCATTTTTTACTAACAACTTATTTTATACATCCTAAATCGGATATAGGACGCATCCTATGCTGGATATAGGATGCATTATTTTATGCAACTGGTATAGGTTTACAAAATGTCACAATAATCTGCCTGAAATTTCAAATCATCTCATTTGCAATAAGACTGGTCATATACAAGAAGCTGTTGAAAGTACATGCAGATCCTTACGCAGGCTTTTAAATATTTTACATTTTAAACTTAAATACTTTTAAATTTGAAATACTGTACATTTAAATACTCCAACGTCATGTGCTGAATCTCATGGCTATTGTCATATGAAACTTTTTTCAGATACATTTGAAGTTAGCTTATACATACCTACCCAAATATTAATGAAACTACACAAGCAGATTAATTCCCCAAAGGTAAACATGATTACATTCAAAATAATTCTGTCAACATACCTATTGAATGAGAACATATTGATTTACTTAAATATAAATAAGGTACTATAAAAATATTTAAAATTTAAATATATATTTAAAAATATGTACAGTACATAAAGTATTCAGACTCCCTTAACTTTTGTCAATCCATTTTTCCCCCTCATTTATCTACACTAAGTACCCCATAATGACAAAGTGAAAACAGAAGTTTAGTCATTATGGGGTACTGGGTGTAAATTAATGAGGAAAAAAAATGGATTTCCAAAACTGTAGAATCAGGCTGCAGCGTAACAAAATTGACAAAAGTGAATGGGGTTTGAATACTTTCTGATTGCACTGTGTGTGTGTGTGCGCACGCACACATAATTCAAGTACCCAGGTTGTGAAGAATGCTTTTTTTGGAAGGGGGGGGTAATCATGCTGTATATGTGAAAGATAAAATTATATTCCATCTGTTCACACTTTAAGAAGCCTTTCAAATAAGGCAGACATCCTTTTTTTCAATAAGAAAAAGGCATCTTAAATCTTCAACAGTGTAATTTGGTATACAAAGAACTTTACTAGAATTTTGCATTAAAATTTAAATTGAAAGCTACCCTGCCCCACCCAAACTGTATAGGCCAATATATAGTTCCATTCTAGTATCCTTCAGCCTGGTAATTTCATCATTCTTTAATGGAATAAGCCTCACCAAAGTTCATGACTTTTAACCAGGAGAATGTTCAGAATTATTGTCATTTGAGGAAATCTGAGTTTGTAGTACATACCTAGGATTAGTATTTCTTTACATAAATCTTTCAGTCACAAAAAGTGATTGTCTCATCAAGATTCTCTTGACAAGCTGTCTAGCTATTAAAATGTATATGTATCAAAGAAAACATTCAATATAACACAATCAATAACATTTTTCAGGGGAGCTCAGACTTTGATAATCATATTTCCAACTATCTATCATAAGCAGGATTTCTTATATTTATTTAAATTAAAAACACTGAAAAGAACATTCTATTTGTGTAACCTCACATACTTTATTGTAAAAAATTAACATATTCCTATATTGAATAGAAAACATAGACCAGAATAAATGCAGCCATTTCACATTTCAACAGAAATATCTGAAAAACTTACATTTTTCTCTGACTCAGAAATAAGAACCTGATATTTCACTTTCTCAGTGGCCAGCGCTAGTCTGTAAGTGAACAAGTTAAGGCACAGATAAACTACTATCATATTTATTTGAAAGAGATTCTTACTATATAAAAAGGGCTTTCTTTTTCACATGATATACAAGCTTATTGAGATGACATGACTGACTGCTCCTTGGGGCAATTAATTCAAGTACTGTGCCCTGGAAATGCATGGCTGCACATGAAATCGCCAATCACTTAATGGCCACAACTTTTCACTAGGGGGTATCTTCCCTTGATTTTTTTGGGGTGAAATACTTCTGATGAACATATTAGAATAAGAAGTTGGGACTTATTTACTTTATTCTTTTCCAGCCTCTTGGGGACAGTGAGTCAAAAGAGACAAGTGTGCTTTAAAAAGCCCTGTTTTGCAGATGTATTATAGAATGTCATTTCTGTTTCCAGAGCAGAGAAAAAGTTAAATGATGGTGGGGTCAGAATGACTCCAAACAGCCCAGCCAAGGAAAGTCTAATCCCTCTTTGCATAACTGGGCGAGTTAGATGACAGGATTATGATATTACCACATTGACCTGGGGAAGTTAAATGACAGGATTATGATATCTCTACAATGACTTAATTTCCTCTTGACTTCAATATGTCACATGAATAGTGCGATGCAAGTCGAAAGGAACATAGTGAAGCATGCTCTGGAGTAGTTTATATGATCTCCTAGAAAAATCTTCCAACATTTATAATGAATTTATAACACAAGAACATACAGTATACACAAAAAGGGGTTCCAAAAATTTCTCAGCTGAGAATTATTTGGTTTGGTTATATTTTTGTTATTAACCAAAATGCCTCTGTGGGATGATCAGTTATACAGAATTGAAATAGTATACAAGACTAACCTTTAATGGTCTCTCTCCAGATAAGATAAAATTGCTTTATCACAGGGAGAGTAACAAGCTGTTTTTAACTTTTAGGCAACCTTAGGCATGAAAGCCAGTTGGGTAACTTTGGGCCAGTCATTCTCTCTCAGACTAACAGGAGTATTAAATGTGTTTGCCCCCTTGAGTTGATAAAAATATGTTATCAGTCAAGATAAAAAAAACTATTGTGAACAATAGCACTAATAATAACAACTTTAACAACAACTATGCACTCAGCTAATCCAAAGTACATGTAGATAATTAGAGCCCTGTGACAGTCTACCAGTAAGCAATCTGTAACTTTTGCCTGAGATCAGAGTGCCTCATAAATGCTGCCAACCACTGGATAGAAAAATCAAAACATATATACTAAGATTTATAATTCTCATTCATTTTCACATTTAAAATTCTAGACTGCCTCAATGGTAGAGATCATAGGAAATGTAAGGCACTCTCCGTATCTGAGGAAGGATTCTACATTTTAACTATTATCTCATTAGGAAATATAGCTAGCATAAGATAACATTCCAGATTAGAACTTATATAATTGCCTAAAAATGTTGTGACCTACTCTACCTAAAAGACTGCACAGAACAGAACTATAATTACAGATTCACAACTGTTCTTATTTAAATATTTTCAAGCACTCTACCCAAAATAATCTTCTGCAACCAGACTAGTGTATATTCTCACAGCAGTTATAGAATACTGGCAAACAAAGGTACATTTAATGTTCTAAAAATATGTGCAAAACTACTGTCACTCCTATTTCTAAAGTATTTTCCACTAATTTTTTACTACTAGTGATCAGAAGGTCTTTCTCATGTGATTTTCTTCATCTTGAGAAAAGCTAGTTTTGCCAATGTTATATATAACCCTAATGCACTAACTAAAGAACTTTCATAATATACGTTTGCAAAGAAAAGTGCCTAGTTTTAATTGTTTTTCCAACTAATCTCTATAAATCCACAATATTTGTTTTCCCAATTGATCTTGTGTAAATCCATTGTCTTTTTCCCAACCTATCTGAGAATATTCACTATCTTTCATATTCTTTGTTTTGTATCTTCAGTACATTGTTTTGTATTTTTTAGAGCTTTCTTGTGATATCACCATAAGTGCCTGAAAGTTTTCAGCTGCTCTGCCTGGAACAGGTATGGACATGGCTACCATGCACTTAGGAGAGATGCTTACAATAATTTAATTAAGTACAAGCTTCAGCATGTATTGTTCAGTGTATTTTACTCCACTAGCATCTGAAAGTAGTTCATCCAGTAGAAATTAAGATAATTGTATTAAACAATGTTTATTAGCAAGAATTAATGCACTGCATCTTCCTTATTCCTCAACATCTAAGGAAAAAGTCTTGATTGCAACACAACTGGGGTGGTGGTGGGGTGAAACTAACTTAGTCACAAACAGAAAAGAATGTATAATCTGACAGGTAAATAAGTGAAACTTCTACTGAGATAGATTTATCATACTTCTTGCTACATGAACAACAAAATAAATTGAACATCTTTGAAATCAGATAGTCAATGTTTCTGGATAGAATATACAAAAATAAATAAATAAATATAAAGCAGTTCACTAAATTGAAAAAGATCTGTTATGCAAAACATGTCATCTTTAATTTACTAACAGCAAAAATACTTTTTTATTTGTGCTTTTTTCCTAGTTTCTTAATGTCTATACAAAAAAATAGAAGATGAAAATACAAAGATGTATGGTATTAATGACTTTTCTTCAGAACTTCTGAGCTCCGAAAGTACAGGATGATATCCTAAGATCTGTAGGGATTGTATAGTTTCAATTGCAGACATAGTACAATTTTGCTCTCTAGCATAAAAACCTGTTCTATGTATAACTTCTGACTACCCCTCAAAGCATATTGTCACGAAAACATTAGAAAAATCCCATACAATTTTGAAATCATGTATTTATTGTGTAATCAAATTCAATAAACTGGATGAAATAATTATTTTTCATTCTGCCCTTGAGGGCCAATACCATCATAGGTGGAACAATGAGTCATGAGCTTCAAGCAACAGATTTTGACACGGAGTGATAGTGAGCTGTTGAAGGACATAGCTGTATGCACAGATGTCTAGTAGAAAAATTAAAAATGATACTAGATATAACATGACATTATCATACAACTACTGTATGTTTGGTATAAAATGATATAACATGTATAATTTGTATGACATAACGCACATTGGCTCCTCTGCAGATGTCTGTAGCTGCTACTCCATAGCCTGACATGCTTAAGCTGGCCTACAAGTCTGATGCAAGGCAATGACCTACTGCCCATGTTTGAATAAGACGGAGTACCCTTGAATCATTTTTTGGAATTGAGCTGCCACCATATTACAGGTACTCTTCCACGTATGACACTAATGGGCTTACTCTTTGCTCCACCATCATTTGTGAACCAAGAGGCTAGAGAATTTGCAGGGCTCAACAGCTGGAGCTTCTGGAAGGAATGTCGACCGCCCAACAATTGTTCTGGCAAGACCTGGTGGCCCTCCATCTCCAAACTACAGCGCCTGCAACAGGTGCCCAGACTGAAATTGGATTGGGTGGATCAGCTGTTCTACATGCAATCTTCAGTAGTACACACTAATTCTCAAGGCAAAACAAAAGACAGTACAGGGGAATGCAGAGCATTTTTCTGCAAGCAATCTCAAACTACATGCAAGTATACAGGACAGGAGAATGCAAAGGAACTTTCTGGAAGCAATCTCAAACTACATGCAAGCAAACAGTACAGTGTAATGCAATGGAACTTTACAGTACTAAATCTGCTTTCTGTGGATGCTGGCTAGAAGTTCTGTAAGCAATTCCAAGACAAATGCAGACAAACACACTAATGGAAAAAAATGTTATCTTTATAAATTACTTACAAACAAGCACAGTACTATAATGAAAAAGAAAAAATTAAAGTACTTACAAAGGCAACTACAGTATTCCAGTCCTCTAGGCAACAGCAACAAAAGAAGCAATAAGGGCAGCAATGAGTGATTCACTCCTCTAGTTGTCCACCAGATAACAATAAGGAGAAAAAAATAGCAGTCTGGCTGCAGACTCTGATCTTGATTGGTCATGTGACCAGGGAAGGAAAGCTGACCCTATGAGCCTCGGAAATTGCCTGTCCTAACAGCAGATGACAATGGGCAGACATAGGACTAAAAATGGCCACCACTTCAGGAGTGATAAATCCAGATCACATGACTGCAAAGGCCTCTTGTTGGTCGCAATTTTGAACACCTGTCATAAGTATACTTTTGGGGTGCATTCGTAACTTTGAACAGATGTTTAACAGATGTTCATACCTCTAGGACTACCTATATTCTACCTCAGGTAGCAAGCATCTTCACCAATACTGTTCTCCCTTTAACTAAGTATAAGTTCCTAAATTGTGAATTCTATAGAATTTCTTTCTAAATAGACAAGGAGAGTATCGAGTTATAAATTGACCTACATGAATGAGTATAGCCTATATTATTATATTTCCTTTGAAAAGTAATTGACTTTAGTAATTAATATTAACATTAATAATAATTAATATTAAGCTACTGGGGCACTATGGCTCAGTGGTTAAGACGCTGGGCTTACTGTCTAGAAAGTCAACAATCTGAGGTCAAATCCTGAGTACTGTGTGACAGGGTGAGATCGTGTTACCTGCCCACCGAGCAGTTTGAAAGCATGCAAATGTGAATAAATAGGTACCACTTCAGTGGCAAGGTAACAGCATTCTGTGCGCCTCAGCATATAGTCATCCTGGCCACATGACCATGGAAATGTCTTCAGACAACACTGGCTCCCTAGGGTAAGAAATGGAGATGAGCATTGTTCCCTAGAGTTAGACACGACTGGACAGGGGGAATATTTACTATTAAGATAATAAATATTAGACTAAATCCAGATCTAAAAGAAAGATGGGTGATGTATACATCTGATTAATAAATAAATAAAATTATGTAGCAGAGTGTCCATTTCTTGTTGGAATATAAGGAATTGCAGGTTTGATTCAGCAGATTTTTTAATTCATCCATAATTCTGTTTTTAAACAATTCATTTTAATAGACTTGCAAAATATATTATTTTTTCTGTGACATTTAGACATTAAGTCTAGCAAGATTTTTATGATTATGTAGAAGGAAATACAATAGTTTCAGTCAAACTATTATGATAATCAATACATTAAAAGTGAACTAAATATGTACACGAATAAAAGAGTTTTCAGATCACTTTGAGAAAAAAAAGTCCTTGCACATAACTGTTTTTGAAAAGGCATATTTTCTGTGAAAGAGATATAGTCTTTGGATATGCTTCCAAAATAAAGCAAATCATCTATATTAAATTTTTAAAAAGCTACTTTTACATATAGAGTTTTAATAAATCTAAAGAAAGAAAAAAGGTGAAAAGAATAAAAGAAAACTGAAGTTCTAAAATATGACCTTCTCTTCAACAGATACTGACAAACTCCTTCTCTTTCCTCCGTTATCTTTTCCAGAAATTTCTTCAATCCCATATTAAATTCTCATCTTTTTCAATAATTAAATCCATAAATCTTCATTTCACATTTTTCTTCTTTTAGCAAGAAGTCTGTAATTTCCAGTTAATCATAGACTTTTAAATGGGCAAAATGTTTTATCTGACCAATTACTAAATATTGTGCAGTAGAGTAAATATATAAAATTTCCGTAAGTATAATTGTTAATAAAGTTTGTATCTAAAAACCTAACTGGAGAAAATAATGATTACAGAGAAGAGTATGCATATTTTTTTAAGAAATATGTCAATGTCAATGAATTTTGGATATAATAAGCCTTACTTTACAATTACTTTTCCTATCTTGATCTGAGAATTGCTTTCTTTTGATATTATTTTCAGCCAACCACATATGTAGATGCATGTACCAGTAATACTATTTCATGTTATTTCATATTTAAGAATACATGAAATTGTTTTTTTAAATGTTTAAAATGAACAATCAAGGTTATTTAAAACACATTTATATACAAGCTAAAATACAATTAAAAATATCCTTTAACATTATTTTAAAGCATAAACCCATGACCTTAAAATAAAAGAACCTTACTAATTCTCCATTGCAGCAGTTAAATAGTCATATATGAGTAGTATTCTGTTTTTAGTACTACAAATTCATCTATGTGCTTAATACCAAATCTGTACAATCAAATGTATAATATAAACTGTTGAAAAGAAAGATATTAATGCTGAAAGACATTGATGTAAGAAACCTAAAGTTTCTTACAAATCAAAACTGTCCAATGACCAGGATGTGAGACATTTGGAAACCAGGTTGTAAATTTTCTTTGGAAATTCGACTTAGTTTTTGCATAGTTTTTTTTTTTTTTGATGACATGAAATAAATATTCTGGTTTGCTTATTGGGTACAACACAATAACCTTACCTGAACTTAATTATGAAAGTTGCAGTTCAAGTAAATCTATAGAAACTCAGATTGGGGAAGGTCAGTTCAGGCTTTTAAGAATCCTAGTTTCATTTTGGTGTTTAAGCATGCTGAAATACCTATGGATCTGTGTGGCAACAGTCTTCTATTTTCTATTTCATAATACCTAATATTTTACATTAAGGTATTATAAAATAAAAGAATCTTAATATGAATTAATTTGTGAATTTACCATCTATTGCAACATAGATCTTCTAAGACACTTAATATCACATTTTAAACATATTCTGTGAACTTAGGTCAATAACCCCTCACAAAGTAAAAACAGAATCAACACTTCCTAAACATGTGATAGATTCAGTGCAATCTCTGAGCAGTAACACATAACTTAAGAAAACAGATTAAGAGTTCATGAAATAGACTTAAGAATAATTGAGAAAAATTGTTAAAATAATAATACCAATCACAATAATACTGACATATAAGTAAGGAAAATCATTTTGTTAATAGTGTGTCCTTCATCAAGAAGGCATAAAAATGTCAAAGGTTATCACCTAGAACAGTGATGGCGAACCTTTTAGAGACTAAGTGCCCAAACTGCAACCCAAAACCCACTTATGCATCGTCGAGTGCCAGGTGGATGTGGCCTATTGGGTGGGCGTGGCCATTGGATGGGCGTGGCTGCGATGGTAACGGCAGACTGGGTGGGAAAAGTCCAATCAATCAATTCCAACTTTGCAAGATCTTTTTTTTCCCCGTGAGAAGTTGAAATGGACTGATTGAACCTTTTTTTTTTTTGCACACAGCGGCGGAGGCCTAAAGCGAAAAGGTTTTATAAAACCCAGCTGAAGGCCTAGGACTGGGGCGATGGCGCGCGTGCCCACAGAGAGGGCTCTGAGTGCCACCTCTGGCACCCGTGCCATAGGTTCGCCACCACTGACCTAGAATATTAATGCTAGCAATGACAAAGCAATTGCTTTCATTTATGTTGGGCAATGAGTAAAGAAGCTCCAGAATTATATTGTCAATCTACTGGACTGAATTTTATTCTTTCTAATAATAATACAAGGATATTTATCTTGCTTCTTAAACTGCTGGAAGAGATTGGGTGTCAAAACCTGAATTGTCAAAAATGTTCCAATACCAACAGCCATATGTGGGCAGAACATGTAGCAATAGCTTCCAAATGTGTTATCAACAGGACTAGCATCAAGTGTATTTCTTTCAATAACATTCAAGTGAATTGTTCAAAACATTCAGCAAGTATCAGGGGAAAGGCTGAATCAATTGAAGAAGCCGTATGTATGTATGTATGTATGTATGTATGTATGTATGTATGTATGTATGTTTTATGAAATTTATTTGCTGCCCATCTTGTATCCAACAACTCTGGGCAACTTACAGCATATAAATCTTTTATGTATAAAGACAATGTCTAAAGTAATTATACCAAAAACGAATTATGTCAAAAATTATTACTGATGGTCTCTATTCATGCCATCTTAAGAACTCACTTCAAACCAAAATCTTAACTGGCAATATTCCCCTATTTTATATATACTCACAGTACAACAGCAAAATATATTGTTTATTTTAAAATTATAATGATATCATTGTTTTTAACTTTGTTCCCTGCCCAAAGTAGCTTGGCTGGGATGGGTAGCCATATAAATTGAATAAATAAATAACTACAGTAATAGGGAGATAACTATACTTTATTTTGATTTGTAAGTCAATATTCATTCTTTGTGGCACATATTTGTTTTTAAAGGAAAAAATATTAATACCCATTAAATATACTATGAGAAAAAATAGGCATCTGATGCAAAAATTTGTACAATTTCTTTCCTCTAAAAAGAAAACAGGCATATCTTGAATAATAACTGCCCTGCTGTCCTTTAAGTATACTTTGAAGACCTGGCTCTTTCCCAAACCTTGGAACGAGAAGTAATTTTATTTGATTTTCTGTTTTTTTTAAAAAAATAATTTTATCAGTTGGGCATTTTAATTGGATTTTTTTATTATAAGCCATCCAGAGTCAATTGATTTGGATGGCTGCATAAATTGATAAAATTCATCAATCCATTAATCACATTAATTTTGGGAATATTGTAAAGATACAAGCAAAATAATAAAAGCAAGTTTGTTTCAGCTTTCAGTACTAAAAGGGAAGATTAAAAAGCAGCACATTATTATCAAGCAAGGAACAGTAAAAGGTCAACAATCAGGGAAAATGATGTTAACTTTTTAAAAAGTTTATTCTTTCCAGTCAATGAATATATATTTCAAAGATAATAAAATGAACAAGACCGTAAAATGTAAAAGCTACCTAAACTGAACGAGGGGCTACAAAACCACAGTATTGTAAAAGCAATAAAAAAGTAATTAATTCAAGCCAAATTTTGATCAGGAGATAAAATGATGCTGATAGTTGATAAAATTACTATCCTTGTAGTCCAGGTTATTATAGAATTCAGACCAAATTATTAATCATAAGTAGGACAAGGAAGAAAGCTCTTCACAAACGTATATGTGAGGGGGGAAAAACACACCAAGTGAATCCTTCTCTAGACCAAGAGAATGCTGCCCAACTAGATTCTGTATAACAACCTTTTGTTCACCCCACCCATAGTAGCAAACAGTAACAATTAGAGTCTAGAGCCACTACCCTGAAACTAGGACACAAGGCCATTTTGCAATTAGAGAATGGGGATACAACGTAAATACATTCCTCAGTAGTATAAATATAAGTTGTATTCAAAGCCCATATTAACTGAATATTACCATGTCAAAACAGATCAGGGGAAATGAAAGAAAGGGAAGAAACATTACTGGAGGGAGAGGGGATTCTTAATTAAAAGACTATTCACCTTTTATGAATACATTTTGTTATCATTGCTTCCTTTTATTGACCTGCAATGTTTTTTTCTGCAAGAAGGTTAATTATGCTTCTTTTGAATTAGACACATTCAGTTTGATGATGCCTTGACTATGACATTCACTACTAAAAAAAAAAAAAAACTGACTGAAAGCAAGGTTGACTTTTTAGGATGAATCACTCTGGATATCCCATTCTCACAGCAGCTGAGCCCATCTCTAGGCAACTGTGTCCAGCTACACAGATGACAAAGTCATGTTAAAAAAACACATTCCATTCAGAGGAAGGACCATAAATTTATTTATTGATTTAGATATCACATTTATAAACTTCAAACAATTGTCAAGAAAACTGTTCCTCTAATGACCGAGTTTCATTCCAACAACCAGGTTGTTAAGTAAAATGGCCCCTAAGTGGACATGTGAAGGGGAAGGCCCCCCTGGAGATTGCTGGTTGCTGCCATCATTCAGATAAGTTTTCTTATTTATTTTCTCATAAAGCTATACAAGTATTATTCTCACTCCAGTATGTGTTCTTTGCAGGGAAACAAAATTGGGTCATAAATGAATGATTTATTATTGTTCATTACCGTTATATTTGCAAATGGTTGCTAACCAAAGTAGTCACTAACCCAGGAGGGATGTACAATGTATGAGCTCTTCCATTGCTAAAAAAATAATGAAAACCAGTAACTAATTTTCAATAGAGAAGCCAAAGGAAAAATCCAAGCAATTGCAATTATATAGTCATCAACCATTTTGGTTAAAAATAAGGTGTAATAGTTTGACCAACAGCTAATTAAATACATCTGAATTTGATGCAAAGTTTTTTTCCTTCAAAATACAGATTGCAAATCTACTTTTGTGCTTTAATTCTTATAACAGAAGTAATAATTGGTTTTAGATATATAAATATGGTTCAAAATAGAATTTTTGGAATCATAAATTAAAAATTCAGAATATGTCCAATTTAATACTGAAATTTAAAACAAACCTGTCATTAAAATGTCTTATTTTCTACACTAATAAAACCTTAGAATGGTAGCTAGAGTGCAATGCCTCCGAGAATAATAATTAAAGTGGCTTTTTCTTCCCATTACATTTATATAGACCAGTTTTTCACCAGTAACCAGAGATATCTAGTCGTATTGTGGGGAAAATGTCCATTCAGCTCTTAGCCTAAATGAAAAGAAACATTCACAATTAAGCAATAATACTTATATTGAAATATATTGGGTTTTTTGTTCATAGAAAGACATGAAATCCAAATCAGAGAGGTAATGCTATGGCTAATAAAAAATCGGTGTATAGTTTAAAAGTAACTCAACATTTGCTGAAGTAACACTACTAATCACCAAAGCCACTTTGAGACAGTACAGAGCTTTCCACATGATCATTCTGGATTGCCTCATCCATATTTGGCAGCAAACCCAACCATATAGCAGCCCAATACTGCTCACTATGTTTTACTTTGGGGAAAATGTGTGTTGATTTATTTCCTAGTTAATCTCAGCAAGTCGGAGAATATTAAAAACACACTGATTGTAATTAAATGAATGTATTCTCTTAAGAACTATCCTAGAACTTGAAACCATAATTGTATCAGATTCCCACTCAGTCTCAAGGCTAACTGAATTGTTCCCAAACAAGTTTCTCTATCTAGCCCAGGGGTCCCCAACCTTTCTGGGTTGGTGGCCCAGTGGGAAAGGGTGGGACAGGCACCTTTATGTGCATATGTGTGCAAATGCAAATGTGGCTGCATGCGTACGAATGGGGCCTTGAGCATGCGCGCTCTGCAAATGGGGTTGGTAGCGCTGGCGGGCAGTGCTCAGCTCAACTAGCGCTGGCACGCGGCTCATGGTCCTGCTAGCACCAGCGAGAGGCTCGCACTTTGGCTACCGCCAGTGCGTGGCTTACGACCTCGCAGTTCGGTAGCACCAGTGTGAGGCTCGGGACTCAGCTACCGCTGATGCAAGGGGGGCTGAGCGCGTGCACATGCACATGCGCACTGGCCAGCCACTTACACAGCCCGGTGGCCAAGAGGCCACGGCAGTAGTGGGCCGCATAGGTTGGGGACCTCTGCTCTAGCCTACATCACAGTATTGATAAAAGTATTCACATCATCAGTTTATATCAAGAATTTCAGAAATGTATTACATACTGATACTGTTGCCAATACAACAAACTGATTATTAACTCCATGTTTCAAGTTCCCTGTTATGTGGGAAGCCTTCAGTCATAGAAACCTATTGAGCTGTATTAAATAGGGATTTCTAAAATATAGTATTAAAATAGATAAGAAACAGAAAACTAAGATTTGATTGGATCATAATATCAATATGATCCTCAGCTTTAAAAATAGACAATGAAACCCCTGGTTCAATTTTCTTCTCCTTTTACCTTAATATCACCCATTGTTATACAGGTATCCTCAACTTACAACCACAACTGAGCCCAAAATTTATATTACTAAGTGAAACGTTTAAGTGAGTTTTGCCCATTTTACGACCTTTCTTGCCACAGTTGTTAAGTGAATCACTGTAGTTATTAAGTGAGTAACATGGTTGTTAAGTGAACCTGGCTTCCCCATTGACCTTGCTTGTCAGATGGTCGCAAAAGCTGATCACATGACCCCGGGATGTTGCAGCCATCACAAATATGACTCAGAGGCCAAATGTCTGAATTTTGATCTCATAACCATGGGGATGCTGCAATAGTTATAAGTGTGAAAAACGGCCATCTCTTTTTTCAGTGCCATTGTAACTTCAAACGGTCACTAAGCGAACTGTTATAAGTCAAGGACTACTTGTAATTGCTTTAATATCATGGCAATTTACACTTCATAGTATTTGAATATTAGCATTAAGCAATTGAAAAAATGATAAAGGGAAAACATTCAAACATCACAATTTTTATTTTTAAAAAAGTTTAAAAAGACTGAAAATAAGAGCATTTTTTTTCCTGTTTAATAACAGTTTTCTAAATCCCAGGAATGTCATCAGTTTTGCCAAGTATTCCAAAAACACAAGAAATGCAGTACTGGTCCCTTATCAGCATATTTTTTAAAAATGTTTCTGTTCAGTGTCATTCATTTTATTTCACGATCAGAAGGTCAGAAATGGAAATCATTACAATGGAGAGTGCCAATGTTCTTATTAATTCTGTTTAAGATAAATAGAAAATAAGAATTCAAGAGTGTAAGTCTTCAGTAACACAACTGCATCTTTGTCAAACTCAAATACAATAGCATTGATTCTTTGGCTACAATTTGATTCTACACCATGTTCCTCTCTTGTAAGAATGGGATCTACTAGAGCTGGAAGTCCCATTAATGCCACTGAGTCCAATTCCTTACCAAAGGCAAGAATCCAAAATAAAGAGTTCAGCGCGTTTATCCTATATTTCAACACATTCAATGAAAAGGAGCCCACCTGGATAATTGGCTTAGTAACTGATAGGATCCCATCGAAGATATTTTTTATAAATGGTAAACATTACTCTTGCAGAAAAACATAGGAAGGTTACAATAACCATTTTCCCCACAAGTTCAGCATGACCAATGGGTTAGAAGTCAATCTCTCGTCATGCTATCAGGAAATGTTGACACCAGATAGCAGGAAAAAAAATCTAAGCCCAGCTAACCACAGGATGAGAGTTAGTGTGAAAGAAAAACAAGTTATACTTCCATCTGTATCCTAAATGATATATATCTTTGCATGCAATCAAACCCAGTTTCTTTCAAATCCCAAAAGATTATTACAAAGTAAGGGGATTGTTCTTTGTAGTTTTAAAAACTTAACAAGAAAGGGAAAACATCTGTATAAACATCAAGGGAAAATAAAATGGGAACAACACAGGTAGCTCTCAACTTATAGCCATTCCTTTGACAAATGTTTGAAAGTTACAACAATGCTGAAAAATGCAGCTTGCACTTATGACTGTTGCAGTGTTCGTGCTGTCATATGGTTAAAATTTTGGTGCTTTGCAACCAGCATGTATTAACAATGGTTGTAGTGTCCTGGGGTCACATGTTTGCATTTGCGACCTTCAAGGGGAGGGGACTTCTGACAAACAAAGCGGAAAGCCGGATTCACTAAGTAATTGCATGATCCACTAAACCCAATAGACCATTGTTATGAAGAAATATTTATAAGCTGATGTGTAAATGACCCAAAACAAGATTTGAAGGCAGCTTTTAATAGTAACCATAATTAAGACTAACAAAAACTACATAGCCAAATAACAGCTAATTTAATGAAAACAGAAGGAAAAGGTTTCTATTTTATTCCTGCAATTAAATCATAGGAGGAAGAACACTCATTCTTAGCATAAGTTCTTATAATATTTGTTTATGCATTGTTTAGTGTTATGTTTGCACTATCACAGTGAATCACTAGGAAAACTGGCTAGCACAACTTGAAAGGAACAAACAACAGGAAGAAATAGGTGATATTTCCTTGCCTTCATTACTATTTAATAAAGGTTAAATATTATAGGTTATGTGGTAGAGAACAGCATTAAAATAAAGAGACAAAACTTAATGACAGGTCCCACAATGACTATGTATTATATAAATATAAATTGTATGGGACATCTTTATTTCTTTCCATGAATAAGCATATAAATGAAGCATATTTGATGCTTAAAGTATATGCCACATCTAAAATGCACATCTGAACTTTCAAAACATTTACTCCTACACAGACATTGTAGATTTGTAGCTAAGTTAAAACATAGCTTAATTCTCTTTCATACATTTCCTCCTTATTATATTGACTTTGCTTTTAAGCCTTTTGGCATTTTAGTTATCATCCTAATAGCAAACGATGAACTGATTTTCTCTAATCAGGCAGCTTTTTGGTTTTTTTTTACAAGTTAAAAGCCTTTTAGCCATTTTTAGGCCACCTCCTTATTCAATCCTAAGGATTCTTTTCTTAAAGAAAGGCATATGGAGCATAACTCCAGAGATCACTTGTATTACTGCTTTATCTATGCAAATCCTTTGAAAGAGTTGCTTCACAACACATAGCCATACATACAAAGCATTAAAGCAGCCATCTCTCTTTTCCCAGGCTTTACAACTGCTCCCAGCTGTCTCCATTTGTATGTATACAACACAACAGCTCTGATGTCACTGTTTTATTGATCTGAAGAAGGGTGCTTTGAATATGGTCCTGTGTGTTGCAAAATTCCTCTTTCAAGGATTTGCACAAGCCTAGTCACTGATGCTTTTGTTTGATAACAGCAAATACTGTTTAACGTTTAACTTTAAAATTCAGAACATTATTCACTGCAATGGGACAGATTCTACAGAACACCTTGGAAAAAATAATCAGTATGAAGGAGGAATCCTTCTTTAGGCAGTTTAAAAAATCTAGATGAATACTTTTGACCACTTCAAGACTGATTAGGAGTGCAGGCAGTAGATGGCAGAACAGAAGCTGCCACCTGATACAAGTGGGTTATTGTTATTTTGTATATATACTATTAAATTCTTGTTGTCATGACCTTTAAATGGGTGAAATGGTATATCACAGGGCAACAATTTTTGAACCAAGATACCCCAAATGGGCTAACTTACAGAATATGTCCCAAATCCAGGACCTATGATTCCCAAGGGAGTGAAATTTGGGAAAGCTGAGGCTGCATTAGTGCTGATAGGTTCTGGCTTCTTTATTTTCAATATTCTGTGATAGTTTCCCAGCCATTCTCTCAATCCCTTGCTACTTCCCCCACCCATCAACAACCACTTACCAAAGGGAAGGGGAGGGAGGGGAAGGGAAGTTTCCAATATTCCCTGCCAGATTCCCACAAGGAAACTCAATGAGGAAGCTGGAAGGAAGTTGGAAGTCACTTTTGCTTTTTTGCTTGCCCTTGGTCATTCTGTTTAGGTAATTTCTCTGAAATGATAACCTAATGGATCTAGTATTTTATTTTTTAAAAAATCACTGTGCCACCGAAAAAAGCAAAACCATTGATGTTTAGCAAAGAATAGGTTGCTATTCTTTTCTAGTTTAGTTATATTTCCCTCTTCCCTTTCATATTATAATTTATCCACTGTTTATGAATACATGGATGCTTTATGCATTCATATAAACCTTGCTCATGCCTTAAAGATTTTATACTCTTTGCATTTCCTGGTCTTTCTTTTGAGAAAATCTAGAATGTATAATACAGATAAGTGGTATTTATTTGGAAAAGAGCTAAAAAACAGGTAAGCACAGACAGAAGTCAAATCTAACCAAGACACATGAAAGATACATCAGGGCCACTCAAGAATGGAAGTGGACATGCTTTAAGGTATATCCATTTTAAAGTTTTGCTTTTCTTTTCAATGTAAGAATTCTCATGAAGGACAAAAATTAGCCTTCTATGTAGTCCTCACTTTTTCTCCTTCTCCATTCTTCTTTTTATGCATGATGACAGGGGTATCTATTTCTTATGTTAATAAAAAAGGCACAATAAAAGCCAGATTGAATTATGTAGTTTATCAAAGAAAAACTGAATAAATTACAATCAATGTTATTGTTCTGTAAGAAAAGTCATTGTACCTTATTTCAAAATTCAGATGAGAAAATCAGCTATTATCTTAAAATGCCTGCACAGAATTCTTTTCTTCTAGATAGAAAATATAACATAAATACATTCATTTCTAAATATAAACATTTTGTATAGTATTACTAAAGCTATTAAGAAACTATTACAGTCAATAGGAGCAACACCTACTGCTCCTTCACTGATGGAACAAACAAACAAGAAAGAGACATCACAGGATTCCTCTTTTCTATATAATATTCTACTCTGATATATTCAAGCAAATAAATTAAGGTAAATAGAAAGGTGTTGACACTTAACTCTCTACCTTGTTACTCTCATTCTGCAAAGACCTATCCACCACAGTTACAGTACATAATAGTTTACTCCTAATAGGAGTTTATTCCTCATGAGTACCATTGGCTGGACTTGTGAAATATATAAAGCCATAACAAATTATATCTGACTGGAATGCATGAAATCAAGCAGCTCACAAATTTTTATAGATAGTGACACTATTCCAGTGTGAAGTTAGATTACAATTTCTAGAATTCTCATCCAGTATGGCTTAACAATGCAATATAAGGAAAAACCAAAGAAGGATATAGTCTTGGACTTGTTATTTTATAATAGCCTGATGGTATTGTCTGATGTGGGTAAGGGGAGAAATATTCATATCCTTTGCAAACATATACTGCACTTATGGTGAACTAAACTAATATTCATTCTTTACCAATCAATGCAACATCTCTATTAATGCAGAATTTTGTTCAATACCTTATTTTGCTGAATTATGCTAATGCCTAAATAAGACGAAGCTCATTTCATATTTTCAGACAGCTTTAATCATGTGCTTAGCATCAATACCAGAGTTTGGACTGTAAATTTTGCATAGTGCAATAAAATACTTACATGTTTATGAACAGGGAATTGAAAAACTAACACATTTTATCAAAAAGCATAAGCTGTTGTACACTACAGTTCAACAGAAGTGATGGAGTGGCTGAACTGGTATAAGATTTAAATTGGTATGAATAGGGGGGGAAAGAGACAAGGAAAGACAATTTGGATAAGAAAATGTAGATTACATGTGAAACAGAGTGTAACTGCCTTATCAATTAACTATTTCAATGTGTTAAAATCTATTGCATTTGTTCAGGCCTTCTTCTGAGATATATGTGAGCTCAGCCAGATATATCTGGCTCTATTGTGCTATAAAAGTGTTTTTTCCCAAGATGGCTGCTCTGAGGTCTGTAATAGAATGTCCTGGAAATTTGAAATGCATAAATAACCTGCCTTGTGTCTTCTCCTTTCCCCCTCATCCCATTTTAAATCCTACATCAGTGTAAAAGCTTCTGATGAGGTGAGCTATATAGCTCACAAAAATATATACTTTTTAATAAAATATGTTAGTCTGAAAAGCTGCTGTCACCAAGCTAAACATAACCATAGTTTTGGCTACCATAAGCTACCATGGCTACAGTGAATTATTCTTTATGAATAGTCTTCCAATAGCAGCCATCCGCCTAAGCTTCAATAACACAAAGCTGTCTAAATATGGAACTATTTTGCTATTAGTTTTTGCATTACTAACTTCAGTATTATGGAACAATAATACAAAAAATGTTTGAAAGCTATATTGTTTGGCTGATATTTTTGTTTATAGATCTTAATATGTCAGAAGTGGCAAACAGCTCTTCCCTTAAGTCATGTTGAAAGTCTGATGCAATCAGTGTAGTTGATTGCAGTAGACGATTTTCATGTGTTCAGAGGGAACAGAAACATGTCAATTCCCCACAGCAGAAATCAGGTCATACCATAGACAACTCTCTATTCAGTTACATTAATATGCATCAAAAGATAAAACATCACGATACTCTTCATGTGTGAAACTCTCCGTATGAAAGTTTTTAAATTTTATTTTCACAAAATCTGGTTGAGTATTAGACCAGGGGTCCCCAACTCCTGTCCGCGGACCAGTATTGGGCCGCGACATGCCAGCAAGCGGTCCGCACAAACAAGCAAAGCCCCATCCGCGGGGATGCAGGCAGCACACAAAACCATGCCCCCTTCGGTCCACGGAAAAACCTCTCTCCACAGAACCGGTCCCTGGTGCCCAAAAGGTTGGGGATCTCTGTATTAGACTATACAAGCCTGATAACTTTAATAAAATGAATTACTTAAATGTAATAATAATAGTAATAATAAAGTTGGAAGGCACCTTGGAGGTCATCTAGCCCACCCCCTGCTCAGGCAGGAAACCCTATGCCATTTCAGACAAATGGCTGTCCAGTCTCTTAAAAACTTCCAGTGTTGGAGCATTCAGCTTCTGGAGGCAGGTTATTCCACTGGTTAATTGTTCTGTTAGGAAATTTCTTCTTAGTTCTAGGTTGCTTCTCTCTTTGGTTAGTTTCCATCCATTGCTTTTTGTCTTGCCTTTAGGTGCTTTGGAGAATAGCTTGACTCCCTCTTTTTTGTGGCAACCCGAGATATTGGAACACTGCTATCATGTCATCTCTCGTCCTTCTCTTCATTAAACTAGACATACCCAATTCCAGCAACCGTTCCTTATATGTTTTAGCCTCCTAATCATCTTTGTTGCTCTTCTCTGTATTCTTTCTAGAGTCTCAACATCTTTTTTACATTGTGGTGACCAAAACTGGATGCAGTATTCCAAGTGTGGCCTTACCAAGGCGTTGTAAAGTGGTATTAACACTTCACGTGATCTTGATTCTATCCTTCTGTTAATGCAGCCTAGCACTGTGTTGGCTTTTTTGGCAGCTGCAGCACACTGCTGGCTCATATTTAAGTGATTGTCAACTAGGACTCCGAGATCCCTCTTACAGTTACTATTATTGAGCAAGGTACCACCTGTCCTATACTATACCTGTGCATTTGGTTTTTCTTGCCTGAATGTAGAACCTTACTTTTTCACCATTGAATTTCATTTTGTTAGATAACGCCCAATGTTCAAGTGTGTCAACATCCTTCTGTATCTTAAGCCTATCTTCTGGAGTGTTGGCTATTCCTGTCTGCAAATTTGATGAGTTCCCCATCTATCCCCTCATACAAATCATTGATGAAGATGTTGAAGAGCACTGGGCCCAGAACAGAGCCCTGGGGCACTCCACTACATACTTCCCTCCATGTAGATGCAGTTCCATTGAGGACCACACGCTGAGTACGGCCGGTCAGCCAGCTACGAATCCATCTGGTGGTGATGCTGTCTAACCCACATTTTTCTATCTTATCAAGTAGTAGGTTGTGATCTACTTTATCAAATGCCTTACTGAAGTCCAAGTAAATTATATCCACAGCATTCCTCTGGTCCACTAATTTTGTCACTTGATCAAAGAATGCAATAAGATTTGTCTGGCATGATCTGTTTTTGACAAACCCATGTTGGCTTTTGGTAATAACTTCGTTTGCCTCTAGGTGTTCACTGATTCGTTGTTTGATTATCTTTTCCAGAATCTTCCCAGGGTATTGAGGTCAGGCTGATAGGTCTGTAGTTTCCTGGATCCATTTTTTTTTCTTTTTTTGAAGATGGGAACTACATCAGCTCTTTTCCAGTCCTCTGGTAGTTCCCCAATGCTCCAGGATCTTTGAAAGATATAGTTCAGTGGTTCTGAGATCACATCTGCCAGTTCCTTCAGAACCTTGGGGTGTAATCCATCTGGTCCTGGTGATTTGAACTCGTCTAGGGTGGACAGGTGCTCACTTACCATTTTCTTGCCTATCTTAACTTGTGTTTCTAATCTGTTTTTTACGGTACTGTTTTTGATAGGTTGGACTGTAATTTGAAGCATTAGATACTGAAGTTAAAGAAACTATAAAACTGCTTAGAGTGCAAAATGAATCTCCTAATTGGCTTAAAAATCTAATTGGCGAGAGCAGCTTTTGGTCTTAAACTAATGTAAATGCTTAAGGCTGCAAAATTTGATTAAAGATTAATATAAACAAATGAAATAATTCCAGTTTTGAAAGCTAGAAGCAATATATTTCAAAGGTTATTCCTTGAACCTATGTTAAGGGAATTGGTGAACTTTATTAAACAATTATTACTTATATTTAAACTAGTGCCTCAATATATCCCCACAGGAATTACAGGCTATATGAAATTGAAAAATGTGCTGTGATACATTTTTGTTTTTGTTTAATGGGGATAGTGTTTACTCTCTTTTGGAAAATAAACAGATTGCAATTTGTGTTTGAATAGGTATAGTGGAAATAACAAGACTAAAACATTTTACTGAATAAATACATTTAACTCAGGGGTTTTCAACTGGGGGTGCTCGCATCCCCTGGGGGTACGAGACGATATTCCAGGGGGTGTGAAAACTTGGGTTTAGAAGTTTCAAAATTATAGTGCATATGCATAATTCGTTATTTCAAACTTTTGTAAGGAGTGCGAGAATATATCAGAAGCATTCTAGGGGTGCGGGGTATAGAAAAGGTTGGAAGCCGCTGATTTCATTGATCTGGAAACCAGGACTGATTAATCACTGACTCAACACTTATTAAAACACACAAAAAATGCAAATACTGAATATTTTTAGATAAAAAAAATTAGTAACCTAGAGAATGACAACCTAGTGTCTTCAGATATATTGGGCTGTAATTTCTACTGTCACTTGTTATTACTCATGCTATCTGGATCTGATGATATCTGAAATCCAAAACATCTGGAGTGCACCAGAATGCCTAACTTAACAGACTGGAACTTCACATATCCATTTGGCATACAGTGTAGATATACATCGCTTCAAGTTTACAATTAGTTTAAATATTTTCAAGACAACAGCAGAACTGTAAAACATAGCCAAGTCTGTTTTACAGCTGAAAGTTATACTGAATATTATTCTTAGTTAAACCCTCATGAGTTCAGTGGAATTCTATGAAAGTATATTGTGTTATTTTATGAGTTATAATTACAGAAACCAACTGAATCTGTTTGTAAAGAATTTTGTACAGCTGTGTCAAAAACAGGAATAGTATTGGTAGATTGGAATGAGAATGTATTTAAGTATTTAAATTATCATTCTTAGGAAACTTGACAACATCTCAGTATTTATCCATTCTCCCTGAATAATATTTCTCAGAAATGTATTTTAATGAGTTCACTAGGTAATTATGCATCTAGGTAACTATTCTTTATTATTCTTTTTATTGGCAATTTTAAACATATTTCTAGATGACTTTTACTTAATCCTATAGTTTTTTAAAGAAGACTTTACAAAAATATGCTTTGAAACTAAAATATTTAACAGTTTAAAATTAAGTTTTTTAACTATTACATTTTGTCATTGATGAAATTATCATTTATCTTAGTAAACTGTTTTATCATTATACGAAAATCTGCAATATATATTGAAACAAGATTTAAAAAGTATAACTCAAAAGTTTTAAAAAGCAAAAAAAAATACTTTAAAATAAATATTTAAAATAACAGGTTTCAGCTTCATTTTGATCATCCGCTAGATATAAATTAACCTTCTAGACATTTGAAACTACAACTTCCTTCACTGACATTTGACTGGGACTTAGGTAGATTAATTTAGGACACTGGAAGCCAACAAACCATCCTATGTTCTCAAAACCCACTCCGATAAAGAAGTATCACAGAGCATAATTTTTAAGTAATTTTGCTACTAAAATATTTATCAGTACTAATACATTAGACTATTAATTACCCTAATTTTTTAACTACAATACTCAAAATTGGGCAAATTTGTGGAATTTTCTTAGCATTATTTTCAGTAGTAGTTTGCTATTAATGCCTTCTTAGGTCTAAGAGAGAGTGATTAGCTCAAAGTCACTCAACTTATTTCAAGTTAAGGCTGGACTAGAACTCATGGTCTTCTAGGCTGATGCTTTTAACCAGTACTGTACAGCAAATTAGTTCCCTCTGAAAACTAGTTCAAACTGATTTTCTACTATTTAAGAGAAAAAAATATTTTGCACATCTTGGACTAATAACCTTCACACATTACTTAGATAGCCAGCTGTTTTTGAAGGAAAGATGCTATGACTTACAGAAATTAGTTCTCAGCAATCAGACTTGCCACTATTGTTGCAATTAGTAATTAAATTACTACATTTGACAGTCCTGACAGGTTTACAATCAACCCCTGACATCTTTAATGCAGTGAACAAGATGAGGAGGAGAGTTTCAAACAATAGTTTTTGCTGATGCAGCCACAAGTATCAGAGACATAACTAGATGAACTGATGCAAGATAGCTCAATGTAAAATATCTTTTAAAATATTACTTTCAAAAGCAAATGGATATGAAAAATGTTCAAAAGGAGTTTGAAAAACATTAAGTGTCAATTAAACAATGTGCTGAGAAAGTTAACATATTTTCTTTTTTGAAATCATATTCTTTGTATCTTCTAGATCATATTTATTAAGCTTAAAAGAACAAGTAAATATGTATTTAAATATAAATTATATTGAATTTATATTATTGAATATTTGAGAGCCATACACCAATACTTCAGCAGATATACAAACATCTTTTCATTTCTGAGTTGCTCAGAGGACAGGTATTATTTCAGATAATGATCTGAACCAAGGACACACTAAATGTTTCATGCTTCCATTTTCATCCCCGTTGACTTGTTACATATCTAAAAGAATAACAAGACAAAACAACTGCTGCCCAGCTTTCAGAAGTGGTCTAATTTCACTCCTGAACATACTTTTTATATTCTTATAAAAAGTTCTTATATATTATATAAGTAGATTTTCTTTTACTAGGGACAAATGTACTATAATCTATAAATGCAGTGATGCCAATATTTGAAATGTATTTGAAAAATGTAATTTCTAGAGGCAGTTTTTGAATATCATGTTATTAAACCACCCATTGTTATAGATTACCATATTCTTAAACTTTCCACTATTTTTTTCAAAAAGATAGTGGGCTTACAAGCCATATAAATTCTGATTTAAGTCTGATTTAACACCTTTCAGGATAGACACAGATTTGGATTTTCTTTAGTAAAAGAATCAGGATGGTTATTAATTACACTTGTAGTTTGATCAGTCTAAACAGTAAAATCTTGAAGAACTCCTTGGATTTAGCCTAAATTTAATATATATTTATGCATGAAAAAGCCCATTTTCATTTATCTGTTGAAGTTTACTATATGCTTTCTTTTAAAATCTTGTAGCATAAATCCTGCATGTTTTCAAACTTCAATATTCCCACATCAGACGTTCTAGAGATAAATTCCATCAAAGTCCAAATCAGCATCATTATCTAAGTTCCAATATAAAACTTTACTGGGTTTTAAAACAAAAGACCAAAGCTTTAGCTATGGAAAAAATTACAAAATTAAGATAATAGAGCATCCATGCATCTTGCTGAAATAGTATGACATGCTTGATTTTAGTTTAGAACATTATCTATGTTATATTCAACAACTATGATGACTTGCATAATATAAATCCAGACATTAAAATGTTATAGAAATATGTTTAGTAGTAATTAGCTGTCAAAAAGCACAGAAACATCATAGGGATTAATGTAGATAATGATTGAAATACTAGTCACTTTTATTTTTTGTTCCAATAACCTGACCATGATTATTACCAAATGTTTATACTGATGTAAACTATTTAAAAAGTCCTTGTTGGCAAAAATAAAATATGTTAAAAATGTCTTATCTGAAATGTGAACAAAATGCCCCAAAAGGCTGATATAAACATTCTAGAAATATATTTTGAATATCACTTTTATAAATTATCAATATGTTTTTGAGTAAAGCAAATAAAATAAAAATATAAATGAGCAACAATGTAATTTTTAAAAATTGTTTCATTTTTGAAAAGCGAGCGGGTAGCTAAAAAGCTGTAAATCATTATGTAGCAGCATATATATTTCCAATAATGTTCTAGGCCCCATAGATATATGGAACTGAAAAACATTAAAATAATTAAAGCAAAATAGGTTTACTATCATTACCGTATGGGAAGTCTTCAACCTATGACCATTTAACAACCAGTCAAAGTTACAATTGCCTCGGAAAAAGTATCTTAGGGCCTGTACTCACACCTATGACTATCCCACCACCCCCATGGCCATAGGATCATAATAGGGTACATGGCAACTGGTTCATATTTACAACCAGTTGTATATCCTGTAATTAGATGAATTTGTAACTTTTGATAATTTTTGGCCAAAAATGATCACCGTAAAAATTGTTGTAAAAATCAGGCCTGACCCAATTTATGACCACAACAACTTATGAATGCAATTTTGGTCGTAAGTCAAGAAGCACCTCTATTCATGCACATTTGTCATCACTATTTATTATATATATGTACCATAGTAGCAAACATCTAGATGTAGCCCAGACTATCAGAAATTCATTCACCTAGGATAGAATATGCCAATTCAAGCAGGGCATTATATTACTATGTTGCAAAAATATGCATATTATTATTACAGTTTGTTATAAATTTTAGTACACTGTAATCTACTTCAGAAGATTAGGAAATATTCACGATATGTTCATGTGATTGGCAATACATTAATTACAATAATTTATGCAATCTTATTTCACTTAGCCTCTGAAATCCCTATTTCTTATTTCCTTTAATCATGTATACTTATGTATAATTCAGGCTTACATGTTTATGATTAAAGAAAAACTGAGCTACGAAACCTTATATTATGAATTTGCTAGACTTTACCATACCACAAAACTCATCTGTTTTGTTAGGCATGCTGTTTGTGCTGAAACAACCCAAATCAAGAGTTACAATCCAAGTACTTTACGCAGAAAAAGGGACCCTATAGGAAGGAGAGGGTGTTTTTTTAAAAAAACTTTTCTTCAAATTTAAATCATCTACTTGCAAGAAATACAACAAATTGATAGGTAGGTAGATGTAACAGCTGTTTCCTAATTCAGAGGATCCCTGTCTTCCTGAGCCAATTGGTACATTTAGAATTTTAGGCACATGAAGGTTGTTCCATTATTACTGAGTGCAAAACTATGAATTAGCAATCTGAAACAAATTAGAAACAAACAAACATTTTGATAGGTTCTTTGCTGCAAGACTTTGCCTTTTAAAGATGCACTAGCTTGTTTGTTGGCAAGTTTGTGAAATTTATTTCACTGCTTTTGAGGGAATAGATGAGATAAACTGGCTCTATCCAAAATATTTTTTAAAAATCCATTTTGAATTTAGTGTTCTTTTTTTTTGTAGACAACTGAGTTTTAGGTTTTTTGTTTACTTTCATCAGATGCCTATGATTCCCTATCAAACTGTAAAATATTTACCTATGCTCAATACCATGGTTAGAATGCAGTACTGCAGGCTATCTCATTGCTCACTCCGAGTTCAATTCTGAGCAACTCAAAGTTGACTCAGCCTTCTGAGATCAATAAAATGGGGACCCAGATTGTTGGGACCAATATGCTGACTGTAATTGCTACAAGAAATCCTATTAAAAATATTTAAGGGACCCTATTCAGTTGATCCAAACTTTGAACTTACCCCCCTCTAAGGGAGGGAGGGAGGGAGGGAGGGAGGGGAAGAAAGAGAGAGACTGAAGTGGCTTACAATGACCAAATTGAGAAGGCAAATTCTATTCTGACAAGGCATTGCTTGATATAAACTAGTGTTATATTATGTAATGCTTTAAAAACAACGATTCAGCATTCTGCATTGGGCCTGGAAACCTACTAATAACTAATATAGCAACTTATAAATACAGTATGTGTTATCCTTCATTTGTTGGATTGATTCACCAGCATTCTAGCTGATCCATTCCATACCATTCCATACCTTCCATCTCTAGAGGCAACCCCATGTAAGGTAGGACCATAGCTGGTGAACCAGCCAAACCTTCCATGTGCTGTTCAAAATTGTCCAGGAAGAGAATAACTCAACCCAAAATAATTACTGGGATCACTATTGTTAGGGGGGCATCTGAATAACAATTCCATCTTGAAGGGATTTAAATAAGATTATTTTACCCTATTTAGATCCTCACAGCTCCAAGCATTGATTCAGGGTTTCAACAGTATTGCTAGGGTGGCAAGGTATGGCTGAATGTTATCAGGATATTCTTGTATGGTGGATATAGAAAGTCTATATATCTTTGTTGAAATGCCGAGTAAAAAATGTAAAAATATCAGACCAAGATAATAAATCACTTCAGACTTTTTCTGTCTTTAACATAACACATAAGCTGTAGAATTCAATTGCAAAACAAACTGAAATCTTTTAGAGGGAAAAAAATAATTAAAAACTTAACATGGTTGCATAAGTGTGCACATCCTTACACGAATACTTTCTTGAAGCATGTTTTGATTTTATGACAGCATTCAGTCTTTTGGGGTAGGAGACTATCAGCATGGCACGTTTTGCCTTTGGAATCTTTGTTATTGTTCCTTGCAAAAGCACTTCAAAACTGTCAGGATTGCAAGGGCATCTCTTGTGCACAGTCCTCTTCAGCTCACCCCACAGATTCTCAGTTGGATTGAAGTCTGGGCTCTGGCTAGGCCATTCCAAAACTTTGATCATCTTCTGGGGAGGCCATTCTTTTGTTTTTATGGAGGTATGCTTTGAGCTGTTGTCATGTTGAAAAGTGAAATTCCTCTTCATCTTCAGCATTTTAGCAAATTTTGTGCCACAATTGACTGATATTTGGACTGTCATAATTCCCTCCACCTTGACTAAAAGCTAAAGCTTGTTCTAGCTGAAGAAAAGCAACCCCAAAGCATAATGCTGCCACCCCCATGCTTCACTGTGGGTATAGTGTACTTTTGGTGATGCACAACGCTATTTATATGCCAAACATACTTTTGGGAATTATGGCAAAAAAGTTCAATTTTGGTCTCATTAGACTGTAACATGTTTTCCCACATGCTTTTATCAGATGTGATGTAAGTATTTGCAAAATGTAACTGGGCTTGGTTGTTTTCTTTGTTAGAAAAGGCTTTTGTATTGACACCCTATCCCACAGCCCAGACATATGAAGGATATGGGAGATTGTTGTCACATGTAATACAACCAGTACTCCTTTAAGGTTGTTGTGGACCTCTTGGACTAATTTTCTTCTTTGTTTTTTTAATCAATTTTGGAGGCATATCCAGTTTTTGGTAGTATCACTGTTGGGCCATATTTTCTCCACTTGTTGATGACTGTCTTTACTATGTTCCATGGTATATCCAATGCCTTGGAGCATTTTTTTTGGTACCCTTCTCCTGACTGATATCTTAGAATGAGATCCCTTTGATGATTTGTAAGCTCTTTGCAGACCATGCATTTTGCTGTAAGAGGCAACTGAGTAAATGCCAAAAAAATCCTTCTGGAACAGTTGACCTTCATATGGGCTTAATTAGAGTCATTTTAATTGATGGCAGGTGTGTACTGACTATTTAGCATCAGTTTTAATATGACTGGTTAAATCTGAACACAGCCATATCTCTACTTATAAGAGAGTGTGAACACTTATGCAGCCATGTTGTTCTGTTTTTTTATTGTTATGTTTTCCCCTAAAAGATTTCAGTTTGTTTTTCAATTGAATTGTAGTTTATACATTATATTAAAAGTGGAAAGAATTCTGAAGTGATTTACCTTAATCTGATTTTTTTACATTTCAAAAACCTGGCATTTTAATGGGTGTGTGTAGACTTTCTATATCCACTGTATGTTCTTCTGGAGTTCACAACATATCCTCACTTAACATACAAAAGCAGATATTAAGCAAAATATACAGAACTAAAACCCCTTTCAGCAACTGATATAGCTACCAATACAATATTGAGTTTACTGGAACAGCCAAACCTCAAATAATGAAAGAAAGCTGAATAGCAACTGTTCCATATAGGTAGTCTTCAACTTACAGCTGGTCACATAACTATTAGACGTTATGACGTACTTGAAAAAAGTTTCTTATACCTGTCCTTGAAGTTATAATTGCTTCACCATCCCTATTGGTTACAGCATCCCACAATCACATTTTGCAACCTTTTGCTTCTTTTCCAGCAAAAGCCATCCACTGGATAAGCTGCATTTGTAGTTTCCGTCATGTGAATCCCTTAATGACCAAATGACTTGCTTAATAACATTGTAAAAATGGTCATAAAATCAAATCCAGTCACATAGCAACTTGACTTATGATTGCAATGATGTATAAACAAAATTCTGGGCTCAATTGTGGCTGTAAGTTAATGATTACCTATATGTGTTACATTTGTTGTGCAATTCTTACACAAGTAAACTGTATCAGTAGTGTAAACCAGAAACCTGGAGACCTAATCTTGGGATTACAGATACACAGAAGTAATAGAATATATCAATTCTCAAACATTAGACAATGTACAAAACCTATAGGTATTTCAGAGCACATATAAAATACTTTTGTGTATGAATATAGCATAATCTCAACTGATGATTTCTAATCAAACTATTAGCAAGCCATGTAGAAGAAATACTGTGGACTGGAGCACAATGATAGATCATTATTAAAAAAATATGAACAACTCTTTGCTCAATACATTGTCAAATGCATAAATATTAAATTAACTAATTTCATAAAGAAGATACTCATTGTTTTCACTATGAATGCCAAGTCAGCTGCAATATCACACCAAGCTGACAGATAAACAGAGCTAGAAAATTAAGTTTTCTGAAAGCCAAAGGAAATCTGGCTTTCATCCAGGAATCAGTGTCATTATTTGACTCTGTATTTAATTAGCACCAGTTACTGTCAAATAGTCACTGGGGTAGTTCTTTCACTATCTTCATTCAAATACTGGAAAAAATCTGCCTTCATCTAGTCATTTGTAGATGGCAGAGATTGTTGCCAGTTTTTGACATTACCCGCTCTTCCAGGTACTATAATACCATACAGCAGAAGATAAGCAATAACAGTCAGAATCCTGTATATCAAAACATATACTTGAAAACACTGTTATTCATAAAATTAAAAGATCATTTTCTAAAAATCCTAATACCGATGTGCAAACAAGCTTTAAATATCTACTTTAGGCTGGTTCAAGAGTTTGATCTTTTTTTAATGAAATACTTTATATATCAGAAAATCTCATGGTAGGATTTTTTTTATACACTGCTTTTAATACTACTTTCAGATTCAAAAATAATGGGAAACAGGCAAAACATAAGACTTGTGCCTACTGAGGCCACTGTGCTTTATATACTATGTTTTATATATTATAGCTAACCATGTTTACATTTAATGGGAAAGCAATGATGGTTCAAATTTAAAGACTGAGTAAGTTTAATATAGCAACAGAACCCATAAGAAAAAGATTAAAGTAGGGGAGCATCCTGACAAAAAAATCACTGATGGGATCAGAAAGCCAGTGGGAAGCAGTGTGCTTTGACAAGACAAAATCCTACCACAGCAGTCTAAAAATTTGTTATAGTAATTGTGAAAAGGATAAACAATTCCTGTATGCGTATGCTACTACTCCTCTGAAGCTTTTTATTCAACCATAAGCCTGCATGAATCTTACCTTTGCTTATCTTACCTTGTTTTTTTAAGTAGAGCTGGAAAAATAAATACAGTGAGGGGAAAAATTATTTGATCCCCTGCGTTTGCCCACTGACAAAGAAATGATTGTAATGGTAGGTTTATTTTAACAGTGAGAGACAGAATAACAACAAAAAAATCCAGAAAAATGCATATCAAACAAGTTATAAATTGATTTGCAATAAGTATTTGACCCCTTCATAAAACATGATATAGTACTGGTGGCAAAACCCTTGTTGGCAATCACAAAGGTCAGATGTTTCTTGTAGTTGGCCACCAGGTTTGCACACATCTCAGGAGGGATTTTATCCCACTCCTCTTTGCAGTTCCTCTCCAACTCATTAAGGTTTCGAGACTGACATTTGGCAGCTCGAACGTTCAGCTCCCTCCACAGATTTTCTATGGGATTAAGGTCTGGAGACTGGCTAGGCCATTCCAGGATCTTAATGTGCTTCTTCTTGAGCCACGCCTTTGTTCCCTTGGCCGTGTGTTTTGTGTCGTTGCCATGCTGGAATACCCATCCATGACCCATTTTCAATGCCCTGGCTGAGAGAAGGAGGTACTCACCCAAGATTTGATGGTACATGGCCCCGTCCATTGTCCCTTTGATGCGGTGAAGTTGTCCTGTCCCCTTAGCAGTAAAACACCCCAAAGCATAATGTTACCATCTTCATGTTTGATGGTGGGGATGATGTTCTTGAGATCATAGGCAGCATTCCTCCTCCTCCAAACACAGCGAGTGCCAAAGAACTTGATTTTGGTCTCATCTGACCACAACACTTTCACCCAGTTCTCCTGGGTGAACATCTCCTTCAGATGTTCATTGGCAAACTTCAGACGGGCCTGTACATGTGTTTTCTTGAGCAGGGGGACCTTGCGGGCGCTGCAGGATTTCAGTCCTTCACGGCGTAGTGTGTTACCAATTGTTTTCTTGGGGACTATGGTCCCAGCTGCCTTGAGATCATTGACAAGATCATCCTGTGTAGTTCTGGTCTGATTCCTCACCGTTCTCATGATCATTGAAACTCCACGAGGTGAGATCTTGCATGGAGCCCCAATTAGTGCTCCTAATCTCAGCTCGTTACCTGTATAAAAGACACCTGGGAGCCAGAAATCTTGCTGATTGATAGGGGATCAAATACTTATTTCACTCATTAAAATGGAAATCAATTTATAACTTTTTTGAATTGCGTTTTCTGGATTTTTTTGTTGTTATTCTGTCTCTGTTAACATAGACCTACCATTACAATCATTTTTTTGTCAGTGGGCAAATGTACAAAATCAGCAGGGGTTCAAATAATTTTCCCCCTCACTAAGTTTGGGGAAAAGTGATGGAAAATTCTATACCAGGCATGGTGGTGGTAGACATTGGCCTCTAGTTAGATAGGCAGTAACCTATTTCTAACTAAACCAAGCCATTCTCTCAAGCCACATACGTTTATATAAAGGGAAATTATGCAAATGCAAACAAAAATAATCTCACTATATTTGAACTGAGTTACAAATAGAGTTACTGTCTATTGTTCCTTTTATATTTTGTTCCTGATTGAGCCATCTTTATTCTTAATCCATCAGATATAACCCCATAACAAGGGCATTATCTTTGAAAAAAGGGAGGTATATTTTTATGCAGTTCATAGTCTGCCTGCAGGGTTTTAAAGATTTACAATTAAAAAGAAGATCTGAAACAAAACTGAAATTGTAAGACTTTCAGAATAAGACCTCATTATATAAACTCAAAATACAATTTTGAGGAAGCCAATGCAAGCTTTTAAAAAAGCACCTCACTTCAATAAAGCTGCCAACAAAGCATACCTTGATGCTGTTGTCAGACTTCCAGTCCAACAGGCAGGACTGGAACCAATTAGCCAAGCTCACACAGTATAAAACTTTCTGATACGTTATTTGTACTGAAAAAAAGATTCAAAGCCATAATGAAATATACCTAATGATTGCTATGTTTGAAGAGCAATCTCTATGAAATAGGCTACCCACCCCTTCTTTTGTGTGAAAAGGTTGGTTTTCATCTGTCCCTTGTTTTTGCATTTTGCTCCCATGTTACTTTTTACTGCCTGTGTAAGAACTAACTCTTACACCTGCTTTGCAAAGCAACAGCAGTTTTTTTTTTTTACTGCTAAGACCAAAACAAAATAATTGTAATATTTTGCTTTGAATTCTGTTTCAGTGTTCCTTCTTAGAGCTTCCATTACAGAAAACAACTGACAGGAACTTTCTTTGGCAAGAGGTGGTAAGAGAAGGATAACGGAGCCATCATTAGGGTCTCAAGACTGGATATCTTCACCTCAGACCCCACAAGGTGAGGAAAGGTGGCCAGTCCCACTCCAAAAGATTTCCTAAGTGGGAGAGTCCAAACATGTAGGAAATCTGTTTCAAGGCCTGCTTTTCAATATGACTTAGTTAGCTAATAAGTCTTTTTAATATGTGAACATATGAAACCTTTTTTCAACAGAAAAAAGAATCTAGATGAGAATGAAAACACAACATGAATTATTTTTGTGCAGCATTTCATATGCTTCATTCCTGATAATGATAACTTAATAAAGATAACTTACCAAGACTCAATGAGGCAGTTAAATCAGTATTGGTTGAATATTTGAAAACTTCAATCTTCAGATACATCTCAAGCCTGCTATAAACAAACAGACAATAAACATTAATACTGAATTCTATTGCTTATTTTATATTGCCACATTAATTTTTTTGTCACTCAAAAGCAGCGGTCCCCAACCTTTGTGGCTTGGCGGCCCAGCGGGGGGATAGGGGAACTGCACCATGAGAGCAGTGGGGTGGCATGCACGCACGAGTGCCAGCCTGCCATTCCACAAGGCACAGTTGCAAATAAACCCCAGCCTGGTAGTGGACGGTAGCCCAGCGGTTGGAGAGCCCTGCTCTAAAGTACTCTAAAACGATCCTTTTCTTGATAATTTAAGCCACCATTTCTAAAGAATAATATTCTTTTTTTAATGTTTTTTGTGTGGAAATCAGATTTACGTGTAAAGAAATTTTAGCTTTAAAAAGCCAACCCAATGCAGGGTTCCATATTGCAAGCAACGAAGTCTCTTAACAGAGTATTTGAAAGAATAATGTACAAGCATCATTTGCATCCAACCAGTTACATTCTGCTCCTGTAAGAGCAAGATATTGATGCAGTTGAGCCTGTTTATCAATATTTAACCTGCTTAAAATCAACGCATAAAATAGACAATCAAATCATTCTCCAGATAAACACTTTATGACATCAAAAAGTTAAATATCCTTCAGTACAGAATATCTGGAAAATTTAGTATGATAAATATTGATGAAAACTAAGAACATAGTTTCTTACTATTAAAGGCAAGTTCCTGTAATCACAGCATTTAGCAACAATTTTTAGTATTCAAATCATTCCTGCATGAAATACCTACAGATTATTTTATTTTTCAGAAGAAAATTGTAGCATACTGGTAAGTGATTTTTTTTTAAAAAAGTGATCCTATGGGCACTAAAGCTAAAACTGTATTTTAAAAATAGCCAAAAATTCATGAAGTTTCAGTAATTTCCTATCAGCTATTTCAAAAAAAAATACTGGTGTCTTCTCCAATTTTTCAATTAGATAATACAAGTTATTTTTTTTTTAAAAAAATATGACTTTCTAAAATTTATATTTAATTGCAGACTCTACAGACTATCAGAGAAGATATATTGATAATCCTCCCATGGCACAATGGCTTCAACCCAAGTAACCAAGAAAAAAATAAAAAAAAGTTATATTCTGTTCCTCATATGAAAAGGTATATAGTAAGACATGAACCAAAGGAAAAAAATGTAGAATCTATGTTTTTCTAACATAAAGCACACAAAAATCATTCCATGTGCAGAAGCTAGCCTTCATGTGCAGAAATATGACATCTAATAAAACATTAGAATCAGTAAGTACAATCAACTGAAGAACTAATTAAGAAAATTTTAAAGTGTGCAGAAATGTATAGATTGATTTTAAAGATAAATGAGAAAGATTCAGTGTATTTTAGAACATGGGATAATTTTTATCAATGGCTAGAAAAATGAGTTAGAGAGAAAGGAATGTGATATGTAACATTGAATATATACTAGTAAGAAGACGACTATTGAGTGATTAATCAACGTATTGTTTATGGTAATTATTATTCATTGTTTTTTTTAATACATGAACCCAGACAACATGCTGTTTGCTAAATATTAAGAATGTTATTTTAAAAAATCCTAACCCTAATCCCAACCCCTATAAAAATTATTTTTATATATATAAAGTATTATTATATATATTATTATATATATATAAAAATAATACTTTATATATATATATATAATACTTTATATATATATATATATAATACTTTATATATATATATATATAATACTTATATATATATATATATATGGGCCCCCACCCAAGCAGAGCACACACCCCGCCAATCAGAGCACAGCCAACCCCCCATCCAATCAGAGCACAGCCAAGCCCCTAACCAATCAGAACACACCTCCACCCAATCAGAACACAGCCAAGCTCCCATCCAATCAGTTCATACCTCCACTGGCAGTTAAAAGGAAGAAACAGCTGCGATCACACATTGCTTCTAGAAGCACGAGGCCGAAGAGACACCAGCCTGAAGATGACGAATGAGACTTCGTCGAAACGTCGCCAAGACACTTTCAATTTTACACGGGAGAAAACCCGAATTACCAAAGACCTACATATATATAATACTTTATATATATATATATATAATACTTTATATATATATATAATACTTTATATATATATATATATGTATAATACTTTATATATATATATGTATAATACTTTATATATATGGTAAAAACAAAATAGTACGAGCACCAGGATGATATTAAAACAGAAACTGTTTAATACAAAAGCTAAAGCTGAGCTTTCGTCGGCCGACATCATCAGAGCACAATACGAGATTACTGGGAGTCCTTTTTATACCGCCGGGCGACTCTGTGCCCGGCTTCTCGATCTAGTCATCGGTCCGTCCGTTTTCTCTATTTGGTTTGTTCTTAAAGGGCACGCGTCTCTTGCTGCGGTGGTGTCTTCCGAGGTTGCTATTTTCCCTTTCTTTGCCTTGATCACTTTCTTTCTGCTGTCATACGCCATTGGGTTTTTCAGTCCCCCTCCGTCATTTGCTAGTTCTTTTGCCCTTCTTGCGCGTGTGCAGGGTCCCGTAGTGTGGCTTTCCATCGTTTGCTCATGGATCTCTTTTTTTGCAGTCATCGGTGGAGTGTCTCGTTATTCCCCTCTTGTTAGCGGGGATCGTGGTGTGGGTACCCCGTGAGTTGTCACCCAGCCATCCGTATCGTTCGCACCCGTCATTGCTTTTCCTAGTTGTGGAATGGGTTGGGGTGTGCGTATCTGGGGTGTCCATGGGGGGTGTTTGTCTCTTCTCTGTTCCCCTTGTAGGATATGTTGTGAGTTCGTTGCCACATGAATAGGCTATCTCCTCCATCCCTCCTTCCTTCTGATCTTGTAAGGGGTGTGCAAATTGCCCTCGTTGCGAGTTTTGGTGTTGTTTTTCCCATATCTTGAGTGTTTGGTATGCCGGGCAAAGTTCTATGTGGCGATTGATGGAGTCGCCATCAGAAAGCCAGGCCTCCTTAAGTAGGCAGCCTCCCTTAGTGGTGCCCCTGGATATAGGTTGTGCACTGGTAAGATCGAATTCATGTCCATGGTTGGTCATATGGGTCCAAATCTGTGAATATTGTTCCTGTCTTTTAACTGCCAGTGCATGCTCGTGTATCCTAGTTTTTAACCTTTTGGTAGTCTCCCCAACGTAATTACAGGAACAGTCTTTGCACTTGATCTTATATATTATCGAAGATTTTTCTTCGTTGGGGAGTGGGTCCTTTGGGTGCATGATCTTAGTCCGTAGGGTTTGATCTGGTTTGTGGGCCACTTCTATAATGAAGGGGGCCAGTAGTCTGGCTGTTGCCTCCAACACACTGTTAATATATGGGAGAGGGATACGCACATTTTGCGTTGTCATCCTGTCGGCTTTTTGCAAGTCTTCACGGGATCTATGTGGTCTACTATACTTCCTGATAAATTTGGTAGGGTAGCCATTGTACTTGCAGGTTCGGAAGAGGTGGTTTCTTTCTTCAGTTTTGGTCCTGGTTGTGCTGTAATGTGAGTCTATCCGTTTGAATAATGTTCTTACACAACTGATCTTATGGGCCACTGGATGGTTGCTCTTGTAGTGGAGGGTTCTGTTGGTATGAGTCGGTTTGCGGTATACCCTTGTGTGTAAAGTTCCATCCGGTTGACAGTGGACCAACACATCCAGGAAGGCTAGGGAACCCTGATTCTCCTCCTCTGCTGTAAAAAGGATGTCCGGGTATACAGAGTTTAACGCATCCATAAAGTTGGCCCTATCTTGCTTCTTAATAATTACAAACGTGTCATCCACATACCGAACCCAAAATTTGGGGTGGTACTGGGTCATCACTATGGTCTCCAAGCGTTGCAGGACAGCCTCCGCCACCACACTTGAGATGGGGGATCCCATTGGTGTTCCTTTGACCTGTTCGTATATGGTCCCTTGGAAAGTAAAATATGTTTTTAAGCATATTATTATTAGCTCCACTAGATCCTCGGTGCGGAGGGAATCCTGGTGTTGTCCTTGTCCCATTTCGTTAAGGCGGTCTCTTAATGTCATGACTGCCAAATCTTGTGGGATGGAGGTGAACAGTGAGGTGACGTCAAACGACACCATCACTTCATCCCTCTCCACCTTTAAGGGCTTATCTTTCTCTAAATATATATATATATATATAATACTTTATATATATATATGTGTGTGTGTGTGTGTGTGTGTGTGTGTGTGTTTTCTGAGGTTTTCACGGGTGTTTGTATGTAGGTCTTTGGTAATTCGGGTTTTCTCCCGCGTAAAATTGGAAGTGTCTTGGCGACGTTTCGACGAAGTCCCATTCGTCATCTTCAGGCTGGCGTCTTTGGCTTCGTGCTTCTAGGAGCAATGTGTGATCGCAGCTGTTTCTTCCTTTTAACTGCCAGTGGGGGTATGAACTGATTGGGTGGGAGCTTGGCTGTGTTCTGATTGGGTGGAGGTGTGTTCTGATTGGTTAGGGGCTTGGCTGTGCTCTGATTGGATGGGGGGGTGGCTGTGCTCTGATTGGATGGGGGTGTGTTCTGTTTGGGTGGGGGCTTTGTTGTGCTCGGATTAGTCTGAGTTGCAGCGGGATTTGAGATGGAGAGCTGCATTGCTGTTGTTTGGCTTCGCGTTCATGGTCGTGCCATATCATCAAGGTGGGTGTCAGTTTGCTTCATGTATGGATTGGAGGGGTTTGAAATGGCTAATGATGCAGCTCCAGCCATCTCTCGCTCAGGCTTTGTGACGGTGCTGCCACGGTCAGCTCATTCCATTCCTCCCCCGCTACCACTTTTCTAGGATGGTCGCGTACCTACCTGCAGGTGCCAATGTACCACAGGTGGTACCTCGTACCACTGATTGAAAGCCCATGATGTAGATGACTCCTGATTTTCTTCTGGGGCTGCTGGATCTTTGGTTTGCTCGGATGTTTTGAAGGCTTTGAGTTAGCTTTGGTGCTACACTGATTCCATGTGGAACAACCAAGCTCAGAAGGAGGGATCCCCTCATATCAACCCTAAGCTACAAATATTTCCTTCATTGAAACATCATTTTGCGGATTTTGAATATAAAGGGTCAGAAGGAACTTATATAAATATAATTAATATGCATAAAATTGTTTTCAATATGTGTGTGTGTGTGTGTGTGCTAAGCAGTGGTATAAATCGTTAATATTTTAATAACATTATTTTTAATTATTTTTGTTTTTTACAAAATTTGCATTTATCATCTTGATTGGAAGATGGAATTGATGTAAGCAAATTAGTTCAGTTGTTTGGTAACATCCTGTGTGGCTGAGGTGTGGCTGTGTGCCCATTGTTCTTGTGTTACAACGCAGCCTACTCCCATGAGTGGCAGCCAGGACTCAGGATATCACTACAATAGAGCTCAGAATGTTACCACACAGCCCATTATCCAGTACAAAGAAAAAAATGGGCACACAGCCAGCACCTCAGCCACACAGGATGTTACAAACAACTGACTCATTTGCTTACATCATTCCATCTTCCAATCAAGATGTAAACACAGCCAACCAACCCGCTTACAGCTACATCAGCTAATTTGCTTACATCAATTTCATCTTCCAATCAAGATGTAACAACACAGCCAACCAACCCGCTTACAGCTACAAAGCCAACACGCCCCCACCCCCCCTCCAGTATTTATAGAAGGACGGCAGCTCCGATCACTCCAGTATTTATAGAAGGACGGCAGCTCCGATCACGCTTTGCTCGCACAAGCACAAAGCCGAAGACACCAGCCTAAAGATGGCGAGTGGGACCTCGTCGAAATGTCGCCAAGACACTCTCAATCTTACACGGGAAAAGACCTGAATACGCCAAGACCTGCATACCTGTACCCGTGAAAATCTACGAATATATATATATAAAATACACCTAGAGGCAAACAAAATCACTACTAAAAGCCAACATGGGTTTGTCAAAAACAGATCATGCCAGACAAACCATATTGCATTCTTTGATCAAGTGACAAAATTAGTGGATCAGAGGAATGCTGTGGATATAATTTACTTGGACTTCAGTAAGGCATTTGATAAAGTAGATCACAACCTACTACTTGATAAGATAGAAAAATGTGGGTTAGACAGCATCACCACCAGATGGATTCGTAACTGGCTGACCGGCCGTACTCAGCGTGTGGTCCTCAATGGAACCGCATCTACATGGAGGGAAGTGTGCAGTGGGGTGCCCCAGGGCTCTGTTCTGGGCCCAGTGCTCTTCAACATCTTCATCAACGATTTGGACGAGGGGATAGATGGGGAACTCATCAAATTTGCGGATGACACCAAGCTGGCAGGAATAGCCAACACTCCAGAAGACAGGCTTAAGATACAGGAGGACCTGGACAGACTTGAACATGGGCGCTATCTAACAAAATGAAATTCAATGGTGAAAAAAGTAAGGTTCTACATTTAGGCAAGAAAAACCAAATGTACAGGTATAGTATAGGGGGTACCTTGCTCAATAGTAGTAACTGTGAGAGGGATCTCGGAGTCCTAGTGGACAATCACTTAAATATGAGCCAGCAGTGTGCTGCAGCTGCCAAAAAAGCCAACACAGTGCTGGGCTGCATTAACAGAGGGATAGAATCAAGATCACGTGAAGTATTAATACCACTTTACAATGCCTTGGTAAGGCCACACTTGGAATACTGCATCCAGTTTTGGTCACCACGATGTAAAAAAGATGTTGAGACTCTAGAAAGAGTGCAGAGAAGGGCAACAAAGATGATTAGGGGACTGGAGGCTAAAGCATATCAGGAACGTTTGCTGGAATTGGGTATGTCTAGTTTAATGAAAAGAAGGACTAGGGGTGACATGATAGCAGTATTCCAATATCTCAGGGGTTGCCACAAAGAAGAGGGAGTCAAGCTATTCTCCAAGGCGCCTGAGGGCAGGACAAGAAGTAATGGATGGAACTAGTCAAGGAGAGAAGCAACCTGGAACTGAGGAGAAACTTCCTGACAGTTAGAACAATTAACCAGTGGAACAACCTGCCTCCAGAAGCGGTGAATGCTCCAACACTGGAAGTTTTTAAGAAGAGACTGGACAGCCATTTGTCCGAAATGGTATAGGGTTTCCTGCCTGAGCAGGGGGTTGGATTCGATGACCTCCAAGGTCCCTTCCAACATCATCAATAATAATAATAATAATAATAATAATAATAATAATAATAATAATAATAATAATAATAATAATAATAATAATAATAATAATAATAATAATAATAATAATAATAATAATAATAAAATACTTTATATATATATATATATATATATATATATATATATATATATATATAATACTATATATATAATCAGTAAGTAAATGACTGTAGCCCATCTATACTTTAAGCATTCTATAAAAGTCCTATTGAAAGAAATAAGATTGCATAAGATTGCAGCCTTATCTCTAGAACTTTTCAGGATTCTTAGTACATAAGCTCTCACATGAACAGAAAGTAAGAATGCAAATATCTTTGGCTGTTTCCATCATCAAATTTTGCATATTTTTTTAAAAATAAAAAAGTAACATATGCATTATTTTCCTCTCACTAATTTTTGCAGCTCACTTCCATATATTTGGTATCAACTATCAATAGAATTTTTTTTAAAGTTGCCTGAGTGTTTAACTGTTCAGCATTCTGAAATGTTTTAGTGCTATGTTTATAGGTTGCTTAATGGGAAGACTATTAGGAAAGACCAAGGCAATGTATTAGATATGAAAATTTAAATAAATGGTTTCAACTACTGCAGAAGTTTTTACTCCTCCCAATATCGAACTTTTATGTATTTTATAAATAACTCAAAGTAGCAAACTTATTTTTTCCTCCTCCTATTTTCCCCAGAATAACAATCAAAGAAGAGGTGAGTGCCTGGCACAAAGTCAACCAGCCAGCTTTCATACCTAAGGTAGAACTAGAACTCACAGATTCCTGGTTTCTAGCCTGCTGCCAACTACCTCTTATATATCACCCTAGAACCTGTATTTGTGAATGGACAGTATATTAAAAATCAAACAAAACAAATATATAACAAAGAACCAATTCTAGTAACTCCCCAGATACATATATTTTGTTTTCACTTCATGTTTTCACTTTATGTTAGAATAGAATAGAATAGAATAGAATAGAATAGAATAGAATAGAATAGAATAGAATAGAATAGAATAGAATAGAATAGAATAGAAGCTGGAACACCATGGAGATCTTCTAGTCCAGCCCCCTGCTCAAGCAGGAGAACCTATACTGTCTCAGACAGGTGAATGTCTAGTCTCTTCTTGAAAATCTTCAGTGATGGAGCGCCCACGATTTCTGTTGTTCTATAATTATTGATTTTATTCTTTTTCAAAAGTCAGAGATATTTCATTTTCAGTGATAGAAATGTACCAAATGTGCACATTTCTCCCATATGCCAATAATTATTCTCAAATTGGAATAGAGAATTAAATATTATATAGAAGTATCTTAAGATACTTTTCAGGATATAAAAGAAATCATGTATGTTATGACAAGGGAATGCAAATTTTGTAAAAAATAAAAATAATTAAAAATAATGTTATTAAAAAATTAACGATTTATACCACTGCTTAGCACACACACACACACACATATTGAAAACAATTTATGCATATTAATTTATATTAATTCATATTTATATAAGTTCCTTCTGACCCTTTATATTCAATCCAGCAAAATAATGTTTCAATGAAGGAAAATATTTGTAGCTTAGGGTTGATATGAGGGGTCCTCCTCTCTGAGCTTGGTTGATTTCACATGGAATCAGTGTAGCACAAAAGCTAACTCAAAGCCTTCAAAACATCCCGAGCAAACCAAAAGATCCAGCAGCCCCAGAAGGAAAATCAGGAGTCATCTACATAGTGTAGTGACTGCAACAACCACTATGTAGGACAAACAGGCAGAAGACTGGCAGAACACATCCATGAACACCAACTAGCAGTCAGAAGATATGATGAAAGCTCTTTAATTTCACAACATACGGACAGACTTAACCATAGTTTTAATTGGGAAACTGGGACAGTCCTAGACAAAGCCAAGTCCAAAAATACTAGGGAATTTCTAGAAGCGTGGCACTCTGACAAATCAGCCATAATATCTATGGAATATGCAAAAGAGACATTCAACAAGCCAAAAAAAGGGGGGGGGGAGACCTAAGCACCTCTCCACCAGCAATCCACATCCAGATGAGCATAGATTAACTCCAGGATTTAACATCAGACCAACGATCAAGTAAACAGTACCTCAATCAAGAAACTGCCAAAGAAGCCAACAGTAAACAGTCCAACTAAAGTGCTTCTAAAACCACCCCTACTACCAGTAACACTGACAGAGCAAACCACTAGAATATAAACTGAGAGCAAACCCCACTCCTTACTAGCACTGACGCTGCTGCCTTAGTTTGGGGGAATCTGCAAGAAAACAACCAATTTCAGAAAGCACCAAAGAACCCTCAATATAATGTCTACAATATGAATTTTTATATTAAAACATTATTTTAAAGATAGGCTGCTTACATGTCACATACTGCATGAGCAAAATGTTACAAGTTTTATAGTCAGATGACATAAATTTCTTTGAATGGGAGAAAAAAGGAGATGGAACTGCAGCTGACTACACACAGTCGTCAAATTACAACAATTCGTTTAGTGACCAAAGTTACAGTGGCACTGAAAAAATGACCTATGACTGTTTTTCACACTTACAACCGTTGCAGCATTCCCATGGTCACGTAACCAAAACTCGGATGCTTTGCAACTGACTTATACAGTGAGGGGAAAAAGTATTGATCCCCTGCTGATTTTGTACGTTTGTCCACTGACAAAGAAATGATCAGTCTATAATTTTAATGGTAGGTTTAACAGTGAGAGACAGAATAACAAACAAAAAAAATCCAGAAAAACGCATTTCAAACAAGTTATAAATTGATTTGCATTTTAATGAGTGAAATAAGTATTTGATCCTCTATCAATCAGCAAGATTTCTGGCTCCCAGCTATCTTTTATACAGGTAACGAGCTGAGATTAGGAGCACTCTCTTAAAGGGAGTGCTCCTAATCTCAGCTTGTTACCTGTATAAAAGACACCTGTCCACAGAAGCAATCAATCAATCAATCAGATTCCAAACTCTCCAACATGGCTAAGACCAAAGAGCTGTCCAAGGACATCAGGGACGATGGTAGGCCTACACAAGGCTGGAATGGACTACAAGACTATCGCCAAGCAGCTTGATGAGAAGGTGACAATAATTGGTGTGATTATTAGCAAATGGAAGAAACACAAAATAATTGTCAATCTCCCTGCAGGATCTTACCTCGTGGAGGATCTTACCTCGTGGAGTTTCAATGATCATGAGAACGGTGAGGAATCAGCCCAGATGCAGGATCTTACCTCGTGGAGTTTCAATGATCATGAGAACAGTGAGGAATCAGACCAGAACTACATGGGATGATCTTGTCAATGATCTCAAGGCAGCTGGGACCATAGTCACCAAGAAAACAATTGGTAACACACTATGCCGTGAAGGACTGAAATCCTGCAGCACCCGCAAGGTCCCCCTGCTCAAGAAAGCACATGTACAGGCCCGTCTGAAGTTTGCCAATGAACATCTGAATGATTCAGAGGAGAACTGGGTGAAAGTGTTGTGGTCAGATGAGACCAAAATCAAGCTCTTTGGCATCAATTCAACTGGCCGTGTTTGGAGGAGGAGGAATGCTGCCTATGACCTCAAGAATACCATTCCCACCGTCAAACATGGAGGTGGAAACATTATGCTTTGGGGTGTTTTTCTGCTAAGGGGACAGGACAACTTCATCGCATCAAAGGGACAATGGACGGGGCCATGTACCATCAAATCTTGGGTGAGAACCTCCTTCCCTCAGCCAGGGCATTGAAAATGGGTCATGGATGGGTATTCCAGCATGGCAACGACCCAAAACACACGGCCAAGGGAACAAAGGAGTGGCTCAAGAAGAAGCACATTAAGGTCCTGGAGAGGTCTAGCCAGTCTCCAGACCTTAATCCCATAGAATATCTGTGGAGGGAGCTGAAGGTTCAAGCTGCCAAACATCAGCCTCAAAACCTTAATGACTTGGAGACGATCTGCAAAGAAGAGTGAGACAAAATCCCTCCTGAGATGTGTGCAAACGTGGTGGCCAACTACAAGAAATGTCTGACCTCTGTGATTGCCAACCAACTACATCATGTTTTGCGAAGGGGTCAAATACTTATTTCACTCACTAAAATGCAAATCAATTTATAACTTGTTTGATATGCGTTTTTCTGGATTTTTTTGTTGTTATTCTGTCTCTCATTGTTAAAATAAACCTACCATTAAAATTATAGACTGATCATTTCTTTGTCAGTGGGCAAACGTACAAAATCAGCAGGGGATCAAATACTTTTTTCTATCACTGTATTTATGACAATTGCAGTGTCCTGCGGTCATGGGATCCCCTTCTGACAAGCAAAGTCAATGGGGATGCCAAATTCACTTAATAATCATGTTACTAACTTAACAACTGCAGTGATTTACTTAACAATGGTGGCAAGAAAGGTTGTATAATGGGGCAAAACTAACTTAAATGGGCTCAATTGTGGTTATAGGTTGAGGACTATCTGTATATAAAAGTCTAGAATTGCCTCTTTTAAAAGCAAAATTTGAACCTGCTCATTTGAATTTCCAACATAGTTTCTTTGGAATGTGTTAGAAAGGTATCTGGTGCTGATCTGGACTTTACCTGGCTTAAGTCTTTTTGGTACCTCCCAAATACCCTGGAAATAACACAACTCACTCACACCTTATAAACATGGCTCAGAATACTTAGTAAAGGTTTTTAAAATATGAGCTTTATAAGATTAAAAGAATACTTTATAAAATATAAAATGTGACCAAAAGTAATATAATCAGCTCACCCACATAATCAACTGTGGTTATAAAGCAAGATGCACCTTCAATGTTCAACAGGAAACAGCTTTATGCAATATTGCTAGCATAAAGGTGCACTTCCTCTTTCAAGTTCAGCTGAGAACAGAAGTTTTCTCTGCAGTATTTTTAGGTGACAACTCTTTCTATGCCTTCCCCTGAAAATAAAGTAATAAAACGTCTATATTCCCACACAAAAGAGCCAATAGAATACATGCTATAATGACTAGTGACCACAACTGAACATAGATATGATACTGAAATGAAATGGAAATTAGCCATAGAATTCAATAAAATTATGTTATTTTGATTCTCACAACATGCATCCACATTACATTATGAAAGGTCAAATACATGACAAACAATTATTTTATTTCAGTTTGAACAGCTCTAATTTCAGTGGCTACTTATGAATCTGACATTTCAGTGGTTACTCAAGTGTACTTACTACCTAATATTATGACAAAAAGAGAGAATCCTGAACTTTAGAAGAATATATGTACCATTTAAATGGCATAAGCTTCTAAATTGCAGCAACAACATATTAACAAGGCTTACTTTCCTCCCAAATGAATAAGGCTATTTACAGCATCTTTTAGTTTACATGTAACTACTAAGAGATTCATTTCCTAAGTGAATAAATATTTTGGAAGAATCGACATATTGCTACACTTCAAACTTATTATCTTTATTTCCAAGTCAAAACATTTTGGGTAAAATCAAAATCGCCTACTATAAAAGATAGTATGTACCTGAGAGCAAATTACAAGGCTATAATCGACACTCCTTTTTCTATAGATACACATATGTTCAACTAATTCTTTTTTACTAGAGCTACATTTCCTTCCATAGGCTAGTCTTTACAACTATCCAAGGTAGTCAAAGAATATAATCAGATAATGGATGTTCTGCTTCACACAAATAGTGTTAACCTAGTAAAATTTCATTATATCGTGCAGGTGAGGAAATCTTATCTCTCTCACTCATACATACACACATACACACACATATATTGTACTATTGATTAAATTTGTATGCTGCTGCAATCTCAGAAAAATCTTGGTGGCTCACAAGTTTGTTATAATTATGTTATTTTAAATGCATGTGCTTTGCCTCTTCAATGCTTGATATGAAAGCAATAAAATATTTATGAACCATAACAGGAAAACATACCTAGATTTTAATTCTCAAGAAAAAGTTAGCACATCTAGTATTATTGGAATATTTCTTTAATGCAAGAAAGAACAAAGAAAGGAACACCAAGGACTTGTCAAATAGATAGATGGATTTTAGACTGTTATGTAAAGGATTAAACATGTGTAAGTCAATTCATTCAGAGCACAATATTTATAAAATATTTCAGAAAACCTACGTTTTCCTTGCAGTTTGAATCTCAAAATTTCTACATTATGAATCCACCCTGGGAGAGTTCATTATAGCTACAAACTACAACAGATGTCAACATGGAAGCAAGATCATCAACAAAAGGTGACAGAAGACAATGAACATTGTAGAACAGCTACAACAAAGTCTATTTTAAACCTATCAAGTTCATTTAGCATGACTATCACTTATATTAGTTTTCCACCCAAACACTGCAATTATTGTCCCATCAAAAAGCATGTTTTCAGACAAACATTTTACAATTATCTAAAGGTTAAAGTGAATAGTGATTGCACAAATTTTAAAGATTTTTATCACTCATATAATAACTAAGTCTATAAATGCAATATATCAACATTAATTTATGGCAGGCTATGCAAGTATTTAGAGCAGTGTTTTCTGAAACATTTGTAAGAAAATAGCACTCCCTGAAGTTCTAAAGCAGCTGTGTTCTTTGAAAGATTCAGCACAGCTCTTCTGAAACCTTCCCCAATCATTTCCATGCCCAAGTGCCTGTATAGCCACTTCACTTCACCAACATCCCACTGAAAATATTATCAGTGCATAAGGATATAGGAAACAAAGAAACACTTTTGAAGCAGCTGCACTAAGCCCTTGAGAGAGTATGGCCTTTTTTGACACTTTGCATAGGGTTGCTGTGGGTAAAAACTGGAAGAGGGAGCTCCTAGAGGAAAGGCATAATATAAATTAATAAACAATAAAAAGAAAGATATGACACTATCATTTTCTTAGTCAGACCACAATGAATACAATCAAACTTAATTATTGATTCCATATCAGCTATTCCCCATTGGAGTCCTCGTTTGAAATAAAGGATTTGCACAGATAATATACAGCAGGTGTGTCCAACCCACATGTGGCCTTGCACAGCTAGTAATGAGAGCCCATAAGATCATAAACTTTTAAAAGAAGTTTGTTATTTATATACATTAACTATATTATATATTTTATATGTGGCCTAAGACAATTCCTCTTCACTTAATGAGACCCAGGCAAGCCAAAATGTTGGTCACCCATGATATACAGTATCACAAAAATCCTAGAAATTGTTTTTATTGAATTTATATGGCAGCTTGTAACACTAGCATGTCGGTTACCCAAGAGAAACTTAAGAATCAATTAGACTATTAGACATCCTTAGTAGGCCACAAAGAAGTGATTTTGCTTTGCACCTTAATCCTCATTACCGAAGATAGGTTTTAATAAATTAAATCTATAGACACTACCTATAAATCTATATACAAATCTAAAAAGATAAATCTGTAAACATAAGGCCTCCAACAATTTAGAGACTAGTAATTTTATTTTGTAATCACCTTTCATGTACTACAGAACACTTAAAATACAAATAGCAAAAGATATGATTGTTACTACTACCAAAATCATTACTATACCAAAAAAAAAAACCGCCCTGAAATCGGTACTTTGCAGCCACTGGAAAGATTCTTACAGAGCAATATTTTTACTAATAAGTTTTTGTAAATTTTGTCACTGTATTAAGAAACACTGTAAATCACAATGGAACAAGTAATTAAGAACTGGTTATGCTGTAATCCAAGTATCAACAGTCTTGTATGCCACATACTATATTTGTATTGGCTAAAGCTGAGCTACTGCCTGAGATGCCCAGTAGAGATTTAGTATAGATACGGTAAGTAGTTTTTACATACACAAATTACAAATGAAGCTGTAAATCTATATTTTATTTTTTTAAATATCTTTACTGTCCAGCTTTCCTTTTAAAAAGGGAAGTTTAAACATAATGAAACCAGAATTACTCCAAGATCTACACACATGTAGTGTTCTATGTTTATTTTAAAAATTTGTACACCTTTCTTCACATTCACTTAGAAATTAGTAAGTTAGAATATTCAGAATTTTGATATAATTTCAGAGACCATCCCAGGCAGTTAAAACTCTAAATTTCTGATTATGGCATTAAGTCAGTGTCAACTCTTTAGTGACCACACTGATAGATTTTTTTTCCCATGAAAATTCTAAATTAATGAACTGTTTTTAGTTAATAAGTTAAAAAAACCTTTTGGTCATCATTATCTTTTCATGAAACAATTTTAGAAATATATTCATAATATATTCATAGTAACATGTTTACACTCCCATAAACAAATGTCATTGAAAGAACTATACATTTATGATTTATAGGTGAACAAGAATTATGAATTTATTTTTCCATTTTTATTATTCAACTTTGTTTTATTCGTCTACTTTTATACAATACAATGAGCCTAAAAAGCCGCAGTATCAGGCTGATGACAACAATATATGTGGGAAGTGGCATAGATGAAAAATAGATACTACATGAACAAAGTCAAAGTTACCAAGACAACCAATAACCCTGGATACCTTTGCAAGAGCAGGAGCAAGGAATAAAAAAGCTTCTGCCTATCAGGAAGCAAAAACGCCGTCGCTGGGCTTCTTGAAATCAGAGGCCTTAGGTACTGCGTGCACTTTCAATAGAAAGCTATAGCAAAACTGTGCTGTTTGTGTCCAATATCCTCCCCTTGCACAAGGAAAGGGAGCAGGTGGAAAAGGGATTAGGCGCACATCCTCACTGCCACACGGGAAAAGAGGAGGCGTACGCAATTCTTCAAATACAATTAAGAGCAGGGGAGGTTGAAATACGGTTTTCTCTTTGACCCATTAAACAAAAAACGTCCCAAATAGAAAGCAAGGTGACGCTTCTCCCCGCGCTTCCATCTCTATTCCCACATATTGTACACAGCGCGATCGATTCCGCCCAGACGGAGAGGGAAGAGAGGAAAGAGGGGCCGAACACCCGGGTGCTCCAAAGCCGAGGCGCCCAGGAAACCTTCAGCCCACCGGCTCCTTAGGCCGCCCAGCGGAGAGGACGACAGCGCAGCCGAGGCTCTGCCGGAGCCGCCTCCGCCACTACTACCGCCGTCCCCTCCCCCACCCAGCCAGGCACACGAAGCAGCAATGCGGCTCCCCAGGCTGCGCTCGCACCCAGCGGCGAGCAGGCAGGGCCTAGTCGGGTTCCGGGAAAGGGGGATTGCGAAGGCCGCGCCGCCGCGCACAAAGTTGGAGAAGTTAACCATAACAAAAGCTCGTTTAGGGACCAGAGTTTTGCTGCCCCAACTCAATTTTCCGCCGAGGCAACTTGCACCGCGACAGCCCGCCGCCGTAGTCTCCCCTGCACACCTCCCCTTCCTGGAGGGGCTCAGTCCCCCTCACACTTGCCGGGGGACAGAAGGATGGGGGCTCCCTTGGGGAAGCCTTCGGAGAGAGGCGGGTGCCGTTCAGCTGCCACCCCTAAAATCTCTTCTGCGAGAACGACCCTCCCTCGATAGGAGGAGGAAGAGGAGGAGGCGGCGCAGCCAGCTTTTTCCCTGCCAGCGGCACCCCCGTTTCCCGAGGCGGCTCCCCTATTCTTCTCCCACCCCTTCGAGCAAGACGGCCGAGACACCTCCTTCTCTTTAAAGAGAATGCAGGAGAGGAAGATGTTAAACCGCAACTTCAGATCAGTTCGCTCCCGCTTCCATTATTCATTCCCCGCTCGAGGGAACCGCACGCCCCTCATTAAGGAGCAGTAGACAACCAGGCGGACACCTCCCCCTTTCGGGTGAAGATCCCCCCAAGTTGCCTCTCGGGGAGGCGGAGGAGGGGAGCAGCAGGAGGAGAACCAGTCTGGCTGCCAGGTCGTCTCCCCCATTTGGTCTTCCCGGCATCAGCTCCGGCGGTTCCTTCGCCTTCCCCGGCTGCGCCGCGCGCAAGCTCGGGTTATCCGACAGCGCACAGCCGGGAGCGCCCCTCTGCTACCCACCCCCCGCCTGTTCCGCAGAGAAGGGGCCCGGCGGCCGGGGCGCACAGGCGCTTCTATTTACCGAGGTCAGTAAAGTCTCCGGCTCCTATCGCTCAAGCTGCCGCCAGCGCTGACCTTTGCTTTGTAAGAGGAAGCTGAAGCTGCCGAGTCTTCCGCGGCCGCCATGTTCCCGTTTTAATCACTGGCTGCTTGTTTATTTCAATGGAGACCCTCCCACAGCTCACCCTCCTCCTCTCCGCAAAGCTCCCCAGCCAGAGAGGAGGGACTGGGAGGGCCGCCGCCGCCGCCGCCACTCCCTGCGACGGAAAGAGGGCGCGCGCACCCCAGCCCGTCCGCGGCTGTCGTCTTGGCGGGGCGGTTCGCCGAGAGGAAACTTCCTTTGCGACTTACGCTGGTCGCCGGGACGTAAACCGGTGTCTTGGAACAGAAAAAGAAACCGTGACCGAAGCAAGAAGGCAGATAGGAAAGGATGCCATTGTATCGTTAACAAAAGAGAAATGGAAAGCAATCGGTGTGATCAATCAATTTCCTTTCCTTGGATGACAAAAGAAAACAAGGCGCTCTTTCGCTGAAGTATTTAAAAGACCCGATTATCACAAGCACATTGGCTCTCTCTCTCTTTCTCCCTTTCTCTGTCTCTCAAGATGAAACGCTTTCCTAACTAAGGGAACACGAGTTCTGTCACCATAAATCTGTGGAGGAATAACATTACGCCCGTCGTATAAGCTGGGTGAGAAGGCATGCCGCGCGGTTTGAAAGTAAATCCTTGCGGTTTTAAATACAGAAAACAATGACACCTTTCAGCATAGACACAGCTTTACTGATGAGTTATGTACTTTGGGTAATATTTGAAAGTTCAGGATGTTCCAGGCCTATCAGGTATGACACCAAAACTGCATGATCTTAGGTCATCACTTCCATTTAGTTTTTTAACTTGCGTTATTGGCATATGAAACAACATTTCCTGTTCATCTTGATATGCCTATAGGATGGTGCATTTACTAGGATATGATTTGAGTAAGTTGCCTTATGAACGAATTGGCTGAATTCACACAAGATTTTTTAATCAGAGCTTGTTGCATAAATAATAGATTTACACAACCCTAAACCAAGATCAATAATATAATGATTTAAAATCATCTGTGGAGTCATAGTAAACATAAGAAAGTTTTAGCAAGCCTAGGATAAAATGAGCAACAGCAATTTTTATCATGTTTTCGTGTTAAAAATTATATTGTACAAGTACAGAAATGTGCAAAGAATCTTCTAGTTTATCTGTGGAAATTGTATATCAAAATTATATTTTTTATACTGGTTTGCAGTCACTGTAAAGTAAATTATAATAATTTGAGCTTATATTGTCTTAATACTCAAAACAAAATAATAAAATTAAGATCAATTACATAGATAAACTTCATATGGATTACATGTGTGTATACTTTTGTATAGCACATTTCACTCAAATGATACCCTGGGCATTCCACACTAAAAGTGTTACAAAAGGGAAAAGAAAAGCAGATTTAAACTGTTTAAGACTCAGAACATTTAACAACCTAGAAAAAAGAAGCCTTAGCCCAGCCTTCTCTAACTAATAAAGTCCGCTTTCCAAATGTGTAAGCTGCAATGTCCAGAATCCCCCAGCCAGTTGCAGCTCCTAGAAGTCCCCACCCAGCAATCTATTGCTGAAAATACTTGAGCCCAAAATTTCTGTTGTTAAGTGAGACATTTGTTAAGTTAGTTTTGCCCCATTTTACAACCTTTCTTGCCACAATTGTTAAGTGAATCACTAAAGTTGTTAAGTTAGTAACACAGTTGTTAAATGAATCTGGCTTCCCCATTGACTTTGCTTGTCAGAAGGTTGCAAAAGGTGATCACATCACCCTGGGACGCTGCAACGGTCATAAATATGAGTCAATTGCCAAGCATCTGAATTTTGATCATGTGACCATGGGGATACTGCAATGGTCACAAGTGTGAAAAACTATTGTAAGTCACTTTTTTCAGTGCTGTTGTAACTTTGAACTGTCACTAAATGAACTTTTGTAAGTCGAGGACTACCTATACTAGAGGTTGAAATCAGCATATCTGGAGAATACTGAGATTGTGGAAAGCTGCCTTAACCTACACCAAAAAGGTAATCCAGTGGAAATTAGTGGAAGAAAAGTCATACGCTAAGCCCTAATATTTTTTTTTAAAAAAAATATCCCTGGTTCTTCTGTTCATCTTAGGTCAGGGGTCCCCAACTCCCTGTCTGTGGACCTGTAGCAGGCCACGGCATGCCAGCAACTGGTCCACACAAACAAGGAAAGCCCCAACCACAGGATGCAGGCACCATACAAAACCACGCTCCCTCTGGTCTGCGGAAAAACCTCTCTCCACGTAACCAATCCCCGGTGCCCAAAAGGTTGGGGACCTCTGTTTTAGGTGGTTCATAAACCTGCAGTTTCTTCTGTCACTGACTTCAGTTAAATAGAAGTAATAGTACTTTGCCTGCTTTTGTATGGGATAAGTCATTTTAAAAGAGGTTTTAAAATAGATCAAGCTAGTGTTTATAAATAGGTTTAAAATGAAAGTTAACATCTACAGGAAGTAACTTTATTAAATCAGTATGTGCAAGAAGACCAATTTAATTTTCTACTTCTTGTTAGTGTGACAGTGATAATTTTATTCCATAAAGTATTTTAAACTGTTTACCTAATTTCATGTGTATCATTTTATGGAAATAATTCATGTTTAGTTCAACTAGAAAACTTTCCAACAGAGTATGTTCAGAGTAACATATCTGATAAGATTGTGTTCATTTGGTCATTCTATTTTTACAAGTGGAACTTGATATAGAACACTGTAGTGATTTCACAAAGGTGTTAAATGTGTTGCTTACTGCATTGTTTTTCAAACTATCTGCTACATTCCATAACCACTGATCAGCTTACAAACAAGACTACATGAAACCAACCTCTGTGCCACTACAATGCCATTTGTCATCTGCAGATCTGTAGGCAGCTCAGTTGCTGCTCTGGAATAAATACTGTAAAGAAAGATTTTACTGCAATTTGTTCTTTCATTCATTCATTCCATTTGTATAGTAATTCATCTCAACAAATTGTTCTGGACAGCAAACAAAATTAAAAAAAAAAAAGTAAAACAACATGGGAATGACCTTGGGGAAAGATACTGCCTAGGAAACAATCAGACAAGAGAGGCAAAAGCCCCCAGTGACTTAACAATCAGAGAAAGAAACCTTTACAGGATCCACCCTAATGGATCAAGCAGTTAAAAATAGCAGTGGGAAGTTTTTACTTTCAGACTTGCAAGATTCTGTTACTGTAGCCTTACAATAAAGTAGATTTAGCTCATCAAGTCATGTTTCCTTTCTGGTTTACCAGGGAGGGCTGACATACAACAATAAAAAAATTAAAATACATAGCAGTTAATAAAAAAAAATACTTGTTTTGAAAAACACACACTCATGCCACATTGCAAACTGCTTTCAAATTCTCCATAGTTTCAACAGCAGTTTGCCATGATGGAAGGGCTGCTATTAAGAACCAAGTTTGAAGATTTTATGGTACAGGCAGGCTCTTCTTTAGATCCCATCCCTTGTGTTTAGAAAAATATTATTTGCTTGTATAACATTTTAAACAGTTTAAAAAAGACAATAATTTATTTCTTATAGTGCATTGAACTAATCATATTCTACCCAAGTTTTAGCTGTTTTCTGCCACCAGGTAATTTTTAGTTTTATTTTAAGTATTAGCTGTAACTTGGATTCAGCTTAAACAATACTAGTATGAAATTGCTGGTCCCCGTGATGCCTCTGTTGCCTCTGGTTTCAGTCACTGTCAGTCATCTGACTTCCCTTCTCTTTTTTTTTTTCAGATTATTGCCTAAGTCTAAAATGAGTTGTGGCCAATTTATAAACCATAATCATCTTCTTTAACCTATTACATGTAGCCCTCAACTTACAACAGTTCATTTAGTGACTGTTCAAAGTTACAACATCACTGAAAAAAGTGACATGACCATTTTTCACACGACCGTTGCAGCATCCTCATGGTCACATGATCAAAATTCAGATGCTTGGCAACTGACTCATATTTATGACGGTTGCAATGACCCAGGGTCATGTGATCCCCTTTTGCAGCCTTCTGACAAGCAAAGTCAATGGGGAAGCCAGATTCATTTAACAACCGTGTTACTAATAATTGCAACAGTTCACTTAACAACTGTGGCAAGAAAGGTCGTAAAATGGGGCAAAACTCACTTAACAAATCTCTTGCTAAGCAACATAAATTTTGGGCTCAATTGTGGTCATAAGTTGAATACAACCTGTACAATTTTTTCAGGCTTGTATGGAATCCCCTAAACCAGTGGTGGCGAACCTATGGCACGGGTGCCAGAGGCGGCACTCGGAGCCCTCTCTGTGGGCACACGTGCCGTTGCCCCAGCCTTGCCTCCCCCCACGACCCCCACCTCACCAGCAGTCCCCCTGGAGGAGAGTCGCTCCTGAGCGTGGCCCACGTGGATTAGCGCAGCCAAGGACATGGCAGCCAGGCAGCGTAGACAAGACTCTGCCTCACGCCCCATCATGCACAGTTGATGCGGGGCGCGGGCAAAGGGCGTGGCTGCCATGGCGCTGCTGGGCTGCCTGGGCGATCTATGGCGGGCCTTGGAGGCAGTGAGTGGCCCTGCGGGCAGGCGGGGTGGGGGCAGGGCAGGGGATGGAGCGGGGGCGGGGCCAGTTTTTGGGCACTCGGTCTCTAAGAGGTTCGCCATCACTGCCCTAAACAATGGTCTATCTTAATAAATAGGAGTGGGGTTTAATAAATAGCAGTGAGACACTGTGCTTGCACAAAGTACTTCTGGATAATTTTTGAAACGTGTACCTCTCAGAAATGCTATATTAATAGCAATACAGCTAACAGTGTAGATTCTCTCCCTTTCCTTGGGCTGAAGAAGAAATAAAGGCAATATCAGGGGAAAAATAATTGTTGCCAGGACACAATTAAACTGTGGTTATATTAAGTAGGAATATAGCATTAGACTGAGTTGCACTAATAGAATATTTCCTATAATCTCAAATAACATCATATGAAAATTTTATGTTTACTACTTTCCTTGTACTTTTAGTATGCTATCTGTCAATTGATTCTATTAAACTGAATGTACAGATTTAGATGTAGTACTTTAAAGCTTGTTTTTCTCTTTCAGAAACAGGATGTTCTGCTACTTCCTGCTGTAGTGTAGACTATCAACACAAATATGTTCTGAATGAAGATATTTAATGTATGACACACAGTAGTCACTGTCAGTTTCACTCTTGCAAGTTATATCCAAATATTAAACATGCTAGTAGTATTCAAAAACAAGATTCTGCAGAAGCTTCAGCTCCAAATCTCTTTGTAACAGTTTCCCTAACTATAGACATCATGCTAGTGTGCAATTTAAAAAGGAACTATTAAAAAGTACAAATTACTACAGTAAAATTGGACTGCAAAGTATAGGCTACCCTAAATTTGTACATCACCTTCAGTACTATATCTGGAATTAGAATCAGAGTGATATGGTGTGTGCTTGGACCACAATATCCTGGATTGGAGTATTGACTTGGGCTAGGGAGCATTCATATCAGCTTCTCTGTAAAATATATCATATGGTCTTGACCAAATTAGCCTAATAAAAATCTGCCAGATTATTAACATACAGGAGGAAAGTTTCATGCATGTGACCTTAAACTTTTTAAGATAATGTAGTTAACCTTCAAACATCTGTGGGATGCAACATTATTTAACTGGATTATATTTCAAGCCCCCTGAAATTAACTGGGGGAGATGGGGAGAGAGACAGAAAGAGAAAGTGATATTGGAATGTGTCTTATTTTCAGTTAGTAGATTCTAATTATTTTGTACTGTGTTAATAGTACCAGAAATTGTAATCTTAACAACAGTGCAATATTATTCTTAACAAATGTCTTGTATTTGATCGCTATTTGTAAACCATCTGAATATAATGACAATTGTGCAAACGTTCCTTTTTCTGGAGCAAGACACATTTGATTGGCTTTACCACCTGGTTGTTTTAATTAGGCTTTCCCAGATGTGATTTCAGATCTATGCAGATAGCAAATCGAGTCCCCTGACCATCAGTTGATGATGTCATTGGTACTTTCTATTGTGTCAGGTCCTAACTTGCCATGCTTTTTTACTTTTATTATTATGGGATAAAACTTTATCATCCCAGAAGGAAACTAAGATCTGGCATTACAAAAACTGGCTGGTGATGCCATTGAGTAATCAACATGGGGCTCAGTTTTTTTCTGTAGTGGTTTAAAGCTTGTTAGACCCATGAATGGTACTAGCTATGAGACCTACTCATATATAAATGGATTTCAGGCACCTTAATGCATGAAGGATGTTGCTTCCTCGATATTTGCCATTCTTACTAACTACATTAAGAAGTTCATAGAAAAAATATGATTGCAAGACTTAATTAGGTTATTTGTTCTGGATAACATTCACACAACTATAGTTAATGATTTTATGTTTAATTGATTAACAAAAGAAAACCACACGTACAAATAGCAGAGCAAATGAAATAATTTCTGATTTACAATAAGAAGGCAGGGAGGGAGGAAAATGTATTAACAGAATTCCAAGAGCTTTGGCCATATTGTTCAAAAGTCTTTGTCCTTTCCCTTTGTCAAAAAGACCTTCATATATGGACAAACACATATCAATGACCTACTGGGCCAAAACAGGTGAAGGTTTCTCCTTCTGGTTTGTATGATAATTCTTTTAGTCAACTCCTCACCCAAACATTAATACATTGTACTAAAGCACAATATGTTTTGTTGTTTAATATGCTTTGCTAAATGTAATGTGCAAACCTATTTCTTGTGTTTTGGAAATCACTGTTTATGGCTTAGCATGATATATGAGCCCAGCCAACTGTGTCTTAGAGAATATACAATGGTTTAAAAGTTGTGCCTTATTGTGATGTATGAATCCCCTTCTCAACTACAGTGATGTCTTGTACCTATTCTCAATATTTTATTTTTGTTTACAGAATATTCTGTAAACAAATGTTTTTTCATATAACACTGAATTACGTAAGTTACTCAAGCTTACATATCAAGAGGCTTAAAAAAGCAAGTAATATTTATTTTGATTATAAACAAACACTACTTTTTCAAGAAATAATGTAACACCAAATATGTAGGAGGTATAAGGAATTATTTTATTATTTTAAAACATCCCACTTATCCTCAAAGAATATCTGCTGTTCCCTTTGGACCTCCAATGCTCACCCCACAACAGGTTGAAACTGTCACCTTGTGGTTAGTTGCGAAGTCGTGTCCGACCCATCGCGACCCCATGGACAACGTTCCTCCAGGCCTTCCTGTCCTCTACCATCTTCTGGAGTCCATTTAAGCTCACGCCTACTGCTTCAGTGAGTCCATCCAGCCACCTCATTCTCTGTCGTCCCCTTCTTCTATTGCCCTCAATCTTTCCCAGCATTAGGCTTTTCTCCAGTGAGTCCTTCCTTCTCATTAGGTGGCCAAAGTACTTGAGTTTCAACTTCAGGATTTGGCCTTCTAAAGAGCAGTCAGGGTTGATCTCCTCTAGGACTGATTGGTTTGATCACCTTGCAGTCCAGGGGACTCGCAGGAGTCTTCTCCAGCACCATAGTTCAAAGGCCTCAATTCTTTTGTGCTCGGCCTTTCTTATGGTCCAACTTTCACAGCCATACATTGCAACTGGGAAAACCATGGCCTTGACTATGCGTACTTTTGTTGGCAGGGTGATGTCTCTGCTTTTTAATATGCTGTCTAGATTTGCCACAGCTTTCCTCCCCAGGAGCAAGCGTCTTTTAATTTCTTGGCTGCAGTCCCCATCTGTGGTGATCTTGGAGCCCAGGAAGATAAAATCTGTCACTATCTCCATTTCTTCCCTATCTATTTGCCAGGAATTAAGAGGGCCGGATGCCATGATCTTGGTTTTCTTAATGTTGAGTTTCAAGCCAACTTTTGCACTCTCCTTCTTCACCTGCATCAAGAGGCTCTTTAGTTCCTCTTCCCTTTCTGCCATTAGAGTGGTATCACCTGCATATCTTAGGTTGTTGATATTTCTCCCAGCAATCTTAATTCCAACTTTTGATTCATCTAGCCCTGCCTTTCTCATGATGTGCTCTGCATATAAGTTAAATAGGCAGGGCGACAGAATACAGCCTTGCCGACTCCTTTCCCAATTTTGAACCAATCAGTGGTTCCGTGTCCAGTTCTCACTGTTGCTTCTTGACCCGCATATAGGTTTCTCAAGAGACAAATAAGATGGTCTGGTACTCCCATCTCTTTAAGAACTTGCACAATTTGTTGTGATCCACACAATCAAAGGCTTTAGCATAGTCAATGAAGCAGAAGTAGATGTTTTTCTGGAACTCCCTAGCTTTCTCCATAATCCAGCGTATGTTGGCAATTTGATCTCTAGTTCCTCTGCCTCTTCGAAATCCTGCCTGTACTTCCGGAAGTTCTCGATCCACATACTGCTGGAGTCTAGCTTGTAGGATTTTAAGCATAACTTTACTTGCATGTGAAATGAGTGCAGTGGTGCAATAGTTTGAACATTCTTTGGCATTGCCTTTCTTTGGAATTGGAATGTAAACTGACCTTTTCCAATCCTGTGGCCACTGTTGAGTTTTCCAAATTTGCTGGCAAATTGAGTGTAGCACTTTTACTGCATCGTCTTTTAAGATTTTGAATAGCTCAGCTGGAATACTATCACCTCCACTAGCTTTGTTGTTGCTCAGCTTTCCTAAGGCCCATTTCACTTCACATTCTAGGATGTCTGGCTCGAGGTCAGTGACCACCCCATCGTGGTTATCAGGGATGCTAAGCTCGTTCTTGTATAGTTCTTCTGTGTAATTTTGCCACCTCTTCTTAATCTCTTCTGCCTCTGTTAGGTCCCTGCCATTTTGGTCCTTTATCATGCCCATCTTTGCATGAAACGTTCCCTTCATATCTCCAATTTTCTTGAAGAGATCTCTGGTTCTCCCTATTCTATTGTTTCTTCTATTTCTTTGCACTGTTCATTTAAGAAGGCATTCTTATCTCTTCTAGCTATTCTCTGGAATTCTGCATTCAATTGGGTGTATCTTTCTCTTTCTCCTTGCCTTTCGCTTCCCTTCTTTCCTCAGCTATTTGCAAAGCTTCCTCAGACAGCCATTTTGCTTTCTTGCATTTCTTTTTCTTTGGGATGGTTTTAGTTGCTACTTCTTGTACAATGTTGTGAACCTCCGTCCATAGTTCTTCAGGAACTCTGTCTATCAGATCTAATTCCTTAAATCTATTTGTCACCTCTACTGTATATTCATCAGGGATATGATTTAGTTCATACCTGAGTGGCCTAGTGTTTTTCCCTACTTTCTTCAATTTAAGCCTAAATTTTGCAACGAGAAGCTCATGATCTGAGCCACTGTCAGCTCCTGGTCTTGTTTTTACTGACTGTATAGAGCTTCTCCATCTTTGGCTGCAGAGCAAATGGTCAATCTGATTTCTGTGTTGACCGTCTGGTGATGTCCATGTGTAGAGTGGTCTCTTGGGTTGTTGGAAAAGAGTGTTTGCTATGACCATCGTATTCTCTTGCCAAAATTCTATCAGCCTGTGTTCTGCTTCATTTTGTACTCCAAGGCCAAACTCGCCTATTATTCCAGTTATCTTTTGGCTTCCTACTTTAGCATTCCAATCCCCCATGATGATAAGGACATCATTTTTTGGTGTTGATTCTATAAGGTGCTGTAGGGCTTCATAGAACCGGTCAATTTCATCCTCTTCTGCACCAGTGGTTGGGGCATAGACTTGGACTACTGTGATATTGAATGGTTTGCCTTGGATTCGCACTGAGATCATTCTGTCATTTTGGGGATTGTATCCCAGTATTGCTTTTCCTACTCTTTTATTAACTATGAAGGCTACTCCATTTTTTGCCCACAGTAGTATACCTGATGGTCCTCTGAATTAAATTCACCCATTCATGTCCATTTTAGTTCGCTGATTCCTAAGATGTCGATGTTCAGTCTTGTCATCTCTTGTTTGACCACATCCAGTTTGCCTTGATTCATGGATCTTACATTCCAGGTTCCTATAGAGAAAAAATCTTTACAGCATTGGACTTTCCTTTCACCACCAGATGCATCCACAGCTGAGCGTCCTCTCAGCTTTGGCCCAGTCGCTTCACTCTTTCTGGCGCTACTAGTATTAGCCCTCTGCTCTTCCCCAGTAGCATATTGGACACCTTCCGACCTGAGGGGCTCATCTTCCAGTATCATATCTTTTTGCCTTTTGGTACTGTCCATGGGGTTTTCATGGCAAAGATACTGGAGTAGGTTGCCATTTCCTTCTCCAGTGGATCACGTTTTGTCAGAACTCTCTGCTATGACCTGTCCATCTTGGGTGGCCCTGCATGGCATAGCTCATAGCTTCATTGAGGTACGCAAACCCCTTCGCCACGACAAGGCAGTAATCCATGAAGGAGAACTGTCACCTTAGGCCTCAGTTAAATTTTGTGCATAGTTAAAATCCTATTGATTTTAATAGCAGCAAGCTGGTGATTCAAAATTTAAACACACACACACACACACACACACACAGAGAGAGAGAGAGAGCTTAGGCTTTGGGGATGGAAGAGCAACAATGATTTTGTATTTGAATGATCAGCCAAATACACTTAGCACCTTGCTTTCAGACTAAGCCTTTGACACTGTGGAGTAGTGTTTCATATTTAATGAACTGCTTGTTTTTTTACTTCAGAGCATACTCTAATTATCTCACTAGCTGCTGTCTCCTAAGGCTTCTTAATTACCAGGAGTATATATACTCAACCTTGTACTTTATGTAGATAGATGGTTCTCCCTTATTGTTTCTGCCTGGTATAGATCCCAGCTTGAGACAAGTCAAAACATAGATAAGTGTGTTTTTTTTAAAAGCTAAGAATGAAAGAGCCATTGGCAAAATTCACAGCTGACGCTGATATTATCTTACTTTGCCAGGCATTACTTCTCAGAAAATTCTGAAATGATGGCTAACCAAATAGTTATCCTTACAAAGACAATGTCTACAACGATTTTTTTTCAAAAAACAAAATGATTTCAGATCACTCTTGGTCTCAATAGCTAAAATAGGAGGAGGAAATGGATAATGGATATGAAACATAATTACTCTTCTACTTCAGGAATGAGGCTGTTGTTAAGAAGCATGACCATTAGCCAGGTTAATAGGAGTTGGTAGAAACAGGAGTTCAATAATATTTTTTTCATTTGTATTTTAGCTGCACGGTTCTAAAAAAAACTTAAGGTTTGTTTTTTAAAGGCAGTCCATCTTGAGTTGATCCTTCTGTTACAGTTCAAACCAATACTTGCCTATTTATTCAGTTGTACTTGTCCCACATAAATGATTATAATGTGCAACATAGAAGAAGTTTCAAATTTGCATGGGATATAATATTATAGATAATGTCCCACATGGTGATATAGCAAATTTTCTAGAACAGCTAATCAGAAGAAATGAGCTTAATTTTGTATTTGCTCTGGCTTTTAGTTGCTAAGATTAAAGTCATACTAGATCAGCCTAGGATCATCTTGCTTAGTATGTAGTTGCTACTAGTAGGCAGCCAGAAAATGAATACAACCATACTAACCTTACAGCTAATCATGGAATCCCTATTCAGTCTTCATGACAAAATAGACAGTGAAATAACTTGTTTGTGAATTTGTGGGACACTTCAAAGTCATCTAAGCTGGCCGTCATCTAATATTACTAAAACTTTCATTGTAGGGTAATATGTTTCCTTCAGTCTCTCTTATGTTTTAGCAGTATTGCTCTTTGAAGCTTTTTCACACACTGCTATTTTATATGCAAAAAATATGTACAGTAAATACTTCGGTTTTATTGTGTATTTCTAATTTGCTAGGAAATATTAAAAAGAAAATACGTAAAAGAGAACATTACAAGAAGTAACTTCCTCCCTCCCTCCCATATACCCATTTATTATGAGCTAATTAAACAAATCAAATAAATATACACTTTTTTTTCAAATATTGCATACTTCTGAAATAATCCAAAAGGAACATTCAGACTGCTTATAGAGGGAGAAATTTCAGAAAGTGTTTCTTGATTATTCAGTAAAAATATTATCAATTCTTCCTTGAGTTGTCCCAAAGTAATGCCAGAGCAAAATCTTCTGTCCCCAATGCCAATATTTATCCTGCTTCTACTGCTTCTCTTCTTAGTAACTGTTGAATTGTATTGTTTATTATCTAGTGTCTGTCTCTCACCATAGGCATGGGGACTGGTATTGTCATCTGCCTTTTCAGCACATTATCAGCCACAAAGAAAACATCCTCAGCCCAGAACCTTGCAATATAAATGGGAAAGGACACATCTCAGGACTCTTATCTGGTTTCACTAGGCTCCTTGATTTGTTTCTCCTCCAAAACTTCATTTGAAATTAACCTCAAAATAATGTAAGATAGCATGCCTGGAAAAAAAACAGACATGAGAAGAGTGAGGCAGATCCTACCATAATTGTGGAACCAACTAGATCAAGTTGGATGAGATAGTTAAGATTGACTAACTGTTGAGCAACCACCTCTCTTCAAGGAAAAGATGGAGAAAGTGGCTGAAACTGTCTACCACAAGAAAATTGGCAAAGAAGTAACAAGGGCCCAATTCAGTCCCACATTTTCTGGACACTGCAGTGAGAAAACAGAATACAAAATAACAAAAACAGCATCATACTGTCATGATACAAATTCCATCCCTTTTGTACATGTGTATGATGTCATGACACTTGTATAAAAAGAGCAAGCCTTTCATCATAATACTGTTTTTATCAGTCTATCCTCCTTCCCCAACATATGCATTCCAGGTTTTTTTGAGTACAGCATAAATATACCTCTTCTTTCCCAAATAAAATAATGGAAATCTGTTCTCTCTTCTACTTCATGAGAAATATGGAAATAATAAAATAATAAAAAACGGAATGATGATGATGGTATGATATAAATGTAGGGAAAAAGTCCCTCTCTGAAGGAGATAGGCGGTTCAAAAATGAAAAATAATTATTATTAAAACTGGAGGAAAATTCAATAGATCACCAGATGACAAAAGTATTATTAATTTTATACATCTTAAAATTGTGATAAAATAGTGTTAGCTTAAGGAGGAAAATATAATTGTTATATTACTTTTAACAATGTCTCTTTCAAAGGATCCAGAGACTACACGACAGCACAATCCATTCTATATGGCCTCTGTAGCTTCTAAAAATTGTACGGGCATGGGTTGTGCTTTTGAGTGTTGAGTGTTGATGAACACTGCTATGTCACCCAAAATGTTGTGGCATGTCATCTTTAACACGCATGTCATGGATTTACAGTTTAGACTGTTAACAATTTAGACTATTCACTTACATTTGTGTGTTCATTCACAGGAAGGTAAGTGATGAAATGTCCATTATGACATTGTGATTTAATCTCTGTCCCTTCATGCATGTACAAAAAACCAGAGCTTGTGTCATGATATCATGACACATATTTCATAATTTTGGTGTACTCATGGTTACATGCAGACATATTTACAGACCTGTGACTAAAGGAGGAGTTAACAAAGGAATAAAGGACAAGATCAAAATCTAGTTCTCAAAACGTATTAGGGGAAATATGATTTTTCGTGACAATGAAAAATGGAGAGAGAGTTAGACATGCTCAATGGCTTTTAGCTGGATGTCTAACCTTTTTTTTTCTTGTAGCAATGAGAATACAGTGCAAATGGAACACTAAGCAAGAAGGATTATTTAATTCACAAGCTACTGAGAAAATCGTCCACTTAGTAACAGAAGCAAATTGTGCGCTTTACTTGTGATAAACAGCAAACAGCCTGGCCAGCTTTATGTTATTTTTTCTAAATATATATTGATGGTTGTTTGAATTGTGGAAAAATTGATTACTTTAGTGCTCATTCAGTAAACATTCTTTGGATATAAGGCTGTGTTTGAGTGAAAGAGAGAGAGAGAGAGAAAATATGATTCATTAAGATCTTAATAAACAATGAAGCCCAACCAATATGGCCAAAGATGAGGGATGGTGGGCTCTTGAGGTCCCAAAGGGCCCAATCAGCATAGTCGATGATACAGGATGCAGGAAGTTGTCATTCAACAATATGTAGAAATCTGCAATTTGAAAGGCTCCTCGCTGGAGCTTAAGATTCTTGCCCTCCCCTCGGCCTTCTCAAGATTCCTATGAGATACAATCATTATGAAATTATACTTGTGTTCAGTTTGAAGGAGTCTGTCATAATCACCAAACATTTTTCAGGTAGCAACACTTGAAAAAAAATTGTCCACTGAAATTATGGTATAGATTGCATAGAGTTTGGCCAGTGTTTAATCTGAATTATGGCCACTGCAAAACTTGATTCAACCTGCACTCAATGTTCCTATTTTGTTAAAAAGGGAAAGGAAGGGAAGTTTTCCAGTACTCTAGGCAGAAGGTGGGAAAATAAGGGTAGCATGTTTCACCAGCCTGGACAGAAATAGACAGGGAAATGTAAAGGTTGAATGGAGCTTAAGTTTTTAGGGCTGGGGATACTTCAACCATTGTTGAATACATCTCAAGATTATATATATAAAAAAATCCACCAACAAATTGAAAATATAGCAGTGTGGCACTACAGGATGAACTGGCTGCATAAAACAGAAATCAGTCACTGGAGGAAAGGAGGGATGCAGCCAATTGGACCAAAGGCTGTTACTAGAATGAATAGAAGACTGGAGATGATGTACTGAGGGGCCTAAAATTACTTGAGTCAGTAAGCAGCACTTTTGAATTGTAGCTAGAAACTTTGGCTGCAAGTTATTTTATAATGGGCTCAAAGTGGAAGAAAAGTAGAGCGTGTTTCAAATAATTGGATTAAGCATAGGTTTATTCATCTGCCATTTATTCATAGCCAAAGAATGAATATAAAACATGATTCATTTTAATTGTTTATGATGAGAAATTAAAATAACTAATGAAGAATACAGCAGTGATTAGAAACTCTGAAATGAACAAACCATTATTAGTGTCAAGAGCAGATCTTTGGAGAAATGGATATGGAAAAATAGTAAGAAGCAAAAGAAACCAGAGTGAAATTAGAATAATTGCAGGACCAGAACATCCTGTATGGAAAGTATTAGATGTGAATGGAGTGTGGATATAAAATAAGAGGATGAGAAAGTGGTTTAGAACAGATTAAAAAGGACTATGTTACAGAGCATCACAGAATTTTGTTGATTTTCACAATGGGACATATGAAGAAGGATGATCTGCTGAATGATGAAAGAGTAAAGGGGGTAATGGGTGAAGGGAAAAATGTATATACTAGAATTAATGTTGCAAAAATGTTGACAAAGGGAAGGCTGAACAAGGATTTTGAGCAGAGTGAACAGAATTAAAAATAAGTTATGTAATAATTTGGAGTGAAAGAAAGTTGGAAACTGAAATGAAGGAATGCTGGATGGAACGCTAGAGATTTCTATGGGATTGATGATGACATATCAAAAATGTGAATTGAAATGAATGTTGTAAATGCTCTTGTCCAAAGATGAGAAGGCAGTCACAAATGTTCTGAGAATATTGAAAAATATTAAAACTGTAGGAATAAATTGTGTAACTGAAGAAATGTTAAAATGTGATATGCTTATGGAATATGTAATGTATTTAATATGTATGTGAACAATGTTTCTATGCTTGACAGAATACTGTTATTTTCTCCCTATACAAAAGAAGCAAGACTGAAAGGGAAGAAGTTGGACTTTTGGTAATGGACAATATTTGGAAAATGCAGAATAGCTTTATGCTAGTCAGGGTTTTGCAGATTAGATATTTGCTATTCAGTGGGTCTTTAGTAAGCATGTGAATATCAGAAAGAGTCTTATACATTTGTTAATTTAGAAAAAGTATATGATAAAGTGAATGTTTAAATTATGAAACATTTTGTTGAAATACGGAGTTAAAAGTTTGTTATTCAGTGATATAAAAGTAAATATGATGCAAACCATGTGTGAGAATAAAATAAATGCTTAGCAAATGGTCCAATACTGAGAAAATGGGTTTGTGAAATTTCTTTGGTTAGATAAATGTTTAAGGAAAGTTTGTGGTGACATTAGAAGTGTTTTTTGGGAGGATGTGAATGTATGTATATTTTGTATGCAGATGATGTGTTATTGGTTGAGAAATTGAACAATATGCAAGAGAATTTATATGATGCTGATGATAAAACTTAACTCAATAAACAGTTAATTTAAACATTAAATACTTGCTTAATCATGACCAGTTAGATATATTGTGGGCAGGATAGTAGCCATACATACACAGAAGATCTGCTATTGCAGAATACTGAACTAACTTAAGCCAAGAGTTACCAAAATACTTTCAGCATGTCAACTGTCTCACTAGAGGCAAGAATACATTAGACCACTGCTACACAACATTAAAAGATGCTTATCGGTCTTTACCACGAGCAGCTGTGGGTCACTCTGATCATTGTATGATTCACCTTGTACCTGTTTATAGACAAAGGCTTAAAACCACAAAACCAACATTAAATCAGTGAAGTCTTGGACTGAGGAGACAAAGCTGAAACTACAGGCTTGATTTGACTGCACTGATTGGAAAGTTTTCGAAGATATCTCTGCAGACTTAGATGAACTCACTGATACTGTAACATCATATGTTAGCTTTTGTGAAGACCTATGTGTACCAACCAGGAACTTGCGAAGATACAGTAACAATAAGCCTTGGTTCACAGCTAAACTCAAGCAACTACGTCGTGCCAAAGAGGAAGCCTACAGGAAAAAAGATAGAATGCTGTACAATTAGGCCAGAAATGTATTAACAAGGGAGATCAAAGCAGCAAAAAGAAGCTACTCTGAAAAGCTAAGGAGTCAGTTCTCAGCAAATGATCCAGCAAATATGTGGAAAACTCTTAAAAATATCACCGGCTACAGCAAACCTTCTCTCCATGCTGAAGGAAATCGATAACTGGCAGACGACCTGAATGTGTTTTACTGTAGGTTTGAGAGGAAACCACTGTCACCTATCTCCACCATCCCCATCTCAGATACACCAACAACAGCCATACCTCCTACAACTGGCCCCATCCCCTTATGTCTCCCACTTCTGGTGATCACAGAAAATGAGGTGCAAGGTCTATTTCACAAACAAAAGCACCAGGCCCAGACAAGATAACTCCTTCTTGCTTGAAAACTTGTGCTGATCAATTGGTCCACATCTTCACCCGAATATTTAATAAATCACCAAAGATGTGCTATGTTCCTTCTTGCTTCAAATGTTCTACTATCATCCCAGTGCCAAAGAAACCCTCCATCAAAGAACTGAATGACTACAGATCGGTTGCTCTGACATCCGTAGTTATGAAAACCTTTGAAAGGTGAGTGCTGGCCCACCTGAAAACCATCACAGATCCGCTATTAGACCCCTTGCAATTTGCCTACTGAGCAAATAGATCAGCAGATGATGCTGTTTTTTATATATAATATATTTTATTAATTTTTTAACATGGCCACCTTAATATTCGGTAAACAGTGTGTTGTCTGGGTTTACATTTAAAAAACATTTGCTAACAATTGATCTATAATCCACATAATAGCTTTACTTGATTTCCTCTTCTTCCCATAATGTTCTCTTTTACCAACCTTAAGTTAATACAATTCTTGTTTCGATAGATAACAATTGAGTATTAAAAAAATTCTAATATTTCCACAAATAATAATCACATCAATATAATATTTCTTTTCTATCTAGTCATTCTGGTTGCCTCATCATAGATCCCATTTACAGTTTTTGTTTACATTTGTTTTTCTCACAATGTTCAAGACATTCTTACTGGTTAAGATTTTCTCAAAGTTAATTACATTTAAATATTTGATTCTATTTTTTCTCATGTAAACCATCCCATAACTTTTACCTTACTTAAGGAATAAATAAGACTAAAAAAAGAGAAAAGAAGAACAAGAGTAAAGAGGGATAAAAAGATAGTATGCTACTGAAAGTCCATGTTTCCCCTAAGCTAATACATATTTATTTCCAAAATTTTTCCATTCTTTTTTTTACCATAATTAAGAATATATTTAATCTTTAAATATTCCATTTAATAAATCTAGTCATCTGGTCTTTTAACTCTTATTCAAAACATTTTTTTTCAATCCATTGTAATTTTCTTAAAATCAATCACATTTAAATATCTAAAATATGTCCTTATATATAAGCCATTCTAACTCTTTTATATTACTCATATCAAGAAATAAGAGAAGAAAAGAGAAGAAAGAGAGAGTACTATGTTATTTGAGGGACTCCTCCCTCTTAAAGTAAAATTCATATCCAAAATCTTTCTATTATTTTAACCATATTCAAACAGGTGTTTCTTTTTTAAATATTCTCTCTGATAAGTCCCATCATCTATTTTCTTAATTTTCATTTTGGCCTTCTTCTTTTGCCCAATATCTTTAATCAATATATTCTGCTGAATCAAAGAGTCTTTCCATATTCTTGTAGGTGTCACTGTAGGTATAAAAAATAAGTCAAGTACAATATCTTTGTAAGAGGCATTTGCTCTTTCATGTTTGTTGAAAATCTTTTCCTTTCTTTTTCTCTCTGCATCGTTTATCATTTTTTGTCTCTCCAGTTCTAGTGGTGTTCTTGACGTCTCTGCAATCCATTTTATCCAGTCTTTTTTCTTATCCTCAAATTTGTCTTGTGGTCTTAAAGTATAAGTTACATTTTCCAAAACCAATATAATTTGTAATTTTTGTAATTTTTTTTCTTGTAATTTTTTCCCCACTTGGGTTAAATCATACTTCTTTGTTGTGTTAAGTTCCATCTTTGAGTCTCTATCCTCGAATTTGTGTTCAGTTATCTGTTTTATCTGCTCCTTCTCTATTGTTATTTCCTGGGATTTTTTTGTTGTAAAGTTAAATTGGAGATGAATTGGTTTGTTTTTAAAGTTCTTTTGAATTTCTTTGTGGTTTGAAATCATTGTTGTTTGAATTAGTTGCAGCATCTCATATGACTCCTCTTGAAAGGTATTTATTTTTTCTTGATAAGTTCTTTCTGCAAGTCTCTGATTTTCCATAGTGGTCAAGAATCGAGATTTTCTTTTCTCTGCAAATAGCTTTAGAGTCACAGTTTAGTAGATATTTGTAATCCAAAAAGGTTCAAAAAGGTTTCCTTAAGTTTATAATCCTCTCTTTGTCTGCAACCCAAATTGTTTTCTTTTTTTGTCACAGCTGTTCTCTATTGTTATAGCTTTGAAGGTCACAAGCACAGATTAGTTTTTTCCAGATTTTGCCAAGTCTTGTATAAAAGCCATAGCTGTCATAGTCTTTATCCACCACTAGATGTCAGCACCAGTTTATTTTTCAAATTATCAAAATAGAAAATTGCCTTTAAAATGAGAATCTTAACCATTCAACAATTCCAAACTTATCCAAATTTAGGTTTTATATTCATTTCATTTCATTTCTGTATGTTTTGGTCCTCCATAAAAGGTTTAATTCGCCGCTTCCATTAGTAAAAGGGTGGGGCAAAAATCCCCCTCCTTCACGTTAGGAGGTTTTTTGCTTCTTGGGAATTTTCCCCCCCAGGAAAGTTAATAAGTAGGATAGAGAAAATCAATGATCTTACCCAGATTCAAACGCGCTGTTTACAATCAGCTTAAAATAGTGCTTTTTGACTTTGGTTGCTTGTAGCTTGGGCTAGACTCTGAAGTTAGGCTAACCTTTCTCCTGTTGGCTTCTGGAAGGCTTCTCCTGGACCGATCGGGTTGACCGCCATCTCTCTGTGGTCCGCGGGACTTCCTTCCTTCTTTGCCGCCTCTTTGGGGCGGCTTCTGGCCCATTTAGGGTCTCCTAACAGGAAGAAATTCAGCCAAAGGGCACGGAGCCCCGAAATCTCTTGGCTGCTGCACTACTGTGCAAGACCAGAAGTCCTGCAGATGATGCTGTTAACATGGCTCTGCACTACATTCTACAACATCTTGAATCTTCAAAGACCTATGCAAGGGTCCTTTTTGTAGATTTCAGTTCGGTATTCAATACCATCATTCCAGATATTCTTCTCACTAAACTAAATCAGCTAGCCGTGCCTGACCACACCTGTAAGTGGATCATAAGCTTTCTAACAGACAGGAAGCAGCAAGTGAAGCTAGGCAAAATCACATCAGATACCTGCACAATTAGCACAGGGCTCCCCCGGGGCTGTTGCTTTCTCCACTTCTATCTATATACCAACAACTGCATCTCAAAAGATCCTTCTGTTAAAGTACTAAAGTTTGCAGATTATACAACAGTGACTGGCCTCATTCAAGACAACAACGAATCGGCATACAGACAGGAGGTTGAACAACTAGCCTTGTGGTGTGGCCGGAACAATCTTGAACTGAACACACTCAAAACTGTAGAAATGACAGTAGACTTTAGGAGAAACCCTACTATTCTACAACCTCTTACAATACTAGACAACACAGTATCAAATTTCTGGGTTCTATAATATCTCAAGATTTAAAATGGACACTTAACATCAAAATGTAATCAAAAAAGCACAACAAAGAATGTTCTTCCTGTGCCAACTCAGAAAGCTCAGACTGCCCAAGGAGCTGCTGATACAGTTCTACAAAGGAATTATTGAGCCTGTCATTTGCACCTCTATAACTGTCTGGTTTAAAACTGCAACCAAACAAGACAGACGCAAACTTCAATGGATAGTTAGATCTGCAGAAAAAACAGTTGCTATCAGCCTGCCTTCCATTGAGGACCTGTATACTGCATGAGCAAGAAAGAGGGCTGTGAAAATATCTACAGACCTCTCACATCCTGGACATAAACTACTTCAACTTCTTCCCTCAAGATGGACACTATAGGGCATTGCACGCCAGAATGACTAGACATAAGGAGAGGTTTTTCCCCATGCTGTCACTCTGCTTAACAACTAATTCCTACAACACTGTCAAAATACTAGTAAAGCTGTATTACTATGATATTCCCATCTTTCCTATTACCTATCCTTATCTTCTTATGACTATAACTTTGCTGCTTGTAACTTACAATTTATATTGGGTTTTTTGTACCCCAGTATGATTTATGTTGTTTGCTTAGCTAGTACTCTATGACTATCACTAAGTGTTGCATCTTATGATTTATGATGAAGTGTTGTATTTCACGATTTATGATGAATGTATTTCATGTTGTATATGATCATGATTATCACTATTACTTGTATGTACACTGAGAGCTTATGCACCGGAAACAAATTCCTTGTGTGTCCAACCACATTTGGCCAATAAAGAATTCTATCTATTCTATCTATCTACAAAGATTCTCAGTTTGAAATTCATTCTTAATTTTTTTCTTTCATTTTTTGAATTAGCAGAAATTAGCCATGCCTAGTCAATATTTACGTAAGAGTTATACCAAGTTGGAGAACTGCTGGTTTATAAGTTTTCTTTCCCAATTTCTTCTACTCGTCCATCGCTGACTCTGGAGGTGCCAGAGGTATTTATGTCCTTCCTTCCGGTTGTAAGTAACTGAAGGATATTATACTCTTCCTTCCATTTCTTCTTCTTTGTTGGCTGGAGCTAATAAGTGGAAAAGAAAATTATAATTCAACACTGAAAGGATAAATCTGTGCTTGAATTTCAACAATGAATTGCTGTTACTTTTCCTACATTTCAAATGTTTCTTTTTCAAAAAAAGATAAAAAAGTAGATTTTCAATTTGATAAAATATCTTCTTAATTTTCAGAAACTATGTTATTATTTTGCAAATTTAACTGTATTTGATATCAGCATTGGAAATGTCCTGAAATTGATAATGGCATAATGCTTTGCATTAGGTTATTTGGGGTTTTTTTTGAGTTTACAAAAAATATTACAGACCAAAAATCATGGTTTATTCATTAAGCTGCAATTAGAATAACTCATCTAATATGTTAAATTATGGTTTACAAATTACAATTAGTGTAACTAACACTTAAGTTCAGACCAAATACTTACATTATTATGGTTTAATGTGAACCAGGCCAGTCTTTTTTCATGAGTCTGTCATATCCCACAATTTCTCTGATTTGACAATGACTGTAGAGTTAACAACAAAGAAAAGTAAAGAAGCACAAATTATCAGACACTGTTAGTAAATTAAAATTACATTTACTAAACCAATGAAAAGTAAAAAACCAATCACTGGAACACCATCCTGAGTTAAATGATATAATAGTATTAGTTTGAAAAAATTGTTTGAAATTTAATAAATATTCTTTAAAATGTTGCAGTGAGATCTATAATAGATCAATATTTCTGTTGCTAGCATGCATAGCATCAAATTGACAATGGATGCCTGATGTATAAAATCAGAAAATAATGTAAAACTTGCAGAAAAAAATTGAAATTGTACATAACATTTATGTAGTAAGATACAACAATCTTTAGAATTCCAAAAGTGCACCATGTTGTCAATTAGTCATTCTATTTCATGAGTACTCATAGGCATCCAATTAATTCTATAAATACAGATGTTTTACTGAAGGGATATAATAATCATGTACCAACTGCCTTGCAACAACAAATCATTACATTAAACTTGATGTATGAAATTATAGATCATTTTTGAAGGACACTCTAAAAGAGCAACAAAAGTGCAATCAATTTTCATTCCATGCTTGTGATAGTGATTTTAATATTCCTTGATTCTTTATATCCACCTTCCCTAAAGGTGAACCCTGTGCAGAGATGTGCACATTTGTTTTAATATTTAATGAAATAAACAGGCATATTTGCTGAATAGAATAGAATAGAATAGAATAGAATAGAATAGAATAGAATAGAATAGAATAGAATAGAATAGAATAGAATAGAATAGAATAGAATAGAATAGATCTGGAAGTGACCTTGGAGGTCTTCTAGTCCAGCCCTCTGCTCAAGCAGGAGAACTTATACCATCTCAGACAAGTGACTGTCCAGTCTCTTCTTAAAAACCTCCAGTGATGGGGCACTCACGATTTCTGAAGGCAAGCTGTTCCACTGGTTAATTGTCCTCACTGTTAGGAACTTTCTCCTTAATTCCAGGTTGCTTCTCTCTTTGATCAGTTTCCAACCATTGTTTCTTGTCCTGCCCTCTGGAGCTTTGGAGAATAATTTGATCCCCTCTTCTTTGTGGCAGCCTCTCAAATACTGGAATACTGCTATCATGTCACCCCTATTTCTTCTTTTCTTTAGACTAGGCGAACCCAAGTCCTGCAGCTGTTCTTCATATGTTTTAGTCTCCAGGCCTTGGACCATCTTAGTTGCTCTTCTTTGAACTTTTTCCAAAGTCTCAACATCTTTTTTGTAGTATGGTGACCAAAATTGGTTGCAGTATTCCAGGTGTGGTCTCACTAGGATTTTATAAAGTGGTACTAATACTTCGCGTGATCTTGATTCTATGCCTCTGTTTATGCATCCCAGGATTGTATTAGCTTTTTGGCTGCTCTGCACATTGCTACTCAAGTGATCGTCCACTAGGACTCCAAGGTCCCTCTCACAGTTACTGTTTTTGAGCCAGATCTCACCTAATCTGTACTTATATCCTTCCTACATCTGGGTATATTGACAGTTGCCCACTTCCATTTTAGTAATTCCACGTCCTGTACAATACACAATGGACCCTTATATATTATTAAATATGGGATAATGGTATGTGGGAATGACATTGGGAAACAGGAGGAAGAGCTTCAATAAAGGAAAATATTTGTAGTTCAGGGATGAAATGAGGGGTCCTTGGTGCTCTCTGAGCTTGGTTGTTTTCTTGCAGACGTTTCATTACCCTAAGTAAGTAACATCATCCGTGCAGGAAGAGCTTCACCTAAACAGTGGTCTGATAAACAAAATCTGAGTATGAAGGAGGGATGGATGGAGAAAGCATCTCAGAAGGGACCCTCCCTAGTTTTCAGGAGATTAAACGTTAAGGGAGGGGAGAATTACTTTCAGGCTTGCAAGATTCTGTTACAGTAACTTTACAGTAAAGCTAGTGTTACTGCTTAGGGTTGGTGTTTCTTGTCTGGACTACGTCAAAGGTCTGACACCAATTTTGCAAGTTTTGAATTTGATAGTTATTATATTCCTGGAGTTTAATTAGACTATGTGCACTAAAACACAATATATCAATGTTACATTTTCCTTTCAGTTTTTTTATGTATGGCAAGTCAGACTTGAGTTTAAATTGCACTCCTCAGAGACATAATAGTGATGTATAAAAATAAGTCAGAAGATAGCTATATTCAATATAATAGTGGGAAAATGGTACAAAAATTCTTAGGCATACAGTAAGTTCTATTTCAACAAAAGCAGAGCTTTCTTTTTTAAATATAACTAACCTGCAATCTGCAGTTCATTCTGTGGAAATGCAGTGCTACCTCCATTTTCTCCCTAGGAGAGTGGGAAATTGAGTTTCTACCGTAGTTTATTTCAATATTTCCTGCCATCAAATTATATGGAGAAGTAATCCTTTGTATTTCAGCCATGATCTTATTTCCAACAAAAAGTCTACAGTACATGAACAGTATAACACAGTCTCCTCAGCTGATCTATGTCTCTTCATTGTATGCTGCCCAGACTTTGACATATTTTCATATAAACAAGATTCCCTTCTCCCTTAAAAAAATGTTAGTTTGATAAATTTTGCTCCATGAAAAAAAAACCCAATCTGTCTTTAAAGATGACTAGATTAATTGATTATGAAGTTGCCATATGGCACGGATTCTCTTAAAATTCCATTAAGAAATGAAGAATAACACTGTATCTGCAGTAACAGAGCAACAACACACATTCATTCCCCCCCCCAAGAATTCATTGTGTGTTCTGCTGCAGCTCAACTAATAATGTGCCACAAAATGAGACCAGGAAAGAAGTACCTTCAGTTCTGTGTATTTTTAGAACATTGGATTTTTCATCCTTCCTGCTAATAACATGCTATGATTCAAAATACAACTTAAAGAGAAATCCTACACTCAGTGTTCTGGGAGTAAGCACTTAATTCTGAGTTAACAGATCTTAAGCTCCTTGTTTTTAGATGAAACATTTTGAATATACACCCTCCCAAAGATGAATTAAACTGAGTCAAAGGCGATATGCCTGTCATGTATTTGGCAAGGAAGGAAAAGAATGAAAACAGTGGTTGAAAAGCAAGCGAGGCTTTTTCACATATTTATCTTTGTGCTTCATTAATAGCATGGTAGGGAAAAGCCTACATGAAAATTATTCTTCATTGATATATTATGCTTGAAATCTCCTTACTTCAATCTGAATAAGAGTTTAAAACATCTGCTTCATAAAAGCTAAATGCATAAATGGTCTATAACTCTAAGCTTTCTAAATAGATGAGCTTGCAGACATTTGAGAAGAAAGCAATAATGAGAAAACTATCCAGATTGACAATTAAGGAAGGTTAAGGTTAAGTAAATTAACAGCTGCTCTATGCTATCTACATGCAAGTAAATCCAACCACCCTGAGGCATGCATATGGTTGGATATTCTCCTGTATGAAGCACTAATACGGGAGAACAGGAGTCTTGCCAACTTCTTCAGGTCTCCATGATGCACATATTGTATTATAATTTGCTGATTTCTGCAATCAAGATATGATACCTGTTGTCAAATGCTAACAAACAGATGAGATTTTTCCCTTCTCTGCCACTAAATCTTCTCCAAAGTACAATTCTGAATAGATTATTACTACCCTGAGGAGTGACTGTAAAGGTGGCCCATAATTTAAGGTTCCAATAGAAGAGTAATTTAAGGCTCATTCACCTTCCTTCCTTCCTTCCTTCCTTCCTTCCTTCCTTCCTTCCTTCCTTCCTTCCTTCCTTCCTTCCTTCCTTCCTTCCTTCCTTCCTCTGTTGTGGTATTTGTACCATTTTTTTAAAATGAGCACCTACCCTTTCGTACAAAATTATGTCTGAAATCATGACAGAGCAGAGCCAGTTTGAGGATTCATCTTACCGAGTTTCCTAATTCTGAGCACTGCTATTTAATTGCATAACAAGAACAGTATAGAATTCCTTTGCTATAGTGTTCATTCCTCAGCAGAAGATTCCCTTCCTAAGCTAGCCAGGGTAATATAAAATATTATACTGAGATTAATGCTTACATAATTGGCAATATCAATTATTATCCAGCTTCTATATACATAATAGAGTGTATTCTTAACCTGGCATTCTGCTAGGGTGAAAATAGTACAGAAAAGACAGGGATACTATTTGGTCCTCATAAAATCAGTCATTTTAATTTATGCTGTACAACTGTATGAAAGCAGATTTTCCTATTCCAAGAAAACCTAATAGAAATGTTTTCATTTTAAGTTTATGAAAAAAATTAAAATAATGTGCTTTGAATCGCACATACTGTATGCATGAAACGTGTCCTTCTTAGAGCTTCCTTTGAAGACAAAACTGTAAATAATACAGAATGTAGCTCCCTCCATATGGCAGATGAGACTGCTTCAGCCACATATTATTTACATTCCAGACATTGCAATGGCCTATGTATAATTTAAAAAGTGTTTTTGATGTTTTTGATGTTTAAAACCCCACATGATTTGGCCCTTAAGTTTTGTATCTTTCTAGGCAAAACTATCCTATCCAGTTGGGGATGTTGACGGGAGCTTGGAGGCACTGTTTCTCCACAATGGCCCCCTCTGAGGGAATGAAGCTGGAGTTGCTGTTTGCAGTTGGGAAACGCTGCTGCAGTCAAGCAGAAGTGTTTTCCACCCCCACTTTCCTAAGGCTCAGCTCCTGTCCCATTTCTCAAAGGAATGTAAAAGTTTATACCCCAGAAACATGAGCGGAGATGGGCATATTCATTCATTCATTCATTCATTCATTCATTCATCTTCTCTGCCCCTCCCCCTTTACTCACAAGCACCCATGCTGGTGTTCAGGTTTCTGGCTAATGGAGCCACACCCTGGCAGTTTTCAGGAATGTGCCAACATCCATAAGCAGCCTCACAGCCTACAAACGTTTGGGTATGTAGGCAGTGGTGGGATTCAAATATGTGAACAACCGGTTCTCTGTGTGGATGCCGCTTCTGGAAGTCCATTCTGGGCCTGGGCAACAAAAAATTAGCTACCGGTTCTGCCGAAGTGGTGCGAACTGGCTGAATCCCACCACTGTGTGTAGGAGAGAAAAAGAAGAAGACAATAAGAAGATGAGAAAGCAGAAAGTGATGTCTGAGATACAATTATTACAAGCAAGCAAAAGCTATCAATCAATTGCTAAGATCACATGCTACAAGCAGCTCATTGTGCTGGGATTCTTGGCTTGGAGCTTGGTAGCAACTAGAAGAGAAATAACCACACTGAGGCAGCACCTAATCTCAACAATTGCAAGGAGGGAGGCAAAGGCCACTTTAAAACTTCAAGACTTTTACTTCTTATAACAACTAACTCTCAAGGGCTTATATATGTGGCTGCATCAGTTTGCTTGGGAGGATGGAGTTAAACCAGGGCAAGAGGACAGGTGTGTGCTACAATAAGGTATTTTGTATAATTATTTTCAATGCCAATGTTGGCAAATCTTTTGGGCTTCGTGTATCAAAAATTCTTCAGCCTCATTGCCACCTCTGCCACTCAAAAAGGCCGCTTCTGCCATTCCCCAAAGTTTATGAGCCTTGGGGAATAATGTAATTGTCCCATATGGCCCTGTGCTCCCCAGGATTTGCTGTATGCTACTTACCTTCAGGCAGTGTTCCCTTTCTGTTGATAGGCCCCTGTGGCCTATTCAAGGCTGTTCTGAGATGTGAGGACTTCATTCTTGAAGCAGATTCTGAGAATGCTCTTTTGTGACCTCTGCAGCCTCCGAAAACTGCGTAAAAGCAGTATGATTTGTATGATTTTTGGAGGCTCTGGAAACTACACAAGATAATGGCCTCGTTATGCGACTTCTGAAGGCCATGCAAGAGTACACTTCATTTTTGCGCAGCCTCCATAGCTTCCAACAATCACATCAGAACAGGTAGTACTTTAAAAAATCATTGTTGTTGGAGGTTGGTGAATATTGGAATGTCACCCAAAATATCATGGCATATCATCTTTGACACACATGTCATATGTGCATAGGACCCATGGTGGCGCAGTGGTTAGAATGCAGTACTGCAGGCTAACTGCCCACAGCCAGGAGTTCAATGCTGACCAGCTCAAGGTTGACTCAGCCTTCCATCTTTCTGAGGTTGGTAAAATGAGGACCCAGATTGTTGGGGCAATATGCTGACATTGTGAACCACTCAGAGAGTGCTGTGAAGCACTATGGGGTGGTATAGAAGTCTAAGTGCTATTGTTATACATTTGCCATCACTGGTCTACACTGTGGTGTGCCAGTCCTTGGAAAACAAAGCTCTCTTACACCCCTGGATGTTAGCCTGGTGCCAACCATGATATCTTTTGGCAGTCAAAACTATTGGGTGCTCTTTAGAAATTAATGCTACAAATCTTGTTGGGCACCTATGGTTATGGGATGTGATATTGACATTGTTTTTATTTTAATTACATATTCTGTTATTTCTGATTTTGTTGTTTCGTGATTTATATTCAACAGAATATAAATGGGATGTGATATTGACATTGTTTTTATTTTAATTACATATTCTGTTATTTCTGATTTTGTTGTTTTATGATTTATATTCAACAGAATATAAATGGTATGACTGAATAAGGATCTCACAGAGAAAAATTCAGATAAAAGGCACCACATTAGCTGCTTCTTATTAACATCTCTTTGAAGCATTCTCTCTCCTGCCAAAATAACTCATTTTGTTCTCATACAAAATGTTGCCCAAATCACATTACCTCAGTTCTCCCACTTTAAAATAATGCAGAAAATTACAAATCTGAACTGAAACCTTATTTAGCCATGTTTCTGTTTTTTTAATTCAGTTATAAGGGCTAAAACATGACTATGGATTGTTTTTTCACTGTGCTTTAAAATTAAAAATAGTATAAAAATATGCAATATATTTTATTTTAAAACAAAACAAAGCAGAATATAAAAACCTGTCTCCTTTATTTTTATAAGGCATTCAACCAGGCATATAATATGTTTCTAAAATTATAAGAGAGTCAGAAATATAAATAGAGGGGTGGAGATAGCTTGCCAAGAACACCATTTTTTAAAAAAGATAATCTTTGTTTATCTTGTATAGTTTACTAATATCTAGTATATCCAAGGTGTTGGAAAAAATGTAGCCATTTAGAAGTGAATGGCTGAACACACCCACAGCAGAGGGTATAATTTTTAGCCATACTGAAGGCAAGAAAAAACAACCCAATAGTTATTATGGCATATTATTTTCTCTGTAATCTCTCCAAGATTTCTAGTAAGATAATTTAATAGCTAAAGCATACTTTGACTAGCAATTTTACATCATGAAAGAAAATTATCTTACATTACTCATGTAAGCTTTCATAATTCAAACACAAAAATAGTTGATTCTGAAGCAATTTAATGATAAAAGTTCAAAAGGAATGTTTGTGACTGGTGAAATGCGTAGGTCCACTTTACAGCTGCACAAAGCAGAATTGGATTTTACTGTTACCTATATATATATATATTACTATTATATTATACATACAACATATATATTATACATACAACATGAATTCACAACTCCAGTTCTTAATATAGCTTGTTTGCTTGTTTGTTAGATGTATACCCAATCTTTCCTTAGGGAGTTCATGATGGTATAGATATGACTCCTTCATCCAGTTTTATTCTCACAATCACAAGCTGGTGAGATAGATTTGGTTAGAGGTACAGGGAGGGTGAAAGTCTCCAGGAGTTTCCATTGCATAAATAGGACCATGGTCAGCCTCCTAACTACTACAACCTAGTGATGGTAATGGTCCTTCTTTGGACTGAGAATGGAGAAGACAAATCGACTATATGCACATCACAATGACCCATACTTAGCTTGTACAGATGGGGCTTATTCACAGTCATAGAGCTCCTGGGGACCCCCTCCCCCAGCCAGATTCTACATAGCAAAAGCACCGGTTTTTGCAGTTTTCTCTCATTACACACCAGATATTATTGAAGTAAAGCCAAAACAAGTTAGCAAGCCAGCAGGAGAACAAATTGATTACACTGTCAGTGCAGGAAAATTTGAGTTCGCTAAACTATAAATTTATTAACAGAAAATGAATCACAGCCAGTATATGCTTCATCTCAACCCTTTCCACCCTGTAGTTATATTCTTGGCTCTTTCGTGGGTTTTCCAGATGGTAGTTTCCTTCATGTTGAATTTCAGAATGTAGTATTTAGCCAGAAAGATAACGCAAGAAGATAAACAAATGCTTAAGACAAGGGTCATATTGCACTAAGTTTTTGAATACTGCCATTACTCAGTTTGAGTAATACTGATTACTATTCAAATTATTCTTGCTACACCAGCAAAGATCGGCAGAAAGAATGGGTACTGTAGCATATTTTAGACTGGTCTATACCTTAGAGCAGGGCTTTTCAACCTGTGGTACGCGTACCACTTGTGGTACATTAATGAGTGGCAGGTGGTACGCAACCCTGCCTAGCCAAGTGTAGTGGGGAAGGGAAAGAGCCAGCACAGGCAAAGACTTACAGTGAGAGAGTCCTCTGAAGCTGCAGATTTTACTTATGAATGGAGCCATTTGGGGAGCCAGCAGCCAGTACTTACATTTTTTTTCTTCTTTAAGTGCCAGCTGGGCTCCTTACTTTCCTTTCTAGCCAGTAGCTAATTCTTAAAGGGGAAGTGCCTTTTTAAGCTAGTTCACTCAGCAGCTTGTCTTTTCTGTCTCTGGAGGCCTTTCCTTGTTTGATCAATATATGGAAGAGGGAAAATATGGGGGGGGGGTTCAAATTCTTCCTTCAGAAGGAGATGGGAATGAGAAAAAGGGAGGCAGGGAAGGGAGGGAGGAGGGAAGGAAGTCCTGCCTTAGCAGTTGGCCACCAGCAGCTCTGCCATTGACTTTGCTTGTCAAAAGGTTGCAGAAGGGGATCACATGATCCTGGGACACTGTGACCATCATAAATATGAATCAGTTGCCAAGCATCCAAATATAAATCACATGACCCTGTTGCTGCAATGGTCATAAGTGTGAAAAATGGTCATAAGTCATTTCAGTGCAATTGCAACTTTGAACAGGTGTTTTTTTTGTCACCAAGTTTTTGACACCTTGCTAGGTGGTACTCAAATATTGCCATATCCTAAAAGTGGTACAATCGGTAAAAAGGTTGAAAAGCCCTGCCTTAGAGTACTTGACATTAGATTGATCTTTACCAGTGTTTCTCAACTTTGGCATCTTTAAGATTATGGACTTCAACTCCCAGAATTTTCCAGGCAGCATGCTGTGAAAGGTATAATAACTATGGAATGGACCAGTCCACTAACTTCTTTAGTGAGATTGAACCTATTTGAATCGGCCACTCTAGGCATTTTATGCTCCAAATGGTTTCCAATGAACAGTTTAGGAGTTTCCTAACATGTGGAGTGTAGCATAGACCTATTCTCAAAAGAGTAGATTAACCTCTGGAATATGGAGGCAATAAAGGGCCATGACAGGATATTTCCTGAGTGGTCTTTCCTTGTGTGGTGACCTAGGAGCTCCTTGATTTATTGAGAGAGAACAAGTGCCAAAACAGACACCTGGAACAACACTGGCAAAAGACAAAGAGTGAATCTTTTGCAGAAAGATAAAATGCTATTATTTTTTAAAAGGCCATTGATAACTTCCTCCATAAGAGGGCCCTGGCTGATGATTATTCAGTCTCTTGCATTCCTTTTGGAGGAACGTGTTGATAAGATAGAAGGATTCTAGAAGGAACAGACCATTTGGACCATTTTATGACTGACTACACCAAACTTTGCAGTCATTTAGTAAATAAGCAAACAGGTCCTGAGCAATCATTGTATGAACATGCCTATAATTTTTTCTCTTAATGTGATTTGTGTCCAAAAGTTAGGGAATTCTGATTCAGTGGCAATAATAAATTAATAAAATGAAAAGAACAAAAAAGCTAGCTGGTGCAATCCAATACCTCTGGTAGGCATTACATTGAAACAGCTTTTTATAATCTGATGACAAGTTATCTCATATCTGCGTAATGTTTAACTTGTAATTCTTGCCCCTAACAGTCTCATAATGAATCATCATTGCCAAAATATCATAACTTGGTGACAACTAGGTAAATTTCAAAATTATGCCATTATTTTTTCATTTAAAATTCTTACAGACAGAACAACAGTTCCTCTTTCTAAAACATCTTATAGTAACCAAGGTTAAAAGCCACTGATTCAGCAAATACATTAAGCATAATAACTGCTTAGTATCGTGCTATCTGATGTGTAGTGCCAGTACGTTTAGTTAGTATGGCACAGATCTATTTGATAGTGTATCTACTTGTCAGCAGAACCCAGTTTCTGTTTCAAGGCAGAATATTCAAAACAAGATTAGCTGGAAATCTGTCTCTTATTTTTGTACTGCTCAATGACAGTACAGCCTTTACACAGTCCATGGGTATCTGAGTTCTGTTCTTCTTATGCTTGTCAGGTGCTAGTCATCTTGGTCCTCTTATAACCAGAGACATGGTATAGGTAGCCTAGTCACAGTACCACACTGTACTGTGTGGTACATCTTTGCTTGTAAGGTTGGGCTAAGTATATATGCCATATATGTAAGATCCAACTTTGCTCTAGAACAAAGGGGAGAAGTTTGATTCTTGCCAGGTGTTTGGACTTCAATTGCCATCAGCCCCAACCAGTAGAACCAATACTAAGAGACTGTGAGAATTGTATTCCATAACATCTGGAGGAGTCTGGAGTTATCTGATCCTTTACTGACTTCCTTCAGAATAAGTTGAGATGTAAAATGCATGGCCTCTAATGGAGTTTAACCAGATTGGCAGAGTCAGTTGCATCTGTTCATTTAGGCACGAAAGCAGTCCTGTGAGGGCATTATAAAAATATTCCTCTACATCACTTTCTATGCCCATAAAGGGAGAAGTCTATGGGGTTCTTGCACCATACACTCCACTGTTCTCAGATGACATTCTAAAAAAATACGCTGGCAGAGAATACAAAGCTTTTTTATTGCCTTTTCTGTTTGATAAAGATTCTAATATTCTCCCAGGTTGCTAGATTCTGTGCTTCTATTTGTTCTGTTTCTCTTTTTAGATGATGATGATGATGATGATGATGATGATGATGATAATGATTATGATGATATCTATTCAATCCTGTTAAACTCAGCAATTCTATGGATCAGCTCTCTCCACATTTTCTGATCTTGTATGGCTTCTTTCAGATGCTTTATGTTCTGACTGGTATCAGCTTTGATGGTGTCTAGCCACCATCTTTTTTAAGCAGCATCATTTTCTTTTACCACTGATCATTCTGAATGTAACTACAAACATCAAACAGTGAATCTGAGCACATGACATGGCCGAAGTAAGTAAGGCAGAATTTTGTGATTTTGCCTTCCAGTGATATGTCAGGTTTTATACACTCCAGTGCTTGCTTGTTTGCCACGTTTGCAGTCTAAGGAATGTGCAAGACCCTTCTCCAACAACACAACTCAAATGATGCATGCCAATTCCAAGCCTGCATAAATGAGGAGGTTTGAGGTATGATCTAGCCTTGTAAAAACCTTGCCAAGAAAAGTGTATTGAAACTGAATTATATTTATCTTAATTATCACCACTATTACCTCTCTCACACTTTTATGTTATTTAATTGTATTTTATGCTTACTTTTGTCTTTTCATTATATCTATAGATTTTAGGTGCATGTGCTTCTATATATATATATCTGATACACATATTTGATCTATACAATATTATGTTTTCTGGCAAGTAGTCAGGATAGATAGAAAGAAAAAGAAGAGATTAATTAATTTAATTCCATGAAAAGGAAAATACTTTCTTTACGTCATTGGCATCCTTCACTGTTATGCCAGACAATTTTTACTTCTCTCGAGGCTATTGAATTACCCAGTCTGAGTTTTGCTAGCAGATTGAGCTGCCAAAGCCTCAATACCTTTAGATGATAGTAATGAGTTAAGAGGGTTTATTGTCTCTTTGCTGGCATCTAGCAATTGTCTGGATTTCACAGTACAGGTCAGGTGATTTTTAACTTGTTTTTATTTCTATTAACGCTACTCCTGCACCATTTAACCTGCTGTGCCAGTAGGATAAAAATATATTAAAGGTGAATTAAACAGGTCATTCTGCATTAACGTAGCTCAAGGGACAAAAAGTCTTCCCTTTTATTCTGGGGCAAAATGATCGAGATAATCTTATCAATGGAGAGCCTGCTCATCCCTCATGTTAGTAATATATGTATGTAGTGGCTAAACTTAAATCATGGTAGTAACATTGCATAATAAGGTTAAAATGATAGGTATGACAAGCTGAAAAGTTTAATTACATGATGTTTTTAAGCAGTACTTTTGTTCATTCTGCTGGGTGCTAAAATGAATGTTATCAGTGTCAGTCTAGGAGCTCTGGATATGCTCAGGTGAGGAACTGGTCCTTTTAAAGAAGCCCTAAGCTTGACTGAAATCATGCTGTCATGCAAGTTCTGGCTGCTTGTTGTCTGACACACACAGGAAGTTGTCTGAACTAAAACAACTGGGTTGGTGTGCATGGCTGAATAATGAGGAAGGGCTCCTTATGTAAAGCCGATTGAGTTTCCTAGAAGGAATACAGGAAATTCTACAAAAACAGGTATTCATGCGGGTGAAACAATGTGAGTCCACACCCTGTGGTTAATAGTGCTGGAAGCACTTCCAGAAATGGCAGTTCTGTTCACCTGGGTTTGTTTTCTTGATTTTTAAAACTTTCAATTATATATTGCTTTGTGATCAGTGATTCTATCTACACTGCTTTCCTCTCATATCATTCGAGTGCATCTCATGTTATTTGGGAGCCATCATTTGACTCACTGGTTTGGATGGGCAATTCTGAGGTGGACAACAGAAAAACTGGCTTAGGGCTGTGTATGAACAGTACATTATGGTTTGTTCAACTAACCATAGTTAAAATGAGCAAGAGCTTAGTGAGATTTATAAAACCAGCCAATATATAATTTGGAATTAGGAATTGGTTGTTAAATACAAATGATGGATTATTTTGGGTAGCACACTGTTGTAATTTAGCAGTCAACAGGAACAGAAACAGACCAGAATACTTAGCTGGACATAATAAAATCAAACTTGGTTAAGGATGGCTCAAAATAAGGGAATACTATGAATGGCCATGCTAACTCAGAATGATTCACTTGTTACAATTAAAACCATTTCCTGTGTGTACCCAAAGAGATAAATGTCATGTCACAAATACTCATCTAAACCATTAGCAATTTGTGAACAAGAGCTCAGAAGGACTTAACTAGCCAGATGTTATGTTGTCATACAGCCATAAAAATAATTAGCTGAGGAAAACAGTATTTAAAAAAAGATGTTGTACACCTGTAAACATACTTGCTTTTACACTGCTGCTTTATTCATTCATTCATTTAAACTCTGTTATAAGCTGGGGTACTTAAGACCTACAGGTGGTTGTTTCCTTAATGGTATCAACTTTTTAACCTTTACCTGGTCACAGTGAGGATACATGGTATCTGGCTCAGAAGTTGCTGCACCAAATCCAGCAGTCTCCTCTCCTGATATTATTATGATGATCCATTGCGCAGTCAGCCAGATGTTGGGCCTGGATTTGGCATTTTTGTCCACCTATTATTAATTCTCAAACTGGTAATAAGGACAGTAGCTGTTGTGTAAACAATATCTTCAAGCAGGCTGGCCAGTCTTCTCCAAAGAGACAAAGTTCTTCCCCTTTTCATCAAAAGGGTGGCAGTCATAAAATTAGAAGGGAATTGTTTTGAATTGCATATATAAAAGATTCACATCTGTTGGAATTATTGTGCTATAACCTAATCCTTTGTGTGTGTGTGCGTGTGCATGTGTGTGTATAACACATATTGTTCTTTTGTAAGGCATGGGATGACATCCATATTTCCAGAGGATGTCAATTATAGTTTTCAGGAATAGAATATAGGAATAGAATTTCTAGCAGGTAATGGGTGAAAGTGCATGTACTGCATAGTATTTAATATGTGTGTACTAGCAGTGACCAGGAAAGGACCTTGGGAAAACAGACAAACATATTCTGAACACTTTCCAATTAAATACTGAGGAATTTCAGATCAGCACAGGAGAATTTGACTATCACAAATTGAGTCCAGTGGGAAGCTGAAAGGGAATGAAGGCATTTACATTTATATTTTGTTTGAAAAAGCTTGGACGGCATACCAATCTTCTATCGGTAATAGAAGCTCTGTCTGACTTTTGGTTTTTGGAAAAACAAGTTTCAGAAAGCTCAGATAATAAGATATGAAATTTGCTATCTGGCATTGTCTTGAGTTTAGGTGTTGTTGTGCTTTGGGACTACAATATCATCTGTTTCTGTCCCTCTTTGCCTATAACAGCTCAAGCTGTGCAGCTGTAACCATACAATATTATAAAATCACTCTAAACCTCTGGTATTGCCTGCACATGGCATCTTGTCTGAAACATCCTATGGTTTGGAAAATTGTGGAATCTGGAATAATAGGTATTAAGATGTAAATAGAAACCTGCAGGAAAACCAAGCCTAGCATTTCCGGAAAAAGAGGATTCCTGTTTGCCTATGCATTGAAAAAGAAAACCCATTTTCTGCAGTGTAGGCTTTTGTTTCTTTCCAAAAAGCTTGTCCTGTCAGAACAAAGAAATTCATAATATAGTGTTCCAATATCTCACGGGCTGCCACAAAGAAGAAGAAGTCAAGCTATTCTCCAAAGCACCTGAAGGCAGGACAAGAAGCAATGAATGGAAACTAATCAAAGAGAGAAGCAACCTAGAACTAAGGAGAAATTTCCTGACAGTTAGAACAATTAACCAGTGGAATAACCTGCCTCCAGAAGTTGTGAATGCTCCAACACTGGAAGTTTTTAAGAAGAGACTGGACAACCATTTGTCTGAAATGGTATAGGATTTCCTGCCTGAGTAGGGGGTTGGACTAGAAGACCTCAAAGATCCCTTCCAACTCTATTATTATTGTTATTGTTATTGTTATTGTTATTCAAAGATAGCAAACTTGGAGCTCTTCAATATTCAAGCCCCAATTTCTGTTAGCAATAATCAGCATTACAAGTAATCCAGTGCTAGGATCTTTTGGAACATTTTTCTCCCTCAGATTTGGATGGGCTTGAGATTTTGCTCTTCCCCCATTGAGCATTGAGTCAATTTGAGCCAATTTTAACTGAATGTATGAATGGTTTTTAGTTCAATATGCTTTCATTGTTTATTTATCATTGATTATTTTCCATTTTTTGTTAGCCACTCTGAGCCACATGGTGAGTGACACACAGGCAGTCAGACAATTTCCATTGGTGGAAGTCTTGCCTGTCCAATTCCTGTCTTTGGGCTTAATCTAATAATCATCTGTGAAAGATTAGTCTCCACAACATCTTACAAAGACATTATTATTCCATAGCTCTTTAAAATACCCAAAGACATAATGTTTTGGTAACTTTGTAGCCCACACACTTCCATTGCTACAGTATTTCTTCAGGTTTTTAAGATACCTGTTAACAGAAGCCACTTGAAATAAAAATACGAAGAGGGAGCATTCATGTTTTTCATTGTCTGACTGGTGAGTTGAAGGGAGCAATGATAGTTCATGGGTCCTTAATCTCTGAGGTTGACAACAATGAAAACTATGTATCAGCTTCAAAATTCTTTCACATAACTGAAGAGTGGAAATGATACTGGCGTCAAAGTGCCCATTGGTTATATTGTATTGCTAGCTACAGTCTATGGAATGTAGGCAGTGCCCAGCTCTGTGGAAAATCTGAAGACTTATGATCAGCCAAAAAAAAATATGTAAAATTGCAAAAGTAACAAAAACTAATTTAATATTTGATCCTCAAATTTGGTGCCCCAAATTTATTGAGCTAGTTTATTGTATACAAGTAGGATACTTCACAGAATGCTACCAGGTAAATTACCTATTCTGCCATTTTATAATAATTGCTTTGCAATTTTGCTTCTGAGAAGAGCAAAAAAACAAACAATCATGGCAGAGAACTATAGGAATGTTCTTTAAAAATATATATTCCTTAAGCAACAGAATGATTTAAGCAGCAAAGATATTGGTACATGTGACTGAGTACAGAACATGCAAGAATGGAGAAAAGAAGAGAAGGCTAGACTAGACTTCAAGATGTTAAACACATTTTATTTTGTTTAAATCCTCAAGAATAAGGATTTCCTGTCATGTGATTGTGAATATTTCTTACTTTTGCTGAGACTTCACTCTTTTACCCCACCTCCAGTGTGGGTGTTGGCAGCAGCTCTGACTGACTCCTTTGCTGAAGGCTGTGGTAAAGCAGGGGCAAATTTTATAGAACACATTTTCCTCACAATTCAAGGACAAGAGAAAGCACATTACTGCAGATGTAAGGGAGAGCTCTGTATTAATGAAGGACTTCTGCATCCAAATTAATAGCATTCAAAACCACTATGAAGAAACCTTATTTAAATAGAATGAAATGCAAAGGAAGCTGACACCATGGCTGGGTATTTGATCCAGTACAGCTTTACTGTAAGTGTCAGCTCTTGTTTTATGAGAACCTTAACTGGTAGAGATAAATTGGAGCTGTAATCTTATACCACAATATGATTTCTTTCTTTCTTTTTTTTGTAATATTTTATTAATTTTCTAATTTTACATTTAAGTATTTAAAAAGCAACGTGGTGGTTGGGTTAATCGATAATTCAATAACATACAAAAATCTTTAGTACAAATCTCAAGCTACCACACCAAATATTTCCTGTCTTTTTCCCTTAATATCTACTGTCTCATATTTAAACTAATACAGTTCTTATTATATCAATTAAGTAAAAATAGCATTGTTACATTTATCAATAAATTTTTAGCTTATACATATCCTAGTTACTTTAACATTCAATCTTTATAGACAATCAATGTCCTGTAATTAGTTTTTCCCAATTTTTAGTTTCCCATCAATATTTAAATTTAACATTTGATATTTATAATTTCCAAGTTTTAGGTAACCAAGGTTTCCTTTATCACAATTCATAACAAAGTCTAATATTCAAGATACACATCTTATCTATTTGAGTATATTCTATTTCCCACCATCTTACATCATCTAGTTAATAATACAGTATAACATCCTTATTTTCAACTAATTTCCAAATGTCTTAAATTTATTGACCAAAATTTCCCCTATTTCAACATCAAATATTTCCTCTCTTTTTCCCTTAATATCTACTGTCTCATATTTAAGCTAATACAGTTCGTATTATATCAACTAAGTAAAAACATGTTTATTACATTTATCAATAAATTTTTAGCTTATACATATCTTAATTACTTTTACATTCAATCTTTATAGTCAATCAATATCCTATTTATTTGTTTTCCCCAATTTTTAATTTCCCATTAATATTCAAATTTAACTTTTAATATTTATACTTCCAAGTTTTAAATGACCAAAGTTTTCTTTATCTCAATTCATAACAAAATCTAGTATTCAAAATACACATCTTGTCTATTTGAGTATATTCTATTTTAATTAGTAATATAAAATCCTCTCTAATAAATCAAAACCCCAATTTTCTTCAGCCTTACTCTGGCTTTCTTCCTTTGCCAGCTCACCTTCCACGTCAGTGCTTTTAAGTCATCAAATAGATCTCCCTCTGTTGTTATATATATTATTTGAAATAAAAGAGACCATCTAGTTGCCATTTTTTTGGAAGGGCTAGCAAATCGTCTATTATTCCAGATTCCCATAGTTGTCCTGATATGTTTGTCTTCAGTCTGTTCTTCTTCTTGTTCCTCAAGTTTCTTCTGGTTTATATAGAAAGTCTTTTCCATTTTCAGTGTTGTCAGTCCCTTTTCTGGATTTTCCATTGACTGTATTTGTTGGTCAGTTGAATCCTCTATCATAGTATTTAATTGTTCCACTTCTTCTGTTATGTTCTGCATAGTTGATTCTTTAATTGTAGTCAAAATTTGGGTTCGTATATCTAGGCTGACATCTTGTTCTTTTCTGTAGCATCTTATTTCATCACAAGCTGAAAGAATGGTTTCCTGTATTGCTTTCAGCATAAAAAAGAATCTGTTCCTGGTTTTCGTCCATATTCTCTTAATGGTGTGTTAAATTGAGAGCTTTAAAGTCAGAGAATGAAAATAATTTTATAACTGAGTATAGAACACAGCTGAGCTTCTCACAGCTGATATTTGTCAAGGTTGAAAAAGTCTTATCTGTAGTCTGGGCTTCAAGCCAAGTCTCTTTTAGACAATAACAAGTTGTAATATCAAACTTGGACACAAGATGTCACCAATTCCAAAATTTTTATAATCCTTTTTCCAATTTTATTTCTTTTTTGTAAATAAAAACCAAAGTCTTCAGTAAAGATAAGAAATATTTTGGTCCCCAAATTTTAGAAGCATATAAATCCAGTTAGATTAAGGTTATTCTTTCAGTGTTTTAACTCCCCTGGATAGTAGGTCACCGTTATTCTTAGAGGGTGGGATAGAAGTTCCCTTCCCTCTCTCCTCACAGGGGGAAAGATACTTTGGGCAGCTTTTACAGGAGAAGAAAATACTTAGGATTGAAGAGAGATTCAGATCTCACCCAGTCTCATCCGCGCTGCTTTAGAAGTGCCTGGTGGTAAGTTTGACTTCGGATGTCTGCAGCCTAGTGACGAGCCATATTTCTATGGCTGGTCTTTCGTCCGCCGGTTTGAAGGGCTGCCCCGGATTGAGCAGAAGGGCTCCCGCCCTCCTGTGATCAAGCGGGTGTCCCCTCCTTGCTTGTCGCCCCTACAGGGTGACTCTCAACCCTTTCCAGGGTCCCCCAGCGGAGTGAAACCGAATGCAGAAGACGGAGCTCGCCTTCCAGCATCCGCGGCGGCTGCGATGGCAAACCGGAAGTCACAATATGTATTGCTATTTTGCACCAACCTGGCCAATATGATTTATAAAAATTGTTTTGCGACTTAGCAGGATGCATGAACCTAGATAACAGGGTTTATTCAAACTATGGTTTAGCAAATTAACGTGATCTGTGAGCCTGATCACAATGTGCAGCCCACAAATTATCTCACATTTCCCTTAACATGGTTGGATGTGTCATAACAAAAAGAGGAAATGCACTACTCATTAAGTTGGTGGTACTAGTAAAAAGTAAAGTTGCCTTGAATGGAGCTTGACATCTGCTGACTTACATGGATATGTTCTGTAGTTTTTCTGAATATGATAAAAATTGCTTGCTTGCTTTCATGATATTTCTCAGGATAGGAAGAATATCATATCTTTGGTATTGGATAAAACTGTTGGGAATACCATGGATAGCCAAAAAAAACAACGAAATGGATACTCAAGCAAATCAACCCAGACTTATCACTTGAGGCACAAATGATCAGGCTCAAATTATCCTATTTACGTGCACCCATTATGTGAAGATTCAACTCTCTGGAGAACTCTCTGGAGAACTGGGGAAGGTGGAAGACTTAGTTACAGTGTTGATCAGTGCATTGTTGAAAGATAAAGTAGGGACAGATTGTCATAGATTGGTTGTTGAGAATCAACACTGACTTGATGGCACATCAAGATGATCATTCTAATCAGCCCAGGTTGGCCAGGCCTTGGGAGGCTTTGACAAATTCTCCAGCTTGTCTTATATCTGATACACTTTTCATTTATGAACGACAAATCCCTTTTTCTATATGGCATTATAAGTGTTCGCCCCTCTGGGCTATGTGTTCAGGAAATAGGTTTCCTGTTATCACATGTGTGATGTACTTTTAAAAGACCTGTTGCACTGTGAGTGACCATTACAATTATATCTACCATCATGTGGTGGATATAATTCAGGGAGTTTAAAGAGTAACACTCAGAGGCCAGAATAGAAAATACCCCAATCTGCAGGACATTGTAGTAGCTTTAAGCGGATATTTTCAGGGGGCAAATGTGGTTCAATCAGCAAGTTTAAAACCTGAACTAAGCTAAATGAGAAGTAGTGAGATTATTATAGAAAGTAATTGTTTCTCTTTACATTTATACTTAGGCTTTGTTGCTTCATTATCAGTAGCCTATGGTTAGAACTGGGTCCCCTCTGTTCTGATTAGAAACTGTTTCCATTTGATTCATTGGAAGAATGAAACACATCACATTGGAAACTTCTATTACAGCAGTTTGTAACCTGTGAGTTTTACAAGGTTGTTCAGATCAGGAAACTGACTTCTCAACAAGACTAGAACTACGTTTTATTGCAATAGGCTATAGTAATAGAGTCTTGCAAAACTGACTGTGTTTTTCCTCACCTCCCTCTTATACATCTATGAGCCAGAGAAGAGCCAGCCTGAGTCTCTGCCTAATACTATCTCCTTTCTCAGGGCATGATTTTTTCTTTTTTAGTTTTGTAATGGCTTTTGAATATTTCTCTCAAGGCCATCTCCATCATTCTCTACACCACCTGGGACCCAACCTGTATGTTAATCTACAAACAGCATGGTCAAAATATTAGTCCAGAGCTCCATAGAACTCAGTATCCTATTTCCTATAGTGACCAGCCTGAGGTTTTGGCCCTTCCCCTCTACTTTTCCAATTCTAGAGCTGAATTGGATGGTATTTGTTTTGTGATATCGGTACCTGAAGTTTCTATTTAACCCTCAAAAATATCAGTGCCCATTTCACAACTATCAAGGAAACACATTATGATCTTGAGTTCTACTGTTAAAAGAGAAGAATAAATATTTTCTATTTTCTTTAAATCTTTAAACCTGTAATTTGGACACCCACTCTTAATCCTGTAAAATGAATCGGTTAATCAAAAATTTGCAGTAAATAAGATGGCGGTGCCTGGATCGGCTGCGGCTGCATTGGCTCTTGAAGATGAAAACTTTTTGGAGGGATATAAGGGATATAGGCCACATGATCAGGAAGGTTTTAATGTTTGAGCAACGTGGTGGAACTAAGCTAACATACGACCGACAATCTTTGCTGGTATGGTGAGTTTTTAGCTATTTCGGAATTGTTGGTGAGACCGTTAAAAGTCATTTGCGCCGTTTGAAATTGTTCTGCCAGCAGCAAGATCTGACTGCTGGCACAGCAACGGATTCTATTGCAAATCAGAGCTGTTTCCAAAGGAGGCAGAGGAGGAGAGGTCCCGGGGCTTATGGAGCAAAGGAACTGGATAAGGCTGTCGGCAGGCCTAGAGGAAGAGAGAGAGGCTTTTGGAGGAGTTGGAGCCAGTGGCAGCGTGCTCCAGGGACAAAAAGGAGCAAGGCCCCTTTAAGGAAAAAGGTGGAAGAGACAGGATCAAAAAAAGGAAAGGAGGCGAGGTCGTGCAGGAATACAAGCTAATTTGAGGACTAATCCACATGGAGCTCCGTTTCTATCTGTCCTGTTTGACATTGTTCGCTCCCTAGAGACTAAAATGGAGATTCTGAAACTTGAGCTGGCCATGAACAAGGAGTGTATATCGGAGGTGGTGACCCTTTGAGAGCTGTATGCAACAAAATTTCATTTTGATGTATGCCGATTGGCGTACATTCAAAGTGACAATAAAATTATTATTATTATTATTATTATTATTATTATTATTATTATTATTATTATTATTATTATTATTATTATTATTATTATTATTATTATTATTATTATTATTATTATTATTATTATTATTATTATTATTATTATTATTATTATTATTAATATCCCTTTTGGCTTCCAGGAGAGATACGATGAACAGCTCTATGAAAGCAAAGCCAATGACCACAGCAAAGACCAAGTAAGTAGACTGGTTCCTTGAAATGTCTCTGAAGAGAACAAAAGATCATGCACATGTGCTCTGGATGGCTATTCTGACAAGGAGGCTGCAGGATAATGGTTTTGTGCAGGTTGGAGTGCCAGGAGATGATGGGATTAGTGAGCTTGCTCATAAACTGTGGCCAAGTCTTTTAAAGGACACTAAATTCGCAAACCTCACTTTCCAATTATTTTCAGAAATTGCTAACCCTATCCCTAAGACAAGTTTGAAAGCACCAGGTGAGTCTGTTTTCAATTTTGAATGAAAGAAAAAATTAATCATAAGCTAAAGAATGTAAAGAAACTGAAATAAACAGCAAAAAGATAAATAAGATTTTGATTTAGAAAGTGATAAATAGACTAACGGTCCAAATAAAACTGGAATACTGAAACTTTTACAATAGGATTTTGAAGTTAATTATAAAGAAAAACAGGTTCTGTTGGGAAATAGATTCTGTTTTGGTTTTTACAAGAAAAAGCAAAGATAAAAATGTCATCCTCTAGAGTCTAGTCTATGTTCGAAAGATGTTATTGAAGAAATACAAATGTAGAACAATTTTTATTTGACAAGATAGAGATGGTATTGAAAGTGGATTTACAACTGACAGACCAAGAGAATGGCTTAGAAAAGGATCTTCTCTGGATATACAAATGAAATTAGCTAAAGTTTTAAAATTTAAAAGGAAAATAAAATGACAAATCAAGAGAATGATCTGGATACTTTTTCTTACTGGATTTACAAAAGAGGCTTGTAAAAACTTTGAAGAACTTTGGGTGATGGGACAAAGAAGAAATACAGAGAAATCAAATCGTATAACAATATTTGAATGAACTAAAGATTTATTATTAAAAGTAAAAGGAATATAAAGTTGTTTTATTTGATTAAGGTTAAAATAAGAAATGTGGAATTTTGGCAACCCATTATGAACTTTTTTTGACACCAGGATGTAAAACATGATGCTTTATGAATTTGTTTATAAGTAAGGAACAGATTATGGGATGAAGAGATAAATGTTTGTAACCTTAGAAGTGGTGAAAAGTCATTAATTTTTTAATGCTAGTGATGAAGGTTGGAAGTAACTTCTTTATATATTCCTTTTCATTTTGTTATATTCTTACTTTTTTTCTTTCTTTCTCTTTTTAATTGCACTTTTTACTCCTTTCTATTTTTTCTTTAACTTTAGTTTGTATTATATTTTACTATTATAATCAAAATTCTTAATAAAAATTATACATGGAGCTGCACTGATATCCATTCAGAGCCAAACTTTTGATCCCCCTAGTGTTTAAAATAAGAACTGTAATTTCTGTAGTTGGAACCCATTACATGTAGATTTGGTGAAATTATCAGATTAATACCGGTAGTATGTATTGTCTGACTATAATAGTTGATACATATCAGTGCAAACTATTGTAAAATGGGAAATCTCCTTCCAGTCAAGCTCAATTCCTAATTATTTAATGGACATACAAATATATTTTTATTGGCAGCAATTCCAAAATACCTTTTCTTGTGATGTTTGACTTCTCGGTCTAGCCTACTAACCTAGGAAAAACTGAAATTTCTGAGAAGTTCCCATTTAAATATTAACCAGTGTCATACTGCATAGCTTTGTTGACCAACTGCTGCCCTCCCCCACTGAAATAATCTTTGCTAACATTCTACCACTTGCCAGTCACAGAGGGAATTACCTTGTTAAACAAATATTTATCCAATATTGTATTTTTCCTAATCATGTTAAGTATTTTGCAGTAGACTCCTTGGCTATAAATGACTCAAGTAAAAGTCAACTTCTGCTCTTTGATTATTGCAATTTTAACCTGCTAGAAGGTCTTTTTTTCTGTGTCTCTCCTGATTTTGGATGATTAACATTTAATAACATTTGCTATAGAATAATATGGTTGTTGTAAAATGCATAACTTTATGCAGATACAGCAAATAGGATTGGTCATACATATAGGTAAATCTGTCAGATGAATGCAAATAGCAGATTCCAAAATAACAAATAGAATTGTGCTACCCATATGTACCTTAATGGTAAATATCATCAGAATACTAGCACGTTTAATAGGCAGAATGCTATATTTTAATATTTTGTTTATTCCCCTAACCATCTTTGTGGCAAAAATGCTTATTTTGTTCTAACTCTAGTACTGATGATGTTTTGCCAACTGCCTAATCAGAGTTATGAAATCAGAAGTTGGTGACAGGATCGATAGTAAATCTAGGAAGTGAAGTCCACACATCTTAAAGTCAATTTTAAATTTTAAATCTTAAAGTCGATTTCAGAAAAGGCAGACACAGCCACACATCTCTGTTCATCAATGATTCACCTGTGGAGATGGTTACCAGCATCAAATTCCTGGGTGTGCAGCTAACGAGTAGGCTGGCTTGGTCGCTCAACTGTGAGAAACTGGTAAAGCGGGCACAGCAGCGCCTGCATTTTCTGCGTCGCATGAAAAAAGCACATCTTCCTTCCCCTGTCCTGACCACTTTCTACAGGGGGACAATCGAGAGCATCCTGTCATACAGCATCACAGTCTGGTTTGGAAGCATCATCAGTGCAGAGTGATGAGAATGGCCGAAAAGATCATTGGCAGTCCCCTACCTCCCATCCAGGACATAGCACAGAAGCGCTGCCTGAGCAGGGTCCGTAAGATTATCTGGGACACTACACATCCTCTTCACAACCTGTTTTCCTTGTTACCTTCCGGGAGGAGGCTTCGTGGTATCCGCAGCAGAACATCCAGATTCAGCCATAGTTTCATTCCATACAGCATTAACCTTGTGAACTCTCTAGCTTCCTCCTTCCGTTATATATTCAAGATGGACAGTATTTAATATTTATTTGTTATGTTTATGTAAGGGTGTGGGTCTATACATATGTTGTATATAGCATGTTTTAGGGGTGGGTCATGTATGTGTTTCACTTTGAGAGCGGGCAACTAAATTTCATTTTTGATGTGTGCCATGGTGCCCACAGTAAAAAAATGACAATAAAGGTTATCTTATCTTATCTTATTGAGGTTGAAAGAACTGCACTACAGCATCACTCCTCAGGTGCCAGGACCATGACTGAAACATTTACAATTTTTAAAGAAAAATAGAGGAGGGGAACCTTTCTCTCCTTTCCCTGCAAGCACTATGTCATATGGAAATGGGCAGAATCACAGCAGTGACAGCAGTGGGCAGAATTACAGTTAAAAGTGGTAGAGTTAGCCATCTTCTTCAGTTTCCCCATCCCCTACTCCTTCTGTTTTAACATTAAATTTCTCATCTCTTCTGTAATATTTGCCTCAGCATTGAGAGGAACAAATAACTTCCACATTTCTTTCTTTCTTTCACTTCACTGATTACCTTTATAGTTTATTGAGTCCTGGATGCCCCAAAATCGTGACAGACCGTCAACTGTTACAAGTTTACATAATATGAAAGTATAGGTGGAAAGAACATTTTAGCTTTTTGAAGGATCTGTGTTTCACGGAAGCATGCTTTATTGAAACATTATGAACTCAATTCACCAGCTATCAATAAATACTACAGTATGAGGCTGAAATGAAATCCTATTTATTATAACCAAACAAGAATATTTTCAATAAGGATATAAAACATGGATGGCTGAGTTGGAGGCATTTGGTTTAGAGTTAACAAAGAAAAGTTTATTTAGCCACAATTTCCAACAACCATTCCTCACCTTGCTTCCTTTTAATGTTCTTATTGTGTTCCTTCCTAGAAGTTTCTTAACATAGACTCCAAAGTAAGTAGTAACTTAATTTTGACAGATACTCTGTTCTTGATTTTTGTGCCTCAGCAGCAGCAGCTGGGGAGAAGATAAATAGTGACGATCACTTGAAGTGATGGTAGGAAGCAGTGATAGAGAGTAGGGGAGCGAAAAGGGCAGAGATGGGGGAAACATAAGTAAATGGAAAAAGGTAAACACACACTGCAATCATAAATGTGGATGGACCTGAATTTTGATTGTGTGAATGCAGTTCCCCAATTACAATGGCTGTAACTTTAAGGGGCAGCCACTACCATTTGTTCAGTATTGTTGTAACTTTGGTCACTAAATAAATGGTTGTTAAAGAAGGACTATATGTAAACATGTCATGAAAACTAGGTTTCATAAAAGTCTGTCACTTCCAGCTGTCCTTCCCCTGTGTGAAGTTTGCTGGAGCACTCCAGCTTTTCCTATTGAGTTGCCCTTCCTGGCCCACATTCTGAAGTACAGTAGTCACACATCAGAAGTAGAATAGACTACTACCGCCCGGTATTTTAGTGGAAGTGCAATATTTCTCAAATAGTTGATATTTCTAATTAAAGCACTATCATATTTGTGTTAATTAGTTCAAAGAAAAAATATCTTTTCTAAATTTTGGGCCTGATTATGGGTTATAAATGTTTAACATAGCATTTAAATGAAGCAAATGCTCATCAAGATAGAAAATTATTTCATTATTGAAAAAAAATTAAAACAAAATATTATTTGCCTATGAGACTCATATCAGAAAAAGGGTACAAAGTATTTGATTTATAAAACTTTGTGTGAAGAATTTATTTTACCAGATATCAAAGAGAGATGTTGAATTGTCTTGTATATTAAACCTCAATTAAAACCAGAACTTGCATTGATTGACTATTCTCACAAGGCCGCCTGCACTCCTTACCTTATTGCATGCATCTCCCCTCAGGGGCTAAAGGTCTTGCTTGGATTTCAGCTCCCTCGTCTCTGGGAGATGGTTAAATGTGCCTCTGCTGAAGGATTTCAGCTCAGTACCTGCTTTGCACTGAAATCCTTTGGCAGAGCAGGCACAAAGAATTTTCTTTTTTACTTTTATTTATTTATTAAATCTCTGTTGACGGATTTCAGCTCCATGCAAACAGGCATGAAGGATTTTAGTTCTATACAAGTAGGTAGAGTTGAAATCCTTTGGCAGGGAGCTCTTTCAGCTACTCTCCAGAAACACGACGGAATCCTCTTGGCAGGTAGCAGCAGCTTGTAACCTTTCCTGCAGGCTTCTCCATTGACTTTTTGGGGAAGCCAGCAGAGAATATTGCAAATGGCAATCACAGGATCATAGCGTGCTTGGTAACTGGTCATAAGTGCAAATGTGTTGCCAAGCATCCAGATTGCAATCACAGACTGCAGGGGGGAGGGTTGCGACATAATAAAGATAGGATATAAATGAATAAATTTTGCAGTGGTTGGAAGTGTTTTACATCACAGCCCATCATTAATCTGAACCATCTTTAAGCAGTTAACTATCGTTCCTTCTCTCTCTTTTTACTTTGTATTAGTTTTTCTTAATTTTTTTTATTTTAAAAACTTGTTTGTGTGTGTAGAAATTTTCTGAAGGACAATATAGTGAATATACTTATACACTGATTAAACATTATCACTTGGTCAGTTTTTAGCAACATATATCAATAATTCCCAGTTTTAAAACTATGGTTTAATAGTAGCATGGTAACATCATATTTAAGAAGGGCTGGGGATTTATTTGCTTTTGTTTTACTTTTGTGGATGTCCCTTGTATATGATGGGTTTGTGATTTATTAATAGCACAAATGGACATCTCTTCAAATACAGTGTATGGAATTGTATAACTGTGTACATCCCAGACTTCATGCTTAATTTAGGAACACCTTTGTTTCAAAAAAGAAAGCTCACATATGCAACAGGTTTCTTTGATCTGTCTTCTAGAGTCTATAGCAAAATGAAACCAAGTTCATAGGAGTGGCATTAGTTACCTCAAAAGTTGGTATTTTCTGATTATACTAGACAACGTTCCTAAGTTAATGCATTTTGGTTACTAAAGTGCAGTTAGCTGTTATAAACCAGTGCCAATGGTCCCTTTTGTAGTTAGCAGGAATTTTCACTAAGATAAAGTATAGTCAGCAAGCACAGTGGCCCTCAAATATCTGCATAATTAGGGATATATTTCATAAGACAGACACAGGTAGCTAGGAAAACAATGCTGCAAATCCAGATTTTCAGGAGTTGCAACTTGCAGAACAGCTTCAACCTTTTTTGGCTCAAGTTTAATTCCTTCAGCTGAGACATATCCTGATATAGCAATTTCTTCAAGACCAAAGTGGTATTTGCTTTCATTTGGTTTAAGCTCTCTTTAATGGCATCAGCCAAAAACTCCTGTCAGTGTATGGCAGAGCTCTTGAACAGTTGCTGTATAGCTAACAACATCAACCATATGCCAACAAGAAGAGTCCTCAGGCTAAACTCTATTGCCTTTTGATAAGCTTCCAAAGTACTTGAGATAGGAAACAGTGAACTTTATAGAACCTCAGTTCATTACTATAATTGTAAAATGGCAAGATTCTGCTGCCAATTTTATTTGCCAAAATATTGTGGAACAAGTCCTTGGTTAACAACTGCCTTGTTTAGTGACCATTCAAAATTACAAGTGCTGAAAAAGTAATTTACAACTGGTCCTTGCATTTATAACCATTACAGAACAATGATTGTAATATGGTTTGTAGTGTTTCTTTACAGAATATAAAGGCCAAGAGTAGCTTTTCAGCCAAATAATGGATCTTGAGCTACATGAACAGCAATCATATTATTGTTCCAAGCAAACTGCAATACAGCATAACCTAAGCATATGGGTGAATGGATCTGTCCATGAAAAAAAATGCTGGCAACAATTTTATTCCTTGCTGGAAAATACTGCATAATAAAGACTGCTGCAAATAAATTTCTATACAATCCCGCTATTAATCATGAATTCCTGTTGCTTCCCAATAATGCTGTCATTTTTTCTTCAGCATTTATAAAATAAACTCTTCCTCCTCCCTATCGTCACTTTTTTGTTGCCCTAAAAAACTTACAAATTTTTCCTTGAGAATGTTTGTATCCTGGCTATGAAATTATTTCTGGCTTTCTTGTAACAAATTTAAGCTAAAGGACCCATTTGCAATATAAAGAGATAGTGGTCACTGCATTCTGTGACAACAATCCACAATATCACCACCTTTTGCTGATGGATACGATTAATGAAAAGGCCTACAGTTGCTATCAACCTGCTTCTAAACCCTTTTCATACGTTCTGGTTGTGATGAATGCTTTATTCACTCAGATTTTCCTGCTGCAGATATATATCATGCGGAGTTTGTGGAGTTCTTTTTGTACATATGGTTTTTGTTTTTCTTGTTGGATGTCTGTTAGTTTGTTTTCTTTTCCTCCCTTTGTTTTGTATTTTATCTTTGGGGATAAATAACACCACCACTTTCAGACGGTGTCTGTCCAATCTTTCTCCTTCTCCTCTCCTAAATCTTTCCTCTTCCTCTCTGCCACAATGTCTTTTAAGTCTTGTAATATTACACTCTAATCAATTTTTAGTTATTTTTTCTTATTTTCTTTTAAAAGAAGTATCATTATGGTTAGCCGCAGAAAAAAATTCTTTTTCCCTCTGCAATGTAACTAAGCCTAACCTTGCATGCCAGGTATCTAAATCTATGTCAAATCTACCTTCCAGAGTTGGCAAAAGGCTGAAATTTCACTTTAATGTCTGTTAGTTATGGCTTTGATACCACCACATCAAAACTACTCACCATATTCAAAGCTTTCCAAGTGTGACAGTTTCCTTATTGAGAAATAGAAGCCACTAGTTCCTTAAATGCTTTCTTAATCTCAGCTCAGCATGTAACTTTTTTTAACTTTTCCATTTCCGGGAGAAAAATATAGCAGTGTGGCAGAGTTAAATAGAGAAATGTAATCTGTGGTTTCTCATTTCTTTGCTATTTGTCTGAAAGAAAAAGCTTGACTATAAATATCTATCACTCTATTCCCTTTCAAGATAAACAATATCATGGTAAATACAGAAAAGAAAAAAGAAATATTAAGCAAAAGAAAGATCATAAGAGAAACAGAAATATAGTTAAAATTAGCTCCACCTTATTCCAACTCCTCTTCAAGTAGAAAAGGAAAGTTAAAAGTACCTGGATACAAAGCTCACATGTAATGCAAATCAGCAACATAATCCAATTATTCAAGGTAAGGACTTTTTCAAAAAATAGACACACCTAACTCCAACAACAGGAAAGTACTGCTGTCAAAGCCCTTTGTATCTTTGTTACAAGGCAGGGAAATCTGGTTCAAAGGATTAGTATTGGATAAACAGACAGTAGTGTTAGAGAATAAACAGACAAGAGAGAAACACTTCTAACAAGGGAATGCATTTTCAGCTTAGAAAATTGGATATCCCAGACTCATTTATGATAAATGCACTACTGTTATACAGAAAAAGGGAAGTTTGTGATTCTTCCTTATTTTCATAAAGACAGATTACATGTAGGCATCAAACAATTTTAGCTTATTTTAAGACAGCATGCCATTCTTTAGAACAGTTTTCTTGGGGCATATTACAATATTTTTTCTTTTCTCCCCAAAATGATTCTAGTTAGATTAGGTTGGGTCTATTTTATTTTTTACCATATTGATAACAATCAGTCATAATCCAAAACGGAATTACAAGAACAAAATGACTCTGATGATTTTTGAGCAATTTTTCTTTTCACAACTACTGTATTATTGAATTCATATATTTTTCACACTTACAGTGCCCAAGGCTTTCTTCATTTAAGCAGTTCTTTTAAACTGTAAAGCTGAAACTCATGTAGATCAACTGCATTCTACCCAAAAGCTATTCCAAGTACTCAGCTTTTCTATTAATCCTGATCCATAAAAAAGGTGGCAAAAACTGAAAAAAGAGAGTACCAGACTATAAGTTGTTTGGCTTCTTTAACCATTTGGAAGCTAGAAATATATAAATTAGTTGCAAAGAAGCTCTTCTTAGGCATTACTGGTGATTAGACTCCTATTACCACCAGTTTTTAAAAAACCTTTAAAGTTTTGTTAAGCTCAGTAAATGCTATAAGGAGTGGTGTTTGTTCACGAATCCTGGCTCAACCCAGTAACATTAAATATTAACATTGTTAACATTATATAGTAGACCAGATGATTGAGTCTTACTAGTTTTTGTTAGGTTTCTCTTATTCAAGATAATAATACAATATAGAAAACAAGAAGCAATTATAAAAATGATATATATTTATCTAATTTGTAAAACTTAGGACATCTGTGCCCAACATCCAGTAAGAACACTTTCCGGACCAGCAAAGGTATAGGGATAGGAACTTCAAGTAAGCTGCTCACATTGCTCATTTACAATTGAGAGCAAAGATGTTTGAGGTTGCAAGTAGAAATGAATTCCTTTCATTAGCTTAGGAAGCAAAGTTATCATTTTGTTGGCCAGCTATTTCTGTGCTCTCTCCTTCAATTATATCAGATATAATTAAGAAAGCTGAGAAACAAACATCATAATATAACCCTTGTAGAAAGAATAGTAGTTTAGGTGTAGTCATGAGTCCAGAGAAACCCATCACAAACAGATCAAAATATTCATGGGATAACTTTGGGCCAGCCACATCTCTTAAGTGTACTCTATCTTCAAGGGCTGTTGTAAGGAGCATATGAGATTTTGAAGAGCAATGCCTTGAGCTCCAAGAGGACAGGTTAGATTTGAGTATAATAACAAAACAATAAAAGACTCAATACTATTTTGAATTCCATACAAGTTGTATTTGACTTATTAACTAAATATTTATATTCATAGATTAGGGTTGTGAATCTATGAACTTCAAAAGGATGGTCAGCACCATTACATTACTGAAATTCAAAATTCAAAAAAATGGCTGATTTCCAGAAAACTTGTTCCATTTCCTCCCTTAAAATCTCTCCTTCCACAAACTGCACTATTCAAGTTCTGTTGCCTTGCAAAGGAATTTCAGTAAGAGGATTTTTAGCAGTTTTCAGATCTTGTATAGATTTTAAAGGTGAGAGTAAAAGCAGTCAGCCTTGTGACCCATTCCTACCTTTAAACTTCCCAAAGTCTGAAAAATTCTGGCCATATCATGGAATGTTTACTGGAACCTTCCAACAGACTGGGAGGTGATAAGTCCTCACTGGTCTCAGTGGCTGGTCACCCATTCCTAAATAACATCTTACTAAATCTAGAATTACACAAGAGATTCCTAGATAAATGCATATACAGCAACATTTTAATCAGTTAACTGTGTTTTAATAAGGGAATTTTTTGAATCAATGTAGATATTATCTACAAAAAAATGATTATTTTGGCGGTTACAAATTCTGTTCCAAACTGTGTTTCAAAATATAAACCTAAATATTAGAGAATGCCTAAAAAAATAGTACAACTTTAACTTTGATTTAACTTCTCCTTTAAAATAAAAATGTCCTAACATCATATTCAAATGGATTAAATTCAACCACTATAAAGCTATAAGGAATGGCAGACTGTATTACTGTGTTTAGAAGTAAATTCTCATTAATACCCAAAAAGATTTTTATAGCTACTAAAAATAAAGTGGCCTTTTTCATTTTAAACATTTAAAAAGTTGCACAAAACATTCTGATATCAATAATCAAAAAGGCATTAATTTTATTATTATTTTTTGTTATCAGTAGGAACTATGGTGCTGAAGGACTTTCCAAGTAAAAAGCAGTTCTCTTTGGGGATATTAGTCAATTAATTTAATAAAGTTCTGTTTTAAGAGGATTTTTCTTTTCTGTTGCGAGGTGAGTCTGCTCCATTTGAGGTTAATGTTCCATTGATTCCATTTTCTAAAAATAAAAAAACAAACATAATTAACTCTTTTCTCTGGATTCCAAGCCCATAGATTATGAAGATTTGAAACATCTTAATAGAGAGCTTTAAAATTAATTCAGGGAAAGAAGCTTCAAGCACATCATAAATCAGAATGTTTCTCACAGATGCTCTAACACAGTGGTGGCGAACCTTTTAAGAGATCGAGTGCCCAAATTGCAACCTGAAACCCACTTATGCATCGCTGGGTGCCGGGTGGGTGTGGCCACCGAGTGGGTGTGGCTATGATAGTCATGGCAGCATGGGTGGGCGTGGCCAGGGTGGGCATGGCCACCTCTATGTTGCTCCTGAGGGATGCCTGTGGGGGCCGGGCAGGGGGAGATCCAGGGGGTCTCTGGCGGGTGGGGCAGTGGGCAGGAGGCTCGTCATCTTGTTTTGGCAATGAGCCAATCAGATCACAGTAGGATTCAGTGACTGATCTCATGTATTGAAGCTGAGAGGAGGACATTTGTCAGTGTGTTATGTGATCACTATCAAGTTGGTTGGTTTTTTTTGTGTTCTTTCATTTAGTGAGCTTGTAAAACGTAATAAAAATAAAGTAATGGGGCAAAGAGTTGACTGGTTGCCCAGAAAGGTTGCCCAGAGGCAGGTTGGACTTTGCATCCATTTGTGCTTTGCAGAAGCTCACGGGGGCGGGGGGAGGAGGACGCGCCTCCCTCCGGGGCGATGGCGCGTGTGCCCACAGGGACGGCTCCATGTACCGCCTGTGGCACGCGTGCCATAGGTTCGCCACCACTGCTCTAACAGTATAATGTCCAGTGATTTCTACCAGCCCATTTAAAAATGGTGTTCATTTTTGCCTCTAACAAAAAATGACTGCTGAATCATGTTCAGCCACTTCAGAACATTATGGAAAGGGAGGAAGCAGGTCCTTCTGGGGAAAAGTACAGCTCATCAGTTTTCTCCCTCTAGGTGGTAACATTCTTGCAGCAATTCTACCGAAGGCATGCATGACCATCACTCCTGAGTAGCAATGCACTTTTCTTCTCTCTGATCTTGTATTCCATTCTAGCTTTCAGTTGAAGAACTTAATAGTTTCAAGGGCTTTGCCCAAGCTTGCTCCTCTTTTCCCCTTTTCTTCATTCCCCAGGCCAAGCCATCTACTAGTACTCTAGGGAGAAATAAGCATAATGGTCTTTTTATAAGCTGCTTAGGAAATACAAGTAGTTCTGATGGCAATTGGGATTGGAATTTCCATCATTAAGTGATGCGATCGTAAAGTGTGACATTCATGTGATCACACTGTTTAGTGATGGCAATCCTGGCAGCCATCATAACGCCAGAACCATGTGGGTCATTAAGTGAGGACCTGAAATAACTACATAGGCAGGAATTCCAGGCAAGCAGGCTGGGGTGTTTATGTGAGGTGGTGCTGCATGTTGTTTTTGTGGAGCAAGAGTAAGCGCCATGGGGTGGGTGCTATGGAGAGCGAATGAGTGACTTGCAACCTCCAGCTGGCTTTCCAATTGACTTTGCTTGTGAGAGGTCAGCAGGGAATTTTGCAAATGGTGACCCTGTGCCTCCAAGACACTGCAACTATTGTAATTGCAAGCCAGTTGCCCAGTACCCGTTCACGTGACCACAGGAATGCTGCAACAGCCACAACTGGTTTGCAGAAGTTGTAACTTTGAACAGTCACTGAATGAGTTTTAGTAACCCAAGAACTACTTGCACTAGATGTCCAATGATGTGTTGCAGACTTATATCAGATTAAACCACATCATTTATAGTTTCCTAATTGTGCAAAGCATCTACTTCCCTTTTGTACTTCTGTCAAAAGTATACAGAAATAATTAAAGCACAAACCTCTTTCTTTTTTCGAGGGCTTGCCTTTTGTTGTCATAAACTTCTTTTTCACTGGTTGAGGAGGTGAAGAATGTTCTCTCCACCTTCTTAATTGGAAATTAATGAATTTCCACATCATAAAGGCCTGTGTTAAACAGATTGATGCCAGCACACTGATTCTATAAAGACCAGATATAGAATATTAGAATTTCTGATGATCCAGATATCGAAAGGATTAGAAAAACTGTTTCTTTTAGGAAGATGTTTCTTGGAGGCCACTAACTAATCTTTACTTTGCTTGGCACTAGCGTAAACAATTTGGTATATTGGTGGACTAGCAAAAGGAATATCATAAATAGCAATACATATATTAGAAAATCATTTTTAAAAAATGTCACATAGCAAATCCATGTTTTTATGCAGCAACTAAATTAGGATTCTGTGGATCAGAAGATCAGATATAATAGTCTAACCTAGGGCATATCTGTCTTCCATTCTGAAGACCATTTTATCCTCTGAAAGAGATCAAACCACATGGCTAGATAAATGCCAGCACAATATCTGAAGAATAGAAAATATTGTGATAGCATCCTTCCAAGAACGGCAAATATAGTCATAGTCTTCTGTAATAGAAAGTAAACAATGAGTTTACTTTGAAAGTGAACATCAAGTTGTTGCCGCTATTTCTCTTCTTCCTTTTTGTACTTTCTAATTATCAGACACACTAAGCAGTCACTCTCATTCTACCATAAAACTGTAATAGGTCTCTTAAAAGGTAACTGAAAAAAATCAAAGTAAATTTAGTGCCATGTTTTATATACAAGATTAACAAATTTTAGGCCCTCAACTTAATTTCAGATTTTTGTTTGTTAAAAATACAGATACAGAACCTAGGAAGAGCTGGTGCCTCTGGGAAAGTGGTTAAAGGAGAAAACAGAATATGCCAAATAATCTATTTTCCTACTGACTTTTAACTTTGGTGCCATTCACTATTAAATATTTTGATAACCATCTAAATGAACTTACAAGTGGCCCTTGATTTACCACAATAATTTGTCATTAAGTGGTGCAGTGACATGACTGCCCCCGATTTTATGACTTTTGTTGCTGTGGTCATTAAGCAACTTAACCATGGTCTTTAAGTCAGACATTACATGACCATGACTGGTCATGTTTTCCAACTGAGTTTGTCGGAAACAAGCTGAGAAGGTTGTAAATGGTGATCATGTGACTGCATGATGCTGCAACTGTTGTTAATTGGCTTCCAAGCACCCATTTTGTAATTAAGTGTCTTCAGGAATTTTGTGATGATTGTAAGTGTGAAGATCAGTCTTAAATCATTTTCTTCAGCACCATCGCAACTATGAACAGTCGTTAAACAAATGGTCGTAAGCCAAGGACTACCTGTATCATATAATTATCCTAATTCAACACAGATGGCACAATTAGCAAGCATCTGCTAATTTGGAACATTACAATTTAGTTTTGCCCCATAGATGATTTAAACAAGCCCAGGTGGGAAAATTATGATTTTAAAGCATCATAAAAATGACAAAAGAATTTGCAAATTTAGTAAAAGGTATTTTAAATATTCCTTTTTCTTTCTCATAATAATATACCCAATATTCCTAACAAAGACAAGAGTTTTCTCAAGCAATTAGATCAAGAAAAATCTCTCTGAAGATAATTTTTAACTATTTTTTTTAATACTATATGCTCCATGAACAGATATCCGTGTTATACCTGATGGGTAGCACATTAAAGTTTCCAGTACTAAAATCCAAAGTTTGATTCTCTGCTCTAGCAAGGCCAAATCCAACAGTAAGGACAGACAGAATTAAGGTCAGGAGTCTTCCCAAAACAAAAAGAACAGCCCACAATGTAAACCTAGCAGAAAGAAATAAAAGATACATGATTTATCAGAATTCATCCATTGATTGTGTTACTCACATCTTCAGTTTCAGACATTTATACACATTATGTACAAAGTATTCTGGGTGAATAATTCTGCCTGTTAAGATAAAACATTTCTGAAATGTATCAGGAGAGATTTTTTGGTATATGGTATTATCGAGCTCTGGCACAGATTTGATACAACATTGCTTTTCTCCCACTGATAAATAAAGCACAAGAAACCTTCTGGAAAGGCTATTATGTACTCTTTAGTTGATACATTCTAGCAAAGATTCCAAGGTATGGACAGTCCATCCTTTAAAATGAACAGATTTGAGGTCCTTGCATGTAAATGAATATACCAATCATGTTTAATTCTATTTTGAACAAAAAGCTCATATAAGCACAGCTACTAATATATGACATACTGCACACATATTTATTTTATCTAAAAGTAGGTAGTATTCACTGTATTGTTATACAGTATACAATATACACATTTATGCATGCAGTAAGTATTAACTAAATATGAACAATATTTATAGACATCATTTATAATGTGAGAGATGGCATATGTGAGATATAACAGTAGAAGCACGTACCCTTTCTGGTATTTTTCATCACTGAAGTAAAAAAGTCTGGAAATATGGAACAGAAACTCCACAAAGTAATGTAACACAAGAAGAACAAGACCAAGATGGGTCAAACTATAAAAAAGAAAAAAAATTAGCACCAGATGCTAATTGGCAAAGAAGCAAAATATCTTTAGAATTATGTTTGTCATAAAAATGCATCTTGAGAACATTTGGTACATCCAGGATAGAAGACCAACCTCAAATTCTCAGACCAACTGAAGGATAGAAACTGGCGTTGTCCCATCCTCCCCGTGAGTTGTGTAAAGAACAACATACATCTATCTGCATGGTAGGGAGGACAGTAGAATCCAAGAATGGGTAGTTGCCAAGGTCTGTCTTTCTAGAGACCTCTGCTATTGCCATGCTATCTATTAAATGTGGGATGGAATCCTTCTAAACATTGGCACAACATATTGAAAATTGATATGTACTTTTATAGCTTAATTTGTCTTCTGAACTATGCTACAGGAAATATTGCAAGATGACCTATAATGTATCATTGGAGGCACCAGTTTTCTAATTTACTTATTACAAATTATTGGACTGTATCCTACAAATTACTGGACTCCCTGCCCCAACAAAATAACAATGTCACTCACTTTAATAGATAAGCTCCAATGATATGGAAAAGATATAACCCAATGTAAACAAGCTGGCGAGGAATGTCTTCCTATGAAAGAGATGCAAGCTTATGAATTTTCCAAGAATTCTTATCATATTCAATTAGTTTTCATAACCATGTTTCTTATCTATGACCCTAATTGTTAGCCCCAAAGGTTGCAGAATATGCTGTTTGGGAATTATTGTCCATTATCTAGGAATACTTAGAAAAATAATAAACTTATCAATTTACTGCAAAATTTTCTGATCAATAAATCCTCTCTTTCTTGCTTACTATTGTGTTTAATGGAAAATACCATATTTGTTAGTGATATAAAACACTTAACTATTCCATTACTGCATAAAAATAATCTGTTTAATTTATGTAGTGATCTTAAAAAAGGACACTATGACAGGGTATATAACATGCTAAGTTGTAACAGTTTATTTATTCATGTCTCAGTGTACTGTATGAAATCAGCCAAAAAGCTTTATTAAAATAAATGATGATGTCACCCACTCACAAGTTCCAGGACAGGTAGATTTATAACTTAAGTTCCATACTGTAACAGCTCTTACTGCAACAGTCCAAAACTGAATATGGGTTAGAGTTAGGGTTAGAGAGTGGGGAGAGACATAATGTCAAACCAGAATCTTAGAAGAAGAAATTATGGAAGGTTCATTTCTTGGTTCTTTAAACTAATCAAGAAATTGTTTCTCAATTTGAGAAGCTGCTCGAACTGGCTGTAGGAGCAGTGAAAAGAGGCAGATTTCGATTGGCTGAAACAAGAAGCAAAACCTTCCAATTACTCAAGTAGGAAAAGAGCACAAGAGCCTGAAGTTACATATCTAAACCTTACTTTCTGACATTTTTTCAGATTACGAGCTCCATTTTAAAGGTATCTTTCTTTGCAAATCACATAGACATTTCTGCTTCTTCTTGTCTGGATAACCATGTTTATTATTTATGTATTTATTTGATAAGCCTATGGACAAGATATTAGAAGCAAACTTACTTTTTTTATCTTTTGAAAATAGAATTCTGGAAAGGCATGAAACCAGTATGCCATCTGTGAGATATAAAAGAACTTCATTTGAAACCTGCAGAATACAACATGTAAAAATCAAAATTAAAATTTACTGATTATTTCATACAAAAACCTCTGAGCTAAGATTATACAATGGAATAATATTTTAAATTTTTTGGAGTACTTAAAAACTAATGACATAAGATTACCTGAAATGCATTGTTAATAAAATAACTTCTGTTATTTGCCTGAAAATACTAGATATTTTTATACATAATTAAGTAGATTATTTTAATAACTACAAAAGTTAGTTGGGATAGATACAAGAAATTATTGATGTCATTCTTAATTTAAAAAAAACTCACGGCATTGATGTGTGTGGGTAGTCTCTCCAGAGTGATATTGGATCTGATACATAGTTTTCCTGACAATAAGACACAGGAAATATTAAAATATAGTCCAATGCCCTGTGAAGTTGCTTAACCTCTTTCTAAGCATGGCCAATAGCAGGGAAGGCTGACACAGAAATCTGAGTTAAATAACTTAGCATGCCTCAAACTGAACTGATTCCTCGTTTTAATCAAAGTGCTTCTAAAATACAAGAAAGAGAAGCAACAGTTTTACATGAACTACACATTTCATAGAGCTCAAATTAATGCCAGATGCATATGAGACAACTTCAACAAAAAGTGAACTCCTTGTTGTACCATAAAAACTATCTGAGAACCTTTCCTAGCCACAAACGTTATCTTGGCTGGCAAGTCCTCATTAACAAACTACCATCCCCACTTAATAATTTCATTTAGCAACATATTTTCTAAGTTTTTTGCATTCTAGGTTTAGCATTTTAAACTTCAGCATCTAATTTCCCAGGAAAGTATTGATCCTCCTTGGATCCTCTGACATACTCACCGACATAAGGATGCTTGTTCCCCAGACGCAAGAGAAAAGATAAAACGCACTGAGTTGTCCAGATTCATTGAATTTACTATGTTTTGTTTTGGAAAAGTGCATTCGCCTGTTAATTTTCTAAAGAAAAAAGTTATCTCATTATTGATAGTTATGATAGTTTAGATAGTAAGTTACTTGTCATATATATCAAAAGTCCATAATGCAAGTCCACAATGCATGCAATCAATCAACTTCTACTGTGGTAGAGCCCATTATTAGTCTAACAAACAATACTTACATCTAACACATACTCTTGAATAACAGCATGTAAGATTATCGCCACTAGCATGTAGAAGAAAACAGTAGCCAGATCTTTGATACCATAATGATATAATGTCACTGTTTCTGTAGGCTGGTTTTCTGAGAGAAAAAAAGAACAATATTTAAGAATGCATTTGTTTTAACCAGCCTCATTCAATTTATATCAGGAATCAAAACAATACTTTAGAATTATATCTAATTTTCTTTCTATACTCCAAGCAAGTACAAAACAGGAGTAGTAGTACAGGAAGAACAATCCAGGCAACAGTTTAAAATATTGAGATTAATCAGTTTTTCACTATCTTTCTGTTCAAATTTTAAATTCAAAAGCTGATTAGCAAACAGATTTAATTTAAGCTGTGATTCCTAAGCTGTAATCTGCAGATATTGGTGGTTCATATGGATTCCCATGTTGATTTGCCAAAGCCTATCCTCTGCCTTAGATATGTCCTTCTCTTTTCATTGGTAATTAGCTGGCTGGCTGACCACTGGTGCAAGAGGGAGGGTGAGTGAAGGCAGAAAGTGGGCTCTGGTTTGGCCAGCTGGCTGATGGTGCACTTAACCAGGTCGCTAAGTCAGTTGGCCAGAGTCTGCTCACCTCTTAGCTCAAGTAAACCTGTAAGTTCTTGACATACTTTTTTTTTTATACAAAAGTTAGTTTAAAAAGTTTTTTTTAAATGGAAGACATGACTATATTATACACAAACTCATCATGGGATTTCTTTTGACATACAAAGGAAAAGGGAAGTCCAAGTCTTTTCAGAACATTTAGTGGTTTGTGTTATAGAAAGTTCAAGCGATACTCTTTTAGGGCGGGGGTTCCCAACCCCCAGTCCATGGACCGGCACTGGACCACGGCATGCCAGCAACCGGTCGGTGCAAACAATTGAAGCCCCATCTGCAGGATGCAGGCAGCATGCAAAACCACGCCCCCTCCGGTCTGCAGAAAAACCTTTCTCCACGGAACTGATCCCTGGTGCCCAAAAGGTTGAGGGCTGCTGCTTTAGGGGATGCAAAGCAGATGCCAAGCCCTAGTTTCATACCATGTAAACAAGCTTTGTAAGATTGCCAGATTTATTTCCTCTTCTAGAAAACTGATTCCTTTCTAGATTTGCAGTATGCAATGATGTCATTTTGTTGGAACTGGCAAAGATTTGCTTGTACATTAAATGCAAGTCAAAATTAAAAAACTAGGATCAAATTGTGGCATCATATTTTATTGTTTTGATGAAAGAACTAATTCTGATTTTCCACAAACCAGGAAGAAAAAGATGAAATCTCCATCCATGAGAAGAGGAATGAGCAAAGACTGGAAGAATCCAAACCTCAGAGCCTTTCAAACAGCAACCATACAGCACTGAACCAGTTTGATTATATATCTAAACCATTTCTGTGGTCTCATGCCACAAATGGAACAGCATTATCACCCGCTAAACATTTCTCCTGATGTATGTCATTCACATTTGATTATCTTTCTCTTAAGACACAATATGTTCCTGGTGTATAATAACATTGCAGACAAATACCCAAACATTTATTAGAAGATTACCTGTGACAGGAATGGTAATATTGTACTGAGGTGTAACAAAGACAACAGCTGCTTTGGCTGTAACCTGCAATAAAACAATTTGTCTGTGTGATTGCACGGTAAATCATAGGAACATGCTATATTCCTTCATATATCTGAAAAAATACACTTAACAGGCTGAAAAATAATGAACTAGGCTGAGTCAAAAATAAAAGATGACTGGCTAAATGCAAATAAGCATTCTGACATTTTTTGGTTAGCCTGCTTACTATTGTTGTAAACTTCCTTGGCCAGTTATCTGGTAGGAAACTTTATATCTACAGCCGGAGTGTCAAAGTCAATTTCATTGAGGCCTGGCATCCCGGGTGAAAGGGAAGCTCTCAGAACTTGATCACCCTGCGGGGCAAAACAGCCACCCGGGATGCCAGGCCCCATGCGCTCGCCACCTCCTCTGCAACAGGCAGGTTCAGCTTCTCGCCAGCTTCGTGCTGCCCGGCCCAGCCTCTTAGTGCTGTGAGGAGAGCGCCCTGCTACCTGCCAAAACTGGGCAGGCTGGGGGCTGGGTGGCGTTGCACAGGTAATGTTGACTCTCACACTGCTCGCGGCGTCTCCTCCCCCAGAGCCCACAAAGCCAGATATGTGAAGTAGGCGAGGATCATTGGCTGGCCACTTCCAGGCGATGGTGCATTTCTTCATTCCTCACGAAGGGTGACACCTCCCCAGCGTGCCCCCATGGGGCAGGGCCGATGCAGCGGGGGCTGTCCCTTGCTGTTTCCAGGACAGCCTTGTGGAGCAAAGACTAAATGTGTTCCAGCATGGATGGCCACCACAAAATTGTACATTGGCTCCTGGCCGGCCTGGGCCAAGGCAGTGGGGGCCGTTCCCTTGCTGTTTCCAGGATGGCTTCGTGGGCCTCATGAAACCACTTTGCGGGCCGCATTCGGCCTGTGGGCCTTGTGTTTGACATGTCTGATCTACAGCATGGCAAATGAGCTATCACCTATAAATCACTGCTGTCCAAGTAATGAAAGTAATTGTATTAATGGTAATTATGCTACCAAATTATCATTTTTTAACCGCAAAAGCCTTATTTATAGCAGTCATTAGCAATTAGCAATACATTTTACACAGTGGTGGCTGAGTACATACTGAACCATCATTAATTTAAGAATGGATTACTGAATTCAATTTCCTCACTTTGCACAACAGTGAACCCTAGTTACATTCAGACAAAATTCTGAATTGAAAGCCAATTCATAATCCACAGGATTTTCGGCCTATGAAGTTTGGGACCCCAGCCAATGATTATTCAGCACAAAAGACAGACTGCTATTCCTACTTGAAATTCCAGTTTCACACCTTTCAAGAAGGCATATTTCCTCCATGCTAAAAGTGATCAGAATTAGAAATTTTAAAGTTACGCCATTTAAATCGTTTATTATCTTCTGGAGCAAATTTTCTAACAGTGGGTGAAGCTCCAAGGATTTTATCTCCGCCCCAGTACCACCGAAAAGCAAGTTATGGAACTGGGGCATGCTGCAGCTCTTCTTCCGGTACCTGTTTCTACACTCCAGCCGTAACAGGCAAAACTGGATACGTGTCATACCATCCTCAGGGGCGTGAACCAACCCCGCCCCTTCTGATGTGCATCGCGGACGGCTCTCTGTACACGTCACCAGTCATTTCACCTTTTCCGAAGCGGAGGGGAGGAGTCGCTTGCCGCAACGCCCCATGGGGTTTGTAGTTCTCCGGCTGCACACAAAAGACAGCGCGTCTTCTCTCCCCCCCTCCCCCTCCCGTCAGCTTTGGCAAGGGGAGACGCCTCGCCTGCAGCCCCCCTCGCCCCAGCCCTGCCGGCCCTTCCCGCCCCGAAATCGCAGAGAGGCGGCCAACTCCCCCCGCCCTGACACCGAGCTCGCGCTCCGAGTGCCACGTAACCTATCCGAGACCAGAAACTCGCGCGCTGGAACGAAGCGTGCGCGGCGCAGCGCCTTCTGCAAAACATACAACTCTCTTTCCCTTTTCCTCTTCTTCCCTGCCAATTTCGGGAAGCTAAGCATCGCAAGTAGGTGCTGCACGCTTGCTTCGAAAGCCGTTCAATCAATTGTATTTCCCAGGAAAGGGGCGTAAAATACAAATGAGTAAAACAGGCTCTCAGCGTTGTATTTAAGCCTGGGTTGCGCCAGGATACTGCAGCTGCCCCGAAGAAGCTCCACTTAGACGAGCGACAGAGCTGCAATGGGTGGGAGACCCTCCTAGACGACTCTCTCAGAAACGGTTTGATGAACCAACAGGGACAAGGACCAGCCGTATCCATCGAGAAGGGACCACCGCTCCCGCCGGCAGGTGGTTGCACCTTTGAGTTGCTGTTCTTCCCATCACCTCGCTACAATCATTGCTGAGGCCATACAGCCCCACCTGCCCCCTTTTCAGACAAGAACAGGCAATACAAGGAATGACCGAGATGACCAGCTATGACCCGGAGGACAGACAGACAAGCAAAGCTGCCCTTCCACATGAAGTCACAGAGTAGGACACGCTCTCCAGTTGCTTTTTTCCCCCTCTTCCTCTAAACTAGCGACTAGATAGTTCCGACAAAGATTTACGAGCAAGAGACGATCGCTTTCCTCATCCGAATCAGCCAAGCAATTTGTGGTACGGGGATCCATATGATCACACACTTGGGTATCTTTAACACGTATACCGCTTCAGGCACTGCGTTTACCCCACCCCGGCAACGGCAGTTAGGAGAAGCGGCAACCAAGGAATTAAAGACTCACGCCCTGCTACCAGAAATCAGTTCTGGCTTTCCTGGTGTTGACCATTCCCATTTGGTCCCCTCGTCCGTGTCACTCCGAAACATCTTCCCCGCTAACCTCCGCCCGGCCCTTCCTATAGGGTGTTCGGCAACCGCACTGAGGTCTTGCAGCGCTTTGCCTTCTCCCTCCTCTCACCTCGAACATGAGCCCCAGCAGGAAGACCATGGCCATGCAGGAGACGATGTCCGCGTGGTTCTGCACGACGAACTCATGGCTGAGCACGGGAGGGTTTTTGTTAGTCTTCTTGCGGATCGCCATGGCGAGACCCTCCTCGGCCCCTGCTCGATAGCCTCTCCCTCCGTCCCCTCGTGCGTCTGCTGCGCGGCCCGAAAAGAAAGCTCAGGCAGCCGCTCCGCCCAACTTCGCCTCCGCCTTTTCGGGCGACTCTCTAGCCCCGGCGTCGTACAAAACCGCCACTCGTCGTTTCTTGCCTCTCAACTCGAACGGAGGGACCTCTCTCCCTGTAGGTAGTCGCAGGAAGTGTACGACAGCACCCCCTTTCGGATAGGCTGACCAAATCCGGAACTCGCAGCTGATTGGCGGTAGCAAAGACAGGACGAGGCAGCTGGGACAGCTTGGGGCGTAAACTGTAAAGTAAGTGGGAGGTCCTTTGCCCAGCCCCCTCGCGCGTCACCTCAACGTTCAGGAGGGACGTTAGCCAATCACAAAAATGCTATCATGCGCAGAGAAGCGCGCGCCTCCAGAGTAATTTTGATCGTCTGTTGTCTGCTGAAACTGCAGTCTCCCCCATAGTCGTTCACCAGTTGGGTGCTGTCCAAATAGGAATTCTAGACCGTGGTTTTTGAGAGTTGTAGTCTGAACACATCTAGAGGAATCCTGCTCTAATATTCACCTAAGACAATTTGTTCTTCTCATCTTTTCCTTTTATTGAGCAAGAGGTTTTATGCCTATAATTCTTTTGTTAAATTTTCTGTCGACCTGGTTCTGTTTGAAAGGGAATCTCACAGGCAGAATTTCAAATAAAAATCCCAGCCTGTCATACCTTGGGTTTCAGAAAATATGCAAAAAGTCATTACAGAGATGACTATCATCGGAAAGTAAATATTGTTAAGATCCATTATAAGAATAAAACCTCATTTGTATAGGAATCCAACTGATAACACACTTGAGTAGACTAGACTAGCATCCTTACTGTACAAAAATTTAAACTTAGAACTTGTGAAGCAAAACAGTTTGGGCTTATTCAGTTTCGCAGCCCAACTTGAAAGAAGCTTTATAGTAGCTTTCATTGCCCTCCAAATGTGTGGACTTTGATCTGCAGAATTGTCCACAGTAGCTGTACTTGTTTGGGAGCTGATGTGTACATATTTGGAGAACTCCCTGATTAGAGGAGGTGATTTTAGAGGACAACAATGACATTTTCCTCTCACATTTTCTCTGTATTTTTTCCTTGCTTGTACTTTCTTTCTTTTAGATATAAGCAATGATTTATTTTGGAAGTTGCACTGGCAAACATTTTGGTTAAATGATCCATTCCATTAGGTCCTATATTGGAGGGAGGGGTAGGAAGACGAAGTATAGACAGTTTCTGTTCCTTTCTGAGTTTCTCTTTTCTGACTCTGACATCTAAATGCTTAATGTCCTTTTTCCCCTAAACCCAGGAAAAAGTGAGAAAATTTAAAATTTAATCTGGCTGTGGTAGAGGATACACACTGTCCACTCAAAATATAACAAATATAAAAATATGAATTTTAAAAATGAGATGCTTCAGAGGAGGCCAATTCTGAAGAGATAAGTCAAATATTCTAGTGAATATAAATTTTAATTCTTCTATGTTGTGCTTTTAATGTCATTTTCCCCCTTTATATAATTTATAGAATTGAATGATTGTATCTTTGCCTATATCGAGCCACCATGCTTTTCATGCTTTTTTTTGAAGATGCACAGAATTTTATCATTACTGTAATACATGCAGATTTGGAAATTTGCAGGAAAATTGCAGACAAAGTTCAGATCTAAACATTTCATACTTTCATTCAACTGTATTTAAATGAGGTTGAATGTTATATTGCTAGTATTCATTAATCTATAGAAATCCTATTCTATAGTATTTTACTCTTTTTCCAGTCAAGTTAAAAAAAGATTCTGAAAAAGTATATAATGATTATAATGATTATAATAATGAAATAATGATGACATAAAAAAGGAAAACAACTAAATATGAACAAAAACAGTTATTGTATTTATTATACAAATAACATAATGGCAATGAAATTACAATGTTTAAATAAAGAAACAAGTTTAAACCCTCATATTGCTGAGTCAGGCAGCATACAAATTTAATCAATAATAACATTCCAAATTTCTTTACAAAACTATTCAAGTGTCCAAAGGAAGTTTTAAATATTTTGCTTTGAAGTAAATAATTCACTTGTTCCTCCCTGAATGAATCTTCCAATCGCTCTCTGACAAGTTATTATTTAATCAGATTAATTACAAAATCCAGGTCCATTTGTGTATGCGATTTATATGCAATTTTGACATTAAAAATGTTAGTGCTTTTAAGTTCAGAATATAGAACTTGTGTATATGTCATATTTATAAAACACTTTTCCACTTGAACTTAGGAGAATTTTCATATACTGTAACAGAAAGAAGGGTCATATAAATAACCTAATCAGTAAAACTTCTTTAATGCCCTAACCAATAATATTTAAAATATTTATCTTAAAAAACCTAAATGCATATACATATTAACTACATTTCAGAAAATCATGAAATCGATGTAGTTAATTTTCATATTTTCTGATGATGATATGCTGAGAAGCATTTTGTCAAGATAGTTTTAGTCATTCTTTTAATCACCTTTATAATATTTTTAACACAAGTTATTTTTTTTCACCAAATAAGAATGTATAAAGAGTATAGGTAGTCCTTAACAACCACTATTGGGACTGGCCAATTCCACTGCTAAGTGATACAGTTGTTAAGTGAGACATCATGTGAATGTGACTTGCCGGCTCCTCCATTGATTCTGCTTGTTGGTAGCCGGCTATGAAGTGTGCAAATTAAATAAACAAAAATAAATGATGGTCATGTGACCGTGGGATACTATTAGGATTGTAAATGCTCACTGATTGTGGACAGCCCAAATCCTGATCAAATGACTGCAGGGAAGCTGTGATGATCGTAAGTATAAGGACTGGTTGTAATTTTTAGCACTGTCATAATTTTGAACCATTGCTAAACAGGATAGTCATTAAGTGAGAACTACCTGCACTGATTATGAAAAAACAGATATCAAGTTCTGTTTCTAAAAATTACAATATATACGACACTGACATTTGCAATCAGAATTGAACATTTTATCTTTCTTTCATCATTCAGTATCCAACAATGTAATTGTTATAAACAGTGAAGTTACTTACAAACTTTCCCTTCTTTTTCTAGCTTCTTCAAGTGATGTTGGAGATTAATTTCTGCAGCTGGATGCAAATGGACAGGTGTGTCCTGGAATAAAGCATTCAAATTAATGGAACTTCATTTTTTAAAAAAGTAAAACAATAATGACAACTCCTCAAATTTGGTACAGATTCAAACACTTTTCAGGGTTTTGATGCAAATGGGAGAAATTATTGTCTGATTAATTCCTATTTTAATGGGGGGGGAGGAAGGGGGAATTATTTAGACCTATCTTAAAGTTTATACATTTTCTTTAAGTAACTTTACTTTTTCCTGGTCATATCATGAACTCTTATTAGAAGTTTATCCTCAACTTCAGAGTGCAGAGGAAAATTCATAAAATTTGTTTCAGAGATCTCTGAGTGGTAATTATTCTCCTAATACAATCTTATAATTAAATCATGAAAACAAGAAAATCAAATCAAATCAAAAGGAACAAACATAACAGAGATAACACCCCCCCCCCCGATAGAAACAAAGAAAAAGAAGAAAAGGGGGTTTTAATCATACTTTCAAAAGGCCTGGGCGAAGAGCCCAGTTTCAAGACTCTTTGGAACACCAGTAAAGTGGGAGGGGGCATTCATATCTCGTGAGAGGGGAGTCTCATTCCAGAGGGCAAGTGTTGCTACAGAGAAGGTGTTTCTCTGTATTTTGAGTGATTCTTTACAAAAAAAAAGATAATAGGGATATAGAGGACTGATATAGATTCAGGGACAGAACATTCCTTAGAACCTAGGAACATTCCATGCCCCACCCCAGTGTTCCCCTCCCCCATGGTGAACCTCCACCTAGACCACAGTGAAACCAGGGTTAATTTGATAGTGTCTGGAATAATTTCTTCAAGCTGGAAGCAATTTGAGGCATTCAGGACATAGTATTTTTGTTTTTGTTTTACTTTAATTGCAGTTATTAAAAAACAAAGGAAACTGGTGTTTTTTGGGGAAAAATCATTAGCAAATTTTACAAAAAAATGTGTCTATTTTGGAACTATTAATACTATGTACTTTCCAGCATACAGCCTGGTGCAATATACATACATGGTGTTCTTTAGATAAATACTGTTTTTGCTATGAATCATTAATTTCTTTTCTATTGCATTGCTTTCTGCATAACTGAAATCTATTTTTAACCCAAACCAGATGCCATCTGCACCTTGTAAACAATTTTCACAAGTTCCTCTGCTGTGAAATTCTTCCCAGCATTCTCATCCAGGATGTGTAGGATTTGTTTCTCACGTGCATTTCTATGTAAAATATATTCCTGAATTTTATCTCTTGCTTCTTTTATTACTGGCCCATGTCCTATAAAGACAACAACAGATATTTCTTTAACAAAAATTTCTGGGATAACTTACTAATTAATAGTGCGTACAGAATATTTTTTTAAGCAGAGATGATTTAAAGTGTTCATATTGCAGAGCAGGACAGCCCAACAGCTTCTAGTTTTGTAATGTGTCTCCTAATTTATTGCAGCACCTAAAGGTCCAGATGTCCCCCCCCCGCCCCCGACATTCAGGAAGCTATTAAATGCTTTCTTCAATTTATGCCTTGATCTTATAATCACAGCTTTCCTTCCAGGCTTTAAGGAGGATAAAGAACGAGCCCAGCTAGATGGGATTCCCCCCCCCCCCCCCGATTCTATGTAGTCTTTGGTTTACTCAAGAGATTTCTATCTTTTTCAAAAAAAAAGTTTTAAATTGTAAGCCACCCAGAGTTGTTGGGAATTGGGTGCCTTGTATATTATGTAAACAAAGAAATGGGAATTGTGATAAAAATGCTGGATGGGATGAAAAAAGTACAAGTCTTTGATAAACTATGGAGACAATTTAGTTATCCTATGGCTTTGGTTCCATCTACATTTCATAACAATAGGTATGAGGATAGAATGGAGAACTTCTATTCCTTCTGGACCATCTTGCATTCCCAGAGAAAAATACAGGATAAATAAATACAGTAAATGAATGAATTGAAAATGACTTCAATTTGTTACATCCCCAAACATCATTTTAAAGCAGGTTTGAATCAGACAAGACTCCTGGCTTAGTATTATTATATTATATTCCATTTCCATGATTTCTTTCATACGTTAATTTGGAGGTGCTGAATTCTGAATACTGTTTTCCTTATGGGGAGTTGGGGGGGGGGAAGGAGAGAGAGAATGAGTGTAAAGAACAGACATTTTAGCAGCTAAAGGACTTTTCACAAGTCAAGTCAATAGAGGATACATTTCATTTACTAGGAAGGAAACAGCAAATGATATTACAGTCTAAAGCACAAGGAAACTAAAATAGTGTTTTATTTAAATAAAAAACATCTGAACTCTCCTCCCAGAATGACCACTTTCTACGAAGCTCTATATGTAAATGAAGGTAAAAGATTCTGAAAGCTGGAACATTTTAACATAGAATATTCTCTTATGGAGAGAGAAAAATTACAAAGCATCTTGCAAACAGGAGTCAATAAGAGACACCCATTCCTATTTCCACAATATCTGTGATTACAGAACAATGAGATCAAAAATCTCTAGGCAGCAATGCAGTGTTTGAGACACTTAATATACTTATGGAGAAGAGTTAATATAATTAATATCAAATGTATAACTTACCTGGGTATATTAAATCAGCTTTGATTCCCAGGAGCTTATCCAATGACTTCATGTAGTCATAAAGGTCTTCAAATATAGCTGTTCCTTCTCCTAAAATACAGTCACCAGAAAATATTGCATTTTCTTCTAGCAAATGTAAAGCCATGTGGTCATCTGTATGCCCTGGGGTATATAATACCCTGCAAAGTGACAGAAAAGTGAAATGTGATTATACTATTCAAGTCATAAATTGAAGAAAGTTCTTACAGTGGCAAATGAAGATATATTTAAAAAGCTCAGATACAAAATTTAAATGAATGATCTTTAAACTGTGTGGAAGCAGAGCTATGAGCAATTTTTTCTTTGTAAAAGTATTTTTAAAATAAGGACAAGTTTTAACTACCTATAGCTTAAGATAAATTTCCTAAAGAAACCAAAGGTCTCACAAGGCAGATAAAGTCATTCCAAAGAATCAACCAGGAGTAATTTTATGCAAATTGCCATCCACCAAAAATACAGGTGTATCCCTACCATGTATACAGATAGTCCTTCATTTACAACAGTTCATTTAGTGATTGCTCGGAGTTACAATGCACTGAAAACAGTGACTTATGACCATTTTTCACAGTTCCAAACATTGCAGCATCCCCCGTGGTCATGTGATCAAAATTCAGACGCATGGCAATTGACTCATATTTATAACAGTTGCACTGTCCTGGGGTCATGTGACCACTTTTTGCCACCTTTTAACAAGTAAAGTCAATGGGGAAGCCACATTCACTTAACAACCCTGTTACTAACTTAACAACTGCAGTGATTCATTTAACAATTGTGGCAAAAAAAGATTATAAAATGGGGCAAAACTCAACAACTGTCTCACCTGGCAATAGAAATTTTCGGTTCAATTGTGGTTGTAAGTCAAGGCCTAATTGCACTGAGAAAAGAGCATCACTTAAAGATATTGAGGCCTGAGCATGCACATATAGGGAAACCCAACTTACTTAGGATTTGAAGAAATTTCTTTAGAATGTTGTGCAGAAAATATCAGGAACCAGTAACTCTTGGAAGAATAGTCAAATTTGCCTATAAGAAGTCTTTGTCAACAGTCTGAACTAGGCAGATATCTTCAAGCACATGAGGGCAGTCTAATCAAGATCACACGATCTGTATCGTATGATTACTTCTGATATGTAAAGGAATGGTTATAGTGAATGTATAAACCTCAGTTGTGCAAAACTCATCTACTGTACATGACAAATATTTATACCAAAGTTTATGATGCCACAGAATTGATAGGAAGACAACAGACCCAAAGGAAACAAATAAATGTAGTTAACACACTTTCTAAATATTCATATTTGTGTGACTTGGTACAGAGATAAATATGTGTACTACGGGCATTAAAGGTAAAAGTCTCCCCTGTCCGTTAAAGGTAAAGGTTTCCCCTGTTCCTACTTTACGGGGCAGTACTCATCTCCATTTCCTAAAAGGGAGCCACCATTGTCTGAAGACGTGGTCATGTGGCCATCATGACTATAGGCCAAGACTCATTGAATGCTGCTACCTAAGTGGTACCTATTTATCTACTCGAATTTGCATGCTTTTGAACTGCTAGATGGGCAGAAGCTGGGGCAGATAATGGGAGGTCACCCCTTTGTGTGGCGCTCAGGTCTCTAACCCAGTCTGTCAGCTGAGCCATTAAAGGCTAGACAAAACATATAATCTATCTTAACAGATCTCAGAAGCTTTTTTAGTTCTGAAATAAAATCTGCAAATGAACTGAAAAAAAATCTTGTACATGAAAAACTTGCAAACAACATCAATATGAAATGTTAACGTTTACCTGAGAGTAGCTCCCTCTGTATTTAAAACATCTCCATCTCTTAAGTACGCATACTTCTGCTTTCCTTCTATTACTTCTTCTTGATGTGGGTTACGTGGAAGCTTACTTATGCAATATTCATAACCTAATTCAAAAATTAAACAATGTGTATCATACCAGAATTTAGTTGGAAATTCATACACCCCTTTTTTAAAAAGTGTGTCCAGATGAATTCAGGACTGAGACACATGAAACTTATGACCATCTCTGATCTTAAACAGACTTATAAAATAGCTCCAAATGATTTCAAAATTTGGAAACTGGTAATACATTTAAAAGGTTGCTTTATGTTACTGTTTTATTTTTAAGGAAAGTTTTTTTATAAAATTGATTTATGTTATGATACAAGTGCAGATCAATCAAGGCAGAACATACGTTCTATGCTATGCATGCTGCCTATTATTCAAATAATTGTGACAACAGCCTCCAGATTATCACTACAAGCTAGCAAGTCCCTTGTATATTAATGGTTTGTTTGTTTTGCAATAGCAACTTCTACAACTTTTAACTAGTCCTAATGAAACAACTGTTAAAATACATAGTAGCAAACATGCCTGCAAATATTAAACAATCAATGTTCTTTATTTTGCAAAGAAGCTCCATTTCCTGCCCTCATGAAGAGATTTGAAAAGACCCATTTCTGCAGGATTTGTAGTAACTTAGCTTGAACAAGGTCAATACAGCTGAGAAGAACACTTGTTGCTGGTGCTTGGGAGATCATTCAACTCACCCTAGTAATAATGTAATTTAGGTTGGTGCTCACTTTTAAACAAAAATAGAACATATACATACTTTGAGATAAAAGCTCTTCTGTTTAAAATAAATGTTTGACTTTTTACATTCAAAAAGAACAGTGAAAGTTTTCACTAATATTTATTTTAACTAATTTTTATGTACTTAAATCCACAAGGCTGAGGCAAATGGGTAATGAGATATAAGTTAGTATAATTATCATCCTCTTCCCAAATCAGCAAGAGAAAGAAGATGGTCTCTTCAGTTTTTATGAATAAGTAAAAAGAATTGATTTGCAAGAGTCAGGCTTATTGAAGATAAATTCCTTAGTTTAACAGAATGGCAAATGTTATATTTTTATAATACAGGTAGTCCTCAACTTATGACCAAAACTGAGATCACAATTTTGTTGCTAAGCAAGGTGGTGGTGAAGTGAGTTTTACCTGATTATATGTCCTTTTTGGCCGCGGTTGTTAAGCAAATCAATACAGTTGTTAAGGGAATCCAGCTTCCCCCATTGACTTTGTCAGAAGCCAGCTGGAGAGGTCACAAGTGGCAATCACATGATTGTGGGATGTTGCAACCATCATAAATGCATGCCAGTTGCCAAACACCTTAATATTGATCAAGTGATCATGGTGGTGCTGTGATAGTTATAAGTACGAAGACCGGTTGCAAGTCACTTTTTCAGTGCTCATAATTTTGGACGGTTGCTAAACAAATGGTTGTTAAGTTGAGGATTACCTGTACCTGATTTTTGCTAGCTTTAATTTTGGCTAAGTATACTTACAATTGGTGCTTGGGAAAGTTCTGTCAGAAGCTGTTTCTCAAATTTAATTATTCCCCACCGTGTCTGTTAATAAGCATTTAAGTTCAATGTTTCTGACATCCTTCCTTCTTTGCCTGTCTACTATATAACTTTTTCAATAGAACTCTAACCTGCTTTGTACATAAAGTATACAATTTTTTAAAAACTACAGAAAATACTTACTGGCTGGAATCTTTTCACAAATATCTGATATGCCTCCAGTATGATCATGGTGCCAATGAGTTACTAAAATTTCCTGGATGGAAATGTTGAATTCATGAAGTGTTTGTTTCAAACAGCTTATATATTCAGGGATATGTGGCTCTCCAGTATCTATTAGGATCCTTCTATAATAAAACCAGATTAGGCCAAGAAAGAGCTAATTAATAAAAAAAAATGATGCTAGCAACCTTTTGATCCAGGTTAAAAAAGTGTAATGTGTCATGAAAAGAAATATAAGAACAATTAATCAAAGTAACAGCTTGCCTCCTGGAGGTGTGGGTGCTCCATCACTGGAGGTTTTAAAAAATTGCTTGGACAACCATTTGCCTGAGATAGTATAGAACTCCTGCCTTGAGCAGGGTGCTGGACTAGAAGACCTCCAAAGTCCCTTCCAACCCTATCATTCCAGTTCTATTTCTATATCCCATTCCTTTTGTGTAATTTGGAATCCTAAAGAAAATTATATAAGATGAAAATCAATAAACCAATAAATCAAACTGGTCATATATGCCTTTTCAGTTGTCTCTGAGCTGCTTACATACGTTATTTTATATAAAAAATTTACAATAGCCACCCAGAGTCACTTGACAAGTGAGGAAAAATAAGTACACTCGTTCAAATACCCAAAAGAAAAACATTTAAGTACTGCTTTTAAAGTATGCTGGAAGAGCGAGATTCCATTGCCTTTCTAAACACAATAAAGCTTGGAGCCATACACATCTCAAGCAGGATGCTGTTGCAAAGTAGTCTGTTTTAATTTCATAATACTGTACTACACAGCTAATAAGCCTATGAGAAGAGAGATAATGGTGAAAAAAAATCCACTGGAGCAGAAATCTAATCAGGTGAACAAAAGAAATGGTACTTTGTAATAAAATGGATCAAAGATGATCCAATAAAAATGTAATAAAGAGAAATTTGTCCACAGAAGGGGAAAAATCTTTTGCCAAGAGCAAGAGAAAAAGTGACAAGCTGAATGAGATTCCAAGTAAGACTTATATTGCCTAAGAGGAGAACTAAACTGTAATAACCAAGATTCAAGATAGGGCTGTGTAGAAGAACCAGACACATGCCCTAGATAGCAATCATCACCAGATCTCTCTAACTGCATCATGATGTCTAGCTGCTTTTAAATGGCATATGTGCCTGAGATTGCCTTTATTTCATTCATCCTGCAGTAAAGGAAGCCTAAATTTAGCTACAGTTATTCCAGTTTTAAAGTGTCCTTCCTGGACAGTTTTCACCATAAATATGACTTAGAATGCTTCATTGACTTTTTGATTGATCAGGGAAGGAATCAGGCCTTCTCGGGTCACTTTGGGTTGTTGTGGGTTTACACCCTCCTCTTTGGTCCCTGGGCAATGGCCCTTCTCCAGACACATGAACAACATTTGCCCATACAATGGCTGACTGGCTCTTTCTAAAGTATTTGTCAGTGTTACGTAAGCTCCTTATTTGCACAGATTTACTAGTGCACTTCCGAAAGCACCAGGATTTAGGTTTAGAGAGAGCTCTTTTGGCTATACCAGGGGTAGGCAACCTTGACTCTTTTATGACTCGTGGACTTCAACTCCCAGAATTAGCTGGCTCGGGAATTCTGGGAGTTGAAGTCCACGAGTCATAAAAGAGCCAAGGTTGCCTACCCCTGGGCTATACAGAACGCTGTTCTGAATTGTGACAGGAATGATTGTGGCAGGTGGGTGTGGCTAGCTTTTGTCTGTGAGGCATTACTGCTTCTGTGAACCATGGTATTTGCTGACACGGTAAAGCACCATTTCAAGAGTCAGCCCAACTTGTGTGCCGTCCATCTGGTCTAAAGGCGACTTTAAGTGCATACATATAATAATCCGGTTAGCGATGTTTCCTCCGCCCTCAAATGTTTATGGATTTTTTGGTGTGTGTGTGTGAAGATATAAAAAAAATGTTTTTGTTATTTCATCTAGGCCCCGCCTTCTTCCGTCACAATACTACTTGTACAATAAAGAGAAATCGTATGAATTAATAATAGACCAGCGCGTGAAAAGCAGGGGGGTCAAAATACGAATTCCCGGGTAGCCTTCGAGCCTGGCTTTGCTAAAGGGAAGGGAAAACTCACGCCAAGGAAGCGCGTTGCCCAACTCATCCCAGGGAGTACACCGGCCGCCGCGTCTGTCCCTCGCCCGAGCTGCTTCCCACCTACCTGAGCCCGGTTCCCACCAAGTAGGTGTTGGTCCCCTGGAGCGTCATAGGCCCGGGGTTACAGCCCAGGACGCGGATCACCCGCGCCGACAGCTTCTCCACTTTGGGCAGCACGGAGAACATCTTCGCAACCACCTTCGCGGCCGGCCAGAGAAGAAGGGCTCAGAGAGAGAGAGAGAGACAGACAGAGAGAGAGAGAGAAAACAAAGAACATAGAGATAAGGCAAAGTGTAGAGTGATAACTTTTGGAGACTTTACTTTGTTGGTTTTCTTCTAACGCCACTGACTTTAATTTTCTCTCGTGCGCTCGAGTCCTCTCCCCTTCCTTGGTTAGAATATTTGGGGGCACGAAGAAATCCAGTGTTTTGAAGAGCGCGATTCTTCAACGATCCAGGCCTCACACATTGTGCCGAACTAGGTAAAGAAACGAAAGATTGCTATAAGTGTAGAATGTAATGGAAGAGTTAACTAGATACTTCCTTAAGAGCAAAGTGGGCAGAACCTGCACAGAAATAGAGAATCCAGGGGAGGCGCTTCACAGACCAGCGGGGGAGAGAAGGGCAAGCCTGAGAAGCAGAGTCAGTATGTAGAAGAGAAAAGGGAAGAGCTTTTAGCAATCATTCTTTACCTATAGGAGAAGTTTGTTTCTAAAATATGTATTTATAAGAAACTATAAATAACCTACACTATCTATCCTGTAATATTATTGTTGAATAAAATTTTAATTGTAGTCAGCTAGTCTTCTGGCTAAATAAATATATGTTCCCCATAAGATACTATGCAAATGTACTTAGAGGAGATAATTATTGGCACAACATCTACAATCACTTTATAGTTTACATCTGTATGGTTTACCTAGTAAAATAGAAGTAGTTGGCCCTATTACCTTCTCCTGTGCCATATGAAATGATGCCTTCGCTATTGTTAGCAAAGCTATGCCCAGCATCTTCCTATGTTGCTTCTGCCCAATAAAGGTGCCAGTTTGCTTTAGCTGGGCAGCTGGGCTGACCTTCACACCTTAGGTGACCCTATAAGATTATATTATTTTGGTATATATATGCTCCCAATATTTTTCATTCATTTCTTGCAGCATTAACACAGAGAGAGAGACAGACAGAGAGGGAGGGTGGGAGGCAGGGAGGCAGGGAGAGAGAGAGAGCGCCATAATGAGGCAGCCTAGCATTTGACACAGAGCTCCTAGCTAAAATTGGGACTATTAGATCTGAGCTACAAAAGCTACATATTCCTCTTGAAGACAAAGATTTAAACTGACTTCAGAAACATCTGGATGGTATTCAAATTACCCACCCGGATGGATATGGTTTTATTTCCATATCTGACACCCCTAAACAAAATTGGAATTAGGTTTGTGGAGAATTTCATGGAAGGAACCTCTTTGCCTTGCTCATTTCCATTGGGTGGGTGTTTGGGTACTGTCCAGATGTTTTAGAAATCAGTTGCTATAAGATCCCATTTAAATCACCATAACCTTTAAGGACTGCAAGTGTTATGGGCTTCAACAACTGAAAAGTTCAATGTTCTCTACTGTTATTAATCTTTGTAGTTTAGGATAAAGATTGAGAAAATGTCTAATCCCTTGAAACTTCAATTCCCAGAAGGTCCTTAACCAGCAGTGGTAGAGGATTTTGGGAGATGCAGTTCAATGATGTTTTCAAAGAGTCTCTTACAAATTTATGTTGAGGATAAATTCACTGACAAAAAACCTGAAATATTTATGCTTCTTGGGTTCAAGGTGATTTCTAAGTAAATTGCATAAATAAATAAAAAAAATGTCTTAGCCATTCAAACATTATGCCAAGATATTGATGTAACATGTCCTTGAGAACACATTTTGTCTGTAGATGGCAGTAACAGCACTGAAGGTTACAAACTGCCATAATAAAATTTGTGGGGAAAGCTAAATTGCAAAATACCCCCAATATTGTATCTTTGCAAAGCAGATGATTAAAATTTCTGGGTATACTTAAATATATAATATTGTGTGTAATTAAATTTATATGATTCTTTTTGAGTTTTGTACTGAAACATCATTAATTGTTCAATAGATTTGTAGTAATTTTTTCCAAAGATCTACTGGCAATCTACCACCCCAACTTTAATACTCCAGTTAGCACCGGATTATTATTTCTTCACTGCACAGTGAGATAGCTGTATTACAGTGCAGTCCATCCTTGAACTAAGGAATAAATTGCTTTGCCCTATTGGCCAAGAATGAAGAATGGAACAGGAGACTAGAGTAGAATAGAACAATAACTTTATCGTCACTTTGAAGGTACACTAGTCTAAAGAAAAGAAGAAATAGGGGAGACATGATAGCAGTGTTCCAGTATTTGGGGGGCTCCCACAAAGAAGAGGGTGTCAAACTATTCTCCAAAGCACCAGAGGCCAGGACAAGAAACAATGGTTGGAAACTGATCAAAGAGAGAAGCAACCTGGAATTAAGGAGTAACTTTCTGACAGTGAGGACAATTAACCAGTGGAACTGCTTGCCTCCAGAAATCGTGTGCGCTCCATCACTGGAGATTTTTAAGAAGAGGCTAGACAGTCATTTGTCTGAGATGGTATAGGTTCTCCTGCTTGAGCAGGGGGCAGGACTAGAAGACCCCCAAAGTCCCTTCCAGCTTCTATTCCATTCCATTCCATTCCATTCCACTCCACTCCACTCCACTCCACTCCATTCTACATACATTAAAATGAAATTTTGTTGCATTCAGCTCTCAAAGGGTCACCACCTCCATATACACTACATAAATATGACAAAAATAAATAAATACAGAATTATGCATATACCCACATATATGACACAGAGAAACAACAGTCTAGTTCGGGTTATGTATACATGTGCATGGCGAGAAAAACGAATTTTGCGAGTTTACCAGACGGATGGCATAGGGCAGGGGTCCCCAACCCCCAGTCCGTGGATCAGTACCAGGCCGCGGCATGCCAGCAACTGGTCCGCACAAACAAGCAAAGCCCTATCCGTGGGATGCAGGCAGCACACAAAACCACACACCCTCCGCAGAAAACCCTCCATGGAACCGGACTCTGGTGCCCAAAAGGTTGGGGGCCTCTGGCATAGGGAAGAAAGCTATTACAGAATCGGGTAGTCCTGCTAGAAATATTTTGGAGCCTCCTCCCAGAGGGGAGCAACAGAAACAGACCGTAAAGTGGATGTGTGGGGTCTCTAACAATGCTTTGAGCTCTAAGCACATAGCGCTTATAAGCAGCATTCTCAATACCAGGGAGCGAGTTTCCTATGATCTTCTTGGCTGTCCTTACCATTCTCTGTATGGACTTTCTATCTGAGGCGCTGCTGCCACCAAACCAGACAGTGATGCAGTTTGTTAAAATGCTTTCAATCGTGCCTTTGTAAAAAGTGGCTAGGACAGAAGGAGAGATATATGCTCTCCTCATCCGACGCAGGAAATGCAGATGCTGGTTTGCACACTTCAATAAGGATGAGATGTGGAGAGACAAAGTCAGATTGTTGTTCTTGCATTTTTAACCCCTGGACAAATTAAGGAAATTGACTGATGGATTTTTCTTGGGTTATTTCCTTCCCATTAAAAATCGCCTTGCCAGGAAGGAAGAGAACACCAAACTAAATCCTTAAAATGGGTGGGTGGGGGTCTATTTGTTTTCTTGATTAGGTAAAACAATCAGTGGACGACTTGCTTCCACAAGTTGTGGGTGCTCCACACTGGAAGTTTTCAAGAAGAGATTGGACAACCATCTATCTGAAATGGTATAGAGTTTCCTGCCTGAGCAGGGGGTTGGACTAGAAGACCTCCAAGGTCCTTTCTAACTTTGTTATTCTGTTAAGTATGTATGATCACGTAAATCTATCTACCTGTGAAGTTGACAAATATGGAATGTTCTGCACATGTGACTGGTTAGAGCATTTCTGAACATAAGCTGTTTTGAAAGAATAGTAAATCCATGTTAAGCAGTAACTTGGCTGATAGGTCATGAGGTTGGAGGAAAGGTAGTAAAAGAAGTATTAGAGGTGTCTTCTCCCACACCTCTGACCTATCAACCTGGCTAACAGCTGTGGAAGAGAGGGAGATGTGGGGTGAAGAGTTGAAAGCTCTGCTTTTAATGGCAGGCAAAATTAATTTATTATATGACTTCTACACTGCCTCAGCATACCATCTTTAACCAGCTGACTCTAATCCATCTACATCTGCAAATATAAACACCAGCTTATACAAATAATATATAAATGTAACATATGAACATAGCAATATATGTCTCAGTTACGTTGGCCATATCACTGGAGAAATCAATTATGTTTGGAAGAGTTAGTGGTAAAAGGAAACCAGGCCATCAAAGAACATGGTGGCTGGACACTATAAAGCTGACACCAGCCAGAGCATAGAAAAACTCAAAGAAATAGTGCTAGATTGGAAGATGTGGAGAGACCTGGCCCATAGATTCACCAAGAATCAGAGATGACTGAAGGGATAACATCATCATCATCACAATATACATTTATACTATATCAATTATATGTGCTAAGAGTAAGCTAATCCATCATTCATGATCTTAACATGTACCTGTCTAGTGAGCAGTCTTCAAAGACTTTCTGAAATAACCAGGATTTAGCTATCTTTTGTATTGGAAAAGGACTATTCTTGCTTTGGATAGAAAAGAGAGGACCGCAAGCAAAGTTCTTTGCTCCCTCTGGCTGAAGGTCTTATAAGTGGGTGCCTTCAGAAAACATTCTGTATGTATGGACAGACAGGTTCTGGTCAGAAAAGGCAGTCTTGAAGATAGCAGATTCCCAGTCATATAGGGATTTATGATAAGAACCACCATATTGCATTTGAAAGCTAGTGCAGTGCTATCAAAGGTCACTAAAGGTCTAAAGGTCTAAAGGTCTAAAATGAGAATGTTTGTACTCCCCACTGTAGGACAGCACAATACAGCTTCTGTCCCAAACTGGTGTCTAAATCCTGATGATCAAAGATTACATTTTATTTATCTGTTTGTTTGATTGATTTATGTGGTGCCCATTTTGCCTAAAGATGACTCTAGATAATCTGCTTCTCTACTCTAGATAATCTGCCTCTTCCTTAGACCTATTTAATTGTTGTCTCATCAGCTTTTCAATCACATACTTGCATGGAGGAGGTGCAATATATAACAATATATAACTAAGATTCCTGGACTGACTTTAAAGGAGGAGGCAAGCCAGAGTGTCTTTCAAGGTAGTTGCTAACTCCTGCTTCTGCAAGGAATTACTGATCACTACATGATCAACATTACCTGTTCCCTCCCTGGTATCTTAGCCAGACAGGTAGGACACAGATGAACCTTCCAGGTGTCCAGGCTGGATCACAAAGGATCTTTTTTGGTATGCATAGACTTATAGACACTTCTACAAAACATTCCAAGGTGCCACTCCTCCCAGTCTATTGGATTTTGATTATCTGTCTTTCAGTTTGGAATTATTGGTATGATTTTATCCATGAAATGACTGGTGTGCTGATCATAAAGAAATTAGAATATTTTGTTCCATCCTTTCCTGATAATTCTGAATAGTCCTGCTGCCTGGCATTTCATAGATGGAAGAAGGACAAAAAGTCCTTATTAGACCTGAGTTCAGATCCATGTCTGATTATATCCTTGCAGTGATGCTCCAAAGATTTTATCATTTGCAACTCCTCACTATACCAATGAATGAACCTTCCTTCATTATCAGATAAGGACAGAAATCTCAGGAGCAATCCCATCTAATATCTTTATTGCTTCCTGTATTCCAGAGCTCCAATTCCATCCTAACTTTATCTTACCAGTTTAAAATTCTCCTTTTTATTATCCAAGAGATTAATAGATCCCAAAAGGTGCAATTAATCCAGCTGTAGGATAGAAGAGAAAGGATACTCTATATATTTGCAGAATCCTAAGCCTCTTTGTCCAAAACATCTCTTCGGATTTTTTGAGTCAGATGGGATCCTGAATAAAACACATAATTTAATGAAGAAAAGAGTTTTACAAGAAAGATTGATTAGCTCTCACTTTCTGCCCATTTTTCTCTTCATGTCACTTCCTTCTCAGGGCATTAGACATATGTAGAGTTAGTTACGAGGGACTAATGTTTGGTTTAGCTTCTAAGTGGAGATTTTGTTGGACACTTGCAAGCCTTGGGGATCTAATTAGTGTTCTAAAAATTGCAGCTAAAGCACAGCTGAGTTCCTTCATGGAGCAGAGAGGGCACATTTTAGGGAATTAGGGGCCATGAGAAGAATAAAGGCTGTTCCATCATCGAAGTAAAATCCAAACAAAAATAGAGCTCAAGGTAAAATTATTGCACCATCAGCAGCAATTTGGAGGATTTAAATACATGGTCAGCCTCATATTTCCAGTGTCACAGATCAGATTAATTTTAGTATCAGGTAATTTCATAACCCAACTACATGTGGATAGTGCCTGTGGAATTGAGTATTGCCAGTTTATAGGACAGTTACAATGCCTACCTTAAATGGTTCAACTAGAATACCACTGCCATTAAAAGAAACCTAGTTTGCAGAAAAAAATAAAAAAAGGCTTAATTCAATTTTCATGATATAAAAAATATGCTGAGACTCAAAAAGAGTTCAGAGAAGAACAACAAAGGTGATTAGAGGACTGGAGGATAAAACATATGAAGAACAGTTGCAGGAATTGGGTATGTCTAGTTTAATGAAAAGAAGGACTAGGGGTGACATGATAACAGTTTTCCAATATCTCAGGGGCTGCCACAAAAAAGAGAGAGTCAACCTATTCTCCAAAGCACTTGAAGGCAGGACAAGAAGCAATGAATGAAAGTAATCAAGGAGAGAACTAACCGAGAACTAAGGACAAATTTCCTGACAGTGAGAACAATTAATCAGTGGAACAATCTGCTTCCAGAAGTTGTGAATGCTCCAACACTGGAGATTTTTAAGATGAGATTGGACAACCATTTGTCTGAAATGATGTAGTAACCCTAACCCTCCAAGGTCCCTTCCAACTCTGTTATTCTGTTATTAAGTTATCACAGATGGAATCAGATTAAATGATTTATGAACATAATAATTCAACTAAAGGAATGATTATCCAATTTTTTTTTTTTGGTTCCTTTGAGTCGGTGTTGACTCTTGGCAACTGCCTGGACTAGTTTCTGCAGTTTTCAGAAGTTGTTTGCCATTACTTCCTTGCTAGATATGACAGAGAGAGTGTGTGTGACTGGTGCAAGGTCAGCTGGCTTTGTGTCCAAGGTGGGACTAAAACTCACAATCTCCTGGTTTCTAGGCTGATGCCTTGGCCGCTGTATCCAAATACCAGATGATTATTTATTTAGATTTGTGTGTCGCCCATCTCATCTAAAGGATCACATGGCTTGTGGATAAAAGCAGTTTCACTTTATATTTTGCCCACACCCAAACCTCTTCTGGGTGTAGACTACAAAGTCCAACTATGCAAAACATTAATAGTTTCTTTCTATCGAGGATATAGAGTTTTCTACTGAAAATGTATATCTACCTGGCAAGTTTTAAGGTAAAACTTTTTTTATTAAAATATTGTTGAGATTAATTAACTACCTTGGTGGTATCTAAACAGTTTATTCTGTAACATTATAGAAAACAGTTTATACTATTAGGAGGCCTAAAAAAACTGATTTCACTGGGTATAAGTCAGATGAAAAAAAGTATTAATTGATCAAAAGGAAAATTACATTTATGTTATCCAGAATATTTACTTGTGGTTGTATTATCAGGCCAACAATGTATATTTGCTTGATCCCTGATGAATTTTTATTTTTCTCTGTGGAATCTTTATATTGGTTTTCAATGTTAACCACAGAATTACATAATTCTCAATGGAAGTGTAAATATCCACAAAGATTCTTTTCTCTTGGATTCTTTTCTCCAAGCGTTGATTTCACTTTCAACATTTCTGGAATGACATGCATGTTTAGAAACAGCATATAATAATTTAGCTTCAAACTGGAAATTTCTTATATTTTACTCGATATTAACTATAATTACCCAATAAGCAACATAGTAGCCTGAGAACCCTTGCGAGGAGCTTTTAATTGTTTGATTTAGAATACCATAGAGTCAATTTACCTAGCAGGTTAAAGTCTGGAAAGACAGACCTCTTTTCAAAGAATGTTTAAGTCAAGAAGGCAGAGATTTATCCAATTCCTTTCTGTATGAGTTTTCAGACCAGTCCTGACTTCAGGCAACTGGATTATATTGGCAAGATTTTCAGAAATGATTTGTTATTGTCTTCTTGCCAGGGCTGGGAGAGAGTGACTGCACTAAGTTTATCAAGTTGACTTCCTGTTTCACAGTCTCTCAGTTTTCAGCCTGATGCCTTAAGCATTATACCAAATCAAATCTCTTCTGCATGGCAATTGCAGTAAAATCAATTGGTTTTATAGTACTTAACAATTAAATAGATTTATTGGAGCATATATTTTTATGCAATTGTTAGCACTCAAGTTAAATAATGTCAGGCAGGCATTAGAACATTGTAATAGTCCAACCCTCTAAGGAAAGGGTTAGGCAGATAGTAGAAAGAAGGAGGCAATATTGTAAGAACATAATGTTGCAATGGGGAATAAAGTATTTCTGGGACTTTCCACATAACATGGCTTACTTGGAAAAAATGCCCAGCTTGCTCGAATCATAAAGACAGGATTGCCTTTCCTATTGTGTGAGAAATATGTTGTCTTCCAATAGCATGTGTGTTCTATCATTTATGTTTTACTTTTAATCTGGAATGCCTTTTAATTTGTTTAGAGAATGTAGAGGCTTTCTATATAACCAAGTACTTAAATGCCTTAGGGAATTATGGGAAGTAGAAAAAAAGACTTCCACCAGGACTCAAAAAAGTCTCCAATTTTTCTTTTTTCATCTACTCAGTTAGTGTATTCCTCCTGAGGAAATATCTTCTTGAACTCAGTTAAAACATGCACAGGATTACACATTATCATAAACTTTCATTCCACAAGTTGCTCTTTTATAGTTATTGAAATTGATAATTGGTTTTTATAAACCTCTGAATAGTTACTAATTACTTATTCTTTGCAGGACTCATAAGGAAGAATTAACCTTACCAGCATCTTTTAAACTACATGCTATTACTTTCTCAATGACGTCTTAGTGGTCAAACAGATTTTATAATATACTTGTGATCCCGACTTTTTAGTTTAACCTGCTGTTTTGACCAACATGTTTCATTCGACTAAGAAAAACATTTTGAATTGTTTTATCCGCAATGAAGTGGTCAGTCGTGAAAAACAACAAAAAAGATTTACTAAAGTAGATTTTGTTGTTATTATTTTTGGGCTTGTGGTTTATATAGCTGATGTTGGAACAGATCTATGGACGGCAAAGAACCTTTTGTGTGAAGGCCAGTACTTGAAGAGCAACCTAATATTGTCCACAGGACTGTTTTCATCAATAATTATTCAGTTTTTCAGTTGTATCTGGTTTAAAGAAGATGAGACTGAAAAGCTTAATTGGAAGTTTTATCTATTACATTCTTTATGTGGTGGAACTTTTACAAGGTAAGTGCCAAATTTTAACCTAGAACAGACATACGATATGTATAAGGGCATTAAATGAATTTTTATAGATAGTGGTGATGTTAACACATAATGTGACTGCTTGTTGAATTTTTCGCACATTTTAAATTATTATTCCTACCTGTATGAACCAGGTTTCTGTCAATAATTGCTTCATTGAGTTCATAATAGGTTTGGGTAAAGGAGGCACAATACACTTGGTACTTCAGTTTGACATCCAAGGCAATGATCTGCCTTGGGGTCAAAATGAAGATGAAATGCTTTCTTTCACAAAGTGTGGAGGCAGAGCCAATCTGTTTTCAGCTGGTTGCTTTGCTTAAAGGCAGCTGTCTTCTATTCATTAACTGCATTATATGCAGAAAACCACCAAAGGGCCAATAACAGTGGAAGACAAAGGTGTTTGTTGCACTAATATATAAGTAGAAGATACTAGGTGTACAGTACCAGATATCTGTATGTCAGCAGCATCTGAAAGACATAAAATCACATGTTTCTTTCACTTCTTTTGTTTTGTTTTTTTTATTCATCCAGTTCTTACATTATTGTTGTTAGAGTTCACCTATTCTGTTAGTTGATAAAAATTGTAAAGGTTTAAAATTAAAATCCATGTAACTATTCATACAATATCTATAAGACAATTTATATTTATCTAGCTTTCAGGAAGTAGAATCAAATGTAACTCATCAGCTTCTCCCTATGAGGTACAATAAATACATTACTTTATGAGATTCAGTATAAGGCAAAGTCCAAAACTAATTTCTAAGCTGTGAATTTATCAGCATTTCTGTAGTCAGTCTGACTACAACACAGCTTGGAAAACAACAAGCTCATATGAATGAATGATATAACAGCCTGATTTACTTGACTTATTTTTCTGGATTTCACAATGCTAGAGCCAGATGGTTAGTGTTTTTGATTGTTTTATAAGAAAAAAAACCCTGCAGGGTTATTCTGAAGGATAAATACATATCCATATAACATGATATTTTCTGTTGAAGGAACATTGTTTCTATGGTGGAAGAAAATGGCACTTTCATCTGGTGTAATATAGCATTTCAGATATACTGTCTTTATCTCTATTTATTTGCTTTTACCATGCTGTTCTACCTCTCCACTCTAGAAATGTTCAGAGAGAGTAAGAAATGTATTTCTGAACATTGTTAATTAAAGCCAATCGTTGAAATGTCATAAAACATACAGTCAACACACTGGCAGCTGCAAAGAGATACTACAGTCTATTTTTCCATATGATGAAAGGCATTTAACTCAATAGTGCAGCTGTTTTAGGACTCAGTAAAACAATGAAAAGCTGGCCATTGCTGGGAATCATATATTTTTTAAGTATGTGAATGGAAGAAAGGCCCCTATGCTGATTTAGTGCTATCATTCCTACTTTATGTATTAGCTGGTTTCTCCGCTGTTTCTACCTATGATGCAAAAGCTTTCTTCTTGGAAGGATGCCTAATCAAAATAAATCCAGCTGCCTGCATTATAACTGGGGCCTCTTGATATACTAGTACATCAGCCGAGTCCGATGTAGGGATCACACTTAGATCTATGGTTTCTCTATTGGCAATCAGACAAACATCCAGCACAAATGAGAAAAGGAGGCATTCCACTTAATAACAGACTATTAAAGTTATTAGCAACCATAATACTCTGCAGTCAACAGCCATGTGTTTCACAGTGTGGTTGCATATTTTTGTTTTTTTGGAACACCCAACCTTTCTAGTGTACATTGCAAATAGAAATGGAACACAATTTTCATCTAACTTAGAGATGCAATAACCAGAACTGGTATATATACAGTATATCACAATAAATGAAGGCCCTTCTGTATGCAAGAGGAATTATATCATTCCTATTTATATCCCAACGGGAAAAGAGGAACAATATGCCTTTAGCAGCTGGATTGTAAAAACAAAAAATTGAATCTCAAGCCTTGTGATGCAAGATGTGTGAAAGTATATATTTGGATGGATGGATGGGCTCAATTGGAAGGACTCCTTCAGAAGTCAAAAATGCAATCACAGAGTATTGTTTAAAGCAGACTGTTAAATACTTCCTGCAGGCTGTCATTTCACAAACAATAGCAACACAGGAATTTTCGGTTTTTTTTTAAATAACAAGTTCCTACTTTATGAGGTGGAAGAAAAGATCCTAAAAACATGTCTGATCTTCTAGCACCTCAGTACTGCCATCTAACGGTGATTTATAGCAATAAAGGCAGTATTTGTAATTCAACTCTCAGCATCAAGCAAATATCAGCTAATTCATCTTCCTTTTAATAAAATGTTTGGGATGGGGCAGGGAGGAAGAGTGGTGAAATGGCCATCTGGCCATTCTTGGGATTGCTGTAATAATAAAAACATCTGTGTTAAGATTTTATTTATTTCATTTGAAAGATGTGTATGGCAGCCTATATTGTTATATAAAATAACTGTGTGGCTTACACCAAATAGATAACAAAACACAAAAATTAAAAGATTTCTAGTAGCTGAAAGGATGCAAGTTCTAATGGTTAAAGGGAAGAGAAATAGAAAGATAGAAGGACAGAAAGACAGAAGGACAGAAAAGCAGGTATGGGCAGTTTTGTATTTCAAGGAAAGGAAAGATTGTGGGTGGATATTTTCTTCCCTAACGGATATAAAAACTTCAAACTGTGAAAGACTGTATAGAAAAACAACTGGAAGGAAAAGATTTAGGAGCTTTTTCTCCTAGTAGTGGCCTTCTCAAAAGTCTCACTTCCATGGCTGCTTTTTAGTAAAAAAAATAAACAAACCTGGAAGATTGATCTATGTCTAATTCTCTATCTATTTAGCTTTTTACTTTAAAGAGAGGGTTTTTTTCTCTCATTATAGATACTGTTTCATATTAAAATTTGGATATGAGGCTGCATTTATATCAAACAGTTCCACCAATGACAACTTATGCATCAATGCAGTGGCTGATATAAGTATGCTTCAGGTATTTAAAGCCTTCGTGGAAAGCACACCCCAGCTTATCCTTCAGATCCACATTGTGATAGCATCTGACAATTCTACTTTTTATCAATGTAAGTCTAATCTGTATTAAAAATGCAAAGCAATGCACTTATTTAAAAATAGTTGTCTGCAATATTACAATAAAAATCAATATTATGATTTGCAAAATGTAATAAATTACCTTGAAAAGTAATTAATATATTTTAATATTTGTGTAATTAAGCATTAAAATATAAAGCCTTGGTCAATTTTAAAAATACTTTATCTGGGATAAACACTTTTACCAATGAGGGTGCCTTTGAGGAAGGAGATTATTGGGCTGGTAGCTAATTCTTAGTTTTCTTCTGCTTTATTTCAGGTACACACAGGCACCTAAAGACTGTTTTTCAAAATTAGCTCAGTTTATTTTGCTTTTGTTTTTACTTTTATATTGGTTGCCAATAAATTTTAATAATCATAAATGTCAGTCCTCAGATCAAGGCAACATGAACTGTGGCTGAAGATCTCTTCCCTTTGGAAGCCATTTCATTAGTGTAAGTTGATTAGTAGAGCTTTTAGAGTAGACTAAGTAGTTCATGTTCCTGTGTTATCCACCTTTTTTTTAAAAAAAGTGTTTTTTAAAAAAATGGCAACTTTTTTTGGCCTGAACTAACCCTCCATATTTTTGCTTTCTTTTAAAGATGTTTCCATCGCTTTGTCTTTCTGCAGCATTTCCTGTGCAACAGTGAACTATCAGATAGTTTTGCGAAAATCTCTGCCTGATAAAAATGAATTTAGTGGGGTATTTTGTAAACTTATATATCTTGTCTATAAGCTGATGACATTAACTTCTTGGATACTTACCATTATTTTACTCACAATGTTGAACATTATAGGTTCTATTGTTCTGCTAATTTTTCTTTGGTTTGGGAATCTAAGCTGGGTGACAATGCAAAACACTGAATTTTGTAAATTTAAAGCAACAGAATATGTTTACAGAATGATTGTGGCAATCATTCTCATTTTTACCTTTTTTAACATCAAGGGAAAAAACACAGCATTTGTCCAGATTGTTTATTATGTTTTTCGAATAATTGTAAGTGTAATTATACTGTGCATATGTGGGTACTGGAAATCATTACTTGATGAAAAAATATATTTGTCAATATGGATTGTTGCAGCTGTAATCTTCCTAATATTAGGTATTATTTCTCTTATTATATATTATACCCTTTTTCATCCTCGTATTGATTGCACACAAGATGAAGTTGATGGACCAGGAGTAGAAATGAAAGAACCCTGCAGATTTAGTAAATTTCTGATACAATAAAGGATGCTAGATTTGATCTGAAAAAATCTGTATTGATTTTGTTAGATGGCAATATATAGTTTTGAAAACTTTGGAACAGTGTTTAAAAGTCTGATTTTTCCAGACATTCAAACCTATTTTGCTCCTTGACATTCAGGTAGGATCGGTGTGTTTTTCATTAATTTATTTTCATCAGATCTTTTTTCTCACTCTCAGCTGACAACCCTCCTCACAGACGTTGTTGTGGAGCCAAGCAAAATATAAATTAATTAATAAATAATGGGAAGACGATACATAGTCCTCTCAATACTGTCACTAGTATTCTTTGCCTTTTAATGTGAAGATTGAAAGAATGAATACAGGTAGTTCTTGACTTACAACAGTTTATTTAGTGACCGTTCAAAGTTAAAACAGCACTGAAAAAAGTGACATGACCATTTTTCACACTTACAATGAGTGCAGCACCCCCATGATCACATGATCAAAATTTAGATGCTTGGCAACAAAGTCATATTTATGATGGTTGCATAAATATGGTTGTTTAGGATCACAGGGTCATGTGATCACCTTTTGCAACCTTCTGACAAGCAAAGTCAATGGGGAAGCCAGATTCATTTAACAACTGTGTTACTAACTTATCAGCTGCAGTGATTCACTTAACAACTGTGAAAAGAAAGGTCATAAAATGGGGCAAAATTCATTTAACAACTGTCTCACTTTGCAACAGAAATTTGGGGCTAATTGTGTTCGTAAGTCGAGGACTAAGTCGAGGACTAAAGTATGGACCTAGGACTCTTGAATGTCTCCAAAATCCTTTCAGAGACCACAAAATCATTATTTGCCTGCTTATGTTGAAAGTAATACAATTTTAAAATCACATCAACAAATGTGACAAGTGGTAGTGTTAGCTTATGCATCAATTTTAATTTTAATACAGTAAATATAGATAAATATAACCCATACAAACAAAAGCCCTTTTGGGTCTTCCGTTATTTTTAAAAATGGGAAGGGGTCCTGAATGAAAAAAAAAGATTACAAAAGACTGATCTATGACTTCTTCTGGGAACTCAAGAAGTTGTTTTGCATGTTATTCAATGTTAAAGCCATAATAGCATTTGTTTAGTTTTGCCTACCATGTGTCAAAAACCTACTATATTATATGATTTACAAAATGTAAATGTTTCACAAGAGATAGGAACTAATAGTGAACTAATGTTGTAATATTGTATTAATCAGTATTCAATTAGAGGGAATAATATGTGAACATATGGGTTTTTTTGATGCACCTTTTTTAAAGTCTTGATTGTTTTGTGTTTTGTGGGGGTTTTTTTGTCTTGGATTTTTTTTGGAGTTTTGTATCTTAACCTTATTTTGAATAAAATAAAATATATAATAAAAATATTGTATGATTTACAAGTTATTGTAGGTGAACCAAGCCCACTGTTATTTATTTAACAAACTATTATTCAGTAATGATGCAGGAATTTTCTTTCTCCCCCCATTGCCTGTTTTATGATTATCACAAAAATGAATTTGGTGAAAGGAACAAGGTTTTCTCTTGTGCTCATCAGGATGGAAGATTCCTGAGAATCATTATTTTAAAAATCTATCTGTGGTTTAGTCCATCCAACTCAAAGACAGGCTTTCTGCCATGTAATTTCTTGATTTCACCACATGAGGGCTCATTTATTAGAACAAGGAATAGATAAATACAGTACAGAGCTGTAAACTTACAAGCATTTCTTGCAAACAAACAATAAATCCAAGGTTGTACTGCTTAGGTACTGAAAAAAAGACATTTTAATATTTACTGATCATTTTTAATTAATATCGATCTACTTAAACAGTAGCATGAACATGCATATCGTTAACAGAAGTATTTCAAATATAAATTGCCCTTTGCAAAATTAAAATGGTAAAAGATTTCGGAGTTTTTACTCAGCTGTATGTGCACCTTAACTATGTCCACCTTAAAATTTAGCTGCCAATCTGCCATTAGCTTGTGCTTGACCTTGTCATTTTAATCTATCTGCAAATTGAAAACAAATGCATCCACCCCCCAACTCCAGGTTGGCCATGACATCCTGCAACAAGTATTCTAATAAGTTAAATGAAAGATAATAAACTATTTCTTCCTGTTTTGACTACTGTCAATGCTATGGATGAGGGACAGGATTCCGTAGTATTATTTGAATTACCCTGCTGGGCTCAGTTGTGACATCTGGTGGTACTTGTGAGTTTACCCAATCTGTGAGAGAGGACCTTGATTTATGAAGCTGTAATTGGCTTTCCAATGAACATTTGTCAGTGTAATGTACCCAAAGCCTACTTTATATGATCATATAAAAGAGCACTTAACTTTCAGCAAAGAATTGCCTACCATCAAAAACACTCTATAAAGGATGGAAATTTATGAAGACTTAAGTACTAAAGAGTGATCACTGGAAGGTCAAAGTTCATACTAAATGGTTAAGGCATTGAGTTCTGTGCAGTGGTTATTCCTACTATATACATCTCTCTTCCCTTTTTTTTAACGTGTTGTACTCTAAATCCTGGATTTGTTTCTTTTTCTTGTTCCTGGTGTGAATGTGACCATATATTTTAAACATAAGTTACTAACCAAATACTTTATGGGTAATTAAGATAACAAGGGTAACATGAGAGGAAGTATATATATGATTCAATGAAAACAGATTTATTTAGAATTGCAATTGGCTTTCATAGCATTGCATTTCTGGAGGGTGAAGAGTTATATGATTCAAAGCTTACTACTAGCTACAGCTTTTGAAAAGGTCTGTTTGACACTATTGCAGTATTGGTAGACCCTAATTAGGAATAAAGGCCAGGTTAGGCCTAGTCCATGACATGCTCCAAGGCAGTTCTAAGATAATCTTAGATGAGTTTGTTAATGACTTAGTTGAGGGAATAGAAGGGGAACTTATCAAATTTGCAGATGACACTAAGCTGGCAGGAATAGCCAACACACCAGAAGACAAGCTCAGGATCCCACAAGATCTTGACAGACTTGAACAATGGGCCCTATCCAACAACATGAAATTTAACGTGAAGAAAAGCAAGATTTTACACCTAGGTAGGAAAAACCAAAGGTATAAGTACAGATGAGGTGAAACCTGGCTCAAAAACATTAACTGTGAGAGAGACCTTGGAGTTCTAATGGACTATCACTTAAATATGAGCCAGCAGTGTGCAGCAGCAACCAAAAAGCTAATACAATCCTTGATTGCATAAACAGAGGGATAGAGTCAAGATCATGTGAAGTATTAGTAACTCTTTGTAAAACCTTAGTAAGACCACATCTGGAATCCTGCATCCAGTTTTGTCAACACATTACAAAAAAGATGTTGAAACTTTGCAAAAAGTGCAAAGAAGAGCAACTAAGATGATTAAGGGCCTAGAGACAAAAACATACGAAGAACGGTTGCAGGAACTGGGTATGCTTAGTCTAGAGAAAAGAAGGACTAGGGGTGACATGATAGGAATATCTCAATATTTGAGGGGCTGCCACAAAGAAGAGGGGTCAACGTATTTTCCAAAGCACCAGAAGACAAGATAAAAACAATGGATGGAAAGTAATCAAGGAGAGAAGCAACCTGGAATTAAGGAGAAACTTTCTAACAGTGAAGACAATTAACCAGTGGAACAGCTTGCCTTCAGAAGTTGTAGGTGCTTCATCACTGGAGGTTTTTAAGAAAAGATTGGACACCCAGCTATCTGAAATGGTATAGGATCTCCTGCTTGAGCAAGGGGTTGGACTGGAAGATCTCTAAGGTCCCTTCCAGCTCTATTCTGATTGATATCTTAATTTGAACAAGGACCCATGTTTTGTCATTGAAAGTATTTATACATTATTCAAATAATACTAGAACAAATAATCTAAACTAAGGCTCTAATGTAGATCTTTGATGATGTTACTAGTTTGGGTAATGAAACATCTGCAGGAAAACAAGCAAGCGCAGAGAGAACCAAGGACTCCTCAGTCTTTTGCTAGAAAAGTGCAGGTGGTAATATCAAGATATGGCAGAGATTGCAACCCCAGAACTCTCCTTATAATCTTATAAATATATCAAGGAGAGATCCAACCTAGAATGAAGGAGAACTTTCCTGTCAGTGAGACAATTAATCAGTAAAATGGCTTGAAGTTGAAAGTGCTCTATCGCTGGAGGTTTTTAAAAAGAGATTGGACAGCTATTTGTCCAGAATAGTATAGGGCCTCTTGCTTGAGCAGGGGTTGGACTAGAAGACCTCCAAGGTCCCTTCCAACTCTATTATTCTGTTAAAAGAAGGGAGACTGACATATGCTCTTTGCAACATTTCAGAGACATATTACCAATAATAATGCTAATGATTCCTACAGTATTCGAATGTACCATTGTGTTAAGCATCATAGGCAGTGCAGGGGAAAATATATATATTTGTGTAATTATAACATTCAAAGTTTGGAGAGGAGATGAAGCCCTTCCAGATATCACCATGTCAGTGTAGAAATGTATAAGAGCGTTCAGTTAACAACATAGTCAGGAATACCAATTGTGCAGAATTATAGGGAGGAGCATAATATGTTTGGCCAAATGCAGATTTTCTTTCTTGTCAGATCTTCCCGTCAATGCTGGGAGATAGTAGCCATGTATCCTCACTTCTCCTCCATGCTTAAGGATTTACAGCCTCTGTAATAACAGGACTATGGCCAGAGCATAGACCAGGGTGTCAAATTGGCAGCCTGTAGGCCGGATGTGTCACACGCAGGCCACACCCACCCCAGCTCCGCAAAGGCAAAAAACATCACGATACATCATGATACATCACGTGACGCGATCGAGTTTGAAACCTGTGGCATAGACAGTGACATAGGATATGAAATATACCTGCTTCAATTATCCCAAACAGACATTAAAGCAGATCCCTGGGGAATTTTAATTTACAAAGAAAATTGAATGTTCACCTAGTTGTACTCAAACTAATCTTTTTTTTTTTTTCCTGGCAAAGGAGCTGCCATAAGAAAAAATTCTCTTGTTCCCTAATTTGAGATGACTGTTTATCCAGACTGCCAGTGGAACTGACCTTGCTTTCAGGATTACTTATTCAGTTATATAACACCGAACACAACAGCCAGGTAGGGCACAGTTGTGAGAAATAATTCCCTGAACAGCATGTAGAACATTGTTTGGGTTGGCCTTTCCAAATTTCCAGTCACACTATATGGGTTATGTTTGAGCATATGGCATGGAAGCATTGTTTCTGCTGATTGCGTTCACTCTGGAATCGACTTGCAAAGAGAGCTTTTAGCTAAACACAGAAGTATTTAAGAAAAAAAAAATCCTAACTGACATTTATGATTAGGCATCGCTTACATAAAATGTGATTCAGTGTATTTTGAAACTTTTAAATTGCCTTACACAAGTATGAGCAAAATTCCAATTTGCACAAAATCTGATCATGACAACAGGAGGAGGCCAAAGTCTGCCATGGTGGGAAATGCCCAGTCATGTCTTGGTGAACCAGGAGGGGCTCCATTGCTTCCAAAGCTGATTTGAACCAAATTATCATGAATTTGTCCTGTGTTATTTTATAGCAGATGATTTTATCTTCCATTCTTAGTCTGCCTTGATTTACTTCTACTATCCATTTCTAATGAATTTTTGGTAGGGTTTTTTTAAAAGAAAGAAATATGAAATAAGTTATAGATTTTACACTTAAGCAAGAAAATCCACATATACAAGTACACATTAGGTGCAACTTGGCTCAAAGGCAGTAATTGTGAGAGGGATCTTAGAGTCCTAGTGGACTATCACTTAAATATGAGCCAACAGTGTGTGGCAGCAGCCAAAAAAGCTAATGCAATCCTTGATTGCATAAACAAAGGGATAGAGTCAAGATCACATGAAGTATTAGTAACTCTTTATAAAACCTTAGTAAGACCACATCTAGAATACTGCATCCAGTTTTGGTCACCACATTATAAAAAAGATGTCGAGACTTTGGAAAGAGTGCAGAGAAGAGCAACTAAGATGATCAAGGGCTTGGAGACTAAAACATATAAAGAACAGTTGCAGGAATTACGTATGGCTAGTCTAGAGAAAAGAAGGACTGGGGTGACATGATAGCAGTGTTCCAATATTCCACAAAGAAGAGGGGATCAACCTATTTTACAAAGCACCAGAAGGCAGGACAAGAAACAATGAATGGAAACTAATCAAGGAGAGAAGAAACCTAGAACTAAGGAGAAATTTCTAACAGTAAGAACAATTAACTAGTGGAGCGGCTTGCCTTCAGTTGTAGGTGCTTCATCACTGGAGGTTTTTAAGAAAAGATTGGACAGCCACTTGTATGAAATGGTATAGGGTCTCGTGCTTGAGCAGGGGATTGGACTAGAAGACATCCAAGGTCCCTTCTGTGCTAATGTAATACAAAGTTGTATCTCAATTAATTCACTTGCTCTCTTACATTGTCTAGTCTGTTCTTTACTTTGCTATTGTCATTAATTGTATTCTTCTCTATATTTTTTTTCTTCTGGAAGTATTTCCATTTGTTTTGTTGATAGTTTGATTATTCTGGCATACAGGGCTTTTTTTGTCATAGAACGCCCAGAATGGAGTTCCGGCACCTTTTTTGGATGGAACCTTGTAGGGTAGGCAAGGCGGGTTGTATGACATGTGTGAGTTCCGGCACCTTTTTGTTTTACAAAAAAAGCACTGCTGGCATATAAATGTTTTCCTCTTGTGTGTTCCTCCACATGGTCCAGAACAGTCTTGTTTTTCTCTACACGCTTCCCCATTTTCACAGCAGGCAGTAAACTTTCTGAATTTTTTGCAGCCCAGGCAACTTCCCTTGGCATTTTATTTAAATGCCCACACTTGTTTTTGAAGCCGGTGTGGCATCCCTGGGAGATAGTGGCCATGTAACCTCACTTCCCCTCCATGCTTAAGGATTTTTAGGTTCCGTAATAGCTTCAGAGGCTTCTCCCACACACACAAAGGAAAGGAAAAGAATGTCTATATTTTGAAAGCAGATAGTATTGCTGCCTGCCTGAGGATGCTGCCTAATTATTTAGGTAGCCAAAACACCATTATCAGCAAACTTAGGAGATTCTCAAGTTCTGCAGAAATACCTCCAAAGCAAACTTTTTAGGAAGTAAAGAGCAAATCCAAATATGTTCCTTGTTCCCATGAAAAAGAATCAGACTGATGGAGGACAGAAACATATAGGGAAGGGGATAATGCTGACTGAACTTTGGAATTTTTTAGTTTCTAGATTCAACACAGTCAGTATATTTCCCAGAACTGTAAAAGACCCAAAATAGATATTTTATTTCTCAGATTCCTAAGCCATGATATCTGAGCTTCAGGTTGTTCACTTTGTGCATGTCTCATGCCAGCCTTGCATTGCATGCTGAGATGCATTGAGGCTACAATTACACTGTGTAATGAGTTGCAATTACACTGCAATTCCTAACACAATATTTTGTATCATGTAGGAAGAGAAATACTTACTGTTCACTGACAAATGAGACTAGACACCTTTTTCTTTTGTCCAAGAAAATTGTCATGTGGTGTGTTTAATGTTTCCAATGGTGATATCTGGAATAGCACTTTTTTTTGGATATCTATCTATCTATCTATCTATCTATCTATCTATCTATCTATCTATCTATCTATCTATCTATCTATCTATCTATCTATCTATCTATCTATCTATCTATCTATCTATCTATCTATCTATCTATCTATCTATCTATCTATCTACTATCTATCTATCTACCTACCTACCTACCTACCTACCTACCTAATCAGATAGGTGTTTTTAAAGGTTAATGCATTCTTAATTATCTAAACTTGATTAAATAATTAATTCAATTTTAATTATCTAAACTTGTCATATAAATTTTCTCAGACTCCTGACTTTAATTTTCCTTTATAACCTGGATAATTTACTTATTGTCTTATGTCTGGTGTTCTGCTCTTCGTTTTACAATTGTTGTCATTTTACTTTACTTTATCTTATTTATTATATTTTTATTCTCCTTTTATTACTTTATGGGTAACTAAAAGCAGTGAATATACCTAATGCCCCTTCTTCCTCCTATTTTCCCTACTGCAACCCTTTGAGGTGGGTTGGGCTGAGAGACTGTGACTGGTCCAAAGTCATTGGATCAACGTTTCCAACATTGTTCTAGCAAATCTAGTCTTAATCTGTTTCTTTCAGTGGATCTTGTCTGCATTTTTTTTTTTTGGCTATATTGGTGTGCAATGTCTTCCTCTTATGTATTTCCTCACCTGCCGAGTAACAGTCTCTATTTTTTCCTACATTTTTTCCCATTTTCAAAGCAGATGGTATAGGATCTGAATGTCTTTACTTTACTTCTGAAAATAAAGCCTAATACATCTGAATGGCCCCAAATTTGGATATTCTATTTTTATATTGAGAATATCTTGGATAAAGAACTATTTGCCACGCCTGGATGAACCATCTGTGTCAATGACAGAATGATGTAGAAGTGCTAAATAATTCTAGGGAGTCACTCAAATATCTACTTAATGAATAAACAAAAGGCCAGTAATCTAAATACCAGAGCCAGCATTATATTTAGCACATGTACAGGTAATCCTTGACTTATGACCACAATTGAACCCAAAATTTCTGTTGCTAAGCGAGATAGTTAAGTGGCTTTTGCCACATTTTACGACCTTTCTTGGCTCAGTTGTTAAGTGAATCACTGCAGTTGTAAAGTTAGTAACACAGCTGTTAAGGGAATCTGGCTTCCCCATTAACTTTGCTTGTAGGAAGGTCGCAAAAGGGGAAAACATGACTCCGGGACACTGCAACCATAATAAATAGTCAGTTGCCAAGCATCTGAATTTTGATCACATGACCACGGGAATGCTGCAATGGTCGTGTGAAAAATGGTCATAAGTTAGTTTTTCAGTGCCGTTGTAACTTTTAATGGTCACTAAATGAACTGTTGTAAGTCAAAGACTACCTGTAGAATATTAGTTGTGTATTCTCTGTTTTGGAACTATAGCTGATAAACTTATTTTACATGCTGCAACCTCAACCACGCATGAAACTAACCCCAAGCATCTTGGAAGAAAATCAGAATAACATATCAAAATGAGCAAATAAATTATAATTAGTTTGAAAAATAACATTGGCTATCAGCTTATGATGAGAAATGGTGTCCATATCTAATGCTATACAATAGTTATATTGTACAAGTATAGATAAACCTGACTTGCTGACTGAAGCTTCTTCTAACATTTATTCTCCCCCCCCCCTTTTTAAAAAGTTGATGCATGCAGGAAGAAACAATGATTTATTCATTTATTGAGTTGCTTGTACTCACCAGAATATCTAAAAAGCTTTGGTATTGTAAAAAAGTACTTTGTAGCAAAAAGATCACTCAGAATTTAGTTATAACAAACACTTACTGAAATGATTTTGCTTATACTTGCAAGTTTGATGCAAGGACTTTTATCAGAAAATGCCTGTACTAAGCAACTGTATCATTAGCTATGTTGAGCCAGGCCTTTTAATGTGCAGTGGGTATGGTTAATTGTAGTAGTTATACACAGTTTCTATATGATGTCATTTTTCTGTAGTGGGCAGTTCATGTTTTTCCTCCCTCCATCCGACATTATTTCAGTGGGTCATCTGATCAATACAGTCAGGTATCAGGTTTGGGGGGGAAATGGGTTTTACACCAGCAGTGATTGTCCTTTTCTTTTTTGGGCTAAACTTCTCCAATATTGTTTCCTCTCATGGAACTGAGCATCTGCATTGGTATTTCATTTATTTCTGTAGTCTGAAAAATTCTGGTTTGGGATCTTTGAGTACCAAACAAACAAACATTTGTGCAAAAGTCAATTAATTAAGAAGGGAGAGACAAGAAATTAAACAGTGGAACAATGTGCTTCTTGGAGTCATGGATGCTCCATCACTAGAGGTTTTAAAGCAAAGGCTGATATTCTTTTATCTGGGTTGGAATGAGGACCTTGGGCAGGGGGGTTGGACTAGAGCGGGGTGTCAAACTGGCAGCCCATGGGCTGGATGTGTCACGCACAGGCCACACCCAGCCCGGCTCCGCAAAGGCAAAAATCATCATGATACGTCATGATACGTCACGTGACGTGATCAAATTTGACACCCATGGACTAGAGGATCTTCAAGGTCCTTTCCAACATGATGATTCTATAATTCTGTCAGGGCCAGGAGAAAAATGATGAAATACACACTTTGTTACGATCCAACTATAGAGCATTTCTTTACAAGAATAGTTCTACCGCAGAGTGCTTTGATAAAAACTATTTTGCATCCAAATGTACAATACAATCTTTTACTGTGTTTAAAGTGTAATTAAGGCTTTTCTGTCTGGTTTCTTTCTGCCTCTGAAAAAAATTGAACTTTCCCCAATAAAGTCATTGAATTGAGAGAGTTAGAAATGTCTGAATATCACCCGGAATGTGGTTCATCTACTAACATTTCTACAATCCTCCAACTTTCTCCACAGCTCTGCAGATTTTTGGCTTAATTTCTATCCTTAGAGGAGTTAATGTTCCATGCTGTGCAGAATAGCACTGTTCCATTCTGGTAATATTTTTCTCTCCATTATTTTCCAAATTCCACCATAAAAGGTTTTGGAAGCTATGAGTTTTCCTTCTTTCTCTGTCAGCCAAGTTGCTCTGATTTAAAAGGCCTTATGTTGGCATCACACAAACAAGCGAATTGCGGAGAGGTGGAAGCATTAGAAAGAAACTACGAGCTTTTGTTTTCTTTCTGTGGAGGCAGTGGTGGGATTCAGACGGTTCGCACCAGTTCGGCAGAACCAGTAGCTAATTTTTTGTTGCCCAGGCCCAGAATGGACTTCCGGAAGCGGCATCCACACAGAGAACCGGTTGTTCACATATTTGAATCCCACCACTGTGTGGAGGATGTTCTTTTTGAAAGCTAGCTATGCACGCACACCCTGCCATCTTGTTCAAATAGCAGAAAGAGCAGAATGACGGTTTTATACTTGTGGACATCTGTCCCTGATTGGAATAAAACAAAGACAAAGACAGTACATGCTGTTGATGATGGTGCAGACACATTGTCGCCAAATCGATTTTTAAGGTGCCATAGAAAGAGCTAGGTATTTCTTGAGACATTCCTTAAGAAGAGCCATAGGTAGCATTTCAACAGTAAAATGTTGAACAGAAGTGAAATGTATGAACACCTGAGAGCAAGAAAGAACAGGAAACAAGTGACATTGGCAAAAGATGATGGCTTGCAGCTGGTCGGCCTGAATATTAGAATTCTCTGACTACTGTTTGCTCTTTATTCAGAATATAGTATAATTGAGGTGGGGAGTGGAGAGAAAGGGCCTCATATTTCCTTGGTAGTTGACTAACTTACCATTAATTATTTTTAGAAAGCAAATTTCAAAGACAGACAGTTAAAAACAATGGCTGGCTTTCCACACAACTTCCTTAATGACTTGTCAGATACAAAAGCAGTACTAATCTGATTAGTAACTGCCATTGAGAAAATCTACTGTAAAAATGAATCGTGCCCCAGGTTTTGAACATGATAGCAAGCAAGACATTTGAGACTGGCCACTGTGAGACATAAAAGGGTCTTTGATGGAATATTTATTTCAGAAGATTTTTTTTTTTAAAAAAAGTCATAGGAAATAATATTGTTTGTGCTTGCTTGTAACATTTTATAGGTAGAGGAGGCGATACCCCAGATGTAAATTAATAAAATCTGTTATATCATACGAAGGGAGAAGCAAATTCAGCAAAACAATTCCCACATTAAGAGATATTTTCAAACTTTTTGGCAGCAGCTGCATAGGAGTTAAGGAGAGGAGAATACTGCATTTTGGAATCTTGGCTAAGCAGAAAAATCAGCAAACTTTCTTACATGGAACTTGGGCATTTTCCACAGTGTTCTCCCCCCTCCCTCCCTCCCAGTCTCCTCTTATATTTCTGCTTGTCACACTCTGGCACTCACAACTACTCATTTTAAAGCAGTGAAACCTCTTTATTTCTCAAACCATGTAGACACTTCTGTGAGATTTATTAGAAAATGACAAAAATTCTCTGGCAACTGAAGTCAGGGCCAGAGATATGTCACCATCAATGATGAATGGCTCCCTGAGAGGAAATGGAGAAAGGCCTGAGTACTGTAGTAAAATATAGCTCTGGGCTTTTGTGTTGAAAACTCCAGGCTGATATGCTGCTTTGGACAACTGGAGCCCAACACTCAATGGCTTAAATGTAGTCACATTTATATTTATCTGGAGGGAAAGAGACAAGCTATATTACGTTTTCTGGGACATCTATTAATTGGTGATGGTGAAAGAGATCAAATAGTCCCACAGATTCAGTTTATGACCTTTCCGATGCTACACCAAAGGAAGAACACAAGTTTAAAAAAAGATATCATATTTTAAGGTGGTATGCACTTTGAGGAGTCACATTTAATTTAAATAGATCCTATACTACAGTATTTGTCTGGTACTTTTTGAGTGAGAAAATGGATAAAACTGTCTCATATCAGACCATCTATTCTAGTGGTGGGTTGAATCCCTCTTTGTGATAATTTCTTTTATTTTTTTAGTAGTTCTTCACTATTAATCAATAGATACATCAATTATATACTTGTACAGTAATTCTAAGTTGAGGAATTAGTACTCTACGTTCATTATGTTGGTGTCCTTTCAGATAAAAATTAATTCCTACTTCAACCCTTAGTTAAGTTGAAGGTGAGATTGAAAGGTAATTATTTCAGTTATAGCTGTTGTTAAATAATTGGGAACAGGAAATCCTTGCTCTTCTCCTGTGAATCATCCAGAGAGCTGCTTTTAGAGCTAATCTACTTTTTACCTACTTTTTATACTCCTAGTAGCCTGTCCAAAATTATAAGCAAAGAACTTGCCAAGTAAAAAACTTGACAGCTCTACAACTAAGAATGTTTAAATTAGAAATAGCCATAGACTGAAAATTGGACAGTCATTTTCAAAATACTTTGTCCTACCTCTCAGATAAGACTCTTCCACAAAAGGATTTACGGCTGTCATGGTTACATGAGGAATGTATAAATGATGTTTTGGAAAAACATAAACCAACTTCACAATTTGATGTTGTTTTCCTTACCTGATTTGCATCACCTTCTACATCTAAGCTGCTTAATACCAAGCTAACAACAAGAATAATATTTATTTCCTGGATTTAAGCAGCTCTGTATTTGTGGGTTTTGTGTTTCCATACATAGTTTATGCTTGAAATAACAAAGATGCAATTTGCCAAAAGTGCACATGAGGGCATACATGCATCGTTGTGGGTGGTTAGATGCAGAAACAAGATAGGAAGATCCTACAGCTGAGATTGTTGAAAAACTGTCTTAAACAGTGCTGTGAATGAAGGAAAGTCACAGTTCTGGTAGCTTAAAAAGAAAGAAAAAGAAGAAAAACACATCGGCAAATTCATTTCCCAGAGAGCTACAGCCAAACTTTGGCTAGAATCTACTGTTATGCGGTTAACATTTTTATTTCTCTGCCAACCACCCATATGTGATGAGAATAGAAAAATATTATATAAATCATGTGCAGAACTGCCTATCCTCCTTTGTGGTTCCATTCTTAAGGCATATATCACTGGAGGTGGATCTAACTTTACCATTGAAATAGCAAATCCAAGTTAGACTTGATATAGTAACAGTGTTAATGGAAAGAATAAAAGAAAACTCCAGCAACTCCTCTTGTCCACAAAAAGATCATCACAGCATCATCATAATTGATGGGGATGTGAGGAGGTGTGGGACTTTCTCAGAGAAAGGATCAGAAGATAACATCTAGAAGATCATTGGAAAAAGCTGTGCAGTATGTCTTCAATTTCAACTGACCTTAAAAGCTAGCCAAGGAGAGAAAATTTCTCTTCTCTCAATTGAAAAAAATGGAAGCACAAAGTGAAACTTTGCTTGTAAGGAAGAATCAGAGCACAAATCACCTCCAATATTCTAGTAGACAACCGCTTGTAATTTTGAACAGCACTGTAGATAGAGTTGAAGGAATACAGTCCAGCTAGCTAGCTTGGTGATTCTCCATGGTTCTTCTAGTCCCCTCTCCCAGTGGACAGGAGAGTGTACATCTGTTTCTGCAAAAATCATTGATTTTCACATTTGTGCTTTCCCTACACTTGATTGGCTTAAAACAGGGGTGTCAAACTCGCAACGTCACGTGACGTGTCGCGACGTATCGTGACTTTTTTGTCATTGCCGGCAATGGGGTGGGTGCGGTTTCGCTATGATGCATCCGGCCTGTGGGCTGGGAGTTTGATACCCCTGGCTTAAAACATTCTTTGCATAATAACTCTCTTGTGCAATTAGAAGTTTATTTTAATAATGACTAAGGATTTCCTTCCTTCCTTCCTTCCTTCCTTCCTTCCTTCCTTCCTTCCTTCCTTCCTTCCTTCCTTCCTTCCTCCCTCCCTCCCTCCCTCCCTCCCTCCCTTCCTTCCTTCCTTCCTTCCTTCCTTCCTTCCTTCCTTCCTTTTTCACCTGGGAAGCATCTGTAAACAGAGGAATTTGATACTTAGTGATATCACCAATGCCAATCAATATTTTGCACAAAGCTGCTTCAGAATGATAAAACATATTCTTCCTGCATTCAGTCCTTAAAAAAGGATGCCTGTATAGCGGCAGCTACACGAGCAGGCTTCCCTGTTAATGCAATAGAATCAGGAAGGATATACACAGAGTTATATTAGTCAAATTAAATAACAAGCATAACCCTGCACCATAAATACTGTAGACAGATTTCAGGTTTGTGTCCTGTCTATCTTAAAGAATGAAGTCTTCCAGTGATTCCGAATGTTGTAGTTTGTCTCAAGAATGAACAAGAGATGAGAACAAGGATTCTGATGAACAAAAACTGAGGTTCATAGATAAAACCATTACTTTGAGGACAGTGACTGTTTCTGGTATCGAAATAGCCAACGAGTTGGTCTCCTGCCTTTCGAAGCTTTTACAGCAGGTGGCACTACGCCTGCGTCCGTGTCATATCCTGAAACAAACAGCACTGGGCACAAAAGAAACTGATATCCCAGTGAGGTCACATGCCATTTCAAAGAAACCTGATCATTTTAGCATACTGGGAACCCATTTAACATTATCTCTCTGACTATTATCTCATCTCTATATTTTATCTGACAGTTTTCTAACTCAGCATTTTATATGCACACACTATGCCATCTGAAAGGTCAAATGCTGCTGTGAGTGTTCGTGGCTTTCTTAATAATATACCAAGCTGAACAAACCACACCAGTTTTAACAGTGGGGTATGTTGGTTTGGTGCTTTTCTACACTGACCTCGACAGGGCAGGTTGCATTTATCATGATTTTTAATGTTCTTGTACTTTTTAGTTCACACTCACCGACTAGTAACCTAAAAGTGAACACACTAAATGCAAACACTACATTCCATTTTAATAATATCTGTTGAGAAAAGGAACTAAATTCAGGGAGCATTCACAAAAGCTGAATAATGGATGTCTTTTTTAAACCTTTAAGCACCAAGAAAAAGCAAATGAATAGGCACCCACTGTATAAAAGGAATTATATTAGACCGCACAATTCTATGAAAAAGGGTTTTTTTCTTCATACTTTGGAAACACTAAACAGAGACAAAAGAATTAATTATCTGAATCAACCAGTGTTTCATCTAATTATTTGTAATGATTGCTTCAAAGGAGGTAATCAACGCTGCACTACGCTGGAGGGCTGTGCTTCATCTTTCTTCAACTTAGTGCTCTCCAGATGTGTCGGCTTAAACTCCAATAATTTCCAATCAGCTGGCTGAGAATCATGGAAGATGAAATCCAACACGTCTGGAAGGCACTAGTTTAGTGAAGTAGAGCTTAAAATGGGGAAACTCAAGCTATGTAACCAAATCATATATTCTACAGTGAAATCATTTATATAATCTAGCTTCTGGGGCATCAGTGATCATATTCTATCAGGAGACAGCAACATCTTAATTTCATGGCCTCTGTTTTCTCTCTGCTGGGGTGGGGGGAACAACCTCAAAGCTTTACCATGTATTAATGTTCTGTAAAAATATATAATTCAAGTTCTTAAGTAGGGCTCTGGGATGATTACCTTCCTGATGACTTGTTTTGAGATTTAATTGATGCATGGGAAGCCAGAGAGATCTCTGCAAGGATAAAAGACAGGATTCCCCCCTCCCTTTTGCTCTCCTCCTTTTGTAATTAAGGTAAGCATAGGAACTCTGCACATCATCTCTGGGAATTGCAGATTTTTTTTTTTTTAAGAAACCAAGTCAGTATTGACTCCTGGCAACTGCCTGGATGAGGGCCTGCAGTCTTCTTACTGAGTTTTTTTTAAAAGTAGTTTGCCATCATCTCCTTCTAGGGCTGAGAGAAAGATCACCCAGTAAGTTTTTTTCTTGAAAATGGGACTAGAACATACACTCTCTTGTTTTCTAGCTTTATGTCTTAACCATGACATCAAACTGTACTTTAATTCAAAAAAATACAACAAAACAACACAATTCATTTTTTAAATGACCTTTAAAAGACAGCTACTGTGATATACTCTATTTCCCAGAATTCAGACTTAGTTATATATAATTATTTATTGTTTATAGGTAACCATTTAATCTTGACTCAACAAAGAGCAGCCAAGAGAATGCTTTATGTTCTTCCTAGGAATGGGCATTTGTAAAATGGAAAAGGGCACTCCTCTTATACTCCCAGTCTGAGAATCAGTTATTGGGAAATCAGAATTCAGAACAAAAATACTGATCTCAGGTTGGCTAACAATCTTACAGGTGGTCCATAGAACAATCTCAGTCTAAACTTTTAGGGCTCTAATAATCAGCACCTTAATATGGCAGAAGTGAAACCTAGAACAGCTGCCTTTGTAGTTGGCATATATGACCATAAGAAGCAGGGATAGGCAAGTGATGAAACGTGTTTTGCACTTCCCAAAAGGGCAGAGTGTCCATATGAATTTCATCATTGGGCATTGTAACAGTTCCTGCAAGTGTTCTTCCTATTATGTTCTATCCCTTTGTAATTTTTTGGACCTTCTTATTCTAATAACTGGGACAGTGTGGTGGCTCAGCGTTAAGATGCCAGGCTTGTCAGTCAGAAAACTGACAGCCCTGGCTCAAGACCTGAGCTCCACGCAACAGAGTGAGCTCCCATTCTTGCCCCAACCCTGCCAACCTAGCAGTTTGAAAGTATATAAATATGAGTATATAAATAGATACCACTTCGGTGGGAAGGTAACAGTGGCCACATGACCACAGAAATGTCTTCAGACAGTGCTGGCTCAATGGTCTTGAAATGAGATGAGCACCTACAGTATAGTCAGCAACAACCTGCAGAGTAAAATCTGCAGGGACTCCTATTCTAATAATCAGGCCTGGATATAATCTGGGAATGTGGTAGTGTGTATGGTTGCTTTTTCAATACTATCATTACATGATGTTGAATTATTCCACAACTGGAGAGCTGAAGAGTATGACTTAATGGCTCTCCCACTTTCAGAAAGCAACTTGTCCAAACTTGTCTACTAATATCAGAGAAGAAATAGTTTCTGTCCTGCTTGCCAGATAAACCATAAAAATGGTAATTGCTTAGGAAATCTGAAATGAAATGCCAAAGCATCTGGTACAAGCTATGATGATTTCAATAAAGGAGAATAATTGTAGCTCAGGGTTGGAATGAGGGGTTCCTTGGTGCTTTCTGAGCTTGGTTGTTTTCTTGCAGACCTTTTATTATCCAAACTTGGTAACCTTATCAGTACTACTCTGATGAGGTTACCTAGTTGGGATGATGAAACATCTGCAAGAAACAACTAAGCTCAGAGAGCATCAAAGACTTCTTATGATGTTCACTGGCCTCATGGTGTCACCTGTCTCACATTGCAGATGTCCATGAGCAATGCATGCCAGTCTCATTCATCACTCGGAGAACAAAAAAGCCTACAGTGTCAATGCCAGCAAGAACACCAGAAAGGGAAGTTAAGTCCAGACTGTATTGGGTATATATGGCAGCTAACTGCTCAACAGTCAAATGGTCAAGTAAATTTAAACTAATATACTAACGTATATTACTTGTTGCTTCAAAATATTTAAGTCAACCAGATGTGTTTGCTCTCTGTGAAGTGGATCTAGGATTTTTATTGCCCAGGTGACACCACTGAGCTACCACATAATTTCAGGCTGAAAAAAAAACAATTTGTTCTCCTTTTTTTGCCATAACTCCCAGTTTCATCTGTAACAAAGCATAATGATGCCAAAATGATGGCATGCACATGGTAATGCCATCATGCAAATGCTGCAACTATGTACTTGTAGTATGACTTCTGATACAAGTATAGGCTCTGGCACTTGCATGATTATGTCTAATACCACATCATCATCACTCTTCCCTCCCTTGCTGTCTTGCTGTTTTATTTTAAAGGCGACGTCAGACTTTCAAGATAGGTCATACTAGAAAACTGGTGCCATATAGATCAGCACTGCTTTTATTGTAAAGCTGTAGTACCTTTCCTCCTCATTCTCTTAATCTTCATGTGAAAAATTATATGAAACGATTTTCTTGGCCTGCAGTCAGGTCCCCTTTATCTGGCCATTGCTTGGATAGTAGTTCTTTTTCCTGTTCTTCAAGCCATCTCCTCTGCTCCCTGCAGGCATATAGAAAATGAAGTGTCTGTCTCTTTTATGTACTGGTTTGGGATATAATAATTGTTTGAAAATAAAAACATATATACATAAATCTTATTTTTAGAGTCTCTTCATTTTGTCCTTTTAAAATTGAAATATGCTTTGTATTGGAAAATCCTTTGTATTGAAGTATATTTTTATCCTAAAAGTCAGTCTTTTGAGTTGATTAAAAAGTATTAAATGTTACAAAGAATTGAAAACAACTGTCACAGTTCAGAAGAAGAAGCATTTGATGGCAGAACACAGTGTCATTCCTTTGAACTGAACATGAATCATAGAACGGCTATTGAGAAGGTCCTCAGTTCCCACAACACATACCTTGAATGATGAAAAAACCAAGAATAGAACTTTTGTGCAGATCAGAAAGGCCAGACTGAATCATATAAGGGAGTACATATTCCAGACAGATGTACCCTAAATCATAGAGTGTTTTGGTCACCACCAACACTTGTGCACACAAATAGAACAGTAGCCACTGAGGTAAGGTTACCAAATCTGGACTGCAAAATTCAGATTGTCACTAGATGGCAAACATTTTTAGAGTGTTCTGCATCTCTTTTCTGCCTCTAGTGTGAATCCTGAGTTATGCAAACAAGCTATGGTAACTCTAACTGAACTAGGGAATTATATGTCTTGTATAACTCTCTCTAGTCAATAGTATAGCTTACTGATTACCCAAAGTTAATAAATGTTATCCAAAAGCAGACCCATATAATCGTAACTTTGATACCATCCCCACTTCTACTTCAACATCTACAATAGCATCTGGGCATTATCTGGGAATATCTTCCTGGCTGTTGATCTAGCAATGCATTGCACAAGGAGCAAAAATCACTGTTCTGGAACAACTTGCAGTAGGTCCTACAAACACCATCCTCTTACTTTGTGTTAAATGTATATAAAATAAATTATCTCAATCTCCCAATTCTCCAGTAATCCATGTTCTTTTTTTTGTTTTTACATTGCATTTATTTGCTTGGCTGCCTGAAAAAAACTTATGTGAGACAACTGAAAAGCCTTTAAAGCAGGGATCCCCAACCCCTGGTCCGTGGACCAGTACTGGGCCGCAGCATGCCAGCACCCGGTCCGCACAGACAAGCAAAGCCCCATCCGCAGGATGCAGGCAGCACACAAAACCACGCACCCTCGGGTCCGAGGAAAAACCTCTCTCCACAGAACTGGTCCCTGGTGCCCAAAAGGTTGGGGACCTCTGCTTTAAAGAACCTTTGCCATAGGAAGATCAGCTGGCATAGCAGCAGACCAGGAAGTGGAAAAAGGCAAAAGCATTTTTAAGCTATTTTTTTTTGTAAATTCTGTGATTCTATAGCATTGGGGTAAGGAGCCATTTCCCTATTTGTGGAGATTTTTTGCCTCTGTCTACTTCCTGATGGAGGAAACACCATAGAAGAATACTGTGGGAACACAAAGCCAATTTGGAACAGCACCCTTAAGAAGATGTCCCAAAGATAAACTACCTAAAATACTATTATAATACCGATAACAGTCATTTTTTAAGATGATTAACTCCAGCACTACTTTCTGAAGATAGTACTCTAGCACAGCAATTTCAGCAAAACAAATGAATTCATAGAAAATCAAGAGACCTCTTGATTTTCAATAAAAGAGTATAGATCAATGATTTTCAAACTTGGTGGCACTGTGATTCCCTAAAATTATGAATAAATTTTATGATTCTTTCACACACACACACACACACACACACACACACAGTTAGTTCAATCTAACAAAAATAGTACTGTAAAAGAAAGATTAGGGATACAAGTCAAAATAGGCAAGAAAATGGTAAGACAACACTTATCCACTCTAAATGACTTTAAATCATCAAGTCCAGATGGATTACACCTCAAGGTTCTGAAGGAGCTGGCAGATGTGATTTTGGAATCACTGAACTATATCTTTTGAAAACCCTGGAACACCGGGGAACTACTAGAGGACTGGAAAACAGTTGATATGGTTCCCATCTTAAAAAAAAAGGGGGGGAAATGACTCCAGGAAACTACACACCAATTAGCTTGACATTAATAGGTGGGAAGATCCTGGAAAAGATAAGCAATGGATTGCAAATAAGCAAAGCTATTACTAGAAGCTAACAAGGGTTTGTCAAAAACAGATCATGGCAAACAAACTTTATTGAATTTGCAACAAAATTAGTAGACCAGCGAAATGCTGTGGACATCGTATACTTAGACTTCAGTAAGGCACTTGACAAAGTAGGCCAAAGCCTACTTCTTGGTAAGTTTAAAAAAATGTGAAATAGACAGCATCACCACCAGATAGATTCATAACTGGCTGAGCAACTGCCCTCAATGTGTAGTCCTTAATGGGATTACATCGACCTGGAGGGAAGAATGCAGTAGGGTATCTCAAGGTTCTATCCTAGGCCCAGTACTCTTCAACATCTTCATAAACAGTTTAGATTAAGATACACAGGAACTCATTAAATTTGCAGATGATATCAAGGTGGAGGGGTGGGTAGGGGAATAGCCAACACTTTAGAAGATAACCTTAAGCTCCAGAAGGATCCTGACAGATTGAACACTGGGTCCTATCCAACAAAAGGCAATTCAGTGGTGAGAAAAATAAGGTTTTACATTTAGTCAAGAAAAAACAAATGCACAGGTATAGAATAGGTGGTACCTGGTTCAACAGCAGTAAATCTGATAGGGGTCTAGGGGTCCTAATGGACAAAAGCAATAGTACTTAGACTTAGATACTATCCCATAGTGCTTTACAACACTCTCTGGACAGTTTACAGTGTCAGCATATTTCCCCCAACAATCTGGATCCTCATTTTTATTGGCCTAGGAAGGATGTAAGGCTGAGTCCACTTTGAGCTTGTCAGAATCGAACTCCAGGTTGTGGGAAGAGTTAGTTTGCAATACTGCATTCTAACCGCTGTGCCACCAGGGCTCCTTAAGTATCCTTCAATCACTTAAGTATGAGCCAGCAGTATGCTGCAGTTGCCAAAAAAGTCAAAGCAATCCAAGGCTGCATCAACAGAGAGACAGTATTAAGATCACATGAAGTGTTAGTACCACTTTATACAGCACAGGTAAGACCATGCTTGGAATATGTCATCAAATTTTGGTCACTGTGATATAAAAAAAGAATCTGAGACTCTAGAAAGAGTGCAGAGAAGAGTAACAAAGATGATTAGGAGACTGGAGGCTAAATTGGAAGAACTAGGAATGTCTAGTCTAACAAAGAGGAGGACTAAGGGTAACATAATAGTAGTCTTCCAAAATTTCAGGTTGTGAAGTGGTCAACTTATTCTCCAAAGCACCTAAGGAGAAGACAAGAAGTAATGAATGAAAGCTTAATAGATCCAACCTAGAATTAAGGAGAAATCGCCTGTCAATGAGAACAATTAATCAGTGGAATTGCTTGCCTCCAGAATGTGAGGGTGCTCCATCACTGGAGGTTTTTAAGATGAGATTGGACAGCCATTTGTCTGGAATAGTATAGAGTGTCCTGCTTGAGTAGGCAGTTGGATTTGAAGACTTCCAAGGTCCCTTCCAACTCTGTTATTTTGTATACTGGGGTTAGGGTAGGGAAGATCAATTTGTATCTGTAGCTCAGTTCATTCTGTGTCTCTTCTTTCTTTTCCATTGTCATGCTATTGCCATGACCCCAAATTAAAATAGACATTTAAAAATAAAATAACTGACCTTCATTAAAGCATTATGTACAAAAAAGAATGTGGAAAAGATAAGATAGTTATTAATGTTACTAGTCTGGTACTGATCCCTCCCCCTGCCCCCAGATGTAAGTTCCAGTGTGTGCTATTAACTTTATGTTGGTAAAATGAGGAGCCAAGAGCAGTTTTGACAGTGCACACACTTTCCCAGTACACTTGATCAGGTATTTAAAAACTGTGAAGCCCTCTAAGTTGTGCCTGATTCCCTGGGCCCCAACCCACAGTCTAAAACCTGGTACAGACAACATAAACATAGGTAGAGAATAATTCAGAAAAATGTTGTAAGTAGTAGGAAAAAAATAGCTATCTAGGAGAGGGAAGCTGGATTGCAGTGGTGAGGTGGTTAGACTAGAAATTGGCAATGTGATCCTTGCAAGCACCAGATTGCATTTACCCAAATGAAATCCATAGAACCATTAAAAAAAAAAATCTAAATGTGAAAAAATTAAATATGAACATTTGAAAACACTCTCAAATCATGGGTGGTTTCAGGCAAGAATGTTAAAAGAAGATGTGACTGAAATGTTCTTACAAGCTCATTGAAATCTTCTGAGATTTAGGTATGCATCCTTCTCTATCTCTCCTGCTGCTGCTGCTGCTGTCTAAAAAAGGCGATAGATGCCTGGTTCAGACCCTAACACTACGAAGGAAATTAATCACTTCTGTGCATATGAAGAAATGTTAAAAGCAATTGGTTCCCCTCCTTCTGTACAGAATGGGGAAACCTAATCAGGCATTTTGCACTTTTGAGTAATTCAAGTTTTGCTTAAAGTTTCTTTCCATCATCATATTCTGAGAATTATGAACTTGTTTACCAAAAGGACTGAGATGTAAACACATTTAGTTTGTTCTGACATGAATATTTCCTACTGACAAATTATTTCAGGTTCTTAATAAAATAATTATTCACGTAACTAGTGGATCATAAGCAGAAATGTAACTTTCCGAAAAGAAATTCTGGTTGTCCTTCTTTCAGAGATCACCGTGTTCAAATGTCTGGGCTTGTTTTGTTTGATGAGATCCACTGTAGGACAGTTTGACCAGTTCTTGACCAACTTGTTCCAGTGTCAATCGTGCCCCATAATTCACTATGGGGAGACTGACAACTTCACCCATAAAATTATGTCTTCGCCTCTCCTGGGTTTTCTGGATTAGTCTCCCTGCAAATGCTAACAAAAGCAAAGCATATCAGATCACTGCTCAGGACACCAGCAGTGATGTTTGTGGAACCATGCACTGTCTCAGAGTTAATCTCCAGGATAATTTAGATTAACCTTTACGGTCTCTGAAAACCACATTGCTTCTCTCTCTCTCTGTCTCTCTGTCTCTTTCTTTCTCCTTCCCTCCCTCCCTCCTTCCCTCCCACCCTCCCTCCACGTCCCACTCTTATCCGTAGCAAGGTATTGGACTGTAAGCATTTGGACCATTAAAGTTTAACCCAAACCTGAAATTAAATCACTCCAACCAAGCTAAAAGTAGATCTGCATCAGAAACATTCCAAAGTGCACTTGCCTCCCTTTTCAGTCAAAAAGCATATGTTTAAAAATGCCCTCCCCCAAAACTGCTGAATCTACTGTGAATAATTCTAACCAGGAAAATGTAGAATTCCCTGGACATTGTGTCACTTTTTCACAAGATAGATCACTGTGACAAATAGATGCTTTGTATCAAAGGGCCTGCCCCTTCTCCAGTTTGGATGGTTTATAAGTTGAACTGCCTGGTGACTTTGGGAGGGTGCCCTTCATTAGAGGGTGGCAGATGCACCACTGGAGACCCTCAAGAAGGCATGTGTCTGAGGAGAGAGGGAGGCCAGGGTTGATCTCTTTCAGTTGCTGAATTATTTGCCCATTTGTTCCTGCTTTTCATAACTGTAATTCCTGCTGCTCATGGCTATAATTAGGCCTTTAAATTTATAGCACATGCCTGAAGGCCTCGAGATGCTTGGGGAGAATTTAACCGAATCCATGATTTCTCCAACAGCACAGCTGCTGCTACTGCAGTGGAAATGACTGTAGACCGAGAGATAAACAGATTATCATGTTAAATGCTAACTGTCGAGGGGGGGGGGGAGGGAGGAGGAAAAAAAGAGTTGTGTTTATTATATGTCTGAATATTTTGACACTCTTACTAACAGTTTAACATGGTGAAGACAAAATGCAACCCAGAATGGCTTATAGGCACAAAACAAGGGAAGAAAGAAATGAGGAGGGAAGGAACACTGATGTGGCCATGGATGACCACTGATCGGGACTTGATCTGGGAGAAAGAATCAAACTAAGGCAAATGATTGGTTGGTTGGTTTATTACATGTTTATCCCACTTTTATTATTTTTATAAATAACTCCAGCAAGTTTCTTATGGAATAGTTCGTAGTCACTATGAACATCAATATGTACATTTCAATAGGCAAGGGATTATGTCTGCCCAAAAAAAAAAACACCAAGTCTTAGCCTGCATGTACAATATATTTTCTGATGTAAATGAAGGAAATGCAGAAATTGCTACATAGAGAATATGCATGAATTACAGAATTCAAAGTTTACTTGGTCTACTATTCAGCAAGCTTACAACTTGTCTAGTTTCTCTCTTTCTCATCTGTCCTCTCTTCTTTTCTCTCATATATATCTACATTGAGCCAATTACTACAAGGTGATACACCAAATTTGTCACAAACCCAAAAAGCCACAATACAAGAGCTTCAGAGAAAGGGACATGTGTGAGTATCTGTAGCAGCGGAGTATGTGTGAAATGATCTCATGCATGCTGTGACGTATGTAAGTTGTATGAATTATACAATTGATGTCATTTGGCATATATCAGGTACTTGATATGCTTGGTAGTTCCTGCAAATAATTTTTAACATAGAAGAGGATACAGAGTGATATATTTTATAGCCAGAAATGGACCTGATCTGAGCATTCCCATTTTTGAACCAAATACAGATATCATTAGTGCCACTTCCTGCAGCTGTCACATCACAATTTTTTGTTTGTTTGTTTCTTCAAATACGAAGCACCAACACTGACATTTTATGGTTTCATATAAGTGGACATGGGGATGCAGGTTTAATTATTTTTATAACTCTTAAGATCTAGCTTTTTTTGGGTCAGCTCTTTAATTATTTTGGTTAGGAAATTTCTGGAAGTGTGAGAGATTGAGGGAATCAGGAAGGGGAGGAGGAGCAGGAGGAATTCAATGGTTGTGAGAAGAGGCAGCCCAACCCTGAGGTGGGCCATGTGAAGGGAACGTTTCCAAGAAACCTTGCCTTAATTGCCTTGTTTGCCTGGGAACTCCCTTTTCAATATTTATTTATTTATTAAATATATATTTTCCACAATCTGACAATTATTAGTGGCTTATTATGTTTTAATCCTGATTAGCATGGCAGATGCCATTCTAACATCCACATGGTTCTTTCTTCTTGAATTTGCCAGCTACAGTATATAGGAAGAAAGAATATAGGAAGATAGAAACTTTTGGTTTTGAAAACTAGGACTATTTCCTCATATGTAACATAGCATCTAGTGTCATCCAGCTGCCACAGAGGTGATGGAAAGCCCATCTTCATTACTGTTGCTTTGGTACAATGGTCAGATGAGCAGAACATGCTGTTTTCAGGGCTCCACCTGGAGAAACATAAGAACAGAAGAAAAGCCTTTGGCTGTTCTCTTTACACTGAGGTCAGCTAGAAGCAGGACAGAAGTGCAAGAACTTCCTCCCATTAAACACTTTTCAGCAGTTAGTATTGAAAAGTTTAAGTTTGACTTTAATCAATTAATTAATATCAAATAATGCTGCAAAGTGATTTGGACCTTCTGGGTAGGCATCTTATTGCATAAATCTGAATTGCTGTCTTGAAATGGGAGTAGCCCCTAACAATAGATGCTGTCCACCTTTGGTGTAAAGTAAAAGGCACTTATTGGTGTAGTGATGCATGATCAGATGTTCAGGAGACTGGAAAGATGAGCTCACACTGAAATTATTTCAGTACCTGAAGTTGCAAAAGCAGAGTTCTCTCTCTCTCTTTTCTATTCCTGGATTTGCAAACTACAGTACTTTGTTATAACTTGAGTTTCTTGGAAGATTCTTTCTATTCACTTTGTGTGGCATGCAAAAACAATAGTGGCAAGTGAGTGATCAGGAGTTATTGACACTTGTTAGCTTTCTGTGTTTTGTAGTGGGAAAACAGACATGGCAACAATCATGCCAAATTTAGCTTCCCATGATGTCAGGGCTTTGTGGACAGCTACTAATATCAAGAAGGTTACAGATGTGCAGGGGGCAGGCAGCTATGACAATGATGTTGCCAACATTGCACATGGATCAGCTAATGATTAACCTATCACAAGCAATCACGAGAACTTACTGACAGCTAGCTGAATTGTTTGCACCTGTTTCCCCCCCCCAAATCTCCTGCATTACGCGTATATCTGGAATGGATTACCCCAGCTTATGCTGTACACATTTCCCCTTTCTGTATCCTCAAGTGCCAGAACAACATCTTTGTGGAAGATCACAAGACATCCCCCCCTTTTTAACAGAGAGATTTTCAAGAACAAAAATATTATTAACTTCTGTGTTTTATTGTAGGAAGGATTCACCAACAGATACCAGAACAAATTATTATGAATCTTTCTGAGCCCTTTTATCATTCATCCTTCTCTTCCCCTCCCACATGGATGCACACAGGCATGCCTCTGGTACAGAGAAAGAGGCTTTCTTATTGTCTTAGACAAGGAGCCTTTTGGCACGGTCAGTTAGTGCAATTCACCTATCTCCCATGCAACTGGCATAACCAACACTATCCCCATCTTGCCTCTCCTTCCACTCTTCCTCTTTGTAGAGAAAAGGTGGCGGTCTCATTTCCTGTGTACTACATATTCTATTTCATACCATTAGTGGATATGCCTGGCATTTCTGTCCTTCTGTTTTCAATATATTGAGGAAGTAGAATTGGGCTTGATGTTTTAACTATGACATCTGTCATGGGGACAGAAAATTATGTTAAGGGGATTTACACCAAGGCTAGTAAATTTGACTTCAAAAATCCAGATTACTAGATGGCAGCACCTCAGAAAGCTACCTGAAGAGACTAGAAGCATTTGAAATGTGGATTTACAGGCAGCTGTTACATATAAGCTGGGCTGACAAGATCAGAAATGAGGAGGTGATAAGACGCCTGGGAAAGCTAAGGGAAATCATCAAAACAATTAAAAAACGAAAGTTAGAATATTTCGGACATGTTATGCGACACCCAGAAAAATACAGCATACTCCATTTAATTCTCCAGGGAAAGATTGAAGGCAAACGAGGTCCAGGCAGAAGAAGAACATCATGGCTTCAAAATCTAAGGGACTGGTTTGGACAAAACTCAGCATCACTTTTTCGTGCAGCTGCTGATAAAAACAGGATCGCCAACATGATCGCCAAGGTCCAATAATGGATATGGCACAAGAAGAAGAAGAAGAAGAGATAGTAGCAAATTTTTAAAAAACTAAATTGTCGGGATTGTTGCAGCCCAGATCTAGTAGCCTTACTTTACAGTTGCATAAACACAAAGACCCATCTCCCTTTAGCTGCCAAATCCTCGTATTAATGCCACAACCTCCAAACTCTTCTGCCCATAACAGTGTGTTTTAGTCTACGGCTGGCTCAAGGTTTGTGTAGTATGAGCCTTGTCTGGACCAAACACATGTGTGTTGGACAGCTACCCAAAACTAGCTATTTTGGCAACACAGCAGAATCAAGATGTTGCTGGCGATGTTTTTATTGTGTCAAGATGCAAATGGGAAAGGCTTTTATTTTAATGCAGATACTTAGGCAAATTTATACTTAATGAGAATTAAATGTATGAACATCAATTTAATTTTTTAATTCCTTTTTTTAATCAGCAGATTATGATGTATGTATGATAGTCTTAACTACATAATAGTATTCTGTATTTTGTCTCTAACTACATAATATTCCATATTTTCTCAAGCCCTCTTGTGAAACAAAAAGCAACAGACTATAAATAGCTACAAATAGAGAGTATGACATTATGTTTTAAATAGTTATACAGAAGGCTAACGAGTACTAAAGCATCATATTTTTAACTTACTTTCCCTTTGTAATATAAGGCATATGAATCCTGACTCAAAATAACATATTGGATGTCTTTTTATTTGTTTAATTATAAAGTAACACAAAACTTCAACAAATGTTCTCAATTCTGCCAGTACGAAATCTTATCTTGCTGGCTTGCTTTAACTTCCTTTTTCCCACTTTCTAAGCACACAGGAACCCATAGCACACATCAGAATCCAGAAAAGAGGTGTTGTTAATTCCTCTAGTTCTTATGTAACTTCTAGTAAAATACTTAGTACAACTAGCACAAAGAGCAATTAAATCATTACGATTGATAAAGCTATAAAATAGTGGATATAATGTTTTGCCCAAGGAGAATTGAGGTACTGAATTAATACTTCAGTATTGTTTGCGTTGGTAGTGAAATGATACCAATCGGAGCAATTGATTTACTCAAATTTCACCAACTAAAATAGTGTTGTTGTGTATATTTTAATTTTTTTTGAAAAAGGATAAATTCAGTCAAGTTGAATATCAGAGTATAAGCAAGTCTTAATCAAAGTTAAAAGGCAGGGTATAAATTGATTAAATAAATAAAATATGTTATGGTAGTTAGTGTTTACGCCAACAGTAAGTAATGTTAACAAGCCATTCCCATGAATGTCTCCTCAAATGTCATATCTAGTAGATTCCATGGGGCTTACCTCCTAGGATGTGTGTATGGAGTTGCAATTTTAATTTCTCTGTTTTCATTAAGTTGGAATTTTTTTCTGTGTCATTTACCACCATAAAAACTACTGTGATTGAAGAGTGCCAATGATTTCCCAAAAAGCCAAAGAGTCAAGTTGAGATGCCTCTTGACAGACATTTGTGTGTTAAATAAGCTCTGAAAAAGCATCACAAGAGTCTTGGGAAGTGACAGTAATATCTCTGCTCTGCTCCCTTTCTTGTTTAATAACAGGTGGTCCTTCCACGAGCAGCTGGTGGATAGGTGACTCCAGCTGGCCGTCTTGGCTCTGTTTAGTTCATCTCACCTGCTCTGCACAAACAAGAGCCCTGAAAAAAAGGGACGGAGGTCAGGGCTCTCTCAACCTGGCTCTCCGGCTGTGCACAGGGAGGAAAATTTTGGCTCAATCGCATCACTTTTGTTTGGGGTGTGCGTGTGGTTGATTTTAATCTGTTCTCAGAATTAGAAAAAATGAAGCTGCAGATGAAAATGAGAAAAAAAAGGAACAAATCTGAGATTTTTTTCCTTCCGTACTTTGTTTTTTTCCCTTCTCGTGGCTCTGTTACTCTGCTCTCTTTAATACAACCATTTCATTATTTCTTCTCTTGGATCAGTTTTGTGTTCTTCCCAAACTCCCCCTTTTCCCCTCAAAGCATGCTGTGACAGGAGCACACTTGCCCCTCGGATCTGGTTTATTGTTCAGCATTAAGAAATGGCAGAATTGCTCATGAAAGATTAATGACTTCCTGCAAGCATCTTTGTACCTGAGGACAAGCAATTACAAAAATATGTCCGAAAGACATGGGGGGGGGGGGAAGGGGAGCGGATGGGAGGGGAAGCAAGAAAGGATATTGAGAATACAGGTATTTTCTAGCTGGGCAGGTAGGCCTTTTTTCTGAGAAAAGTACCAAAGGTATACTTTGAAAACAGAACTGTCTTTGTAACTGTACCTACAGCTAATACCGCACAGTTAGTGCTTTTTGCAGTGTGCCTGACCCACCTTTATAGGTGCCTGACACTACTGTTCAGAAAAGATCAGGAAGGACTAGGAGACAGTGGAGAGGCTGCTTTGTACATGCAAAGTAATAAAGCCTTTGTGACATGCACAGTTGTACATGCTGCTTCATCTCAATCTCTTAACATACTGGAGGCAATTTTATTTCATGAAAATGAAATAAATGAAGTAAATGAAGTAAATGAAAACTCAAGAAGGGTCTGCAATATGGGTGATACACATATGTTATCAAACATGTCTTAACCACATTCCTGCTTTAAAGTTTTTAGAAATGTGGGCAGCATGGAATCCCTAACTCCTTTTTTGCTGCCTCTTCAAGACTTTCTGAGTACACTGCCAAATGGATGAATGCTAAAAACTGGAAGACATTTCTTACTGTATAAAGCAGTTGTATGAGTCTTAATTTGGTTTAATACATTTAAGAAATAACACAAAATTCCCTTTGAATCTTCCCACTGATTCTTGTCATTAACAAACACAGTGTGGTCCTAACAATTTGTCTACACTCTATTCAGGTTTAGGATAGGTCTTCAGGAGGTATGGAAGAGCCTGAGTTCACAGCAGAAGAATTTGGCTACAAGAAATCAAGCTTGCCTTCTGCTTTTGTGCCCAAACAAAATAACAGTTCCATAGGTGCAAAATTGATGCTTCTTGCAGAACAAAACTTCAGATTTGAGATCTAGAACCATACAGAATTTTACAAATCTAGAACACTGCAGAATTTGCAAGAAAATTCTATGACATGCATTCCAGGAAATCATCCCTGCCCCTTGGGGTCCTTGAGGAAGATAACAAGGGGCAAATGAGCAAACCTGTGTTTCAGTATCACAATATAAAATCCATTCTTTGCAAACTTGTAGGGGATGTTACATTTTGTTATTTTGGCCTTATTGTGAGTAGCTGCAGTGATCATGGTATGTTTTATTTCTGTCTTCCTAAACTAAGTATCTTCCAAAAATCTTTGGACTGCAATTTCCAGAATTCTATGTTAGCATGTCTGAAAACAGCCTAAACACCCAGGTTGGGAAAGGTAAACCTAGATGTTGCAGACAGATGTATAAACTCAAAGGATTCTTGATGGATTCTGAAAGATTCTGCATGAAAGCAACTAACAGGCCATGTTCCATATAACTCCCAAGTTAAATGACTGAATTTCTCAGTATTTTTCCCCTAAAGAGGAGCAGGAACAGACTCTTGTTTGAAACGGATCCTAAAGCAAGAGTAAGAAAAGTTCCAATCTGCTTTTCTTTCCGTGGCCCATGGAGAAAGAAGTTAGCCCACTCTGTGCCACGGCTCTCATCCATATTACCTATCAACAAAGCTGCTTTTCAGATATATATTTTTTAAAAAGTCGAATCATAGATTTCACTGGTGTCATATGCAGTTTGGCCCTGCTTTCAGACCCTCAGATTAAAAATGATAGTTCACAATATATAGCTTCCTTCCTTTGTTTTTAATGGAATCATCCTGAGTTCTTGTAAAGGTTCATTTTCTGCTTGATTTCCTAGCATTTGCTTTGGGTTCCCAGAGAGACTGCAGGTATGAGTCTGAGAAGAAACCCAATATACTGAGTACTTTAAAGTGAACATTCATCATTTAACTTGCCTTCTGTCACTGCCTTCAAGGGAGATGGGGGAAACTAAAAACAATCTCCTGTTTCCCTCTAAAAAGCACCAAAGTTGCACACAGATAAAATGGACTGGAACTCATTTATATTCAAAGAAAGTATACAGCTATTATTCAGCTGAGAATTCTTTTTTTTTTTTAAGTCTCCTAATGTGGAACTATAACATGATGGAAATAAAATTTAACCTAAGAAAATGCCACACAAATATTTTCATCACTAGTCATACAGAGTAAAATAATAGATTTTGCAGTCTTACAGAGTAGTGTTGAATGTATTTATGTAGAAGGAAATTCCACCCATGTTTCATGGAGCCTCTATTGAATTTAACTGATCCTCTCATTCAAAATCTGGGTTTTAATTGGGTTTTAGGCTGTTTTTTGTTTTGCTTTTATTGCTGGATATTATCTTGGATAAACAGATAAATTGCCTAAGTATTTTATAGATGTATACAGGTATTGTTATTGATAACATGTTAAAATTTGGCCTCCAAGCTACTGAAACAGTGTACAATATAGGGATAGATACGTCTTTTTTAACATCTCCTTTTATAATAAATGTATTTGTAATTACATACTACTTAAATATGGAAAATTTGTAACATTTTCTTAGGTTAAATATATGCTTTGTGATAGTCAAGGAATGCAATCTCCCTCTATGTCTCTACAGTATGTGCATCAGAAAACCCTCCTACTGTTGAGGAAGCCTGCTGCCTCTTTGTATATGTGTGTATACACACAAAAACAGCACCCTCACACATCATCCCCAGTCATACCGCCACCCCCATCTTTCCTCTAAATTGCTAATGATAGCCTGTATAAGGCCACCTAGTTGAATTGGAGTTTGATTTTGGATCTCACTAACTGTAACCTACACTTTAAACACTTTGCCATGGTCTGATTCGGAAAATAAAGCTATGTATGGCTCAGTGGAGACATTTAATAAGTCTCAAGAGAACTGAGGACAGATATTCACTGGGATCACCAGGCACAATTTCTTTTCACTATAACCTACTGTATGTCAAATAATATTGTTTCTCCATTGTTAGCCAAAGTCAGGGGTGCCATAAGAACAGTAGATCATTAGCTTGCACAAGAAGATATCACAAACAGATGATAAACAATGACATAACACAGTCACCAAAGTGATGCATGGGAACATCTTTAAAAATTATCATGTTCCAGTAATGAAAAATTGGTGGAAACATAGAGCTAAAAAGTAGTCAAGAATGTGCAGGTTAAAATATTGTGGGATTTCCAAATACAAACTGATAAAAACCTAGCCCATAATACACCAGATTTAATTGTGGTTTAACTGTGTCTCATCCCTGAATAATCTTTCATGCTGCAATTAGGATTGTAAAGAGCTTCCATTATCATCACTGACTTTTTTTTTTAAAATCTTCTTACTATGGGTGGAAATAGGGTCATGGAGATTTCCATGAGCCATGTCAAGTCCACCACAGCTATCCAAGCTTACGTTGGAATCAGCTGCATGAACATCATAGTTCTGAGCAGCAATAGATTCAGTGTGCAGGTAGTACTTAGCGCAAGGAACCAGAACAACTCTGTGAATGGGCCAAAGCCCTTTATTATTGATTACCTATTTTACAAGAATCTTGCCAGACTGCATTCCTTTGGAAATGTCAGATAAGGCTTCAATGGTCTGGCCTTTGCTTTTTCCTCCCATGGAGCCACTTTATGCCGGAATGCCTTTTTACCCCCTTCCCCCCCCTTTCCTTTAGCTGGTGATTCCACCACATCAACTTATAGGTGGTTGCTTAGCAATTTTTGACAATTTGTTTCTGGCTTCTGGCAAAAAAAATGCCAATTGGGTAAAAAAAGGATTTGCTTAATGACCCACAGTGTTTGCTTAACAACATGGAGTTTCTTAATGGCGTTCATTTAACAGCCATAAAAAAAAATGCTGGAAAAAAAATTGGTCTGGTCATGTGATGTCTAGACTTACGACTGTAACAACTTACATCTGTAGTTCTGACCTTAATTATGGTCGTGTGTTAAGGACTATTTGTAAATCAATGGGAGACTTGCCTAGGGAGGGGGATTTGGAGAAGAGGTAGCCTTTAGCCACAATATTAGTGAGATAAAGAACATGAAGGGAAGGCTCAGCTTAAGGGGAAAAAAAGAAAGAAGGAATTCTACTGTCATTCTATACCACAATAGAGTGGGGGACTTCAAAATCTCTAACAGGACCATCCAAGGGGAGTGGGAAAGTCAGCAAAGACATTTTGGCAGCCACAAATGCTTCATTGAAGTCCCACTCCATTTTTACATGCACTGTATGCATGACATAGGAAGCAGTTATTAAATGATAACTTGTTATGTAATTATAGACAGAATCTATAATACTATGCAGTAGATTTTCTGCATGAGCAAGTGATTGATTTTCCTCCCATTCTATGATTTATCAGTTAAACATTATTGTAATTTATCAGTTATTGTGCAAATAATTAACTCCTTCATGGTTTTGTTTAAGTGATATCTTGCCACTGGCGTACTTCCTGGGAATTTTAAAGATCTTTCTCTATTTGAATTTATTTATTTTTTAAAACATTTATATAGCCACCCATCTTTCAGACAACTTTGGGCAACTCCTAATCAAATCATTTTAAAAACTGTGAAACATATTCAATTAAAACATAAAATATTAGAAACAATAAAAACAAAATTCTGGCGTTAATTCACACAAATGTATCATTGTTTAATCTTCCAATGCCTGGAGGAAAAGCCAGGTCTTTATGGCTCTATGGAAGGCTATAAGCAGGGGGAAGAGCATTCCATAGGGCAGGGACTGCCACAGAAAAGGCACACATACTTTTCCTAGCTCCCATTAGATGACAATTTTGGGGAAGGAATCAGGATTGTGCCCACCCTACTTGTTCAGGCAGCATGGGTAGATGTCATTAAGGAAAGGCAGTCCTGAAGATAGCCTGACCCTGAGCGATATAGGACTTTACAGATACCTGACATGCACCCAAAAAGAAACGGGAAGTTCAGCTCATGCAACAGCAGTGTTACATGGGCAGGTATCCCCATTACTGTGCATGCTGCCATGTCCTGAACCAGTTGAACTTTCTGGGTAGTCTTTAAGGGCAATCTCATGTAGAGTACATTGCAGTAATTCAGACCTAGGCATTGGTGACTGTGAGCAAGGCCTCCCAGTCCAGAAAAGGGTGTAATTAGTGCAGCAGATGAATCTGTGCAAAGCCCTCCCCCAGCCACGGCCAGTCAGCAATAGCCAAAAAGTGTGTAAAATGTGTGCTTCATTACCTGTTACATCAAATGAGTGATAGAATGTGGGAATAAAGTGCCATTTCCTTGCAAGGAGCCATGTGGAGCTATTTGGATGATCTCAAGTCATCTGCTTATCTGGAAAGTAAGTACAAAGAGCCGGTCTGTTTGCCAGATCTTCATTTTATTGTGGTCATTGGTTCTATTATCTTTAGTTTGCTATTTCTTCCCCAGAACCCTTTTGTTTTCTTTCCCAGAGAAAGAGAGAGAGAAGAGAAAGAGATTGTTGTGGTGATAAAGGAAACTGTGTGAGTGTACTCTAAGGAACCATAGGATGAAATTCTTGTACTGATTTCTTCTAAACTGCTTCAGAATCTCATGTCCCTATCCTGTTGACTGAAATCCACTTTAAGACCTAATTCTAACCTTGACTTTGCAGAACCAAAACTATTCTTTGGTATTCCAGTTTTCTGTAGACATTCTTTCTTTTCTCAGCTGCATCCCTGTCTGCTGATCCATCCTTCAACTACTTTAGTAGTCCTCTTCTGAACAACAGAGAGCACCAATTGAACAAGTTGAGGCCACACCATTGAAACAAGTCATAGCCGAAACATTGGAGAACTTGGTCCCATTCTTCTTCATGCTACTCCATAGATTCCATAACTGGTCGCACAACAGCACAGGTCTAACAACCCCACCCCCTAAATCTTTACTTAAAATACTCTGAGTGACATATTATTCTTCCACGTACAAAATTCGTCAGTTTGAAAGGTCTTAATGCTGCCATTCCAAAGATCTCACCCAACTTAAGGAGAAACTGGCAATGGTTTGACACATCAGCAGATAGAGCTTGGTAAAATAGGAAAAGAAAGTGGGAAATCTGCCAGTCACTGTCATACTTCTGTATAAAATGAGATTCCTTGGTCTCACTGCTGAGGCAGAATACGGACTGGCAATGCAGGCAGCACAATTTGTGCTGGGATACAAGAATTTTAACTAGCAGCCCAGCCGCAGTCCCCTTTGTGCCTTGCTGCCCTCCACACAGTATGTGTATCAGGTAAGAAAAGCCTCTTTGTCTCTTTCTGAAAAATAATAATTAAAAAAAGATGGTGGCCCTACAGTCTATGTTTTCCCATCCATCCATAATTACTGCTTCTTTAAACTTCTAAAGTGAAAATATATTGGCAGTGTTTTGTAGGATTGGCTTCTGAAAAGATATCATGCATTGTACTTTAGCTTCTATGATCTGTTGTTATTGTAGCATCCTGTCAATTTCACAAATTTATTGTGGGTTTTTCATGCTGGCAAGTGTCTCGAGTCTTCTCTGCAACTGCAGCTTTTCTCCGTTTAAAATGCTGTCTCTGTCATTGATATCCATGTCTTTGTACTCAAATTTCCTGAATAACAGAGGAGATTTGAATTTTCAAGGACTAGGTTTATAGGGTAGGAAAAGGAACAACAAGGCTAAGGGTGGACATGGTCCAGCGAGATCTCACAAATACTTGCTTCAAAGTAATTTCTACTTGTTGCTTATTCCCAAGTCAATTGTAACAAGATTGCTGTCTTAACTTTTTAATGAACCACAGAAAATTACACAAGTGGACACAGGAAAGGGAAACATAGATATGGAAAATTCACAGTGATTGTGATTTTGCAGAAAAGCAAGAGTGAAATAGCTGGCCACAAGGATGCTGGTTTGAATGAATTTATCATTTGTATATTCCCCCATCTGGTGCTGTTTCGATGTGTTGTTATCCCTAGACTATAATGCCCATCCTAGCTAAAATGGAATTTGGAGGATTTTATAGTCAACAAATGATCTGGAAGAAAAATTCAAATGAAATTTCCTCTCTCTGGCAGAAATATTCAAGAAAATGAAAAAAAAAAAACCAAGAAACTGTCAATTATTTTTGCCACCATGATATCTATAAAATAATAAAACCAAAATAAAACATGAAACAGCCAGGTAACCTGAAGTTTGTAATAGTTATAAACATATCTTTTCATGTTTATTTTTCCCATGAAAAGAGGCATTTTTGGTATTTGTTTTTGTTTGGAATAAAGATGCATCCATAATTAACTTAATGTGAATTACCTGTTTGTATTATGCTCTGACTTAGTGCATGTAGATCTTTCAGCAGTGAAACTTAACATTCTGACCTACCATTTAATGCACTAATACTAATTTTATCTTACTACTAAAGTTCTGTGTTGCATTAGATCAATTCAGGTTAATTCAGAATTATGTCTCTCCCACCCACTATCAATAGCAGCACTGTTGATTTCCCCCTAAGCTGACCACCCACTTTTCTGAGAATCTGTAGCAAATTAGAAAATCTGTCATTGCTGAAGAAGCTGGACAGCTAGGATATGGCTTGTCATTCCACCTACACAATACTCAGTCTTTGTCTGCTATCTCTTAAACTAACCTGACATAGCTTAGCCTCCTGGTCAATGGCAGCTTTATTCTCTTGGAAGGAATGCAGCACTCACTGGCATTATTAAGAAATTTCTGGACAATGTTTCGTGGCTGAGTAATAATCCAAGGTTCTATTAAAAAGCCATCTGGGTAATTAATAGCACATTTGTTCTCAGCCTCCTCCCAATTTGTCCATTAGTGGCATAAAAGCACAGGACAAAGGCTAATGTGGTTAAGTTATATTTTACAAGAATTCTTCAGGAAGTTAAAAACACATGATAGTTTTCCAAAGATGTATAAGTTTATGAGCACTCTGTGAGATCAGCAACATAGCAAACCCCAGAGGCTTTTAATCAGCTCTTTCCACTGTCAATAGTTGATGAGTGACATATAGTGTAGGTTCTACCTTCCTTTGCATTGACAAGGCTCAGCATGAGAGGAGAAGGAGGTGGTGGGGATGGTAACATGTGAATCACAAGTACAATCTCCATTATTAAACTTATTCCAAGACTCCACATCAAACAGTGCAGAAATGACTTTTATACCTTGTCACCTGAGAGTTGAAGATTTGGTTGAGGTTTCCCTTTAATGGTGGCTCTTAAAAGCAGGATTCCAGCCTCAGGCTTCGGACGTTTTTTCGCTGTTTTCTGAACATCCCTCCACCTCCCCCCTCATTTTTTCTGCTCTAAAAGCAGTTTGAAAGATTTTTAAAAATTGAGATATTTGTTAAGAAACAAGGTTCCAATGGGTTCTCCCCAACATTAATCCCCAACATTAATCCCCAACATTATTCCTACATTAAATAATGACGATCCGCTGTATTTAAAATTCACATTTATCTCTCTCCCTCCCACCACTCTATGTGTATGTGTGTGTGTGTTTTATTCCCATCTAGTGGTTGTCTGGACTTTTGCAGCCTCATACCTGGTAGGCCTAAGCAAGAAGTCATCTTTAGCTAAATGCATAGGTAAGGATTGGTACGTGTAAAGCACGCGTAAGCACGTGTAAAGAAACAGTCACCTACATCCATCCTGGTTTTGTAGATTTAACTGTTTTATATTGACATACTTCAATTTGCAGGTAGACCATAATATCAAACTTAAATCAGATACTGCTTGGAAAAGTCTCAAATGTCAGATGCTAAATTTATGACAAAAAATAAATAAGTTACCATAACTTTAAAAAGTTTTGGCAAAGCAATATAAAATAAAATATACTTCTGATCTTCTGAAATAGGTAAAATATTTGGCATGGAAGAGAACAAGAGGGCCTACAGCAAACTTCTGGGTGGCAATATAAAGCACAGATTTTAACCTAAAAAGCCCTATGTGGCTTGATGCCAAGAACCTGCAAGGACCATCTCTTCTTTCAACCCATCTGATTAAAGAAACTTAAGAAAAAGAAAAGTGTTGGTAGCCCCCTCCTACTCAGGAAAGTAGAAGAGCCAAGAATAGAAAAATGATTTTTTTTTTCTGTTTTGGTCCTCTTACTGGGGAATAATTTACTACTATAATAGTTTTTGTGAAGATAAGATAGGAATGAGTTAAGACCATGTATATCAGTTTCCCCCCTAGAAGAAATGTAGTATATATATGTGCTGAATAAATAACAAAATAATTGAGGACCTTTTGCAGGATAATCCATTCAGTTTCTTACTGTATTCCAGTTTTATATTCTCTTTTCCTGTTCCACAGGTTCAGTTCTCATTACCCACTGGATTTTTCCTAATGATTTTTCCAGAAGAACCTGAAGTTTCTCTAAACTTGTCAAAATTCTTCAGTACGTGAATGATGTTTTGGCAACACAGTGATTAGCAGTTGGAAAATTAAATTTGTGATTAGTAGATACAATTAGTGGGAAGAAGTTTATTTCTGATTTCTAGGTAGCATTTTATTGAACAGTAATTAGCAAGTAGTTTAATTTGATAAGTGGACTGTGGATTCATTAAGAATTTTGTTTCAGTTCCAATCTACAAATCTCTTGAAGTTCATGTTCTAAGATAAATATACTGTATATAATTCACTGAAATTTAACATCTCATTTTATATGCAAATGTATTTTTAATGTATTAATTCCAGTTTATTTCCAAGCTTACATATTGACCTAGAAGAATATTTACTCCATTTCAATCTTCATAGGATTGACTCCTTAGCATCATTTGTCAGATGAAACTTAATGCACATTTATTGTATTATTGTCACAGAAATAAAATATATGTTCAAATAATATTTCTTATTTTTCCATTAGAATGTATTACACACAGTTCCATTCATTCATTCATAACGGTGAATGAGTCTACAAGACTGTCTCAATGCAGAAATAATTTCAAAAGCACATGTGCTTTGTGTTGCACGGTATGTTTTTACTGCTGTATAAAACATATAAATGCCCTTAGGAGCACTTAATTTATGTTTTAATTTAATAAAATATATGGAAAATGAGTTCAATCTGAAGCCAAATGGAGCAGAAAGATCCTTTAGGATGTCTAGGAGGATCCTTCCATTCCTCTAGATATTTAGGTACTCACTGCAGTCTTTTCATAAACACCTAAATGCTTATTGAATTTTTACTACAAGAAAGGACACAATAGTAATATAAACAAAGTTATTTGTAGGCATTCAGAGTTGGTTTATCTAAGTGTGGTGAAACCAAATCCTTACTATGCTGTCATATAGCACGATCATATCTGAAACTTTGTTAAGTATCAGAATGTTCTATCTTGATCTAACACCCAATAAAATGATATTATGCATATTTCAATAAAAGGCAAGCCACTTCACAACTACACTTTAAAGAATAGAGTTGCAATGGCCTCACTAAAGATCCCAACAATTGGAAATAAGTGTTAACCATCTGAATAAGAGCTGAAGACGTTTCTTGGATGAGAAGTGAAACATCTTCAAAGAAAAACAAGAAAGTCCAGTTGCCTCGTGAAAAAAGCACCTTTGGGGCAACCGTGACCTGGATGACTGAGAATCTCCATAGACATTTAGCTATGCATCTGAATAATTATTATAGTATAAAAGGAATACAAATTTAGAACTGGACTGGAGAATTCAAGGCTCTCCAGATGTTTTCAAACTATAGTTCTCAGCACCCCTGTCATTTGTCTGTTTTGCCTAAATTGATGGGAGTTATAGTTCATCAACATATGGGTTCCAAGGTAAAGCTGAGGGCATTAAATCATCTCTAAAGTGTAAATTTGCCAACATTTATTTTAAAGCAACACAAGCATATATCAATTCTACACCATGATAACCTGATTCATACCTACCTACCTCATCCATATCAACATAATTGCTCATTAGATCTATTTACAGAGGCTTCATTTTTTATTAGTAGTAGCATTGTATAGTGGATTTGTATTCCACTTAAAAAATACCCAGCAAATAAAGAAGCCACAAAATCAATTATTAGGCAGTTGAACAATAATACCTGGGGTGGCCTAGTAGTTTCTGGATTCTGGATGTATCAACCAGAAGGTTGGCAGTTTGAGATCCAAGTACCACGTGACAGGGTGAGTTCACATTTTTGCCTCAGCTCCTGCCAACCTAGCAGTTCAAAAGCATGCAAGTGCAAGTAGATAAATAGGTACCTTTTCAGCAGGAAGGTAATAGTGTTCCATGTGTTCAGCACAAATTCATGCTGGCCACATGACCACGGAAATATCTTCAGACAATGCTGGCTCCCTTGGCTAAAAAATGGAGATGAGCACCACTGGGACAAAACTGGACAGGGGAAATCTTTACCTTTTAACAATGACATTAAAATAAAAAAAAATCATTAAAACATTCAAAATGAGTTTAAAGTGATGTACCTTGACAAAAAGTAAATGATATGGGAAGACCTATGTCCCGTGTGTGTGTGTGTGTTCATTTCATATTTTGGGAACAAGAAAGGACAGGCCTATCTTCAGCATAATTTGACAAGCCAATATGTCTTCAAAAAAGATTCTTTTGCAGTAGATAAATAGAAACTTATCTATTAGAAATGATCAAACATCTACAGGATGATTTTCCTGCCTGAGCAGGGGGTTGGACTAGATGATCTCCAAGGTCCCTTCCACCTTTATTATTATTATTATTATTATTATTATTATTATTATTATTATTATTATTATTATTATTATTATTATTATTATTATTATTATTATTATTATTATTATTATTATTATTATTATTAATTCATTTAGAAAAATCTGTAAATGATATATATACACATTTGTATTTTATATTGCATTTTATATTACAGAACATAACTTTTTCAACTAACTTATGCTTCTGCCATATTAAGAAAATTAATAAGCTTGATTTTTCTCTCTCTCAAAGAAATGTCTTAGGAGTTGGCAAGCCAAGAAAATGCCAATTAAGTATAGAGGCAGTAAAAAGCTAGGTTCAGATACTTGCCCTATATAGCTATTCTAAAACTTGAAGAGATTAAATGTTGCTTAAAAATTAGTTTCAATTAGAGCTTACCGATCTTAAACTCTGTATATGGCAATCTCTATTCCGTCAGTATGGGGAATAGTGGAATAATTTGGCCTGGACTCAAAGGACAGCTCAGATTCAGGTCCTTGCTATATTTTTTAATGTGCAATTTACATCTTGTTTGTTTTGTTGCCTTATTCTGTTTGCATGCCATCATTTTACACTTTCATTATTACAAAGGGGTATCAAATATATAAAGAGTCCTGGATTCTACAGATCTTTGAGAGGCTCTGTCTATATTGGTTTACCATGTTGAGTTAAACTACAAAGGATATTTGCAGTGGGGCCCCTCTGACCATTTGAGAAAGTTACATTTCACATGTATTTGGAATAATGAAAATCAAACAGATTGCCCATGGAACTAGAGAAGTCTAGGATGATTACCGTTAAATTGTTTATGCACTAGGCTTCTTGTGCAGTGTTTTTGGCACAATGCTGCCATGGCCTTCAGAAGCACTTAAAGTGATGCAGATTGAATTGGAGATGACCCTTGCTTTACCTTGTCAGCTTCATCAGTGCCTGATGGTCCATTTCAACAGCACACTCATTAAACTCTCTATTTTCAGTACTCTAAACTCTGGAGATCTTGTTTTGTTCCTTTATGGGCCATAGCTTTGCCTGTACTAGAGACTAATTTGCTTCTGTTTGGCCTGATATGTGGTTCACTACCTTTCTTAGTGCTTTGTTACCTCCATCATCTGGTCCCTGTTAAGATTTGTATACCAGACAAGGCATATATTCTAGTTTTCATGTACCTGAATGTAGTTACATGCAAAACATTCATGTGTACAAACATATACACAATTAAAGTTTGGTTCTTGCAATCCTACCAAACAAAAGAAATAATTTTAAATTCACAAATTGAAGACTTTGTCAAACTAAAATACCATTCTTATGGTAGCAGCAAGGTATGACTGATTACTATACATAATCTTCTGAATGTCTGAAATGATTCCGGATATTTTTTCCTCAACTTTTTTCATATTTTTTTAGAAACCTAGGAAGCTTACAATCAATAAGGTAAGCGCACAAAATAAAAAAAATTGAAACAGTATGGGCTATTTTGTCATATTTATTATCTTTTACTACAAGAAGCTGTAATTCTAAGCTGTAATATGTTTCCTGTAGTCATATTAGCCTGGTGCTCTCTACAGAGAACCTTATTCTTCCATGATGCTTAGAATAAACATGTGATATTATAAAATAGAATACAGAAGATTCTAAACCACCACTTATATTCCACTTCTTCATTTCCCATTGCAGATTTTCCCCCTGGCAAATATAAATTTATTTCCTGGTACAAATAGTTCTAATTTATCAACTGCCTCATATAGTCACTATTCAAATATACAACAGTATAAAAAATAGTTTTTCAACCAATCCTTACATTTATGACTGTCACATGATCATATAATTGCTATTCTCGTGCTTTGCAATTGGTTTATGACAAACAGAGTTAATAGAAGTGAAAATGTAAGTTGCAGTCACATGACATTTTGCTTAGCAAAACAGCACTTTGTTTAATGACCAAATGGGAAGTAAGGTTCTTGAAATTGCTTTTTGATAATTAGCATCTGGATTGTCATTGCCTCAGGGAAATCATCCTCTTAGTACAAAAATAAAAAATAAAAAATTCTGAGAACATTTCTGAAGTCAGTAAATGCTTAGAAAGTGCCTCCAGCACAACATTGGGCTCCAGATGTTCATATGAAGTGTCATAGTCTTAGGATACCTTTTCGAGTATGAAAGTGTCAATTCCCTAGATATATATACTCAAAAGGCTGAGATAAGAGTCATGGTGGCGCAGTGGTTAGAATGCAGTATTGCAGGCTAATTCTGCTGACTGCCAGCAGTTCAATTCTGACTGGCTCAAGGTTGACTCAGCCTTCCATTCCCCTGAGGTCACTTAAATGAGAACCCAGATTGTTGGGGGCAATATGCTGACTCTATAAACTGCTTAGAGAGGGCTGTAAAGCACTATGAAGCAGTATATAAGCCTAAGTGCTATTGCTATATGTCATAGCAAAGAACTGCAATTCCTTGGGAGTACAGGTTCATTCAGCAATTGGAACAGCTTCTGAATAAGTCTGCATTCTGAATGAAGTTATGCAGCTCAACTCTGCAGCTTCTGGGATGAAAATCATCAGTAGAAAGTATTGAGTATTGCCATGAGTGGCGGCTTGAAATCTTGCATTGTGCTAGTGGGATCCAGATCCAGTTTGTACATTTCTACTTTTTTGCACTCTCTGGTATTTGGAACCACCTCACTATTTTGGCTGATCCATGGATTGTGGTTAGATCTTCTATAATAACCAGTTGTTCCATGCTACCTGTTTGACTAGAAAGCTGACTTAAACTGGCAATTCCTATCAGAATGTGGAGAAACTGAAGGTTTGTGGCAACCCTGCATCAAGCAAGTCTATTGGTGTTCAATGCATATATGTATATATATATGGTATTTACATTGACTTTTAGATGTAATACAAACGCATGGTTAATAGACCATGCCCAATTTCCATATATTGTGTGCTGTTCCCTCATTAGTGCTTGGAAGCATTTTCATAGGTATCCATCTGGCATACTAATTCAACCTATAGGACATTAGTAGTACATTTTTTTCTATTTTGCAGTAGCACTCTCTCTTTAGTTCTTAGTAGATCACATTTCATATACCTCATGCTACATTCCTGTGAACTGTAACTACACTACTACCATACACATTCATTGATGGAAAGGATAGGGGAAACTGAGTAACACTAAGATACATAGATTTTCCAGGATAGAGGCTGTACTCAGTCTTTGAATGATATGCTGGAGGCAATTTTGCAAACAGTTATGCATGCATCTGGTCACTTGAGATTGCTGTTTCCTTACTGATATTAATAGTGGGAAAACAACCAACGTGATCAGTATTGCTGGGATGGCGTCAGCCTCACTTCAAACACTTATTGACCACTGCTGTGGAAAAAAAAACATTTCTTGGTGGCAAGAGCTATCTTGAAAAGGATCTTGGGATAAATGTAAACTTAAAGTCCAATATATGTTAGAAATTAATCTATATATCATTATCACCATTCACAACTAGCCATTTATATGTGATAAGGAATCCACCTCTGGCCATTTCTTTTTTCCCCTCTTCCTGAGTCATTATTCCAATCAAACAGGCAAGCCAGTGTTTGAACTGAAGAGTGATTTGCTTCTTCTACTATAAGAACTGTTGTGAATGACTTTGCTCAATTTCAAGCCTATTGCTCTGGATTGTGAGTTATACCAGTAATTCAAGAGCCACGGTTCAGAAGTGACCTTGGCTCTTTTTCAGAGCAATCTGTTGTTGTACAAAACAGATGCTGCTCGACTTTAGAATTCTGAAACAATGACAAAAGGAATCCCTTTAGAATCAAATAAATTAAGAAAAAGTATGCTGTGCACTTACTATACAAAGAGTGTCCAATTGTGTTTGAACAGTACCATATGGAAAGCTTCAGACTAGATTGCCGTAAAAAGCTTCCTTGTGAAACAACTATCAGCCTTGAGGTCAACAGCAGAATTTGACAGGGTGTTAATGGGGATAGAATATACTCCAACACCATTGAACACAAATTTGCATTTTGCTGGCCAAACATGCCCCAAAATCTTGTCAATTCTTTTCTCCTCAAATGTCTTCATAAACATATGGTTATCACAAATTCACATCATCCTTTCCAAACTTTTGCAGAAGGCAATTATTTGATCTTTAACAATCAAATGGGTTTTCAGCAGGTTTTCTTATTTATTCTTCTCAGATTTTTACTTGGGAAGTAAACACTGAAGTAATGCTGCTTAGCAGTGGTGGGATTCAAATATGTGAACAACCGGTTCTCTGTGTGGATGCCACTTCCGGAAGTCTATTCTGGGCCTGGGCAACAAAAAATTAGCTACCAGTTCTGCCAAAGTGGTGCGAACTGGCTGAATCCCACCACTGCTGCTTAGTGGCTTACAGCTGATTTGTGAAAGGTAAAAGGGCAACTGAAGAAAACAGTGATGGTGCCACAGCTATGAATGTTCTTATCCAGGAGTGTCCACAGGGTATGCTAAAAAGGTCAAGTTGCAATGATGCAATTGAAGGACTGCCAGGCTTGAAAAAGATGTGTCTGCTTTAAGGAGATAATTTATTAAAGTTATTTGCCTTTTATGGTATTTGAACCTTTTTTCTAGGCTCCTGCAGGAACCTGAAGAAAGAGAAGCTGTTTTAAGGAATAGTAGCAAGGTGCTATGCTTGTACTAGATCTAAAACACTTCTTTCAAATAATTTTGGAAACATGCACAGCCTCTCAAATGTCTCAGATGGATGCTTGTTAACTGACTCATTTTGTTATGAGCTATTGCAGATAGATAGATTGCAAATATAGTAATATATTTGCTATTCACCTTCAGAAGTGCACTGGGTCAAGAGAAGTATGCACATATTATAAAATGGAAATTGTTTAGTAATATGGTTCAGCTTGAGTCATGAGAACATGAGAAAAATCTTGCTGCAACAGTACAAAGTTAGCATTCTGTACTTTTAGTAGCCAAACAGATGCTCTGGAGACAGTGATCTTCGACCTCACTAAGTTCAAGACGAGTGGATTTCAACTCCCAGAATCCCACAGCCAGCTATAAAGTCCACCATGTTGAAATCCATTCATTTTAAAGTTGGTTGAGAAACACTGTCTTAAGCAGTGATTACGCCTATAATATTTCCTTGTATTCCCCAAAATAATTGATATTCAATGGTAGGATATCATTGTCCTGGATAAGGGAGATGGATTATATACATAGCCAGTCGCCATTGTTATCACTTTAATCTCTATGAATTTATTGAACTCCCTTTTAAAAGTGTCCATTATGGTTGCCCTGATTTGCAACTTTTAGTTAAACCATTGAACTAGAAGATACTGAATGAAGATGATCTGCAAAAAGGCATTTCATATTTCACATGATTTATTTTCAGTTCAGATAAAATGAGAAGAGAACATCATTCAGGTTTGTCTGCCAAGCTTTTACAAAAATGGAAAAGACTAATCTGCAGTCTTTGGCAAAGGAAGATCATGTCTCTCCTATCCCCCAAGACAAGCCTGGTTGGTTTCTTTGTAATTTACAAGCAAATATGTTACACTGAAGCCCCCTGTGACATGAGGCATGCTAGTCTACAGTTTCCACTGTATTAATGACAGTAGCTGGAATGTTTCTGATATATTTTATTGGTCTAACATAAAAGGGAATTTCCACAAACAATTGAGAAACCTGGATTCCCCATTGCTCCAGGTGTGAAATATGAATGTAAAGCATATGATCTTTACAGCCACAGCAAGGCAGCTACATAATGTCTTCCTTTGTTGCAAAGCAAGCTAAAATTATTATATCTTGAAAATCTGCCATCTTTATGATCTTAATCAAACCAACAGATGTTAATCAGCTGCCAGCGCTTTGTTCACTCATTGTGTTATGTTTGGCTTCTGCAGAAAAGGATTTAAAGGGGAAAGCTGAATACAGATGTCTTTGGCTTAAAATCCTCACACCAGATGATGAACTAAACATGGGTGGTTGCTGTTGACTTTGCAAACCTTTTAGGACTGAATTTATTTATTTTATTAAATGTATTTATATGCCATTGCATACAAATGGCTCACATAAAAATGCAATGTAAAACAATCCTCATACAATAATAAAAACACAACAATACTACCAATATAGAATGTGTGCATAAATTAATGATGTCAATAATAAACCAGCTTTGTTTTTGCTCTGCTCTTCACTGACGACTCGGGCTTGTGTATTGTTGTCCCCGTAGTCCAGTCAAGCCCAAAGCTTGCTTTCTTCAAATGTAATCCCATTTTCACCTGTGCAAGTACTTCTAATATAAATTTGCAGAGCCTTTGAGAGAGGCTTCACTGCTTACCAAGCCAATAAAATTAAGGTCATGGGCATGACTGGGGATTCCATTAATTTAACAGCTTTTTTTTTTTTAAAGTGAAATGTTTAGTGTCTATGGAGATTCTCAGTCATCCAGGTCATGGTTGTGCTTTTCAAAATGCAACTGGACTTCCTTTGTGTTTCCTTGAAGAGATTTCACTTCTCATTTCTGAAGAAGCTTCTTGGATAGAAAGTGAAACATTTTCAAGGAAAAACAAAGAAAGTCCAGTTGCCTTTTGAAAAAGGCACCTTTGAGACAAAAGGTCGTGGTACAATAAAGACTGCTATTGGGTAATAATGAATACACAATTATGGAAAAAAATGTTCTATGCAGATGCAATATTAGGAAGGCATTCTCAGGAATAATGTTGGTATTCAGGGAACACTAGTACAAGTTGATTTCTTTCTCCAAGTGCACAATTTCTTACTGCTGCTGGTGTCATCCATTGCCCATTCTTTTGCCAATATCTGTAAACCCAGTTTGTGCATAAAAGTATAAACCTATAATTTATTTCCTTATTCCTATTGCCGTTCCATTTATAACATTTACTCATACCTTCTTGATAAAGTATAGAGAAAAACACTTGTCTTGAGGTAAATCCCAGATCATAAAACTGTACCACTGCAGGCTATAGGAGCAAAGAGGAAAAACAGCAGGGCCAGAAAGCCTCAGGACAAATGGCTGACCACTAGACATTTTTTTTTAAAAAAAGAAAAGTATAGGGAAAAGTAAAAAGCTCAGAGAAATAATTTCTCCATGTTTGAATCAGCAACCATTTTTTTAACAAGGCAAGTTGCACCTATTATGTCTAAACGATGTTCAATTTTTTTAAAAAAAATTGTTGTGACTTAGTATGTACATTTTTTATGCTTTAATTTTCTATATATAAATTTACTTAAGTGTGCGTGAGAAGGCCTACGGAGGAATGGGTCAATAAGAAAATGTGGTAGGCTACATTGCAGACTGAATATTTTGTAAGCTGTTGTTTAAGTGTCTCAGGCAGAATTTTATTAAACTGGCTTAGATTCAAGCTGACATGAGCACAGGACAGGAACAGCTTAAACGGTAAGTGTGAATATGACCTTAATTTGCACACTTGGTTTATGAGGTTTGAAGTGTTTCAAAACTAAGGTTCAGGGTTTTTTGTACTATATGCCATACTTTGCAGCCAAAAGGAAAACATGAATTCTACGCATTCGGTATAAATTATGTATTCTCTGCAGTAGTTCTTAATATACTTAACCCTCTAATTCAATCCTGATGCACAGCCTTAGTTTTGGAAAAAGTAGGGAAAGAATTTTTTTTCAGCTCTGAAACATTGGATATGCAGGGGAAAAAGGGATTAAGGAGAAATAGGCAGTTGTTTGATATACACCCAGACATTGTTGCCCAGGAACGCATTTTCAAATTTTATGTCAATAAATTTATAATAAAATATGCCTCACTTTATGCACTAGTTGTGAAGAAAACTATGAAATTAGCAGTTTTGTAAGGAAACCAAGAGCTGTATTCTTAGAGATCTCTTACTTGTAACTTACTCGTTTGAGTTGTGGTGCTGGAGAAGACTCCTGCATATTGCTTGGACAGCAAAGATGACTAACAAGCAAGTACTATAGCACATATCACCAGACATGTCACTAGAAGGCAAAATCACAAAACCTGTCTCACTTACTTTGGCCAGGTCATGTGGGGGAATTCACTGGAGGTAGGAATTATGTTTGGAAGAGTTAGTGGTAAAAGGAAACCAGACTGTCAAAGAACATTGTGGGTGGACACCATCAAAGCTGACACCAGCCAGAGCATAGAAAAAAAATCAAAGAAATAATGCAAGATCAGAAGTTGTAGAGAGACCTGGCCCTTAGAATCGCCAGGAGTCAGACTTGATTGAATGGATAAGAACATCATCATCATCATCATCATCATCATCACATGTAATTTCATAGGAAATTACAACAACCCTTTGAGGTGAGTTGGGCTGAGAGAAAATGAGTAGCCTCCAGGTCACTCAGCTGGCTTTCATGCCTAAGGGAGGACTAGAACTCACCATCTCCTGGGTTCTAGAGCAACACTTTTAACCATTACATCACACTGGCTCTTCACCCTTTTTGAAGAATAAATTTTGAAAGCTATTCATTCTTCAACAAATGAATAGTTTTCATGATTCATGTCCTAAACTTATTTTAAATTACTTTTTATAATGATATATAATTTCAACAATTTCAAAACATAATGAACAATTGCTCTGATTACAAAGAAAAATGAATATGTAAAAGTCTCTTTTTCAAGTATAATAGCTAAGTAGTTAAGTACAATTTAGGAACTCTAAAATCATAGCAAATTAATAAAGCAACAATAGTTGCTTTAAATGACATTAGGCAGCAGGAAGCTACTACTGAAAGGTACAGTAGCTGATGAATCCCTCCTCCTCCTCCTCCTCCTCCTCCTCCTCCTCCTCCCACGCATATGTAACAGGCAATGAAAACTAAGTTCCCACGTCGGGAATGAAATATGAATCAATCACCTGGCCTGCTATACTTGGAAGGCAAACACCACCGTCATCCTTCTCAGGAGCCAAAATATGTCTGGCCAGGGTGTTCCACTCACAATTTGGAACATTTCCTCAATTACTTCTTGGTGGGCAATTGTTTTTCTTCACATGAAAATAACTTTCCTATCTTTCCCCTTAGCAAATAGTACCCCCTAGCTTTACAAAACTGTTTACTTAAGTAAGTGCGACTTTGCTAAGGATCTTGAACACTTTCTGCCAGAATTAAATCAGAAAAGGAAATTCAGCAAGAGAACTGTAGAAATAGAAATATTGCTATTTCGTATAAGCTCAAAGTGATAACACGAGTCTTATAACATTTCTTAAGGGCAGCAGTTTGTCCTTCCAAAGCAAAAAAAAAAAAAAAAAGCGGCGGGGGGGGGGAAGTGTTTCAATTGTTGGCAGAATCATTTGCCTTTTTACCTTCTTGATTTTCATATTTATGCTTTGGCAACATAGGGCTAAAAGAATGAGCAACAGATGTCTTTTTCAATCTGCAAAGCATATAATATGCTGTCGTCTCCTTTTGATTCATGGTTCCTAGAAAAAAAAACAATAGAGCTCCTAATGTATGGATACTGCACTGACACAAACATGTATGTACATAAATGGATTTATGCCCATGTAATTGGGCCCACATGTAAACTGTAGGGAAGACTACCATCTAAGTGTCTGGATTCAATCACATGTTTAATTGCTACAACTCTTTTCTTTTTGTCAGCATGAATGACTGGTAGCTATTATGTCAAAATATTGAGAATGTACATGAAGAATAGTAACACTAAAGAAATCTCTGTATATGATCACCATGATCAAAGACCTACAGCACAATTGGCCTTCCGTGTACAAAATACAATCTGTGTTGAAATAACCAGATATAGATTTGGAACTTTAGGGCATATGTTTTTTATATTTCCTTCCCTCACTTTAACACGGTACCCTTGACAAAAACTAAATCTATAGTGATCAGACTGGCTTTCACTCAGAACTTTAAGTGGATCTTTATTTCCAGAACATAAAATCAATAAACCTTGGGAATTAATTAGAAAGATTCAAGATTGTTGGAGAGACAGGTTTCCTTGTGAACAAAAATCTCAAGAGTACATTAAACATTTTGCAGCTGGAACTAGACAGAGGTCAAGAAACCAAAATTTAAAAATCCTAGTTAAATTCTGGTGGTTAATATGGTTTAATAATTTCTTTAACCAATTCTGGAATTGAAGTCCACACATCTTAAAATTGCCAAGCTTAAGAAACACTAGTATATGTTATCATTTCTCTATCCAGGGTCTTTAGAGAAAAGCCCTCTACCCATTTTTCAGTGCTATATTATTACTAATTTTGTAACAAAGTATAAGGATTATGATATCTTTCAGTACTTTATTATGCTTTTGTCAAAAATGTTTAAAATAATGGGAACTGGTACAGGTTAAGATTTTCTAATGTGGGTTTCTTGTGCTCTCTGAGCTTGGTGGTTTTCTTGCAGATGTTTCATTACCAAACTAGGTAACATGATCAGATTTTATAACATCTGAAATAACCGTTTTCTTTTTAATGGTTTTCAATATATTACATGGCCATTGCATATGAAGGCAACATGATGCAGTCTCTCCATCAAAATAATAAAATCCCTGGATTAATATAGTGTATAAATCCTTCTTTGATAAATTTATTTCCTTGGATTTCTGCACAGTTAATTAAATGTTGCTGATATTCCTGAATTCATATATTAAAAAAAACTCCTTTGAAGAAAAAGTATAAATATTAACTCTGACCCCTTATCTTTGGGTTTGATTATGGATAGAAATATTTGTTCTACTGATCTCCTCTCTCTTTCAACTGTAGTTAGAAAGAAGATGTTCCATCAGAATGTTATAAAAGAGACTAATAGAAAGCAAAAATTCATCAACCTGATCATATACCAGCTCCATTTCGCTCTTGTTCTCTGTTACTAAATGTTGTTATCTGCATTGAACAATTGCTGCAATAGAAAGATGGGATGTAACTGAATCAAGAGATCAAATAGATAAATAAGACCAACTTTGTAACTTTGATAATTAGTGACAAATTGCTTGTGTTCATCTTCTGCATTCATCACTTTCTCTCCCCCACCCTTCAGAGTGTATCAGAAAACTAGGTCAGCAGATAAATTGCTGGGATAATGTATTAGAAATCGAATTGATTTCATGAAGAATCCTACAATTGCTTGTTCCACCATTCTCAAACGTTTGTTCTATCCATTTGATTCTAGAAATGCAACCTAGCACATATTTTCTAATTCCCAGAAAGAAATTAAAACCAGGAACAATATAAAAGATACATTTGACTTCATCAAATGCCTCATTCTTATATTTATGTGGAAAATGTTAGTTTGTATATTAACTTATGGACAACTTTCTAAATTATGTCAGAGGTTATCAATACAATGAAGTAACTACTTCAGACTGTAAAATGAAGCTATCAGAGAAGAATAGAAAACTACTGGTTATTTCATTTGTTTTTACTTCCAGATTAGGAGAAACATTAGAAATATTTTCTGCCTCAATGACCAATATATGTTTTGTATCTTTGCTATAAAATAAAGGGAAAGTGCCATTTGCTTATCTGGCTAAAGTGATAAATGCCTTCACCAATCTATTCGCTGGTCCAGTCTACTATTGTTTTGGCTGCGGTTCTTTGGAGTAAAAGTAACCAGTTTATGTGATCAAGTATGTAAAGATATGTTTGCCATTTACAATGTGATCCTAATTGCTTGAGATGTCATAGACTGAATCTGGAAAAGTGTCACTCTACATACAAAGTACTATTGGTCTTTCTTGATTTGAGTCAATTTTTTTTGATGGGGGATTAATGAAAACTGAAAACATGAAGACCTACTGTTAAAATAACTCACCTGAGTGGAACCCATTTCTGGGTTGTCAGTCTCTATGTTGCATTGAAATACAAAATAGCTGAAGTCTTGAGCAAAATAGCTAAAGTCTTCCCCAGATGGATTTAGACTGTTTAGCAGGCTATTGACATTACAAATAACATGGTATGTAAATGTTATTTTTGTAATTAGCATACTTTCCTAACAATTAAGTTACTGCCATTTTTAAAATTATCTATTCTTATAGATTAGGATCCAGTCCCAATCTACATATATTTCCAATTTATTTGACAAGGCTCAGTGTTTGTAACCCTGATAAACATTAGATGGTGTAGGAATAATTCTTGCCAGTCCTTTAGAGTGGTATTCCTGTGTTCATTTTACAGTGACAAAAGATACCCTCCTCATAGATTGATGACTGAGGCCTTCCAACAGGCACCATTCACATTGCTCTAAGGCACCACTAACTGCTGTCAGAAGGCCAAAACACTATTTCTGCACTTTTTTTCTAGTCAGCAATTGAAAACACCTGGTATGCAGCTGAGATAGCAAACCAGATCCTCTCTGAAGCAACTGAATTGCTTTACAGAAATTAAAGGCTAATTTTTATTCAGGAACCTTCATTCATCTTACGCAAGGATAACTTCTGGCACAGTGTCAGCAGTGGAAACAAGGGTTTCTATCTGCATGTCTTTTCAGTGTTTCTTGCCTAGTTCAGTAAATGTGAATGCAAAGCTGTCACAAATCCAAAGATTTATCTATGTTATAAAGTCCGCTCAAATAAACTGCAGGAGAGAAAAAAGCAGTCAGGTTTTTAAGCTTATGACCAAAGTGTAATATCCGCTCATATACTGACTTCCCTATATCAGACAGAGGTGCTTTGTTTACACTCCAACATATTGATCAACTCTTTTGAAGAGTTTGCATTTCTATAATTTACCCTCACTTCAGGTTATGGATGTCTCCAGTTTATGCTATTAGGTCTATCAAGAAGACAACGACTGAATAAGACGGCAGTATTGTGTTCTCTAACCTGGTGATAGATCTTGTCAAACATCCTTTTTCTGGATTAGGTATAAATGTTGATATAAATATCACACAATCCCAGAGGAAAAATTTGGAAAAACTAGCCCTGAGAGTGACTCTCCTAATCTTTGATGTTGGCAATAGTATATACATTTGTTCTACTTTGTAGTAAGCAGTGAAATGAAGGAATGTAGAGTGACATACCAAGGAAGACAAAACATGCCAACGGGGTTAGCTCAATTAGTGTATTTTAACATTCTGTCCTGATTAAAACTTAATTGGCTAAAATGCTGATTCTACAGACTCCTTGTCTGCAATGAATACAAATATTTAAAGTGCACTACTCTTGAAATCCTTACCAGCATTAATACAGAACTTAAAAAAAGAACTGCATAACAACGCAAAGAGTTCTCACATTGCAAAAATAGAACTGTAGCCATCTGAGGTTACCTTTACCAGAAGGTATGCAAGCTTCTTTGCCTTGAATGTCTTTATTTAGATTTTTTATGCCCTACCTTGAAAGCTTGGGGTTGCTTATAGTATTTCCCATATCACTAAATACAGACATATCAGAATAAAATTCTGAGAAGTCATTACTACTTTCCCAACCTCTCCCAATATCCCATCTCTATTGTTCTCTTTAATATTAAAAACATTATTTTTTTTTCACACTCTTGCTCTTTTGCTTTTCACAGCTGGAGTTCTCTTCTGATGCAATGTCTCTACTGACCTTATGTTAACCAGTCTCATTGGGAGGGACAAGTAACTATCAGAGGTACGCAGCTCAGGGATAAACTGTAGAATTCCTGGTACCTTCCGAGTTTGGTTGCTTATGGATATTTCATTACCCAACTAGATAACATCATCAGCATCTGAAGAATGTCTGCAAGGAAGCAACTAAGTTCAGAGAGAAACGGATTCCAAAGGCACAGGACATATCCAAATATATAAGTTTTTAAGTTTTTGGAATATGAAGTTATTTCATATTTGAATGATTTATTCAAAGTTCTAAACTGGCTTATATTATATTATTTTGGTTCAAGTGCTGTCTTGCAATAGGGCTATTTCCTATGGCAGCCTATTTTATTGGTTTAATACATTTGTAAAAACAAACATATCTCAACATTTCACTAGTGAACTTAAAAAAAAAGGCAATCTTTCACTGGTCCACTAATGAACTTCAAAGAAGCAAACAAAATGGTCCAGAATTTCATAGTGAGAAAGTTCCTTCAGAAGAGGCAGGCAGTTAGTGGGTGTTCTTGTGCTGGAGCAAGCAGAATAACCTTGCCAACTTTAAGATGAGACTTGCCAACTTTAAGACATGTAGACTTCAACTCCCAGAATTCCACAGCCAGTATGCTTTAGACAATGTCATGACTATGATTAGTTGCAATATGAAACATTGGAGTGGAAAACCTGGCCTGTGTGCCTATTGCACTTGAGTGAGGCCCTGATTGATTGGACTACAAATGCAACTGAAAAGCAAAAGAATGGGGAACTTTGAACAAAGAACAGGAAGTGTGGAGACAGCACTGTGAGGTATTAGAGCAGGGGTCTTCAAACTTGGCCCTTTTATGACTTGTGGATTTCAATTCCCAGAATTCCTCAGCCAGGCATGCTGGCTGAGGAATTCTGGGAGTTGAAGTCCACAAGTCATAAAAGGGCCAAGTTTGAAGACCCCTGTATTAGAGAGACAAGGGGAGACAAAGAAGTTCTTGTAATTGTTCTATAGGAAATAACCTTGAAAAACTTTGCTCTTTAAGTTGTGAGTTGCTTTGTTTAATTACCAAAACAGATTCACTTGAAACATTTTCCATAGGGAAGTATGACTTGACTCTTATTACTGGTAAATAATGAGTTTTGCATAAAATCTGGAATTTGCTGTGGCATCTGATGATTCAGAGGCTGTAATTGGGAAGTCAGATATATGAATGCTTCAATTGGATTAGAAATGTGATTTTTAGAAGGAGGAAGAATTCTTCAAAAATAATCAAATTTCAAAGTATGATATTTAGCAAGAAATAATGCTAAATTCATAACTCTGAGTTGCAAGTCATTCTTTAATACAAACAGAATAAGAACTTCAGGTTTAGTAACTCATACTGCTATTCATAATAATATCTGAAGTAATATTAATGGTAATAATTCTGATATTCTTGAAACTCATTTATAAGAAAGTACATTGGTAGCTATAACAAAAGAAGTGCCAAGATCTCATTTGAAAAAGAGGAGCAAGATAGCAATAGCAATAGCACTTATATATTGCTTCACAGTGCTTTATGGCCCTCTCTAAGTGGTTTATAGAGTCAGTATATTGCCCCCAACCATCTAGATCGTCATTTAACCAACCTCAGGATCAAATTGCTAGCAGTCAGCAGAATTAGCCTGCAATACTGCATTCTAACCACTGTGCCATCATGGCTCTTCAGATGGGTTAGGTCAGGGATAGGCAACCTTGGCTCTTTTATAACTCGTGGACTTCAACTCCCAGAATTCCTGAGCCGGCATAGCTGGCTCAGGAATTCTGCGAGTTGAAGTCCACGAGTTATAAAAGAGCCAAGGTTGCTTACCCCTGGGTTAGGTTATGTCCCTAAATCCTCTGTACCAAATGAATCAAAAACATATCCAACAGAAGAGAATATATGTACCTCAAGGTTGAACTGTGGAGTCCTAGGTGCTCTTTAGCTTGGTTGGTTGTTTGCTGATATTTCATTACTCAATAGGTAACATCATCAGTACAAATAAATGTGGGGTTTGCTCCCTGTTTATATGCAGTAGCTTGCCCTGCCTATTTTGGTTGAGGTATGGATTTCTTCTTGGTGGTTCCTGATTAGGATATTGTTTTCTGCTTGATTGTTTGTCTAGTGTTAACCCCTTCTTTTCTGGTTGTTGGGTGCTGAGGAGAATGTGTTCTAGGTATATTTATTTATGTATTAAATTTGTTTGCCACCCATCTAGCTGCAAGGTGACTCTGGGGGGCTTACAACATCACTTCTATTGTGTAAAATCATAATAAAAATATAAATTATAATTAAAAGATGAGAAACAAGCAGAATGTATGGAGGCGGAAAGTGGGAGTATATTAAGACTTATTATCCTGACTTTTTTATATAAAGTCATCAGTCTGCTTTTTAAAAAAAATATATTTAAGCTTTAATAGTACAGTGATACCTCGGTACTTGTCATTAATTGGTGAATTAATGGAATTATGAATATTAAAAGCGCTGAGTACTAAACAAACCACATGACTAGCATGTGATCCTTTGTTACAGCCGGAAAGGGTAGCGGGTCACAAGGCAAACGACACCACAAAATTCTAGTTTGCATGTCAAGTACCAAACAAATGATTAGTATTGAGACAAAATTTTTACAAAAAAATGTGTCGAGTATCAAATTTGACAAGTTTCAAAGCAGGCAAGTACTGAGGTACCACTGTACTTTAACATTATTTGTGACACTATTATGCAAACAACTTTTCAACTTTTTAAAAATGCTAATCCAACTATATAGACAGTAACTTCCTGTTAAAATAATACCTGTCTCTTCATTTTGCTACATGCATATTTTAATTGTGCTAGATATATTTCTTAGCTTAAGTGCTTTAGAATCCTACACTGTGATAATGTCTAATGAACAAACAGAAAAGCAAAAGAAAAACATTGTATTGTATTCAAGTGACAATTAAGTGATGCCCCTCACAATTAAAAGATCAAAGCAAAATCAGGGTTACTTTGTAGCAGGTTTAACCTTCTATGGGTAATCATATCCAGGCAATGTTTTTCTGAACATCATATGGGAAAGGTTTCATTGCAAGACAGATCCAGCCAAACACACCTGGGTATGAGCTAAACATCTGGATCTACTTTTGTTTTCTCAATCATGGTCTTCAAACTGTCCCTAAACAAATGGCTCTTTAAAACACAAAGGCACTGTTGATTTGTACTTCTGAGATTCTTGCCAAATAATGGTTGATAGTAAACCCAGTTCTTCTTTTAGGATAAAATGCCTTTTTGATTATTTATCCCAGTAATATATTTCAGTTGCAATATTTTATCAAGAATCTTTCAAGTTCTATAGCTTGCATGTTGTAAACCAGGAGTCTTCAAACTTGGCCCTTTTATGACTTGTGGATTTCAACTCCCAGAATTCCTCAGTCAGGTACGCTGGCTAAGGAATTCTGGGAGTTGAAGTCCACAAGTCATAAAAGGGCCAACTCTGAAGACCTCTGTTGTAAACAGACATGACTTTTAAAATATTTTTTTGAAAAATGGAAAGCAATTTCGTGGCAGAAAAGATTTGCCATTGCTGAGGACAATGTTTATGGATTGCACATCATTAGGATTTTACTGAAGAAAAGAAAAAAGAAAAGCCAAAGACCAAAGTAAACAATAGTTGCTTTGAAAAATGGGGTAAAAATGCAACAGGTAAGCTGCATGTTATTAGATTCTAAATGTAAAGTCTCTTCTACTTGATCATGGTTCCTAGTGACTTAATGAACACATACAAGTTTTGGGGGACAGAATGTTTATTGCCTTTGCTATCTAGTATGTGGGTATCTTGAATCTAAGAACTGACAAGATTTAATCTGCTTGAGTTTTCAAGATTGCACAAAATTGCTTAGCTGCAGCTATGTACTATAATCATAGGAATGGTGCCTGTAGTCATGAAAGGAGAATCCCCAATAATGGGAAAAATATTAAGTACATAGAATCAGACAAATGTATGTATTCTTAGGACTACAAAAAATGTTTAAAAAGGATGCCCTTGGTTTGTGGTCCTGGAGAAAATGATTGAAAATACCTTGAAATACAAGAAGTATATTCCCTATTAAATGAAGTAAACTCAAGACTGTCTACCAGAAACATTAATAATGAAGCTAAAATCTAAATATTTTGGATACATAATGCCAAGGCAAGAGTTACTATAGAAGACACCGATGCTTGAAAAATCATAGTTACTCAAAAAGAGGCTCACAAATGACAAGATGGTGAGATATTTATCACTGATGATAAAGCATGAATTTACAAGAACTCAAGGGGACAGTTACTGACAGACAATCCTGGTGGACTAATATTTATTGGGTCAAGAGTCAGAAAGCACTAATTGACTGAACAAAAACAGCAGTAAAAGTTCATTTCTGAATGAAATGTCCAGTCAAAAGAGAGAAATAAGTTTGGAAATTAAATTGCATTTCGAAGTTAGTAAGGTGAATTTGTGATTGTGCTATTGAGTTTTCTTTTCTTATGTAAACATATTTTAAATATATTTTAATACTATGAAGAAAATAAGCAGTGTCTGAGTTTGATATTTGCTGTCACCTACCAGTAGTTAAGTAATGGAACACCTGCAAGTAAACAACCAAGCTCAAAAAGAGCACCAAGGACTCCAGGTTCAGCCCTGGACTACATATATACGTATTTGGTGATATTTGGTGTCATCTCAAACTAAATTGATAAAGTGCAAATTCATTATAGAATTACACATTAAGTTGTATGACGTTTTGCAGAGATAAAAACAACTTCTCTTTAGTTTAATTCTATATTTCAACAGCATGTTTTCCTGTGAAGTTGTAAAGTTGAATGAACCTACATGAAAAGGTTCAAGAGCAAAAGTATTGTTACCTCTGCATTCTTCACCTGTGGGATTTCTATCAGACATTCTAATAAAAATGCTTGTTAAAAAATTGAATCTGCTACTGCTACTCTACATTTATTGAATTTTAATTTTGAATGACTGAAGAGTGGCTTGGATAGCACATCAAAACATAACTTAGTTAGTCAAGCCAGTTAGGACTCTAATATTAGAGCCAAAATATTAAATTGAGCATGGAAAATGGTTGGAAGTGCAAATGTTACAAAGGATGCATCATGTTATCATGCACTGGTTAGCAAAGTGGCTGCACTGTTTTGCATTAGTTGAATTTTCCCGATATTCCTGGACAGTAAGCTCCCATACTTCATGCATGGCTTTAACCAAGTTTGACCAGTTCTTCAATGGTTACAACTGAAGAAGTGGATTTCTTGACATTGTTTGCACTCAAAATCTAGAGATCAATGATGGTCAAGAAAAACTCCCAATGTCAAATCTACTTTTTCATTGAGAATGTAAGTCAACCAAGAAACAGGTTTTTCCTAAAGCCCAATTATACAAGTTACTCAAGATGGATATTATGGTTTTTGATACCCAAAGAATTTCAAGATAACCAATGTGGCTGTATAGCACTTCTGCATATATTACATTGAACATTTTGAAAACCAGAAGCAGGTTTGGCATGTGCAATCCTGTTCACCATCTTTTGCTTTCTATAAAACATCTTGCCACTTTACATCTGGCAAGTGAAAATAGGACTGATTGCTCCTGCTATTAATCTACCCCCTCCCCCCTTTTTTCCTGGTGTTTTTGTGAAAATAGAGGTAGAATAATCTGGCTCTTTCTGGGGCAGTAACAATGGCATCTGCCTTGTTCTCATCTCAAGAGCATGCCTGATTGACTGATAAACTGACTGACTGTGTACTGTCACACTGGAAAAAAACAATTCACAGCTGTTTAAAATGTAAAACATAAAAACACATAAAACATAGAACTGTATACTCATTACCATTACATATTCTTCAGTCCATTTCTAATGATTCTTGTTTGTTTGCCAGTTGAAACTAACCAAGAAAGGCAGAGCAAGAGCAGGAATCAGATCTGCTCCATCTCAGTATCACATAGTATTATGCATAATTCTTTCATCACATATTTTTGAGTAAAATGAAAAAACAGCTGGGAAATGTGCTTGCTCTTTCCTCTAAGAAATATAGTTCTATGTACCTCTTCCTCATAGACATAGTTTTATGTACACATTTCTCTAAAATATGCTTGATAAAAGACAAAGCCATGACAAACATTGCAGGCTTTCAATATGCTCTTTTAGGAAGGCATCCAAATATGTCCTTGTATCCATTCAGGTTTCAGCACTGAATGATAGATGCTGGCTGATTGCTATCACTGCTACCTTTCATGTTGGAATAAAATCATTATGATGGTAATCTACATTACCTTTCTTTGATTATCTTTTAACCCTCCAGTGTTAAGGTCTATCAAATCTAGAATTGACCCTGATGCACATGTGCTTCTGCAGATCAATTGTTGCATCCTCAGTATATAGAAACAGTGTTAAGAGCCAACAGAACTTTAGTGTACAATATGAAAATCAATGAAACAATATGTTTGATTGCAATGCCCTGATTTAAAGACTGATTTTTCAACGATTGCAGTTGTGGTAGAATGCAGCAGCACATGTCATGTGATATGATGAGTTTGACACCTGTGGTCTAGCCTACTGTTTCTCAACCTCAACAATTATCAGCTGTGTGGTATTCAACTCCAAGTTGAAGTTGAAGTTGAGGTTCGGAAGGCTAGCCTAATTGTAGCTTTCTATGTTGCATGAACTAGCCACTATGGATTATGAACAATTTTTATGCCATAATATAACAGCTACGTTTGAATTATGCCATGATTAAGCAAACCAAAAGTTAACATACTGTGTGAACCAGGACATAGAAATGTAGATGTATCCATGGGCTGCTATTGATTAAGAATATCTGCCAAGTGAGTTCCAGTGCGTATGTATGAAGAAGATGTTATTTTTCATGGATGTTTATACATTCATCAGGACACTGGAATCTCTACTTTATAGTGAACGTATTGAGAATTGATACATTCAGATTCAGAGATACCACACATTTGCTGTGCTTAAGAGAACATTGCACAGCTGTACTGATCTAAGGATTAGCTGTTCATCTGTAAGCCTTTGTCTCTCAGTTTCCATACAGATCCCAAGAGAAAATGAGTAATGTTAGCGGGAACAAATTTGAATAATCTACATGAATTACAAGGGGGGATTTATGTATTTTATTCAGAAAACAATTTTAAAAATGCCACTTTTCCCCTCATGTGTTGCTTTAATTTTTCTCAACAAGCTTTTAGAAAATATTTACTAAATAGCACATTAAAAGCTTTTCTCCTCCCTCCATTCTAAACACTCACGCTGAAGGCTTGGATTTTTATGATGTGTTAACTCACTATTGCTGAGTATGTCTTAATATTATATGGCGTCTCTAATATAAAGAGATCCATCTATGAACCTAGCCACTACTGATGCCTATCATACTTACATATAGCATGAAGATGTTTCCTTTGTAGCCTGACATTGTTTGAGAAGTAGACATTGTTTTGGTTCCATCTTTTTGATGTCCCTATCTGCACTCCAAAAAGCATCCTCAAGAGTCCTCTCATCTGATTTGTTTAATTTGTTTACAGTAGGTGGATTGTCTGAATCTTCTCCTAGTTTTTTTTCAGACTGAAACAACAGAGTAGGGGGAAAGCCCACTAAAAACATACCTTGTGACATAAGCTTTAATTCTAAACCTCACACTAGGAACATATGGTTAAGCATATTCCCAAATGGAGAGGCATATGTAACCTCTTCTTAATGTAAGCAGCTGGTTTTGATCAGATGGTTGATAAGTAGAATGAAGGAGACCAGAGTGGCTATACAAGTATTCTATCCAGCAAGGCTGTTACAGAAAGCAGTCCAAGCCACAGTGACTCAGAAGCAATGGCCATTTATGCCAGAAGTACAAGTAAATTGTTATTGTTGTTTTATTTCTTTAAACTATATCCATACTGTTTCTTATTATAAAAATCCCTTCAAATTTAAAACAGTTATAACAACATTACAAAATAAGAACATTAAACAGAGCAATTTTAGGAACATTTAGTGGCTGGGGAAAGGCCAAAATAAAAGTATGTTGAAAATATGACTAATCCTGTCAACCATCCAAAGCTGGTTGGGTACTCATTAGTTAGAGCAGGGGTGTCAAACTGCCGGCCCATGGGCCGGTTGCATCATGCAGAGGCCACGCTCACCCCAGCTCTGGCAATGCGAAAAAAGTCATGATATGTCACGACACATCACGTGATACGGCAAGTTTGACACCCGTGAGTTAGAGAGTGAAGAGAGAGATAAATGTGCCCCAGTAAAATCCTGGATTCTTCCAGAGATGATCACAATTGAAAGCTGTTGCCGATAAAAAGTCAGAATGCAGAGAAACTGAATTAGATCCTGAATTCAGGAACATTTATGGAGCCAAAGTCTTAAGTAGGAAGGAATGGAACTGATCCAAAGCCAGTGAATGCAAATATTCAGGATATTGACTCAATCTTTGTAGAGCACAAGTTAAGTTCTTGACTACTGCCTCTTCTAGCAGCCAGACAACCACCAAAGCCATGTTGCTCTGTAAGGGAGTTGGAACCTGTGAAAATGTAAAGCTCTGAGAACGGTGTCACAATTTGAAATGCCCATATAGAATAAAGGCCACCTATTAGGTTATATAACACAGAGACAGAACAAATTAAAAATTGTAGGGTTGTAAAGAAACAGCCATAACATAACAGAACTATGGTGTAAATCTATAAATTTACAGAAAATTATAACTTAAGAGAAAACTGGCATAAATATTTTATTGATGGTATACAGCTCCATAAATAATTGCCAAAATAGACAAATCATATAGTACCAAGTGCAGGAAATACCACGAGGCAAAGTGCTTTACAGGTTTGTCAAAATGATTTGTCAAAAAAGATAAATCACTAAATAAGTGTAAACTGGGTGCTGTTCTCATGAGTGTGGGTGTTGGTGGAGGGAGGGTATTATAATGTCATGACACAAATACAGTGATTTATTGTATGTACTTTTATTAGTCATTTGGATACAAAAATATAAGGATCAGACTTGTGTAATATATTTTTTCCATAATTCCAGGTTGCTGCGGATGTTGTTGCAGATCTTGTTGCAAGTGACTGCGGTCACATGATCACCATTTGTGACTTTCCCTGCCAGCTTCCCACGAGCAAAGTCACTAAGTCCCCTCAGATTTCCTTTGCTTATGCTGCGCACTCACTCCACCCTACAGCCTTCCTGTGCTCGCATGGCGCCATAGCATCCCCTCCCTGGCCTCTTCCTACTCACAAGCTGTACCAGGCTTCCCCTAGCCATTTTCACCTCTCTGCAGTGGTGAGATTCAAATATGTGAACAACTGGTTCTCTGTATGAATGCCACTTCCAGAAGTCCATTCTGGGCCTGGGCAACAAAGAATTAGATACCAATTGATATCATACCATGACAACTATCTAATATGTTCCTGACTTGTTTAGAGTTTTGCACAGAAATGCTAATACTGGGAATGTCCCCTACATATCTTTCTCCAAGGCATTATGTACTGATTAACTGCATGGTATCCATAGGGCAGATGAACTTGCTGGCTCCTTAGCAAAGCTACCATGCATTCAGCTTCACCAAAGCACCAGAGGGCAGGACAAGAAGCAATGGCTGGAAACTGATCAAAGAGAGAAGCAACCTGGAACTAAGGAGAAACTTCCTGACAGAGAGGACAATTAACCAGTGGAATAGCTTGCTCCCAGAAATCGTGGGCGCTCCATCACTGGAGATTTTTAAAAAGAGGCTAGACAGTCACTTGTCTGAGATGGTATAGGTTCTCCTGCTTGAGCAGGAGGCTGGACTAGAAGACCTCCAAGGTCCCTTCCAGCTCTATTCTATTCTATTCTATTCTATTCTATTCTATTCTATTCTATTCTATTCTATTCTATTCTATTCTATTCTATTCTATTCTATTCTATTCTATTCTATTCTATTCTATTCTATTCTATTCTTATTATGTTCCGGGAACAGTGAGGCATTGAAGATGCGAGAGTGAAAGTAACAGCAAATTTATTGATTCCACACAGAAGTGGCTCTAGCAGCCGCTTGACACTTATTTATACAGACTGCCACTAGGCAGCGGCCAATCACATTAAAGCAACCACTCGCGCCTAAATTACAGGCGCGAAACTAAAGACACAGACAGTTGCTGATTTGAACTAAGCATACTAACTGCCCGCTATTAACAATACCCTGAATTAAGGTTGATACACAACACCCCTCCCCCCTAGGTAATTACACACCCAGGGAATGTACATAGTCTTTTAGGTATTCAGGCGGCTTGCGCGACCGCTCAGACCGCCGTATCTCTGCAGGAGGTTCCTGGTCTACCCTTGGCTGACTGGGTAGACCAAGGCTCCTCGACCCACCAGCTCTGGGTAGACTGGCATCGCCTTGGCTGGCCTGACCTGGTAGACCAGCACGCTTGTCCGTGATCGGGGCCGTTCCAGAACGATTGGGAGACCTGTCCGCTCGCAAGTTCAGTTCGGGAGGCAATGTCCCTTCAGTTGGGGGTGACTCAGCCACAGTTGTGTCGTCCTGGATGTCTCTGTAAGTCCTTCCAGGTCCAGGCAATTCTGACGTGTCGCAGCTGTCAGTTAATTCTCGGCTTTCCTCTTGATCTGTGGCCAGGGTTTGGTTAGCCTGCCGCCGACGTAGTTGGTCGATGTGGCAGCGCAAAACATGCCCATCTTCCAGGACCACTTCGTAAGAAAGTGGTCCTGACACCTTACCAACCACAGCTACCACCCACGGTGCCCCTTGACCGTAGTTTCTCGCCCAAACACCGTCTCCGACTTGCAAGCTCCTCAGGGTTTTGGGCTGTGCCATCTCAGTCGCTGCTCAGTCTGGATGGAGACAGTCCAGCTTTGTAGTCAGCCGATGTCCCCATCGCAGTTCCGCTGGGCATCGACCCGTTGACGTGCATGGAGTTTATGTTGGCAGAGCAGAAAATCTGCCAACCTGTGATGCCAATCACCTTTGGTAATTCTCCTGAGCGCTTCCTTGGTCATCCTGACCACCCTTTCTGTTTGGCCGTTCGAGACCGGGTGAAATGGGGCTGAGGTAGCATGTCTTATCATGTTAGTCCTCAAGAAGGACTGGAAGTCAGCCGCCGTAAATTGTGCCCCATTATCAGATACTATCACATCAGGTAAGCCGTGTGTTGCAAAGATCCTGCGCAGTTCCTGGATGGTCCTGGCAGTAGTCATAGTAGGGACAGGTGCTACCTCCAGCCACTTGAAGAAACTGTCCACTACAATGAGGAACACCTGTCCTTGGAAGGATCCTGCGTAGTCTATGTGAATCCTAGACCAGGGTTTTTGTGTTGTTCCCAGCGATGTACTGGGGCTTGAGGCATCTCAGGTCTGGTCTGTTGGCAAACCTGGCATCCATTCACTTGAGCCTCTATCTTCTTGTCCAACTCTGGCCACCACAGGTAGCTTCTCACGAATGCCTTCATCCTGACTATTCCAGGATGACCCTCATGCAGAGATTCTAAGACTCTGGCTCTTAATGTATGTGGGACTATTACCCTGCTACCCCATAGAATGCATCCCTTGAATGCAGATAGCTCATCTTGTCATTTGAAAAAGCTCTGAAATTCTGTCCCAGGACTTGTTCCTGGCCACCCCCTCAGCACCCAGTTCAAAACATGGTTGAGTGTTTTGTCTGTGGCTGTTTCAGCAGCCACATCCCCTGCATGTAGGGGAGACTCTGGCAGATCCTGAATTGACAGGATGCGTGCAGCAGGTGCGGGGTCTGGTCCTGACTCAGGCAGAGGCAACCTGCTGAGTGCATCAGCGTGGCCCATTTCCTTGCCTGGCTTATGGACAAGCCTGTAATTGTAGGCTGTCATAAAAATTGACCACCTCAGCATCCTTGGAGACAGGATCTGAGGGGTTTGTTTGTCTGCAGTGAACAGACCTAGAAGCGGCTTGTGGTCTGTAAAGACCGTAAATGGGCGACCATAAAGGAAATCGTGGAATTTCTTTATTCCTGCCACTATGGCTAGTGCCTCTTTGTCTATGTGGGCATAGTTTCTTTCCACGGGGGAAAGTGTCCTTGAATAATAAGCTATGGGAGCTTGGCTCCCATCAGCCATTAAATGGCTCAAAACTGCTCCAATCCCATATGATGAAGCATCACAAGCAATGCTGATAGGCAGCTTTTCATTAAAGTGTGTTAACACAGAGTCTGAAGACAGCAGTGATTTGACTGCTGTGAAGCTTTTCTCGTGGATGCTAGTCCACTTCCAGGGTGCCCCTTTATCCAAGAGCCTGTGCAGAGGCTCTGCTAATGCTGCCTTGTGGGGAAGGAAGGCATGATATAAATTAAGTAGCCCCCAAAATGCTTGCAGTTCCCCCTTAGACTTGGGTCGGGGAGCCTGCAGAATAGCCTTAAGCTTAGATTCTGCTGAGTGTATTCCAGCAGCATCAATCCTGAAACCAAGGAACTCTGTTGAGCTCACTCCAATTTGGCATTTGTCCCTTTTTAGCTTCAGCCCCGCTTTGCGGAAGCGCTGAAGAACAGCCCTTAGACGTTCTGCTAATTTTTCTGCTGAGTCCCCAGCAATTAGCACGTCGTCGAAATATGGGTACACCCCTGGAATGTTTTTTAACGTGCGCTCCATCATGCACTGAAAGAGCCCTGGGGCTACACTGACCCCCAAACTGCAGGCGATGAACCTTGAATGCCCCTCTATGGGTTACTATAGTTTGTGCCTCAGCTGAGGCATCATCTACTGGCAGCTGTTGATAAGCTTGAGCCAGGTCTAGCTTCACAAACAAGCGACCCCCTTGTAATGATGCCAGGATGTGGCTAACTACAGGTACTGGATACGCATGCTGTTGCAGTGCCTTATTAATAGTGCACTTATAATCAGCGCAGATGCGCACCTCCCCGTTGGACTTAACCGGTGTGACTATGGGGGTTTCTCACACACTGCTGTCAACTGGCTGCAACACTCCCTGTTGAACCAGCTTATCTAACTCTGCATCAATTTTATGCTTAAGGGCAAAAGGCACTCTACAAGGCTTTACCCTGATTGTGGTTACGTTTGGATCAAGGTGGAGAGCAATTGGTGCTCCTTTGTACTTCCCTAAGTTGGGGCTGAATACGTCAGCAAACTCCTGGCAGACAGCTGCCAGATCCGCTGTTTGGGTTCTGTTGATGCCTGTCACTCTTATGCCCAGGGCATCAAACCAGTCTAGGCCGATGAGGCTTGTACGCTGGCTTTCCACCACCACGATGTTGAGGGGACCCTCAAACTCTTTGAATTTCACTTTAAGCGTAGCTTCTCCTTTAACCGCTATGCGGGAATTTTGAAAGTCTGTCAAAATTAAATCGGACGGCTTGAGCCTGACTAGTTTCCCGCCATTTCTGCAAACATAATTAAAAGTCTTGTAAGACATTATAGATACAGTTGACCCAGTGTCCAGTTCCATGGTGCATGGAACTCCTTGTAGCTTGACCTTTAGTCTAAGCTTTTCTTTTAAGGGGCGATGGGCTCCAGTTCTGAGAATGCTTCTCCTTCCGGAGCAATATCCTACTCTATTTTGCCCTGGGGCCCCGTTACCTCTCCTGGGGAAGTCTTCAGGTGGAGATTCCCTCTGTCGACCTTTACAGATGCTTGCAATGTGGCCCTCTTTGCCACATGCCCGGCACACAGCCGTACGAAACCTGCATTCGGAGCGCTGATGCCGTCCTCCGCAGCCCTGACATCTAGAGAAGAAGGTCGCTGCCTTCTCTCTGGGAGCTTCTGCACCCTATCAACCTCAATGTCCTCGTCAGGGTCTTCTGCTCTCTCAGATTCTTCGTGGTGAACCGCTGTTTGGCTGGGAGAGTTCTTTGAGGGACATAAAACCTTGATGGCTCCCCCTGCAGCTTCTTCTGCCATCACCTCTTTCAGGGCATCTTAGATTGTCAGGGACTCTTTTGCGAACAGCTTCTGTTGTAGGTCCCTGTTTCTCAGGCCACATACCAGTTGGTCCCTGAGCCGATCTTCTAAATCGGGGAATTCACAGAGCCTGGATGCCTGTCGCAGGGCAGCCACGAATTCAGCAGCAGACTCCCCGGGCTGCTGCTCCCTCTGTTCAAACGCGTGTCTCCATGCGATGATGGACAGCTTTGGCTCAAAGTGCTCCTTGAGCCTTCTTTTTAAGTCAGCGAAGGTGACTGACTCTAATGTAGCGGGAGCGACTAGATTCTCCGCTATATCAAAAGTGGCTTGACCACATACGCACAGCAACGTTGCAGCCTTGAGTCCATCATCTCTGATTTGATTTGCCCTCAGGTAGTTTTTGACCCTGGAGACATCCGAACTCCACTGTTCTGGGTGCGAGATGTCAAATTCTGACAACTTTCCAACTCTGGCCATGCCGGCTGTTACTGCGTTCCAATGCCTTATGCTGCTAAGGGCTCCTGTGGGTATCCTAGGGACGGATCCCTTAGGATTGTAATGCCTCCAGCGTTGCTTGCTGGCAGGCAGAAGGGAGGGAATGTCGTTCCTACCAGGGCACTGATGCCTGATCTTACCCCTTAGTGACTATAGCTCTTAGTCCTCCAGCTCTTTCTTCCTTAGCAGCATAATCTCACCTTCGTCGCCACTATTATGTTCCGGGAACAGTGAGGCATTGAAGACGCGAGAGTGAAAGTACAGCAAGTTTATTGATTCCACACAGAAGCGGCTCTAGCAGCCACTTGACACTTATTTATACAGACCGCCACTAGGCGGCGGCCAATCACATTAAGCAACCACTCGCGCCTAAATTACAGGCGCAAAACTAAAGACACAGACAGTTGCTGATTTGAACTAAACATACTAACTGCCCGCTATTAACAATACCCTGAATTAAGGTTGATACACAACAATTCTATTCTATTCTATTCTATTCTATTCTATTCTATTCTATTCTATTCTATTCTATTCTATTCTATTCTATTCTATTCTATTCTATTCTATTCTATTCTATTCTATTCTATAAAAACAAATAAATATAATACATAAACTTTCATAAGACAGACTACATGATCAGACATCCTTTCCTACTTCTTTTCTAGATTGCCATTTCATTCTTCCTTCTTCCTATTAAGCTGGAAGAAGCAATGCAAGGGAAAAGGCCACTTTAACCAGTGTTGAGGCATTTTATTCCCCAAAAATTACATTATTGCTTAGAGTCTTTGACAGGCAGGTGTTTAAAATAAACAGATAAACCACAAAAAGTATCACCTATTGGACCATGATAGAAATCAGCACCCATTTGCAAGGGTCAGCTAGGAATATGTAATCAAAAGCCAGCCCATCTGGAAGATTTAATAGCTTCATTAAGGGCTGAAGGATAGAATCAATTCATTTTCAGCATTCATATGATTATTTAATTTTTAAAGCATGGGGAGGAATCATAACCATGTTAAAAATTCTGTCGGTGAGACAAGCCCAACACATTTAGACAAAGCTTACTCTGATATGCACATAGGCATAAATATATTTCTGAAGTTATACATTTCATTTTCAAGCATATACTATCAAACCCTTATTATTATTATTAACCTTAAATAGAAATAAATATTGGAATAAATCAATCAAGTGAATTTTATTAATTTATTTCATTCTGCACACTATAAAAATCAATTCATCTGCTTCTCCCATTAAAATCAGCTAAAAATTCATCTGTACATATGCTACTAAAATTATATTTTATCTACAATAAATGAGATATTTCAGGAATTGTTTCATAAAACATAAAGGACTTCTGGAGTTTGAATTACCACAACAAGGATAAGAGTTTGGCCTAGATGTCATCTTTATTGTCTCTTGTAATATCCTGTTCCATTCTTCCAGAGCTCCTTAATAGTGCTTTAAGGTGAATATCGGTCTTCTTATGTGTCTGAATGGCTGGAGAAGGAAACACCAACTAGTTATCGTGTATAAATACGTTGCTCAAAATATTTGGATGACAAACATGTTAACAGAAAATGCTGGAAAAACATGGTGAATTTCTGTTGTTAAAGAAATGTAAAGGAACTATTTCTTGAATTGGAGATGGATTTCTTTCAAGCCTTTTTTTCTGCAGAAAGCTTGCAATGCGTGAATAATTCATCTAGAAATTCTATAGTGAAGTTGTATCAGTTTCCACAATAAAACCTGGACTGGAAAGGAGGGAAAATACATCAACATCTGTGACAGGCCTTATGAAAGGATCGTTACAAAGCCTTTCAGGCACCAGAAGCAAAGCAAAATATAATAAATTCACCAAGTGTCAAATTTGTGTTGGCTGAATAATGACACCATATGGTTAGACTGCTGTGTCACTGTAGGATCTATTTTTTTTTTTTTAAATGCCCAATAACTTTGAAACTTCCTCACAAATATTGTAAATAAGGACTTCACCTTTGTCAATCTATAGTCATTTTAACTATCATCTTAATACATAGCCTTTTCCGGTTAGTGACAGAGTAGTAGAAAAGCAGTAGAGAAATTGTGATTTCTGCCCATGTATATTTAATTGACCTTAACTTCTGCCAACTTATATTTAATGGTTTTTCCTAAAACAGTTAAAACTGGATTTTGATAGTCTTGCTTTTAAAAAAGATTGAAAACAGTTGTTATCACACTTTCTGACAGTGAGAATGATTAATTAATAGTACAGTTTGCCTCCTGGAGTTGTGGCTGCTCCATCACTGTAGGGTTTCAAAAAAAGATTGGACAACGATTTGTCCGGGATGGTGTAAGGACTCCCATCTTGGGCAGGGGATTAGACTAGGTCCCTTCCAACCCTATGATTCTATAATTCCTCAAGGAACCTTTGAAAACTGTTGCTTTAATTATATTAATATTATGTATTTTTATTGGAAAGTCAGAGCTCCCCAACCTTTCCAGCTTGGCGGCCCGGAAGAAAAGTGAGCACCATGCGCAAATGGGCACGTGCACGGCAGCAGTGCTAGTGTGTGCACGCATGCACAAATGGGCCACACCCCCCCACATGTACAAATGGCCACTGGTGCCTGCGTGACCCTGGCGGCAGTGCTAGTGTCCCTGTGCATGCACAAATGAGGCTGCTAGTGCCTGCACAACAGTGCTACTACAAATGGGGGAACTCGCCAGCTATTCCCAGGGCCCAGTGGCCAACAGGCCATGGCCTGGTACCAGGCCATGGACCATAGGTTGGGGACCTCTGCTCTAAGTCAATTTTGACTTCATGGATATATCCACGTAGGTGTTTTGGTAATAAGATAAAAATATATTGTTCTTCTTTAAAAATTCCCAATTAATCTAAATAGGACTAAACCTTTTCTGTTTTGAAATGGTTAGCTTTTAGAAATCAAACAAGATTAGCTAATTTTGGTTACTTAGGCTAAATTTTTGTGCTAGACATTTCTAATTCCTTCACAGAATTATAGTTCCAAAAGTTCATCATTGACTGAAAATCCTGATAGAAGACAGGTTTGAAACTTATGTTTTATGTGAACCGGAAAAAGATTAATCATAAATGATAGATGATGTAAAGATTCCTCTGGCATTATTGAAATCAAACAATAATGTTTATTATGTATGTAATTTATTAATTTCTTGTACCCTGTTGAAAACAGAATAGCTTCTGAATGTGGAACCTGTTGTTGTGATGCCCGAGTCAATGGAACTGGCATTTCACATTATGTATATAGAAATATGGGTTTGTTTTGTGTCTTTCCTGATTCCCTTAAGCTGAGATTCAGGAAATAACCTCTGAATTCAAAATGAGGAAACAGGTAATAGCAGAGTTAGGGCAGTTGCATTCAACTGCTTTCATTGTAATAATATAGTTAATAAATAGTAATTATTTTCATTTATCACATTTATTTTTATTGCAGTGTAACAAATAGTGCTGAAACTCTAAAAGATGCCCTTTGCTTATTAGCATCTTAATATATGAAAGTAAACAAAACAAAAAACAGATATTCAAAAGAAAGGGAAAGAGGGAAAGAGTTTGGATATGATTAAGAAACCAGACACTGTAATTTTATTATGTTAGGTAGTCAGGTAGCATAAGAGTAAATTAAAAACACTCCATGAAATGAAGTAGAAACATTAAATAAAACAAGTGATCCTCACCTCTTAGGTTATACTATAGCAGGCATTTACTTGTCATCACATCTTTTATGTACGAATGACAGGTCTATCCATAAAAATAGGAGCAGCTGAAATCTCTGCTTTGAAATGGGAAGGAAATGCAAGAGATATACAGTAAATGTTTCTGCAAGATGTCAAATTGAAAGGGAACAGGAGAAAAGAATGCTGCAGTATAACAGGCTTAGGGACAAGGAGGAAAAGAAACAGTTGTCCAGACCAAAGAGAGGGATGGGAGGTCTGTAGACATTTTAAAATGAAAGGAGCACTGCTTTTTTAAAATTTTAAATGTCCCATTTATGATGGATGAAATCCATTTGCAGCTGTGCCCATGCATTCACTTGAGTGGCTTTTACCAGATGGATCCAAGACTTTTGCTGCCTAAAGCAAAAGCCAAGCAGTGCTCTTTTTCAGTCTATCCTCCAAATCAACTTGACTGGCCAGCCTCTTATACATTAACACTGGGCAGTGCAACAGCACTTGAGATAGGGATACTGAGAGTGGTTCAAGGACAACTGGAGGGACAGCCATCATTGCTTTGTAATACAAATTTCCTTTCAAATGTTGAATGAAAGCTGTTTTTACTGGATTGTTTGGAAACAGAATAATGGAGAATATAATCAAGGTAAAGAAGCCACTCAGTTGAAGCAACCACCATACCTTTGGCAAATTAACAAAAGGGGATAGTTTGCATGTCTTTTTGTTGAAGTGAACAGGCTGATCAAATCCGATCAAGCCAATCTCAAAACTTTATTGATGGGGAGCACATGCCTCACCAAGAGAAATTGTTTTATCTTTGTGGAGTGAAGTTCCTCATTAATATGCAGATTGCAGCCACTTCTGTTAATATGTTTCTTTATATAACAACCCCCTCTCCCTGTTTTATGCCCTCTCCAATTTATTATATGGCCCAGTGATGCTTTGTATTGGATTGTATTTATTTTGAAATCAACAAGAAATGTATTAGCTCTGTGGATTTAGTATAATAGTTAAGTGTTTGACTTAGGAATAGAGATGGTCCTCACTTCCCCATAAAAATGACTGGGTGATTTTGGACTCTCTTTCAAGGCAACCTCCCAACCAGAAGAAGGCAGAATTTGACTACTGTGGAAAGATGGAATCTAAATCAATGAATCACTTATGTCTATCAATTTCCCTCCTGTTCAATATCTGGTATACTGCATCCCATTTGGAAAACCTCATTTCAAGAAACCAAAGATAGGACTAACTGTAACAGATATTGAGATGGAAGTTGAAGATAGTTAAGGATATACAGTAAATATAAAATCGAAGGAAGGAAGGAAGGAAGGAAGGAAGGAAAGGAAGGAAGGAAGGAAGGAAGGAAGGAAGGAAGGAAGGAAGGAAAATAAACACATGAGAGTAGAGGTAACACTTTTTATACTGGGAGGGCATCATATGGAAGAGAGCTAAGGTTTTGAAACCATTATTAAACTTAATGGTTTTAAGTCACTAAAATATAGAATTTAGCTAAAGATTAGAATAAATTTCTTAAGAAGATAATTCCGCAATGAAAGAAATGGCATGGAAATGGGTAGTCTCTTATTTGGGTTATTTAAATGACTAAAATGGTCTCTTCCAATTCAAACTAGACTTTTAAGATCACTAAAAGTTGGAAAATGGCAGCCTGAATTTTTAAGACTCACTCCTGTACATAGGACCGTGGTTATCAAACAGCAACATTATTGGATACTGTTTTACTGTGCATAGTTTGGAAACTTTTAGGAGTGCCATGAAAACATTACTGAGATACTAAGAGAACTGTAAATTAAGAAAGTTTAAGAATTTCTGACGTAGGAGATTGGCACTGAGCCACCTATTCTTGTACTTGCGAATGTGTGTGGCCCCAATTCAGTCACAATCACCATCAGAGAAGCACTGAACCCTGTATGAAAAAAATGTGGCATGTTCACATTTGTCCTCTCCAAGGGGGAGAGACAACACAAACTTTTTTGTTAAAAGATTGTTAGAAATGTTGAAGCAATGACTTAATTTGAACAAGAAAATCAATTGAATCAGCTCTTCAAATGAAATCATTGAATTGAATATTCAAATTTATTTAAGTCAAGTATCACATTCCAAGACTACTTGGAGATTTTGCTCTACAGCCTCAGATTCTGTTGTAAGCTTTAGCTTTCCTTCCCTATATAGACAAAAGTAAGTGTGTGTGTGATGTTTAATGGGTATGATGGGTACCCTGATTTTGACATGAATAACTGGCCCATGAGTTTTATCACTCAACAAACTCTGTTGTCAGAACACTGGGAAGAATGCTGTTCTACTGGTTTATATCTTACTTTCCTGCTACTTATAAAATTTACTTGGAGGAAAAAAGAGAAAATGAAATAGAAGCTCAAATGTATTCTGTTGCTCTTTTCTTACACCTGATTTCCTTTGATTACGTTTTAAAGAAATGTTTGATTTTTATGAAATCTATAAATATTATCCTTATTGTTCCTTGTGTTTTTTGCCTGACTTTTAATGTAGATGTCATTAGCCTCTATCACGGACTTGGTCATTAGTCCATCTGTATATTTCTTCAGCTCTTTCTTTCCTTCTTCATTCTGCCTACCACCCCCCATAATTTTTCAAAATATTCCCTTATGCTGTTTGTATGTATCTTGTCCTGACTTAAATTTTTACATAAGGATAGTGTGTTTGGTGCCCAAAGAACAAATTTATCTATATTGTAATATATTCTATATGCAATAGACTTTTTATTTATTTAGTATAAGTGAAACATAATACATATTTCCGAGAAGAGGCTAACCTTGACAATAAGCCCAGAATAGGCTAACCTTGACAATGAGCCATGCAAACAAGTCTGGCAGCCCAGAAAAACAAGTGATCAGAGAGAAGGGCTGCAGCAGATCTTTTAAAGTAGTTATTTTTAAAGCCATTTTCAAATGACGTTTCTTGTTGTCCAGTCTCTGTTTGCATTTTTGCATTGTTGTTACTATAGTACAAAAGAGGGATTTCATCAACAACCAAAATCTCTCCTTGCTCCCCTCTCCTTGTAATTATGGCATTTTAGGAGCCGCTGTTGTCAAGGGGAAAAAAGGAAACTCTCCCAGATTCATATCCTCATAAATCTTACCCTATTTCTATTATTCCCTGGAATATTACTTCCATGCAGATTTTTATGATCTTTTCAATGGTTTAACTTTTAAGGTGGAGAATACCTTATTTATGAATGGTAGCATTATATCCCTTTTAGCAAAGATTGTTATTTCAGCACTGATGTAGCAGCTGAGAACAATTTCTGTTGCTCAGAGATCCAGCTTTTCTTCCAAAACCTATTATTCTTTCTATGCACAATTCAGGGTCAAATAATGTTCACTTTACTAGGTCAAATAATGTCCATCTACTCTTTGCACAGCAGTGGTTTGGCAGCACAGGAAGCAACCATCTTTATTCATTGAAGACTTGGTTGGTCAAAGCTGTTTTGAGTTTCATGATTAAGGGATTGTAACTGGGAAATCAGGCGTTCTAGTCCTGTTTTAGGCTTGAAGCTAGCTGGGTGACCTTGGTCTAGTTCCTCTTTCTCAGCCCTAGGAAGGAGTCAAGGGCAAACCACTTCCAAAATCTGGCCAAGAAAATTCTGAGACCTGTTCAGGGAGTTGCCAGGAATGAAGACTGAGTTGCAGGCACTAAAAAATAAAACAAAAATAACAGGTCTCACATTTAAATATGATTGCAGTGAAGAAATGTTAATGTTGCATTTGTGTGCATGTAGGTATATTTCCCTTGATAGGATAATGTGATCAGACAATATTCTTATGCCTGGCTTTTCTTTACATTTGTATAAATGAAATAAAATTAGGCTGTAAACTTATCAGGGCAGGAAATTATTTTGTGTTTTTTTTCTCCACACATTTCTATGTTCAATATTATAATCATTACCATCACCAACTTATAGTGCAAAATACAGTACAAAAAGTATTTAATTTTACTCACCCATGTAAGGTTTTAGTTCCATATCCCATTTTTCAAGTCATTACAAAGTACATGTAATAAAATGCCATTTCTTTTCTTATTTTTTTTTCCTTTAAAGGTATACATGCAACTTGGCTTTAATATATTAATTATATAATATATATAAGGTCTGTAAAATGTGGTTGGCAGGCATTCGGCAAGCTAAGTATAATTTTCAAAAACAACCTGCCCATATGCCCGAAGAGAAAAGTTTTTGATCAGTGTGTGCTACCTGCTCCAACATATGCGGGTGAAATATAGACACTAACCTCACAATCAATACAAAAGCTAAGAATGATGCAAAGAGCCATAGAAAGAGACATGCTTAGCATTACAAGACAAGATAGAAAGACCTGCCCATGGATTAGAGAACAAACGAAAGTGTACGATATCATCACGAGAGTAAAAGAATTGAAATGGGAAATGGACTGGTCACATAGCAAGAAGAAGAACTGAGGGCAGGTGGACCAAGGCAGTCACAGAATGGATCCCACTTGATAAAAAACATCCACAAAAGAGACCTAAAACAAAATGGATTGATCTTGTTTTGCAGGCCCAATTGGCAAAAGAAAGCTCAGGACCATATTGGATGGAAACATGCTGAATGGGCCTTCTTCCTGCATTGAATAAATGGCTAAAATGATGATGATGATGATGATATTAATTAAAAAGAAATATATTTCCAAGAACCTACTCAGGAGAAAGTAAAATTAGCATTGCAGGCTTTAATGCTTTGTTACTATATTAAAGTAAATTATATCCTCTTAGCTTTTCATCAACCCTCCTAAATCAATCTCACTGTTAATGTGTTTATTTTTGTTGTACTTTTTTTTAACTCCATCCAGTTTATCAATACACTTCTGGCAATTACTTGTCCAGATTTAGCATTCTGTTGCAGGAATAACCATAATAGGGTTACACTGTTGGGAATAAGGACTAAGAAGCAACACCAATTCTTGTTTCAAGCACATTATTGTCCAGTGTGGAACAATAGCAGACAGAATGGCAAACCTGGAATAAATAGAACTAGGTTACAATCAGTACTCTCTCCAGAATTTAGGAGTTTTATAGGATAAGTACCTTCTGTATCCTCTCTTTAACTTGAGCAAAAGGTCATGCACTCCCCCATCACACTGCTTTTGACCTATTAGAATCCTCTAGGCAAATCATTGTTGCTACACTGCATGTTCTCTTCTTGTTTTATGACTTTTTGGGTTACAAGAAATATCCAAAACTGACACTAAACAAGTGTGTTCTAACTAGATAACTTTGGAGCAAGCATAAACTTAGTCTAACATGGGTCACAGAGTTAGTTGTGAGGAGGAGAATGCAAATGTGCTGCTGTTCTATATGTGGAACAGGAAGAAGAATTGATCTGCATCATTTTCTTATATAACAGATTCATAGGCTTGAAAACACTGTCATCTAGTTTTTTCTTCCCATCCTGGCTATCTTCCAGGTATGCTAGATGTTCCCAACTAAACTTGCTGAAGCTGACGGGAAATTCCCAGGATCATTGTCTCAACACTACCAGAAGTTATGCTAGAAACACCATTTGAAATAGTACTACAGTGCAATTTAAAAAAATAAAAAATCAAGACAACTGAAGCAAGTGCTACAAGCTTCATATTTCAGAAAACAAAAAAAGCACACAATGACCATCTATAATAATTCTATTCCCATTTCCCTAAAATATGAAAATTGCCCTCTCTTTTAATTGCCCAAAGTGAGTTTGGTTGCCTTATTTGTCATTAAGGTGACAATGACATTCTGTCTACTGATCATCCCCACAGCACCTATGTCATTTGGCATCTTGGGCTTAATGCAGAGAAAAATAGACTTTTAAATTTGTAAACTTAGTTTAAACAAGTCACAAAGGTAAGGATTTTAACTTGGAAAGAAAGTCTCTCTGGATAAACTAAGCTTAATTCCAATGGAAATTATGTGAATGGAATTTATATTGACTCAGTTCCACCCTCCCCACAAAACTCCAACTACATTTTTGACAATCACCAATATCCCAAGACTTCGAAAACCATATATAGATACATACCCATCTTGATAATTCCTTGTGGGGTAAACAACATTATGAAAACTGCTTTGGAAAATCATAGGTAATTATTTGGGAAAACAAAACATAAATTGATAAAAATCAATGAGATGTGCAGTACCTACCATACATATAAACATTTGCCAAGATTCTAATATCCTTCTAAGAATAGCATTCTCCAACTATTACTGAAGACTTCAAGAAATCCAGGGAGCTTTAAAGGATCTGTTTAATTACTTGCTTCTTTCTATGCCTTTTATAGTTTATAAGTCTTCCAACTCCAATGAAGAGCTGTCCCCTGATTTACCTGTGGCAGTAAGAGCAAACATGTGCAGACCGGAAAACTGCCGGAGGCATCAAACCTGCAGCCTCAAAAACCACTAACAAGTCTCTTTCTCTCTTGTATATCTCTTTCACCTCACAAAATATTTCAACTCCTGCCAGAGACACTGAAAGAAAGAAAAAAAAGATAAATTCTTCCAGCTCTTGGCTGACTCTACTCGCCCTCAAGTCATGAGTTCATTGTCTCTCTGTTCTTTTGAAGCCTGGGAAAGTACATATCAAAGTATTCTAACTGCCAGAACTTCACACCATTAGACACTGCTGCTGTCACAGAAAATGCAGACAAGTGGAAAGATGTCTGGGGTTGCACCATTCCTTGAGCCTTTCTGGGGACTTGAAAAGTAACCTATATTAATGTAGTGGTTACCAGCCCCAACCCTTCCAAACAGAGGTGCAGAGGAGGAAGAGAATAGTAATCTCTTTGACTTTGGTCCCCATTCTCTTTCACAAAGAACTCAGAAACCCTCAGGTAACATGTGACACTTTATTGTAAATACAGGAAACACAAGAGACTTGTTATGGGAACCACTTCATTTCCTTGCCAAGGGTTGTATTGTCCTGATGAAGAGTGACAGTTTAGATGGTTCAGCCTAAAATCATGCTGCTGCTGAGAAGTTAGCAATATTCTGGTGCCATTTCTTTGGTTTAAGAAGGAACATAAACAACCACTGGGATGGGAACAAAAACAAAGGTATTGGTACACACAGATATTCCTGGACTGACAGTTAAAGGATCACATAGAATAACCAACAAAAAGACATTTCAGAATTATCTGTTACTGTTTTTTAGTAATGTGAGTGCTTACTTAGACAAGCTTTATTTCCAGGTATAGAAACTAGTGTTGATATGTGCAAATTATTTTCTCTGTAATTACAGTCATTGAGTTCAGTGAATTAGTTGATTAGGGATGGCTTAAGCCAACAGCTACATTGGGTACTTATCTGGATGGCTTTGATTTTTTTCCCCATAGAGGAGGAGTGCAAAACATGAGTTAATTTATACTAGGATTCAGAAGGCTCAGGCTCTTACTCCTTCATCAATCAAGGCAGAGTATAGGATGTGATTGTTCTTGAAGTACAAAGAAAATGTATAAGGACCAGAGATAATGAATATATTTCATGAATTTGACTAGACCAGTTGTTCTGTTGAATTGGTGGGAACTAATTGGCTGGATATAATTGTTTCTCCAGGCACTGGACCCAACTGGTATTTACTTAATATCAACCATATAATCCACCTCCTCACTTTGGAACTTGGTGATTCTGTACTAACTTTGGATTCTTGTGATGTAATCACAAGATTACAAGATGGGTATCCATATCAATGCCTATTTGTGCAAATTACACAACTCTTCTAAGGAAACAGACAAACCAGAGAATAAGCCCAAAAGCTTATATGATTCAACTATTCTTCCTTGGATGACATAATCAAGTTGCATGTAACTTTGAAGGCCTTCTCTACATTGTACTGTAAAGTATATACTATAGTATAATATAATATGTTATGCAGGCCTGTAGAGATAGAAGTATTCCATTTGGTCTATTTATATATGATTTACTGTGTGTGTAGAACTGAAGCCATCACAACAATCCAGAAAAAAAAGATAACCAAATACAAAAAGAGAAAAATAGGACAGAAGATAAAGAACTACTGAGTATATATAAAAAGTATTATGTGAAAACTTTCTAATGACATATTCTTTCATTTCTATTTATAGTTCCAACTGCTAACTATTCTAGATATTTATACTTTACATTAAGAACATTAAGGATCATTGATAGTTTTTCTTTAAGCACTTTCATTTGTTATATTTAATTGGTTTCATAACTTTTCTCTAGAAATCATATTCCAGTGTCTATATCTGCCTTGCTGTGTAATGTGTACTGTAAGTTAGGGAGTCATCCCTATTTAAATTTGGTTAAACACCTGCTAGGGATATATACTGATAAATTTACCATTGCTGCAGACTCTCCAGTTTTGGTCTCCCAGTCTGATATTGTTGGCAAGATTTCTCTTTTCCAATGTTGTGCTAAATTTGTTCTTGCAGCTGTCAGCATATGGCTTAGAAAAAAAGGTTGCTTTAATGCAGTGTTCCCCATGTTGGGCATTCTGCAGATAAATAAACTTAAATTCCCAGAATTATCAGAAATAATCATTAGGAAACTGAGTAATTATGAGACTTGAAGTTGAGAAATGTCCCACTTGCATAGTGATGTACATTGGTTATTAGTGCTGGCCTATGCTTTTTTGCCAGTATGATAATGTCTTTCTTCACTCGGAGAGATGAGCTTCTTAGGTTTCTTTCTTTTTAAAATATACTTTATTAAATTTCAATAGAAAACAAAACATTAAAACAAAATATAAAGTCTTTTCATTAGTTCATCTTGGTATCATATGAAAATTCATTGTACTACATAGGGAAGCTAACACTTGAGTGCTGCACAGGACTTTTAAATGAGTTTAAAATTTTACATTTTATTTAATAACTACCTAAAAAGTCTTGTCCTTTTTACATCCGCTGTGATTGTTTAACCACAGAATCTTTAGTTTGATGCATGACAAAACCATACAAAATTGTGTGTTGCTGTTGGTAGTTGAGGCATCTGCCAATCTTATGTCATGCTCTTTTTCTTCTCAGTGGAAATTCTCTAGGCATAATTGGTTCCCTCTCTCTTTTTGACCCCCCCCAAAGAACTCACTGTTTCTCTGAGTTAGTTTTAATTGACACTCTTCAGTTTATAACAGGCCATCTGTGGAAGTAACAGTTTGTGCTGAAATGGAAACAAAATAAAAAGGGATTTTGGCGGGCATCAAAATGATCAGCAAGGCATAACAGAGAAGAATGGAAAGAAATAAGGAAGGCAAGACAATTTTTGAAATGATAGTAGCAACATGACAGTAAAAAAATAACTAATTTTCCTTATCACTGTGAGCTGAAGCAACTATGTTTCTCATTTTAATTGTATGAGGAAATAGGTCTGACATGTATAGCAAATTTAGGTATTTGCTGACTAGGAGGAATGGATGTGCCATTTCTAGCAGAACATTCGTCTTCAAAAATCTCTCCCTTGTAGGTAGAAAGCTAGCCATGCAAGAAAAGAGTGGAGTAAAACTTATCTTTATAATTTTAAACTATTTAGAGCCAGATTATCAGAAGGACTACCTCCTGACATATATTTCTACTATCCGTAAGAATCTTCACAACATCTTTCTTTAAGTTCTCCTGCTTAAGATGGGCAACAGCACTAGAGAAGATCCATTTGGTTGACCTTGATCTAGATAAGAGCTGTAGTAAAGGGCAAAATGATGCAAAGAATCAGAGGCATCCAGTTGTGCTGACTGGATGCACTGATACGCCTATGTCACTTGCTTTCCTGTATTCCTGCACAAGGCCATGATTCTGATCTAGAGTGGTAGGTATATATGTATGTCTGAAGGAAGGAGACGGATTTGATAGGAATTTTTTTTTGAGGGGGCGGATTTGTATTTAAAGTCTAAACTATCCCAGTAAAGACTGGGGGTAATTATCTCCAAGGAACCAAGGGGGTAATTTGGGCTTATCCTGGGGATAATAGAACAATTTGTAATTGCTTGTTTGTGAGTCAAGGTTCCAGTTTGGGACTGCTGCTGCCAAGATGCTTGTGTAAAACAACAGAATCTGTTTTTTTTTTGTGGGCATAATGACTGTATTTGGGACTGAGAAAAGGGAGAATTGAATCACTTTAAGAAGCACTGAGCTAAAGTAAAACCATCGTCAATCATCTTTTGTCTATTACAAGTTTATCTTGTTTTAATTTGCAAATCTTCATTGACACTTACTTGGATACCTCAGGGTACTGAATTGACTGAGATTCACTAACTTTAACAATGTGGCAGCGTAATATATTAACATTCTCAGGACTCAATTTTGTCCAGATTCCAAAAGTTCTGGCAGGTGACTGTTGCTATAGCTTTGCATTTGGACATGCATTAAGTAACTGTTACTTCATGGAGAGGTTGCCATTATGATTTGATTCACTGGAGGCCCACAATACAGTATGTTTCCTAACAATTCTCAGGAAAACATATATTTCATCAAGACATGATCTGTATTCAGACTGGCTAAAGTTCTTGATCCTCTTTGTTAGTCTTTGTTACAGATCCTTTTACCACAATCAATTATATGAATTTTGAAAACAGCAGTTTGTTCCAAACCATTCAGTTTATTCCTGAGCTCCCGTTTTAAATCCTATCCTTTTAGAACACTTAAACTTGGATTTCCTCTTTTCTTTCTCCACTAACATATCAACAAGTAATATTTAATTTTTGTTGCTGTTTCGTACTTTTTCATAAATATAATTCTATGGATCTCTGCACATTCAGCATAGTTGTTGCACAACAAGGAATGTATTAATATGCTGTGTTATACAGAAGCAACAACACAGAGCTGAAGTAACATTTCTTTGGGTTTTGGATAATTTGTGAATGCCAATTTATTGGGCACAAGTTAGAGTTTCCAGGGTATATTAAATGACTTAATAATAGTGTTTTTATATTTATAACATATGGTGTTAACATAGATCAATCTTTTAGCATTAAAGGATAAAGAGCACTTAAGATGTTTTCCCCACCTCTTCAAATATTCTTCCTCTTATTCCTGACCTGAGATAGGTGTAAACTATTTTCATAGACTACCAATTATTATTGCTAATGAGCTAACACATGATGAAATAAAATCTCAAAGTGTTGCAAGAAGGAGGCCTCTATGATATGAAGGTTAAAAAAAAAAAAGGTAAAGATTTTCCCTGTCCAGTATGTTCGACTCTCGGCTAGGAAATGGTGTTCATCTCTGTTTCATAGCCGAGGGAGCCAGCGTTGTCTGAAGACTCTACCATGGTCATGTGGCTGACATGACTATACATTGAAGTGCATGGAACGCTGTTACCTTCCCACCAAAGTGGTATCTATTTATCTACTTGCATTATCATGCTTTCAAACTGTTAGACTGGCAGAGGCTGGGGCAAGAACGGGAGCTCACCCTGTCAAGAGAAGCTTCTGGTCAACAAGCCCAGCATCTTAATAGCTAGGCCACTGCACCTCCTCTAGAACATTTCCTAAACTATTTATGATCAATGATGCAGGTCATAAGGTTTCATGCAAGACTGTCAGAACCTTCTGAAATGTCTTATCAGAGTTTGGCTTTCTTATCTTCATGAGATGTATGAATTTTAAGAGGTCTGAGCTATTCTTATGATTCTTAAAAAGTTTATAATTTTTAAAATTTTAGTTTAAGTTTGGGAGATGACAGATATTCTATCCTGCAAAGGCCAGGTAGTTGATGCCTAGTTAAGGATACTTGATTTTTCCTGTTAAAAATGCCTGTATATCATCAGGATATTCAGTCTTCATAGATAACAAAAAAATTAATTTTAATTGTTAATTACAATCTTTTCACATATTATTAGAAATTGGTTATACTGTTTCCAAAATGGCCTACTCTTCCACATATCTTATTTTGTGTTTTAATTCTATGAACACCCAGAGACACTGAAGGATTTACAGTACTGTCTCTGCGAATCATGTCACTGGGATGTTATATGATATTCTACCCATAGGAAATGGAAGTGTGATCCATTGAACGCAGCTGGATTTGTGTAATAATTACACAGGAAAAATAAGGTATTACCCTGAAAAAATAATGTGCCTTATACCTATCTCATTTGACAATAGATTTGGATGGACACTAATATCTGAATCAAAGCCAAGGAAATTTGAAGAGCTTAGTTCTGTATTATCAGATATCCCCTCACTTTCCTCAGCTTAGCTCACATTATAAACAAAAGGTTGTTATGTGCCTGCATATGTACAAGCTGAATCTCAAATACAGCACAAATGCAATTCAAAATTAAATTCAAAACTATTTTAAAAAATGTAATGGAAGATGACAAAACTGTAAAGGAATTGTTTGGGCTAATGATTGAACTGAAGCAAAACCACTTTATCCCCGAGACAAGAGAACTCATGAAAGAAACTCTGGAAAGAAACCAAGGATTTTTGTGGGGAAATTCATGTGGTCCCACAGAGCTCAAGATCTTGTAGGAAATGTCTTTGAAATAAAATTTTATAAATCACTAGTGCCTAAAAAAAATTGTTTGCAGATGTTCTAAACTGCCCCTTTGGTAACAATTGCCAAAAAGGTAAACCAAGGGTGGAATACAGTAGATGTAAAATGAAAATCTGTAAGAACGATTACTTTTATGAGTGCTGTATAGAAACATGTTTTTCTTTTCTTTCCTGCTTCCTGTTTTGTAAAATGAATATAAAATGATGTATGCTCCATTGAAATTACTGTAAGCTGTTCATTGGTACGCAATAATGAATAAGTCCCACAGTATGCAGAAGCTAGGGCCCAAGGCCAGATTCAACCTATCTTTTCTTGAAAAATCCATAGATTACATATACAAAGAAATATATGACACACATAAAAAATTGGCAGAATTATGACGCAGCTGTCATGTTGACTTTTTTAACAACACCTTGTGGACAGCCCTGGTGAGGTCATAGTAGCTGAACAGCCTTCTGCCTAATGTCATAAAAAGGTACCTCAGACCTTTGTTAATTTGGCCCTCCTTTAAATCCTGCCATTGGGGAGAATGAAAGAGATGAATTAAGAAAGAAAACAAACAAACAAACAGATTGGTCACATAAGAAATGTGGGTATCAGAAAGATAAAGTATGTCCACATCCACTTTTCTCTCTGGCTACACCACTGCTTATTTTGGCTCTACTGAAGATATAGAAAACTCTCTTGACAGAAAAGAAGCTGCCATCTTCTTAGAAAAAGAATCTAAGTGTTAGAGAAAGGACTTGGTTGTAAGTTCAATCATACTCTTTTGAAATCACACAATGCTTTAATATATTTTCAGTCTTGAAAGTGGCTCAGAAACCCAGCATTAAAAAAGAATAAATTTTGTAATACCTTGGATAACTATTACATGGCCCAAAATCACTGTTAAACAGAACTGGAAAACTTTAAAACCACAGAGTCAAGCAGTATCTTACAGGCTGAAAAATTTTAAAAGACTATTTCAAATTGGGTCATTCCTAACCAATGATGGTAGAACAAGCTACAGAAACATCTGTTGATACAAATTTCAGGTAGATCCAGAAGGGAAAATTGACCCTTGTGATAACAGAATAACAGAGTTGGAAGGGACCTTGGAGGTCTTCTAGTCCAGGGCTTTTCAACCGGTGGTACGTGTACCACTGGTGGTACATTGGCACCTGGCAGGTAGTACGCGGCCATGCCCAGCCTAGCCAAGTGTAGTGGGGGAGGTAATGAGCCAAAGTGGTGCAGCGCAGGACTTGATGTGAGAGAGTCCTCAGGAGCTGCAGGGCGACTGGAGCGAGGCAAAGGCCCCAGGATCGCCACTTCCAGCACACTCGAAAGAGAAAGGAGGAGGGGGATGGAGACAGGAAGGGATATAAAAGGAGGCAGTTTGGGCAGGAGAGGGAGAGAAAAAATGATGCAACCTTGGGAAGAGGAGTTAGTTGAAGTTGCACCGAAGAGAAAAGAAGAAGGAGGAGGGGCGAGAGAGGAGAGGATAAAAAACATGCCGGCCTGCAGCTGATCTACAACTTCATGGCAGCCATCTGTGCTGGGCGCATGGCGCATGGCGTCCTGGGTGACTGTTTTGCCCCACAGGCTGACCGTGTTCTGAGTGCTTCCCTTTCACCCAGGATGCCAGATGCTATGCGCTCGCCACCTCTTCTGCGTGCACCCAGGCAGATCTGGCTTCTCGCCAGCTTTGCCTTGCCTGGTCCAGCCTCTCCGCACAGGGATGAGAGTGCACCGCTGGCTGCCGAAACTGGGCAGGCTGGGGTCTGGGCGGCGTAGCGCAGGTAACGTGGACTCTCACGCTACTTGCGGCGTCCCCTTCCCAAGAGTTCACAGGTATGTGAAGTGGACGAGGGCCATTTGCTGGTCTCCTTCAGGGGATGCTGCCTTTCTTCATTCCTCCCAGAGGGTGACCCTTCCCCAGCTGCGTTTCTTGCCTGTTTTTCTCCCTCCCTCATCGCAAATATCTTCCCGCCACTGTGCTCTTAACGCTGTGCGGCTCTTGTCCAGAAATTTACAGTGGCCTTTCAACCCACCAGTACCAGGGCCACCAGCTGTGTTGGCAGCCTCTCCCCCTCCCCTTGTCTCTTCCTGGGCATGGAGGGAGGGAGGAAGGAAGGAAGGAAGGAATAATGAGAGGGCAGGAGGGAAGGAAGGAAGGGACAATGGGAGGGAAGGAAGGGAGGAAGGAATAAAGAGAGGGAGGAAGGGAGGGAAGGAAGAGACAATGGGAGGGAAGGAAGGATGGGAAAATGAGAGGGAATGAGGGAGGGAGGGAAGGAAGGAAGGAGATCAGAATGAAAAGCAGGGAGGCAGGGAAAGAGGGAGGGTAGGGATGGAGGGAGGGAGGAAAGAAGGAAGGAAGGAAGGAAGGAGGGAAATTGGAATGAGATGGAGGGAGGGTCTGAAGGAAGTCCTGCCTTAGTACTTTGCCACCAGCAGCCCTGCTGCCCTTTTGCCATCCCCTTGCCCCCTCCTCCTGGCCTATCCTCCCATTCTATCGCTAAGGATGCTTTGGTTACAAAGCTGGGTCTCTTCGCATGGAGAGGGGGTGGGCCTCCCTCTGATCCAAGCACTTTGCCCTCCTGCAGCCACCATGAGCAACCTAGCGAAGGAAAATGGGCACATCAGCAGCCTTGAAGAGGAGGTAAGCACAGCCAGCACCCCCTCAGAAAACTGGGGCTGGACTGGGTTGGGTGCCTCAGGAGCTCGAGGGCCGGGCTGGATGCTTGCCCTCCGTTGCCCAGAGTTCCGGGCAGCCCATGCCACTGTCTGGGAGTCCCCCGCGTGGCCCAAGAGGGAGGGTGAGGCTCCTCCGGTGGACCACGCCCTAGCACCTACCCCAGTCCCACCCCCCTCCACCGGAGACCCCTGGATCCCCCCACAGCCCCGCCCACACACCCCACAGGCGGCCCACGACCTGAGTGATGAGTTGGCCACACACCCCCACCATTGACTTCACTTGTCAAAAAGCTGTGAAAGGTGATCACCTGACCCTGGGACACTGTGTCCGTCATAAGTATGAATCAGTTGCCAAGCATCCAAATGTAAATCACATGACCCTGGGGATGCTGCAACAGTCATAAGTGTGAAAAATGGTCATAAGTCACTTTTTTCAATGCCGTTGTAACTTTGAACAGTCACTAAGCAAACTGTTGTAAGTCGAGGACTACCTGTACTTTATCACTTTTTTCCTTTTTTTTTTTTTTGGTCATCAAGTTTTTGATACCTTGCTAGGCGATTGGTGATACTTGAATATTGCCATATCCTAAAAGTTGGACAATCAGTAAAAGCCCTGTTCTAGTCCAACTCTCTGCTCAAACAGCAGACTCTATGCCATTTCGGACAAGTGGTTGTCCAATCTCTTCTTAAAAGTGATGGAGCACCCACAACTTATGATGGCAAGCCTTTCCACTGATTAAATGTTCTGTCAAGAAATTTCTCCTTGATTAGTTTCCATCCATTGCTTCTTGTTGTGCCTTCAGGTATACAGTGATATATAATTCTAAATCACAATAGTCAATAAATGTTAAATTGTGATTTAATTTTTATTTTTCAGGAAAGCATACATATCATTTATGAATTTTTTCCCAACAGTTTTCCAGGCAGAACCAAGAAACTGTTTTCAAGAAACATACAGAAAGAAAAAGCATCTTTGATAAATTCAAAGAACCAAGTATGAGAAAAAAAATTAGTTATAATTGGCTTAAATGAAAATTATTACACATTTGAATCATTTAAAGTTTTACAAACCTTTGCCAAATTAATTTTAAAATAATTAACAGAAGAAAGAAAAGCATTTTAATTGTTTTCTGTGAATGATGCAAAAAAGACAGGCAAGGTACTGATGGGGATGGATGGTTGCTTGTACATCTGGAAGTAAAACTTTCCTGAGGAAATTATTCACCAGGCCTAAGTGAGTGATGAAATAGCATGATGTAAAGTCTTAATCAAATTGATGAAGCCTGTGCACATGACAGTGCAGCTATGCAACAGGAATCCAGATCAGTTGAAGGATTAGAAAACATGGGGTGGGAAACCACATGTGAATGAATACTGCCTTCAGCAGATTTTCTCCCCCCTCCAGATGTTGGACTTACAGCTCTTAATATTCTGGAAGTTGTAGTCTGGTACATCTGGAGGGCACTTAGAGAAGCTGGCTTTGAACATCCAAATCAAAGGCATTGATTTTTGTGATAGAACGTCTTTCCAAAAGAGATGGAATTTTATCTGTCATACAAAAGAAGAGCAAGACAGGTAAAATAAAATGTTTCTGGAGTTCATTCAAATATTTTACTGTATTTGTGCTCTAGAAAAAGGATTGTAATGCTGAGAGAAAGAGAGAAGAGATATAGATAGCATAATGGTCACATGGTTTTTCAATATCTAGAAGCTGTTTGCTAATAACTAAGCCCGTCACAGTTAATGACAATTCATTACAGTAATATAAATGTCTTATAAAAGTCATTTCAGTATCTTAGTTTCTTAATAAAGGTACTAAGAATAAAGAACCAATTTCTAGATCATTGATCCATAATAAGATTAGAAAGGAACAAGGAAGACTCAGATGAGGCAAGGAATGCATTGGCTCTGCTTTCATTTTCCTACTATTTTTTTTTAAAAAGTGCAGTAAACGTTTACACAATGTACAATGCAGTATACACCCTTTATTGCACCAGCAATATTATATAATAAGGGGACAACCTAACTAGTTTACCAATTTTCTATTTTCTGAGGGGAAAAAATCAGAATACTTTAGTTTGTAATGAAAATAGATTTTAATGGCAAATTGTTGCTAGTATAGTTGGATTGTCTACTACAGTTCAAAATTAGACAATCTTTTGTTTTACTTTGTACCATTTCATTTTTATACTCTGTACATTGAAATGTGCAATTTGGAGGGTTGGGATTAGGGTCACATTTGGAATAGAATTCACAGTATTAGGACAAAAAATATAATTCCTCCAGTAAGGTTGTCAGCATACAAGTTTAAAACAAACAAACAAATAAATAAATTTTAGTTAATAAATGTCTAGCCATGTATTATAGGCTTCTCTATTTTATCAAATAAAAATTACAATTTGGTAACAATTTTGGGAGATCTTTGCAGAGCAAGATCGAGAATTTAGACGCCTGGAACTGCTGTACATCTAGCAGTGTCCAAATAGGTTGAGATTTTATTTCCTAAATGGAAAGATGCACAGTGAGAATTTTGAGAGCTGTAGTCTCAATACATTTGCAGTTTACAGGTTAAAGAAAACTACAAATGTAAACATTGGTTCACAATCTGCAGCTCCTTTTATCCATCTTGCAACCTAAAGGTGTCCTGATTTAGCTGAAGCTTCCATAACATCAAGAAATAAATATTTATCTTGGCTTATTCCCCTGTAAACTATTGGAGAGACATTTTGAACTCCTTTTCATTTGGACTCTTGGCTGCTTCACAAAATTACACACAAAGTATAGGCCTTCATTTATTTTCCAAATCTTTGCACTTTAGTTAAATGTCATTCAATCAACATTTGAATGATAGCTATTCAAAAGGAACTGGTGCAAACTAATTAATGGGTAATCCCCAATTCAGAGTGTGGGAAATTAGGTTGAAAATAGCTATTGGTTCTTCTAATCCATCCTTGCTTTTTTTTTTTTTAAAGCAGACTTTCATGCCTTGAAGCATTTTCTTATTTGTAGTTTTACCATTGTAAGAGAGGTTCATTTCCTAATTATAGTTTTGGTAAATAAATAAATCTTCAACTAATATCCAACCTAATCCTTTGGCTACCCTTTTTTCTTCATTCACTTCCTGGTACCATTGAAATCTTATGCATCAGACAATGGTACTTATAGAAGTTTTTCCTCCCATTGATTTACCTTGCTAAAATGAGCGATTTAGTCTGGCAGAAATATGAAGATTAGATTTCCCAAAGCTCTTAGTACAAAAGGTTCTCCTACTGTAATTAACAAGCTATATAAGCTATATAATTGAACATATTGATATTTCAAAATTGCACTTTCCACATTCCAGATTCACAAGCCTGTTTAGACATGATGAGGAAACAAGCTGCATGTTTCTGACAGAGGGCAACTATGTTTTCTTAATGGCTAGAGATATGACCAAATATAGTTCCCTGATTAGGGAACCTCTGAGAAGCAGTTAATTGCCAATAGATTGCCACATTTATATTTTGAGCCAAACTTGATATAAGCAACGTGTGCTTCCAAAGTTACCTATTATTAGCAGTTTCACCATCTACTATTTGGTACATGGAAAAGAATAGTTTTCAGGACTTCAAATGAGACATAATGTTACATGTGGCATATCTGCCATAAGCAGCACCATTATCACTGTAAACACTTCTGGATATGCATATGCAGCTTTTATTTTCATTTGTTTTTGCATTATGTTCCACTGGAAAGTTACACTGTCATCAGATAAAATCCAGAGATTGTGTGATGGAATAAATTAGATTTTGCCTCCATTAGCATTGTGAGTGCTAATGTCTCCATATGTCTACAAAGGTCAATTTGGGGGTGCTAAATAAGAGGGATGTAAGAGGAAAATATTTTGATCATTTCAATTGCAACAAAACCATTCAAATGGTATAGTGATTAATGCTGGATTAGGACAGGGAGAATTTAAATCTCCAGTTAACCAGGAAGCTCAGAGGCTGGCTTTGAATCTCTCACCTTATTATTTCCCAGACGATTATTGTGGAAATAAGCTGGAAAGGAAGAGAATTTTGGATGGTAATAATCTTTAAGTATCTGGAATAGGAAAAGGGAATATTTTCTAGTTAGGCACTGCCTGTTCTTCTTTGAAGAGTAGTATCATCTTTATAATGTCATTGCAAGTTAAAAGGGCAACTTTGCTTCTGCTAAAGCCATCTGAAGTCTCAACAGATTTTATTTAGCTTTTTGCCATAAATAAGTACAACACTTTTTTAAGTTTCAGCAGTCCCTGTGCATTTTAGTGGAATATCTAGGACAGGGGTGTCAAACTAGCAACGTCTTGTGACGTGTCGCAACGTATTGTGACTTTTTCCCCATTGCCGGCAATAGGGTGGGCGTGGTTTTGGCATGACGCATCCGGCCCGTGGGCCGGCAGTTTGACACCCCTGATCTAGGGTAATTCTGGAAGCAGCATAATGGAGACTACATGTGATCCATGGGTGTGGATGGTCCTTCCTCATCTTAGACAATTGTAATAAATAAATAGCAATTACATTTTTAACTTAGAAAGAAGTTTCTGACAATTTGCTCTGATAATCACAAGGTTGCTTTCTCAATGTGTGTGTGTGTGTGTGTGTGTGTGTGTGTATTCACACAGTTGTTTTCAATTATCCTAAGAAATTTGATGTATGTTATCATAAGACATTAATGCCAGGTCATTGCAGAGTATCTGTCTAATCTTTCAATAGTATTTTGTTCATAACAAAACATCTCTTCATTAAAGTGATTCCCAGAAGTATACAGGGTCCATGTAATGAACTGAAAAGCCTGAATTATACATTTAGTTAGTGCTTCCATTATTAATAGGCCCTTCTCATGCCCTCAGCAGTTGATTGACATCTAGAAGCCTGTGACAATTAGATGACTTTAAATTGCCTTAAGTTAGTATCATTATTTTAACAAGCACAAATGTGAGGGTATCTACAAAGCAGCAATGTATGAGCAAAATAGGTGCCATTAATGTCAATGGGATTAAAATGAAGCTAAATTTAAATACAAACTTAATGTATACAACTTTATTGTTCTATACTATAGTGAGCAGCCTTCAGTCCTAGGCTAATTCCATGTAGATTCAGCCTTATTCAAAGTTCTTTGGATGAAATCAGGATGTGCCTTTAGCACAGCCACCTACCATTCCTTTGTAGTCAGCTGCTTGGAAGAGAAAAAAATGGAGTATTAGACAGTTAATAGTCAACTCCAACCTGTTTGGGCTATCTCTATCCTCTGTTTGCTTGCTTTAATCCTGCCATGTGGTCTTCAACAGATTACTCATGGAATGTGGCCCTTGCTATAAACATTTATATAAATGATTCACATTTTTAACATTTACAAGGTTAAAATAAGTAGTATAAAACAAAAATATGTAGAGAACGTTTTACTATTACAGCAGTTGCCATCTTATTTTATATCTGAAAAGAAACTTCCTAATATTTTAAAGGTGAAACAAAGATTCTCACTGTTAGTACAGAAAACATGTATATTGCACTGAACACCGATGCACACATCCTTATACCTTTGTCACCATTGATGGGATCTCATAATATGTCTCTCCACATAGCTGAAATCTGAGAGGCTGCAGGGGAATTCATCTCTCCAACAGCCTTGTGACAAAAGCTCTCTGTCTCAGATTTCACTATTATCCTTCAAGGTGCTGCCGCCCTTCACTTCCTTCTAAGCTAGAAACAAGCAGGTCAACCCAGAGATTTGTGAAAGCAGCAGAGGGAAGATCAAGAGGTGGAAGGGAAGGAGGCAACAATTTGACACTGTATAAAGAAGGTTTTATGTAGGAACACAGGAATCTGCCTTATGCTGAGTCAAGCCCTGGCTTGTACATAGCATGAGTGGTAGTGGGGATGGGGGTAAGGGACTTAGTGGTCTAAATGGTCCCTTCCTATCTATGTCTATTATTGCAGTCCAATATTGAGACCACATGACAAAAAAGAGAGTCAACAAATAAAAGTAAGATGGATAAACCAAGACCTAAACAAGAATCTATTGTGATGAATACAGTGTGGTTATACTGATATAATAAATAAACTGAACAAGATACTCAGTTTGCTATCCTGAAGCCCTAGCCATACATACCATCAGGTGCCTTCCCCACACTTCAGTCCCTCTACAAAGTTTGGGCCATAACCAAGTCCTTTGTCCAAGTCCAGAAATGTCCCTTTTGCTCTGTTATTCATTGTACAATTGTTTTCCCCCCAAATATTTGCAGTTCTTCTCCTTTTGTATTTCAAATGAATTTCAAAGTAAGACACTATGTAGAAATCCTTTTACGGCGATTTTCAGACTAGAAAAAAAAAGGGTGGGTTGGAGGTCTTCAGAGGGAGGGAAATTAAAATATCTGAAAATTAAACCTTCCACAATTCAAACTATATAATATGTTCAAGTACACCACCTTTCAATTAAGTGTTTAAGAATAAAATCTCAAGTTATAAGAAAAGCTGTAAAAGTTTATTCTAACACCATAGACATTTATGTCCTTGCTATTGTGGTTCTGAAGAAAATAACTATAAAATGGACAATGTCTTTAAATAATCTGCAAAAAAATCCCATAGTTGAAAATGATCAGTACTATCTGCATGATGAGAGGCATTCTTCCTTTTTCTTTTTTAAAAATGTCTTGTAGCATCATGTTGGCAAAATATTACTGAACTACATATTTTTACCTATGTGCCCAAACATATATTAATTTGTAGACAATTTATTGGGATTGGCATAGAAAAATGTACTGTTATTCATCAAATATGATACTACTTTGCTGATAGGTCTTCAACTTGATATGCGACACTTTAGTAATAACAAAGCCTCAAACATAGCTTTTTAAAATAGATTTGCAGTTATCACAAATAGTGTAGTACAACTTCATACGTGTTTATTTGGTAGTGATTTAATTGGGATAACTCATCAGAAAATGTGCATAGCCCTGCAACCTTATATGTATGTCAATTAGAAAGGCAACAGGTATTGTGAGCCGAGAGCTGTAAGACAGAGAAGCCTTTAGAGTTGCTTTAAAGGTTGCTAAACTGATCTGTTTCTGCTTGTGTTCTCAGAAAGGAGTTTTCAGTTCGTAATTTGAATCTGCTTCTGATAATATCCTGAACAGTGGAGAAGAAAGATTTTCTAGCCTGAAAAGTCCCAGAAAATCCTCTGGATCAATGTTTTTGCCTGAGCTTGAGCAGAATGATTAAGGAAGGAGAGCATTAGACTTCTGGAAAGCCTTAAAGAGACCATATCCTACTGCCATATGTTTACATCAGTAGCAGCTAATTTTATGCAGGGAAACAATCAGCAAAATAGGCTAGGCATTGCCCAGCCCTTTACCATTCCTCAATTGCAAATCACAGCTTCCTTAGATTGCTTTTTAGGGAAAAAATAATTGGTATTTTCCGCAATTTACTTGCTATTTAAGTAACTCTATTATTCCCATTAAGATGTCATGGTGTGAATATATATAGGGTGCAATTCAGTAACAGCAGTTCAGTAACTGATGGGGTTCTCCTATTAGGGAGTTTTGTAGAGCAGATACTTCCTCACCCTCATGTATCAGTCCTTTCAGATATTAGCAGACTGAGGCTAATGGCTCCACAGCACAGCCTTGTAATGTAGGCTTTGTGCCAGAGGAGAGGGACAGTGAGATGAGGAGACATCCACCCCTCCGATTCTCAGCTATTCTGCAGCTGCTGCTGCTTCTTCAGAGCTGTCACGGCCCTGCTGCTCCTGCATATGCGCTCTGTGAGCCAGAACAACAGGTGAAACCACATAGCTGATGGTCCATCAGCCTCGCCAAATGCCACTAGCAAATTTTACTTCATGCTGGACCGCCTTACTGTCTCTCCAGACTTACTCTCCAGATTTTACTTCCAGGGCATAGAAGAGTTTCTATGGAAATTTACTTTTCTCTTTCAAGTGTTGGACATAAAAATCGTGTTTTTTTTAATCTGTTGAAACTGCCACACAAGCCAAATTGAAGAACATTTGGGATAAGAAGCAGCAACAGTTACTATCATGTTTTTCCAAGCTGATTTTTGGCTAAGGTCTTTATTTTTTTGTATTTGTTAAATGGATATTCTGCTTTTTCCTAAAATCTGGAAGTAGCTTGCAAGGAGGCCAGAATCTAATTCTGAGATAGGTTGGGCTGAGAGTGACTAGCCCAAAAGTAGCCAGTGAGCTTTCATGCCTAAGACGGAACTAAACTGTGATTATTGTAGTCCTAGTTCCTTCAAAGTTATCACTAGACAACACTGGCTTTCCTCAAAACTACTTGACTACCTCTACAAATAGCTTTTCTAAATGCTACCATCAGCTTTTAATCAAGCCCAGTAAATTTTGGAAATGTATCCATTAGACCACGGGTGTCAAACTTGACCGCGTCACGTGACGTATCGTGATGTATCGGGACATTTTTGCCTTTGCGGAGCCGGGGTGGACATGGCCTGTGCGGGCCATAGGCCACCAGTTTGACACCCCTGTGTTAGACTAAACTCCCTTCCCCCTTCTGTTATCTCCTTGCCCTACAAGCTTTGGTGAGACTAAGTGTTGTGACTGATTGATTACATAATAAATGAGATAATGCAGTAGCCTAAGCCAGCAGTGGGCAACCTTTTGATGGCTTAAAGCTGCCCTTATATTCAGGGGTTTAGAGATGCAAAGATGGTGGAATTATATCATACAGAACCCTCTGAGAACCCTCCAGACACTGGCAGGTGACGAAGGAAATAGCAAACAAGCCTAATGCTGATCTTTGGAGAATGTTAGGTTCATTTTGTTATTTTACTTTTAAAATGCATTTTAAACTTTTTTGCCACAGTATATTGCTTATACCCAAATCATCTTCATGGCCACCTGCTTCCCTTGGATCATTTAAATTGTCTAACTGTAGTACCACTTCTGTGCTTTTCAATTTTTTTTAACCTATGCGTGTGCAGGTAAATATTTCCTTAGAATTTAGACCTGCTATAAGGTTAATTTGTTTGAGGAAATTAAGATAAAGACTCTCTCACAAAAAGCTTGATCCCTAGTCCCAACATGAACATGTCCATGTAATTTTTACCTAATCTGTAAGGAAGAGGGTTGGTATTGACTTCTTATTTTCAATCCAGCCTCACATATTTTGTATTTCCTAGTTGCCTCCCATTCAAGTTGTAATGATGAAGAAATTATAGTCCTCTAATCTATAACAAGAAGAGTAAGCTTTCAGGTAGTCTCTCAAGATTCCAAATTGATTTTTGTAGGATTTTTCTGTAGTGGGTCAGGTAGGATATACAAATGAATAACAGGGTTAGTTAGAAAAGGACATTGAAACCACTGAACCCAATTGCCTGAACATCAATAAAAATTAAGCATGTTATCAAATAAATTGTATTTAGCTCAGTACCCTGTAATGTAAGATTTGTAAAAATTATTCACATTGTAAAATAAGTTTAAAATGTGATCATTTTTCTATTCTGAGTATAAATGTGTGTCTTGTTTCCTATTTTGCTTAGTGAAAGAATTAATAATCACAACTTCTAACTAAATGTGTATTTTGCTGCTTACATCAAGATTATTATCATTTATTAAATTTATGTGTCACCCCTTTCACCAATAAGATGATTCTGGGCAGCAAGGCAAAATTTCAACGACAGAAAAATCTAATATAGAATTGGCCAGGTTCATAAATTGTGAATAATTACAGAGACCTATGCCTCTCATTGAATTTAGGGAAGCAGCAATTGCAAATAGATGATTTGGGGTATCTGGATCAGCAAATGTCTTCTTTTCACTGTATTTTTATTTTCAGAGATAGAGAAATGTGGCATTTTCTGCCTCAAGTGCAAGATATAACCTGTTTTCAGAAGGTCACTTCCTGGTCCACCTCAAGCTGCAAACTGTCTCGACAAGGGCATCTGCAGGGCTGAATGTTAGTATCTGCCAGATGGGAGATTTGGGGCTGCAATGGAAGATTCATGACATGTACGTACAAAAATGTCATATGCAACCTTTGGTCCTGACACCTTCTTGAGAAAAAGCCTGTTTCAGAGAATGAAGGATTTTTTTTAAAAGCCAAATAAATTCTGTCTCTCGTCATTGGTAGCTTTTTTGCACCATTTTCTGGTAACAAGTGTTCACACCTGGGTTTACAGTAAACAATGTAGCTTGGATCTTAGCTTAGCATGATGAATATTCACTCATTATAAATTATATACCATGATTAAACTATGACATAGGTATGAACCAGGATACTGTGATTTAATCAAATAAAATATATTATAACATGGTATGAAAACTCTAGCACTAGTTTGTTAAGAGAATAAGACTGGAAGGACAAAGGTTGCAATCTTTGACTAACCTTGAACCAATTATTGTATCTCAGCCAGGAGGATGTCATGAAGATAAAACAGGTGTATGTGAGAGACAGGTATATTGTATTGATCTCTTTGTTATAAGTGACAATGAATGAATGAATGAATGAAAATAAATATAGTAAGTTTACTATCCCACTTGTTTGAATGTCCTGGTCAAAAAGATACATCTCAAATGCCTGTAAGAAACAAAAGAAGGGAGTGAGATTTTAGGATTATCTTCCCTTAGATTCTCTTGATAACTGCAGATCATCAACTTAAGTCCTACTGCAAGTGTTCCCTTGACTGAAAGCTTGGCAGGTAGTTATGAGAAAAAATGAGGCTGACTTTTCTTTTGAAGTTGTTATAGAATACAGAATATAGAATAGCGACCACAATTGGGACTAGCAAATTGGCTGTTAAGAAAAGTAGTTTCTAAGTGAAACTGTGACTGTGCTTATCTTCTTGTTCCAATTTCCTTACAGACTTGCAAAGGTTGTAAATGTGAGAATGGGTCATAAAATTACCATTTCATCATTGTAACTGCAAAGATCACTAAATGAGGACTATCTGTACCTTTCCTGTGATCATCCAGGCTCATTCCAACTAGCAAATGTTATTAAGAAACATATAAACTTTCATGAACTGTAGCTCAATTCACTAGAAGCATCCGATGAAGTGATTTACACTCACAAAAGTTTAGGCTTTTTGATAAAAATGTGTTAGAAATTGTCTTATCAACTCATGATTTTTGCAATCATAGGCTAATTTGACTCTCCTTCTACAATCTCCCCTGTGATATATACACCTCCTTGGCACCAGACACATTTATTTATTTTCCCAAAGAGAATTTAAACAATACAAAACAAAAAATTCTTTATTGCTATAGGTTTTGTTGTATTAATGATTATAATATTTGAATTCCGTTTTCTCTTTCACATAAATATATTAGCATTTTCTGCATTGGGGTTTGCTTTTTATTTCCTCATTATAAAGTTTCAGTGATTAAATTATCTGTATGACTGACTTTAGTTTGTTGTTTTGAAAATAGTTGATAAGTGCAGCTAATCACTGTCCATAGCTGAATTCTTCTACCAGAGTCTAGGAGACTCCCTGTAATAGTAAAAACATAATCCTTTGAAAGCTTAATATGAAATAAGTCTTTTTATTTATAGAGACATTTGTCTGGCATGGCCTGAAGATTTCTATCCTGGGCAGGAGTTGGATCTGCAAAGTCTCATCCAACTCTGATTCTATGATTCCTTGTGAATATAATTATTGTAACCGAATGCTCTTTTTAGATCCATGACATTTGTTCTTTGTGTATAAAGACATTAAAGTAACAGCTTCTGGAGTTACTGATCTATGTTAGTTATTGGCTAGGATTGAATTTTGCCCCTTTTCTTTTCTTTCTATGGTTTCACCCCCTCTGCACAACTTCAATAAACTTGTATCGAACTCAGTGTTACTAATACTGATTTGAAATAAGTAAAATAATTTCATGCAGCTGAATGAAAACTAATAAGTTGCAGTAGTGTATAAAATTACAAGTGATAATCATTTTCACATTATCTGTCATTCAGTTTTGCTGTGATATATTCGCTGTCTTTTTGGCATAGGTACAACAATTTTCTGTGGGCAAGCACATGGCTGACATTCCAGTGTTTGTAATTATGGTTACATGCACATTCCATAATGGGTGAATTCCAGAATACATGGCACAAATGCCCATACATTTATACAATCTGTACATTTGAAATGTTTGGATATCAATGACATGTTTGCAACGTAGAGAAGCAAAGAAAATTCTGAAACACAGCTTGTGCACTTGTACACACACACACACACACACACACAAATGTACACATACACGGACACATACACAACAGCATGTAGCAAATGGCTATCAGTTTTCCCAGTATCTATTTGACATTTTACATTTCCACATTTATGTCTTTCCATTTAAACAACTGAATCAAGTGACAAAATCCTGTGTGAAGTTTGAGCCATCAGCATGGTTCTGAGTGCTGTTGTGGAACCACAAAAGATTGATAGTGGTGACACCACATGTGGTGCACACCAGCAATGCATTGTCCTCCATGGATATTGGTATTATTAGCAAAGTGGCATACTGACTTCTTTCTAATAAAAACCATAGCAGAGTAGCCCCATCGTGAAATAGGATAACAACAACAACAACAACAACAACAACAACAACAACAACAACAACAACAACAACAACAACAACAATAATAATAATAATAATAATAATAATAATAATAATAATAATAATAATAATAATAATAATAATAATAATAATAATAATAATAATAATATCGCACAAACTGATTACAAATCTAGACATGATCGAGTTGCTAAATTAATCCACTGGGCATTGTGTAAAAAATACGACTTGTCTGTGTCCGAAAAGTCGTGGGAACACAGGGTGGAAAAAGTTGTTGAGAATGAGAGGGTGAAGATCTTGTGGGACTTTCGAATACAGACAGATTGCCATTTGGAACACAATACACCGGATATCGCAGTTGTAGAGAACCGAAGCATACAGCTGATTGATATTGCTGTACCAGGAGATGCCAGAGTCGAAGAAAAAGAACTGGAAAAAATTACGAAATATCATGACCTGGCCATCGAAACTGCGCGATTATGGATGAAACATGTAACAGTGGTACCCATTGTCATCGGGGCACTGGGAACTATGTCCCAAAACTTTGCAAAATACATCAAGAAATTGCAGCTTCCTGCAATAACTCCAGCAATATTACAAAAAACTGCGCTACTCGGAACATCTTATATTTTAAGAAGGTACCTGGTTGACACCTAGGATGCTGGTAGCAACCTGTGTCAACCATCAGCGCCAGCCAATTTGAATGTTCAATTGACTGAGGTTCATGTTTAATGAATAAAAGATGATGATGATGATAATAATAATAATAATAATAATAATAATAATAATAATAATAATAATAATAATAATAATAATAATAATAATAATAATAATAATAATAATAATAATAATAATAATAATAATAATATCTCCTAACCCATCTGCTATGCCTATTCTAACCAAAAGGCCTGGATACTGCACTTAGGCCAATATTTTGTCATTATTTCAATAATCTTCCATTATTTTAATATTTTCCAGCTGAACTGACATGCAGCACTTTTCGGCTACTATACATGTTAACTGCCCTTTAGGCTGATTTGAAGCATGAGTGGGTTAGTCTTCTCTCCCCACCTTTTTTTTTTTAATTTACTATTATAACTTTCAGGATTCTTTAAAAACATTTTGATAATTTGCTTTCTGATTTTCACTGCTCCTGGTTTGGCTCCATTTCTGTTACCTAAATAGGGCAACCAGTTCTGGTAGTATTTATTTTATCCTATTCCTTCAAAACGAGAAATTTCAAAATCATTAATAATTGGGAGATACCGACATATCTTTGAAGGTCACAGCCTTTAGCCACATAATTGAATCTGGAAGTTTTCTGGTACAGTTGTCATTGCAACTTATGCAGTAAAGGTGTTACATGTTTGTAACCAAAACTATTTAAAAATAGTCTTGCATATTTATATATAAAAAAACCAAAATAATCCCGAGTTTCACAAAGTTAACAAGCATTTTGTAGAAATAGCAAAGAATCTGGACATCCAGTGATACAGAAAACTCTTTGCATCCATTTAGTGGTTCTCAGAATTTTCACAGCCCAGTTTTCTTTTAAAGAATATAAAGTGTTAGGGCCAAAACCATAATGCTGTCACAGACTCCTCTGTGAAAGAGATCTAGAATTTTTTCAGGTTAGTAAGAGTAGTAGGATACTTTTGGAAACCATGAGGTGGAATAAAGAGCTCAAGCTACCACCATAAAGAGTATAGGTAGCAGAGTTTATTAATTCAATTGATATTCCAGTGAAGGAATGCCCATACAAGGAACAGAACTTTTTGTAAGTAAGTAAATATGTAAGTAAATAAACTAGTTTGGTCTTATGTTGAAGACTCCAGGCTTACAAACCAGAAGACTGTGAATTCTAGTCCTGCCAGACTAGATGACCTCGGGCCAGTCATTCACTCTCAGCCCAGCTCACAGGGTTGTTGTTGTGTGGGGAAAATAGGATGAGGAAAGAGCATTAGGTATGTTTGCTGCCTTGTGTTATTTATAACAAAAAATCTTAAAAATAAACAAATAATCGACTCTTCTTGAATAAGGATGCCTTCAAGAGTGGGAGCATTGCAAAGCAGTCCCTTATGGCTTAGCCTTGGGAAGAGTTCTAAGAATTCAGGCTAGAAAGACAGCAGTCTTGATGTGGTGAATTATGTATTTTTATTAGCGGTTGCTAGAGTTCTTCATTCATAAAACACATATTTAGATTTGGTAGAACCACCAATTACCATTGGTGTGATGATTAAAGGCCTGCCCAATTAAGATGGCACTTAATGAAATTGACTGAGGTTGCTGTTCTAAATTACACGTTGCTCTTTTCATTCCCAGGAAGGCATTCTGATAGCTATAGGCAACACAATTTTTCCTAGTTATAACTTTTACATATAGAGATGGCCTATGAATGTATTCAGAAAAATTGCGGGCTTTGTGGTTTCATGCTACAGGTTATACATATGAAAACTTTGGTTTTGATTTCATGGCACTATCTGACCAAAACAAAGCAGCTGTTCTGCATGTAAAAATGAACTTTCCATCATTGTTGGCAATAATTATAGTGATATAAGAAATCTGATAAACAGTTGCCATTTATGATCAGCACCAGCTGTAATAAAGGAATTGCTCATATGATGATTCCCCACTCCCTGTCCAATGGGGCAGCAGTTATTTGTGTGGATGTGTGTGTGTATTGTGACCTTTTAATGTTGAGTCACACTTTTCCTCTTTGTCTAAAATATTGTTTTTCAGAATTGGTAACTTTAAGATGTATGGACATATAAGGTATAAGTTCGCACATCCTAAAATTGCCAAGTTTGAAAAATAATATGCTATATTAGAAAATGTTGACAATATTTGTAGGTCAGGTTGTAGGTTCTGGCACCTTCTCCTATCTCATTCAAATTGAGACATTTCTTTTGGGATAAGAATTATGTGATAGGTTGAGGACAATAATCAGGATTCAAATGGTATACTTACTTAAAACTAAATTGTATAAAATGTACTATAATATGAGAACAATGAGAACAATCTGTCTCTCTCTCTCTTTTTGCTGAAATTAGCAGCATAAACTAGCATTTTTATTATCGCTTGCTCCTGAAAGAAGGGCAGTACAAGTAACCTTCAATTGTGGGGATGGGGCTGAGATTGCTGGGATATTAAGAACCACAAAATGGACTGTTATGCATCAATTCAAAACAAAAGGAAGAGAAAATAAACAGCACACCAGCAGCTATACTTGGCTATAAATTATAATTAAATTTTCTTTGAGAAGATATGGTTGCATTGACAATTGTGAAGAACTGGCAAAATGAGCAAGATCCGAGTTTAACAGCAGCATAATCAAGGAATACAACTGATTTTGAATAAATTTAGATCCCCAAGTGCAGATGGACTGCATTTTGTGGCAGCACAAAAATTTATTGATTCTAGACACTACTTCATCTCACCCGTCATTGTAAGGTCCATTTCAAAGAAGTACCTCAAGTCCAAACAGTAAAGGACCGTACCTCAGTGCTTCCAACGGAGGCATTCAAATAGGATGCCACCAGACTGGCTGTTTCACTTCAAAAGGTATTCTGAAGGAAACAAGCATAGAATATCAAAACAAGGCCAACAAAATGGCCTCTGGTAGTATCCATAGTGAGATAGCTCAAAGGGACATCTGGATTATAGCTTTAGTGAAAGTAAAATACCCTTTCAAGCTTTCATAGAGACTTGCTGGATTGTCATGAAAAGGACTTGCCAGATTAATCTGTTTCAGTTCTTGACTGGATAGTCAACTATAGGAATTCTGTGGATTTTCTACAACCGTGTGACAGAATATCTATTTTGATTAGCACAATCTAAAAACAGGTTTAGTGGCAGTCTGTTAGCTGAATCCGCAGCTCACTTGAAAAATCTGCTCAAATAGTTAGCACTAATATGACTCTCCTCTTACAATATTTAAATTGTACTAATTATTTTTAAATTTGTGCTGTTTATGTATACTCTTTTCTCCCTCTTTTTGACATTCTGCTTTGTTTCCTTTTTTCCCGGTCATAAGTGGCTACTGTTCTGTTTAGCTTCAATTAACTGCAGAAGGAAGTCCTCTCAACATTAAATTTGGACATTTTTAAAAAAGGGGTATGTAATCATTAGATGTTAAGGTACCTTACTATGTGCACCTGTTCTGTTATCTATTTCTGACATTGCCTAAATTGTTGATGGATATTTGGCAAGGCAGCTTGTGAGACAACTCCCTGGAAGCTTGTAGGTTTGGAGACTGAATGGAGAACAAATGGGAAGAAGAATCAGATTACCTTCCAGAAGAGCGCATTAAGGCTCAAGTAATGACAGAATCACATTAGTCTAACATAGCTCCAAGGGGGATGGAGTAACTTATCCTTTAAAAGTCATCTGAAATAAATTGGAAGATCTAATCTGGGTCGGTCACTGGGAGCAGAGGTTTAGGCTTCCGAGCTTTCAGACTCATACTAGAGTCCAACCTCAGGGAACCTCCCTCTACCAGAACATGTGCTTTGGGCTATTTTATGTGTCTATTTAGGTACCAATAGGTACCTTCCTATTGGTCAGTGGTGGGATTCAAATATGTGAACAACTGGTTCTCTGTGTGGAAGTCCATTTTGGGCCTGGGCAACAAAAAATTAGCTACCGGTTCTGCTGAACTGGTGTGAACTGGCTGAATCCCACCACTGCTATTGGTTGATTAGTGTGTTGATGGCCAGCTATTGGCTTTTGTTTCCATGTGTTGCCAAAGCCTCAGGTCGATACGAGTCTGAAAGCTGAGAAGACTAAACCTCTGGTCCTGGTGATTGATCCAGATTGGATCTTGCAATATTATCCTCAAACACGTATATTTGCCTTCATTCGTGAAACAAATTGGAATTTTTATTACTTTAGTGCTGAAACACTGATAGCTAAGAAATAGGAACTTAGTAGAATTGTCATAATGCTATGAAGAAATGGGTTTTAGATTATCCAAGGATGTCCAATCCACAGTGATAAGTAAATAAGTAAATTAAAGTATATTTTACAGCACCAAAATGAACTTGAAGGCCTGAAGCCTTCAACAGGCTACTTATTTTAAGACCACTTGAAATCAACTACACTTCCTACTTTGCTTCCTTTTTTTATTCATTCTTCTCCAAGTCCTTCCCCTGTGCCCTATAATCAGAAGTGTTCAGGCATGCATTTCCTGCAGTAAACACTGGAACATTGCATGATTTTGTGGCTTTAAGAAGAAGCTGAGGTGGTATGCAAAGCTTACATGGTTGACATTTGCTTTGGGTGTGCAAGTAACCAACAGGAAAAAAGCAATGTCCCAACTGGGGGCCCTCAAGGGAAGCTGACATATTATCTCCTGTCATTCCAGACACTCCAGTTTTCTGAGATGCTTGTGTTAAAAAGACCACCACCAATCATCAGAATTGAAACCAATGCTGATGTTCTCCTATTTGTCTACAGAATGTTTCTTTTGGATCCAGAAAGGGAAAAAAAATGATGTTCTTCTTAAAGCTGTTGTGCTGTCATCCAATCTTCACATCAGTGGGTATTACTTTCACACCAGCGAGTTGTTACAATTTAGTTTTTGTGCTATGATCTTTCATTCTCACAAGTAAAATAAATTTTGTATGGGAAAACAACACATCTTACAGAGCCCCATGAATGAGAATACAAGTGGTCCTCAACTTATAATCATAATTGGTACTGGATCTCCCATCACTAAGCGAAACAGTTGTTGAGTGAATCATGCCTGATTTTATGATCTTTTTGTTGAGGTCATGAAGCAAATCACATGGTTGTTAAGCAAATCTGGCTTCACCCATTGACTTTGCTAATTGAAAGGCCCCTGGGAAGGTTACAAATGGTGATGACATGACTTCAGGACACTCTACTGTTGTTACGGTAATACATGCCGGTTGCTAGGCACCTGAATCTTGATCCCTGTGGGTACACTGCAATAGTTACATGTACTAGGACCAGTTCTAAGTAGCTTTTTTCAGCACTGGTGCAACTTTGCATGGTTATTAAATGAATGGTTGTAAGTCAAGGACTACCTGCATCTGCACTGACAATACATAAGAAAATATGGAGTCTTAACAGTGCAGTTCTATGCATGTTTACTCAGAAGTGAGGTTCTTTATGTTAGTGAGGCTTGGAAGGCATGGGTAAGATTGCTGCCTAACTAAATCAAGCAATTTGGTAACATTGGAGGATGGCAGCAGAAACAAATCAGCTCTGAAATTTGAGTAGACAAGTGGATTTTTCTGTAGGAATTTGTTGGTTGTGGTCAAGAAAACTGATCTGAAAGCAGAATTCCACCTGTGGGTTTTACATGTGCCTAATATTAAATACTGGCCTTCAGCATTGTAAGTATATATAATGAAATTATTCCACCAACTAAATTTGATGCATTCTACGGCATTTGTAGTTTCCCAATATTTACAAGTGTGAGACGGCTGGATTTTTTCTTTTGAAAGATGGCTTTAGAAAATGTTCTCCCTCTAAAACTTCTCCTAGTCTAAACAAATGATATTTACTGAAAAGTACCAACTCTGACAAGGAGCGTATCTGATAGTATAAACAAAATGCAAACATCTGACAGTCATTTGTACAAAATGGTTTTGATTTTACTCTATCAAAATAAGGAGGCTTTTTTATATTTTTATTTTCCAGCCCAACTCATGTGGTTTTTACATATGTAGCTTTGGAAATCAAGCGCCATTAGTAAAATGCAAAAGGCATGTTGACAAGATTACTATTCAATCACATAGTGGAAAAATAGTGTCAGAGTATGTGAATTTAAAAAAATCCAATCCCTTCTGTTACCATAGCATATGATGGGAACAAAATCTGAATAATTCTGAAACCAGGAGGAATATGAAATGGAACATGACATTACTTCTCTGTATGATTCTCATTGGTCAACAATACTTACTTTCCTATAATAGTAGTATATCTTATTTATTCAGCATTTTAGGATGACCAGGAAGCTGCATATTAGAGGTAATTGTATCTGAAATGTCTATTGTCTGTTCCACCTTTCCCTATCTAGTACCACTAAAACATGTGAGATTTAAACTATTATAATGCATAGCCAACATACCCATTTCCCATGCTGATTTGGAACTGAGGAGTGATGGTTCCACACACAGGGAGGAGGAGCCATTCTCTGAATGGCAGCAATTCTTTTTTTTGCAAGCATAAGTAACTGCTAACTTACCCTTTTTGAAGCAAAGATGCTACAAATGAACCCATGGCCTTGCTGCATATGAAATATCTTCCTGGCCCCTCAAGTATGCTTCTTATTTATTTTTCATCTCATACATTTATGAGATGAAAAGTTATCCCAAACACTCAAAGTGCTATACAATATTTTACAGATATACTAAAAATTCTTGGTCTTGATAGTCGATTCCAAAGGTAGTCTATTTTCCGGGCCCTTCAAGTCAAGCTTGATTCTTGGAAACTTATCCATTGTTGTTTTCTTGGCAACATAGAGAAGTGTTTGGTCACTGCCCTTCTGGTTCTTCTTTTAAACTTTTCTATGGCCTTGATATTTTTGGTAGTCTCCCAGCAAAGTACCACCTACATCTGCATATTTAGCTATTGTCTATCCAAGGCTAGACTAAGTTGACCAGGTGCTCCTAAATAATGAGCTCAAGCAAGATCTAAAACAGAGATGGGCAACCCATGGATGCAAACAGTTTCCCGACCTTCAAAGTAGCTTCAAGACCATTCTGACACTTGATGAAAATTAGAGGCATTTTCCCCATCATATTGAGGTAGAAAATCTCAGAAACTTGTTATATAAACTGTATAAAAGGCTTAGTATAATTTTAAAAATAGTGAACTTATATATATATATATAAAAGAAAAAAATCACTTTATATTTTTGCTCCATCTAGCCTTAGCTTTCTCAAAATGCCATCAAATCCCTGATTTCATGTAGGACACCAAAAATACACGAAAGGATTCAAAATCCTTCCTTGCTGGAGAGAAGGAAGACAGATGCTCACTAGTACAGAAAGTTTTGGGGAAATATTTTGCTCACTCTTATTCTTCTTCTGAAAAAGTTTTGTTTTGGACTTTTTACTGTGCATCTTGTACAACAACTTTTTGTCTCTTATGGGCCCTAAGAAGTTTTGCTGTCAAACACTGTCATAGTTCCCAGCTATTGTCACCAATTACATCATACTATTTTAAAAAAGGACACTATCTATAATGCACGTGTGCTAATTTATATATATACTGTATATATGGACAAAATTACTGTTTTAAAAAGAAACAATATATATCTTGCCATACTGTAATGCAGAAGACTAATTTTCAACTAATATTCAATTCCTATTACTCACCCTTTGATGTAGTCATAACATAGTATAAAAATGCTATTGATTTTTTTTTAAGCCCCAAACCCATATTACTTCCGCCATCTCAGGAATTGTTTAATTCACAGTTGTCTTTGTTCTGTAATAAATCTTCACTTGTTTCAACACCTCAAAATGATTTGCTGTCTCAAGGTGTGGTAACAAATTCCTCATGTGAGAACTTTACTGCTTGGAAACTCTAAAGGGGTCATTGGTTGTGTAGAGTGATTAGTCAGTCCTTACAACTCTTGGTTGGAGAAAACCAATCACAGTTCTGGAGATGTAACTTGATATACAGTTTATCTTCCTCTGCTCCTAATTACTTAGGAGACTTGTCTTATATCATTAGTTGCTTTGCAAATCCCTTTTTAATAAGAGAAGGTGTTGAATTGGGACCACAGTGAGTACTTTGGAATGTGGAGAATGCCTTCTGAGCTAGCAATAAATCTGAACGATGGGACTTTGGCCTGTGCCCTTCTTTTGAAAGTGCTGGCTGAGACTTCTGGGAGTTGCTGTGCCAGTACTTCAAAATTGCCACAGAAAAAGAAAAGTAGAAAGCCACTTAAGGAAGAATGGCAAATGATTGATAAGCCCTATTCAAGCAATTAGATCTGCTATAAAAAGGAGGGAAAGGAAGAACATGGCAGCCAAATCAGCTGAAGTTCTGAAATGGAGAATAATTTGTGAATCAATTGAGTATGTCTCAACTCATCAGGAAATTTTGGGAAACACTCTTGCAGAATATGCTACACGTAGGTATTCTGCTACATGTGCTGGTCAGATGTATGCCATCCAAGTATTTGTTGTATATAGCTTGAACATCTGCACTGAACTGACAAGGTCACATTCTCTTCAACTGATCTTAATTTATTTTAAAAAGCAGTGTTTTCTCTTGAGGTCAAAATTATTAAAATGTCTAAAATAGATCTCTTGGCACTTTTTCTTTAAAAAGAAGATTCCTTAAATTAGTTTCCACGTCTTTTCTTCATTTTCCATTGATCTTTTCTCTCTACAACCTGTTGACCCTTTCCCCTTTTCTCTAGTCTCTTTCTCTTCCTTTACCTGTTAAATATATCACTAAACAAACCAGATGATGGTTTGTCACATGTGTGTATTTCTTCACTATAAATGTTGGTCTCAAGCACTATGTATGATATGTCTGACTGTTTAAGTAGAAATTAAAGTGAAAAAAACATTTGTTTGAGGAAAGACTGTGATAAGAAAAACAACTATCTATTGCCATTTAAAATTATTTTATTACAATCATGATGGCTTAAAATTGCAGCAGATGAATCTTTGCATTTTATGTGATAATTTAATAACAAACAATTTAATTATTGTTCTTCTTCTGTACTTCTCTAAGTTACCCAGAGTACAATAGTTCACGAGAGAAGAATAAATTAATAAATTACAATAATCACAAATCTCCAACGATTTTAAAAATCAAAAATATAACAAACAGTCCAGAATGAAAAAGAAAAGCAATATAACAGACATCCCAGAAGACTCTGCCGATAGGATTTATGTTTAGCATACTGCTGTTTATTTTAATTACTGTAACGAAGGAGAAGCCAGCAATCCAACATTATTTCTAAAGTGAATGTTTTTGGAATTTCAGATTGTAGGGATGTTATGCAGTCTGATCTGCCAGATTTTGCTACAATCCCAGATTGGCTTTAGGAGGAAAAGCATTCTTGTTCCTTTTCAGAAGCTAATAGCTTTTCAGAAAGTAATAGCCTTTGTGTGGGTTACTAGTTCTCAATCAGGAATCCTGCTGGCTCAATCAAGACCAGCTATTCTATCTAGAAGTGGGTGGCTACAGGAGACCAAGGATGAATGGGGAAAAACTGATTTAAATTATTAGCTTGCTTAATCCTTAAATATATTTTGGCAAGGAAGCAACACATTTCACAAACAAAAGCAAAGAGTAAAACCATTTCATCATTGCTGGAAATTTAAAAAGAGAGAATCAGATTGCAGGCTGAGATCAGATTTCAGGAGTTCTTGATTAGTACATCCCCATCATTCTCAAGAAAAGAACTAGCCACTTTGTGTGTCTTTGTGTGTGCGCACAGGCTTCCACACATGCACAAAGATTCATGGACTGAGACAGTTTTACAGAATAGAATACTGTAGATCAGAAAGTTATTTTCATGGCTGCTTGTCACTTGCCATTTCGGGTGTTCTGTCTACTTTTTGTGCAGCTAGACTGAGGCTGCTTCACTTTTAATAACATTTTGTCCCTTGGATCAGCATAATTTTTGAATTAAAAATACAATGGGCATATCCTAAGCCATTGTGTACATCACATAGGATTATAGGATCGTAAAAAGTGAATTACGTACAAGAAATAAGATTTTGAATGAACGAGAAGACAGAATAATTATTGATTTTTAATATTTCTACTTTTCTGCTCATGAAGGAAGAAATGCTTGTAATATGTCCACCAAAAAATATCTGATTATGGTAGCCATGGCAACTATTTTGGTATTAAGTTCCACTTAATAGTAGAACTAGTAGTGAAAGCCTATTTCTTATTGTGATAACCTCTTTTTGAATACGGATTTATAGATATGATGCAATTCTATAATTAATAGATTTTTAAATATTCTCCTAATTCCCCTAATAAAGAATATTGGTTGCATTTTTTTACCATAATGAAGATAATATTGTATAATGAGAAATTGCTTTTCATTTTCTATAGTTTAAACACCTTTTGGAAAATTAGATGCTACAATTCATTGCACTACTCACGTTATTTCATTGCATGAATTAAATTGATTTGCATAAACTGAATCAGCTGGTCTCAGAGATAATTTTATTGCAAATATCAAAATGCATCCTTATTGGTGGCACTTCTATGTGAAAAATTAGTTAAATTACTGAATTGTTTTTGTAGTTATACCACTCTGACAATCACATGTAGCATGTATAAAAATAGAACTATCACATATGGTACCCTTACCTCTTCTGTTACCTGCAAAAGTACTCTATCATCAGATGAGGATATATGTCACAGAAGCAAACTCATAGAAATGCAGGACACCATTAATTTTGGGAATATTCACAATATGACTATTTTATTTCATGAGACCTATGAATTTCCAGTATTTATATCGCTTTGTCTAATGCATAGGGTTGTGCAAAACTGAATCTTTGAATGGATTTTTGCACAAATTCATTAAATTGAGAGGGATAAGACACTCTCCCAAAAGCTCTATTAAATAAATTTATCAAAATAGATAGCATAGTATATTGGAACAATGCCAATATAAAAAGAAAAGTGTATTTATGATACAAAAGTATATTTATGTTCTGCTCACAACAGATTGGTAATTTATTCTTATCCTGCCATTATTACTTTTATAAATAACTCAAGGCACCCAATATACCTAATACAAGTAATTAATGTAAGGGGGCTAGACATAGAAGATTAGTGCTCAAGGCATATACATAGAAAAAGGTCTTTCTCGACATCATGAAGTGATGGATATTACATTTATAGACATAATCTGCAAAAGGAAACTTCTGAGTAATGTCCCCTCCATTTCTGAAAAACTGCCTTCAAAGAGGTATACCTGGCATTTATTTTTGGCACCCAGTGAAATAACTTGAGATGATAATATAATATTTTGAAATTTGCTCTGAAGAGGACATTTGCTAATCTTTTGGTGTAAGTAAAATTTAATTTTAAATTATATATTTACAATATGACAAACCCCACTGGGAAAATTTTGATTTGAACAATAGTATGTACAGTTTTAAATGAGTAAATATGTTTTTAAAAAAATTTCTACGCTTGAATATATTGTATTAAATATTTATATTGTATTAGCCGTATTAAAAATTTATCTTCTGGACAGCAGAAAATGGTTACTCTGGGTGTCCGGCTCCTACCTTAGGGACCTTCTTGTAAAAGTTTTAATTATCATAGTAAATGAAACATCTATTATCCTTTTATAGGGGTATCAGTTTATAAGCCCTTTCTCCTGGGTTTTAAAAGAATAATACAGTAAAAGTGACTGGTAATCGAGAATTAGATTATTTATAGGATGGTGTTTAATTAGTGTTGGGAAAGTGCCTTGCAGTTCTCTAAGTAGAAAATTTATTTATTTGTTTTTGTTTTTTAGCATTACTTGAAGTAAACGAGCAAGTAAAATAAAGATATTCCTTGACTTACGACAATAGTTGGGACCAGAATTTTAATTGCTAAGCAAGACTTGTTAAGCGAGTCACACCCAATTTTATGACATTTTTTGCCATGATTGTTAAGTGAATCACTGAATTTGTTAAGTGTATCTACTTAGTCATTCAGGGAATCAAGCTTCTTCCACTGACTTTGCTTCCTGAAAGCAGCTGGGAAAGTTGCAAATAGCAATCATATGATCCCAGGATGTTGCAGTCATTGTAAATACATGCTGGTTGCCAAGTGCTCAAATTTTGATCATCTGATCTTGGGGATGCTGTAACACAGTGATGGCGAACCTTTTAGAGACTGAGTGCCCCAAAACCGCCCCTGCCTCGCCTGCCCCGCTCCGTGCCCCACTTGCTCCACCCCCGCTCCCCCGCAAGGCCACCCACCGCCTCCACGGCCCACCGCAGTAATTGCCCAAGCAGCCCAGCAGCGCCGTGGAAGCCACGCCCTCCGCCCATGCCCCGCAGCTTCATCTGCGAGCGACGGGACGCGAGGGCGGAGTCTTGTCCCTGCTGCCCGGCTGCCATGTCCTTGGCTGAGCTGCTCCATGCGGACCACGCTCAGGGGTGACTCTCCTCCAGGGGGGCTGCTGGTGAGAAGGGGGGCGCAGGGGGAGGCGGCGCTGGGGCGACAGTGTGCGTGCCCACAGAGAGGGCTCTGAGTGCCGCCTCCGGCACGTGTGCCATAGGTTCGGCACCACTGCTGTAACAGTTATAATGAAAGTTAATTTTTTCATGCAGTTGTGACTTTAGATAGTCGCTAAACGAATGGTTGTAAATCAAGGATCACCTCTATCTCCTTTAGCACTGTCTCTGCCAACTTGACTCTTAGCCAGATCGTGGAGCTTTAAATTGTGAAATTTCTAGCCAGGATGGCCACTGGCTATGATGGATGGATGATTATGGGATTTGTAGTTCAGCACTTCTGTATTTGTATCATTATATTTATCTGTAGTTCAGCACCTCTGCCATACAGAGGAAGGCTGATGTAGAAATTCCTCATGCATTTTGGTGGCTATCTATTTCATATGATATTTAAGTTGACATGTGCTTAGCATGTTAAAAAATTAAGCAAATTTCTTTAGTTTTGGGGCACAATTTTAATATTGCAGATGCATGTAAATTGGATGGAAAATATAAAAAACCTTATTTATTGTATAGGGAGATGACATTTCTTTAATTAAAACATTTTTACTCTATTACTGATTTAGAAATACCTTACGAAACAGAAACATGCATATAACTCTTTAGAGAGTTCTATTAGTTTAACATATGAAATATCTTTATGAGAATTTTTTTAATGAAGTGGTCAAAGGAAGGCCATTGTGTATGTAATTTAAGAATGGCTAAAGAAGGAAGGTTTTTCAAAACCATATTGTTAAGCATGAATGGAATTTTATTTAGGTTTCTATTGTTTGTTTAAATGTATAATGTTTTCAAATGAGAGTCTGAATGATGGTATGGAAGAAAACAAATGATTTCATAAAGTCTGGTCTGGCCAAGAAAAAAGTAACCAAAATAATTCTAAATGCACCATGCATTTACTAAGAAAAAAGCAATTTAACACAGAAAAGGGGTTAAAAGAAGTTTGCATTAAAGTTCAGGTTCCAATTGGAGAATTTCAGTGCTCCAAATATGGTACATACTATAGCTTTCTACTGCTGCACAATGATTTTGACCTAATTGAGGTCAGCTGAGAAAAGGAGAAATTGACAGCAAGGCAAGCCAATAATTGAGTGAGAGTTACATGTTCTGGTAAGACAATATTCTAGTATTCTTTAGAATACATTGTTCTGATCATTTGGAGGCAGGTCATCATTTTCAGGAAGTGGTATTCCCAAACAAGAAGTGATTTATGTTTTTCCAGATGGAAACTGGTCTTGAAATGGGTCTGCTTGAACAGTTTAAGGAACAGGGAGAGGATGAGCATGTAGGGAAAAATATGCCATCCACAAATAGTGCAGAGTTCCACTACTGCAAAAACAATGACTACATTATTTGTAATATGGATCAGTGTTGATAGCTGGATGTAAAGCATCTCAAATATTGAAGTCAGCTAATATCAGGGATCAAAAACCCAAGCTGCTTATAAACTGGCAAAGTATGTTTCTGTGGAAGTGTTCACATTGTACTCCTGTTTTTTTAGGATGGGCTTCTTGCCAATTGTTGTGCTGAAATATTATGCATACATTTAAATCTAAAGATGATTCAACTTTAGATTTAATGTAATTTAAATTGTAAAAATTGCCTGGATATAAGCATTTGATATTGTTTTGCTGAATGCTTGATTTCAATCTTCCTATTACATTCTAAAATGTAATTTGATTTATTTTTTAAATGAATATTAGTTTTCAGGTAGAAGAACCTATGGACTTCTATTCTGTGATCATTTGCAAGTAGAAATTCTCTGTGGTGTCACCTGATCTTTGTCATGTTTTCCATGGCCAATATTGAGGAGCACTTACTGCTACATTTGTTTTTTACTTCTGAGAAGGCCTATCTTTTCATTAAGATGTTCCTGTGCAAAAGAGATGTATTTTCTCTTTGCTTTCTCCCACCTATAGGCTTTATAAGAATGTATGTGCTATGAAGATGCTTTGGAAGAAATGCTTCAGTCATTGTGCAAAAATCCTCTGCTATTAATTAAACAGTCTGCCTTTTTTCAAGCTTCTGTGGCAGCTAAAAAAAAGATGTGGCTGTTTTTAAGAGTTCCATTTCTTAAGATGTTGGCATGTTCTTTCATCTTCACATGGAAGCTTGAAAGGACAGATGCTGCTCCAAGTCTGAAGCCTTTCTTCCAAATAATTTTCAAACTGTGCATAGATACATTGCTTTACATGGAGTATTTTATTTTACTGATAGTCCTCAATTTACAATTGTTCATTTAACCATTGTTCAAACTTACAACAGCACTGGAAAAAGTGATTTACCATTGGCCCTTGTACTTATGACCACCGTCATGTGATCAAAATTTGGGCGCATGATTTAAACAAATAGAAAAATATCATAAAGTGTTTCCTTGGACAGTAAGATTTCATTTTTGCCCATACAACAAAACAAACATTCACCTAAATTGAGAATTTATACTTTATATCTGTTTTACCATATAAATGACTGTTTTAACTTTATAGTATTATCCCCAGATTTCCCTTGACTTGAGAATCCCCTTGGGAATTCAACAATCTAATCTATATTGTAATTATCTTCCAATATTGATATTTGATACCATAAGAATGTAATGTTTCAGTCAGTTTGCAGGGTAATACCTTTTATTCCATTCTGGCTGCATATGAATTGGAATACCTGAAACGAATAGGAACAATAGTTAAATCTGGATTTTTTCCCAAAGCAGCTCAAGCCCTGTTTGATCTGGCTTAATATGAAGCTTAAGCTTTAAAACTTTTTGACTGGCAGGATTTTAAACTCTTAAAATCTGACCATGAGAGTTATGCACAAAACGTGCTGGACAACAGAAACTGTACTACAGTATATGCAGTCTTAATTCCTGTATTGTAGTTTTCTGTAGTATTTGTTGGCTGTATTTTTTCTAAAGAGTATAAGGACATGGTATTTGTAAACCTTCAGTTTTGGGGTGGTAATCCTTCTGAGTGCATGGTTTTGTAAATACAGATGGCAAGCAATTAGTGATGCCTTTATATAAATATGAATTTGTTGTGTAAAAGTTATCCAAGCATTTTTCTAAATTGTGGAAGTTTTAATTGATTCATCCATTTGTTGGTTCACAACTATTACCACCAGCTACAACCAAAGCTATGTCATTACAGCTGGGTTGCTATGCTAAATTAAGTTGCGATGTTGTTTCCTTTGTTTTGGCATTGATGTGCACCCAATTAACATATGGAATAGGGATGCTCCATCACATATCTTGACATTACAAAGGCACTTTGGCTAATGTGAAACAAGTCATGCCATTACTGTATTAACATATTACATTAAAGCATAATTTGACCCTGGTTTGTTTAAAATTGACTGGATTTGCAAGACATACTAAACCACAGTTACAAACCACAATATGTTACATTCAGGATAAAGAAATCACTTGTCTTACTAAAGTGCACTAAACGTACAGCACCATTGGTTTCAAAGTTAGTATTAGAAACACTTTAAGAATGCAACCACTTACTTTGATAGTCTATGAACTAAACAGAAGTTCAGAGTAGTTTGTTAATTTTTATAGGCATTATTAAGTCATTTTGTTTATTTCTGATAATATAGATCCAGGAAAGCTATTTATTATTTCTAGTAGAAGTGGTTGAAAATTTAAGAACTTGTGAGAATATTTAGTGAATACACAGATATATGATTCAACTATATATTAATAAAGGAATACAGTGGTTTATCAATGGCTGTACAAATATTTTATTTATTGCATTAGACTTAGTCAAATTATAATTTCTCTATAATTCAATTGCTTCTGAGTCTTCATGAACCATTTCTTAAGAAAACGTCTGTCAGAGACTTTCAGGAAAGGTATGTCAAACTAAAGATAGTTCTGTGAAAGCAGATCTGACAACTATAGCAAAGATCAAGCCTGTTGATTTGGCAATTCTTGTATTCTCTATAGTTAGATATTGTAAAATCTGTAGTATTTTACTAACCATTGAGACAAGTTTAATTGATTGATAAGTGCCACATCTTTGAACATTATTTAGTATCACCCTTTTTGGTACTGGAGTATAAATTGATCTCTTCTAGTCTTTTGGCCATTGCTGTGTTTTCCACGCTACTTGCAAACCACAGGCCATTTTGAAGTGCAGCATTTTGTAAGCTTTTAAATAGTTCTGCTGATATTTCATGAAATCCTGCAGCCTTGATTAAAGTATACTTTTTCTAGAGGTCATTGACCCTTACTTTCCAGAATGTCTGGCTCTGCTTTAGTGATTAAGCCTTTGTATGTATAATCTGTTTGTGACTTTCTTATTTGTATCTTTATCCAATAGTTCTTTTGTCTTTTTTGTCTTATATCTTTGTATAAAGATTTCCCTTGATTCCTGTAATTTTCTAAAATAAATACATTGTCCATTCTCACTTGATTATTATCTTCAACTTATTTGACTACTTATTTACATTTTTTCTTTTCTTGCTCTTATGTAGAGCTTGACATTGGGCAAATTTGTCTCTATTTTTCTTCAGCTATTGTCAATATGTTTGCATATAGCTATTTCCTCTTTCCCCCACATTTATTTTTGTTTGCTTTAATAATGTTATAAATTTCAGTTCTGAGTTATTATTTATCAAATCTACTTTCACCACATAATCATATTGAATACTGCAGAGATTCTATCTTGTTGGTTTTATGATTGTGTTTATTCTAGCTTAAGTTGTAATTTTGCAATGAGTTTGTGATCTGAGTTGCAGTCGGCTAGATCTTGTTTTACTAACTGAATATTGCTTCTAGAATGTAGAGAATTCAATTTCAGTATTATTTATATGGTAATGTCCATGTCTCCAGATGTCTTTGAGATTGTTAAGAGGAATTCATTTGTTATAACCATTGAATTTTCTTGGCATAAATGTATTAGTCTCCTCCTGCTTTGGTTCAGAACCGAGGCCAAATATTCCTATTATTCCAGATGCTGTTTTATTTCCAACTTTAACATTTCAATCTCTTACAAATAGTACGATACCATTTTGGCTTCTGTCAACAGGGTTTCAAGTCATCATAAAAGTGTTGCACTTCCTCTGGATTTGTGGTATACATTTGGATCATATTTATTGATTAGCTTGCTTTGGACTCAAACTGAAATCATATATTTTGGTTTGTATCTTCACCTTTTTGTTTAGAACAATGACTATTTCATATGTTCTCAGCATATCTTGATGTTCTTCTCATAGTAAGTGACACATTTTGGTAATTTTGAACATTTTGTTGTTCACTGCATCCAAATGCATCTATGTTCTATCTTGATGATTTTCTCTAACAATATTATAATTCTCTTGGTTTCTTGTTCTAACATTTTATGTATGGATTGTATACATATCCTGCAGTATCAAACTTTTATTTTAGTTCTGGGCATATTTGTAGCATATTGTCCTTTCTGCTTTAAGCCAGTGCTACTTATACTTACTTTTTTCCCCCGGTAGCTTTTGGGATATCTTCAACCTAAGGCTCATCCTATAGTACCATATTGACATTTTCTTGGTCCTGAATGTCCATATTGCTTTTATAGTAGAATAGTGGAATCAGATGCTATTTTATTTTCTAATGAATATTTAGCTGATAATTTATATATTACCTCCATGCTATGGGGTTACCATTCATATACTTCCAAAGGTATAGCTCATATTGTTACAAACCGCCTTCACCAATACAAGTTCATAGTCCATGATGGGGCTTAAATATGCCAATTGAAATCAGTAAGATTGTTAAGTTAATTTTAATACATCTGATCTGGATTCAGACTAGACTCAGTCCAATGTACATCTCTCTCAAGAAATATAGATTAAAATATACCCTTATGCAGATCTTTTAAGTGTAACGTATTTGCATACAAGTCAAAATGTCAGTCACAAAAAATACTTGTATACATTAATATAAAGTAGCCCCCTTTCTAGAAATATAAATAGTACAATGTTTATATACTTTATATCTTTATATATTGGATCATCATCATGACATTCCTTTCCTCTAAAAGCTCATTGGTTTTGACCATACATTTTGTAGAGCAGGATAAGTGTTTATTTGAACACATGCAATTAGAAATAAAAGGGTGAGTTTTTAAATATCAAGTGGAAAATATCAGTGGAAAATATAAATATATATCAAAGTTATTATGCATTTCAATATTAAGGTGAAGGAGTGAGTTTATGGTGTTCAAATAGTAAGATAGAATTGATATGCACTGCAAAATAATGTTAACATTTTTAAAATATGTACCATTTATTAAAACAGGTTTGTGAATTTCTAGTAGGAAAAATAAGTGGAAAACAGACAATGGGATTCTGATACCACTAATTCTTCTGGATTCCTCAATACTTTACAGGCCAGTCATCAATGAAAACATCATCTTTAGCTTATTATTCAGTGAAGTGGAGAACTTTGTGAACCAGTCAGCTCTGCTTAGTTTTTTTTGAATGGGATTGTGTTCCCCTGTAAAGATCAGCTTCATCTGTGACTAGATGTGTTCATCATACAACCTCAAAACTAAACTATTATATTATGGTTTAATGCAATGGAGACACATCTTTGAACATAGTTTGGAAATCTAAATCAATATGAATATAAGTGATTATATCATCTGATTTTTTTAAAAAAATCCTAAATAGTAAACCTATGCAATGGTTTAGATTTGATGGCTGCAAAAGGCTGCCATGTGTTCATAGTAACAGATGTGCCTGCTTCAAATGTTTATTTATTTAATGGATGGCCAAACTCCTGTATGACTCTTTGGCAGCTTACAATTAAAAAAAGCCTCCAACATATAAAATGAATACAATAGACAAGAGCAAAATACAAAGACAAACCAAAACAAATCAAACCTATCCCAAAAGGGGTGCAAAAAAAGAATCTCTTGCAGAGTTGCAGATGGGTATGATCAATAAAGTAGAATATTTGTAGCACAGAATGTCCACTGATGATGTTACCTAGTTAGGGTAATGAAATATCTGCAAGAAAACAACCAAGCTCAGAGACCACCAAGGACCCTCAGATAGGGATTATGTTCCCATATATTCCAAAGCACCCTTTTGGAATTAAATACCAGCCTGGCAAAACACTCAAAAATACTCTGAATCTATAGAGATCTATTAAGTGAGCTGTTTCTATTGCTCTCACATCTGCATTTGAGTTCTTTGGATGAGGCCTGATACATCACAGCATATGACATATCAACACATATGTTGATATATCAACACATAGCCTTCTACTGTAGAATTTTCTACTAAGAAACCCATATAATATGCTACTAGATTTCTGAAAGGAGATGACTTAAATGTTAAGGGATGGGAGAATTCAAATACATTCAAAATGGCTATATGTCACAAATCAATTTTATTAATTTAAACGCAAAGTGAATGGAGGAAAGTTTCTGTACATAATGGTTGACACAACACACTGTTTGTACAATAAGGGCCAGACATACTTTTAGTCAGCATACAGATTAACCCCCTTCCCAAAAAAGGAAGGGGGAGCAGGAAAAAAAAAACTTATTTTGCCTAAAACAAAAACCAGCTTCGCAATTGAAAGACTTACATGTCTGCTTAACCACAGACTTTAAGCAGTCCTAGCATTGGCTTGTTTTTGGTAGATCAAGTTACTGAAGATGAAGGGCTATATTTATAATCAGATAGTTTGAAATAAGTCACAAAATAATGTAAACTTTAGCAGCAATATGCATCCCCCACAAAAAAGGAGTTGCCCCAATAAGGCTGTATGAAGCTTTGATTCAAATTGAGGGCGAATCATCAAATCAAATTTTCACACAAGTGCCTATTTGGATTTATTCAGCTAAACTTACAGATTATGGATGTGAATTGCATTTTTAAATTGAATTACAAGTTCAAGTTGGATCTTGGCTGAATCACATACACTTATTGCCTAATAGCTATTTTTGCTACTAGCTGGCTTAAAAGCTGGTTTATTCTACAAAAATAAAAATCTAGAAAGTGGTAAAATATATCTAAAATATGTATTTCTAGATAAGCCAGCTGTGCCTAGTATTAAAACTTAGGCCAAGAATTTATACTCATGCATAGATTCAGGCAGGTTTTGGTGTAATAAGGGCTTTGTTTAGCCATGGGTATAAACATGGAGGCTCACAGGATATTACATATATTTTCTCAACCTGTGCCAATTTTTCCTTCCCATTTATCAATAGCTAAGAATCCTGATTAAATATGAAAACACACTGGTGTTGGTATAATATAGTAGGAAATAATTTTTTGAGGAAGATACAAGATGCATTTGTTACTAATTCTGGCCAAGTAAGCCACACTGATTTATCTAAGTCAGGTCAAAATAAAACTGTCAGGATTGTTGCAGGTTAGTAAGAAAGGATAGAATTAATTAAACAACTACAAACAATGAAAACAAAATTGGCAATAACAATTTTACTGTGCCCATTGCCAGCAATGGACCAATACAAAAATCTGATTGATAGTGTGAAACTGTCAAAATTAAGGATCTTCCAGACATTTGTCATTCTTAATTTCATTTCAAGATGTGGGTTTACAAACAAAATCATTTCAAAATGCTTGCAGGTTTTAAGCATTCTAATGCTTAAAAGAAATATGCATTGCCACTATAGCTTCTTATTTTAAGTAAACACCACATGGTTTGGGACATATTGTGCTCTCATGTAGAGTTAGAAAAGATTTGGGATTTCTGTTTCTGAATAATCCATCTTAAATTCTTAACTCCTACTGTGCCTGGTCTTTTCAATAGGAGGTGTTAATGAGATTTGGACTGCAATAATTGACATGCTTACTTTCGAATTAAGCTCACTGAATTTGGTGCTGGCAAGGCATATAGAATATGGTTATTAAAGTGTATAATTTTTTTTGCAACAAATTGGTTATTTTTTAAAAAAGTAAGACTAATTTCCATAGTCAGTATGTATTGACTGACTCCCCAAAAGCATTTCCTGTTCTATTTTAAGATAAGATGGTACATCTCATACTTAGGTTTTGAGTGCAAAAACATCTTTTTTACTTTATTAAATCATGATACATTACACAAGGTTATCTTTTTAAAATGTTCTCTATATTTCTGACAAAAAGAATAGATTATTACTCCACATTCAATATTTGCACGAGAAGACAATGACTTGAATGCAAATATTTTTTCATTGGCAGAATTCCAGTAATATTGCTCCTGACAGTAAAAATAGAAGTAGGGAGAAGCAATTTTTGTCACTCTCTCCTTTCTCCTAAAATCCTGTTCTGGAACTTATCCCATTTGTTTGCAACATATTTCTGGGGATTCCTGGGGTACAAATAATAAAAAAAATGATTTTATCCATTAGGAAGGTTCTTCTATTGTATCAACATCCTTCCATGGACAGAAGCTGTTCAGTTTATGATTCAAACCAGTTAAACAAAAGGAGCAGAACACTGTGCTCAGTTTGCAAGCAGTACTAATACATATGATTCATATCAGTTAGGAATACATTTTCATGTGTAAACTGCTACTTTTCTTGGCAAAGTACACATAAACAATGACAAATCAGGCCTCCATACGCACTTTAAAAGAAAAGTAACAATTTAACCATGCAAATTTTTCTCATCTGATTTAAATGAAGTATATTTTGCACTTGAACCTATATATTCAAGTACAAAGTATAAATGAGAGGGTAGCCTATTATAGGCAAGGTAAAATTAGGGATTTGATATTGTGATATAACAGATTTGCAAAGAAAAAACTAAAAGAATGAATAAAAAGTGATTCCTCATTGACACTTGACAACCATGGTTTTGGTCTTGACAAATTGATCTTAAAAATTTCAATTTACACATTATACACAATTCTTTTATAAGGCACAGCACAATAGTTTGTGCACACACTGCCTCATTCTTCACCAAAAATCCATTACTACTATTCAATAATATTTGTCTAAACAATATGTAAAACATTGTCCATTAGAAATTTACACAAAAACATTCTTCCTGTACACGATTGTCTCAGTGATGTACTTATTTGCTTAAATTAGAAATACTTCTACTTTGCAATGTGCTAAAACCAAAATCTTTTTGTGATCAGAAGGCAATGACGAGATATAGCCTTCCCACATATTGTACATATCCACATTTAAATGATGATGTCAAAACAGAATCTGTTCATAAATAAGTAAAGATTTACAGAGTACCCTGGATCTGAGGAAAAAAACAAGAATAAAGTAAACCTTTAAAAATGTGTCCATGTTTTTAAAGTTCAGTCTTAGTTGTGCAATCAGGTTTGCTGTATTTAAGATGTGTTCATACCACATTGGAGATTCTAGAAATCACAAAGCACTTCCCAGTCTCTTCACAGATATGAACATTTAAATGTAGTGAATGTGGTAAGAAGACTTTGCTAAAACATTCTCATAATGGCTTGTTCTCATTGGATTCACAGTACTAGAATGAACAGCTGCTTCTGAAGAAAAAGATGTGCTCCGCCATTTATTGAAAGGGCAAAGGTTAAGACCATCTGCAGCTGCACATCAACATGATGAAATCACAAAATTCTGTAGGCCAGTGCTGAAACAAGACTCAGGAACACCGTCCACAGATGTGAGGGAGGTTCCGAGGTTACAAAGTGCTACTATAAGTATTCCAGTTCCAAGGCATGATGAAGTGCCATAAGGTCAGAGTGACTTGAGATCCTCCAGAATGGCATGGCATGCTGTGAGCAATATAAACACATTATAGGGAAACAATGTTACATGTTGTTTTATTATCACAGTAGTATTTAGCTATTCCATATTGCAAACCAAGTCAACAAGAATGCAAGAACATTGTCAAAAATCATCAACCCTATAAAAATGCATACTTAAATGTAAACAAAGACATATAAAGGCAGATCACACTGAAAGCAAGTATGTTAAATGAATGCAAACTTACTGTGTTAAAGGCCTGTCTATTTTACTTTTTTTGCAAGTATTATTACAAATATATCTCGAAATGGATTCTATTCAGGATAATACTTTCCATTAAGAATTCTAGCTTTTCACAAATAAAGATGCTGGAGCCAGGTGCCCCTATGGCCGATACACAGAAGTAGTAATGCCTAAAGCAATCATTTTATTCTCTAATCTAGTAACTTGAAAATATTAATAATTATGCATTTACTCTGAAGTGTGAAATGCAATGAACTACCCCACTAATGCAAAGTCACACTAGAATAATAATTTGCTATGTATCTATGGGGATTTTCAGGCAGAACTGAAAAAGCTTCTTCTTGGATGAGAAGCAAAACATTTTAAAGGAAAAACAAAGTCCAATTGCCTTTTGAAAAAGCACCTTTGAAACAATTTGCTATGAACTTCATTATGTATTCAAATTCAGAACTAATGTTCTGAGATTCTTTTGCTAAGTGACTTTAAGTCAGGCCTAGCATATCTCTTATGTTTCCGAACACAGCAATCTCAAAATAAAACAAAGTGCTTTGATTAAAAAAATGCTGAACCAGAGCTTCTTAAGTGAGCTTCATAAAGATAATACAGGTTGTCAACAATATCTTTAGATGCACTAATTCTTATCACTTGTACCAATGTATAAAACAGCAAAATAATATTCATAGTTGGAATCCAAAGAATAAATTACCAAGTGTTGCTATTTACAGTGTGTACGTGAATGATTGCCAAATGTCCTTTTAAGCCACAGTACTTTACACTCCATTTAAATTCCACTCCAGAAGTTTCCATAACCATCACGACCAACCATAAAATGGTTAAAATAAGACGGGACAAATAACCTTTAAACCATGTGCAGCTCTCGGAATCCTAGCAAAGGTTCATAAAATTCCATAAAATTCCTAATATTCATAAAATTCCAAAAATGCAGCTGTTTTTTTACCTGAACTATTAATTTCTTAGACTATAATTTTTTAAAATCTCTATCGACCTGTATGTCAATAGTTTAATTTGAGAAACAATTTGGAAACTCTTTTTCACAACAGTCAAGTAGGCCAGTTTGATAGGATTAGAGTTAGGTTTAGGAGAGACAGAAACAAAATAAAGAGAAACAGTCTAAAATGATTAATTTGGTCACACATTTGGTGTGATGATTAATGAACTATTCATTACTAAACATTTTCTTTCCACCTTCTTGTTGACAAATAAGTAATCTAAGAAAAATCCTGTAATATCATTATTTAACTTAATCCTTTCCTATTCCTTCATAGCACATGGACATTGTTAACATTGACCTTCCAACAAGAAAATTAAATATACAAGGAAGTATGCATATAAAATTTAAACATATTTGTAAATAATGCAAATACTGTCAATGACTGTATAAATACTCTGTACTCGTCTCAACAAGTTCTTATATTTTTTTATTACAGATTTTGTTCAAGGGACTGTTTTTTAACATCTTTCTTTATATGGCTATCAGCAAGAAACAATTGTTTGAAATAAGAAACATCACAACACAGGCTACAGCTTGGGATAGACTTATAAGTATAAAAACATATTTTAATATTGTTAAAATTGCTACATTTTTAGCTACAGCAATTATTTTGAATGGAAAATTAGGAATGAATGTAAAACAACTCTTCATCATACCCATCAGCCCCATTAGGCTAGATCAGGCCAGAAAATGAACTCTATAGGAAGATTAGCTACAATAATGGAATCTTGCAAGTGCTGTTCCTCCTCCTCCTCATCTCCAGCGAATCAGAGCAGGGCTTGTTAAACTGCTTCTAAATATTATTTTGTTTCCTAAGACTTTAAAAAGGTTTTAACCCCCTTTCTTTAGGTAATAGTTCTTGCCTGTTTTTCTATAGCACCTCACACCTCCAGTATCAGTAACATACTGATCTTACATACTACAAGCTCAAACTGAAAAAAAACAAACCCCACTCCTTTATTTTCATGCATGAAAAATCACCATGTGGTAATTTGGGAAAGGCTAGGTCATGGGTAGGCAACCTTGGCTCTTTTATGACTCGTGGACTTCAACTCCCAGAATGGCTGGCTCAGGAATTCTGGGAGTTGAAGTCCACGAGTCATAAAAGAGCCAAGGTTGCCTACCCCTGGGCTAGGTAAATAACTAAGCATTATGATAAATATTGGTAATATTCAGATGTAGATATTTTCTAGTATGGTAAGCATGTCGTACATATAGATAAAAAAGTTCATACATCATGATTCTTATCTGCATCAGTTATCCTGTGAATTAGTCCAAGTAGTTTTTCTCATTTATTATTACATGAACAAATATTTTAATTATCCAACTGCCATGTATCAGCCTTGCATACAATACTGATTCTGAATACCTTTCATCTATTCTCCAATACAGAATAGTCTAGGCTCTAAGCCATAATATTTTAACAGCATACTTGAATTAGTTTATTGGCAGCAGAGATGACTAGACACATCCAGTTGAAGAGCAGCTGGCAAGATAGCAGCTTGTTTTTTGACTGTCAGCTGGTAGTCAGGGTGGAACTCTGACTTGACCACTTGAGACAAATAGCAACTGGGATTGAATAAAATTAGTTTGTGTGGTATGTAAAAGTACCTAACTTAAATCCTTTTATTTTAGTTTGCGTTCTGACTATTCATACAGCAACGGAAGGAACATTTGCAATTCTTTGGTTATATAATACCACCCGTGTGCTGTACATGTGTTATAAAGAGTTCTGCCCTGGCTCCAGCTCACATCTTCCTGCAATTTCATCCAAGCTTAGGCCAAAAGAATAGAGAAGGTGCATTTGCTGTGATGGGCAAAGAGCCAGCACAGTTTGTTCCTTCCCCAAAAGATCAGGCATACGGGAGGAAAATCTCCTTTGGCAGCAAGAGATCCACAGGGTTTCCTTTATTATTCTGGCTTCAGCAAAAACCACAATTGAGACCTTTGCATTGAAGGCATATAAATATAGTCACAGACAGCCTGAAAAGTAGTGTTTTTGAGGTGAGGTAAGAATATGAATGGTCACAGACTCAGGAGGATGTTTTTCTCAGGCATGAATACATATGGTTACCAAATTCATTGTTGATATAATCCCATTTAATTCACTGTTGTTTTGCCAGAAGAAAATGTGGCTGCTGCTTTGTGTCCTAGGCTGGAAATTTCTTCCGGCAACAAAGAACACATGAAAGCAGTGCCTCCTGAGGATGGTTCATATTTATTTATTTATTGTATAAGCATAGTAGCTTTCTTAGCTTACAATCCTACATCCAATTATATGAGAAAAAACTTCACTAAAGTAATGAGAAAACGTAAGGATTGCACCGTAAGTTGTAATTTACATTTTAAAAACTGCTTATTAAATGTTAGCACAAATTTAAGTGCATAATTCTTTTACCAAGCACAGTATGCTTTTCAATTATCACAACACAAAAGAAATACTGTTTAGATTAAATATAGAAATAGATTGCAAGGTAAATATTTGCAATGGAAAGACTTTGGAGGACCGGACAAAGAGACGCTGCCAGGAAAATGGTCAGATAAGAGACAGCATAGCCTGAAGATGGAAGCAAGAGGTTCTGAAAAGACCCTCCCCAGTTTCTCAGGTGTTAAAAGAGATGGGGAGGGCCGTACTTTCAGACTTGCAATATTTTCTCACTGTAGCTTACAATAAAGTAGAATTAGCTCATTTAATTGTGAGTCTTACCTGGCTTACCCCATGAGGCCAACAGCAATCTTGCTAGGCTGAAAGCATAATTCTCCTCCCCCCCCCCCCGCCCAAGGTCTTTCCCACATTCCAATACACTATTTGATTTTAAAATTTATCATTAAAGCTTAAAAATAATTTTATTTCCCACAGTTCTTCTCCAACATTTTTCCTTGAACAGTAGCTATAGCAGTTGCAATCCAAAGGAAAAGACATTGTTGCTCTAAGAACTTACTCCTTTCTTCATCAAAGTTTCCCTAGTTAAAATTACCCAACCAACTTCATCTCATGAGAACAAAGATCTACTTATTTATTAAATCTCACAGATAGAAAACAGCATGGGAATGCATTTAAGAACTAGAAGAGTTACAAGTTATGGAAAGAATTTAAAACCTGTAATGACTTAACATTTTGACTGTTCTAAGCTTGAAAGAAAGCACTTATGTTCTTTATTATATTATAACAAATATTTTCTTTCAAATGCCATTGTTTTAATTGTGGAAGCAACATGGATTTTAGTAGGGCTCTCATTCCAAATCTTTTGAATAAAACCAACCAACTATGCAACTATGGCAGATAGGCTGTCCCTGAAGTAACTGCAGGGGTTTATAGGTAATAATCAGCACTTGGAATTGCATCTGGAAGCAAAGCAGCAAACATTGCATAGAGGTGTCCCATGCCTACATGTTCTAGACCAGCTGAAGCTTCTAAGTAGTTTTCAAGGGCAGCATTTTGCAGTAGTTGAGCCTGACTAGGGCATGAATGACTGTACAGGAAAGGCACAGTTGGCACAAAGATGTTGCTCAGCAAAGGCTGCCTGGCTACAATTGCCACTTTCTTTTTAAGCAGAAGTTGTAAGTACGGATGGAAAGTCCTCAGATCCAGGGGCCCTAATATATACAGCCCAATATCAATGTTGGTAGGGTTGAGTTGGAATTAGTTCCTCCCCACATTCAGGCCTATTCAGCCCCTAAGCACTGGGACAAATCTTCAGTTTCCCCACTTAGCCAACCTGGGGTATAATTGGGTATCAGCATATTGATGGCACAGCATCTGCTGCTGCTTCTTGGCAAAGACAAAAACACTGCTTGCACCTTGATACAATTCTCCTTTTTCAAAAATCTGTTATGGAGAGATTAAAGTTGATTTCAGTAGATATCGTGTGTGAAGGCAGGGATTACAAGAATGCAGATTGCATGTTATAAATATAAATAGAACATCTAATACTATTAATGATTTGGTTCCCTGGGTACATGTTTCTATTCTTTGAATGATATTATGTCCTAATGTAGTTGAATGTCCTAATGTAGATGATTTAAAATTTCATTGAGGTTTTTGCTGTTTTGGACTCATTTGTTGAGCTTTGGTACATAGATACTGAGCAAGCTCTTGTGTTTTGATCCTATTGAGCTTCATGGTGTCTTTAAATACAGATTTTGATTGTTTGTAAAGCCTTGGCTAGTGGAGCTTGTTTTTAAATTTTGTAGCACTACTATAAAATAAAGTTATAAAGTGAGTAAAACATCAACATTGGAATTTTTGCAGCTATAATATGCAAACTGTCACAAAAGGTGCAGTATGAAAATTTTTGTGTATATTTTGCAGGTAACTATGCAGACTGCAAAATCAAATGTGTTGTCTGAACTTTTTACACACATATATATGCATGTATGAGATGGTAATCCATAATGAGGTGGTAATCTGTGCTGACTACTATCTGCTATCCAAACTACATTAAAAGACAGCCTGAAATCCTCATATAAAAATATGTTTCCCATTTTGTTCAAATATGTAATAAAGAAGCCTTTCTTCCCTCACTATCTTCTGCTCCAAGCATCAGTCTTTATGGTTGCTTTTCAGGAACATTAGAGAGAAAGTGTCCGAGAAGACAAATTTGTATATTACCTGATATAGCTTGGTCCTAAGAGAGAATGTTCAATGCAGTGTAACTAAAAGTTCATCATTTTCAAAGGAGGGAAGAATAATAGACTGCATACTAATTCACCACTACAAATGCATAATCCTTGGAACAAGCCTGAAGCCACCTGTATGTATATATGAAAGCAGGTAATGTTTATGTTTGGTAAAACTTTTTATTGATCTTGAGGTTGATTGTTAATATACAATGTTATGTTATTTGTTGAACTATAGCTAGTTCACTAAGTGGCCAAAATATTATTTGAGCAACATATTAATTTCACAGGGGAGAGCTGGAGCTGGTGATTTCTTTTAAAATCTTTGGAGAAATGATTTGCATTTTCTATTTCTAGCTTGTAAGTGTAAAACATTTTTATTTTATTAACATGGTTTATTTATTTACTAGGTTTATGAATTGAAAAAACTTAAAATCAATAATCATGGATAAAAGAGTAAGCTATACTGAGCACCACGGGATCTACTTATGAGGAAGTATACGTAACAACTTTCTCTGACTTGATAGCCTCCAGATGTCTTGGACTGTCCTTCCAATCAGCCCCAGTCACTATGGTCATGCTTGGAGGGGACACAACGAAGATTTTAATTAAAATGAAGTATAATTTATTTGAATAAATTATATAAGATTTTTTTAAAAAAATCTTGTGTCATTACCTTTTTTGCTCCTTGTTCTTCTTCCACACCATCTCCTATGACAACATAAACTACTTTTCTTCCAAATCTTTGAATTATGCGCTCAAAACAGCTTTCTTTTCCTAGAAAGTTCAAGCATATCATCAAGCCCCAAGAATAGTGTAGTTTATTTCAGTTTAGGAAGCAATAAAATGGCTGGACACATTTGTTTTACACTGTAAAATAATTATCCCTGAACTCCTGTACATAATAGGTAAAATTGATTTAACTTGATGCTGAGATCATTAAGTTATAAGTGGGCAATTGAAATAAATGTTCTTTATAACAAAACCACATATAATAAATAAAAGCATAATAACAAACCATTTAATGATCCAGGTCAGAATTATCCATGTTTATCAATAATGATTAGTTCTAAATAATTATATAATCAGTTTTAAATGCTCAATGAGATTTTGGATTTGGAACTTGAATAGTATGAACTTGAACATGAATAACAGATTCTGTTCATTGTAAACACTCACCTATTTTTGTTGCACTGTAAATATTTTCTATTGGAAATACCACACCCAAACCATATAGCAAGACTTTGGCAAGAGCTGGGATAAGCTGAGTAGTCGTTACTAAAATATTGACACAATTTGTCCTAGGAGAATGTAAAGAAGTATTTTATAATAATCAAACAAAAACTGCAATACCATCAACAAATTATTAGTTTCATTTAAAAACCTGGAAGGAAAATTTAGTCTACCATTAAGGCTAGGAAAGGTTCATAGATGGAGAAATAGTATTTCTATGGAGTCCAATATACAATAACTAGGATTCTCTAGTTTCTGCTTTTTTTCTGGCTTTCGGTTCTTAAGAGGACTGATACTGGGAGGTATAAGGCAGACCATCAATGATGGATATTGAAAGGTAGGGATTGTTCTCAAGAATTCATGGAGAAGACTAAGTCCACTGTAGTATTAAAGCAAATTCTATATTTATTATAGCATTGCTCCCTCCCCCCCTCAAAAAGTACCATAAGGATGTTTATTCTACTTCAATATAGGGTCATATTTCCCAAAATGACCTAGGACAGAGAATCTCATTTGGTAAGGCTGGTAAACTGCAGGAGTTTAGTTAGAATGCAGGTATTCTTGCTATCTGTTCTGGAAATCCCAGTTTTTCATAGCACAGAAATACTGTGTCCCAATAGTGAACATTTTGTAGTTGGTTGGACATATCACAAGTTGGACACTTGCTGTGGAATGCAGATGTAGTGCTACTTAGAACTAGGAAACTGTGGATCAGATTGGGAAGGGCTATGTGACTGAGCAGAGTGGTAAGAGTGGAGTCGTATATTCCTTATGCAAAAGGAGGAGGAAGATGAAAAGAGCCATTTAGGAAGAAAGAGTACATATGTCTACATGCCAACTACCTACTGTAAAACTCTGGAACTTGGATTCCAGTAGATGCTTCCAATTATTAATGGGGCGGGTAGACTGGTAGGAGGAAAGCTTGAAAATCTACATACATTCCTAGCTTGTCCCTCTCCCCATCTTGGCAAGCAGTGGAAAGAAGGATTAAAAACAAATTATATATAGTTTGATAGAAGAGGAGCTTTTTGAGTTCCAATAAGCTTTTTGTGTTGTAATCATATAGATCCTTTGAAAAAAGGATGAGACCTTTACTGGACTGCTTGATGAGATATAATATACCAAAAGTAGAGAAATCTTGTCCTTATGCCCCATGTTTCAAATGCATGGAGGTAGTACTCACTTCTGTCCCTGGAAGAAGGCTATACTGGATGATCAGCCATGCTATTGGTAAAGCAATGGTGTTTTTCTGACATTGTGTTATTATAGTTTATAACTATTCTGTATGCATCATAAGACAGAAACTAAACAGTTATAGGATGCAGTACAATAGAAAAAGAGTGAAGATTTATGAAATATATGGATACAAAGATAGTAATTGGCCAAATCTACCTTATAGGGCTATTATTGTGAGGTAAAACTGTTGCATGTGGGGAAGTGGTCTCTATACTTCCTCAACTGTTCTGGAAAAGACAGGCTACGAACCTAAGAAATAAATTTAATAAATTAAAGAGTTAAATTTTATTGCTATCTTGCCTGGGATATATAGAAATAATTCTGTATAATAAGTTAAATGGCAAATTTTCTCTTCATCTGCCACTACTATCAACTAATCTACTACAGCATGATGCTACAGGGGAAAAAATGAAACAATTCATGTCCACTTTTATAACAACACTGCACATCAATTCACCAATTTTTAAAATGCCATATTTTAGAAAACTATAAATTTTAATTAAACCAGCTATTCCCAGCAGTGCATAATATATTAATTGTAACTTACAGAATTGGGAAATGTATATACATTATAGCTCCAGTTAGTCCAGGGGTGTCAAAATCGCAACATCACGTGTTGCAACGTGTCACGACTTTTTTTCCATTGCCAGCAATGGGGTGGGCGCGGTTTCACCATGATGCATCCGGCCTGCGGGTCGGCAGTTTGACACCCCTGAGTTAGTCTGTATTACTACTTATGTGAAATCTACTTACCTAGAGTGAATTAGTGTCAGTGCTTTCAGTGCAAGCGTTAACCACGAATCTGTAAGGGCTTCAATTTCTGCTCTAAGCTGCAACCAAGCTTCTCTCTTTGCTGGGCCCAGAAGACCTGCCAGGGGATGAGTGAGGGAGAACAAGCACTATAGCATTTACATGTCAACTATAATCCCTTATCATGTTTTACAGTTGTAAATAGGTGGGAAAACTTAACCACAAGATTCAAACACTTCACACAGCAATGAAACAGTAATTACATGGACAGGGATATGATGGGTACTTGCCTCCAACATTATTTTTATATGTGTTATAGATTTCTTTTACACGTCTGTATCGGAAAGCTAGCTTTCTCATCCAGTCCACTCCTCCACGCACCCCTGTTGCTAAGCATAGATTAGCACTGGTAGCTGCTGCAGGGAACCCATCTGTCCCAAAGTTATAGGTGCTGTTTTGGATGTAAGAAAGTTTTAAAAATTATCAGATAGTTGGAAGATAACTGAATTTATACTGGAATTTTAGATGACTTGAAAAAGAATAGAAATAACAGTATTCGGAAATTATTATAAACAATTTTATAGTATAAAAAGCTGCAAACAAGCAGGCAAACAAAAACTTTTATTTTTCCTATCACTGTCCTATATTAGTTTAAATTTACCTTAAATCCTGGCCATTATCATCTGACGAAACATCATCAATATGAACTTGGTCACATTCCTATAATGGAGGAAAAATCCACTATATTTACTTTAATTTGCCAATTGCAATACAACAAATACAAATAACAAATAACAATTTTTAAAGATAATCATATTTACTTTTTATATTGCTATAGCTAAATTGATAAAAGTAATTTTAGACACTACTGTTAGAATTTAGAAAAAAAACTGCATTTGGAAGGAAGGTTGTTAAAATAATTACGTACATTCTTATACATTTTCAGCCACCCTCAAGTTTTAAGTTATTCCAAAGGGTTTTCAGGCAGTGCGGTGTATAACTCAAACCAGACTTCTTGGTAAATGTAACTTATTAGAAAAATTAAATCTGATGCTAACCACCAATGAAACTATGACCTCTGATTGCTGTTGAGCCACACACTAACACAGCCTGAGGCTAACATTTTAGAAGAGTGCAGACAAAAAAGAAAAAGTTATTTATTTTTCACTATTTCTGCTTTTTCTGAAAAGTGCAAACCCAGAGTAAAGTAGAAGCACTTTAAAGATTTACAGAATGCTCTAATTTACTTCTTAAAGCCACTGCATAGAACAAATCCTTTATCTGCTTATAATTGGGCAAATGAAAATACATTATTATCTCAACATTAAACAACAGAATCACTACTACTGTTAGTACTGATATTTTACTGCTGATAAATAAAACAGCTTTCAGAATTGTGTTTAATCTAACTCCAAAGTCTATGGTTTCTTTGTTTTAAAAGTCCTAACGTAAATACCAATAGCAAAGATGATCCATTTGTAAAGTTGTGATACTCCAGAGCTGCATATTTCTGTGTTACTGGTTCTCTCTGAACAATTTTTTCAATCTCTCTATGGGCTTGGAGGGAGGGAGAGGAGCTAGAAGTGGAAAGAAACTCAAAACAGCTGTTCTCTAACAGAATTAAAATCATGACCCTTAACCTTTTTTAAAAAAACCTTTTCTCAGCCAACCCTCTCCCAGCAAGCAGTGAGTTCCAAGGAGGAAAAGACTTTGACCCTATAACCTTCTTCACCTCTCCTGAGGTCAACAACCTCAGATAAGAAAAAAGAAAAGAAAAATGGCCTCACATGATGACTATGAGTTTTAAGTCTTTTAAATAGAGAAAACACAGGCTACTTTAGAATAGCATTAGGACTTAAATACTGAATAGGTAGGATGACAAAAGAGATAATGGATAAAATAAAAGAAAACTGCTGCAATCTGTCTGAAGTTTAGTAAAATCAAAGTCACAAACTTAAAATATAAAATAAAAATAATTATTTTAAAAATTACTCATTTTCCATACGAAGTTTGCTTCTACAATTCTGTACATTTATTCTGATTAAAAGGTTTATACCTTGTTAGAACAGAAATCAGAAACAAAGCAGGAGAACAAAACTTCCATTCCCTAAGACATATTTCTCAGTTTCACGCCAACAACTCTGCACTGAAATAGCAGTGTATTTAATGCGAATAGATATTTCCATCACCAATAAAATTAGCAAAAGTACAATTGTTTGCTCTTTACAGGTAGCCCTTAATTTATGACTGTTCGTTTAACAATATTTCAAAGTTACGATGGTGTTGGACAAAGTGACTTATGACCTGCACTTGTACTCAAGACTGTCCCATCATACCTATTGTCATGTAATAGTAATTTGGGTGCTTGGCAACCAGTTTGCATTTATCAGTGGTCATATGATCATGATTTTCAACTTTTGTTTGCTGATTTCGAATAAAATAACAGCCATAAGGGAAGCTGGATTTGCTTAACGAGCACCATAAAATTGTCTTTAAAATTAGATCTGACTCAACTTATGACTGCAATGACTTATGATGAAAATTCTGGTCCCAACTGTGGTTGTAAGTAAAGGCCCATCTGTAAATTTGCATTTCTGAGTGTGTATCCAAACACACGTACACACTTTGCTTATTTATGCTAATTTACATTCAAATTTGCAAACAGAATAGTTATTTTTGAATAACATAAAAAGTTCAAGAATAAAGTTTCTTTTGTTGATATTTTCAGGAACTTGCAAGTGAAGAAGAAAATAATTATATATAACATAATTACCTTTTTCTGGAAAAGAAAAGAAATACTAATTTAAATTCAAAAAAATCCTTTTATAAAAGTAGTGTAGGGGAAGCAGGGAAAGAAAATGGATGGGGTACAGTTTTATTGGTTTGTCCCTTATTTCTGGAGCTTCTGGATTATATCCTACACTGTTTTGGACAGTTCTCAAAGTCTCCAAAGAAAGGTTCTTTAAACTGAAGCAAATGAAAGAACTATGGATTCAATTGATTTTTCTTCTTCTCTTCCTTTCTCACAGAAATTTTTAAAAGAGGATTGTTGTTTTAAAATATAGTTACTACCTATATGATAAACTTTATTATGATAATTATTTTTGTTTGTTTAAGTTATGGATAATGCTATTATAGTTCTTATCTTTTATTAACAATGACTAAAACTAATGTTAACAAATATATTCCTTAGGGTCAAGTTATAAATAGCTTATTTTTTTAGCTGCTTAGATAGGTCTGCTACTAAACCCAAATTTTCTAGGCCCTGTTATAATGGTAATGCAAATGTCAACTAGATGATAGATAGATAAATAGATAGATAGATAGATAGATAGATAGATAGATAGATAGATAGATAGATAGATAGATAGATAGATAGATAGATAGATAGATAGATAGATAGATAGATAAGATAGATTGATTTTAAAAGGTATACCTAAAATTCTAAGCAATATCTATTCCACTATTTGCTATTTGATCAGTGTGAGATTTCTAGAAATGTTCTTTGACTAAATTTCAGGTGTTAAATAAAAAAACATGTGAGATGCATTATTGGAGCACTGCTTTGGGTAAGAGAGTTATCTTGATTGCAGGGAAATAAATAGTAGAGAAAACAATTCAAAACAAACATACATAGAAAGGCTGAAAGAAGAATGACAGAAAAGAGGAGAAAATGTAAAGAGAAGCCATTCTCGGTTAAGAAGACAAAGGGGAAAAATCAAAGCAAGAAAATTTAGTCAGCAGGATCAATGTTTAGTATCCACTACAAAAGACAAGCAGAAAAGGAAACAAAGCTTCTTTTACTCTGGGAATGATGAATAAATAAATACAGAAATAATTGCACAACAAATTGAACTGACAGAATCCAATTAATTCTTCATTAATCTATTGTATCTATTTTCTAAACATCCTGTGCTTGGGACTATTATTTTTAAATAGAAAGAGGTATTTGAAGTATTGTTCAGTGTCTAGGTTAAGTACAATTAACTTTCAATAGGTGTCAAGACTTAATTTCTGCAAACCTTAATTTGCTAAACTGGGACAATTGAGATTTGATTCAAATCAAATTCACTGGGCTGACAACTAGACAATTCTTTTATTTTCATCAGTATACTTTTGGAAATTGACTGAAAATTCTGATACATTTTACCAAACACATTTGTAAAATGAACTAAATAACAATAAAGTTCTGTGCATATTTATAATTAAAGCAAATACCTACACTTTAACATAAATGTCTTAGACTCTATATAGAATTCTAAATAGAGAAAAAATATCTAAGAATACCACTATTTGTTGTATTTAGGTTTGACTCCTATGCCATGCAAAGTATTTTTTACAATCAATATTCTGAATTTAATCTATGCCAATACAAGGACCCCTCATTTCAAACATCAGCTACAAATATTCTCCTTTATTGGAATGTCAATACATTATGCCAAGTCATGTCATTTAACTATAATTTGTTAAACATAAACGAACTATAACAGTCCACTAAAACTAAAGTACAATATAAGAGATAGAAAATATCCGAAAGTGCTATAGTGCTATAGGGACACTTTGAAAAGACTGTTGGAAAGTTAATTTAAATGAATAAAAGATACTAATTGATGTGACAAACAGAAGTCACTGAACAAGTAAAAGAAAAAGTAAAGATGCTGATAGCAGGTCTATAAATTAGAAATGGGCAAAAGTAGATGCGAAATATGTTAATAAGCAGCCAAGTGATTTTTGTGACAAGTGCAATGTATGAGGGCAATTCGGAAATAAACCTCCATTTGGTTATCAATGACAGACACTCGCAGATACAGAACTTTTATTATACACATTAGAAAACTACAACATTACATTACTTTTTGACATAATCGCCATTCAAATTGAAGCATTTGTCATAACGTCTTACAAGTTTTGAAATTCCTTAGTAGTAGTCGTTCGGCGCCAAATCTGAGCTATGGGGGTGTGATCAAAAACATCCCAATGGAACTGCTTCAAAAGTTCTTGGGTATGTCTAGCGGTGTGCGGGCGAGCATTATTGTGAACCAACACTACACCGGTAGGCAGCATGCCCCAATGCTTGTTATGGATAGCATGTCTGAGTTTTCGTAATGTTTCACAGTAGACTTCTGAATTGATGGTTGAACCATGCTCCATGAACTTCACTAACAGTACTCCTTTGGCATCTTCACATTTGGCGGGATTTTTATGGCACCACTTCCGGTGTGGTGTTGGTTCACGAAAATGCTTGCCCACACACCACTAGACACACCCAAGAACTTTTGAAGCAGTTCCGTTGGGATGTTTTTGGTCACCCCCCCCCCCCATAGCCCAGATTTGGCGTTGAACGACTACTACTAAGCAATTTCAGATTTGGTGTATAATAAAAGTACTGTATCTGCGAGTGTCTGTCATAGATAACCAAACGGAGGTTTATTTCTGAATTGCCCTTGTACATGTTGGTCTCCAGAAACCAGATTTCCTTCATATACAACATTTGGTTCCTTAGTAATTAGATAGTATTTATCTCTAAATTATGTTATATGGAATGAAAGGAAGAGAAAAAAATTTTTTAGATAGGAAAGACTGAGGCTTACTTTTGCAAGAATCTAATTATACAAAACAATTAGTTTACAGGTCCTTTGTTTTTATAAACTTAAATAAAAGTGAAACATTATCTCAGTATTTGCTTATAAATATATAACTAAATAGAAAATAAGAAGTAGAAATTTGTAGCTGACTTTCTCATGAAAGCAGGATCATATTGTACATATATTTACATCATTTAATTTTTTTATATGTTCTTCAAATGTCTAGTGACACAGGAATACCAACTCTATTTTATTCTTCATTGTACTTTAGGAAAAGCAATGTAATAAAATTATAACAAATCTTGTAACTTCCAAAATTATATTATCCGATTTGATTAAATGATAACCTGTGCTTCAAATAAATAAAAAATTAAAATAAATGTAAAGCAAAGACATTCTCAAGCAAAGTGAAATGAAGGACATAGAAAGTCACTAAATAACTTTACACTTGATTAAAAGGGACAATATGAATATTACTAATGTAACCTCTTCTGAGAATTGGAAATCATTACAGACTACAGATCCAAACATGCTGATCATAGTTAAAATGCAGTCCTGTGTTTATTTAATCTTTCTAATTTACCATGAGAAAACTAACACCATGCTGTCAACTAATTGTTTCAGTGATTTGCTTTACAAAGTAAAATGAGCTGACAGGGAAATGCTCCATCAAAACTAGCTCTTTTCCTCTATCCTTTACACATCACGGTGTCCTTTGAGACTTGCTGGACATTGGCCAACTCATAGGAAATGATCAGTGGATTCTCTGTTCTCCTCCTATCTGTCATTATGCAATTATCCTCCTGTTTCATTTTTCTCTACTGAACGAACAGTAGAGAAATTTGGTCCAACTATGTGTGAGAACAAAATGTTTAAAACTGCAAAACTTACATATCTTCAAAAAGCTCTGCTTAGTTAAAAAAAAAAAAAAAGCACTTTAAATTCAGACCAAGTATTTCAAAGAAAGAGCTCCATGTTTGTCTCCAAAATATGAATATAACATAATCATTTATCAAACCTACTAAAGTAAACGTTTCAAGAAAATTCATTTCATTTCTAACTGAAACAATACCAGGTATGTGAAATGATGTAACAGTTTTTCCACTCCTTTCCAGTTTTCCTTTTTCGTTGTTTCACCTACTAACCCATTTTAAAGGTATAAACCTACAGAAATTTATTTGTTTTCTAAATTGCATGGGGTTTTTATCTGGCAGAAGCATAAACAACATGTATGGTTGGTGGTGGTGGGCAGAAGACAGACATGGATCTATCCATAAATAGGTTGGCAAGGATTTTTCATTTCCAATAGTTTAACAGCAGCAGCAATTATTCCAAATTATAATATTGGAATGAAAAAAACCCTTCATGTAATGAGTAGATTTTTGACTTCATAAAAGATTCATAATAAAACTTCTAGGCTCATGATTAATACCTTTTAATTTTGGTTCTTCAATCTTGGTGAGACATTTAAGGAATCCACAAGTTATCAAAATGCAAAACAGTACATGTTACTAAATAAAAAATGAAGTCATATTTCTCTTTGCAAAATGGCCAGATAAACAATATCACTGGATTCAATACCCCGACTTTTGAAAATGTTCAGAGCTGCCACTATGTATGAAGTTCTTTCTAAAACTGACTCAAATTTTACAAAACAGTTGCCTGTTTGCAAATCCTAGAGTAGTTGAAAGTTGAAAGTAAAAAAAAATGGGATTACAGCTATTATTTACTTTTGTAATTGAAATATCCAATTCAGTTTGGGTACTATTAGAAAACAATTCTGAGACTGTCCTAAAAGCTGTTCCAAAGCTTGCTGGAAAGCAAACAAACATTTTAACATCTCTCTTTTCACATTTTGGAGATATAAATTCCAATGTTTAGAATCGATGTGTTTCTACAGTATCTAACATAGATCCTTTGTGGAAACCAGGAGAGATATCAACATAGACAATCATATGAATAAGATTAGAAATTATTTCAGCTGCCCTGCTAGATAAATCAAAACAAAATTATGTAAATGAGGAAGAATGTGCCTCTATTAAATATTATCTCACAGCGATGATTTAAAATCTCTTTCTAAATAGAATTTTGACATTGAACCATAATTGTAGCTATGTTGGACTCTTTTCCTCATTGCCAACATAGCTATTATTTTCATGCATAAAAATTATTTAAAAATCTGCTTTCTATTTTCATGCTATTAATTATTAATTGCATTTCAATAATAAATGTACTATTTATAATATACTTTTGCACATAGTTATTTTTGCAAGAATTAAAAGTATTTTATTGCACCTTTTATATATTTATATGTAAGGTAGTTCTTGCTTTATGACTGGTTGTTAACATAGCCCATAAGACTTCCAGTAATCATAAAATGTCGTGCTGCCCTCTTCCCCATAGTCATACTCTGGTGTGCTTAACAAGCATCTCACAATTATGTCTGGCTGCAACATGATTTGCAATGTTTTTTGCTGGTTATTGTGGGGTCTTGTGTTCCAGATATTTATGATAAAAATTCCAGTGTCAACTGCAGTCATAAGTCAAGGATTATCTATATGTGCAGGTTCGAACCAGAAGCAAAAGTTCTTATAAACAGTCATACAAAATAAATTTGCAAAAGTATATATCTTTATATGCAATCATAATGCTCATATGTGAAAAAAATATCAGAAATGCCCACTGTCTCTTGGTTGAAAACAATAAAAGCTTAAAATATTATGTATGACCCATCATCACAAAAATGTTTTTAAAATACAAATATAATTCCATATGAAAAAAACAGCAACTATTAGTGAACATGCCATCTTTGTCTGGTCTGTACTTTGCAACCATTTTCTCACAATAATTATTCTGTTCAGAGAGTAAAGATACAGATTACCTGTGCGATAGGCACAGATATAGAGAACAAAGAGGCCTCTTGAAATCCAATTCACTGAATTTGACAATTTGTGGATTAACAGCCAAGGAATTAAAACTGACCTTGAAGAATTTTCTTTTAAAAATAATGGAATGGATTTATACAATTTATATTCCTACAAAAACAAAACAAAATAAAAGGTGAAAATCCTGAGAGTGGAAATTAGAGTATAGGAAAAAGCTTGATTTTCTGCTTATGAAATCTAATTGTGTGTGCTTGTACACATAATTTCTTCATCTAATATAGAAGATATTTAGATGATCACCTAGAAAACTAATTCATTTATACTGCATATTAAATATAGTTAATATTTTAGGTATATATTGATGAATTTTAAACAGTAAAAAATTAGTTCTGCTCAAATAAGCAAATTATATATGCACCAAAAGAAAAATTAAGATACACTGGTAAATAAGAATTATTCATGCTTATGTAACAATGAGAGCAATCTGAAACACAGCAGTCTATCAGTCCAGATTAGCTCCTCATGTCTGTAGACACTGCCAACAACCCAAATGGCTCTGTCCATGTTCATTGTGATGTATGATTCAAAAATATACCGAAGTCAGAAGCAATGATTCTTGTTCTTTTATTCTTATTCTGAGATGACAAGGATATCTCATAATAAGGCAATTCTGACAGATGCCTGAGTTTGTAAGCTTTGCTCATCAGCCAAAGATCCTAAATAGGCCCAATAGAACACCAGTAGGATGCCCATCCCTGGTCTTCCATAATTCTTCAGAATTGTATTTTAGCAATGAATGTGAATTCTTCCACTGTATTGATCAATATTCCTAGAACTTCTTAAACTTAGCAGCTTGTTTTAACAATAGGTTTAAATTGTGAATCAGAATTCACATGTTATTTATTACCCAGAAGAAGCCAAATTACAATTTGGGCAAACACACTTTTGAAAAAAATATTTTTTAATGAAAATGTTCAAGGGAAAAAAATCAAATGCAACCAACATGTAGATTAAAATTAGTCTCTCCAATTTCTTCTAGACAATCAACATATATTTTTTCTCAATGTAAGTAGATATTGATAATAATCTTATATATTCTAACCTGCATAATCACACTGAATAAAATGTATTGTATTTCAAAATAATATATCGAATAGAACTAATCATCATATGGTTTTTTTTTAAAAAAGAAAATCAAAATGAGTATAAATTAAAAAAAGAAAATAACAGAGTTTTAAATACATTTAGGTAACAATATTTCAGAGTGCACATTCTTTAATTCCATACAATTCCTGCATTTAGTATAATTGGAAAGTACCAATTACAAAATTCTTGGCAGGTCACAGAGAAGTTACTATTCAGTAGACAACCATGTAATAAGAATTATCCTAGATACAATGCTGGGAAACTAAGCAGGATAAAGTCATGTCTTTGCTTAATGACCATAATTGGGATTAGCAAACCTGTTGATAAATGAAGCAGTCATTATGTGAGACTTTACGTGACTGCGACAGATTTATAGCCTCACTTCTATGGTCATTAAATGAGTCACCATAGGTCATTAAGTAAGTCATCACATGAATCTAACTTGCAATTTTACTACTGGATTCTCCATTTACTGTCTGTGAGAAGCTGGCTGTGAAGCACGCAAATGATGACCACATGACCATGAGATGCTGCAATATAATAAATGCCTACTGGTTGTGAAATGCCTGAACCTTAATCATGTGACTGCAGGAACATTGCAGTAGCCATAAGCAGTGGTAGGATTCAGCCAGTTCGCATCACTTCGGCAGAACCGGTAGCTACTTTTTGTTGCCCAGGCCCAGAATGGACTTCTGGAAGCGGCATCCACACAGAGAACCGGTTGTTCGCATATTTGAATCCCACCACTGGTCATAAGTGTGTGGAGCAGTTGGAAAGTTACATTTTCAGTTGCATCATAACTTTGAATAGTCACTAAATTGGACAATCATTAAGTGACTGTAGACAGTGACATTTCTTTTAAGAAACTAAGGCCAGAATATATCATCACTATCTTCAATGTTAACATATTTTAAAATAGATAAATAAGTTGGATATTTTATTATTATAAACCCTCCTGTAAAAGTTTTTCATATAAAACAATGTATCTATATATTTAATCTTACCACACTTAAAAAATAGAAAAATAGAGACCTTATAAAGGGACCTTTGAATAAACAGGCATAGTTGCAAAATACTGCCTCTGTGCCATCTTCACACTATTAGGTATAAAATGCAGATTTCATCATATCTAATAAAAAGTTTTAATCTTTTTATTCTCTCTCTTAATAATGTTCCTAAATAATACTTCTAACCATTCTGATGTAGAAATTGAACGAAATAGAAATTCCCACCACAAATGTTAAACTCCTTGCAGTAGTTGAAGTCTTTGTCTTGAGAATGCTGATCCCTACTCATGTTCCTTCCCTCTTCATACTCCTGCCTTCAAATTTCCAGTTGAAATCTGGCAAAGTCGAATAATTATCTCAGATCTAATAATTTATCCTGCAGTCTGTCTATTCAGCTGTTGATAGAACTCTAATCAGCAGATGTTTACCTAGATTACCTTATTTAGCAACAGTGGTAGATCAAAGCAAACTGCTGCTAAATCTGATCTATGTGTCTATCAGATAACAAATCCAGGCAGTAGCATCTCCTTAAATACTAGACTTTTGTGTGGTTATGGGGCATTATTAACTATGGTAGCTTTATATAGTAGTCCTTGTATAGTGGTTTCTTTCTAGTGTTACTGTCTTCTGGGAATACAGAACAAATAATTGCTTATCTACCTCTTTCATTATTATGCTAATGTCACCTTACGAATCTCTGTTATTCAGAACCAGGTAAAGGCTTTGGTAGGAGGGGGATGTGTGGGACTTCAGACTTGCAATTATCTCTTCATTCAACTGGACTGTAAAAAATCTAGCCTCCCTAGCTGAGAATGCACTGTGGACACATTTTCCACCATATCCAGAATAGGAGCAGCTCCAAGGAAGCCAATTTATCTTTGAAACAAAAGTCTTTAAGTAGTACATTAGTATGCTCTTTGATCCTCCTTTCTACTCTTTTCCTTTGATGTTGCAGTTTTCAGATTGTAAAGGACAGAAGTTGTCTTATTAATTTTTATAAGATGGTCTATGATTCATTAGGAATGAGTACAAATCACTCATATGTAGATATCCATCAAATTATTTTACAAGTCTCGTGCTTTTTAAAAAAATCTACATATTTTCATCATTTTAATATACACTGTTTCTATCATCTTTAGTACTATCTCTAATAACTCTTTGCCTCTTTATGTTTTCACTAAATTTGTAATCTTTACTAATCTTGTAATCTTGTAATGTAAGAGCATACAGTCCAAAGGAACTACTCATACTTATCTACATATAATTTTGCCAAAAATCATTCATATGCAATAATATCAGCATTTTTTTTAACTGATGGCAGACTATGAAAACTAGCATTTAAGAAAACTTTCATTCCTTGCATATTTTAATACATTGAGTTTGGGAAGGAAAACATCGAGTGTTACCAATAATCCATTTCCAGAATTATAATGCTAATCTTAGAGTAAACACGATACGGTAGAACCGAAAACGACATATCTCACACCATAATTATTTTGTAATGACTTGAAAGGCAAAACAATTTATTTTTACATTAATTCTGAATTTAATGTTTTGTTTCTAGGCCATTAATCTAAGCTTTGAACAGATGTTTTTCATTCACTGCGATCTAAAATCCACATAAAATCATGTATATTCATAGTGACAGGAAAAAATGAACATCCTACTTAAGTTATTCTTCCAACTGTGGGAATGTTCATATATAAATAACATTCCCAGAGAGGATCATGGAAGAAATTGTATTTACATGAACATACTAGGGCCTGCTGAAATGGGTGAACAATTATAATAATAAATAGGGTCTGATTCCAGGAGGAATAAGTGTTTCACACATTAAAATGACCAAAATAACAATCTTTGCTGAATAACAACAAACTTTGGAAGAATGCCATTCTTCTGAACAAGTTGTTACAGTTATACCATAACAATTTTTGTGATCTCATTTTAACAATAGTTCCAGATTGGAAAAATAACAACTTTTGCCAGAGGCAATGTGGTTTAAGATGGTTCCTGACAAACTAGAAAGAATTCTAAGAATTATGGAGATAATATAAATTGAAAAAATGTAACTGAGAAAGCTAAAACATACTAGCTAGTCTCCTACCTTTTATTTTGCACTAAGAATATTCATACAAATTGACAAGATTGTGCAACCAAGCATATATTTTTGAAGGTCTCACAATTGTAAACTATATAAAAACTTACTTTTTCATTTTCTGCAACAACAAACAATAATTATCTATTGGAATAATTCACCGGGCTTATCTTTATTATTATGGGGTGTCGCATAGTCAATTTCCTTATCTTTATTATCCTTCAAGGTAATGAAAGGTTTGTGACTTTTGACCATTTATTAAGAGTCCACTCAGGACATATAATCATAGAGTAAATTTAAACAATAGGTTGTTCGCACATCCAGATCCATCTCTAGAAGAACATTTGACCTAAGAAGTGAAATTAAATACTCCTTTAGGTTTCTGGGTTTTCTTATTTAGTTTATCTAACTAGATCATTTGTGCTTGACGGTTTTTAAAAGCATTATAATGATATGTTTAGTCCAGGCTTGCCAATTTAAAAATGTTTTAAGATATCAGAAGCATAATTGAGGACAGGAGTCTATATGATCATGCAAATACTATGACTTTTATCCTATGACTTGCAAAGACAGCATTTGACTGATAATATCACCATGTACAAATCATTTTTTTGTCATCAAGGTTTGTGGTGAATGTTAAGCAATTTCCTCTACTTTTACATTTATTTTTCAAAAGTTTACTTGATTTTTCCATTAAAATGTTCAAGGTGGCTGAAAGTCTAGTAACAAAATAGCAATAATATTATTACCTAATGGGGTAATGGTAATGGGGGGATAGGGAGGACAAAATTAATAAATATTACAGGTGAAAGTAGGATTTTTACAGATTTATAATTTCCCATTGGAGGTCAGGAAAGAGAGAACAGAGAGTTCAAATAATACCTTTATGGTGATATGTATTAAGAATTATTTTGGAATTCTAAAAATAAAATACTTTTAAATAAACCTTTTATTTTACTTACAGTTGTGTAGAGCATGGAATGCATATGTATAATACATTTATCCTAACCTGATTCTGAAAAGGGGTTTTTCTGTAAATCCCTAAATTTTGGGAGTCAGGATGAGAAAAAAAATAATCTACTATTTACAGCTCAAAGATAGAGTAAGATCTAGTTCTCTTGGTAGTGAGTTCCAGAAATTAAATTAAAATAAAATAAAGGGACAGAAATGCTGTCCCTTTATCATTAACAAGGTAGCCTATATACTGATAGGATGTAAAAGAAAGTCCCTGAAGAAATCCTTAATGAGGCAAACAGTTTTATTTGAAATAAACATTTTAACTTTTTCAGTTTCAAAGATGCCTCATGCTTTAAAAGTTGAATAGAACCATTTTATCTGATCTGAAAATGAATTGAAATCAGTGGAGCTTTTATAAGCTCCTAATATCCAGTTTCTGTCAACAGCCTAGAAAAATCTTTTGGAGCAGGTGAATTTTCAGACACCTGTCAAGGACAGTACCATGCAAAGAACTTGGCAGCAATACAATTATGATGTAACTGCACCACCTGGCCACCTTGAAATTAGGTTTTCAGATATTAACTGAAAACATTGAGTTTTATATGCCATCCTAACGAAAAAGGTAAAAGTTCATGTAGAAAATGAAATTGAATAAAGGTACACTTTTGGTCATGGATGCTGCCTGAATGTTCATAACTCACAGATTCAGAATTATGTCCCAGAGCAAAATTGTATTATGCTGTAACTTTGTATTAATATGGTAACACCTAATTCAAGAAAAGTTAATTCTTATGTCAGAATCAGTAGTTTTATCAGGCAGGGGCTATGTGCTTCATGGATTACATTCCAAATTCTTATCAGTTCAACCTCAAAAAGTTCAGCACAGAAAGAACAGAGTTGCTATTATGATGATGAAACTATTCCCTAAATACTGAGATTACTTGATTAAGGCATAGAGGAAAAAAACCCTGCACCAGGACACCATATAGAAATAGTTGGTCACCTCAATGCCAATAATTAATGTCAGCATGAGTCACTATCTTTTGAAACTATTTTTTTTAAGATGATGTAACCAAACTAACATTATACATTATACACTATACATTAAAATACAAACTGATTTGTGAATATTAAATGAATAATAAACTGATGAATTTGTATTTTATTTTTCCCTCTAAGATATTTTATATTGAGATCATTTCTACATGGCTTCAACATCATTTAAAGATAATTATAGAAACTTTTTTCAGGAAGAGTTTTCTAAAAAAGGTTTTTAAAACAAAGATTACAAAAGGCACAGAAGAAATAAGAAAATCTTTTTTCTTACAATAAATTATAAAATAAATCATAATGTCTTATATTTCTGCAACAAAATGCGTATTATATTTGTATATATATGGGTATATCACCGCACCATTCTTTTCGAGCAACATAGGGATTAATTTAATGTATTTTTCACAGTAGAAAAATAAATAGTTTAAGGAACATAAGCAAGTGCCTCAGTTCTAATTTAATGATAAACTTTAATAAGTATTTTTTAATGTTAGCAGATATTATGACCAGTTCTTAGATCATGAATTGCAACACTATTTATTTTTAATCCACTTTGAAACAGTTACAGTTTAGTTAATTTTCAATAAGACATTTTAATAGAAATCCAAATACAGTCAATAACACTACCTTGCATACTAATAGGATCATAAAAATAAGAAACCCATAAATTTAAACTTCTGGATAGAATATATATGATTTCTCCCTAAATTATAGTCAGTATCAATGTAGAATTATTCTACAAAAATTATCATTTTGAGATTCTCTAATTAAACTGATGACTTTAAAAGATTTTCCAAATTGTTGAATTCTTTTCAGCCTTAAAATGAGCATCAGACCTAAAAGGTATATGCTATTTCAATTAATCTTAAATATCTATGGCAAACTGCTTCCAAAATGTTGCCAAGAAAACTGCATGGACTTCTCCACACTGTTGCTAAAAATTCAGACTATCTGAAAGGCACTATACAGACACACAGAGAGTATTTTAAGGAATAAGTCATATTACTTTAAAACTTAATTCAGTGAGAAAGTGTTTACTGATGCCAATGTATTCAGCATAACTGTCTGTTCCATCATAAATAAAATATAAACACTGGAATGTAAAAATCTATAGATACCACAGTGTTTTTTTCAAGACTGTAGGATATTACAGAAAAATCATAAGATGAAAAAAAATGAAAATGATATTGCTGCAATTGCATAGTGTCACATATTTCAGCATTTTATTTATTTATTTAAAAAATTTACATTGCTGCCTACTCACACATGGCAACTCAAGGCGGCTTACAGGAAATGAAAACACAATATAAAAGAAACAAAAATAATAAAAATAATAAAATAACCTCCACCCACCATCCCAGCGACAACACACATTTATACCAGCCATTTAATGCAGAGTTACAATTATTTTTGAAAAGACATAATTCTAAAGCCCTATGCTTGCATCAACTTGCTGTCACTATTTGAGAGTGTAAGTGTGCAGATCTAGTAAGTTTGTTTGCAATTTCCACAAACCTGCAGTTATAATACCAACTGCAAGTTGGTTAGTGAAGAAAAGAGGGAAAGCAAAGGAACACATTATTTTTAGGATAAGAAGCATTTCAGCTCATGTCATACCATACAAACTAAAATGCTTTGCACAGGTAATAGTTGAAACAAGCAGAGATGTATATGGATAGATACTGTTCTTACCCAATAGAGATAACAAACCAAAAGGTCAAAAATATTGTATTGCAAGCCCATACATAATTCAGTGCTTTCAGATAGCCGAATAAACTGATGCTGAAAACACCATGGGAGCTACAGTGTTTATTCATTGCTGCTTCATGTTCAGTTTATCTATAACAAAAGAAACTTATGACCTTACTGCTGGTCTACCTCAGAGAAAAAAAGTAGGTGCCAGAAATCAGGAAGATCCAGAGCCAAAGGGATCATACTACTAAACTTACAAAGGTTCATCTATTGCCGATTAAATGAAAAGAGACTCAAAGCTTAATGCAGAGGGAAACAAATCTTTTTAAAGGTTTGAAAGTCTCAGATAACTGCCCTGCCATTGTTTTACATTTTTTCATGCCTCTACACTTCCTGGTTCTGCCTGAGACCAGATGTGCCAAAATACTTTAATAAAGAGTGTTGTCATAGCTCAGCAAGAAGCAGGAAACATAGGTAATCTTGTAAGCAGAAATAAAATCCCCAAATTTAAAACATCTGCATATATTTTCATTAGACCTAACATCTATAACATAGCCACTTTGCCTATTAATCCATCTATCTAACATCTATCTATCTATGACCTATGATGATTTCACTAGCATAACATGCCTGCAATTTCAATATTTATTACAGCATGCTGTTTTCCAAAGCTATGTTAAAGAGTAGGTGCAAAAAAGTACCACATATTTTCCCTGTTTTCAACACAAGATAGATAGCATAGACAAATTATTTAATCTATTTATGTTCAAAATTATGGAATAGGGATAATCAGTTTTGGGGGGAGGGGAAAGGGAGGGTTGAAATACAACACAAAAGACCCCTCTGATCAAATAAAAAGTCTCTGTAACCCAGTATTCTGCATCATAGAGCCAACACAGGTTTTTCAATGGTACTTAAGCAGAACATAAAGCTGTAGCTCCATTCTAATGTTCTTCCTGACCATAGTGCACGGGTCTTCAAACTTGGCCCTTTTATGACTTGTGGACTTCAACTCCCAGAATTCCTCAGCCAGGTATGCTGGCTGAGGAATTCTGGAAGTTGAAATCCACAAGTCGTAAAAGGGCCAAGTTTGAAGACCCCTGCCATAGTGCCTCTGAATTTATTGGCTGTAGCTACAATAACCAGTAAGCACTTATACCTCTACCTTTCATGAATCTGTTGAACTCATCCTAAAATTAGCTAAGTAGTGACTATCACCATAATTACAAGTAGTGAAATCTATAGGTTATATTGCTTATCTGAAACTGCTCAAAATATTACTCCTTGTAATATATCTTAATTAAAGGGAATAGCATGACACATAGCAATAGTTCAGACATGTTCAATTGGAATCCTAATCCTTGATGCTATACCAGAAACTGCTTTTTTTAAGATTCCTGTTTCAAAATCAATTTTATGAGTCGAGTGAGGAACTACTACTCAAAACAATAAAACTTAGAAGTCATACTTGATACACAGTGGAGCTGACCAAATCCCTGAAATGTTGACATTTAACAATTAAATTAAGACATTTTGGTCAATTATAATGGTATGTAATTATTAAAAACATATGGATGTATATTCCATTTTGATTAGGAAAAACGATAAGTTAATGGGCACAGGATCAAGATAGAATACTCTTTCAGCTAAACTTGGATTAAATTATATATTGTATAATCAGAACACAGAAACAGAATTTCATATATGCACTTGGTCAAGTTATCTTGTATTGAAACATGTTTATGTTTGTGTGTGTGCAACATGAAATTGCCATACTGGCAATACTTGAAAATAGTGTTTATTTTAAATATTTAAGATACAAAGTAATAATTTTTATGTTAATTTGCTAATTATCATTGAGTAGTTTCTTTCATAAATAAAATTGGAATATAGGACAGATGTTTGAGAAACCACATTTAGTGGTTGCACACACTAATTTCAAGTAATATCAGCTCATCTATTAAATAAGGTACATTTTGTTAGATTTGGAGAAAAAGAAACATCAGGGAATATTTAAAGGGCAATTGTTGCCAATTAACTTTGATCAACAAAAGTTGTATGCGAATCTTCAGGATTCTTTTGCCTGCCTAGAATAATGTATATTTATACTTTCTAACAAAATAATACTGTGATGATTAATGCTTATTGGCAACGCTCCCCAAGCTTGTTTAATGGTTCAGTTTTAAATAAACAGCTGCCTTTATTATGACAGAAGCAAAATTTGACTGTCTTTACCTGTATTTGAAATTTTAATGAAAATATCCAAAAGTCTGTTTTCCCATTGTTAAATGAAAGAAACACACAAGTTGGAAACTACTATTCACAATTAGGGAAGTTCTTTTAGAGGGGAAAAAAGTATTAAGACCAAAGATTTTAAGCTTTTGATATGGTTCTAGAAAGTTTGACATTACAATTAACTGCTAGAATTTCCTACGGTTCATGCAAAAGGTCTACTTATGTTTATTATTTACATAAACATTGTGAGCTGAAACATTTATCATCATAACTACAAAAGTATGAACCAGTTACACAAGTTTCATTGTGCTATTACTGTGCTATTGATAACAAATATGTTCTTGTTTTGTTGTTTTCCTAATCTTGTGTTAGCAACCCAGACTTGCAATTGTGATGGATGGCAATATAAAACAGTGTAATAAATAAAATAAATTTTACAACAAATACACCATCCACAAGATACAAGACAAAAAAATAATAGCATAGTATATAATTGGGGAAGACAGAAACCCCAGTTTCTTACAGGCATTTAACATATGCGTAATTTCAACACAGTTTCTCACTCTGATTTGTATTAGAGCAAATGACCTAGGCAAATTAATTTAAGTAATTATTAGGAAGATAGCATGCTTTCTTAATAACTATCATATGGTTACATTTAATGTTTAAAATTTAGTCAAAATATTAATATCTTAATAACACTAAAGAAAATTATCATGACCATTAAAATTTCCAACTAGTTTTGCAGATATTATAAGCATTATAATTTTTGAAATAATATATATACATACAACAGTAGATAAAGCTTAAGTTTCTTTAAGTGGATAATACAATTGGTTGAGTGGTTTGGGTAGACATAATGAGAAAGAGGAACCACAGGAACAAACTGTGTAAATATTATAGGGAAGGAATTATTTGTGGAGAAATACCAATACGAAGGAACAGAAGAATTGTATCTATCTCAACCTATGCCAGGAATCCAATAGACAGCTATTTGAAACCAATGACAAACAGTGGGTAGCATATTAGTTAGCTACACCTAGAAGCAGACAGCTGATTACCCTGAAATTAGTATAAATAAACTGATAAAGGACTCCAGAGCACTAATTTTGCCAATGTAAGTCCTCTCTTAAGTCTTTTCATAGAAAGTAGTGGTCACTCGGCCATTATTTAGTTTTTCAAATATTCTGTGTCCCATTCAAATAATAATTACTTACTTCTAAATCATTAAAGAACAGATGCGTATCTGCCAAGTTGAAAATCATCTCCTCCATTCTTAGTCCCAGTGAAACAGAAGTAGGGGGGTCCTCATAAAAGAAAAGAAAGAAAAAGAAAAAAATTAGACTTATCAGAGAAAAGAAGATAAATTGTTATGGTTTAAATGCCTTGAGAGGGGAGGAATACTTTTATGGACCCAAAACAGTGTTTAATTACAAATTATGTGACAAAAATACCAAAAAAGGTAAATAATAAAACAATTACGATGTACTATGACAACAAGGAAAGGCAACAGGTCATTAGAGATAAAATTCTATCCTATCCTATCCTATCCTATCCTATCCCTATTTATTCCATTCCATCCCATCCGACTGCACCCTACCCTACCCTACCCTACCCCACCCCACTCATTATTTTATAATTTTTAAGGTAAATATATACAGTTTTTTCTTAACAATTGTATCTGGATAGGAGCTGTGGTGGTGCAGTGGTTAGAATGCAGTAACACAGGCTAACTCTGCCCACAGCCAGGCATTCAACCCATCCTTCCAAGGTCAGTAAAATGAGGACCCAGATTGTTGAGGGCAATATAATGACATAGTAAACCGCTCAGAGTGCTGTAAAGACTATGAAGCGGTATATAAGTTTAAGTGCTATTGCTATATAAGAGTTCAGGATTATATTATTGTTCTGGAATCTTTTTAAAAATGACAAAAATATGTACTCTGATATATATTTCATTTCATTTATTATATTAGTGGTCAGTAGCACCACACTTACAAGCTTTTAAAATTTTAATCCTAAACTAACTTTAATATTTTAACTTTAATTTTATGTACTCTTTTAAATGCTGGTATTTTACTATATACAGCCCAGAGTTTAAGGAAGATGGTGATTTAGAAATGCAAAATATAACATTAAATTCATGTAAACAATAGACTTTAAAATAGGTCTACCATATACTTCCTTGAAAAATTGGCCTCTTAAAAATAAAAGAGTCTTTACAGCTTTAAAAAGGAGCCAATAGTATGCAGTTTCCTTGTGGACAGCTTACTAATAGATGCTTCCATATGCAGAAGAAAACTGCAACTCTAGTTATGCAGAGCACCAGCTTATGTAAAAGTCTACATGATCTCAGATTACTGCTCAATGGATGAATACCACCCCCTTTTGAGGCATGCCCTGACATCCTGTTAGAATATGAAAATCAGTGAAGTCACTGTAAAGCATTGATTTTTTCTTCTTTTTATCAATGATGTTTTGACTGGCCCAATCCATATTAGGATTATTACATAAAGAGATATAGACTAATATTTCATTGCAGTCTCCCCTTTTCTTAAAGAAAAAAAATCCTTAGCCACAGAGCATACTTGACTTCTAACTAAAATACATTGGGGTGCCCTGCATTTAATTTAAACCTTCCACTTGACTGTGGATATAATAATTCACCATCCCAAAATGGAAATGAAGCGAAGGAGGAGGAAGAGGAAGAGGAAGAAGAAAGCAACAGACAGCAAATGCCATCTCTGCAAAGAAGCTGAAGAAAGAATGGACCACTTATTTAGCTGCTACAAGAAGACCACACAGACTGATTAAAAACAATGGCATGACAAATCCCAAAGGTGCTTTTTCACGAGGCAACTGGACTTTCTTGTTTTTCTTTGAAGATGTTTCGCTTCTCATCCAAGAAGCTTCTTCAGCTCCCATGACAAAGTAGCAACATTGGAATATCTGCAGGAAATACTATTTGCCTACAAGCAAGAATTGGTGAAGCCACCAAATAGACATGGTAATAGAAAATGAAAAGGCTAACGTGCTCTGGGGCTTTAGAATTCAAAAGGACAAGCGCCTTCCACATAACTCTTCAGACTTAATAACTGTCAAGAAGAAAGGCAAAAAAGTTTGGATAGTACATGTGGCAGTACCTGGAGTATCTTGTGATACTCTGTTGAGGTTGACAGCTCCGTTGGCATTAGTCTATTTTATCAGAAGAGTCACTCAGGCCAGAGAGGTCTCAGCCAAAGAGCCTATGTGTATCTGTCAGCCCATTAACTATAGTGAGTAAACAGAAAAAGAATCCTGTACCAGATTCAATGACCTGATCAGTCATTGCCTGTTTCAGCAAGAACTGTATCAGGTGCTAGAGTTCCTGGATAACTCTTGACAAGTGGGCAGCAGGACTGTGATTCAAAAACCAAGCCATTATGGCCTATTATAAATCCGAACCAACAATATGAAGCTAAGCGAATGTTTGAATTTTAGAAAGAATTTATCCAAATTCAAATATTGCTGAACTATTAGCAGATAAAAGGAGATTCATTATTAGAAATAAAATATTCAGGAATGCAGAACTGGAAGAAGTTTAGAACAATTGTGACAATGGAAGACCCAAAAACAATATAGGTAGTCCATACTCAACGACTATTTATTTAGTGACTGTTTGAAGTAACAATGGCACTGGAAAAAATAATGTATCACCAGTCCTTGCACTGATGACCGTCACAACATCACAGTGATTGTGATTTGGATGCTTGGTAACCGTCATGCTTTTAGGATGGTTGCAGCATCTATGGTCGTGATCGCCATTTGTGATCTTTCCGGATGACTTCCAACAAGCAAAGTCAAGGGGAAGCCAGTAGAAAAGGTTGCAATTAGTGGTCATGTAATGTTGAGTTTAACAACCATAGTGATTCATTTAATGACCGTGTCAAAAAAGATCATAAAATTGAGGGTGGTTATGTGCTATCTTATTTAATAACCATACCACTTGAATTTTCTAGTCCCTATTGTGATCATAAGTCAAGGACTACCTACAGTAGTCTACTACCTACAGTAATAGAAAACACTAAAATAACAATTGGAAATATAGAGGGAATAGCTGATATAAACAATAAAAATGATAACTTAGAAAATGGTTGTCCAATTTTTGGTTTGCCTGGGCCACATTAAGTGAAGAGGAATTGTCTTGGGATGCATTTTAATATTTAATATAATTAATGTATATAAAGAACAAATTTTATTTGTTTATATTTTTTATGATCTTATGGGGTCACATTATAGTTGTCCAAGGCTGTATGCGCCCCATGGGCCACAAGTTGTACAAGACTTAGAACAAGTAATAACAAAAGAATTAGTACAGGTCAGCACTGAAACAACCTATGAACTGACTTTTTGACAAGAAGAATCAAAAGAAAAAATTATGGCATATGCACAATCACCAGTAGGAAGACAAACTGCTAGCACAAGGAAGTGGTGCCCCCAAAAATATTTTGTGGCACCTATAATGAAAGATGAGTATAAGATGCTTGCAAGGATCAAAATAACATCTATCAAACAGACCAATCAGCTTGCCCATAGTATAGCAGTGGTAGTTACAAAAATTGAGTAGCAAAATTAGAAAAATCAAGAATATTCATATTCAATCCCAAAGTGAAGATAAGATTGGAGGCCAAGATAAAGAAATTAAGATCAGATGCAAGTAATTTAAAGAATATGAAAGAGCAAAAAGTGAAGAATGTAAAGATCAAGGTAAGTCTGAGGCAGCTTTCAAAATAACAAAGCAACAAATAACAGTAAAAGGTAGGAAAATTGAATGCTATGAGGCACAAATCAGCCAACTGAAGCAAAATCAACTATTCCAATCAGACCAGAGGTGATTCTATCGAAGTGGCAATAGAAATTCTAAAAATGGAAAACAAAAGAAAAGTGAAACAATCCAGTTTTGGAAAGATCTATGGGAAACTCAAAAAGATTATAATAAAAATGCTGGATGGATAAAATAATTTGAATAAGAACTTAGTAAAAATCAAATGGCAGAACTAATAATAATAGTAGAAAGGATTACAAAACCAGTGAAAAGATTTAAAAGTGGACCTCTCCTGAAATGATTAATTGCATGGCTTTTGGGTCAAATATCTGCTTAGCTTACATCCAATTATTAGCTTAATAAGTATTGCATAGAAAAGACATCAGCATCTGGTTAATAAATGCAAAAATTTAGATACGTTTTGAAAAATATCCCAGCAAAGGGAACAAAATCAGGAACCATAGGCTGATAATATGATTGCTTACAATGTTTAAATTACTCACTAGCAAAACAGTGGGCAACATACAAGATTATTTGGAATAAAATAACTCTTACAGTAGAAAAAAAAAGGGGGGGAGGAAAAGCAGACATACAAAAGGATCTGCGAAACAATACTGTACCTTAAAATAAATATATTTTGGATTATTAATCATTGTCTTTCAATATTATGTTCACATTTAGAGATTTTTACACTGTATAAATTGATATATAGCGTAAAAATTGCAGATTTGGAATATATCTGAATACAATGATATGCAAGAGTAGGATTGTAAAGAAATGAATAGAACGCTTCTAAAAAATGTGACTGAAAAAGTCTGGAGATAATCTAAATTATACCTAAGTGAAGTAAAGTAAGCTAGTTAAATGCTAGCTATTCAAGTAGCTACCATCTTGCAAAGTAGCTGTTTTACACCTTGGGATCATTAAAAACAGGTAATTATTATTATAAGAATCTATCATATTATTTTACTTAATATTTAAACTTAGCAAACCATAAACAAGTAAAATGGAAAAGCAATCTATATAAATTCCTATTTGTAAGCTTTCAAAAGACAACTAATTCAGCTGTTGTGAATTAAAACAAATGCCAGATATGTAACTGTTTACACTAATTGAGAAAAGAAGTCTTACATTCATAACCTCTGGGTCCAGTGGTGAACAAATCTTGTAGTCCTGAATTCTTGTCTAAATCTAACCAATTGTCCACGAACTCCATTAATTTAATTACCTCCATTTCTCCCACATTCAAAGTGACAGAACCCTATTATTATGATTAATATCGGTTTTCTATTACAGATTCTCATATACATTGAACTAGAACAAAAAATTTATCTTCAGTATATTTAGAGCTGATTGTGTTTTAACCCTCTACAAGTCTTTGGAGATAAAATATCTTTGCTCACTTAGACCCTGACAGAGAATCTAAATATTGAATAGCACAAATTTTTTTTAAAGGTTGTATACTTGAACACAAAAACAATAGTGGCTAGAACTGGCTAGTAGACCGAGATAAAATAATGGAACATTAGAATCTTAATCTTTGTTATTTTAATTCATTTCTGAATAATTATTGCAAAATTAAATGTTTGAAAAGTACAATGAACCATTTAAAAAGTACTATTTATAAATATGAATGGCATATTTATTATGATTTATTATTACACACATTAGTACGTCATCTTAAAATCCTTGCTTCTTTTGTTTTCTAGTGAAGTAGGAGTTGAAAAACAGGAAAGTACACTTTTTGTTCCTGCCTCAGCTTATTTTCCAGTTAGCTGAAAAGTCAGAATTGAATACTTCTGTGAGCTTTCCCCTTCTTTTTATGTAACATGTTATGACATATATCTCCTACAATTAAATCAAAGAAACAAAAAAAACTTCATATTAACACTACAAACTTCAAATGATGAGGTGTTGAACAAGTACCGCTACATAAACAAATTATCAGAATTTTAGCTAAGTGTGTTCCATAGTCTTCTTTTAATGCTCTTCTGCACAGTGATTTCCTATCTCTTTCAGGATCTGAATCAATTTAGTTTCCATTTAATCTAAACTGGCAAACAATCAGTTTTCTCTTTGAAGAATTAAAAATCAATATTTGATAATGAGAATAGGAAAGAGTCAATACAAAGCCTGACATTCATTTACATTTTACTTTTCCTACTTTCCAATTCTTGTTCCATTTTTTTGCAAGGGCAATTTGGGCTTCAAAAAATCAGTTGTCAGGTAGGAGGACCTGTCCACCTCACAATGCATCCCAGCTAGTCACTGGTGAACTAATAAATAGTAAACAAATAGCCACAGATGCACAGAAGGCATCACTGCATATATTCAAAGAACATCTCCCACTAGTTCTATACTTTCTTTTCAGCAAAATATCTACAGAGCTGTTAGTTATTGTTGCATGTGATTTATATTCAAGGTAGCGCTCACAGAAAACTGTTTTTCTACAGCATTCAAATTATATACTTTATTCCTTAAAAAATATAGTAATTCTCTCCTCTAGGGCTTTTACTGCGATCATGATTAGTATGAAAAAAAATATTGAATGAGTCTTATAACCAACCCTTTGTTTATGTCCACATCAATAATTATATGCAAAGTTATGCAAGTAGCTTTCTGTTAATGTAGACTTGCTACCTCAAAACCTTTTCTTTGTGTAACCCCTGCCAAGTTTTATTCAAGGCTATTGCTGAAAAATCTGAAACCACACACTTGTCTTTTAGGACTGATGGATAAATAACTGGGGGAAAATGTAATTTAGATTATAGTAATATGTAAGTAATGGTCTAACCACAGAGTAAGAGCTTAATTTACACTTATCCTTATAATCTTTGTAAAAGAAAATTGGAAATCACTTCCTTAATATATATACAGGAATATATATATTCCTGCACTTTTGGCTTTGTTCTTCTTTTATTTCATTTTTCTTTATTCCCTTCATTCTAACTATTACTTATTAGTTTTTATCTACCTTCTTAAATTGTTAATGTTATATAAAATGTGTATATCATATGTTAACTTTTAGTGTACAATAAGTACATTTAAAATAATAAACTGCTATATAGATTTTTACTGTAGTAAAAAAAGAGGATAGCAACTGTATCTTTTACACAGTTAATTTTTAACTGTATCACCTACTTCAGGCTATACATATGTGTGCCATTTTTTTAAAAAACAGATGCAATCCTAAATTGAATCATTTGTTATCTGTCTGAATTTCATTTCTATAGATAGTCCTCAGTTCCTATCATTCATTCAGCGACCATTCAAACCTACAACAGTGTTCAAAAATTAACTTCATGGCCCAATTACGACCTTTGCTATATGCCCCAGTAGTGATTGCTATTACAGGTAGTCCTTGAATTACAACTGGTCATTTAATGGCTGTGGTCATGATGGCCTTGGAATGGGTACCTTATGGTGTGTAGAGTACTTCCGGACGCTGTAAAATATTGCATTACCCTGCCCCCTGCAGTCACAAAACACATTTTGGATACTTGGCAATCTGTTCACAACTGGTTGCCAAGTGCCCTTATCATCGCAGCATTGAACAGTCACATATCACCATTCGCACATTTTGCAACCATTTTCTGACAATCAGAGTCAATGGATAAGCCAGCCGTAAAATTGCATGTTGTGGTTATGTGATCACTTAATGACTGTGTCACTGACTGACAGAACTGCTAGTCCCAACCGTACTAGTTAGGTGAAGATTACCTGTAATAGATACAACAACCAGCCTTAAAATTGACAATAATTATATTGAAGCAGAAGATCAAGTATCAATAGAAAAAAAATCAGCATTCAAGAAATATGCTACAAATTAGCACTTGGTAGGAGCAATGAAGGCCTAGGAAAAGATATTCATATGCCCTAATAGGTCTATAAAGGTCAGAATCGTGCAGGCAAATTTTCTCTGTGACACTCTATGGAAGTGAAAGTTGACAGAAAGAGTAGCTTTACTTTTAAAGTATGGTGTTGAAAAGGTTTTTTGAGAACTCTATAGATAGGCAAGAAAATAAACAACTGGGTCAAAGAACAAATCAATCTAAAGTTCTCACCAGAGGTACAAACCATCCTCAAATTATTCTACTTTGGACAAATTTTGCAAAGACCTAGCCCTCTGGAGAAGTCTTTAATGCTGAGAATCATAAAATCATGGAGTGGAAGGGACCTTGGAATCTTCTAGTCCAACCCTCTACCCAAAGCAGGAGTTCTTATTCTATCCTCCTTAACCAGCTTCCACCCATTGCTTCTTGTCCTGCTCTCAAGTGCTTTGGAAAATAAGCTCTTCTTTCTGACAGCTGCTCAAGTAGACAATTTAGCCATTTATCATGTCACTCCTAATCCTTCTCTTCATTGAGCTAGCCACTAGACATATCTAATTCTGTTAACTAGACATACCTAAGAAGAAGAAAGTGGTAGTGGTGGTGGTGGTGGTGGAGGAGGAGGAGGAGGAGGAGAACAAGCAGGAAAGTGAGTGGATTCAGTTGCAATGGCAATAAATGCACCATTAGAAAATGGGAGAGATTTTCATGGAGAAAATCTAGCTATGTGGTCACTAAAAGTTAATAACTTGATGACATATAATCTATCCATCCATCAATAAATTATTTTATCATATCATAACCTCTGTACCATGTATAGCCCATTTATTTAATAGCAAGATTTAATTTATTTTTCATTATAGTGGTATTATATTAGTACAGTTTGTAATATTAATCTAAAAAAAATAACAGATAATCCAGACAGGCGTATATAGAAAGTTCTTTATGTAGTTCCCATAGAATATTTTATTTATGTCCAGTATTAAAAAGCTGGAACTGAACATTTTTTTTATCCATACCATGTTGGATTTACTTCATTTTAAAATTCTAATATCAAATTGCATTTAATAATTTTGTATCCTTTTTTCTTTCATCCAGTGGAAAAATAGACATTTTATGTATTTAGAGGTATGCTATTATTTAGAGTGGCAAGTTTATAAGTAAATAAATAACTTTACTTTTACAATTATTTGGTAAAAGTTTTCTGAATTCACTATCAGCTCCCGGTGACTACATGGAAACATTTGTATTGATTTCTTTGCAAAATATGGACATTTCTAGGGTGTTATTTCTTTTCAGATTTCCAGAAGGTCTCCAGAATTGATCATTTACTTCCACTGTTTCATAATCACTGAAACCCCAATGACAATTATTGTTTTTATTTCACTTTTAGCTTCAATAATACTTCATCCTATTACACTAAGTTTTTACTTTTTTCTATAAATTGCTTCTGATTGCACACATATACAAATGTTGTCTTTTTATACTTACTCTTCCATATCTGTTAGCATACGATCCTGTGAGAAGTGAATGGAAAACGATGATTGTCTCGTCCAAATCCCAAATGAATACTCTCTATAAAAATGAAATAAAATATTTATACTTGTCATGTTTTATAAAGTTGGTAACTATAGTAGACTTACCTAAAGGAATTGTTCTGAAAGTTGTACTTATTATAAGCTTATCTATTTTTTATTCAATTTCAGACCAATGTCCATACTATAATATAATATGTCAACAATAATGACATAATGCAAAATTTCTCAAGATTTAAAATGGATGGTTGCTTATTAAAACAGCCATATCTTTTTCATGTTTATGCGAAGTTTTAAAAATAATTCAGGTACTGGGATATGCTAAGCTCATGTTCCTCTGCTTTTCAAAATATATCTTCCAAATCATTTCTGAAGTAAGCATATCTTTAGTCCATACATATAACTGTCATAAAATTAGTTCAAGCTAGATCCAAATATTTATAGCAATAAGGGTAGATTCAATTGTTGAATTTTATAAATTCAAACACAAATTAGACAATGAAAGTTGCTTTTCACATGGAAACCCACACTCTTAGTTCATTGGTTGTTTATTGCATCCATAAACACAATCAACTTACTAGAACATTAACTGTAATTTAGTTATTTCTTTTTAAAATGTGACATTCAAGATTTGAACTGAACTATATAACTATATCTACAGTCATGAAAGAATTATGTAACTGTTTACCTTGAGAAAGAAACAACAATTCAGCTAAAGATGAATAATTTTGTAGAAGAAAATTCACTTGTAAAAATACAGAAGTGTTGCTAAGTGTTGTTTCAGCTAATTTTACTTTGTTTTCAACTGTTTTCATGAATTCATCTTTGCTTTCCTTACCGACTCTCTCTAATGCTGCTAAAAAGGATAAATCAATATACAAATAAATAGCTGCTTCGCATCCAATACCTCTAGGTCAGAGTCAGGTGGTGGTGAAGGATTGTTATTCCTTCTGCCTCGGCCACGTGATTTGCCATCTGAGCTGCGACGCAACCTATCTGCCTCTGAATCTTTAATTGGTGTTGTAGGAATTGTACTATACTCTGCTGAAAAAGAGAAGAGAAAATTGCTCATATTTTAATTCAATTGTAGCTTTCTGATCTTCATTATTTTAAGTAAGCTGCACATATTTGGCCAATCTTGTGTATACTGTAGCGTTCATCTTGTGTTAATATTAGCATACCTGGAAGATCTAATCTTATCCACAACAAGCAATAGATAATAGAAGTGCACTTTTTGTCTATTATCAAGTGCTTATTGCTTTAAAAAAATGACTTTTTTTAAGAACCCAAAATATGCTCCAGTTAAGAATGTCTAAATTTCAGTGATATCAGTTAAGTATACTTTTTTGTTCCCCATTTTTTAAAAATTATCACCATAAAAACCTTTACTTTAAATTGGGCTAGTGATGAATGAGGTGCTAAATTGGTGTGGCAATTTTTATAGAGACAAATAATAAATTTTGTTGTTTGTTGGAGAGATTTGAAGAGATCCAATTATTTTTTTTCTGAAAAAAATCACAGAGTGGTATTTTTCAGTAGCCAAAAGAACTGTCCTTTGTACAAAGGAAATTTGGGACAGAATTTGGTTTCAGTGCTTATCAAAATAAATAGTTAGCACATGTGCGGCTAATTTTACATTCTTACTCATGGCTTAAGCTCATGATCAATTTTAACTATATTATAGGGTTAGTGAAAATAATACGAATTAAGTATTCCCATAGAGATTTTTCAGGAAGGTCAAGGTTTATAATATGATAGACTTACAATAATAGTTTCAGTTTACCTTTGTATAATTAATTCAATTTCTTCAAGAAATTGAATATATATATATATATCCCTTATATTTAATCAGAATTGTTTTCAAGAAGACCCATGAGTTCTTTTCTATAAGGATCCTCCCTCAATCTATTGCATTTACAACCCATAATCAATCTATCGTGAAGTAGGAATATTTTCTTTTGGGAAGAGGAGACAAAAGTCTCTCATACTTTTATGACAATTTTCAGGTGATTACTAGAATGCTTGTTCGTTTGGAAGTACTGATATCAGCCAATAAGAGAAGAATACTAGCTCAGTATCTTAACTCAGCTTAGTGCATGAAACTCTTATCTGACTATACCAACTCTCATTTCTGCAATGTCTCTAATTCTAATCATACACAAGCACATTCAGCCACCGAAATCAATGAAATGAATTTTCAAACGTTTCCTTATCCCATCTGCTAGTCAGAACAACATTTCTTCAGAGAGGTATAATCTGGGTATGTCATCTAAGTCCTGACCTTAGTACAAGCATAATAAAAACTGGAAATAGAGAAACAAGGTGTTCAACACATTGAGCTCTCTATGGACAAGTTGTTTTGGGATTGTACCTTAGGTGCCTGCTACTATTGGTACTATCTTTTCTTTAGTACATAGAACAAAGGATAAAAGAGTTGGAAGGGATCTTGGAGGACTTCTAGTCCAACCCCTTGCCACAGCCATTCTACTTCTATTTGCAGTCTTTGTATTTTGTGATTTTCTCCAGTTCTTTCTCTTCTCATCTGTTATCTCCATGAGAACAAATAAAAATAATAATCTTTTGAGCCTAACTTGTTGGAATTAAATTTACTTTAAAGTTATACATATTCTAGTTTGAAATGCTTGTAGTTTCCTAAATAGAGCAGTCAGAAATACAATTCTACATCTCTTTCCTCTCTGCCCGCCACCAGGAAAACCTGTACGTAATGTTTTGTGGCCAAAGATTGCTTTTCTCAAAAATATCTTGTTCTAGAACTATTTTTATGAGCTTATTCAAAACAAATCTCTCTGAGTTTGTTTAAGCATACTCACATACAGTATAAGCAGATATAAAACTGCACTCTTAGCCCAGCACCTAAAATAGTTTAGGTAAGGAAGTCAGACTCTTTAAATACTATTCCTCATCTTGCAATTTTTATTACTGCAAACTTTAACTATTTTACAAGAACTGTAGCAAATCATGCACCTGAAAATTCATTGCTATACAATTTACCTTTAACCCATCTTTTCAGGACTGACAAAACAATAACGTAAATTTATATCTTTATGCATCCAATATGTTTATTGAGACAATAAAATAGAGCAATTACCTGCTGTAGGATCTGTTACAGCTTGATTTGTGATGCCAGTTGGTGGTTCTTGAAGTTGGTAAGTTGCATTGGAGGAAGGAGTTGTTGGGCTGGTGTTGCTGCTTGCCATATAATGTGAGGGATATGGAGAGCTATTATAATACTGTGCATATTGACCCTGGCCAAAGGTGGGATAAGATGGATATTCCTATCAGAGGCAAGAGAAATGCTGAATTACACTTTCCATCAGCATGCAAATTACGTTTTATTTACTTCTAATATAAATTCAAATTCTGTATGCATTTTCTGTTACCTTAGCTTTAAATAAATTATTGTTCTTACTTTATTTTTAAAGAGCAGATAATTATAGAAATTGTTTCTACAAAAATTGAACTACTGTAAATTCCAAAAATGAAAGTTATACACTGAATTTTAAAGCTTTAAAATTCTGTTACTAAAATAAAAGTAAACTCCAAAATTCTAGATAATTTCAAATTGTCTTTTTCTGAGTGAAGTACAGGTAGTCCTTGACTTACACCCGTTCATTTAGTAACCTTTTAAAGTTACAATGACACTGAAAAAAAGTGACTTATGACTATTTTTCACACTTACAACAGTTGCAGCATCCCCTTGTGATCAAAATTCAGGCACTTGGCAATTGACTCATATTTATGACCGTTGCAGTGTTGCAGGGTCACATGATCTACTTTTGCAACCTTCTGACCAGCAAAGTTAAAGGAGAAACCAGATTCACTTAACAACCATGTTACTAACTTAATACCTACTTAACACCTGACTTAACACTTTTTTTCACAATCCTACCAAGTGTTCCTTTTTATGCTTTTCTCTTTCCATTGCATATTATTTTTGTGCCATGTTTTTTAAGATTATAAACAATGGGCAGGAAGTCAATGTTCATTCTTTCAGGAAAGGTACACTGAGACTTCAATGAAAACCGAGAAAAATATTTCAAATAACTTCACCTCTCATATTTACCTGCTGCGAACCATTGAATCCAGTAGAATTTGTAAGTGAATTATTTCCAGCATATATTCCAGATGATGTTGTGAAACTGCTTCCTGAAATAAAACATTGAAAAGAAAGTATATAAATCTTTAGTATAACTACATTCCATCAGATTAAAACATGCTGAACAGGGATCTACGACACATTTTGAATTTGAAATGTTCTGTTTCAAGATTGAAGAGTAATCTCAAGATTAACATAGTTGTTCCAATCTTAATGGAAGTGTTGCAGTGCTGTTTTGACAACTCCATTTTGTGCTCAACATATTAGCCCTAAAATACCAGTTGCAAATCAGAAACAGAGCTGTTCAAAGCTCAGAATAGTAAGGTGAGGACAATCTGTTCTGAACTCAAGACAAAAAAATTAAGTTTAAAATACTTTGAATTTAAAATATAGTGCATATTCCTAATATTTAGTTCAACATTCTGTTTCCATAGTGGCTAACCAAGGACATTCAAGAACAGGACATAAATGAAAAAGCATCCCTTTCTTGCTTTTCCCACAGCTGGTAGTCAAATGAGAGATCTATCTCTCTCTCTCTCTCTCTCTCTCTCTCTGTAGTATGTATATGACATGCTTTTGACTTAAAACAGTAACTCAAGAAAAACAATGTGATTAGTCTGACTGGGTACATATTGGATGTAATATGAAAAGATTGTGTCAATCTCACATGTAAAAATAGCTACAAACTATGTTAAAATTAATTTCTGTTGATCCTGGAAGAAACTAGGTATCCAGAGTTTTAAGTTTAAGCAGTTTAACATCACTACATATACCTTCTTGCTATAGAAAGAGAAAGTTTAGCTGAAGGCAAACCTGTGTCGTGTCTAAGAGTGGCACAGAAAATTATAAATTATTTTAGTGTTATTGACCATATAGCCTTGGGCAGCACTTTTCTCTTTCTTGAGAAATTATTGTTTCTCCTGATACACAAAGCATTATTACAGTACATGGCATTTCAAGTAGAAAGGCCACTGACTAAAAGGGTCTGGATACTGCAATTCACTGTCAACTTTGTTTCCCAAATGGACAGATGGCCCTCTTGTTTTAATGTCTTTATCTACAAAGCTGTACTTTCTTTTAAGCCCAAAAGCTAATTTGAACATATGGATACTTAGAAGGAAAACATGTGGAGGATGGATTTTAAAAAAAGCAATAAAGAAAAAAGCTGTAAGTGATAAAAAATATTGTATATACAGAAAAGATGCAGTAAATAACCCTTTAACTGTCTTATTCATTTGATAATCTTGTCAGATGGAATTATGAAAAGAAAGAAAAATTTAGTGGAATGATGATCAAAATTACCAGATGATCCATACATATATGGATCCCCCAATACTGTATTCTTGACACATATTAATAAACCTGAGTACAACTAACCATCATATATGCTTATTTAATATATTCATAATATGTGGAATTATATAGCAATGGAAAACATAACTACGTATGAAACTAAGTAAAATGAGTATTTCTAATAGTATTTGTTGCATCTTAAGTTTTTTCTTGGGCTGGTTAATGACTGCAGTAGAGTTATTTCAGATTAATTTTTTGAGAATATGCTTAATGGAGTCTTTGCAATACTTATAGTCTAAAGGACTATCAGCTTGACAATAGGTCAAAAAATGAAAAATCATTTTATTTTGACTGATGTAAGCCCCATTCACTTTATTTTTCCAAAACACTGAAAAACTCTGGAAGTGGCAAGATAATCTCAGTATTGTTTCTAGGGATTCAGAGATCAGGAGTTAACCTACCATGGAGCAGCTTTGCACTGACTGACTTCAGGGACTATTCCACTTTTTCCCCCTGTAACCTTCAAACATCCCATGCATTCACACATCTCTTTGGTGGCAAGAAGTATGAGTTTCACCCTCATCTGCAAATGATGGATCTCATTATTGGTGCTACTATATTACAGTATATGATACACCTTTATAGAGCAACTGAAATTACTTTTACAATGCATTGTTACAGATGCCCTTATCTTTATCTATTCCTACATAATCACTTTTCTTTAAGCTCAATTGGATTTGCTCTGAGGTTAAAATTTAAAGAATTACATCTTAAGCACTGTATATATACTTTCTCAAGATTCATCAATTAACAATAATTTTAAAATGCATATTAATTAGTAAATGCATTTCAGTATATTTCACAAAATCATTAATAAATGCATGAAGCAACCCGTCTCATTTAGGCTTCATTAGTGTGAAAGAGAAAATTAATATTAATATCCAAGCATTGCTACAATATCTAGGCAATTATTAAAATAACTGTCAAATACTTCTTGATTAAAATTCCTTTAACTATTAATACTTTTGGAACTGTGCAATGGTCCAACACATATTCATAACCTTAAAAGTGCAAAAAAGCCAATGATAACTATTACTGCATCGAGAGTAGCATATTATAAAGAATGGCTTTTTAATGTTATAGCTATTACTGACTGCTATAGAGAATGAGTAAGACTCACAAACTGTAAGAAATAGAAAAAGGATTTCTGAAATCTGCATCCAGGCCACTAGAGTAGAAATTCTTTCATGTTTGCCACATCTTATCAAGGTTTATCATGACATAAAAGTTTACTGCTCTTCAATTAGTTATTAAGAGCCTACATAAATAGTAACTACTGTATTCTAAAATACAAAATCTTTATTGTAACATTAAACATTATACAGCTTTGAAAACCAAAGATATGTTTTAGAAATGAAACATGCTCAGTCGCTGGCACCTGAAAGATGCTGAGACTATCATCATTTATATGCAAAGAGATTTTTGCTCATTACTTCCATAAAAAATATCCCAGTAGTTTATATTATTTTGTAAAAGTAAAAAGTTGAGGTTTGAAGTTGATATTCGACTTTACTGCACCAAAGGAAGTCGGAAGTCAGTGCCTTTTTTTCTCCCTTACTTCACTACTCCCTTTCCCCTTCCATATCTTTTCTGCTATTTACTTTTGTATTTTCATTGCATCGTATATTATAAACTAATAAAACTTTACATTAAAAAAATATCCCACTAGTTATATGTTTGTTACAAACACCTTGGGCTATACAAATATCTATGATTAAGGTCCAAAATATATGAAACAAAAATCAGGACTTGTGTTTTAAGGCAAAACTACCATGGACAGGCAGCATTATAAATGTATAATTAATTTCTGTTTGTATTTTTCCCGTTTTTAAGGTACTTATGACAACCTATCTTAGTTTTCACAGTGTCATCCCCATAATGTATGCCTAAATAATACATATATATTTGGAGTTATTTCTAAAACACCATGCAAGCAGTATTAGATGCAGCTTTCACTGTGGTGTGATATAGTTTCTTTTAACAGTAGTCAAATGCAACAATTATTTAGGCATATAGTGGAATATATGTCTGTCTGTATAATAACATACACATACTTTTTAAGTCTTTAATGAGAAAAACAGAATAAGCAGACAACTTATTATTTTGGTAACATTAACATAAACAATGAGAAACATAATTATCCATGGGAGGTTGGACTAAATGATCTACAAGGTCCCTTCCAACTCTGTTATTCTAAGTCATATGACAAAATATTCATTTGAACATCATGAGGGAAGCCATAACTATGACTTTTGACATGCCTTTGACATTTAGGTCTCCTAATTTCTAATTATAACCCAAACTGCCCACATTATCCTCTATAGTTAGCCCCCCGACTTATAATTATTTGTTAAACAATGATTCAAATTTAGAACAGCCTCGAAAAAAGGGACTTATAATCAATCCTTAAAGTTGTGACTGGGGCATCACGCCTGCGCTCTTATGATCGCAGTTTTAGCATTTGGTAACCAGCCCGCATTTATGACAGTATTTTGCGGCTATGTGATCGCAAATTATGACCTTCCCAGTCAGCTTTCAACAAGCAAAGTCAAATGGGGAAGCAGAATTTACTTAATGATGCACTATTCACTTAATTATCATTATCATTTGCTTAACAACCAAGTGATTCGCTTAACAACAATAAAAATGGTTGTAAAAATTGGATCTGGTCATGTGATATTGCTTATTGATCAAATTTCCAGTTCCATTTGTAGTTCAAAGTTGATGACTACCTGTACATACTAATATGTTTGACTCTCTCTACTAGTTTCCATGTTAATTGTTTTAATTATAAATTCCTATGTTTGGGATCAACTATTAAGATTCACATTTTATGTATTACATAAACTTGGTACAAAATTAATAATTATAACAACATAAAAATGATAAAGAACACAAACCACAGGGATTCATCATTAGATTGCACTAAAATATTATGAGTTTCTTTTACACAAAGCTTTAATAAAATGGTTAAAGTCAAAATTTATCAAAATAAACATGAAACTAAACCTGGATTTTCTACCTCAGGGGTCCCCAACATCCGAGCCGCGGCCCATTACTGGGCTGTGGCCTATTGGAATCAGGCCGCATGAGTGGCTGGCTGGAGCAGCTCAACTCACGCCCCCCCAGATGTGCCGCCAAGCCACAAAAGTTGGGGGCCGCTGCTCTACCCGACAATAATATCTTGTCAGTGTTACATTAGAATTTAAATTTTGGGTTTGTTTTGTACTGATGACTGACATAAATTGATCATTTCCTGTTGCAGAGTAACATCTAGTAACCATAGGACAAGAATTAACAGATCTACCAGACTGGGATTAATTTCTGGGTGAGGCCTACTGAATTCATTAGTACTTACTATAAATGTCAGACTGCAGCAACTTACCAATATTTGATTGTCTTATTTGTTTCAATTAAGCTTGCTTCCTAAATATATAATTTAAAATTGCAAACCAATGAATGAATATCAATACCCTAATAATTTTCCAGAAATTATTAACAACCCAGTTTTTCCCCAGGTTTGGGGAAAGGATGGCTGAAGAGCCTCATAGTTTTTATTCTTTTGTAATTATAATTATAATAATAACAACAATAAAAATAATAAAGTTGAAAAGGACCTTGGAGGTCATCTAGTCCAACTGCCTGCTCAGGTAGGAAATCCTATACCATTTCAGACAAATGACTGTCCAGTCTCTTCTGAGATTGTGTTCTAATTGCTTTTGAGGATTTTGCCATGCTGTTTTTCTTTTCCTTTTATCTGCGTGGTGCCCCAAATCACTAATAATTCAGATGGCCTCTAAATCGAATAACTAAATAAAAATAAAACTAGTGTGTTTGTATATACTTATCCATGTGAGTTTATAGACTTTCCTAATCTTAAAATGATGTGCATGCATGTGAATATGCCTACTTAGAACTGTCCAAGAGAAAGAAACACAGTTTACCAAGTGTTTCATTCATGTAAACATGTGTCACATACCTCTTTTGAATGACTGACACTGATCTATAATTATAATTCTATAATTCTTTAGGCCTCATATAAATATCTTTCTGTTCTCCTAGCTTGTAATCATTCTGAATAGACATTATAAGACTTGTGATCTGTAAAGCACCAGTGTTGTGTGAGTTGACATGTTTTAAATAATAAAAAGTTATATATCTTTGAAAATGTTTGCTAGTTATTCAAATTGTATTTAGCGTTCACAAGGGATAAAAAAATTCATATATTAAGAATAAAAATAGTACGACCTACTGTTCATTAGTACCCACACTTTTACTCTCAGTCATGTTGTTATTTAGCAAACGTAGAATTACTATATGATAAAGTCATTGTACCCAACAAGATTAAAGCAGCAATTGTATATCAGAGATTAAATATATAGTTTAACTTTAATACTTGATCATCATGTTCAGCATTCAAATTTACTATTATTTCAGAAAGTATTAACCTTGCTTTCCAGCTAAGGATTCTGTATATGTTTTCTAAAAGGTAAGCTCGACCTCATTAATATGTTAAAGTTTCTGTCCTTCATAATAATTGTGTAAGTGTTGAACTTGACCCACTTTAAATTTGTAGAGATTATGTTTCTTTCCATTTGTCATTTAAAAAAGAGTACTATTTTAAAAAAATACTGGCATAAAAATATACAGTTTATTAGAAAAAAATGTGCACTATTTAAGTTAATAACATTTAATCAGTAATATTTTATACTTAAACAAATTCCAAAGCTGTCTTCCAACATTAATTAGATTGTACTGACAAGTTAATCTGAGAGATTATTTTAAATTTTTAGATAACAAACCCATACTTATGAATACAACTGTCTCAAACTTAGATTTATATTCTTGAAATTTTTTCCACATTATTGTATTTTATTGTGATGGAGAAGTAGACTTTAAGAAACATTTTTGAACCTGTTGATATTGTAAAATCACTAAAACTGGTGGCTTGAATGAAAAATGCTTATTCACAAATTGTATTCAGATGTTCACACACAAGAACAATGAATTGGCAATAAGCCCTGTCCACCTAACTACAATTTATATATGTACAGATGGTGTAGCAGTCAACAACACATATAAAAATGTTTATGTTTTGATTTCCAGACAATAAAAAACCTGTACTGTCACTGTTTCTGCTCAGATGGAAGCTAGAATATTTACAATCCACAATTCCTTTAAAGGTATTTTCATGGTAAATATCTATGTTATATTCATATAATAATTTATGCAATGTGTGCATAGTCAGGGCTTATGTGGAATGACCTTATTTCTGAATACCAAAATGCAAAATATATAAATGTACAACTGTCATCAACTGGTTCACTGAATGAATTGAAGTCCTGAATTTAATAAATCAAAACAATATGTTAAAACCAAATGAATTCTAATCATTTATACAGACCTTGCATCTGGTAACTGTATGGAGCCTGTCCTGGTTGAGGAGCGCTAAAGCTTGCACTGTAGCTCAGAAAGCCTGTCTGACCAGGTGACTGTGTTTGTGTCAATCCACCTTCTGTCTTGATGCCTGCCCACAATGCACCTAAATCAGTTAGTGATAGCAAAGCTATTTGTTCATTTTCAACACTTAGAGGGCATTAATAAATCACATAATGATCCATGCATTAAACCACAATTCATCATCTATTTTGAAGAATTTAATCATTGTAATTTAAATACTTAATCTAATATTATCAATTTAGGATTTGTTGATCAACAAATCCTAGATTATATTATGTACAGTGCAATTCTATGAATGTCTACTAAGAAGTAACTTCAATTGAGTTCAGTGGGGCTAGTCTGAAAAATGATCACAGAGTTTCAACATAAAATATTACATTTATGCCCTTTAGAATTTGGTGGGTTTAATTGTTGAATAAATAGAAAATAAGGGCCTTGTGAATACAGATCTTACTCAAAAGTTTCTCTATATAGAGAGAAACACGATGGACAGCATGAAGTAGCAATAACAAAGCATCATTTTAGTTTAAAGGCATGAAGTATCTGATGAACTTTTTTCCTCTCATTCCAGCTGATATGAAGTCATCTATATATTTTTTCTGGGTTAAACACTTTATGATTAGAAATTGATAAACACCAAGTAGTAGTAAAAAAAGAAGAAAGATGGAAGATATGTGGTTCTAAATTGAAGCTCATAAGGGATTTATCTTGAATTAAAACTGATTTTCCTAAAACTTAAATATTATAAATATAAGAATGATCTATTTTTGCCCTACTAACAGAAATAAATTCAATATTTTGATTTAGTCTATGAACTTTAGTATGATTAACTTATAGATTAATTAAACAATGTTTTTATTTATCAATTGCTAGGACCAACGTATACACATTTAAGTTTTCTGCAGTTAGCACTGCTTCTAACACCAAATTATGACAAAAGAGCCATTTAAAAGGAGGGCGTCTTTTTCAGCATGGAATGGACTTAAGAATACATGTCCATTGTGGCTGTGCCAGGATTCAACAATAATTGGGATTATATGCTTCAAAACCATCTCTGCTGTTCATTAAAGCAACTCATCCTTTCTTAACTTTACAGTCTTTTCTTCAGATTTTTCAGGAACAGATTAAAATAAACCAAATAGGGTTTAAATACTAAAACTAAAATTCATATCCTATCCCAAAAATGTTCAACCTTATTAAATTTAAAAAAATATTTGCAAATATAGAGATGCACTCTAGAGAAACTTTTTTCTCCAGCATAACAATATAAATAGACTTTAAAAAAAAAAATCCTATTTATGCAGAGTCAGTCTAAAGATGTCTTAAGATGTCTTTAGTTAGATTATCAAACAACTATTTGACTATTCTTTTCCAATTTTAGGGACTGCAAGGAAAATCTGTACTGGAAAGTAGTTACGCATTCTTGAGACTTCTTGGAAATGCTTCATGAACTTTTGTGTATTGCAGCCTTGTACATGACTTTCACTTTGTGGTTGGTTTCCATACCACAAGTCATTGTATTACATTGCAAAAACAATCTATTTGGAGTAAATAAATATAATGACTTGACATACAAAGGAAGCTCATCAAGTAGATCATGCCAATATTGTTTCAAGCTGTACACGAGCTATTTTTGTGTTATGAATAGGCCTGAAAGCTAAGACCTTCTTCAATGCTAATCATCTTCTCCTTGAGGTTTATTGAAAAAGGAAAGCTGACATTATTACATACAGCACTGGTGTAAATTTTTATTTGATTCTGTTAGTCTATGGGATGACTTTATTTTAAAAGAGTTTCCTAATATTTTACTCTCTTCTCTATTTTAGAAGAAAAAATATAAATGATATTATTAAATTTTGGTAATGATAGTAATGAGAATTATGAGGATCTACACATGCATATTGAACCCTAATATAAATAAAATGAAGGTCCAGTAAATATGTGGAAGCAAGGATATAAAGAAAAAATACTGTGGAAACATCATAGATCAGAATGCTATAGACTTCAATCATCTCTATTAACTTTCCCCATTTAGCAATACTATATTACATAATGGGGGAATGGAAAGAATCCATTCAAAAATGCACCACACTAAGGTACTCCAAAGTAGGCTGATATGTATGTAATGAAGATTTAAGAGTGGTTACTGTTGTGATAATTATAACATTTTAAAGGACCTTTCTGCTCATCCAAGCCTTTTAGCCTCTTAGTTTAAATGTATGTTTTTATATAGGGGTATAAGTGCTTATTGCTTTTTTGCTATTTTATATTAATTTAATTAACTTTATGTTTGAATCTAATCTTTTTAAACATTTTTACCTAGACTCATGGGTAAAATTTATATATTGCAAAACTGATCAAATGACCAAATAAGAAAATTATCTATAGATTTACACTGATCTTATTTTGTATTAAAAATGTATATTAAAATAACCCCACTTTTATTTGTTTGACTGTTGTACTGTATACAATTTGTTTTCATCCAGAAGTAATATATCTATAACCATTGGTGATATTTATTATCCAAGGTATTTTACGTGACTCAACAGTCTTTCAATATATTTAGGTCATAGATCAATCCCAATTAATTGAGATAAGTAATAATGCTTAAGTAAAGCTGTTAAAGCCTGTGCCACTATTGGTGGTCAGCTTCAAAGAAAGTTTGCAGTTCAAGATTAACTAGGAAAAATCTGTTTTGCATTTATTACATTTTAAAATCTCAAAATCTTTCTATCATTTTAAAAAAGAAATCTGAATTTTAGTAAGCTATTTAGAAAAGAGGTAGCAACTTGGTACAAGAATATTATATATATTATACTTTGTAACTTTTATTATTGCATATTACTAATGTTCTTGCATTGAGTGTGGCTTTTGTTCACCATTTAGCACAGCCTTGGCTGTAGCAGATTATAAATTCACAACTAAACAAATAGAATTGGGGTTGTATAATCCTTTCAGAAAGGTTGTATAAACCTTTCAGAAAATGTTAAAACAGTTGCATCTTTTGATAGGTTTGCACAACTGGGATGTCATATGCTACCTATCTCTATATATGCAAAAAGGACTGGCATCAACTTCCTAGAAAAAGATGCAGCTGCTTTAACAATTCAAAAATGCATGTATTTGTACCCGTTTCTTCCAAACAACTTCTTTCGAACAATGTACACAGCTTTAGTGATTGCTTCAATTTAGCACCATAACTTGATTCAATGTATAGATTTAAAATATTCAAGCCTAACTAAAATCTTTTTAAAGATTTACAGTTATACTTTTTAATGTCAAGTTCTTTTTGCACTTTTAAAATAATATTTGCAAATTCTGTCAGCTGCTTAAATAACATTCTTGCTTATCCCTCTGTAATAGGGATACCTGTTGCCATTTTCCAGTTTCACTCACCATATGATGGGATTCCATAGTGTTGACCAGGCTGTGGGTATGCTGAATAAGAAGAAGCTTGTTGCATTCCAGTGGTAAACTGGGTCTGCCCATATGCAGCCATAGTTTGCGAAGAAGGGGTAGGGAGAATATGTGGGTATGGTCTGCTGTTACAAGCAAAATGATAGAAAATAGAAAAAAGATCTTTGCATTAAAATAACAGAATGATATATTGGTAAAAATACAATCTAAACATTTTAGTGATATATGCAAGTATATTAATATAGTTCTATAACTAAAGATTTATTTTGTTATTTTGAAGTTCATTCTTTTGCAATAGGAAACTGATTTTAACTACAATTTAACAGATGGAGTCAATCACAGCGATAAAAAGCTGGGTATAACTTTTCTTTTTCAATTTAAAGTAAAGATATCTTACTTGGAAGGATATAGCTGAGGTGAGGAAAACTGGTGAGTTTGTCTTGGGCTGAAGCCACTGCTCCCAATTGCTATAGAAAAGGGGGGGGAAGCACATGGAAGTGTAAGCACATACACAGAACATATCTAATCTAAATATTATTTTTATTAGAGAACTTTAGACATTTAATTAAACTAATATCAAGTAGTAATTTATTAAAGTCAGACTAGCACGACAACTTCCTGTATCTTAATTACAAATTACATTTTTTCAATTGCTCCTAAGGGATTATTCATAATTTTTACCTCATGTCATACTTGGCTCTATTTAATTAATGTTGAAGTTACTTTTTTTCTTTCAACTTCGCTCTTCTTAATACTCTACATTTTATATGAGTGATATCTTAATCAGAAGCTAATTATCTTTAACAATCTGTCTTCCTTTTTCTCTCTCACATGCTAAAAACCTAAAGCTGAAATTAAACACTTATTCATGTAAATGAATGATATCTTTAAAATCTTAACTTCAACAAATTTATACAACTCAGGATGTTCTTTATATCACTGCAGATTTTTAATCCATTACTATCTAAACCAAAACTGAGGAGTATTTTTCACCTAAGGGCCATGGTTGTTGTGTTTAATCTTCAGATGTATCATAGAACTCATCAGTCAGGATTCCCGTTCAAAGCACAAATGACTAGGGTCAAATTACTTTATTTTAGGCACATTATATGAGACTCAGTTCTCCTATCAAGTCTGTAATGCTGTGAAAGTATAGAGAAGAAGATGGCAATCAGTAGCAGGATAGATGCAATCAATTATACTAGCAATGAGTGCACCTCTGGAAATCCTGAAGGGCTAGGCTGGAGACACATTATCCTGGTGAAGGTCCATCTATGTATTTACCGACACCAGCTTGATGGTACATACTCAATTTTTCTTTGAATCATAAATTGACAGCACTGTTTTTTTATATGGACAGATTGGCACATAGTGCAGAAATTCTTATAGAGGACTGGACAGCAACAAAATAATACAATTTTTAAAAAGAGCAATTCAGTTATGAGTGTAGCAACATTTTCAGTTTCCTACATATTCTACCTAGCTTTTGAGATAGCAAGAGAGTGGATGAATTAATTTCCCAAGCAGGATCTCTATTCATACATTTGCTACCAAAGAACTAATGAATTAGAATTGGAAGCCTAGCGAACAGTATCTGAGATTTTCCACTTCTATTGCACACTATTTGACAGTAGCCTCCCAGAATTACAATGGATCTTTTCAATAACATGTAAAGATCTGAAAATTAAACATGGATCCAGTCTACACATTTCTACTGAAATTCAGAAAGATATGCAGAATATCAAGAAGCTAAACATGGTATCTTCAAAGAAAGTTCAGTGTGACAGAATCTTAAAATGTAAGAATATTCAGATTGAAAAGATGTAAACAGTATATTTTCAGAATAAGATTGTTTAGTCCCCCGAAAATATGCAGAAGTAGCAGACTACACAAGCTGCTTGGTTGTTACCAATGAAATTAACAAAAAGAAGTCATTCACTGTAATATCTGTAGCTCAACTATTTTATTCTTTATTCTATGAATATCAAAAGGTTCAGGAAAACTATTTCCATATTATGAACTGAATTAGACTGGCAGGTGATTACTTCACAGTTTCTGCCATGGGAGATTCAGAGTTAAGCTGCTCCTACTGTACTATGGATAAACAAATGCTTATGAGAAGTTCTTAAGTGAGATAAGCAAATGATACCACCTTACCTCACCAGCAACTGGTGCTAAGAAACATAAAGCTTTTCATACTAGACCTAATCTATATTAAAAATAATGGTCATTAACATATTTATCTTCTATAAATTTGTCTAATATCTGTTTAGGGCTCTCCATGTTGGTGAAACATATTACATGTTCTAGAATTAGATTCCTGAGTTTTGCTATATACTTCATTATGTAAAAACAAATCCTGTTATTTGTTCTGAAAATATTATGAGAACGGGTGAGAAATTCTCTTCATACTATACATAATACATGTCCTACATGCCTTTCTTGTACTTTCCTTGCCTCTAATTCTATTCTGCAACTTTTCTGGTTCTGTGTTAATCTTTTTCAGTTGCAATGGTTAGTGTATCAGTATGATTTAAAACTATTATGAAACTGGCAGATTTATTTTTTATTCTTTTCCTAATGATCCCAGTAATAAATCTGTTTTCATAGCAATCACCCCATGGAATATTTACAACCTCCAAACTCTATTCCTAGCCAATTACTATAGATCCCAAGAAAGAAATATATATTACACACACACACACACACACAAAGACACACACACACAGAGCCTGGAGTTTGATCCTGACTGGCTCAAGGTTGATTTAGACTTCCATCCTTCAAGGTTGGTAAAATGAGGACCCAGATTGTTGGGGACTGTATGCTAACTCTGTAAACCGCTCAGAGTGCTGTAACACACTATGGAGTGGAATATAAGTCTAAGTATTATTGCTATCTCCTTCATGGATTACTGCCTTGTCGTGGCGAAAGGGCTTGCGTAACTCAATGAAGTTATGAGCTATGCCGTGCACCCAAGATGGACAGGTCATAGCAGAGAGTTCTGACAAAATGTGATCCACTGGAGAAGGAAATGGCAACCCACTCCAGTATCTTTGCCATGAAAACCCCATGGACAGTACTAAAAGGCAAAAAGATATGACGCTGGAAGATGAGCCCCTCAGGTCCGAAGGTGTCCAATATGCTACTGGGGAAGAGCAGAGGGCTAGTACTAGTAGCGCCAGAAAGAGTGAAGCGACTGGGCCGAAGCCGAAAGGACGCTCAGCTGTGGATGCATCTGGTGGTGAAAGGAAAGTCCGATGCTGTAAAGATTTTTTCTCCATAGGAAACCTGGAACGTAAGATCCATGAATCAAGGCAAACTGGACGTGGTCAAACAAGAGATGAAAGACTGAACATCGACATCTTAGGAATCAGCGAACTAAAATGGAACAGGAATGGTGAATTTAATTCAGAGGACCATCAGGTATACTACTGCGGCAAGAATCCCTCAGAAGAAATGGAGTAGCCTTCAGTCAATAAAAGAGTAGGAAAAGCAATACGGGATACAATCCCAAAATGACAGAATGATCTCAGTGCGAATCCAAGGCAAGCCATTCAATATCACAGTAATCCAACCACTGGTGCTGAAGAGGATGAAATTGACCGGTTCTATGAAGCCCTACAGCACCTTATAGAATCAACACCAAAAAATGATGTCCTTATCATCATGGGGGATTGGAATGCTAAAGTAGGAAGCCAAAAGATAAATGGAATAACAGGCAAGTTTGGCCTTGGAGTACAAAATGAAGCAGGGCACAGGCTGATAGAATTTTGTCAAGAGAATACGATGGTCATAACAAATACTCTTTTCCAACAACCCAAGAGACGTCTCTACACATGGACATCACCAGACGGTCAACACAGAAATCAGAATTGACTATGGCTCTGCAGCCAAAGGATGGAGAAGCTATATACAGTCAGTAAAAACAAGACCAGGCGAGCTGACTGTGGCTCAGATCAGAGCTTCTCGTTGCAAAATTTAGGCTTAAATGAATAAAGTAGGGAAAAACACTAGGCCACTCAGGTATGAACTAAATCATATCCCTGATGAGTATACAGTAGAGGTGACAAATAGATTTAAGGAATTAGATCTGATAGACAGAGTGCCTGAAGAACTATGGACGGAGGTTTGCAACATTGTACAAGAGGTAGCAACTAAAACCATCCCAAAGAAAAAGAAATGCAAGAAAGCAAAATGGCTGTCTGAGAAAGCTTTGCAAATAGCTGAGGAAAGAAGGGAAGCGAAAGGCAAGGGAGAAAGAGAAAGATACACCCAATTGAATGCAGAATTCCAGAGAATAGCTAGAAGAGATAAGAATGCCTTCTTAAATGAACAGTGCAAAGAAACAGAAGAAAACAATAGAATAGGGAGGACCAGAGATCTCTTCAAGAAAATTGGAGATATGAAGGGAATGTTTCATGCAAAGATGGGCATGATAAAGGAACAAAATGGCAGGGACCTAACAGAGGCAGAAGAGATTAAGAAGAGGTGGCAAAAATTACACAGAAGAACATTACAAGAACGAGCTTAGCATCCCTGATAACCACGATGGGGTGGTCATGACCTCGGCCAGACATACTAGGAATGTGAAGTGAATCTGAAATGGGCCTTAGGAATGAAAGCTGGCAACAAACAAGCTAGGGAGGTGACAGTATTCCAAGCTGAGCTATCAAAATCTTAAAAGACGATGCAGTAAAAGTGCTACACTCAATTTGCCAGCAAATTTGGAAAACTCAACAGTGGCCACAGGATTGGAAAAGGTCAGTTTACATTCCAATTCCAAAGAAAGGCAATGCCAAAGAATGTTCAAACTATTGCACCACTGCACTCATTTCACATGCAAGTAAAGTTATGCTTAAAATCCTACAAGCTAGACTCCAGCAGTATGTGGATCGAGAACTTCCGGAAGTACAGGCAGGATTTCGAAGAGGCAGAGGAACTAGAGATCAAATTGCCAACATACGCTGGATTATGGAGAAAGCTAGGGAGTTCCAGAAAAACATCTACTTCTGCTTCATTGACTATGCTAAAGCCTTTGATTGTGTGGATCACAACAAATTGTGCAAGTTCTTAAAGAGATGGGAGTACCAGACCATCTTATTTGTCTCTTGAGAAACCTATATGCGGGTCAAGAAGCAACAGTGAGAACTGGACACGGAACCACTGATTGGTTCAAAATTGGGAAAGGAGTCCGGCAAGGCTGTATTCTGTCGCCCTGCCTATTTAACTTATATGCCGAGCACATCATGAGAAAGGCAGGGCTAGATGAATCAAAAGTTGGAATTAAGATTGCCGGGAGAAATATCAACAACCTAAGATATGCAGATGATACCACTCTAATGGCAGAAAGTGAAGAGGAACTAAAGAGCCTCTTGATGCGGGTGAAGAAGGAGAGTGCAAAAGTTGGCTTGAAACTCAACATTAAGAAAACCAAAATCATGGCATCTGGCCCTCTCAATTCCTGGCAAATAGATGGGGAAGAAATGGAGGTAGTGACAGATTTTATCTTCTGGGCTCTAAGATCACCACAGATGGGGACTGCAGCCAAGAATTAAAAGACGCTTGCTCCTGGGGAGGAAAGCTATGGCAAATTTAGACAGCATACTAAAAGCAGAGACATCACCCTGCCAACAAAAGTACGTATAGTCAGGCCATGTTTTCCCATTTGCAATGTATGGCTTGTGAAAGTTGGACCATAAGAAAGGCTGAACGCAAAAAGAATTGAGGCCTTTGAACTATGGTGCTGGAGAAGACTCCTGCGAGTCCCTTGGACTGCAAGGCGATCAAACCGGTCAGTCCTAGAGGAGATCAACCCTGACTGCTCCTTAGAAGGCCAGATACTGAAGTTGAAACTCAAGTACTTTGGCCACCTAATGAGAAGGAAGGACTCACTGGAGAAGAGCCTAATGCTGGGAAAGATTGAGGGCAGTAGAAGAAGGGGACGACAGAGAATGAGGTGGCTGGATGGAGTCACTGAAGCAGTAGGCATGAGCTTAAATGGACTCCAGAAGATGGTAGAGGACAGGAAGGCCTGGAGGAAAGTTGTCCATGGGGTCGCGATGGGTCGGACACGACTTCGCAACTAACAACAACAACAATGAAATCCCAGATGAACTCTAAAACAATGTAAAGCCATAATTCTCCTCTAGTCAATAAACACAATGTTTATGCTGTATTAGAAGACTGAACAAAGGAACACTGCATACCACCAAGGTTCAATGGTGTAATTGAATAGAGTGAAATGTTTATCTTTTTTTCTTCTTCTTTCAGATTTGCTAGCTTTCTCTTTTTCTCTCTTTCTGATTGGAGAAGGAGAAGACTGGAGAAGGAGAAGACAACATAGGGCAGCTCTTAAACTAATCTACCTTTCCTTTAAGTTTCAGGATGAAGAAAAGGACTAGGGCACCATAAGATTTCTTAGAGGCAACATTGATCTTACCCTGCCCTCAGTTGTTTCTGGCACAAACACTTTGAGATTTTTCATCCTTGGAAAATTACTAGACATATTGTTCCAGGGTCTGTGAACTGCACCTTAAACATTCCATATATCCTTGTATGCTGTATTTATCTTATTATAATCCCCTGTGACTGATACGCAACTGCAACTTTCTAATTGAAAATGTATGCATCTGCAGACATAAACACTCTTCTTTGTGTAGATATGTCAGTGTCAATGACTTTGAGAAAAGGACACTGGAAAACTCTAGTGGTTTTTTCTCTTCCATAAGTCTTAGTTCTTGGATTATTCCAATAGAGCTATAATGCATGTACATGTAACCATTTCAAAAAGTAAGAAACAACTTCTTTTCTCCAGTTCACTTATTGGACTGATTTGTTCTAGTTATTCAATATAAATGCATGACTCATTTCCCTTCTCTATTAATAACCACTGTTAACCATGTAAGTTAGAAAAATTGCAGAATGAACAGCTTCAATATTCTACTGTTGATCAGTTAAAAATTCTTTTTATTAAGAAAATATCAACATTTTAATATCCCCTGTACTTCTGCACCCATTGAGGCACCAATATGATAACAGAGGGCCAATTTGGTGTAATAATTAAGGTGATGGGCTAGAAACCCAGGGACTGTCGGTGGTAGGCCTCCCTTAAGGCATGAACCCAGCTGGGTGACTTTGGGCCAATTAGTTTCTCTCAATCCAACCCACCTCAGAGGGTTATTGTAGGGAGAATGTGAAGACATTAGAGGTGTTCACTGCCTCTATTTGGGACTAATAATAATAATGTCCGATGTGAAGCTGATGAACTTGCAGAACATTTTCCTCTGTGCAAATATAGGTAGTCAGTCCTCACCTATGCAATTGGGATTGGCAACTTCATTGTTAAGTAGCACAGTAATAAAGCAATACGTCACATGTCAATGCCCAACTTACAACATCATTTCATCATCAACCTCTGGCTGAGGTTGCTAACAAATCATTTGTGGTCATTAAGCATGATGTCATGTGACCATGACTTACAACTTTGTGCTGGCTTTTGCTTGTCAGAACCCAGATGTGAAGGTTGCAAATGGCTTTGTAATCTTTGTAAATGCATGCCAATTGCCAAGCACCCAAATCACTATCACGTGAGTGTGTGTGAGTGAGAGAGAGATGCAATGGCCACAACTTTAGAGATTGGTTGTAAGTCTCCTTTTCATTGGTCCCATAACTTCAAAACGTATTTGAATGAGTGGTTACTAAGCAAGGACTACGTATAAGGTAAAGAAAAATAAAGAATGGCTTCTGAAATGCTTTCCTTCTGCTGACAGGGGAAAAGAAGGATATATATTTTCTTTTGTGTAACAAAGTAATCTGATATGCATCTGTCTATGTACCTTTTACCCCAGGAACTAATTAAGATGTGTGTATCTTTGTTGCCTCTGTGCTGTATCTTTCTGTTTTCATCATGTTACATCTCTGTTTCTGTATACATATGTGCACTGGGAAGGACAGGATGGGATGCATATGGTTCAGTCTTGGTTACCAGGAGAGGGAAAGGAGAAAGACTTAGAATGAAGCCCTCAGCAACATTCTGCCCAATTGCCTTTCCCAGTGGGATTATTTTTCTGGATTTATTCTTCTCTGGAGTCCGAGCGGCATGGTGACCTAGAGGTGGGACTCTTGCCTCACAATCAGGAGGCTGTGAGATCGATCTTAGGTAGTGGGCATATATTTTGCTCTCTGGGAGCAATGAATACTTGTCTACTGCAAACTCCACATAGGCATCAGGAAGGGCATATGGCCAGTAAATGCTCGAGCTCCATTCAGTCGCCCCAACTCCACCCCGATGCAAGGAATTACAGGGTCATTCAAAGAAAAAAAAATCTTCTCTGGAGTCCCTACTCCATTCCACATCATTTTCCATTGAAACTTTCTTTGGCTTTTCCTCCATACCCAATTTAAACCCATTCTGTTTAGTTTCAGAGTTTATCCTGCCGATGAGAGTCAGAGTCTGGAGTCCCTTAATGTAATTTATCTCCAACGTTCCATTGGGCTGCAAAGAATAACAAAAAGTGTGAGCAGTTACAGGGCTGGGCTAGGAGTCAGGAAACCTGTATTCATTCCAATTTAATTTCATCCCAGGGAAGCTTTACTGCAAGCCACTGGGCTGATTACCAGCTTTCAGCTTAATTTACCACATATGATTGTTGTGAAAATAAAACAGAACTGTAATAAACAAGTCAATTAATGAGGAAGTATGCACATATTAGAGAAATTTTCAAACTGGGTATTAAACAAACAAAACAGGATGTGGGCAGTGATGGGAATAAAGAAGAAAAAATGTTGCTTATAAAGGCACTGTTACCCTGATCTCCAAGTATTGCCAACATTAAGATGTTGATTTGAGGTAATTTATCATGACCAACTTGGTTGAGTTTAGCTAACAATAAATAGTGTTTATTTTCAAGTGAATGCCATTAAAGACTTAGTTACTGTAAACTCACTAAATCCAGGGATTTATTTATTTCCAACAACTTGGTATCTCAGTTGGCTTTCAAAAGATGTCCATGGCGACAGAGAACTTTATTGAAAAAGCTCAGTAAGCTAATTTATGTTACTTATTGCAGACCAAGCATCTGTCCTCTTCAAGTGTTTCTCCGACCTGCTTAACAACATCTGATTTGTCTTCTCTCCTCTCGGGCAGATCTGTCGGAATAAAAAATGGTATTGGATCATTTTCCAATTTCTCTTCTTATGGCACATCATCTGCTTCTTACAATGTTTTTAGAATAGGCAGAAGGTCTACTTCTGTTATTAATTTCTAACTATTGAAAGGGTGCTTTGGGGGAGGTAACCAATTTTAGGGTGTGGTGCATCTTATTGCTATGCTTTTTATATAATTATATTGACATGACTGTACATTTAAGGATATAATTGACCTTAGCTGGGGCATAATATTATTAAATGAAGGGAGTGTCTCAAAGTTCAACCATACTCATGTATTTAACCTGTCAAATAATTTAAAAATCATGTTGAATGGCTGAAATATTAATTTTTTTTTACTAGCCACTTCTCTAAGGAATTGGATTCAAACCCAGTCAATACTGATCTTCAGTTTGATTCTCTTATCAGCCCCTTACAGCATTCAGCTCATGCCAAATTGGAACCCTTTAAAAGGTGTATTCAATATTTATTAAAATATTTTTAGTCAGGGGGAAGACATATTTGAATGACATTTTTTGAATACATTAGGAATAATCTGATAGGTGAACTTTCTTTGCCAGCGCTCTCTTCAAAGTATTAATTCAACATGTTGAAAAACGTCTTATTCTGTATCTCCTTTTTGTGCTGGAAACTTAGTCACTCTGATGCTGTCTCAAGGGCTGAACAGAGATTTATTTGTGGCATTCTTGCAAAACTTGAGGAAACCACAAAAAGTCTCAAACTTCAGCCCATGTTAAATAAATGGAGCATGGATATATTTAGTACATGATCTTGAGAAAAACATGCATGCATAAACATACATAGGCACAAAGATATATATAATATAGTGTGTGTCTGTCTAAGGGTGAGGAAAAGAGATGACAATTTTGTCATTTACACATGGCAGAAAAAAAAACTTATTTTAAGAAGAACAAAGGAGATTTATACAATTATTATATAATTATTTATAAAATATAGTCTATTTTGCACTGCATGGAAGATTGGCAAATAATGATGGTTTCTTCAAGGTATACCGAACCAATCCCTTCATAGAGAAGCATTCTTCACCATTTGTTTGTTTTATGTATTTTAAAAATGTTCAAAGTATCTCCCCTCTTATCATTTTGTTACATATTATTTTCATATGATAACATTTGAAAAGTTTTATTATGGCTAAACGTAAAGGTATAGTCTCCTCCCAGTTGAGCTGAACTCTTGGAGACCTCATTGACATGTCCAAGCATATTTTTGGCAACTGCTTGAAGTGTTTTCCTATTGCCTTCTTCCAGAACATTATTTTGCCTTCCCCGTCTATTCTATAGCACTGGGATTCTCTAGTAGTTTTGAATGTACTAATCTGGCCAAAATGTGTTTAACTTCAGAATCCAGGTTAGGTCAGCTAAGTGCTGTTACCTGTTAAACTATGTTATGGCAAAGGTCCCCTACAGTTGAAATTGTTCTTTACATTTCTGAGAAGAATTGGCAAAATGTCCTCTGCTAGCACATGCTATGCAATTAACATAAAAGCATCTCTCATGATTGTTGCCAAATATTAGCTGCATCTCAGCTGTTATGAAATGCTACCCCTAAATTACAGAAAAATAATCCCATGGTACTGCTGGCTAAAAATGACTTTAAAAAAAAAAAGCTTTGCAGAGAGTTTTGGCAGTAAATGTTCCCTTTTAAAACACACACGCTTCTTTATAAATCACACATGTTCACTTAATTTTCTTTTATTTGTATGCTCGTATACTTTATACATTTGTTTTTCATTCATTTATTTTTATATACAGTATATATTTATATACTGTATTTTCACAAATGTCACCAAGATGGCATGTAAAAAAGAAGGGCAGGGTTAGTCTATAGCAGTTATTATACCAAATTTGTATTAAAATAGTATGAAAACAATATTAAATATGGTACTATCATGGGCAGATATTACTGATCGTGCAACATTATGACATCACCTCATTTAGCATATAATGCCTGATTCATAGGCACTCATTCCTAACCTTGATGATCCATCTCTCTATCTCTGTCTCTCTTTCTCTCTCTCTCCCTACCTACCTACCTACCTACCTACCTACCTACCTACCTATCATCTATTCATTCAACTTAGACTCTTCCTGACTCTGGGTAGCTCGTGTCATAAAAACATGAAAAATATGTAATCCAAATAGGCTGCAAAGCAATAAATAAGATGGCAGATCCAGCTAACAGCAATATATCATACATGAACCACTCTAGGCCAAAGCCAGGGAGAAGTTCCAGGTCTTTAAGGCCATCTAGAATATCATCAAGGAGGAGACACCCAGATCTCAGAGGGAGCCTCATTCTAGAGGGCAGGCATTATAACAATAACAATAGCACTTAGATTTATTGCATATACCACTCTATATTGCTTTACAGCAGTCTCTCAGCAGTTTACAATGTCAGCATATTGCCCCCAACAATTTGGGTCCTCATTTTACCAACCTCAGAAGGCTGAGTCAACCTCAAGAGTTAAAAAGAAATTCAAATATTAGAATCTAGGATTTGGCTCAGTATTAAAGTATTTAGTGCCACTGAGACTGAGCATAGGATTTTGTCATTCCACATATCACAAGTAGTAATGTCTTTTCTTAACAAATAGGGGAAAGGCTGATCATTGCACAATCATTCTCCGATATGTCCACTCCAGTAAAATGATGGAGAATTCAGGAACCAATATGAACTATTGGATGAAAGTTGTGGAGGAGTTGGTGTTAGATGAACAGCAGAGGAGCATTTTAAGATTGTGAGAGATGAGCATGAGAACAGTTGTTTGCCAGATGTTTTGGAATAAGTACTTTAAATGCTAATGAGCAAAATAGACAGTCCTGAGACACATGTATCACTAAATATTTTCTGTAATAAAAAGAAATGTCTTCTGTCTGTTGTTTGTAACTTTTAATTAGCCCAACAGGTGCATCATAGTGCAACAATTTTTGACTCAAGATATCTCAAATCCATTAACTTAAAGAATTGTACAAAATCCATGACCTGTTACTCTTGCAGAATTGAAATTTCAAGTACCTTCAGACCAGTTCCACATGCAAAATTATGGCCATTGAAGAGTGAGGTGGTCAGCTGTGGCCATGTGATCATGATTTCCAATCCCACTTGCCAGTTTCTCGCAAACAAAGTCAATGGGAAAACCAGCAGGAAGTCAGAAGTTGTTTCTATTCCCAGTGCATTATAACAATTTTTAAATAAAAATACATCAGATCCACTAAGTTAAAAAATTACCTAAAAATCCCAGGAAACATTACTCATGTGGCATTAAAAATTCTATGCTGTTCAGACCAGTTTTCTTTTTACTGTTTTGGCCATTGTAGCATCCCCATGGTCATGTGCTACTTTTCTGAGATGATGATGATGATGACAGAACCATCTAGTGTGTTCAGCCTAAATATGCATGTGGAAAGAGAGGGGTGAGTCCCAATGTGTCATAGGTTTTTTAGTATCTATATAATAAGTGTTGCTTTACATCCCCTAAACTACATCCAGTAATAAAGGTGAAGCCATGGAGCTCTGTGGAGGTTTTGAAAGCCTAGGATATAACCCCAAGGACCCTCAAAAGTTGTCAGTAAATTGACATTTTGAAGGTGGCTTAGAGGGGCAGAATGATTAAATATGAAAATGGAGTGTTACTTTTTGGAGTAAAAGCAACTGGAAAAGGATATTACACAGGATAATATTTCCTGTTGACTTTTTTTTTCAATTTATTTGAATGAAATATAAAGCCAGCCCTCTCGCAATTTCTGAGGATTCTTTTCTTTCCTTTGTTGTCTAAGCCAGAGTTCCCCAAACTTTCTGGCTTTGCAGATGGTTCCGCGTGAGCAGCAGGCACACGCACTTGCAGCTTGTGCAAATGGAGATGTGCATGCTCGCCCACCACTTCCACGGCCCGGTTTCAAATGGCTCAAGTTCCAGTAGTGGGCCACAGCTGGGGTTGGGGACCCTGGTCTAAGCCATGATCTCCTAATATATGCAAAAGGGTTAAGCATAAGGTCTAGATATCTATATATTTTTATCACAATAACATTTTGTTTTCTGTGCTGTTTGTAATTACAATTTCTGTGCTGTTTCATTTTTTTATTGAAAAATGCCAAAAATTAAATCTAACTTCTATGTTTGCATAATATGGGACTTTAGCCTCCTCTTCTCCCCTTTTCAGTCTCTCAGGAGCCACCAAAAGTCTTCCAAAGATTCTTTAAGCCTCTGAAGTGGATTTTTGGAGTTAACAGAGAAGGCTAATCACTCAACTTTCTATTGAAATTCTGACATTCACTGCACTATTTCTAAATTGATGTGAAGATGCACCCAAATATTATTATATCTTCTTTTTTGCATTTCTAATGTATCACAGAATCCTGTTTAAATCCTTAGACCTCCTAAGGCTTTTGTAGAGGACCAAAGGTTCCACTCTGTCAACTCGATGTTACCAAAATGAGAAAATGATTTAGTGAGTAAGAGTTTGTGGTTCCCAATCCCAGAAAGGTCAGACAGAGTTTCTAAGAGAATAGGGCTGTGACCTCTCTGTTCTTCAGTTTAAAAATTGGTTAGACTCATAGCAAATAAACATAAGTATTAGTGGTCACAGTGTGAAAGAGTCACATATGTTTTCATTTTGGCCACTAACTACATCTTTGGCTTTACCAAAATACAAGTGAGCTAAATTTGAAAATCAGGGCTGATTATAAAATGATTTTAATTAATTAGTCACATTCCTATAAATTCAGGCAGATGTTTAGAGAAATTTGCATTGGGATTTATGCTTGTTTACTGCAAACAAGAAACAGTAAAGAACAGAAATTTAACTGCTGATAGGGTGGGCCAAAGGTTTTTGGAGTGCTCTAAGATAGTCAGTGTTTAGATCCAAAGCAGGAAACAGATTCTGAATGCAATGTGGGGATTCTCACTATACTGTTGGCTACTCAGCAACTATATGGCTATGGAAAATACACATTTGAGGAGATGAGGACTGTGGTCATATATGGTTGCCATTTTCTAAATGTCTATAAAAGACTCGGCTGGAAAGAGCTATAGTGAGAATTCCCATGCTGATTCCAAAGTTGCTAATTTGTACACTTAAGATATGATATTGTAGATCTTTGGAAAGTTCCATAAAATGAGATCAGATGCAGTTTGGAGATGAGTTGAACTAATGATCATGCTCTTGACTCATTATCAGGCTTAGAGTCTAACGACTTACTTCTTCATAAGAAAAGTTTATTACAGATTTTAGAGAAACTATTAATAACAAAGAAAATCAGGACGTAGTGGCAAATTGTGCATTGTTATTGTAACAGAACATTCTGATCTTAGCCTCTATGCCACTGACCTTGATCTAGTTTGAAGCTGATTAGGTCATTGAACATTTCTAAAGGAGATCTGGGAGCCATACACATGCATGCTGGAACTGGAAATGGTACACTGTGGGTGGGAATTTGGAGAAAGAAGTTGAGCAAAAAAAGATGCATGAACCCAAAATAAGATTACTACAGTTTCTGAAGCCTCACATGGTGATCACCTGAACAATGAAGGCAAGGTTTAACTCCTCCTTTGGTAATTCTAGTAAAAAAATCACTGCTTTTATTTAACAGCAATGGTTATAGTACACAATGTATTAGAATCAGATTGGGGAGAGACATTTCCCATCTGTTTCCTGTGATCTTCCCCAAAGATCCTACAAAATGTGTGTCTATAACCTGGGAAATGTGTACATTAGCCTCTTTATGGACTTGAGAGGTGGGAAAAGTGCAAAATGGCTTGTTATTCCACATATGAACTTACTACATATTCATATATCCATAACAGGAAGTAAGGGAGGGAGATAGTCAAGGACATTTTTCCTGGAGTTTGTTGTATGTACTTGTTACTGCAAAGACGTTAGAGCCAGTCTTACAAATAAAATCATATAATGATACCTTTTTAGTAGCTGGATGACGAAAAATAAACAACTGAGCTTGAAACACATCAAAAGTGGTTTCTCCTTTGCCTTTAGCAGATAGGAGGGGGCAAAACCACAGCTTGTATGTTTGCAATAACACAAATCTTGTTAGTGGCATGAACTTACTGTGCTGGCTTTTTAAAGATGTCATTGCTTCTGTGATGAGGAAAAGCTGAGGAATTGCCTTGTGGGAACCGAAAGAGTTGATTTTTAGCTCTATTAAAAAAAAACCATTTTCCAGGATCAGAATTGTTTAAAAGCAAAAAACAAAAAAAGTGCTATTGACTCTTTTTATTTGTGGCTACAATTCCATCAAGATTATTTCTAGTCAGTGTCTTTTCAAGCACCAAAGGTTAAGGGGAAACCAAATGCAACTTTCCCAAGGACTCTACATCAACTGCTTGAAGGTATTCCTGTCAGTTGGTATATGAGCATCATGCACACCCAAATCAAGTTCTAGCTTTGAATCTAGAACTCTATAAAGTTCTAGTTTGTACTGGGAGAAAAAAAAGTAAATTCAGAGTTTCTGATCAGAAGCCAGAAACGAAATAAGCTTAACCAGCACAAATTGTCAGATATTTGCTATTGGTTATCAGTTCCAACAGTGTCAGGTATGAAGTAAAATATCCTTCAAGTCAAGCTCAGCTCTTGTTAGTTGCATGGATACCTCCATATAGTTCTCTTGTCAGTTATATGAAAATGATTTGCTAAAATCTTCTTCCAGGATTTTTTTTCTTCCAGGATTTTTTTTCTCTAGCTTCTCAGTCTAGCATACAGTCTAGCAGTTCCCTGGTGGGTTGTTATTCCAAGTATTAAGTAAGGATAACACTGTTTGCTTCTGGCCCAGACAACATCAGGCAACATTGGCATTCAAATTTGCTGCTTGCTTTTTGGGGGACTCTTGGTAAACTAATATGGAAATAGGCTGTGATGCACGTGTTGGGAAAATAAGAATCTCACTTAAGTTATTATCCTTCCCTACCTTTTGACAGTTGTCTGAGAAACCTTATCAATAATTCTTCTCAGAACCCCTTCCTCCTAATCTCTTCTGTTCCTCAAGAAAAAAAAACCCAATGAATTGAAATATATTTTAATGCTCTAGAGTGTATTCAGGGCTTTCCTTTGTTGCTGGTATTCATATATATGGAAATTTCTTTGTTGAATGAGTTGGATGAAGAGGCATATCACACTATAATTCCCATCTGATCTAGTGAGAAAGGAGACATTTCTGACATTTGAAGGACTTTTGGCCTTAAGCCAACCATCCCTTCCCACCATTTGTTCCCTCCCTTTCAATTGAATTGGCTTGACAAGATCAGTTGGCAGGGAAAGGTAACTCTGAGCCAATTGTGAACACATTACCAGCCAAACCCAAAATGTTGCATGTGGTCTTGATATTTCTAAGGATTGTAAGCTGAGAAAATGAATGCTGTTAAAGTAGAGAATACAGCCTTATGTAATGCTTTCCCAATAAAAACGTTTGAATGTTTTGTTTATTGTTTTCTAAATTTTGTTTTATCTACTAATGATTATGCACTTCTGTGCTGCAATCACAAGATAAATGTGGATTATATTTGCTTAAAGTTAATTAGTCCTTTTTTACCAATTACTGGACCACTAAAGCCAACATGAAAACTGTGGCCTGTCTTGTGAGTGATTCATTCTTAGCAATCCATTTCTGGCACATGGAGTTCATCAAGGATGCTTCCTCTAAACTTATAGGCTTGGGTTGTAAAGACTGGACTTTGAAAGTGATTGGTAATCAGCATTGTTAACTAGGGGTTACTTGCTTCCTTCTCTAGTTATAGCAAGAGTCTTTAATGCACAAATACTTGGAACAAGCAGATTTTCAGAGCAAAATTTAGTGTGAAATTGTAATGTATCCTTTCTTTAATTGGGAAGTGAAGACTGATAGATTTGAATAAGGGATATTTTTAAATATTCAGTTGAGCAACACAGCAGATGTTACTAATATCACTAGTTTTACTTATAGCATCCTGTGTTAACATCATGCAGTTTCCAGCAAAGTTGCATTTCGGCAGACATTTGCTATCCCAAGGCAGAGGACAAAAAGAGATTCATCAGTCCACGTACCCAACATCTTGGCTTCATTGCATAGGCAGAATCAGCTAAATTGACAGCTGAGTCTTACATCAAAAGAAATGACAGGATAACTTCCCCCACTGTACTGAGGGCAGCAGGGTAGCATAAGAACTGCATGGCATATAATCTGTTCTCCATATTTTAGCATTGTCCTCCAGTCTCAGGATGGGTCAGGTAGTGTATAGAATGAGACCCATTTGAACTCTGATTCCATGACAGAGGTGGCAGCCAGGAATGCTTACTTCTCCACTTCCTCTGTTCACAGAACAAGTTATCATTGCTCTTCTATACTCTGTGGATCAGCTCCAGCAAAAGATAGTCAAGGTAGGGAAGCATTTGTTGCAAGCAAAGTCTCAAGAGGTCACCAGGATGGAACTTCAAAAATTTCCTTATATGCCATTTTGCATTGTTTTCGGTTCGACACTTCCTGCCTAATGAAATTATCCCATAATTGTCCCTGTGGTTAAGGAAGTCTTCTCCTCCAAGTAGGGATACGTGTTGCCTTGAGATGTTCAAAATAATATTTATTTATTTATTTATTCAATTTCTATAGCTGCCCATCTCAGCAAATGACTCTAAGCCACTTACAGCTCAAAAAATATATTACAATTAAAACACTGAAAACAATAAAACATTTTTAAAACAATAAAAACAATAGAAACATCCAAATTAAATATACATAGCAGGCAAAATATTTCCTCAGTTAGCAATACAGCCAGGAAGCAGGGCCCTTAAAACATTCAGCACCCCAGGTGCAGGAACGTAGCCAAGTTTTTAGGACCTTACAAAAGGATAACAGAGTTGGGAGCATTCTAATCTCCAAAGGGAGGATGTTCTATAGAGCAGGGGCCACTGCAGAAAAAGCTCTCCTTCTAATCCTTGCCAGTTGACATTCTTCGGCTGATGGAATCTGCAGCATGCCAATTCTGCTCAATCTGGTTGGATGATAAACTCTTGGACAAGGCGATATATATTCAGATATATTTTACCTGCCTCATAGAGGCAGTAAGAAAACTTTATCAGACACAGGAACAAAATTACCCCATGCTCAAATGTCCAATTTTGAGGGAATTTCTTTGACTGCATATTGCACAACCAGGCATTTAAAGCAGAGATCCCCAACCTTACTAGGTTGGCGACCCGAAGGAGGAAGCATGGAGCCGCATGCGTGCATGTGATGCAAACAAGGGTGGCATGAGTGTGCATGTGATGCTGGGGGTGGGGCTAGTGCCCATGTGGCACTGGGGGCGGGGCTAGTGCCACGTGACACTGGGGATGGGGCTAGTGCCCATGTGACACTGGGGCGGGGCTAGCGCCCCATAACTCTGGGGTTGGTGCTAGCATCCACGCTACACTGGAGGCAGCACAAGTGCCCACGTGATTCTGGGGGTAGCGTGAGTACCCGCACAAAGCTGGGGAGATGCGAGCGCCCACATGATGCTGGGGGTGGGCCTAGAACTTGTGCAAGACTCAGGGTGGGGCTAGCATCCATGCAACACTTGGATCAGTGGGAGTGTGGGGGGACCCATTCATGCGGTCCAGTGGCCAAGAGGCCACGGCCTGGTAGTGGGCTGTGGCCCACAGGTTGGGGACCCCTGATTTAAAGTACTATTTTACAACAGTTCCAGTCTTTCATCTTTACCTGGGTCAATAGATAAGACTGGGCTGGGTAATAATAGTGTTTGAAACCACTAATATATAAGGTCTGATGGAGATCCATTTTGTTCCATATCCTGTTCAACATTTGTATAAAATTCCTGGGGGAATTCATTCAGAATTTTGAAGTAATGACACCCAACTGTTTCATTCCTACTCTCCAATTCCAAGGAAATAATGGATGTTGTTTCAATTTTCCCTAGCACAATCATGGGCTGGGTAAGGGAAAATAATCAAAATTGAAGTTGGAGATTGAAGCTCAGCCTATTTAGTACAGGATTATACACCTTCTAAAAGAGCAGGTTTGAGATATGGGAGAGTCCTTGATCCTGAACTGTCAGTGTATCTTTAGCTGAGGAAAACTTTGCACAATTATGTGTACCAGCTGTGCCGCTTTCAGAGATGGTTAAATTTGACAGAAGTAATTTACACCTTGGTTACATTCTGTTTCAACTACTACAATGCATCCAAATGGGACCACCCTTCAAAATTGTCTCAAAGTTATTGGTGATATGAAAAGCAACTGCTAGGCTGCTAACTGGTACAAAGTATAAGAATCATATGATGCCTTTCTGAAATCTCTGCATCAATCACCAATTCCTCAACAGGAACAATTCAATATAGCACTGACTTTTAAAGCCTTAAATAGCTTAAGATCTGTCTGTCTATTTGGTATCATAAACCTCTCTGGTTGTTAAGAGAACCAGGAGGTACCTTTCTGAAGAGGGCTTCATTGTTAGCCTTCCTTTGGCAGATATGTTTGGCCTTCACTCTCAGACAATGCATTATTCCAACAGACTTTAAGCTACAAGATTATTTTGTTCTATTTATTTATAAAGTATTTATATTTTATATTTATATTTCTGTGTTATATTATATTAGCTAGCTTGATTGCTTGACTGAGAAAAAAGGGAGATGCAAATCTAATAAGTAAACAAGCAATTAAAATTGTTCTGGAAGCTAGTGCTTTTCTTTGCAGTTAGCCATCTTACTTTTGAAAGTTATTTAAAATTAAACAATTCTGCCAAAGGAAAGTTGGAGAAGAGGCCTGCCAGGCATCATGGGAGGCATCTGCATGCATTTTGGTGCACTGTAGCTCACGGTTGGATTGGATCTTCAGCCACAGTGAGGTATATCTGTCCCTCTCATCATATTTGATCTGGTCAGTCTCCATCTTTTAACAATTCACTCAAACTAAGATCTAGTATGAAGCTCTCTGTAATCCTTGCCTTACTCTGTAACATGCTGAAATCCTGTCTCCATTCTTAGAACCTTTCCATTTCCATCATGTTGACCTGACTGCTGGGCTGCCACAAGCTTTTAAGTCAAAGGTAAATCTCCTATTGACTTTAATGGAACAGAAATAGGCCCTAATTCTCTGTCGCCACTGGAGCCCTCTTTCAGCAAATTGAATCTTCTTTAAACATTGGCAGCACATCAGAGACATCTTAGAAGCATACCCCTCTCCTTCACCACCCCCACCACATATCCTCTCTTTCTTTAACAGGAAACACAGGAGTTATGTTACATTTACAATGACCTGGAGCTCCAAGGGTACATGAATATCTCATTTAAACAAACAGGCAGAATTTTTCTCCCAGTTAAGGGCAAAGTCTCTAAAAGGGAAAATTTAGCTGACTGGAGGCGGACCAGCTCCTGCAGTGCTGCACATACATGCAGCCCTGGGTGTCAACAATTTACTAACCTACAGACTCCAAACACAAAAAAATCAATCAAACGCCACCCACTAGCTGAAGAATCAGAGCTCAGAAAGTTTAGAAGCACTGGCAGGTGATTTGGGAAGGAACAAGGCTTGCTGTGGCCACTGACCCTGCCCTTTAGCCTCTGTATTTGTTTTAACAAGTTGATTGTTTTCTCATCGATTATGGTCTGCAGCAGGAGGTCCCTCAGGAGATTAGGCTTTAGTTTAAAACTTAAGTATAGGAATGAACCTGAAGATCATCTTAGAGCTTTGCAAAAGTTGAAACGACAGAAATTCTCAGAATGGAAATGCAAGCAGTTACAAGGGGTAATGGAATTTTTCTCTCTTATTTTCTTTCTCCTCTCTGCTCTTTAATTCTTGGCTATACATCCATTTCTACTTCAAGGGCTGCACACACAGCCCTGGATGATGGGGTAGAGACTGTAGAAACATACATGTCCCTATACAAGCATAGTTATGGTCAAGCCCCATCCTTACTTTGCTTACTGAATTGATGTGGCCACAGCTGCTGGATTTTATCATATTCCCACAGGTCCATTGATTTAAAAAAAAAACACCTTTGGAAGACTTGGCTTCTTGAAAGGCCAAATAATGCTTCCATTTGGACTGCTAGCCAAGGAAAGCTGATCTGCACGCCCAGAATCAGAAAAAGTATCCAAAGGATATGGCTATTTTTATTCTTTGACGAGGAGTGCTTTGGTCATGCTCACCTGTTTTGCAAAGCATCTCTTTTGAATACTTTGCAGAGCCTTCATTCCTTGTATGTTGACTGGAAATATGATTGTTACTGTATATTGATCATTGTTCATTACCCTTGACAGAAGGAACCCCCATTCACATTTATTTCTTTGAATGGCATAGAGATGCCATTGAGCTATGAGCTGTATTCATTTGTGTCTGTTCACTGATGGAATGATTTAATGCCTCTGGATAAATAGATTTCTCTCCCTCCTCTGCCCCTGCAGCTACTGGAACAATCCCAGATCTGTTCTGAATACCTGCAGGAAAATGCAAGAAAAAGGAAAAGGAGGAGAAAGCTAATATGGATATTGCCATCTCATAGTAGGATACTTTATATCACCTTATTGATCAATATAGTTGACTACACTGATCATTTGCAGTTCTCAAGCGATTCAGAGACAGGTTTTTGAAATATAAACCTTGTATCCTAGCTCTATACCCTTCCTTACACCTAGCTTTGTGTTAAATCTTGCTCAGTATGGTAGGTTGTCTGTGGTTGGCTGGCATTTCATAAGCATCTACCACACACTAGGAAATTTTACCCAACATTTATCTGAAGCAGTTCTATAATTAAATTGTTTTAAGACTGGGCACTCTGCCAGCATAATCTGGATTGTATTTGGCTCTGGCCTGTTGTGTGTCTTATTGTTCCAGTTTAAAGAGGAGCCAGCCATTATTCCAGAAGTACAGTGCTACAGTGATAGTTTCTCTCTCTCCCTCCCTCCCCCCTCTCTCACACACATCAAAAGTTGTTGCAAATGTATTTAAAGATTTCTTGGTGTCACACAGTGATTCCGTGCATTTGTGGATATGTGAAATGAAGAAGACAAAAAGAAAATATTTCAATCCCATGGATGCTGTGGATATGCTCTTTGGGAGCAAGAGAGTAAGTAGGGACAGATAAGAGACAATTTCTACTGTATCTTTTAGACTGCCTGAAAGTTGAGTCATGGCAACTGGACTTTTCTTTTTTTGTTGTTTGAAACATTTCATGATTAAACGAAATAGCTTCTTCAGTCTGATTACTCTAATCCTAACCCAGTTCAATTTTGAGTTTTACCACAATACATGAAATATTTCCCTGTATCTTTTTAAGGCAGAATAAGAAAAAGGACAATCATTTTAAGGTTTTCCTGCAAATTATCTAGCAAAGAACCTATGGGTATAGAAGGTGTCTTACTCCAACTTAAAAATACACTTTCAAAAACTATTTAAAGTCTATTTTATTTTTCCATACAGGCTTGGCATGGAATTGACAAAGTCCACTTTTCCCTTCTCTTTTCTTTCACTGGGATTTATAGATGCTAGGAGGCATAGTTTATTGGGAAGCTTCACATCTCTGGGAAGGATGTTCTCATTAATGGCTTCAATAGAGTCACTGATTGTAGGGGAATATTGAAAGAGCTCAGTCACCTGTGGACAGGACTAAATTGTAACAGGATTGTGGTTTGAAACACTGTACATAGCTGGTTAGCAAAGGCACCAAAAGCAGGCTAGCGTAATGAAATTCAATACTAGAGACTGACAGCCTCATAAAAAGAGGCTGACACAGAGAAAATATCATTCATAACGTTAACATTTCTATTCTTCAAAACAGCAAACTGTGGTGCCACTGGCTGAAAGTGTTAGACTGGCATGTGCATCAGGTTTGCAAATGACAGAAGATCAGTAAATTAGCTAATACTTTAGGCCAATATTCTGTCTAAACTGTATTCTTAAACTGTATTCTGTAAAACAGCAGTGCTCCACAAAGCAGTTGAAAGAAAACATCAATGATCCATAGATCAACTGAAAGGGATCCGTGAGCTGGTATCCATGAAGGAAAAGATTTTGGAGATCACTCCAGAGATACCACACTGAAACAATTGATACAGATGTGCTATAATATATTCTTTTGGATGAAAGTGCATGAAATACATCATTGTTTAAAGGAAAATATATTCAAGGTTATATCTTTTCTTTCAACATATCTTTATAAAAGGGATTTTCAACACTCATGACAAGCAAGACCAAAATATAGAAATAGGCTGCATATTATGCCAGCTCTAAGGTTTCTTTGCCAAATCTCAGTCCAGATGCTGATGAAATATACTGTCATAAGCAAGCTCCCATATCCCATAAAGATGGATAATTAATGCATTAAATGTAATGGAAAATAAATACCATTACTAAAATCTGCTTAATTGAAATATTTATTTTATTTTTAAAAGAAAAAATGAGTGTTTCTCATAAAAATGGTTTGTTGTTCCATAGTCTTGAATAGTTTAAGAAATACTCATCTAGAACCAGAAACAAAATTCAAAATGCTGTTGATAGATTAGAGACATGCACTGAAAATAATACAATGAAATGTAATAAAGGCAAATATAAAGTTCTCTGCTTGGGAAAAATAAATGAAATGTACAGATGAGAAAAATCTGGCTTGGAAACAGTAAGAAAAATCTTGGACTCGTAGTTGATCAGAAGTTAAATTTGAATCAGCAATGTGACAGAACTGTTAAAAGTTACATGGAATTTTAAGCTGTATCAGTAACATTATAGTTCCTAGATCATGTAAAACTGTACTTCTACTAAGTTATGCACTTGATGGGCTATAACTTTAGCTATTTTTTCCAGTTGTGTGCACCATACTTTAAGAATGTTTTGCAAAGAGATGCAAAGAAGGTTTTAAAAAGATGAAGAGGGCACTGCAAATTAAGCTGTAAGAAGAGATTGGCAATATGGGTATATTAGGTCTGGAAAAAAAGGCAAATGAAGAGGATATGATTGCATTTCTCAAATACCTGAAAATGGTCAACAGAGTGCAGAACACAGAATGATGGTGTGCATATCTTGGTAATAGAATGGCAAATAGAACTAAACCCGGAAACATTTCTCCTGGAAATACTTAAAAAGAAATTTGACAGGAAAATAAGATATTTGATTTTACACATATTAACTGCGGCAAGAATTGCGTTCGCGCAATATTGGAAGGAAGGCAATATACCACCAGAGGGATTGATCATTCAGAAGATATATGAATGTGCCGAAATGGATAAACTCACGCTAGAACTAAAAGAAAAAGACGATTTGGAATTTTACGCGGTTTGGGAAAAATGGTATACTTGGATAAATAATAGAAACAAAAATTGGAAATATACATAAGACTACTGTGTGGTTAGATATTGAATGTATATAGTGTATACATTGTATAGAATGCTGATCCGAAGTATATAAAAATGACACAGTCTGCTGAATATGTATTAGAGTTGTATAAAGGAAAATGGTAATAAAAATTATTTATATAAAAAAAAAAGAATGGCAAATTGATATTCAACTTAGTGGGGAAAAAGTCCTACAGTAAGAATAGTTCACAGGTTGAAACAATTGCCAAGGGAGATAGTTACATTTTACTAGATATGTTTGGGTAACCGAACAAGAGTTGGAAGGGACTTTGGAGGTCTTCTAGTCCAACCCCCTGGTCAAGAAGGAAACCCTATAACATTTAAACAGACGCCGGAGAGCCATATTTTATGAATGTTTCAATTTGGATTCCTGCCATAAGTGAGAGCTTAATGGCCAAAATCGGTGCTTCCTAATTTTGGCAACTTCTAGAAATGTGGTCTTATCTCTGAGAATTCTCAGTAATGGATTTTGAAAACCACATACCTAGCACTGGTCATGACTGAGCAACACAACTAAATGGTCCCTTCCAACTCTGTGTTGCTATATTCATATTTGTACTCCTGATTCTTTATTCGTTTGCTCACCTATTTTAGAAGATTTATAAACCAACTCAATCTAAACCAACTCTGAGTCTAATATACATGAATTTAAATTTAAAAAGGAATTTCAAAAGAATTTCAAAAAAGCATAGTAACTTGATTTTTTTTACTTTTTTTACTCTTTTAAATATTGAAATGACTTTGTAATTGATCTATTAAAATCTGATCACTGATGAAATTAAAATGAATGAATGAATGAAAAGAAAGAAGAGAAAGAGAGAAAGAAATACTTTTCTCAAGCTCCCTATTTTCATTGTAATTCTATGGAAAACTACTGCAGGTATTCCTCCAAAGTAGCTTTTTCATTTCCAAGTTGATGACCTGTATGAAAAAATCTATATAAAAGAGGTATCAATGGCACTAATTATTTTTCCCATCTTTGGGAAATTTATCCTTCAATTACATGTGGTCCTATTAAATGCATGGTATTTTGCAAGAACACTCATATGTTTTGTCAGCCTATTTTTATACAATATTTGGAATGAGGATATTGTAAGGAATGGCACATTTCACAATATGAAGTCATGTTCTTAGTAGAAATAAGTGAACAAACAAGATTATTGCTATCCTTTTCCTGTCTGAACAGGGAGCAAGCAGCAGTACATTCACATTCTTACCCCCTTCTGGATATGAAAAGCCCAAGATACTGTCCTAGGGTGATTGGCTATATTTACAAACAGAAAAGGAACATGTCTGAGGAATTGTCCCAGCCATAGATGATTGACACGAAAGCACTTGAGTGAACTCATTTGGGGTGACAGAGCTCTTTTAGCCCAAGAAGCCAAGGCCATTGTTGCTTTATTAACTATCCAGAGCATAAATAGCAGCAAGGATAAATAAGCACTGAAATGAAAAGAAGCAGCTGAGTAGAGCAATCCTGAGATTTTTCTGTCATGACTTTTGTAATGAGGAGGCAAATGACTAAAATTTAGTCTACAGTTCAGAAGGCTGAGGCCAGACAACTGAGATGGCAAATAAATATGAAAGTCAATATACATACATATACCTTCACCTATATATTCCCAGAGCTATTTTTAAGCACATCAAATTAAAGGATTAATTTTAGTTTTAATTTAATGTTTAGTCTGAGCTAAAGAAGAATGAAAACAAAAACCTTCCCAAATATAATTTTGTGAATAAAAGTTTTAACTTTTCATCAATACAGGACACGAATTTAGTATTTAAGAAATATTATTTAAATCCATAAGCTCATATTGAATATTGAAAGACAAAAATATTGAAAGACTGTATCGGAAGCTGCCATTAGTATTATCTGGTCCTGTGTGAAGCATATTAGCTTCAGCAGATCTGCTATGGTGTCCTGATTCTCCTTGGGGTTTGGGGGGTGGGGTAGGGAGTAGGGAGTAGGGAGTAGGGAGGGGAGGAGAAGGGATAAAGCAGTGTGATTCTGCCATCTCAAATCCTCAACAAGGTTCCATTATTGTGAGAGAACTCTGTACATGAACTATGGTGGTGCAGTGGTTAGAATGCAGTACTGCAGGATACTTCTGCTGACTGCTGGCTGCCTGCAGTTCAACATTTCAGTTCTCACCGGCTGAAGGTTGATTCAGCCTTCCATCCTTCTGAGGTCAGTAAAATGAGGACCCAGATTGTTGGGGGCAATATGCTGACTCTGTAAACTGCTTAGAGAGGGCTGTAAAGCACTGTGAAGTGGTATATAAGTCTAAGTGCTATTGCTATTTCTACATGCATTGCTGATCTGAAAAGCTAAACAAAACCACAGAACTCTTTGAAACTTTGCAAAAGCTTTCTATTTTGATTTATTTTACTGGTCTCATGAACATCTTTCTGCATTTATGTCTCTTAGTATTCTCAGTTTCTTTGAGGTCTGTATGAATAATCTTGGAAATCTTGGAAGAGTACCAAATGTTCACAGATAATATATTTTTCAGCATAAAATGGGAGGTTTTTTTGAGTGTCCCCAAAATATTTTCCAAAGGAGAACTAAAATAAGTGCTTGAAAATTACAGTTATAATGTCTGATACTTTTTTTAAGCTTTAGAAAGATTGTTCTTTGCTTAAAAGGCTATTTTAAAATTAAGGAGTCTTTAGTCATTTGATAGTAATTTTACTAGTTATACCCTACTAAAAAAGGCCTGGAGGAACGTTGTCCATGGGGTCGCGATGGGTCGGACACAGCTTCACAACTAACAACAACAACCCTACTAAAAAAGTCAAGCTTCAATAACAAATAACATGGCTTCCTTTGCAAAATGTATACATTAATTTGGAAAATCAGCAGATTCAGACAGAACATTTGAATAAACCTAACCTTAGCAATAATTACTGGCAGAAAAATCACAAATTGTGCAATTAGAATCCCTGTGAGTTGAAATCAGTAACCTAATGACTGATTTAGATGGCATAGCTTATTATACTGTGCACAGAGTATCCACCCCAAATGATGAATGGATAAAGAATTTATCTCTTTATTAGAGAATGTATAGCATTTTTCTTACCAATGTAATGATACTTGAGGTTCATTATTGTCACTAGCTTCACCAGAGCAATATATTCTCAAATAAATGTTCACCCAATAGCAACAATACATAACAGGACTAACATAACAACATAACCTATTCAAGGAGCCACATATGATGCTACTAAAATCCCAGTATCTATGATTTTACATCACAGATATACAAAACTGTCCTAAATTAAAGACAGTATATCCTATCAACACTTGGAGAGAGTCTGTATTCTTCTCCTAATAGAGCTCATGGGTCAAATACATTGTTTCATTTTTTAGGAAAGTTATCAGATATTAGCAGATGCCTAGAATTTCCCCTTCCCTTACAACTGTAAAAACATCTAATCAAAAAATCAAAAGCAGACAATGTAGGCAGAAAAAAAAAACAATGGAAATAGATAGCATCTGTGTAGGGAGAGAGACTTCTATACCTATATATTTAAGGGAAAGAAATTAGTTTACATAAACTTCAAGATATGAGGACATCCTTATGGTTGGACAGGAAAGAAGAAAACAAATATAACCTTTATTCTGACTCACTCTCACTCACTGAAGCCCCAGCCTTACAATCAATTGTACTGCGGGCAATTCCACTATGCTTGCTCCTGCTATTTCCTAAACCAGCTTCAGAAATTCGGGTCCAGATTATATATACTAGTCTATCCCTCATTGGCTGATTTTATGTAGTCTATCATTACCTACTTTTTCCTTTTAGGGACTGTTCCTCTTCACCAGTCCCCATACCTTTCATTTACTTTCTTTATCTTTTACCCTTCTTTGACACTGGCGCAGAACCTTTCTATTTTATTTTTATTTTTTTTCTACTATGGCACCATTGTCACTCTAATGTTAGAAATCAAAGCAATATGGTACAAATTATTATTTTGTTTTTACCTTCCATGAACAGTACAAGAGAACTTTGAAGCAAAGAAGTACTAATGGCTCAGCTTTACACAAAAACAAAGTGGCAATGTTCCTAGATGCAACTTAAAGACATTAAAAGGAAAGGAAGGGCAGGAGCAGATAAGCATGCTTCACTTAGCCTAGGCAGAACCTGAAATGTTGCCCAATGGAAGATGTAAGATGTAAGATAACGATAATGTATTATCTTCATGGGCTATTGAGGGGTGAACAACAAGTCTCTTGTTAAAAAGCCCTATACACACACACACACACACACACCGCAGCTATAGAGAACAGCTATTTGGCAGTCCAGGATGAAATAATTACATAGAACAGGGACCTGCCTTGGGATGGGAGGGAGGGAGTTAGGCACTTCAGCCAATCAAATCTGGGGCTGCCATGGAGTGGAATGAAATGCTGGAGACTATCTGCTCTGAAATCCTTAAACTTGGATGTGTTTCAAATCCATGTACAGAATTATAATCTACAAATGGTTTCCATGTTAAATTAAGCGCAGTATTACACATATTTCCTATGTGAAGTTATTTTAGTTTTGTATTATTCTTAAAGTGAGCCCAGAATGTGCCATGAACATCCAACAAATTACGCCTGTACCTTAATAGACCATATGTCCCTAATAAGAATTCTCTTCTAGAATTTCTTGAGTTTGACTTTTACGGCACCTGAATGACATATTGGCCACCTTGCCCAGTATATGACCCTTCCATTATAAATAACGGCTTGCTGATGAAAAGGCCACACATCATCTCTAGATTACAAGTTTGAAGAATGGGGTTCTGAAGGCTTTGTTATACTAAAAGGCACTCTCAATGTTACACATTAGGTGAGACCTGAAACTGTTTTGCATGGATTGATGCAAACTGTTAGTAAGTTCTTGTAACATTCTCCCCTATGCATTCCTAGCCCTCCCCAAAAGTGAAACTTGACCGGCCATCCAATTTGTGTAGCTCCACAAATCATTACTGGTGGTGACTGCCAAGAACTGTTGGAACTAATGCCAAAGCTAGGCTTTTTTATATTGACAGACAAATAAGCTATCCAACAAATGAAAAGGTTTCACAGCTGACAGAGTTAATTTTACTGTATTATAATATATAGTTTTTATACATCTTTACAATAAAAAACATTATATTCTTCAACAGTTGCTTTTCAAATCATACATAGAAAATAACCAGTTCATAAACTAAAAAAAATATGTTTCTGTATATATCAAATCCATCAGGGATCATTGCCCATCTTATTATGTTATAGTTCTCTTGCTGTAGATGTGAAAAATAGCTATTTCCCCCCAGTCCTGAGATATTTTATCTCTAAATATAGCAATAATTTAAATCTTTTAAGTGTATGAGAACACAAGAAGGGTTCTAATGGATCAAGTCATAAGCCTCTGCAGTCCAGCATTCCATATCCACAATGGTCTTATGGATATATTTGGAAAGTTCACAAGATACAGCAAAATTTTAGTTCCACATCATCTATGTTGTGCATGAGTTTCTATGCCTCTGTCCATTTACCCTTTTTCCATGCACAAGTAGCCAACCTGCTATAGCCATGCCTCACCTTAATCAATCTGGTTACTCCATTTTTTATTTTTTCCCATATATTCCAGCTATACACAATAATATTTTGTCTAAAAGGCCATATAGCCTTGCTCTGTGCTTTTTAAACCAGAAAAAAATCCTAATGATTTCACTGAGCATATATAAAAACCTGCAAACGCCAGTCTGTAAATTTTGCATTGCCCTCCCCGTATTTGGGATTATAGCTAAAAATATCCAGGCATATGATGTGCACCACATTCACTCATTAGTAATGTAGAAGCAATAGTTGTGTTACAAGTTCAGATGCAATATAGTCTAAATGTTTTCCATCTCCTCTGCAGTTGGATAAATCAGGGTCTTTTACAGTTTGGAGAGGTCTGGGGGAGAATGATCATATAAATCCATCCCCTATTTTCCTCCAATGTAAATGCAATCTTTTTCTTTGTTTTTTGTCCATTGAAGCTAATGGCCCAGTAAATAGGAAAGTTTGTCTGTTTGAGGAGGGGAATCTAAAAAAAATGACACAATTTTGGATTATATTTTAATTGATAGGTTTTACTGTCTGAAAACAACATGTAGTTCCAGTTAATAGTTTCAGGTTTTGAATTGGGTATCTTGGTATATTGGCAATTATCTCCAAATTTTCATGAACACAAAGAAGTCACCACTGATGCCTCAATGCCAACCATACCTAATCCTTCTTGATTATATATCCAGTAGATACAGCACAGGAAACACAACTCATTCATTCATTGATCCAATTCCAAAATATAAGCAATGTAGCCAACTGGAATGATCTAACATTTACTATGTTTTATACTGTGTTCCAATCTAGGATGGCCTAGTGGCCTAGAGATGGAGTTCTCACCTTTCAATCAGGAGTTCGGTCCTAAGTAGCAGCAGATATTTCTTTCTCTGGGTGCAAAGAGAAAATATCTGCTGTGAGGTCCACATAGGCATCAGGAAGGGCACCCGGCCATTTAAACACTCAACCTCATTCAGTTACCCAACTCCACACTGATGCAAGGTTTACAGGGTCATTAAAGAAAAAAAAATCTATGTTCCAATCCCATTTTAGTCTTATTCCACTCACTTATGCAGAATTAGGGGTTTCAAAATATCAAGGTCATAATCAAAATTCCATGACTTAAGGCCCACCCCGATAAAGTTAAAATAAATGTTGGTTTTAATAATCATTTTATTAGACACACCATATTAAGAGTTTGGAATAAATATAAAACAAGGTTTTTTACGAAATTGGCCCTATGGGTGTGCCCCCAAGAAGCTTTTTCTAGAAAAGAAATGGTGATGAAGCCGGACTGGTGGACGTATGGTAAAATAGTATCTTTCAGTTTTGGAGACCCCATCCTCAAATCTAGGGAAGAATTAGAATTGGAAGGTCACGCTTGTCACTGGTTTACATATCAACAAATGAAGGAAAGATTTAAATTATGCAAAAAAGGCCATGGTTTTGAGTTTGCTAAAAATGAATTGGAAATCCTACTATGTGGTAGTGATGATTTTATAATTGCCAAGGTCTATAAAACATTATTAAAATTGAATTTGGAAAATGAACCTGTAAAACACTGTATGATCCAGTGGGCAAGGAATTTTGGGTATAATATGATGCTTGAACAATGGGAGAATATGTGGATAAAAGGCTTAAAATTCACATTAAATTATAACCTAAAAGAATTTTTTTACAAAATGATGTATCGCTGGTATTTAACACCAGATAAGTTATCTAGAATGTATAAAGGTATTTCAAATGAATGTTGGAAATGTAAATGTAAAGAAGGGACTTTTTATCATTTATGGTGGACATGTGATAAGACAAAGAAATATTGGAGTAGGATTCATATATTAATGCAGAAAATTCTTAAAGTGAACATAAAGATTAAACCAGAAACTTTCCTTCTGGGTCTAATGGAAAGAGAACTGGGGAAAAAAATTGGAACTCCGATTTTATATATGGTGATGGCAGCAAGATTGCTCTATGCACAAAAGTGGAAGGATGCCTCAATTCCTACCCTGGATGAATGGTTACAAAAGCTGATGGAATTAGCAGAGATGGCCAAATTGACTGTGCTGATAAAAGAAAATAACATAAGTACTTTTGTTTCTACTTGGAAACCGCTTCTGAACTTTGTGCTTCAGGTGGAAAAAAAATGATATTATGATTTTGGTCTTTACCGATTAGACTGATTTGTCGATACAGAAATGGCTAGTGCATACTACTATAAAAAAATAAAAGTTGAGATTTGATTTTAATGTTTGATTTTACTGCAACAGAGAGAGTCAGAAGTCAATGTCTTTTGTTTCTTTCCCTCCCCTTCTTCACACCTTTTCCCCCTCTTTTTTCTACTGTTGTCCCCTACTATTTGCTTTTATATTTTCACATTTTATGTTACAAATCAATAAAACTAATAAAAAGGGGGAAAAGGCCCACCACTTTTTAATCTGCACTGCAATCCATGTTTAAATGGGTGGGGTTTCAGTCACACAATCACAATTACTGTCTTGACCCACCATGTGGACAATCCTGTGAGGAATTGTTGTGTCATTTGAGGTAACCAGAAACATTAGGTAGGCTCACTACCTTGAGATAGAGATAGATAGAAAAAAAAATCTAACACTAACAATAATAGTTTATTCATTAATTTAATATTTATAGCCAGTTATTACCCAAACTGAACTGGCCAAAATTCCACCGTTATCATTTCCCCTTTTCATTTAATATTTCACTATATTTTTTCCCTTCTGTGAAATTTTGTTCCTTAAGGTAAATGCAATTAATTTAGTGTTTCAATGGGAGAATTGCTATCAGCTTCATCCCAGATGACTACTTGCTTATATTTCCCTAACTTTAAAGCTTCAGAAGCCCTCTGTAACAAGGCATAAGGGCAGTAATAAAAGCAGATAGGCAAGAAGAAAATATACTTTACCGTATTCTATAAATAATTTTTCTTCACCTTTATTAGTGTACTTTTAAAACAAATTAATAAACTGTGGAAAATTCTTAAAATGTACCAGTCTGTAAAGAGGCTAGAGTTCTGAGATCCAAGGTGAAAACTCCATTTAGTCATGAAACGTCTTGGATAAATTCTGGTCAATCTACACCAGGGTCTTCAAACTTGGCCCTTTTATGACTTGTGGACTTCAACTCCCAGAATTCCTCAGCCAGCGTCGCTGGGAGTTGAAGTCCACAAGTCATAAAAGGGCCAAGTTTGAAGACCCGTGATCTAAACTTTATCTCAGTCTAATCTTCTTGACAGGATTGATGAGAAGACCAAGAAGGACTTGTTGAGCTTGTTGAGTTAAAAATAAGCTCAAAAAAGGAAAAGAAGGAAAGACCATTTCAAGGTCTTTCTGGAATATTTATATTTTGTTTTCAATTTAAGTTTTAAAAAATACATCTATCTGTCCTTCTGTTGCATATGCATCACTCATATAGTTTTGTTTCATATAAAGAGCCCAGTTTCACATTATGTTGTGACTTCCTAGATTTTATACAATGCGATCATAATGCATAATACTAGGTGATGAACTGTACGTACAAAGTGTGCATGTGTGTGTACTATGCATGTGCTCTATACTTTTTAACACACCCTGAATGTCTATTGTGGGTCATTGAAGGGTTGATGAATTTTGACCCTTCATAGCCAGATGAGATACAGGAGCCTGTCTTTCCCACTTTATAATTCTTCACTGAAATGCTTGTACTAAAATTGTTTCAAAACCACATGAATTTGGAGTTTTCATTTCACCCTGGCATGGTGACAAGTATAATAGAGTGTAAAAGCCCAATTAACTTGGGATACATACACACACACACACACACGTGCACACACACATACATATTGAAAACACTTCTAGGGAAGCAGTGAAATTTCAGAATGATTGTTTACACATTGGAGCCAGTGGCCCAGGCTTCGTTCAGTTCATCAGGAATCCCAAGAAGTCTTGTACATTTTAATCGGCAACACATGCCCATCCAGTTCAGAGTCCCAACATGTCTCTGGGTGGAACCTTAAAATCAGAAACACCCAAAGGACTTGATGACTGAAAGGCAAATAAGTTAGACCTGGGTGGTTAGGCAAGATGATAATCAATAACTGCCATTGGTTGATTGATTGATTTGATTTGATTTGTGTGCCATCCACTGTGTGCCATCCACAAACTTCTGCTATCCCTATTAGTAACTGTTCTTGGTCAATCATTCTTGCCATGCCTTTTCAAAAAATGTAGTTTTTTTTTTAATATAGTGTGCTGTATGTGTCTATGAAGATTCTCAGTCATCCAGGTCATAGTTATTCCAAAGATGCTTTTTTCATGAGGCAACTGGACTTTCTTGTAGAAAGTCCAGTTGCCTCATGAAAAAGCATCTTTGGGTGTGCTGTATGTGCATATTTAGTTAAAGGAACTAATAATGCTCCATTCCATGCTATGGTTTAAAAAAACCTATATAGACATATCAGAAAAATATTTCAATTTCAATATACAGTATATGTAATACCAATAGCAATAGCACTTACACTTATACACTGCTTCATAGTGCTTTGCAGTCCTCTCTAAGTGGTTTTTCAGAGTCAGCATTTTGCCCCCAACAATCTCGGTCCTCATTTTACTGATCTCAGAGGAGGGAAGACTGAGACAACCTTGAGCCAGTCAGGATTGAACTCCTGGCTATGGGCAGAGTTAGCCTGCAATACTGCATTCTAACCTGTGCGCCTCTTACCCATTATAAGAGTAATCAGGATAATCAAATCTCTTCTATGATTTAACTTTTGCTAGCAAAGTTTCCTTTCTGTATTATGTTTTTTTAAAGGAAATTGCTACAGTTTACTAATAAAATTGTGTCAAATGCCCATTGCTTGCCAGTTAGTTTGCTTTCTGATGATTTTCTCAGTGATTTGTAATAAAAGTATTAAAATACAATGAAGCATAAATGCAAATAGGGCATTGTAATTATTCAGCTCAGAATAGAAAGCAATAAGAATCAATAAGGGTAGATATAAGCAATAGAAACAAATCTGATAAACTTTACAAGGTCACAATGGCCTTGAAAATTTCTTGTAGGTACAGCAGCAATAAAGATCAGCAACAAAGCCAAAATCAGTAAGAGTGCAAACTAGGCACCAAGCAAGACCTTCTAGAGCAGGGGTGTCAAACTGGTAGCCCACAGGCCGGATGCGTTATGCGCACGCCATGCCCACCCCGGCTCCACAAAGGCAAAAAAAAATTGCAATAGGTCATGTGATGTGATCAAGTTTGACACCTGTGTTCTAGAGAGTGCATTTCATAACTGACAAGGCCACCTTTTCCTCCTCACTATACTTGGCTGAAGCATCTAGAGAAGGTTTTCCAAGGTTTGATACCTGAATAATGTAAATATATGTATAAAGAGATGAATATCAACCTCTTTTGATTTGGTCCTGGTCTACCACACTTCCAGAACTGCTATCTGAAAAATGAAGATCCTATTTGGCTTCAGGAAAAGCCAAATAAACATCCTTTTTGAAATGCACTATAAAACAAAGGAGTTTGCAAGGGAGAATAGCTTTTCAGACTGATTTTTCCTTTCCTCAGATTGAAAGAACACAAGTTTTTGTCCATTATTCTCACCCTTCAGATGCACCATCAAAATGCATTTTTTTTCTGTCTGGGAATGGAGCAATATTGCTGAAGGGAAGGCAGACAGGCGGGATGGGGGAAAGAAAGAGGCAGAATCTTTAATTCCAAATTTTGAGTTTGCGTGTGATCTCCCTCCCAGCTACCTTTTTAATCTCAGTGTTTTAAATGCTTTAATTGACCTTTTAAGAAAATACTACTGGGCTGTGGCTGTGGATTCAGTCTACACTTTCTGAAGAGATTTATTTTATGATGGCTGCAAACTCCACTTAGGTGCTCTGTTTATAGCATCTTTAAAAAAAGAGAAGGCCATATTCTCATGGACACTATCTAGATATAAGTTTCACCTTGCCCTGATGAATCCCATGGAATAAATATCATTCCATGTAGCTGTCTTGGAGGAATCTACCTATTTAACTCTTCCATTTCTAACTTCTGTCAGGTGTTATAGCTTATGTCCTTGTAATCTATCATAAGTACTGGAGACTCTTGCCAGTCAGTTGCAGTTCAGGAAGGCATAGGAGGTTTGCAGATAATACTAACTAGACACAAGAGCAAAGGGTATGCTGTTTTTTTAAAAAATATATTGTTCCCACTGCTCCCTTCATCCCACTGCCCATCCAACATATCATGCAAGTTGTTAGACTAACTTCCAAATTTGAACTTTCTCACATAACCTTTAGCTCCTGGTGATATTCTGAAATATACCTGTTATTTTGAAATATCTTTGTCCTACTCATTAGGAGTTGGATACTCAGGGGATGGAATGAGATGGAGACCCTGGTCTTGGTAGCTAATTCCAATCAGACTCAGGAATGGTGGTGACAATAAGGAATTGCCAACAACTCTGACATTATGTTAAGTTTCCAATGGCACTAAATTTATTGTTAGAAAGCTGTTATGAACAGACCAGCCGATTATAGACATCTTTAGCTTCACACTAAATAAAAACTGTTAGAATATAATGAATCAATACTATATCTTACTCAAATACTATACACTAAACAAAATGCTTCATTTATTACAAAAAGAAGAATCTTCTTGTATTTTTGTTCTTTGTGGCATAAATTGATATATTGATCTTTGATCATTGACTATTCCTGAGCAATTGGAATTCAACATTTCAACACAAAGATTGAATTTCATAGCTCAGCAATGCTTCATGATTCCATAGAAATGTTCTTTGTAAATATTTTGGCCAGCAAATTGGACAACGTGGAACCTTAGGTTTGGTATATCATGAATATCTGACTTACACAAAAGTTGGGGGCACTATTTTATTATTGTTGCAGACCTATGATTCCAGATGGTGATGCTATTGCTTGACTTATCATATTTAGACCATGTCTTTGAACGACCATCATTTATTTCTTTGTAGATGATATAAAAGCAAGAATTGGGCAACCACCAAGATCTGCCAACTAGCCTTAGAAATATAATGTTCATGCCAACAGTTCATTTTTTTTAAGAGTCCAGCTTTGAAAATCATTTACAGGTAATCCTCGACTTACAACTGTTCTTTTAGTGATGGTTCAACGTTACAACTCCACTGAAAAAAGAGACTTATGACCATTTTTCACACTTACAACTGTTGCAACATTCCCATGGTCACATGATCAAAGTTCAGAGGCTTGGCAACTGACTCATATTTATGACAGTTGCAGTGGCCCGGGGTCATGTGATCACCTTTTGCAACCTTCTAACAAGCAAATTCAATGGGGAACCCAGATTCACTTAATAACTGTGTTACTAACTTACCAGCTGCAATGATTCATTCAACAACTTTGGCAAGAACTGTCGTAAAATGGGGTAAAATTCACTTAACAGCTGTCTTGCTTGTGGTCATCAGTGAGGACTATGTGTATATATATGTGTTTTTGTGTGTTTTTGAAGAGAAAATAAATCTATTCTCTGTATGTCCCAACCCTTTCTGATTCAATCATAATTCTTCTTTCAGAATAAAAGCAATTATCTACACCTTTTCAAAGTGATATATGTAGCCAACTAAGAAAGGTGTAGATAATTGCTTTTATTGTGGTAATTGTTTTGATATCAACATACACACACACTCACACAGTGTTTTATTTGTCACCTAACTCAGTGTGTGATCCTTATGTAAACATTCCCATCCATGCTATTCTAACAGAGAGAAGGAAAGCATAATTCCATTTTTTGCAAACTGTTGTTCCTATTTAGAATGTTTAAACTAAAAAAAAAAATCATTTAGAGACCAGTATTATTTATCTGCTATTAAAAAGTACTTAAAAAGATACACAAGTATGCAAAACAAAATTGATGCCTGGAAAGAATCTGGATACAATAATAAAATATTACCTACAATCATAAGAGATTACCTACATCATAAAAGCAATAAAGTAGTGACCAGAAGGCCATACAGATTTAATGGGAACAAGACTTTTCAGACCAATGTTATTTTTGTTCTTTATTCAGTCATTCAGTAACTTTAGTATTATGATTTCACCAAAGCATTTGGCAAAGTACCCAGTGATATTCTAGTTAGATACAGTCTGGATGGCATGACACAAGCTGATTATATTGTTGAAAAACTGCTCAGCAACAGCTCTTCACCAAACTGGAAGAAATATAAAGAAGGATCAGATGTCAAGCCACAAGTTCTGTACCCATCTTATCATTAATGATGTGGATGAAAAGGTGGAGAGAATGCTCATGACATTCTCAAATGTTGCAGAATTGGATGGAATAGCTAATACCTTAGAAGATAGACATAAAATTCAAGATCTTGTTGTTAGCTAAGGAAAAGGGCTGAAAATAATACAATGAAATGTAATAGAGAAAAATGCAAAGTGTCCACTTAGGAAACAAACAAAGTGCCAGGTTAGATGTCCCAAAGGTGCTTTTTCAAGAGGTAACTGGACTTTCTTGTTTTTCTTTGAAGATGTTTCACTTCTCATCCAAGAAGCTTCTTAACTCTGAGAAGCAGAGCTGAAGAAGCTTCTTGGATGAGAAGCAAAATGTCTTCAAAGAAAAACAAGAAAGTCCAGTTGCCTTTTGAAAAAGCACCTTTGGGACAACCATGACCTGGGTGCCTGAGAATTTCCATAGACATTTGCCAGGATAGATGTTCTGATAGATACCAAGGCATGTAGGGATGCAAATGCAAGTGTAAACTACATAATAAACATTTGAAAATCTTGGAAAGGAAGAGCAAACCTATTTTACATTGGACAAAGCCCATCACAAGAATTGGAACCAATTTGGATGCCACCTATTAAGAGGAATTCAGACTAAAGGGAACAGGTTTGGGCAAAGTTTTATACAGAAAATTGAAAGATTTGGCTGTGTTGAATTTTGGGAATAGAAAACTAAGCAGGAACATGATAGCACTTTCAGTATTGAAAGAATATCAAGCAGAAGAAAGTCAGGAGCAACTTTCCATCATTCTATATGCCAGGACAAGAAATAATATGTTCAAGTTAAGACAGTTTCTGATGATGCATATAATAAAAATGTCCCCCAAATTAGAGCAGTTTTATTGTGGATCCAAGGACTCAGAGAGGTTACAGGCTCGTCTTTATTGAATAATCATTTATTGAGGAGGTTTGATTTGGATTCCTGCACTGTACAGGGGAGTAGATTCAGTGGCAGATCTGTTCCTTCCAACTCCATGATTCTATTTTTTCATTGATCAAAATTACTTCTGAGTGCATTTGACTTAAAAAGTCCTCTTCTGCTTTGCTCCAGCCACTCTTCTCAGCACAAAAGATGATCTGAGGTGCTAGCAGGGAAGAAACCCAACACAAGAGAGCACCACTGGCTGAATTACTTCCCACAGGGAACAGATTGATCACTCTTTCTTTCTTCCCTTTCCAATCAATGGCAAACCTCTGTAGCTGCATTTTAGTCTTATGGATTTTCAGTCAGGAGTTGAAGACAAAAGATATCTGTCTATTGTCTCATATTGCTTGGTCCAATTAATAAGAATGCATTTGTTATACTAAAAGTGGGCCTAAATAATTAGGAAAAAATAAGAAGAATGACCAGCTTGCTTTCTCATTTCTTTTATAAGTGCTGTCTAGTTAAAGACAGAAACAAACAAACCAAAAATATAGCAATTCTAGGATGAATGAATGAAAGAGCTGATCAATAGGCCAAACTAGCTTTCTAATACCAGTTTGCAGTATAGGGTATATAAAGGACAATCAGTTCAGTAAACACACTTTTTTTATTATTAATGATAGAAAGATGGACTCTAATGCTCCCTGGGTGCAAATGGAAGCTATTTCTGAAATATATTGGAAAACATCCAAACTTATCAAAAGTTTTTTCCACCCACAATAACACAAACATAATTATACTTGCATTACTCTTTATTCTAATTATGAACTGTAATTCACGCCTTGCATTCTGTGTTTCAATATTGTTTTTACATGTTGGCAAAACATGAATCCCAAAGAATCTAATTTATTTAGTATGCTTCCAGCCAGATAGCAACTTACTGATTATTTTACTATACGGTGGTGTGCAGGTGTGCAACCCATCTCCCAAAGTGTTCTAATCACCTCTCCTTCATTTACAGTCTTCTTTAAAGAAATAGTCAAATCTGACATTTACTTTATCAGTCCAGAATTTTAAGATTCTGGTTTAACCTTTTCTTGAAAAAGTATGAACCAACATTTTTTTTCACTTGTCTGCACTAGCAACAGTGGAACAGTGGAATGGCTTGCCTTCAGAAGTTGTGGGTGATCCATCACTGGAGGCTTTTAAGAAGAGACTGGACAGCCACTTGTCTTGAACAGTATAGGGTCTCTTGCATGAGCAGGAGGTTGGACCAGAAGAACTCCAAAGTCCCTTCCCACTCTGCTATTCTGATATTATGTTAACATTAAATAGCTGTAACTATATTCAGCAAAGAGAATGTATTGCACCTGTGTTATGCTGGTAGTAATAAAGATGTCAGTGAAGTAGTGATAATAAGTTATCATCAGAAGTCTGGATGAATATAGAAGGATTCAAATATTTAAGAACTAAACACTCCAAAGGCTATTAGCTGGATTTTAATTATTCCCATTTGGACTTTTAGATTTATTTTTTTCCTGTTACTTAATAAACAATTTATACATTTTGAGAAGTTATTATTAAAATGAAACTAAATTCTTATCATTTCCCTGCTTGTAGCCTTATAGTTTAAGAGATATTACTTATGCTACCAGGGCTCTTCTGACCTCTGCATCACTCCCTAAAACATTATTGACCTAAAGATTGCTTGCTGTCATAATAAGTAGACTTCATTGCAGTAAAATGATTTGATGTGTTTACAAGGTGTAACTCTTGGGTAAATGTAGAGTGCATAGTTTTGGAGGCCTACATGGCATAACACATGGCATTGCTTGAAACTGTAACTGACAATGTTTACAAATAGAGCTAGGACAATAAGATTTAAGGATTTAAGGAAATAGGTATGTGATTATGCTATACATGGAGTATGTTTGTTTATTTGTTCTTTTTTTAAATTACAGGCCAGTAAAATTCAGCTGGGAAAATCCTGTGAGATTTCCCCTTCCATTGAGTTAATTGACCATCCTATTAGCCTCTCCTTGCACAGGTGCTGCAAAGCTATGCAACATGTTTAGTTTATATGTGTGTGTATATGTGTGTGTGTATATATACCTTTGAGTACTGAATTCTGGCAACTACCTGGACAAGTCCCTGCAATTTTCTTGCAAGATTGCAGAGTGGTTTGCCATTTCCTGCTTCCTAGAGTTGATAGAGAGTAACTGGCCCAAGGTTACTTTGTGTTTGAGGCAGACTAAATGGTCTCCTGGTTTCTATCCTGGTGTAGTAACCACTAGATCAAACTGGATCTCCTTTATTAAGCAATGTCACATATGGGACCATGATAGCAGAAGAATTCTAGAAGATGAAGTCCACACATCTTAAAGTTGTCAAGTTTGAAAAACACTGATGTAGAACATAATGATGGCCACTGTCATTAATATTTTCTCAAGCTCACTTTAAGATATACCATTCTTAGTTAGCTATCTTGATTTATAGATTACAGATCTTGAGCACAAAGGGAAGAGGACAGCACAACCTGTTACGATCCCCAGAGTGTGAGAAAGAGGAGCTCTAAAAGCATTTTCCACACATGTGCACACTTTGAGCCTGGAACAAGAGTGAAAGTGTAAGAAGGAACCTCAGCTTGACTCCTCCCTAATTTTCTAGAAAACAAGAGGGAGGGAGGGAATGGAAAATGCTGTCAAGCTTTCAAGATTCTGTCACTGCAGCCTATATAAATAATATAGTCCCACTGTAGAAATGAAAGCCAGCTAGATGATTTTGGGTCAGTCACAAGATTGTTGTTGTGGGGAAAGGAGGAGGAGAAAGGAGAATTAGGTAATATTTGCCACCTTGAGTTATTTATAAAAATAATAAAGGCAAGATGAATATATAAATATGATTGCACAAACTACATTATTCATATTGCAATTCTTTATCTCATTTTTTTGCATGCTCACCCAATTTAAATGTCTTAGTTTATCTTTAAAATGACCAAGGGCTTGGCATAACTCCAGTCTGCATCTGGTATGCATAAGTGACTTTAAGAACATATGCCAGGGCTCTTCTCCATTCAATCTGAGATGAAATTATCATCAAATAGTGCTTCTTTGTAACAGTGTCCCAGTACTTTCCGTAAGTAAATATAACCGATGCCAAGATTGCCTGAAAATCTTAAAATTATCTATTAGAAAAACACATACTGTAAATGTTTTTAATAAAAAGTTAGCCTTGATATGGTCCCTATGACTTTGCCTTTATATACCATCCTCAAATCCCTTATGACAGATGTCCAATTCTACACCTATGTTCTAAGAATATGCACTAAGGCAAGGTAAAAATAATTATTGTTCCTTTGAAGGGACTTTTGCTGATCTAGGCTCGTACTGATTGCCATCGTTCGCTCCCTAGAGACTAAAATGGACGATCTGAAACTTGAGCTGGCCATGAACAAGGAGTGTATATTGGAGGTGGTGACCCTTTGAGAGCGGTATGCAACAAAATTTCATTTGGATGTATGCCGATTGGTGTGCATTCAAAGTGACAAAGTTGTTGTTGTTGTTGTTATTATTATTATCATCATCATCATCATCATCATCATCTGCTGGGCAAAAAAAAAAGCCCTCTAGATATACCCATTAAGTCTCTGTGCTGCCCCATAAGCACCAGAGCTGACTGTGCTTGACAGGTTGGAATAAACTTTAGGGAGAATGGCCAGTGAATAGCTGCATTGTTGCCTCTCTGCTCAGCCCACTGTTCGTTCGACAATCTAGCCCCTACTCTTCTTTTGCATTTAAAAAAACATTGTTCATTGATTGCTGGTTGAAAACAAAATCTTATATAACTGAAGATTATTTTAATAATCTTCAAAATGCATTTAAAATGCTTTTGAATGCCCATTTTGTGATTCTATCAAGAATATGCCTAGCAGCATACCACATATTGTCCTCAAAGGCCAGTGATCATCATGATATCATCCACCTCATATTCTCACATATAAAGAAGGGATCGTAATGACTTATTACCAACTATCAAAGTCACGGGGAGAAATTTGAAGGGAAGAAATAGTGAATTGGATAGTGTCAGGGACCACAAGTCAATTTTAGAGAAACTTCTGCAGATGTTTGAAGATTTAATTGTTAGCATTTCCAATTAAATTACTCCTATATTCCTCAGGTATGTGAGGAAATGTTTGTAAAGTTGTAGCAAATCTCACTGGTATCATTTGCTTTGTCACCAAAAAGTTGATGGGAAAAAAAGAAACCTAGTTGGAGCTGTTTTTCAGGCTTCATACCACAACTCGTCAATAAATCTCATTTCCCTGTTCATTTAGCCCCTTATTTAGGAATACACTGATACTGGAGAAGACACTCAGATGTAACTTGGCTAAATTAGAATTTTCATTGCAGACACAAATAACACTCACATCAAAGATTTGCCCTCTGCTCTGGGAAGCAACAACAGTAACTTTATAGAAGAGTTTCAAATGGCCCACCATTTAAACTTTGCAATTCTTCCTCCCAGTTTTTCGAATTAAGAGGCATTTGGCAGTTTGCTTGGTGACACATTTTTTAATGCTTATCTCTAGACTTAAAATTGCTGGTTGCTATCTTGCCAGATTCAGCCCATAATTAACATCTACATCAGGAGTGTCAAACTGGTGGCCCACGGGCTGGATGCATCATGCACAGGCCATGCCCACCCCAGCTCCGCAAAGGCAAAAGACGTCACAATACGTCACAATACATCACGTGACGCAAACAAGTTTGACACCCGTGATCTACATCATTTGCCTCTTCTGGTACTTTTCTTTTTTTTTAGACTGGGAGAAAAAAATCCTTCAAGGTCAACCATTAAAAATCCATGAAACAGAGAACTTTCACTAATTTGATGTTCTCCAAATATGTTGAGACCAAAACTTAAAATCTTTCTAACACAGGATAGTGATTTCATATAATTATATCTTCTTGTTATAATTATATAGAAGCTTTTAATTAATTTCATGGTCAACAATGGATTTGGATTTGGATTCTTTCTAATGTTTTAACAGTTTGTTCATACATTGTTGTATTTTTTAATGCTAATAAAAAGATGTGGAATACTTGCAAAAGGAGGACACAGAGAGAGAGAGGGAAAAACTCAGGCTAAATCAACTCTCAAATTCCCATGTAAACCAGGATTTAAGAGTGGAAAATTTTCCTTTACCTATTCTTTGGGTGGTACAAAAATGTAAAATTCCTATAGCCTTGCTTCTCTGGGCCAAGTCAAACAAGGATATTGTCCTTTTAATGTCTTAAAGGCTCTGTTTTCTTGTAATGCCAAATGCAATATTTTTTTGAAAACACTACACCAGAAGCTTCCCAGCTGAGAAAACAGGCTGGTGAAAAATGGTTTCAGAAAATGAAATAAACCATGCTAAAGTCATTCAGTGTGTGTGTATGATACGAACATCTGGATAGAGCTTGTTAAATTACCTCTTCTTTTCTCTCCTTTTCTCACAGCTGTTCAAAAGAGTCCTGAGAGTAAACAGACAGGTCAACGGTCTGCCTACATTAAAAAAAGAATCTCCTTTCACCTAGATGAGGAATCTTGGACACATGTGTGTTTAATAAGTAGCTGCAAACACTATGAAGAGGGAAAAAGTTTAATTCCTGTTATATTTGTATGCTCATACTTGTGTATGTGTGCAGAGGTGATGATGGAAAATAAACTCTGGATTTCAAACTCTTTCTGAAAAAAAAATCCTTCTGGTTCTAATAAAATATTTCTTTCAGTACGAGTGGGTGTTTTAAAATCAAAAGTGATATAGATGGTCTATCACTCTCAATGTCTTAAAAGAAGAATAACAGAAGGTTATTCCATTACAATTTGGAGGAAAAGCAAAGGGGGAAATAAATGTTCTGGGTTCACTGAACTGTATCTTCCAAGAGTACTATAAAAATATACACATTTACATTTAACAAGCTTACGTTTAATTTCTGATTGCAACTTTCCTCCAACTTGATTGGCAAATTAACTAAACAATAATGGAAAAAATTAATTTGTCCTTGTAAAAACAAATAGGAGATATGTAAGCCTTCTGATTTGTATTCTTATCTGGGTTTCTGAGTGGATTTTTCATTTTTCATTTTTCTTATTTTAATTGGCTCCGAACTCACCATAATTTTGGCCTATTGAGATGCTCTACGTTGATCACTATTTTTGTTGTAAAATCCACACTTGAATTTTGATCATAAGCAGTTTTAAAAAGTGGGAGTAAAATGAACATGTATATAATGTATATAAGAAAAAGAGTTTTAGAAATAAATATAGGAAGGAAAAGTACACTCCAAGCTTACCTCATGTTAGGGACAGTAGCTTGAGAGAAACAAAAAATGGTTATGTGTCCAGTTCTACCAGTGGCTCAGATCTTTTCTATGGATGAAAGATGCAGCTTCACAGGAAAGTAAATCCAGCATAGATAAAATAATATAAAAGTATCACTCAGAAATAAAAGAGCTACTATTGATACAAATGTTCTAGCTTGTCCTGATTTGTTAATAGCAGCCTGACCTAGAGCATATCTTTTCTTCATAACGAGAGGTTATAAGTTTAGATGGCTTTTCTCTCAGTTCACAAAGTATTAAGGATTAGATACCTGGTCTATTGCTACGTGGAAATAGTTACAAAAAATATTAGGCATTGTGACTGTAAATGCTGAGGTGTCAATGTTCTAATTTAATGGGTCACTGCAGTAATCTGTCACACTTTGTGTTCTGGATTTGAAGGCCACTCTGCCCTCCCATTAAGTTGAACCTTCTCCGATGGTAGATTTGAACTCTGTTGTTGTAGCTCATGGCAGCTTTCCAAGAAATTAGTGTCAGCAGCAGTTGAAACCCTGTTCCTGATACAGCCTAAAGCTGACCTTGAGAGAAAGAACAAAATTACTTTTACATATAAATTCAAATTGTCAGATAGGGGTTTTTTTTAAAAAAAGAAATGAATGGCAGATGTTACAGTGAGGGTTCTGGAAATAAATATTGAGTCATTTATTTGGATTTTGGATGGTTTAGGAGAAACTTCAGCTAGACCAATCCAAATGATTTTCTCAGGTTTTATTTCTAATTTCAGGTAAAATCTATTTTTTCTTTTGGATTGCTAATGTTGCTACAGAATATCGCTGAACTAGCATAATGTTTGTGTTACTCAGCTTGATGAAGTGCAGCAATGCAAGTAGGTTCAAAAGTAGAAAAAGGTTAACACAAATTCATAGCATGTAGGAATATAAACAGCCTACCAGCCAAAGTAAAGTCAAGATGCATCCTCAAGCACAGCCAAAATAAAGACAAGATGCATCCGCAAGCATAAGAAAACCAAAACTATAAAGAGAAGTATGAAAAAATGGACTGAAAAGTTCAACATTATAAACTTCATTGTGGCCTGGAAGTTTATGAGACTTTTGAAGTCTTTTCTGGGCCCAAAAAGAAAGAAAAAAGAAATTAGCTAATATGTAAAACCTGAAACTTACCAGAATGCACCAAACTTATAAACTAGGTTTACTTTATTAAGGTTCAAAAATTGAATATTGAAACATAGGCTTATAGAATGTAAGATTTGGAAGAGACCTTGGAGATCAACTTATCCAATCCACTTCCCTGTAATTTAAATCTATGTTTGGGGAGAGCAGGGCAGGGCCATATTCTCAACACAGCTCTGAATAATTCTGCCCCATTTCTATATGGCAGCTCTTCAGATACTTGATGACAGCTATCATATCTCAACATTGTCTTCTCTAGGCTAAACATATGCAATGCCCCTAAATTGTTCTCATAACTCTTTCCGTTTAGGTCCCTTATCATCATGGTTGCTCCAGTTTGTTAACATATTTGCTAAAATGAGGTGCCCAAAATTAAATGCACTATTTTAGTTGTTCAATGTTAATTACCACACTTGTTAATGACTTAGATATTATTGTTAGGTATTGTGGATAAATGCATGACATACACTAATTTAATAAAATCAATCAGCTGGTTTATATTTGGATTACAGGATAGTGAAGCATATTAAAATACTACAGCCATAACAGTAATTATAAAATCAAATAAGTACATAATTAGTATATAACGAACTAAAAAAAGGTCAAATTTAAATGTCTGGGGAAATAAGTATTCTTAGCCTCTCAAATTTTTGTATCAGTTTGCATCCTAAATATGTCTTTTAGTAGAGATGCTTTATTTAAATAAATATTTGTTTGTTTGTTTGTTTGTTTGTGTGTGTGTGTGTGTGTGTGTGTGTAAAGTTTGACATATGATTGTACCCAGGCAACACAATTCGGTAAGTTCATATCAAATTACAAATGGAAAAAATTGCTCAGGAAGAGATACAGATCATCCTGAGTGACAACCATAATGGAACCTGCCCATTATGGTCATAAGTTAAGATGGTCATAAAGCGATTTGTCACACGATAACCAAATTTCATGACCTTTTTGCAGTGGTCATTTAGTGAACAACCAGGTTATTAAGCAGACCCCATGGTCATTGACTGGTTTTGCTGAAAAGAGAAGTAAATGCTGTCATAAAATGGGGTCATGTGACCACAGGATGGCACAAATGGCCCTAAATGTGGCTTAGTTGCCAAGCACTTGAAGAGCATTTATGTGACTGCAGGGGAGGGCCAACCATTAGAACTTCAAATTGAGGACTACTTGTACAAGAGTCAGGGTATCACCACTAAAAAGGCCCTCTTCTTTCGTGATGCATAGCACACTTCTGAAAACAACTTTTAGCAGAGGCTTTCAAACTGTGGCAACCCTGTGCTTTAGTCCTGCTCAGTAAAAAGGTTATTATTCTATGCATTGACCATACAGCTATGCATTCTGTTCTGCTTCAAATTTAGGAGAATCTCACATCATATTTTTGATTTTAGTTTTTTTTTAAGTAGAAATAAGCTACAGTAGAGCTAGGCAACCTATTTCATGCCAGATGTTTTGGGTTCCTGTTCTCATCAGACCTTGGCAGAAGAGAGAATGACAAGGACTATATGAGTTGTAGTCTAAATATCAAGAGGACAGATCTGAACAGTAAGGGTAGCTTCTATGGAGGAAAAGAATAACAGAAGGAAATCTGAAGAATACTGAACTGTTTTCAAAGAGCAGAAATAGGTGAAGAATGTTGATGGTATTGCATTTTTTAAAATTGTGATGGTTTTAATTGTAATAAGTAATCTCAAAACTGAAAAAAGGGGGAAAGAAATAGGGCAACAATGACCTTGAAAACTTTAGTAAATAATTTTGTGCTGCTTTCTATTTCACTTCTGCCTAAATCAGGCTTCAGTCATCTGATTGATTTTTTTAACCAGGGATACATTCTGAAATTGTATTTGAAATATGCTAGGCCCAGAAAAGAAGTTTGTTTTTATCAGCAGAAGAAAGTTAAAGCCTACATCTGCTGTCAATTAGCAGGCAATTAAGGGAGTTGAAAACAAACCTGTTTACATTGGCTATGAAGTCTCAGATAATTTGTGAGATGTCAGGACAGGATATTAAGACATTAATGATCTTCTTGTATCTTTCTCTCTCCCCTCATCATGAGTTGCACTTCCTCATCTTTCCCTAAGTTCCTCACACAATGATTAATGGAATCTGAGGAGGTGATTATCAGAGAATTGAAGCTTGTTGTGGAGGTGGAACAATCTCTTACAGAGGGGATGTGAAGATGAGGCAAGCACCCCTATTTGAAAGCTTCTTAACCTCTATGTCTGTCTGCCCCACCATTTCTTAAGAGAACAAATTCCACAAAGGAGGTGAACAGAATTATATTGAAAGTGGTTCTCCTCCCCCAACCAACTTTGGAGAGGATTTTAGCAAACCGTGATGCTCTCAACAGGATTTTTTTCCTCCCTCACCAGAGATCTGTGGGGGTTCAGTGAGGAGGTTGAACTATGAAAGTGTGTTCCATGATTCATAACAGAATCAAGCCTTTATCAACATCCTTAGAATGACTGGCTCAAAACTGTCCATTCAACAGGTGCATTTGAATAGCTTCATAGTGCTTTTACAGCCCTCTCGAAGTGGTTTACAGAGTCAGCATATTGTCCCCAACATTCTGGGTCCTCATTTTACTGACCTCAGAAGGATGGAAGGCTGAATCAACCTTGAACCCGTTGGAATCAAACTCCTGACAGTGAGCAGTGAGTTAGCTTGCAATACTGTACTCTAACCACTGTGCCACCATGGCTCCTATTTGAGTATATAATATTAGAGCCATAATAGCTACGAATGAATTCAGGCTTAAATAGGTAAGAATACATGGATGAAAGCATGAATTCATAGTATGGAGATCATCACCTCGGTCATGGCAAAGGCTAACAAAATGATGTCTGAACATATACATAATGTGGACTTTTTTATTCACAAAGTTAAATGCAGTAACATGCTGAATAGTTTTCAACATGTTCAGCAGAAATTTTTAAAAAGTCCAGAGTACTAAATGTATTAAATGTACTAATGAAATATGTACATGTGCATGTTCTGTTAGAACATAAAGTTAGAAAAATTGAAAACTGACAAAAAATGAAATTGGCAGACATATTCATACCTACCTGTATGTGCATGTGGAAATGATCTATTAGAGTCATTCCTTAAGCCAAATTATAAATTCCCAAAATGAATTAGATTGATTCAAAATGATTCTGTGCTCTCACAATGTGAAGTAGAATTCTTGTGAAGTTTCCAAAAGTAATCAGGAACTTATTAGCAATTTGGCTCTTCTAACTGCTAAAAGGCAGGGAACATGTTTCTAAAATCAGTACTTTAAGATTACACTCTTCCAAATTATAATGAGGAAAAAAAGAGGGGGCCTGCCTTCAAGTCATATGGAATCATTCTTCAAAGTTTCTCCAGTCACAGTCCTTGGGGAAAGAAATTATCTTTTGCCTGAAAATAAAATAAAATAAAGCTCTCAAATTCCAATCATCAAGGTTAACCTGCTATAATTTGGCAGACTTGGGTCTGGGTTTTACCAAGGAACATTTCTTTATTATCTAATGTTTTCACTGGCATTGCCAATCAAACAATAGTGGAATTGGTGAATCTTTTATTATAGCCTATAGCATCTTCTGGGATTTGACTAAAACATAAAATTTTGGGTAATTTATATTTTATGTACTCTTGATTTGGCTACTGAGTTCTCATTTCTGAAGTTCTCCCATGGTGAAATGATGGGAAACTGGAAAATTAAAGTGTAGTTTTTTATACTTGTGTGATATTTTCCTCCTAGAGAACATGTTATCTTCCTAAATATGATGAGAGTAAAACATATTTTAGTAAGCTTGACAAGTGACTCATACCTTAACACATAAGGTGCAGTTCTTCAGATACAGTGACAGGGTGCCATATTTAGAATTTCTGACCATAACCACACTTCCACAGAACTATTGTGATCGGCTGTTTATTTCCCAGAGTTACATCATTCTTTGTCAATGCCAGGAAATGTACATGCCATAGAGGGGTAAAATAGTTCTGGTATATATAAATGGAACTAGAAGAAGTCTTTATGATTTCAGAATTGTAATGTTAGGGGTTAAAATACCCCTGAATACAAAGTCTTACAGTTTTAATAAATCTTCCATAACTCAAAAGGAGGAGGAGGAGGAGGAGGAGGAGGAGGAATGTCAGTGGTGTCTTGACCTCTTGGCCTCTAAAGATAATTATTAAGAAAAAAAAAGAGCACATTCATTTAGTTGCATATAGATCCAAGACTGCTTGTTATAGTAATTAGAATAATATTTATTCTTCTGTCTTTTAGATGGAAATGAACTGAATATTCTTTCAAATAGATAATGATGAGAAACTGGGATTTGTTCATAGCTGCTGAAGTTCTTTTATATATATATATATAACAAGTTTTATTGAATTTTTTTGTTTTGCAACCAAGTGCTTAGGACTCATCGTGGAGATAGGGCACTCCATAGAACAAAGTAAAAAATATAATCTTACATGAACAATTTAAATTACTTCTTTAAGGTTTCCCTCTCTATTTTATCAATCAAGAAAAAAGAAAAGAAAAGAAAAACCTATCAATAATATTTCCACCCGTTTTCAGGCTTAACTAACTTCAATTAACATATTCCAATTTGGCCTTACATAAACATATAGTATACAATTCGGGTATCCATATAATATAGATTGTTTCTAACATATACATATTACTCCAATTATTCACTTTATACTTCTCAATTAAATTCTATCTCTTATTCTATTCTATTTCACATACATATTTTATAAATGAACATGACTTTAAGTATTTTAAAACCATTTTACATTTTAGCCTACATTATTTCTAATTATTTCTAAAATAGACATATAATATAACTATTATATATATATATATATATATATATATATATATATATATATATATATATATATATATATATATATATATATATATATATATATATATATATATATATATAAATATTTCTCAACTATATTCTATTTCCTGTACTCTATCAAATATTTTTATAAATCAATCCAACATTCAATCATTGTAAGTAAAAATATCAGTAATATTTCACCAATCTCAATCCAACTCCTTTAATTTTAACTTTTCCAATTTTCCGTAATTGCCATTCCAGACCATAATCAAATCCATAATTTACATCAATATTAACTCAGACTAAAATCTTAAACCTTAGAAATCTCAAAAATATTAGCTCAAAAAGTCTCTAAAAGCCATTTTACCCGTCAGATAAAGTTTTAACACTCATTTTTAAACCTAATTCTAGCTTTCTTTTTATGCCAAGCAGGTTTCCACAATAGGGCCTTTAGCTCCTCCCATACTATACACATTTTCCCACGATTGCGTCCGATCGTAGTCTTCTTCTCTTTTTCCCAGTATTGTCTGCACTATGTAATCAGTCTTAATCAGTATGGTGATTATTCGTTGTTTGTTTATATTGTCAGCATTTTTAATGTCTCGTATTTGAAAGTCCATTTCTGTTGCTTTTAAGATTATAGATGTTTTAGTTGAATTCTGCCTTTGGTCATCAGAAATCTCCATCATTTGTATATAAGGTGTAGTATCTTCCTCTTCAGTAGGTTGTAAATATAAATCCTCCATCTCATTAAGTTGTAAATCTAGTTGTGTGTCATGATCAGTCAAAATTTAAGATTCAATTTTTAACTCTGGAACATCCTCTTTCTAGAGCGTTCTAAAATGTTCTCTTAATTCCTCTTTCATTTCCAAAAATTTTTCTAGTATAAGTCCATAGTTAAGCTGTGAGTGGGATTCCATTCTTCGTTGTTTTTTTTAGTGAAAGTTCAGCTTAAAAGATAGATTGCAATATTATAAAATATAAAATACAAACAGAAATAGGGAAAAAAAACAAGCAATCAAGCCCAGCACAAAGATAAAGACAGCAAAAGTCCCAGTCAGTATTGTGAATATCTAATTTATAATCCAAAGTGATAATAGAAGAGGATGTCTTAAAAGTCAATTATTATAATGTAATCCTAAAGCGAGAGAAAATCCATTTTTCTGGGATGTATATTTTATATTATAAAGTCAAACGAACTAGAAGTAGAAAATTGAGCAAGTTCCAAAAGATATACCAATGTCTGGGCATCACGCCAAGTTCAGGGAATGAAAGTTCAGCTGCAAATGGTTCCATTGTTACAATAGCGCTGTCTGGGCTTCATGCCAAGTTCAGAGATACATTGTAACCATACAATCCACATGAATCCGCCCAGAAAGCCAAAGAGGTTTTTTTTCTTTTTAAAGTAGATAAAAATGTTCAGAAGGGGGGGAGGAAGAAAACCACTCCACCCCCCTCCCTAAAGATTTCCACTTAAGCTGAAAACAAGCAAGCAGAGAGAGAGAGTCACAGTAAGGATTTTTTCTTCTTTTTTTTTCAGGATCCCCTGAATTCCAACAGCTCAAATAAACAATAAAAATTAGTTATTTTTTTTCCCAAAGCTCGTTTCCCCAAGTATTCGAACGCTGCTTTTTCAAGGGAGGGAAATAGTTTCTAAAAGCTTTTCACAGGGAAGTAAATAAGATATCAAGAGGGAAGGAAAGGTCTCACCTGGATCTTCCACGGTGGTTCTTTATGCTTAGATGTTGCTGTGACTTTCGGCTGGAGCAGCTGAGTGATCGGCCATGTTACTGGCCGATCTTTTCCCCGTCGGCCCAAAGGTGATTTCTCGGATCGCAGAAGGAGCTGCCGCTCCCTCCGCAATCAGACGAATGTCCTCCTTCACGGTGGTCGCCTCTCCGGGGCGACTTTCGACCCTGTCCAGGGTCTACCGGCGGGGGGAAATCGGTCGGCAAAGAGAACATACTCTTTGTGTGACCGCAGGTGCTGCGACCGGAACCGGAAGTCGCTGCTGAAATTCTTTAAGGCTAATTACCATTTTCAGGATAGGCCACTAGAAAGTTAGCAGCATCATATTTTTCCCAGTCTGAACAAACTGAGTACTTCAGATGACCATTAAAAATACTGTGTCCAGCTGAAGCATAATGAATATTGCTGTAGTGGATTTTAAATTATACTGCAAATCATACATGGTGGAGAAGACATAAGCAGATATTTTTCTTACCATATCAGAATTGGGGATAAGGAGCAATGCATGACTGAAAATAATCAGTGCTTCTTTATAGAATACGTAATTAAAGAATGGAAATTGCCGCCATCACATGTCATGATCACCAAAATTAACATTGATAATAATGTTAAAAGGTGCTGGACAGGTAGAGAATCATAGATGGAGTGTCTGTCACTTTTAGTAACATTATATGTTTGGGGGATGGGAAAAGGGACAGGAGCTTTCTAGTGATGCACACACTGTTTCTTCTTAAATTATGGTGATTTTTATTGTTACAGTCTTTCCAAGAAAATAATCTATGTTTATTTCTAATGTATGTTAAACTAATGCCCTTAGTTTAATAATGATACATACATTTCTGTAGAGAAGTTTCTTAACTTTTTACAGTCTCATTTCCTCTCTCCTTATCATACCTTTAACATGTTCACTCCATTATACGGATTTGGTATAATGGCTTGCTTTTAGCCTAGACAGAGGAATGGAAAAAGGAAAAGAATAACTATTTCTGGAGCTTCTTGGAATTCTAGCATCTTGGTCAAGCTTTTCTTACTGACTCACAGTTTATTTTTCCCAAATACAGCAGTCTTTCCAGCTATCTCTCCTCAACTAATCTTGTTTTTTGATCCTGAGTCTTCAACTCAAGATTCTCCTCCTCCTCCCCCCCCCCAACTCTGCCTGGATTCCCACAATACTTCCAATTCACACAACACAAATGCAATACTAAAGAAGTCCTGCAAATTTGTCTGTTTCCTAAAACATTATGTGTTTTATATTTCAAAATATAAATGTGCCTTCAAAATCAGATGTGCCTGTTTTCAGATGTCTTAATTAGGCCAGAAGCTTCTAGGTGTCTACATAACACTTTGTAGGATGCTGGCAAATAGACAAAATCCAATTAACCTTGAGACCAGTGTACAACTCTCCCAATCAGGGCATTTCCCCCAATCACAATATGACTTCCTAAATCTTCAGAAACATGTCTTTGAAACCAACTGCTAGAACGCCAAAGAAGGCTACTGCCCTTCGGTCTATGTGGTGAGTCTTCCTAATGCACATGACATACCCCACTAGGTGATGCAACATGTTGGACTAAATCAGGCATGTCAAACTGCTGGCCTAAGGGCCAGATGCGTCATGCCGAAACCACGCTCACCCTATTGCTGGCAATGGGGAAAAAGTCATGATACGTCGCGCAAAGTCACGTGACGTCACGAGTTTGACATGCCTGGACTAAATGGTCTGGCCTGATCCAGCAGGCCTCTTCCTCAGTTCTTCAATTGTTGGCCTGTGTAAAGGGATCTGGCACTGTCTTGATGAGGCATCTATGGAGATTCTCAGTCCTTCAGATCATGGTTGTCCCAAAGGTATTTTTTCAGGAGGCAATCGGACTTTCTTGTTTTTCTTTGAAGATGTTTTGCTTCTCATCCAAGAGCTGAAGAAGCTTCTTGGATGAGAAGCAAAACGTCTTCAAAGAAAAACAAGAAAGTCCAGTTGCCTCCTAAAAAAGCACTTTTGGGATTCTTGCTGAGGCATTTTAATGCTTCATAAATAACCTGATTCTCTTCACTGATACGAAGAGGTGATGCCATTTGCCTTAAAAAATGCTTCATGTTGCCTTGGAGGCTCAATTTGCAGTTCCCCCCCAAAAAAGCTGAAGATATTTCTGTGCTGAACATGTTCAAAACTCTTTCCCACCAATTCTAGTAACTTCTGTAATTGCTGCATGTCCTGCTAGGAGGAAGTTATTAAAGCAGCATGGAGAGAGAAGCAACACAAGAAAATTCACAACAGTTTTAGAAATGGCTTTACAAAAGAGCTTTGGGAAAGAGTTTTGCTCAAATTTTGTTAAAATGAAGTATGCCCTTTGAAGGTCTGCAGAGTTTTAATACATTATAATAATAAAGAACATTAGTGCATGTGTAAGACTTATCTGCTTGGAGTGTCATTTCTCTTCCTCTCTATAAATCTCTTTATTGAAATACCCAGATCCTGATTTCTCTGAAAGCAAGACATACTATAGATCAAGAGAAAGATGGTAAGTGGCTGAGCTGCACAGGTGATCTTTTAATAACTGCTGACTGAAACATCAAGCTGGGTTAAAGGGAATCAGTCATGTACACATTTTAAGCAAGTTTATATTTAACACCAACTGTCTAGCAGACAACAGGGATGGTATGAAAGAAATTTTATGAGTCCCTTAGGATTTCATAAACAGACTTCTCTGCCTGTATCCCAATATGTAGGTGAACCAAGGCAGAATCAAAATAGTCCAACACTTATTGACCAAACAAATTGTCTGTAATATAAGAAATGGAATTCATTTAGATAGCTGCATGCAAATCCTCTATGTCCTCAATTTCTCCACCCTCAGAGCTAATATAGGACTAAACTGATACAATTTCCCTGGCTTGCAGTCACTTAATTAAATTCTTAACTCTAGAAAACAGTTAGATAAATATTAGTAAATAAAAACCTGGTCATGTGGTTAAGGATGAATGATCAGTTTATATTGTATCCTAATAGTGTAACATGCATTCAGACCTTAATAAATTCTACAAAGTTCTGCATAACTCTGAATTTTAAAAGAAATAGAAATTTATATTTATTTTTGAACACTGCTGTCTCTTAAATATCCATATGCATGTATCTATTTATATATTTTTTTCAAAACTTTTCATATTTCTATGCAATTTCCCAGGTAAGTATATTTTATGTTCTTCTAGAGAGATAGAAATCAGTGCTGTAAATTTTAAGCTCATTTGTGTTTCCATAGATCCTGTTTTGGTGGATCACACCACTGCTTTGTAAAATAAATCAGTGATAGATTTTTCCGACACTCTAATTTTATTGTTCTTGATATTTTTCCAATTGTCAACATTTATCTACTTTAAAACAGATTCCTTGGATATCTAGTGGCATGTGGAAGGAAGGAAGGAAGGAAGGAAGGAAGGAAGGAAGGAAGGAAGGAAGGAAGGAAGGAAGGAAGGAAGGAAGGAAGGAAGGAAGGAAGGAAGGAAGGAAGGAAGGAAGGTAAAAAACACAATTCTTTCAACTGTATTAGCAGGCATTTCTTAGCATGCTGGATTTCTCTGTGATTTTGACATCACACTCCTAAGAGTCAGCAAGTAAGATTGTTTTGCCAAATTTGATATTTGACTCAAGAACTTACATAAAATAATAAATACTATTCCATCACTGAGTTCTCAATTATACATTGGATGGATAATACAAAGTAGGACACATTATCAAATTTGCAAATATCAGACATTCTTAGCAATACTAAATCACATTGTTCTTCCCACCCAGAAATCCTTTCAGGAGTTGGTGCCAGAGATTTCACCTAGGAACTTCTGCATATAAATCACTTTTTGGTTGTTCTCCTAGGCTTTGGATTCAGGTGATTGTTGCCCCTTGTTAGATTTTTTTTGGCATCTATAATGTATTATTTAGATGGATGCTATATTCTTGATTTATGTTCTATTATATACTTTCATAGTGTTGCTTGTTTTAAACTGTGGGTCATTTCAGAGTCAGGCAGTGCTTAAACTTAACAAAATTAATTAAATAAATAAATGTTCTGCCACTTTCAGAATTTTTAGCTCATTCCTCTCAGTATGATTTCAGCCTTAATACTAATATCCTTTATTCAAATATATGAAATACATGTAATATAAGTCACAAGTAAAATAAGCAGTCTTCTTTGCTTTGTTGATCGTAGTAGATAGGTATGAAAGATTATTTTGGTCATGCTTTGTGATAAAATATGATCTCTGTGTTGTAATTGTTTAACATAATTATCCCCTGCATAAATCATGTGCACTATAGATCAATGACGTGTTTTTTTGCAGGTTGTGACAATGTGGCTCTTTGTGGTAACTACTACTAGTGGTTTCCATGCTACTTTCTCATAGCTTCCTCAGTGTTCCATCATTCTGGAACAACATGAGAATAATGGCCAATCAGAAGAAACATCAGTTCCAGCTGGGAAACTTACATTTTTGTTTGTATTACATATGGCTATTTGGTATTGTATTTCATATTTTTCTTTCTCTTTAAAATATTCATAAGCTACCTTTTATACAAAGTGTCCTCTCTCAATTTACTTTTCTTTTTCTGCAGAAAAAGAAAAGCTCAGGGTAAGATTTTTTTACTGTTCATTTTGTGTGGGTTGGTTGGTGGGTGAGTGTTTTTGAGTCAGTTTTGACTCCTGGAAACTGCCTGGACTAGTCCCTGCAGTTTTCTTGGAAAGGTTTTTCAGAAGTGTTTTGCCATTTTCTTCTTCCTAGGGCTGAAATAGAGCAACTGGCTCAGAGTCATTCAGTCTGCTTTGTGTCTAAAGTGGGACTAGGGCTTACTTTCTAGCCTGGTGTCTCAACCATTACGCCAAATTGGCACCCACTGTTGATATAAAAGATAGTTAAGTCTTTCCTTCAAGTGAAACAAACTGAGTCCTTGAATGAGATAACATTGGTAATACATATGCAGTTATTGCAGAATGAATAAACCCCATTTGATTCAAAATTTTATAATTCCCCTCCCCAACATCTACACTCCTTGTTATTCTACACCTATATAATTGGCACAATTCCTAGCTGTATTCCAGTGAATGGGATGTTGACAGGCAAACTGTTTTTGCCCATTGAAGCCTTTCCTTAATCTAATGCTCTCCACATGTGCTGGCACTGCAAGTCTAAGAATTTTGCCAGCTGATCTTTAGCCTATTAGAACTTAGCATTCTAGTACTGGCAGTCCTAATCATACGGCGGGTGCCAATTTGGGGAAAGCCGTTTCAAAGAAATGGGCTCGCCTGATTTATAAAATGTACCATGTCTCATCCTTTGACACAGAATAGGTGTGAAACATTCAGTAAACAATTCTAGCAAACTGGGTCATGACTTTTGTCATTACAGCATTCATGGTTCCCACATTACAAAAGGTCTTTATGTCATGGATCAGATGGACATGCTTAAGCAACAGATGCTGTCCTATATAAAAATGTTATTAAATATTTTGCTCTATAAAAATCATCATGAATGCACTAGGTACTTTACAGCAATACACACACAAGTGGACAGATTTTTGTCCTTTTATTTTCCGCCTATTGTGCATCCTTATTATGACACATCTCTTAATAAAATAAACATTTCCTGAAGACTCACTTCCTCTGCATAGCCTTGGATGAATTAAAACCCTTACTCTAAATGGACCCTATAGATAATGGGGCCATTATAAAGTATTAGTTCATCAGGTTCATACAATTTATGTGCCAATCAAAATAGCTATCTATGATCAGTGAGTGATACCAAGGCATTATATTAGCCTCCTCAAATCACTGAGTTCTGCAAAAGCAAAGATAGTTCTTTGGTTCACAAAAAACAGCAGATTCAGAGTTGAGCAACAGTTTAACTGGGAGCCACCAATTACTACAGTTATTCTCCAGAATTAATCATCACATGTTCTTCAAAATTCATTAATTTCTCTGCAGTTGGGAGGAGTAGGGGATTAATTAAGTAGAGTTTTTGTATACATATAATCTGGCTCGGGTTTTGCTAGATGCTGAAAATATGAAATTATATTTAAGATTGCATGTTAAATAAAGTAATGGAATTTCTCCCCCTCTTTCTTCTTTCATGAAGCCTGGCAGTTACCAGGAACTATCTCTAGACAAAGACAAAACCCAGCCTGTACAGCTTCAGGAATACTTCTTCAAAATGTTGTGATTATTAAAGAGATCCAGTTCCTGGGTTTACACACATTGTGCAAAGTCATTTTTTTAAATAAATCATAATGGCTATATTTGCACAGCAGGCTAAACAAAAATCAAGCAAGCTACATTATTATCCAACTCAATGTGTGAATCAAATCACAGGTGTTCTATAACTTGATCTGTGGTTCAATGTGTTTATTTATTCATTTCTAATTTGTAATTCTATCCAATCCAATCCTTCCACTCTAGAATATATCTAGAATATAAAAATTATGTAATACCTCCATGCTACCAACTTCCATAAAAACAATACCAACCACTATTAGAATACAAACAATTAAAGCAGAATTTAAAGATGGCATAAAAGAATCAAGTGAAGGCCCTCTGAAATAACTCTGTCTTTAGAACTTTGTGCAACATCCACAAGGAGAAGACTAGCCTGGTCTCTTTTGGTATCAACACTGCCACCGGAAAGTAGCACCTTCTTGTTCCAGACTCCCAAATGTCCTGAAAATGCGGGATCAGTAACAATTTTTCTCTGTTTGATCTCACTGATTGAATCAGTTTTCATGGGAGTAGACAGCTCTGAATTTGGAGCAGTGTCCCAATTTACTAAGCTCACTTATTTGTAACTTGATTTATGCCATTATTTATAAGTAGGACCGTGCAATAAAATGCTACAATGTACAATTGCTCTGGCCTTGGGCAGGTCATCCTATCTTTGTTTACCTTTACTTATATAATTAAGCATCTGCAGTAGGACAAGAGGGTCAACTGATAAAATATGCATTGTGACTTTGTACCTCTACCTTGGCCTCTAATGTATTTGTGTGAGAGCACCATGCAAGTGCAAAAAGTTACAGCTGCGATCAAAACATCTTGATGCACATTTCATCCTTTTGGAATCATGGTTAGGAAAAGGATCCTATGCTTATATAGAATCCCTACTGATTAAGCAAGGTTCCTTAGAAGATTTCTAGAAAAACAATGCTTTGGTCCAAGGAATTTGCAGTGGGTCAATATATTCAAGTAAGAAAATAACTTGGTACTACATTCATTTTTAAATGTAAAGTTAAGGTATAAAAGAACTATATAATTAGCTGTAAATTTGCAGCTGATTTACTCACTGTGGATAAAAAATGTTTGCCATCTAAGATTGCTATGATACTTCCATATCCACTCATCTGACTTTTAATTTAGTTTGCCTTTTCAAAATAGGATATGGCATAGTATTTCACAGAGGAAAAGGGGGTTAAAAAGTATTATTGATAATTTAGTAGTATCACCTCTAAGGAGCAAACTTCCTTTGATTGGTACAATTAAGTCAAATATATTAACTAAACTTAACTATACTAATATTAATATTGAAATTAATATTAATTTCAATATGTGGTCACTGGCATATAATGCCAATCATTGTATAATTCCAGGGTAGAATATTAATTTGCTTTGTGCTTTACATTCTTGGACAATTGTATAAAAAATAGAGCATGTGAAATCCTGTTAAAACAGGCCAAAAAGGGTGACCATTGTGTTCAAGAAGCATTTAGCTTACACAATATATAGAGAATAAGGACTTCAGTAAAGATATTAATGATTTCAGTAAGAAGATTTTGGAAAGAAGATTCTAAAAATAACAAATGGTATCTGTTATGTATTGGGCCTTGCTGAAGTTATTCAGCAAGGCTCAGAAAGTCTGTAAAGAGGCTGGGCCTTGCTGAGTCATTCAGCAAGGCCCAGGATGACTGGAAACAGTTGCAGAGACCCGGACAGACCACATGTCTGCCCGGGACCGTTGCAAAGACCCGGACAGACCACATGGCTGTCTCCAGCCTCGTGTGGGTGCGCGAGGCGGGAGAATAGCCTGCATCGATTGACTGAACATTCCCTGGCTAGGGAATATAAGAAGGAGTGGCCAGTGTGGCCAGGTTGTTGTTGTTAGTAGCTGATTCCTGTTGTTTCTGTTCAATCTTCACTATGCTTCTGTTCAGTGCAAGTACCAAATAAAGAACATCTTTTTGCACAAACTGCCTCGTCTTCATGTCTGGGTCAAGAACAGAACATTGGCAACGAAGGTGGGATCCGCCGCATCGGAAGACTGCTACGATGCTGCTAGGCCGACTCACCTAAAGGCCTGATGAGCGGAGAAGTTCGGCGTCTGATGGAAGCGACTGCCTGCCAGCATGAAGACTGTATGTATGTATTGTATGTATGTATTGTTTAATCCAAGAGGGGAGGGGTGTTATGTATTGGGCCTTGCTGAAGTCATTTAGCAAGGCTCAGAAAGTCTGTAGAAAGGCTGGGCCTTGCTGAGTCATTCAGCAAGGCCCAGGAAGACTGGAAACATGTTGCATGTCTGCCCGGGACCGTTGCAGAGACCCGGACAGACCACATGTCTGCCCGGGACCCAGACAGGCTGTCTCCAGCCTCGTGCGCATGCGCGAGGCGGGAGAATAGCCTGCATCAATTGGCTGAGCATTCCCTGGCTAGGGAATATAAGAAGGAGTGGCCAGTGTGGCCAGGTTGTTGTTGTTAGTAGCTGATTCCTGTTGTTTCTGTTCAATCTACCAACATTCTTCTGTTCAGTGCAAGTGCCAAATAAAGAACATCTTTTTGCACAAACTGCCTCGTCTTCATGTCTGGGTCAAGAACAGAACAGTATCCATATGAGTTGCATAAAGCAAAGGCATTCTAATCAAAAACTACCAGGTGGATGAACCAGATACAGCTTTATTCTTCCTCCCAAACAGAACATCAACTGCAATTAGAGGATGATACATTCATAGATTCAAATGTTGGATGAAGAAGTACATGAATGAAGGCAAACTGCCCAGAGGCTGCATTGAAAAAATCACTTGGGGATGGGAGATATTTCTATTGTAACTGACCAGATCCTCTGCATGGATTGTCCCTGTGACTATATAGGATGGATGGGGAAGAAGCTAACCACCAGATTGCCAGAACACAAGCGAGCAGTTAGACTCGGAGACTCAAATTCATTGTTAGCCTTACATTGTAATGAACAAGGACATGAATTCAATTTTGCAACTACTATTTTGTCCATGCAGGTACAAAGATAGCCAGAGAAATTATTGAAGCTTGGGAAACGGGCCCCTTGTCAGTCAACAGGAATACCGATTTACCACCAATTTATCAGGTGCTTAGGAGCTGAGGATTTGGCAGCAAGGAAAGCAACAGCCAATCGCCGGCCATCAACACATCAATCAACCAATAGGAAGGCTCCACATGAATACAAATAATAGACTAGCCCAAAGCACATATTCCAGCAGAGAGAGGTTCCCTGAGGATGGGCTCCAGCACGAGTCCAAAAACTTGCAAGACTAAACCTATGGTCCTGATGACTGACCCAGATTGGGGAAAGTATATGTGTATTTTTTTAAAGTATGTAATTCCCCAATCAGTTAAGGATATGTATATTTCTTTCTTTTTCAAAATTCAGCAGAACACTTTCTTGTGGCAGCTATGATGCATCTCACATTGAGCAGGTCAGTAGAATTTCCTCTAAATTGCAGATTTTCCTTCAACCTTCCCTGATATTCATTAAAATTCAAAAGCACTAAAGTCTGATGAGAGGGAGTGACAAAGATTGAATCATGCCTTTATTGAATGCATCAGTGCCCTGATCCAGCTCCAACATGCTTTAGAACTAGTGAGATAATTAGAATCATGGAGTTTGAAGCAGTTATTTAAGCCATTGAACCCAACCCACTGCTCAGTGCAAGAATCTAAACGAAAGCATGCCAAAAAGATGGCTGTCTAATTACTGCTTGAAATACCCAGTGAAGAACAGTCTACTACCTCTCTGACTAAATAATTTCACTGTGGTGCTGTCCTTACGGTTGAGAAAACTTTTCAAGGATTTATTTGGCCTATCTTAATTTTGTTATTTTGTGCCTTGTACCCTGAAATCAGAATATTAGCATTAGAATTAGATGTTGACTTTCTTTTCTGGCATAGTGTATTAGATATTAAGAGGTTGGGGATCCCTAATCTAGATCCTTTTCAGTCAGGATTTTAGACCAGGGTATGGGATTGAGATGACATTGTTTACATTCTTGAATGATTTCTGCTGAGAGCAGGATGGGGGTAGTGCATCCTTCCTTGCTTTTCTTGACTTCTCAGTGGCTTTCAGAATCATCAATCATGGTATATTTCTGAATTTGCTTCAGGATTTGGGGTGGGTGGCAGTGTTTGTTATGCTCGCTTTCCTTCTTCCTCTTGGGCCAGTTCCAGCCAATTTGGATAGGAGAGGAGAGGTCCAGCTACAGCTCTGCTTTGTGGGGTGCTGCAGGATTCAGTCATCTCTCCCCTGCTATTCAACATCTACATGAAGCTGCTAGGTGAGGTGATCTGAAAGTTTAGGATGAGGTGTCATCAATATGCCATATATCTTCACCCCAGACCATCTGAGTGTCCCAGGATCTGGGGGCTGTACAGACCTGGATGAGGCAAAACAGGCTTTGGCTCAACCCAAGCAAGACTGAATGGCTTTGGGGTTTGGGCCTTCTGGTGCCAAGGATGTTTTATCTTTGTCATGGATGAGTGGATGCTGCCTCAGAAAGACTTATTATGCAATCTGGAAATTCTTTTCAACTCATGGCTTTGGTGGAAGAGCAGGTAGTAGCCATGAATAGGAGAGTCTTTGTGAACCTTTGGGTTAGGGTTATGAAATCTACATGGATCTATCTTTGAAGAATATTCAGACAATTCAACTGGTGCAGAATGTACCTACATGGGTAGTAATTAACACCATTTATACATACTTGGCACGTATAACACTACTACTCAGTAAACTGCATTAGTTGATTTACAGTGTATTTCTGAGTGCAAAGCAAGTTTCTGGTTGTCACCTTTAAGGCCCTTCATGGTCTGGGACTGGTTTACCTGGGGGACAGTGTTTTCCAAGTTGTTTTTACCTGTTCAGTCTAATCAGGCAGGATGCGCATGATCCAGAACCCAATGGGAATGTCAGTTGGCAGGGTCCAGGCAGTGTATCTTTTCTGCCATAGACCTATCTGTTATGTATTGGGCCTTGCTGAAGTCATTTAGCAAGGCTCAGAAAGTCTGTAGAAAGGCTGGGCCTTGCTGAGTCATTCAGCAAGGCCCAGGAAGACTGGAAACATGTTGCAGAGACCCGGACAGACCACATGTCTGCCCGGGACCATTGCAGAGACCCGGACAGACCACATGTCTGCCCGGGACCCAGACAGGCTGTCTCCAGCCTCGTGCGCATGCGCGAGGCAGGAGAATAGCCTGCATCGATTGGCTGAGCAATCCCTGGCTAGGGAATATAAGAAGGAGTGGCCAGTGTGGTCAGGTTGTTGTTGTTAGTAGCTGATTCCTGTTGTTTCTGTTCAATCTACCAAAATGCTTCTGTTCAGTGCAAGTACCAAATAAAGAACATCTTTTTGCACAAACTGCCTCGTCTTCATGTCTGGGTCAAGAACAGAACTTTGGCGACGAGGATGGGATACGCCGCATCAGAAGACTGCTACGATGCTGTTAGGCCTATTCATCTAAAGGCCTGACAAGCGGAGAAGTTCGGCGTCCGATGGAAGCGACTGCCTGCCAGCATGACGACGCTGGAGGCGAACTCGGCTTCAAGGGACCCCTTCTCATGCCTTGAAGCAGAAGGAATCAAGGAGAAGCCACCGCTTGCCAGCACGAAGACACTGGAAGCGGGCTCGGCTGTGTGGGACCCCTTCTCCGAGAAATACGGCGTCCAGAAGAAGCAACCACCTGCCAGTACGAATACGCTGAAGGTGGGCTTTTGGCTTCGTGGGACCCCTTCTCCGAGAAGCACGGCATCCTGGAGAAGCAGCCGCCTACCAGTACGCAAACGCTGGAGGTGGGCTTGGCTTCGGGTGACTCCTTCCCATTCCTTCCTCCTTCCGTGCGGCGAGAGACGTGGACGAGGCTATCGGGTACAGCACTGTCCAACACTTCGAGAACAAGAACCCTTCAGCTGCAGTCCCCATCCATTGAGAAGTCATGCGAGAGGCCTCCGGAGACAAATCCGAGGACAGACTTCAACCATGGACGGCAAGAAGACTGCAAGAGTGCAGAGGGCCACCGCCTGCATCCCTTCGATGTTTCAGCTGTGGGGGTCACCACAGGAGAGCCGACTGCCGTTCTCCTTCTGCTGTTGCCAGGCATGTGGCAGGCAAGGCCACATCGCATCAGCCTGCTTGAGTCACCAGATACAAGTCCCCTAATGAGTTGCCTCTGAAAGGTACCATGGTCCCCAGCCAATCCAGGGTGGGCTTCTGCGCATCCCGTGTGGGGGGGTGTAAAACAGGGACTCACAGGCCCCTTAAGACACAACTGCGAATGGTTGTTAAGTTGCAGGGAGGTCCCCTGGCTATGGAGCTGGACACAAGGTCCGCTCTTCCTATTGCTGCTGACAACTTTAATACATGTTGTTCCAGGGGGGGCTCACGAGCCCAGCTCAGGCCCTCCAAGTTTTTCCTCCCTGACTTTCAGGTTTCAAGAGTCAGAGTGCAAGGGAAGGCCACGCTAAGAGTTCAGTGTGAGGAATGCGAAGGCCGCCATTCCATGGTCTATACTGACCACAAGTTTTTGCTGGGGTTGTTACTACTTACAAACAATCCCCACACACAAGCCTTGCTGGGGTTGTTATTACCTACAAACAACCCCCCACACATTATATCTCCTAGAATGCTGAGATGCTCTAGTTTCTTAGCAGCTTGTGATTACACACTGGTTCACAAACCAGGTACTGAGATGGGCCACGCTGCTGGCCTGAATAGGTTACCTCTAAAGCAAATAGAGGCAGACCCTGCTCCTGCTGTACATATTCTTTCTAGTCAGGACTTACCTGAATCTGCCCTCAATGCTAGGGATGTGGCTACAGAAACAGCCACTGATCACACGCTTGCACGCGTGCTGACATGTGTATTGTCAGGATGGCCTGACACGTGTCCTGGTGTTGAATTCCAGAGTTTCTGGCGCAGGAAGCACGAATTGTCCACATTTAAAGGGTGTATCCTGTGGGGCAACAGAGTACTCATTCCGGCCTCATTGAGGACTAGAGTACTGCTCTCTCTTCAGGAGAGACATCCAGAAATCACATCCAGAAATGCCCCAGGCCCCTGTACAGAAGTGGGAGGAGACACTCACTCCTTGGTCACGTGTCCAAGTAGATTACACTGGGCCCTTTCAGGGGCAATTCTTCCTCCTGCTGGTGGACAACCATTCCAAATGGCTAGAGGTTGTTCCTGTGTCCTCTACTACTACTGCCAGGACCATCCAGGTGCTCAGAGGAATCTTCGCTTCACATGGCCTGATGTTTAGTTCAGACAATGGTCCAAAATTACCTCTTCTGAGTTTCAGGCATTTCTCCAAGACAGCGTGATCCAGCATGCCACATCTGCTCCTTTCACCCTGCCACCAACGGTCAGGCTGAATGCATGGTGCGCGCAACAAAAGACACATGCAAGAGAATCACTCAAGGACCCTGACATCACAGGTTAGCTGATTTTCTTCTCACACACTGCACCACACCATGCATGACTACTGGAAGAGCCCAGCTGAATTCTGCTGGGGTCGCAGATGCATTACGAAACTGGACAGGCTGCACCCAGACCGGGTGGCTGCACAGGCATCACGGCTGCAGGCACCTTGGGGACTCCAAGTGGTTTCATCAATAAAGGGGTTACCTTAACACTTGGTTGTATGTATCATGTTACTGTAAAGGAAAACCATCTCCTGATTGTACCAAAGAGAATGCCTATGTTGTACATGTGTAGTCACTGTAAAGAGTCACATCAGTGAAGTCATGGGGAAAACAAGGGTTTCACCATTGCTAAATGTATGATTCTAACTTAGAATGTAGCATTGTGTACCAACCATGGCTAAGGCTACAGATGCTAAACCCTGCATGTAATCCTCATGTAAGCATTCATGCACAATTTATACACTCTTCTCTTGCTCCTATGTTCAGGATGTGTAAGTGATAGTGACACATTCTAGTCATAGGGCGTTCATTTACTGGGAGGAATCCAAGTCCTTTTTCCATCTTGTGGCTCGTTCCGATGTCACATCCACCAGTTAGGCTGGCGGTTTTCCAGGGCACGGTTCCTCCCCTGGCTCCATTCTCGGGGGGGAGGGGAACCCCAATTATGATTATGATTGGGGGATCACAGTCTCCCCACAAGGGCATATCTGCCAATGCTCCTGATGGGGGTCTTGCCACGGAGGGCTCCTGAATCTGGCAGCGGTCCCTGCTAGGGACAGCTCCAGATGAGAGGGGTCTTGCCATGGAGACAGCTCCTGCCTCTGGCAGAGGTCCCTGGCTAGGGACAGCTCCAGATGGGGAAGGTCCCTGGCTAGGGACAAATCCCCGTACATGGGCAAATCAGGCACTCCTGCTGCTGGTCTTGGGCTCAAGGGACAATGCTCCCAAGAGGAGTCCCAGGGAATTCCGGGGAAATCCAGCCCGCCAAGGGACTGGGGGAACTCAACCCCCCCAAGGAACTCTGGTGTTGGGTCTAGCGGATCCAGCCAGTCAGCTGGCAGGGGAAACACCTGAATTGTTTGAGGGAGAAGTCCTGGGGTATTGAAACACCTAGTAGACACTCCAGGCACCTATGCCTATTGTAACACCTAACAGGCACTCTAGGCACTTATGCCTATGCAACACCTACCTCAGAGAAGTATAACTTTAATTTAACCCAGTATGTTCCACGCAACAGAATGAGTAAGGGTCCTCCAAACAGTTACAAGATCATGTGAGGTCCCTGAGGTGTACATATTGTTAAAAGGGGAAAGAACGTGGATTCACCCAGGAACTGGGGAAGGATTGTAAAGTAAAGGCTGTTGTAAAACGGGCCATCCGGCCTGATTGATATTGTTGTGAATATGGGGTTAAACAATGTATGTATGTATTGTTTAATCCAAGAGGGGAGGGGTGTTATGTATTGGGCCTTGCTGAAGTCATTTAGCAAGGCTCAGAAAGTCTGTAGAAAGGCTGGGCCTTGCTGAGTCATTCAGCAAGGCCCAGAAAGACTGGAAACATGTTGCAGAGACCCGGACAGACCACATGTCTGCCCGGGACCGTTGCAGAGACCCGGACAGACCACATGTCTGCCCGGGACCCAGACAGGCTGTCTCCAGCCTCGTGCGCATGCACGAGGCGGGAGAATAGCCTGCATCGATTGGCTGAGCATTCCCTGGCTAGGGAATATAAGAAGGAGTGGCCAGTGTGGCCAGGTTGTTGTTGTTAGTAGCTGATTCCTGTTGTTTATGTTCAATCTACCAACATTCTTCTGTTCAGTGCAAGTGCCAAATAAAGAACATCTTTTTGCACAAACTGCCTCGTCTTCATGTCTGGGTCAAGAACAGAACACTATCCTATGGAATATTCTCCCTCTGAGATTAGGATGGCCCTAACCCTGCTGGCTTTTGCTTAAGACCTGGTTATGTCTGGGCCTCAGGCCCCAACTGTGTGAAATGTACCATCTCCTGGTTGTATTAACAACTATGGATTGTAACATTCTCCTTGGCTGCTGTACTTATGATGGAAATCTGTTTTTAATTTATTTTAAGATTTTTTGCTCCCCAGAGATATTTGCTGAGATTGACAGCCATACAAATTGAGTAAACAAATAAACACATAAGTAAATTCAACATCTTTTTCACAGATACAATTGTCTAGACTGGTATCCCCCTTTCTATTCCAGTGCATTTGATAATTCTTTTCTAAATAAAGAAAACTGACTTTGTTATTCATTAGTCTCAGGCGTCAAACCTGCTACTTGATTCTGCTTTTCAAAATTCCACAGAGGAAGCTTTTCTTGTTGGAGAAGACCAAAGTAAATTAGGAACTGAGCAATTGTGCTGTTTATTTGTTACCTGTTGTTATTTTGATGTCTTCATTGAACAATTGTTACATTGATTTTTTCCCTTTTCCTTTTGTTTTCAATATATTTAAAGAATATTCCACCACCACCATCACACACACACACACACACATACTTTCTTTTTCTTAGCTCTTTGGCTAGGCTCAACTGATTCTCTCAATTACTTTCCTAAACTAACATTCTAATTCTAGGCTACCATTCTCGTCTCTGCTTAGAAGAGCTGTGGAGGTGATCTCAATAAATTCCATCTCATTGTTTGCAATGGGAATGAAATTTTAAAAGAAAAATATAAAACAGAAGCATTTAGAAAGACAACTGGATGCCTTGAAAGTCCTGAAGTTGGAGACATTCCTGATAGGATTTTGTTATTTTATTACGGTTGCTTTCAAATGGATGTAGGCCCAGACCCAAAAATTAAAATAAACTTTACAAAATAGAAGACCTATGGTATTTTTAAAATTATAGAGTAACACATGTCTTTATTCTGCCCTAATTGTGTAAAATATGAAGACCAAGATTATTTTTGAATAGAAAACGCTATTAGTAATCTAAATAGACCATTTTATATATTGTTGTTATTCTGTGTGAAGAACCCTAGACAACTGGTAAAAATAAGAAGTGGAAGGTCTAGAGTTAATGTTTCAGCATACCAAAAATAAAGGAAAAAAAATTGATTTATTACAGTTTTATGAAAAATGTTGGCATTTTAAACCAGAAAAAGGCAAATATTGGCCTTATTATTATGTAGTGAACTATATTTATTCATGTTTACTGGTTTGCTATAAACATTAAAAGCAACATATGCCCATGAGATCTGGTGAATAATTTAAATATATATAAACAGAATAATTTATTTGGAAAAATATTGTGAAATTTCCTGTATACATTATTCAAACAATTCTAATACATAAATATACTCATGAACACACATTTATACATAGAGGCAGACTTGCAAAAGAAAATCTTAGTGACATCTTGAAATGTACTCAGAGGTTACTTTGATTATGATGAAAATGATTATTTTGCCTGTACCAAATGTATAATAATAAAACTTAGTGGAATGCAAGTGTGTCCTTAGAAGAATTCCCTTAAATATTGGGATTTACTGCTGTTGACCAACAGATGAACCAAGGAGGCTTGCATCCCTACAGCATGGCAAGATCAAGACTAAACTAGTATTTAGAATCTAAACTGGTAGAAATCTGTTAATATTGATAGCTCAGACTGTAATTGCAGTGGAAAAGGGCTCTAAATCTTTTGGTGAGATTCCTGGTTATTTATGTTTGACATAAAATAATGGACTCCAAACAGCAGGGGGAAACTAGTATTTTTGCAGGAAAATTATAGCAATAGCAATAAGACTTATATACTCCTTCATAGTGGTTTACAGCCCTCTCTAAGCGGTTTACAGAGTCAGCCTGTTGCCCCCAACAATCTGTGTCCTCATTTTATTGACCTGGAAGGATGGAAGGATGAGTCAACTTTGAGCTGGTCAGGATTGAGCCAGCTGTAGGCAGACTTAGTCTACATTCTAACTACTGTGCCACCATGGCTCTGCAAAGTTTCAAGTTTTATTTTTATTTTTTAGAATGTTGTGTGAATTCAGCTTGTTTGATTGGTTTGTAGTTCAGTGCATTGTGCTTCTCTCAAAAATTCAATGACTAAATTAAATACGTTATGTAAATGCTGCCATTTCATATATATATATATGGAAGCATCTTACCCAGATCCCTTCCTTGCCTTTATAGTTTGAATTAATGTGTTTGTAGAAAAGAAATAATTTCCTTGCCATTTTAGCCATTTTATTGCACTATATTAATTCATTCTCTCATTTTGCTTCATGCATTTACATAGACATGGTCATTAAGTAGTGGGGACTGCATTTCATTTTAAGGAGGACTAGGGAGTGTCCGCCTAAATTCTTTGGATGCAAGCAGGGTAAATTGATGGTATATTTTTTTCCTTTTTTTCTCAGCCTCATGTGCTTATCTTTTTGAGTTATACTAAATTGAACCCCCCAACATGGAGTCTATGGAGTGTTGTGATGTCCAAAGTTCAACCACCCATCTCTTTCACTCTCTCTCTCATGATTTCATGGCGGAGCCTGTGGTTTTCTCTCATAACATTTCAAATACAATCTCTGGCATCTTTAGCTAAACCTCCATGCTGACATGGCCAGAAAGAACTTCGTGTCACATTCAGGCACAGCAAGATTAATTTAAGGCAACTTTCTACTGAATCCAAATTTATTTTGCTGTAAGAGAAAGCAGCCAAGTATTCTCCTACCTTAGGAGGTAACTGCATGATTCCTCTTTTGTGAATGTAATTGCTTCTAGAATTATATAACATTTTGGACTTTTATATACTAATAGCCCCCTGGTAGCTTAAACTACAGAGCTAAGTAAGTGGGCTGTTGCTTTCTTCTTAAAGAAAGGTAGAGTACATGGAATGTGTAGTTTCTATACAGCTTCCTTTGGTTTATCTAAAATCAGCTTTGGAATCCCAAATGTGTATACTTGATTCAATTTTTAGCTTTGGTTGTTTGGTTGTTTAAAGTATGTCTGAGTACATCTGTTGAATGAACAGAATACAAAACTTGAAGGGTGATTAGGAGTATTTAGAAAGAAAGTGAAAAGTAGTCTGTAAACAATTTTTAAACATATAAATGAAATATCAGTTCCATATTTCTGAGTTATCAACAGTTGGGAGGGTTGTCCCAATTTTCTATTATTGGTTCATTATTATGCAGAATTTAGATGCAGTTATTGCCTTTATGTTTATTAAATATACAATTTTTCAGTGACAATAGCATTAGACTATAATAGCAATAGTGGTCACTTTAAACAGCTCATAATTTATTAAAATTTTCTAATAAAAATGTTTTAATAGAGAAAATAAAAATTTAAGATATTCAGGTTGATGATATAAATCTCAACTAGAGCTATTGTGGCAAATTGCATTGAATAAAAACAGTTATTCTCTCTTAATTATAAGATTTTTATTTATGTGCATACATGTAAATGGTTTCACCATGAAGAAGATGCAAATCAAATTAATTTGATTAATTTCCACAAAGTTGAAACATCCCTTTTGTTTTATTACAACTTCTATTTTTACCAGCAGCATACTAATTATGATTATAGGAACTGTAGTCTATGAATATGCTAATATGATGAACTGATGAAGGTGTGGAACTGGCAACAGGCAGATCCAGGTTCAAGTCTCAGCCATGCAAATTCATAGTCACATTCTCCCTCCACTCACACTATCCAAGTGTGGTGTAGTAGGATATTGAGAATCCAGTTTCGAAATCATTCTTAGCATGGAAACTCACTTATGATTTTGAGCCACTTGCTCTCTCTCAGTCCACTCTTAGTCTCACAGGCATTGTATGGGGAGAGCCATGTTAGTAAATGGTGGGAAAAATGAGAAGGGTTTTAATTTTATTAAAAATCATAAAATTTCAAAAGCTGGAGCTTCTTTCATCAGTGGCTAGACTGAGGCAGGATTTAAAATGGGGTGAGGTGAGGGGGAAATGAGGGAAAAATAAATTTATGCAAGTTACATATGAGAGATATTATAAGTATCTTATCAATTAAAATTGTAAAATGTTGAAAACCCATTGTGCTTTTGAGGCCTTCTGAGATATTCTAAAAATGTTTGATGTATGTAAATTCAATTTCTGTCTCAATGATCTTGCTAAAGTCCCATTTTTCCAAAAGAGACAATTTGAGATCTGTCATGCTGTGTCCTGGGATATTGAAATGTTCTAGCATCACTGCAAAAGTTTAAAATTAAGCATTAAAAATTCATTCTTTGTGCTGAAAATGGAATCTTGGCATCTGCATTTTATGAATGGTAGTTTCGCTTGTCACCTATTCAAGAGATGCTTTTTCATGAATTAAATGAAGGAAATCAGAATAATGTTTTCCAAATGCAACTGCCTATAAGACAGGTATCCTGTGAAATAATGAAGGATAAAGCTAGACTCTGGAGAAGGAGACAATATGTTGAGACTTTTAAACTTTGACACTGGAGAAAACATGGATGGTCAAGAAAACAAACAGATAGCTTATCAAACAAATCAAACCAAAATTATCTGTTAAAGCACAAATAACCAGTTTCAGATTGTCCTACTAGAGACCTAACTCTCTAGAAAAGACTTTAATGCTGGGAAAATTAAGAGGACAAAGAAGATGATGACCAGCAAAGTGGATCAATTTAATTACAGTAGTGATAGGTGCACTGTTGGAAGACCAGATTAAGGACAGATTGTTATGAAGAAAATCTATCTAAGAGTAGGCACTGAGCTGATGACACATAATTACTGAATCAAAAAAACAAAACAAAAAAACAAAAAAACACCATGAAAATAAGGGATGCCAACTCCTGATGTTGAATATCAAATATTTGTTCATTCCTTATGCATATGAAAATGGTGGAAGTCATCATACTGAGTCATAAATCACTTCTTCAGCTACAAATGCTTGCAACATTTCTTCTTCCATAAGATCTAATTCTTTAAAAAGATTTGCACGCTTTGAAATTGTCACCTAAGTACTCGACAAATGGGTTGCTTAAACATGATATAGAGTACATCTGACATTCTTATCATATCAATATAAATCCTTTTATCAAGCATGAGAGATTCCAAGATACACCTTTAACTAGCTTTGTACATTTAGGAAGGAGAGAACTGGAGACCTACTGCTACTTTTTGAAGCAATGTATTGTAAATATATACCTTGAACTTTTATAGAAATCGTAACTTAAGCAGCTGACATCATTTTTTTTCTTTTTTCCCCATCCCACTGCCTCTAATTTTTCTTTCCCTAGATGGAGAGTTTAGCCCCCTCTTTTTTGGGAAACAATAAGGAGAAGTCTGATAAATCATGTTCTATGGCCATTACTGTAGTAATGAATTCATGCTCTAGGCAAGAGATTAGTTAAATAATGTCCGTGATATCCCCCACCACTTACATCTATGATTTTAACTTCTTGGTTATCTTAGGTCCCAAGGCAACATAAGTCTAACATAGCTAGGCTATTAAATCTTTGGTGTTTCACCCTAATGTGTTGGTCACTTTCTCTCTTATCACCTGTTTAATACACTGCATGACCAGGTTTTATCTGTATTGCCCCTCCCCTTCGAAGGCTTAGAATGCCCTCTTCAGTGAAACATGTTTGGCACCTGATCATAGTTTCAGTACAAAGGGGGGGGGGACTTCTCCTTTCCTTTTGACTTATTATATTCATTCTATTATGCACAATAAGGATTTTTAAGTAACCTGATTGTAGTGGTTTAAGATTCTGAAAGCTAGAGATTTTATTATTATAATCATTGTATTATGTTTCTTCTGAAGTTTGCACTGCTCTTTACAGCTGAAATTTGAGCTTGTGGTGACAGAAATGTGTAAGTCATCCTGGGAAAACATTGTTGCATATAGTGACATACGATTTCTTTTTTTATAAATTGGTACACAATGCATATTTGGAGGAAGATCTATATCGAAAAAGGAAGGTAAAGTCTCCCTGGAGATGAGCTCAACATCTGGTGACTATGTGCACATGTCCATGTTGTTTTCGAGGAAACAAGGTAACAAGTGATTTGGCATTGCAAATATATTTTTAGATTTTTCTTTTTTTAACTTCCCACTCTAGTTATATTCCTGGGGATTCTCCAGCAGGACGATGGAGAATCCACCAATGGGTTAGGACTATCTTCCTGCCCAATAAGAGACTAAGTTTGCCAGAGTTAACACGCCTCCTGCTGGGCTGATATCCCAGACACGACTTAGTCTTCAGCCCAGCTAGGACGTTTGTGTTGGCTCTGGACAGGTCGTATAGTTAATTATTGGTGGATTCTCACATCTCCTTTAGTTAGGCAAACCAGAAGCAAAATTTGAAGGATAATTGGATTTCGGCAAATTCATAGCCCCAAAACAGCTGAGCGTCGGCCTCCGGGTCGCCCAGCAACGGGCCTTCTCAGGCCCTCCAAACTTGAGGCTCTGCCACAGGGGGATCCCGGCAATCACTCAGCTGATCGTCGGGACAGTTAGCCGCATCCCAGCTGAGCGTCGGCCTCCGGGAGCGCTCAGGCGGCGATTGCAGCAGCCGTTAGAACAGCGAACAGCCGGCGCAGCCCCTCAAAATCGCTACGCGACGCGAACATCGCTGCCGCTGGCATTGGGCAGAAAGATTTTGGCACAGGGGGCTATTGACGCTATTGTCAGACCCCGCCGGTTCTGAAAGCCTCCTTTGAAAATTGGTCGAGTTGAGGCCTTTTCTGTCGGCGCGCAACTCGCGGCCGCCATTTTGAAGACCAAAACGGCCTAACTGGCCCGATAGGGACGGCCTGTATAGGCTGCAGCCTCTGAAATAGGCTTGCAAACGCCGTTCAGGAGGCTATTGACGCTATTGTCAGGCCCCGCCGGTTAAAGGCGAAGGGCACAGCTGATTTTCGGCGAATTTCCAGCCGCAGCAGCAGCGGGCGGCCAGCTCAAGCCCCCATAGCTCCTGTAAGGTGCGAAGGGCTCACAGTTGATAGCAGGGGGATCCCTCGGCCGCATCAGCTGATCGTCGGAGCTCTCGATTTAGCCGCGGCGCAGCTGAGCGTCGGCCTCCCCGCGCAGCTGAGCGTCGGCCTCCGGGCGCGCTCGCAATTGCCAAGCGCTGCGGAAAGCTCCAGGACTCCTCGAGGCTGAGTGTCAGAGCTCGCCTCAGCCGCCCCGCTACGTGCCGTCGGCCTTCGGGCCCAGCCAGGCCGTTCCTCTCCACGGCCCTTCAGCCCTCTCTAGCGAGACTGTGCTGTGATTTGATCACCCAGCTGCCACGGCGCGACTGGAGGGCATTTTAGGGCAAGCCCTCTGCAACTGATTGCCAAATTTGAGGCCTCAGACCATTTTTCTTGGCGCGCTATTCGCGGCCGCCATTTTGAACGACTGCGGCCTTGCAGGCCTGACAGGGACGGCCCAAACAGGCAGCAGCCACTGCACAAGATCTTGCAGTCTGCTTACGGAGGCCATTGGCTCAAAGGTCTGACCTCACCTCTCCTTCCCTGCAGGGAATTATCTCAGCCTAGCCCAGGCCTAACAAGCCGCCTTGCCATTGCAGCGGCAGCCATTTTGCGGACTGCTCACAGCCGCCATTTTGCAGCTTCAAAGCTGCCATTGGTCACCTGCTCAGATTCTGATCTGGCACAACCAACCCCAGGGCACAACTTGGAGAGGATTTCACCTTTAGCGTGAGCTGGCACGCCTTCGGGCACCGCCGCCACCACCTAGGCTTTGTGTGCAGGCACATATCACTCAGGTGATTGCCGCCACCAACAAGGAGAGGAGTGTGCAGGCACATATCACCAAGGTGATCGCCGCCACTGATCGGTCAACGTGCGTGCCGGCACTTGCCGATTGCGACTCACCCATTGGGTCTCGTCGCCACAAGACGCCTGACTAATACGCCTCAGTGCATCACTGGGCAGTTTCCAGCCTCTCGGAGCTCTGCCTAGGGCAGTAGGGCGCTCAGTGTAGCACCAAACTCGGAGCGGACGCTGTTCATCAGCTTTGGCTATACTAACAACTGGGCAATCCGCTCCTGCTCCTGAGTTGCAATAGGCCTCAGGCTTCCCTTGCAATGGCTGATGACGCAGCTAATCAATCTGCACAGGGCGCTTCCGGCACTCCCGTCTCAGGGAAGCGCAAGTCCTCTAAACTAGAGGCAGCAGGCAGGATAAAGGCCAAGGCCAGGTCCAAGGCCATCGCTGGAAAAAAGACCTCAAGGGCCGCAGACAAGGCAGCCGAAAGGCGTAACACGGCTCTGGAGACGCAGTTCTCCAGGGCACAACGTATGTCTGCGGGAGGCCAACCTTTGGTTCCCCTTGCCCCCCAGGAGCGCTCACTCTTCAACCCCCAACCGGCCCTGCCAGTTCCCACTGACTCGCGGGCCCTTTCCCATCAGGGCCCCATGGCACAGAGTACTACTCTGTCCTCTGACAAGGGATTGATCCCCCTAATGGGAGCTTCACCGGCTAGACCCCGCCCCCCGCCCGAGGCCACGTTCACGCCCACAGCGGCTGGACTTCGCCCCCCTGAACATCAAGGGGTTGGGCCTGAGCAGCTTGAGGCATTAATCGCCCAGGCGTATGCTCAGGGTAGGGCCTCCTCGTTCTACAAGAACCCCAGGCCGGAGTTCGTCGTGCCCGTGGTGCCACCTCAAGCACGGGCGGAGAGGCCGGACTACCCAGAGTCCGTTTATTCGGACCATTCCTCCCGAACACGGGACTCTGGTTCCGAAGGTTATGGGTCAACTGACTTCCAGCTGTCAGAGGATGAGGAGTCGGCCCCAGACCCGTCGCCTTTCATAGGCCTCTTTGACCCGGGTCTATTTAGATCCCTCCTGCTAAAGGCCACCACGTCGGCCAATATTGAGCCGGAGCAGGAAAAGCAGCCGACTGCCTCAACTAGTCAGGACCCCAAGCCACTCTTCTCCGAACCTACGGTGACGGAGCGCTATATCCCTTGCCCTCCCTTTTTCCTGGAAACTATCAGGAAACAATGGGGAAATCCGGGTACTCTACCAATGCCGGGGGTAACTGATAAGAGACTGATGGCCGTAGCCCCGGCCTTGTCAGATCTCCTAGAGGTTCCCAGGGTGGACGAACCACTAACCTCTCTTTTTTCCTCCTCCACTGTGTCAGGTGACACGTCTGCGGCCTTGAGGGCAGAGGACAGGAAGTCCGAGCTCTCTCTCCGCAGGTCTCACCTGGCATCGGCATGGGCCGTGCGGGCGTCCACCTCTACTTCCTTCTTTGCCAGAACGTCAATTCTCTGGCTCAGGGAACTCCAAGCGTTACTTCCCCCGGATCAGGTTCGTGCCCATCAGAATCTGGGTAAGTTGGTGGCATCGGCAGAATACATGGCGGATACTTCCCTCCATGCCGCCAGATTTTCAGCGCGCTCCATGGCCGCTAATACTGCAGCCCGCAGGCTTCTATGGCTAACACAATGGCAAGCGGATTTGAAGTCAAAGTGGCACCTGGCTTCTGCTCCCTGCAGGGACGGACGCCTCTTTGGGGAGGCGCTAGAGCCTTACCTTATTGAGAACGGGGATAAACGTAAGGTGTTGGCCCACCTTACTAGGAGGCCAGATAGGCGAGCTACTCCGTACCGAGGGACGGGGTTACACCCCGAGTTCTGGATTCCCTTCGATGGTGGCTCTCCCCTGCTGTAGACAGAGGCTCCCTATTCCGGGAACCAAACAGACTCACCTTAACGACAGATGCAAGTCTGTTCGCATGGAGTGCGCACCTGGGTTGTCACTTAGCACAGGGACGATGGTCACCCATGGACCTCAGTCACAACATAAATTGGCTGGAGCTCAGGGCCATTCATCTGGCACTGCTTCACTTCAGCGATGAGGTGGTGGGTCAACACGTCCTAGTGCTCACAGACAACGTGGCTGCAAAGGCCCACGTGAACCGGCAGGGCGGCACTCGCTCCAGGACTTTGAAGTCCGAAGCACGGAATTTATGACTCCTCGTGGAAGAGTTTTTGTGCCTGGTGTTCCAGGAATCGCCTGGACATCTCGGCTGTCACTATCTCGCACATCCTTGAGTACTTGCTGGAGGGATTTAACAAGGGCTTGTCGCCCACTACCATCCGCAGGCAACTGGCGGCTCTCTCCACGGTACTCATGTGCCAGGATTCCATTCCTTTGACCCAGCATCCACTGGTACGGTCCTTCCTCAAGGGTGCTACCAACACCAGACCTCCCGTGGTTCACCGTTATCCCTCTTGGGATCTCCCACGGGTGCTACAGGCCCTTGCCTTGCCACCATTCGAGTCGGTCAAGACCTGTTCACTACAGTTCTTGTCCATGAAGGTGGCCTTTCTTGTGGCGATCACATCCGCTAGACGCATCTCGGAGCTGGCTGCTCCCTCAGTCCGGGAGGACCTATGCGTCTTTCACAGCGATAGGATAGTCCTTCGACTGGACCTGGCCTTTGTACCAAAGGTGAACTCGTTGTTCCATAGGGCACAAGAGGTGGTCCTACCGAACTTTGTCCCCAGCCTGCTCACAACTTAGAACGCCAGTGGCACACCTTGGACGTTCGTAGGGCGTTACGCCACTATATTAAGAGGACTTCTGCCTTCCGCAAATCGGAAGCGCTTTTTATCTCCTTCCAGCCTTCTTCGATGGGGAAGGCTGTCTCCTCGTCCACTGTTGGCAGGTGGATCAGATCCTGCATCGCACGAGCCTACCAGGCACGGTCCCTGCCACTGCCAGGCCGTATCACTGCTCACTCTACCCGCAGTGCCGCTACTTCAGCAGCGTGGGCTCCGCGGGCGCCCATCGGGGATATTTGCAGGGCGGCGACCTGGTCCTCGCCTTCCCCCTTTGTGCGGCATTACAGGCTGGACAAATTCGCCTCCGCGGAGGCATCATTTGACCGGAGGGTACTCCGACAAGTGGCATCATCACGTGGGACACAGGCCCTGACTGCTTCCCTCCCATAGGGACAGCTCGGCTTTGGTATGTCCCATTGGTGGATTCTCCATCGTCCTGCTGGAGAAGGGGCGTTGTCTTACCTGAACGCCTTTTCTCAGCAGGACGATGGAGAATCCACGCCCATCCCCTTAGGACCATCAGGTCCTGTGTTAGGGGCACAGAGAGCCAACACAGCGGTCCATTGTCAGCAGCTTCGCCTTCGTCGTGTCTGGGATATCAGCCCAGCAGGAGGCGTGTTAACTCTGGCAAACTTAGTCTCTTATTGGGCAGGAAGATAGTCCTAACCCATTGGTGGATTCTCCATCGTCCTGCTGAGAAAAGGCGTTCAGGTAAGACAACGCCCCTTCTGGGTGGTTTCCTATCTGCTACTGCTACTAATTGCACCCAACTATGCTTAGATTTTTCAAGATCAGATTTGTTCCAGATATCTCTGCATTCAGTGAAAGCGTACATTTGTATCAGTTGACACTCTCCCCACTGGAGTGGGGAGATGGAGTGAAATCTCTTCTTGAAAAGCTCAGAGCAGTCAAAATTACACTATTTGCCTTTTCAGTCCTATATCCTGTGGTGGGATTCAGCCGGTTCGCACCGGTTCGGTAGAATCGGTAGCTAAATTTTGTTGAGTTCGGAGAACCGGCTGAACCCAGGCTGCTTCTGGAAGTCCGTTCTAGACCTCGGAAGCCTGGAGGCAGTGGTGGGATTTAGCCAGTTCGCACCATTTCGGCAGAACCGGTAGCTAATTTTTTGTTGCCCAGGCCCAGAATGGACTTCCGGAAGCAGCATCCACACAGAGAACTGGTTGTTCACATATTTGAATCCCACCACTGCCTGGAGGTCTCCCAGGTCTAGAACGGCCCACCAGAAATGTGTTGATGTCACTTCTGGAAGTCAGTTCTAGGCCTCGGAGGCCTGGAGGAGGCCTCCCAGGCCACAGGAAGTGCATGGATGTCACTTCCGGAAGTCCATTCTAGGCCTTGGAGGCACAGGCCTGCATCCACGCAGAGAACCAGATGTTCAGGTATTTGAATCCCACCACTGTCTATATCAAGAAACTCAATGGTATCATCTGTTGGGAACATCTGTCAGCACGTAAGCCTTATGAGGTTTAAAAAGTCCTGATCTTTTTTACACTGAAGCAAGAACATGATTCTCAGTGACCTCAAAAATGTTGAGGCTGGGCTAATATTACATGGCTGATTATCAACTCATTACTATTGTTTGTGATAGTTGAACTCCAAAGATTAGAACCAAGGTGAGCTCTAATTAGCATAAAAGTTTCAGTGTGTTTGATTTCAGCTTTTTAACAAGAAAAATGAAGAGGCATAGGAAAGAATGAAAAAATATGATCTGCAAAATAAAATTTAAAGTGAGTGTGAAATGGATGAAAGCAACTACACCTTGCAGGCAAATGGGCAGACCACTTGCTATTTAAAGAACATGCTTACTCTAGAGTTGTTACCTTTTAAAGGGTTATACAAATATGTTTTTTCATGGAGAAAAACACAGTTTGAGGTGAGATTACATCCCCTGACTTTCTCCATAATCCGGTTCAAAATTTAGATATGACTGAATGAAAAGTTAGGGTCATTGGTTTGGAGTTTGTCAACAATTTTATTTATTTAAATGTATTGGATGCCCAATTCCAGTGGACATTGGGTGGTACACCAAACTGGAAATAAGAATAAAAATAGCTAAAAACATTGTATCAGCCAGACAGCCTAGATTAAAATAATCTAATAAACAATGAAGCAACAACAACAACAAAAACATAGTGGCCTGTTTTATATAATAAACATCAACCTGAAAAACATCTAACTGAAAAAGTGAAGTACAAAACTTAAATTAATTTCAATGAAACCATTCACAATAATAATAAAATATGGAAAGTGAATCAAAAAATACAAGAGATAAAATAATTTTGGCGAAAATGTGGTCAACCAAAATAAAGGAAACTGAATGAAACGAGTGATACAAAAGTCAAAATAATTCTCCCGTGAGCGAGATGGTCATGGCAAGGTGTCTCATGGCGAGTTGTCCACAAAGAGATGGCTGCAGCATGTTGGCTGTGGCTGACAAAAGCTGCATTGTAGCATTGTTATGAAAGTTCTACTCCTTTGCTTTGTAATGATGCATACAGACAAAGGAAGCTAGGTCATTTTGCTCCCTTTGCCCCCCCCCCCCGGTGTCCAGTGACCTGCAGCTAAAATACATGATTTAATAAGATATTTTAGTCAATAATTCCCATTTCATTTTCCTAATGCATATACACACACTTGTGAATGAATTATGTTATGTACTCATCTCATCAACCTATCCAGCCTTATTTAGGTTACTGGCCTCACATGCTGTCACCATATTCATTATGAACTTTGTTTGCATCCAATAATGTACAGTTCTAGTTCCAATCAATTCAAATCAGCTTGAATGCAACCTGTTACTGGTGATGCCACTTTTGATGTCTAAATGTTGACCTGCATTTTGCATAAACAGAAAGTCTGAGCCTGTCAGGCAGAAGGTGCTGGAAACGGCCTCATAGCCTAAGGGTGAGAAAAATACCATCACAAGTGACTATATGCAAAACTGAATGTTTAACATCAGTACCCAAGATGGGAAGCAACTTAAACTGATGCTTTGAATTGAGTCCACATTCATAAGAACAATCCATTATTTGCCTTTTCTAGTGAGCCTTCTTTGAAAAAACAGGGTGAATTCAAATTATTTGATTTCTTCCTATTTGGTCACCCAGCCCATTCCTGCTAAAATACATCTGTTAGTTCTATAAGTGAAGTATTTAGAAACATGTGTGACCAATCTGAGGTTTCAGAGTTTGGCAAAGAGAATTTGGCATGGTTAATGAAACACAGAACAAGTGCATGCATATAATCCTTATTTATTTTTCCACCTGGATTTTGCAACAACTTTTGTTTACTCAGCTAGTTTTTGTCAACTTTCATTGTGACAAGTTGAACCTTGGAAGGAAGGAAGGAAGGAAGGAAGGAAGGAAGGAAGGAAGGAAGGAAGGAAGGAAGGAAGGAAGGAAGGAAGGAAGGAAGGAAGGAAGGAAGGAAGGAAGGTTGGTTCATTGAACCTAAGATGAGGAAATTGCTTTAAAGGACACTATCCTTGTGGCATTTGAGATGTGTAAAACTATTGTGCAATGATACTAATGTAGGTGTCATATCTGTACCATATTAGCAAACCTGGGGATATGCCAGTAAGATCAAAGAGCAGAATGAATGAAACAGTGGTTGGCATGTAGTTGCATGTTCATTTTTCTCCTGGAAGGAACAATAGTGAGATATGAACAGGAGTCATTAATTTTGTTTAAAGACTGAAAGCTATTTCATTGATTAAAGACAATGAAAAAGATATAAGAAAAATGGATGTAATATAATTAAGTTTGTGTGTGTGTGTGTGTGGTGTGATTAACAGCAACATTTTCTGGGCTTTTTTTAAATGGTTCATTGAGAAAATAAATGAACTAAGTAATCTGTGAATATATATATGTGCCACTGACATAGTCTGATTTCTCTGCCACTAATGCGATAGTGAGTCAAAGAGAAGGCTCTTTTCTTTTTCTCTCTGCAAGAACCATGGGATGTTTAAACAACAACTCTTAAGTTGAAAAATGCAACTTTAATTAGGCTTATTGATATAAATTAATATAGAGAACTGCAGAGTTGACCTTGAAAAAGGAATACAAAGAATGTTAGCAAAACATGAATTAAGCCTAGGAAGACAAGATACAGAAAAGAAAGAAAACTTTGACTGCTTTTATGTAAGAGGGAGAGAAGGGGAAAAGCTTTCAAAATTCTGTTATTCTTCTTGATATCAATAAAGTAGAGTGCCAGCACTTCTTGTGGAATCTCTTTCCTGTCCTGATCTACCTCAAAGGGCTGACAATCAGTTCTGCAGTTCTTATTTCCAATACACAACATTGCCTTTTGTTTTCTGAAATAATTCATGTGATTTTATATTCTGAATGCAAACACTTCTAAATAAGTGTTCCTGTTTGGGGATATCTATTACACTAAGCAATGTGTTCTTCTTTTAAATAGAGAGGGGAAAAACAATTCTAACATCCATTAAATACCATCTAGACTTGACACATTCAGATAGGCGCACCAACCTACCAACTGCCACTGCAGCTAACTACAGATTTCTATCTGAAGTTGGCAATAGAGGTTATTATTATTGTATAATACACAAGGATGTGAAATCACAGCTGGCACTTCTTTAGCTGGTGTTGGCCTTCACAATGAGTTCCCAAGAACCTAGGATGTCACAATGTATCAACATATTATTTGTGCAGATCCAAGCAGTGTGGCCTTTTATATACATATGCTAGGCTAATCTATTACAACATCCTAAGTTTTGGAAAAGAACCGATGTATACAAAGGCCAACACCAGCTAAAGAATTGGCAACTGTGATTTGTTGTTTATTCAATAATTATATATTAATAAATTGATATGCCACTCAGCTCCCAGTGAAGAGTCTCACTGTTCCTCGCCAAAGCCCTGGATAAGGAACCAGGTCTTCATATTTCTTAATTGATGCCCTCTGAGCATTAAAACAGTATCTGTGATATTGTTACACCCACTCTGTGCTGCATTAATATATTTCTGAACAAATTAGGAGAGAATTGCAGTTTTTCTCTACCTTGCTTGCAACACCAGTGCGCTCTGCTATTGCTCAGAATAACAGCACAGAGTGCAGTATAGAATTTTGTAAAACACACATTATAGGAGTATGCACTGGATTGGGTAAAACTCCTGGAAAGAACAGGGTAATAGGAAAAGTTTGCACAATGAGAAAATCTGAATTAGGGATGTGCAAAATATTTTGAATTCTAAATAGGCTGTTCTTAGTAGAAATATTCCAATATTCCACCTCTGTTCTGAGCAATCAGTAAGTTTTGAGTTCAAAACATTTATTTCATATAAATTTGAAACAAATGTTTCAAGTTTAAAACATGCCTGTTTTTAGTTGGGAACACTTCAACAACAATTTCAAGCTCGGAACAAAAATATTTCAAAACCAAAATGTTTCAAAGTCAAAACATTCTGTCCCGTACTAATTTATGCAGTTTAATTGTGGGCTTCCTCCTACTCCCAACTGCTTCTCTAGAGCAGAGGTCCCCAACCTTTTGGGCACCAGGGACCGGTTATGTGGAGAGAGATTTTTCCACGGATTGGAGGGGGCATGGTTTTGTGTGCTGCCTGCATCCTGTGGATGGATGGATGGATCCATTGCCTTTGTGACTATTCTGTGACTAACTGATTTGGGCAATTAGGGAAGAACTTGTACTTTGTAATTTTTAAAGAAAGTTTGTCTTATCCGAGACACATTGAATTTTAACTTTATGTATTTATCTACATCTTTTCTCCCTGACTTTCAGCCCATATTTTGCTCACAATATTTTATTGTGGTGAGAGAGATGTTCCCTGAGGATGGGCTCCAGCATGAGTCCAAAAGCTCAGAAGACAGAACCTCTGCTCCCAGTGACCAGCCCAGTTTGGATCCTGCAGCAGTATCCTGGGACACATATATTTGCCTTCATTCGTGACAATATTTTAATATTCAGATTAAAAGCCATTATTATATTCAATATATAAGGAATAAGAAATTAACAGCTAAAATATCTGACTTGACCCCTTGTTTCCCTTAATCTAAAGGACAGGAACCTTGCATGTATGTGAGTGAGAAATATTATTTGTGCCTAATCCTAGTGTTTGGGCTCAGCACTGGATATGTGATACAATTCAAACTCCTGTTTTTGCTGACCTTTAAAGCCTTACATTGCTTGGCAAATACCTTAACAACCATTTACTTTAAATAGATTCTGTCCATCTAGTGTATATATCTCAAATGGGTTGTTAAGAGTACCTTCCCTGCCTGAGCGCTAAGGGGAAAGCAAGAGTATCTTGTTTCTCCAAAAGTGTCACGTACTCTATGAAACAGCCTTCAACCAGAAGTCCAGATGGCTCCATCACTCCTGGCTTTTAGAAAAAAAAACCTGTTCAGAAGGTTATACGATTCAATCTGTCATCAGTGGGTCTGTTATAACGAGTGGTGATTATAGTAATCAAAGAGGTATTTTGTATCTCTGATGTTACTGTTATAACTATTTTGGTTGTGATTGTGTGATACCACGTCCATGTGCAGTATGGTGGTTTGTTAAAAAAGTAAAACAAACAAACAAATAAATAAAGAACTCTCTGGTAAATTGAAAGATAAAAAGGACAAGTATAGAAAGTAGAAAGAGGGGCACATAACTAAGTCAGAATATCAGCAAATAGCCCGTGCCTGCAAAGATGAAGTGAGGAAAGCTAAGGCTCAAAATGAACTAAGGCTTGCGACCAAAGTCAAAAATAACAAAAAAAGCTTCTTTCAACATGTAAAAAACAAGAAAAAAGTGAAGGAAATGATTCGTCCATTAGTGGGTGAAAGTGGCAAGAAGGTGACAAGCAACAGGGAGAAAGCAGAACTATTTAACTCGTTTTTTGCATCTGTCTTTACACAAAGGGAAAAAACAGACCAACCTACCGAAATAAGTGCCATAAAAAACAGAATAGAAACGCAAGTTAAGATAGGCAAGAAAACGGTAAGTGAGCACCTGTCCAGCCTAGACGAGTTCAAATCACCAGGACCAGATGGATTACACCCCAGGGTTCTCAAGGAACTGGCAGATGTGATCTCAGGACCATTGAACTATATTTTTCAAAGATCCTGGAACACTGGGGAACTACCGGAGGACTGGAAAAGAGCTGATGTAGTTCCCATCTTCAAAAAAGGAAAAAAAATGGACCCAGGAAACTACAGACATATCAGCCTGACCTCAATACCTGGGAAGATTCTGGGAAAGATAATCAAACAACGAATCAGCGAACACCTAGAGGCAAACAAAGTCATTACTAAAAGCTAACATGGGTTTGTTAAAAACAGATCAGACAAATCTTATTGCATTCTTTGACCAAATGACAAAATTAGTGGATCAGAGGAATGCTGTGGATATAATTTACTTGGACTTCAGTAAGGCATTTGATAAAGTAGATCACAACCTACTACTTGATAAGATAGAAAAATGTGGGTTAGACAGCATCACCACCAGATGGATCCATAGCTGGCTGACCGGCCGTACTCAGTGTGTGGTCCTCAATGGAACCGCATCTACATGGAAGGAAGTGTGTAGTGGGGTGCCCCAGGGCTCTGTTCTGGGCCCAGTGCTCTTCAACATCTTCATCAACGATTTGGACGAGGGGATAGATGGGGAAATCATCAAATTTGCAGACAACACCAAGCTGGCAGGAATAGCCAACACTCCAGAAGACAGGCTTAAGATACAGGAGGATCTGGACAGACTTGAACATTGGGCACTATCTAACAAAATGAAATTCAATGGTGAAAAAAGCAAGGTTCTACATTTAGGCAAGAAAAACCAAATGTACAGGTATAGTATAGGGGGTACCTTGCTCAATAGCAGTAACTGTGAGAGGGACCTCAGAGTCCTAGTGGACAATCACTTAAATATGAGCCAGCAGTGTGCTGCAGCTGCCAAAAAGGCCAACACAGTGCTAGGCTGCATTAACAGAGGGATAGAATCAAGATCACGTGAAGTATTAATACCACTTTACAATGCCTTGGTAAGGCCACACTTGGAATACTGCATCCAGTTTTGGTCACCACGATGTAAAAAAGACGTTGAAAAAAGACGTTGAGACTCTAGAAAGAGTACAGAGAAGAGCAACAAAGATGATTAGGGGACTGGAGGCTAAAGCATATAAGGAACGGTTGCTGGAATTGGATATGTCTAGTTTAATGAAGAGAAGGACGAGGGGGGACATGATACAGTCTTCTAATATCTCAGGGGCTGCCACAATGAAGAGGGAGTGAAGCTATTTTCCAAGGTGCCTGAAAGCAGGACAAGAAGCAATGGATGGAAACTAATCAAGGAGAGAAGCAACCTAGAACTAAGGAGAAACTTCCTGACAGTTAGAACAATTAACCAGTGGAACAACCTGCCTCCAGAAGTGGTGAATGCTCCAACACTGGAAGTTTTTAAGAAGAGACTGGACATCCATTTGTCTGAAATGGTATAGGGTTTCCTGCCTGAGCAGGGGGTTGGACTAATGACCTCCAAGGTCCCTTCCAACTTTATTATTATTATTATTATTATTATTATTATTATTATTATTATTATTATTATTATTATTATTATTATTATTATTATTATTATTATTATTATTATTATTATTATTATTACTATTAGTAGTAGTAGTAGTAGTAGTAGTAGTAGTAGTAGTAGTAGTAGTAGTAACTAAAAATGAGTTCAGAAGAGCAAACATTAAAATCACTGAAAGAGATCGTGGCAAATATTTTTTTACAATTTGTTAGAAGTCGTCGGGAAGAAGTCCCCATTACAAATAGAATAATATTTTTAGATTTATATTCTCAATACAACTTTACTTACCATTTATGCTTCCTGGGCCGTTATATGAAGAAAGCATGGATATATTTCCATATTCCTATTTGATCCTTGATATCAGAATCTATAGAATATATTTGGAAACAAAATGACAACCAGTGAAATTTGAGTAAGAAATGTGCAGATTAGATTCAATATGATCTAAGCTACTCTTACAGATTTTCACATATTTTATTTCTCCTGCACCTGCTCCCTAAAATTTTCAGGTTTTTATATGCAGATTGGCCAAATGTATAATTTTTAAATGCATCTGCCTCTAATATATGCTTGTGTTTTAGCCAAATTATTGAAACAGAGATTTTAACTTTTCAAAATTCATGCTTTCAACAGATATCATTCTTTGCACAAAATTCTTCATATAAGATAATGGACATCAGATCCTATAGGTTTCTGACTGTTTGTACAGTGACAAACTGGCAAATGCCATCAACTGCAATACATGACGAGTTTTTTCATGGAACTGTCAGGAAATACTATCTAAATAGTGATTATGAATAGTTCAGTTATACTATATTAGCTCTATTTGAAGTGGCTACCATTTGCTTATATGGTAGAATGGAAGTTGCAATAAATCACAAAGTATTATTAGCCTTCATTGAAAATTATTTATAGTAAATGCTCTATCCAATCACTCTGATTCTATCTGGAATAAAGGATTACTGGGTCGTAAAAAGGAAGAGGGTTTTTTTAAAGCAAGGAGAAAGACAAAATATGAAGATGTCATCAACTCCCCCATCACATATGCATACGGCTTCTCCCTGTGACATACCCTTTTATTAGCTTTAACTACTTGACTGTTAAACAAGTACAAACCATCAAGATAAGTGGCTGCAGGGCTGTGGGAGCTTTGTCTCTCATTCACTGGTGATTGGCCAGTTGATTATGTTTATGAGATAATGGAAGAGGTGGAAGGGAGTTGAACATAATTAATTGGACAATTGGATAGGTTTTGCTCCTCTGATTTCAATTAACCTTTAAACTTTCCGGCAACAGAATCTGATGACTACCAGTCACTGGCAGGTCAAAGTAGTGCTTAAATTCAGAAGTCTCAGCAGACACTAGAAGAGAATATATTGAAGAATATTATGTTTTCACATTGGGAAACTAATAGGAGAAAACTAATGCAACTTTTAAAATAAATTATTTCTGGTTATATCTCCAATGTTTGAAACTTTATAAGACATCCAAAACTGAAGAATTTAGGAGCACAGGACTGACTAAAGGAATTATCATAGAGCACTGAAATCTATATTTAATTTGCATCAATGGAGTGTTAATATTGGTTAGTCAACATTGAATTAATCTGTTTTTACAAAGAGGCAACAAAGAACATTTCTGAGTGATAATAGCCAGATTTTTATGGTGGGCTTCGGTTTATAACCCAATTTTCAAGGTCTTCCCTTTTTTATTACTGTGATTATTTTTAAAGTATTGTTTTTATAATATTCTATGAATATATAAATCTATTCAGTTAATGAGTTTAGCATAGTAAAAATAAAAATGGTAAATGTTCAGGCAAATATAATATCTTATTTTGTACTAAAGATATGAGTTGGAGCATTGTGAAGAATCCTAAGCATGCACTAGGGCTCTTGCATTACTTTAGAAGACTTTAAAAAAAGGCAACCCTCTCAATTTATAACAGTTTCTTAGATCAGGAGACAAAACAATTACCCCACTCATTCGTTTTAATCAGAACAATACTGAAGAAAACCATCCATAAACCTCAACTTATAAGGTTCCATAAGATTACAGAAAATATCGTAAAAAAACCTGAAGAATATTTGTGGACAAAGAACATAAAGTTGAAACATCATTCTGAAAGGATAGAATGATAATCCAATAAATATTTTGGTATCCTTCATATCCTTCATATGATTATTTCTGTTTTTAGTATCCTATGATAGAAACTTTTCTGGATATTGCCCCTTAGTACAACTCAGTACTGCTACAATGAGAACTCTTCTCAGTAACAGTATAAATGTTATATCTGAACAGAGATTTGCTAATGTGAATTGGTTGAGTTGATAGGCAGCTAATGTATTTTATTCAGATCAAACCCCATTCTTGAGGTTTCTTATTAAGTTGCTCTGCAAGTCATAGTAATGAAATTTGCCATCTCACCAGCCTACTTCTACCTAGCTTAAAGTATTTTTGTTTTTAAACAAGAACGTAAATGCACTAGCTCTTTAAAGCAGCCACATTGTTTTTTAAGGTTACATATAAATCCTAAAAAAAAAACTCTTTAAAAATATGAAGTAGTATGTCTATAGAGATTCTCATTCATCCAGGTCATGGTGGTATGAAAAATGTGCTTCAAAAGGTAAATGGACAATGTTTTTCCCATTGAGGAAGAAGATGTTTTGCTTGTCATCCAAGACGTTTCATCAGTTCTGGCTGGATGGTGGTGGTGGTGATGGTGTGCGTGTGTGTGTGTGTTGGGGTGAGATGGAAGGATTAGTTCTGACCAACCTTTGAAAAGGCACCTTTGAGATGTTATTATTTACACTAATTGCACAGCTGTGGCTGTTTTAATGAGTCACATTAAAAACACAACTTTATCAGAGGGTTCACTAAAGTGATACATATTTTTTCATGTTCATACAGTTGCTTTAAAGAGGTTTTATACTTGCATTCCCACACATTTTAAAATATCTCTTTGACATTATTTTGGAAACATACACAATCCTGTAATTTTGATAACGCTTCAAAGCCATACAGGCAGAATTCAGAAAGAATGAATAGAAAACAAAGCTTCAGCTTACCCTGAGATGATACTTCTATACATTAGATTTGTAAAACAGGATCATAATAAGTAGGTATGGCAGCTGTCTGGGATGGCACAGTTCTAATAAATTATGTAGCTTCTAGGGTTGGCTGTAGAAGACATAAACTCTGCTTGAAAAGCACTTTGCCTTCTTCTGAGTTGTTTTATATTGTTGCCAGATTGGGTAGCTTTGGAATATTACAAAATTTAGCAATATAACAGATCCTACTGCTATCCAGACCAGCAAATTGCAATTTTTCTGCTGAAAGATCCCAAACTGAGTTCTGGAATCTCACTGAAATTGTTGAGTCTTGTTCCAAAACTGCAGTCACTGTTTCAATCTTTCCATCTGTCTTTTTCCTAATGTTGCTGAAGCTTTTCTCAGAATGTCTATGCATTGTACTCTATCAAAACAGTTGAATTAGCTTTGGGGGAAGTATAGACATGGGACCCAATTGTCTAATTAAAGCAGGAAATAACTCATTTTAGCCATGAATTGAAGTAGGCTCAGTAGACTCATACTATATGAGTCTACCCCAGGTGGATTTTGTGGCTGTTCTCTTTTAATGCCCCATCTCTTCCTTGTTTCCTTTATAGACAGTTACAAGAACAGAAAATTAGCTCCAGAATCTTTTAGAATACTCACTGGAAGGGGGAAGTTCTATAAAAAGGACAATTTTGGCAAGCTGCTTTAAAAATGATTAAGATTCATATATTTTATGTGGCACAGTGGTTTATGTATAGAATGAACTTAAATCTTTGTTATGATTTTTATTTAGAGTCATCTAATCACTCTGTATTCAAGATTATGGGGTGACAAATATTCTTCATTATTGTTTTGTGTCAAAGTATTTTTGGGAAAATGCTGTCCAATTCAGCGTACAATTAAAAATTTGAAATAGGACACATTTTGACCAAGCAAAATGCAATATTTGCTAGTAATGGCAGCATTAGCAGAGATATATTAGATATCCTTTTTGATGATGATGGGAGTTGTATACCAATAATAAATGGGTAGGTTCAAGTTGGGAAAGGCATTTTAAATCAGGTATAATAACCATGAAACACAAATGTTTGTGAGATCTCAATACTATTTTATAATCCTGTATTCATGTAGGATAAATTTAAAGGTAAAGTGATTTTTCTTTTTTTGTTTTTGTTTTTGTTTTGTTTTGTTCTTAAAACAAAAAGTTTAGTCAAGGAACTCTAAACTCTGTCTAAGGTCCTAAGCTATGATGTCATCTTCATGTTATATTGAAAGTCTGGGATAGTAATGGACCTCTCTAAACAAAGTGCAAAATAAATAAGATCAGGAAACTTTCTAGAAAACAGGAAGACAATGTCTGCAATCTCAGGCTATATTGTATTTTATGATATATTTCATAATCTATTACACTTGAAATTCAACTGACCTAATTGTGAACTTCTTTTCTACTTGTCACTCATCTCAGTTTTGTGATCTGTTCCTGGAAATATATTTTATTTAGTTTTCAAACTACTGCATTTTTATTGTAAGCCACCCAGAGTCACATATAAATTGATTAGATAAATAAATCAATAACAGAACCTCTGAAAGTCCCCCATAACTTGAGGATGACAGTTGTTAACCCACCTCCTCTTTTTTTGGATTATTCACTAGTACAAAACCCAAAACTAGAGGGGTACATTTCCAAGAAGAAACCCCCTGACATACTCAAGACAGCCAATCAAATCAAGGATGATAGATCAACTGCTATTCAATAGCAGAGAAGAGCTACCTTGGGGGGGGGGAATGTAATATGATTCTTTGAGTCGTAAAACAGATTAAACATTAATATTAAAGCTGTATCTTTAAGGTTGATAAAGTCATAAACAGTTCTAAAGGACTTTAACATTACATATTGGGTAGAGGTGTTCTTTGTGCTATAAAAGGTTGATTATATTTACATTGAATGGAAGTTAAAGATGTCCTTTTATTATCTCCCATATAGAAATAGATAACTTGATACCAGATGAATAAGTAGAAAATTAACAACAGAAATGTGCACACGCTTAAAATAAACTAAGAAATAATTGTGTACTAAGAAAATAAGTAAATGAAGAGTTTAGCCAATATCAGACGTAGATTGAAAGCAGCTGGCCTCCTCTTACCGAGATAACTGGCTCTTATCTTCTTTTTTTTAGTAATGGTGTGGAAATATTCATATTCAGAGCCATCCAGTGAAGGAACATGAATATTTGCATCATTGTCATGTGCCCCATTGGACAACATTCAATCTTCTACAAGCTGCTGTGTTTATTGCTGGAAAGAGAAATATTTCTGAGTTTCTTTTTCTTTCAAGGGAAGACAAACAAAATGCTTTCAAGGAGAAGAAAATATATCTGAAATGTCCATGGATAGTTTATTTCCCCCTCCCCCAATGAAGTATCGGGCACATTTTGTTATGAGAATACTGGAAAGGAGGTATGTAATGGCTTGACTTTTACTTTGCTGTTCTCATGCATCTCTTGCCAGACTTCACTGAAATGCCAAGGAAATATATTAGAAAGGAATTCCTCTGATTTGATGTTTTCAGTATCAATTTTACAATCTGAACCTAGAAAGAACTTTGTCCTCATAATATATTGGAATACTTGTCCTCCCCCAAACCATTTCAAGGTCCATATATGGGGATTTTCAAGAGGTTATATATACCTGCCTTTAGCCAACCAGGTCTGTTCTCAGGCTCTCTTACATACCTCAGATGGGACACAACTGCTTTTTGTAGTGTAAGAGGGAACCCTAAACCTAAAATTTTTGACATCTCTCATTTGGCTGAAGAATATCTAGTTTTGCTTACTTTTTATTGCTTCAACCTTAATTTTGTTGAGAGAAACACCATAAAGATTAAAACATATCCTTGAATGAAACCTCAGAAGAACAAAAGACAAACTCCTAACTTTTCAATTAAATATACCCTCCCCATGTTTAAATAAACAGATGAAGATGTAAAAGGAAGGAATGGCTGGAACTCACAAGTGGATTTGTTTAAAGAAACAAAAATAAAAAGGGCCCATTACAATTACGGGGTGTTAATAAGGCAAGGCATAAACCCAGAGTCTTGATGTACAACTAGTCAACAAGAGGTTATGTTTGGAGTCAGGCCTATACTAATTTGCAAACTCGGGTCTGTTTCATTAAGTGAACAGAGAGACGGGCTGTCTCAATCCAGCAGAGAAGGGTCTCATTATCCATGCAGGGAGCAAGAGGTAAGAATCTTTTAATAATTGCTGGGAATTTTTTTATTATGATATGGAATGCCAATTTATGCTTCTCCACTCAAGACGGATAAAACGTGGCCTCCTCTGCAGTTAAAAGCAAAGCCCTCTGGCTGTGGCCATTAAGGACAGCAGGGGATGTCAGAGATTAATAAATTTGCCAGAAAATATAGTTTTGCCAATACTATAGAATTCCATTATCTGTACATCATGTAGAAATCTATTTGTTTACAAGTCACTGAAACTTTTGGTTAGAGTTTTGGAGTACAAATTATAAATATTTAAATTTAGAAGTAGTATTCTATGAAAATCAAATGGGATCAGCACGGTAAAAAATGACTGAGTTTTATTTAATTATAATTGCATTTCTATTTATATTTGGATAAAAACTTCTGATTAAGTTTTAAAAAGCTTAAAAGATGGTCAAAAAAGTTGGTCAAAAGTAGATGAGAATAGATGATCAAAAGTAGATGACAGAAAGAGAAAAGAATTTTCTCAGAATTTTCTTGATATTATATTTCAGATGAGACATAATCATAACTAGTGAAAGAACTAGGTCTCTTCAGGAACATTTTTATTAGCACCCCACATCCTTTCCATGCCTTTCCTCCCCTCCCTCCCCTCCCCTTCCCTTTATGTATCTAATAAGTGCATCAAAAACAATTGAAAGTAGTTGCCCTATGTTAAAGAGCAAGTTTGGTTACAAAGCATGGATTTCTGGAACTTAGGTAAACTTTCATTTTGACTATAATATCCAGGTTTGAGGATATACATATTAAAAAAGCAGCTGACTAGCTGGAACAAATAGAAGTGCATCAAGAAAAATTGGGGAATTAAGAAAAAAAAGCTCTATGAAGAGAGACTGAAGGAACTCTGCAAAATGATTTTGTCTGGATTATCATAGTGATCTGATTCAAGGGAATACCTTGATTTAAAACATCACCTTAACCCCTTGAATCAAAAAATGTGAAGTAGTTGATCCATTTAACTAACTGCTTTGATTCAGTAGAAAGACACCTCTGAAAATGTGAAAGGAGGGTGTTTTATTTGGCAGTTTTCTTTGAAGCAGCATTTTAATTGAAGTTGTATTTCCTCAATAAGAGGAGATTAAAGATCAGAGATCCCAAGTGTTTTTCCTTACTGCATGATTATCATTCTGTTAGGTGAGTTGCAGTGAATTCATGCTTTCCTTAGCTGTCCAACTTTCTCCAAAATTCAACAAATGCTGAATTTTATTTATACCCACAATAGTTAATTTGCCATGCTAATTTGCTAGTAAAGTGCTATAGTTACTTTATTTCTTTTCTACACCCACCCCCCAGTGTATGTGAAAAAAGCCAAGTCTTGTCTTAAAGACTGTAAGATTTCACTCTAACCTACCAACTAGCTTGCCAAGCTTTTTTTCCAGAAGATTTTATTTGCAAGCAAACTAGCTCTGCTTCCTCACCTTGTTCACGTATAAGGAAAAAGCCTCTCAAAGATTGATCAAAGATGGATCAGTTTGGGATCAATAAAGACATAACTTTCTACTGATGCGCACAAAAGAAAATGAGACAAACCTCAGCATGATAATGATGGTACAGACAGATAAAGCATCCCCAATGCTTTTGCTTTTTAATCTTCTACAGAGAGACAAAACATTCTTTGGAGGTGGATGCATGGAAAGGAGTTAAGATTCTTTTTTAAGTATTCCTGCATTTGTCTGCTTCTTTCAGGATAATTGACAATCTGACAAACTAGTGTACCTTCAAAGGTCTCACAGAACACAAGCCTCTTGGAACTGTATGTGAAATCAGTCTTTGTGTGTGAAAGTCCTATGGGTAGGCAGAGTAATGCCATGAATACAGCCACTGCCTTTTGTACATCTGAATATACATTTTTCTTGCACATTTGTACAATTTGCACTAGTTGCAAATGCAATTTTTGGATGAATGGATTACAAATGATTATTCTGAGTCAGATATTCCAAAATGTTCATGTGGAGCTTCTAAAACAAAGTGTCTTTTTATAAAGAGAAGCCTGCAGCATTCCATTTTGTGCTGCTTGGAGAAAAAAATAATAATTGAAAATATGTATTTCAGCAGTGTCTGGGAACCAAGGGATATGTGTCTCTCTAGAATTACAGCCAAACATTTAGATAAAACCATTCAACTCACTTAAAAACCCACCTAAATATTAATTCTGAAAATGTGATAAAAGTATTTTTTCACTCTGAATTCTAGCAGAACTTATTCAGATGGAAGGAAAAACGTGTATTCAAGTGGCTGCTGTTCAAATTCATATCTAAAAAAACTACATCAAGATTTCTCAGAAATGACTATTTAGGGAATTTTTAAAATTGCCCTTTTTTGCAGGAATTGGAGAATTCTGGACGTCAAAATTCTACACATCTGAAAGATGTCAATTTTTGGTAAATTCTGTGCTATGCAATTTAGTTATTCTTTTAAAGCCATTTAATATTAATTACAGTGCAGCTTTCATTAGTGTTAAATGAAGTGAAATAGATTTCTTGGAAGAAAATTTTCTAAGCAATATTCTTCTTAGAACTAATTTAGAATTCTGTCTGTCTGCCAGGAAACATTATTTGACTGACATTGTCACATTTGCCAGTAAGATTCTTTCTAACTATTACCATGGATGCATTGGATCCTGCATGTAGCATTATGCACCTGACATAATTAATGGCCCATGTTTTGTGAATAATAAACCAATCATTTCAATATTAAGATTTTTCTGCTACAAGTGTATGCTTTAGTCTCTGCAAGCACACTATATTCCATCTTCAATTATTGGTTTCCCTGTGATATAGCAGCACGGAAGTAAAAAAGTTTTGATACTGAGCAGATCGTAGTTCCCTAGGGACATTAGATTACATAAAGGAGCTTGGAATACTTCCATTTGCAAATTCTCACTCCAGCAGTTAATTTGGCAATGACAGTTCTAAGAGGCCCATAAGCAGAAAATAACAGAAACATAACACTGGCTTTGTTTCTAGAAAAAAAGAAAGAAAGAAAGAAAGAGAGAGAGAGAGAGAGAGAGAGAGAGAGAGAGAGAAAGAAAGAAAGAAAGAAAGAAAGAAAGAAAGAAAGAAAGAAAGAAAGAAAGAAAGAAAGAAAGAAAGAAAGAAAGAAAGAAAGAAAGAAAAAGAAAGAAAGAAATTTTGAACTATACGCTCTCAACATTTTCAGAACAAACCCTCTCAAGTGTCCATTTGTTCAGGTGTCTGAGAAAGCTGCTTGTGTAGGCTCAAACCCACAATGCATCTGGCGACTTGTGAAGTTGCTTTATCAAAGTTCACATAGCTGAATATTATTCACATTGGCAAGACTGGAAAAATTATCCTGCATTCTTTTCTTCCAAATTTCTTACAAAGCAATGGAGAATTTCCTTTCAAAATTTGTTTCTAAGCAGAATGTAATTTTCATGCATTTAATTATAAGATAGCTAAGCAGTGTGAATATCTCATCTTTCATTATACTATACAATATTTTTACTGTCTACAATCTCTATGATTTCCATGTTTCATATATATATACACACACATACACACATACATATGTGGGTGTGTGCGTATAGGTATATGTATATGTACCAAAGACCTACATATATATATATGTTACTATATATATATATAGTAATCAGGGTTGAAAAACTATCTTTTCTGCTTGAAAAGTGATTGTTTAGTTATGATTGGAGATTTGTAAATGAGAAAAAAAATTCTTTAGTTTAAAGCCAGCATTCTTAAATTTTCCTGGTTCTTTTCTTCAGTAGCAATTTTATAAGAAAAATTGTTGGTGCGTGGATTCTCCACCTATTTCATCATACTATTGAAATTGTACTATCATTGAACAATGCCACAGTAAAACATCTTGGAGACATAACCCATACCCATACAGAGCAAATGTCTCCGGTTTTACTCTTTGATGATTCAGGAAAACTAGAATATGAAAGGAAGAAAAGAGGGAGTTGGTGCTCCATTATTCAAGCAGACAATGGGAGCATTGCAAGAAGGGAGAAAATAAAAGGAGGAGGAGGAGGAGGAAAGTGAAAGGGAAAGGGAAAGCAAAGGTGGTAGCTCTTTGGAGTAATAGCCACTTCACTGTGTGATAAGGCTAACACAGCTCCATACACTGCAGTCATTTTACCTATAATCACGACCTTTGGCATGGGTATTTTCAACCCTCCACACAAAGAATTGGAAGACAGAAAATGAGAACTGTGCTTCTCCCACTTTAATTTTCAGTCACTGTCAGCGAAATAGGTATCTTTCTAGTTAGGTTGAACATAAGTTACCTTTGCATCTGAACTCAGGGCATGAATACACACTGTAAACCAGGATTGCAAACATTGTTTGAATGCCAATCTTTTCTCCATATATTTACATTTTTGGTATTACAAGAGATGAAAAGGTCTAGTCAGTCACAGAGTTTATAAATAGAAGGCTAGAGGCAAACAGCATGGTTTGAAAAGTTGAATTAGTTAAAAAAAAAAGTAAAGAAAAAGACAACACAAATGTATAATATATTCAATTAGAAAGGTGACCGGCACATGGTCCATTTTCCAGCAATATTATGGGTTTTTTTACAAGAATTTTGTTAGAATATTGCTTTATAACATTAACAATTCAACAGTCTTATAATGCTTTTGCCTTACTTAGGACCCATCTAGACAGCCCTGATATCCCATCTCTGTTCCTTTTCCTGCACCTGCACATAAGACCAACGGTGTCTTCTGAAGGGTCTGTACTCCTTTGATCCAAAACCTAAAACCAGAAGAAAATAATCCCTAGGCAAGGATTTGTTTTCTCCAGTGACCACAATAGAAATGGTCATGGATGCCCAGAGTCTCACAGCTAGGTAGGAAGGGGTGATTGTCTTTACATGGAAGGACCTGTTCTGTTTTCTAATGGAAAACATTAGTTTCATCTTGTTCTACCTTCAGTCTGACTCAGCAGCAGTCATAAACCAATTGGGGGTTTCAACAAATAGTGAGGGAGGGAGGGAAGGAGGGAGGGAGATCCTTGGACAACATATGTGTTGTGTTGTGTTATGTTCTGATGTGATGTTATTATATTATATTATATTATATTATATTATATTATATTATATTATATTATATTATATATTATATATTATATATTATATTATATTATATTATATTATATTATATTATATTATATTATATTATATTATTATATTGTATTTATTATATTTATTATGTTATATTTATTATGTTATATTATATATATTATATTATATTATATTATATTATATTATATTATATATTATATTGTATTTATTATGTTATATTTATTATATTATATTATATTATATTATATATATTATATTATATATATTATATTATATATATTATATTATATTATATTATATTATATTATATTATATTATATTATATTATATTATATTATATTATATTATATATTGTATTTATTATGTTATATTTATTATATTATATTATATTTATTATATTATATTATATATATTATATTATATATATTATATTATATATATTATATTATATTATATTATATTATATTATATTATATTATATTATAATATTATATTATATTATATTATATTATATTATATTATATTATATTATATTATATTATATTATATTATATTATATTATATTATATATATTTCCAGCTATGACCTTTTGAAAATAGATAGAACCCAAAATAAAACCAAATATTTGTGATCTGGCTACTGAAAAAATTGCCAGTAAGCAGCCAAAGTGATTTGGTACTGTTCTGCAATTGTTTCACAAAGGTTCTGTTTTGCATTTTAATATTTTTTAAATAAAAAAGTAGTTACTTTATATTTAACTGCATGCCTAACATTCTTCGTCTTCTCTGGTTTTCAGTAGAGACATTGGAATCCATATATGAGAAGATTTCAGGATTGTGACCTTCAGTCTGATGAACTAATCCTTATGAAAACTTTTTTGATAATTTGTGGTTTAGACACCTGATGTATATCACAGTTCTTTCAAACTTAAAGTTACATGAGGGCCAAACTCCCTGTGTGTGTGTGTGTGTGTGTGCGTGTGTGTGTGTGTGTGTTGAGTATGAAATGCCTAAGTTGCATTAAATGTCAGATCTTCGTTGAAGTTCAAAGATTTTTCTGGGCAACAGTGCATCCCTTTAAGAGTTAACACTCACATATGGCTTTGCCCTAGTTAGCTCAGGGGAGTTAGATAGCAATCTTTTTTTAACCCCCTGCACTCTTTCTTCACCTTTCAGTGGTGCCAAATCCATGTAAACTTCATTTCCCATAAGCCATGCAGTGCCTAAGGAAAACATTTGGGAGTGTTTATGGGCCAGTTGAAGTGTAATGATTTAAGAGATGTTTATAAATGTTTATACTATACAGATTAACATTCTCCAGGGGCTTTGTAATGAAGAGAGCATGAACTGGAATCAAACCAGCCAGTTTGGGCTGGCGGTGTATGAATGAATCCTGCTGGGCTTTACTCACAGGCTATTTACATAGTTTGAATGGATTTCCTGAGCTCATGCTCTTTCGGCATTTTATTTTGGGAGAAGCAGAAAAGGAATCATCTAACTCCACTCTATAGCTATAGAGTGGAGCTGCCACTCTAGTGTGTCGTTTGGGACCATAGTTATTAATCAAACATCACTCTAGACAATTGGATAAAGCTTTTTTACAACACTGCTCAGTCTTCGTGTTTTAATTCAACACTGAAAAAATATCCACTAATTTTGATGGATGGTGAGCCTCTAAGGGCCACTACCTACGTTTGCCCCTGTACAAAAATGGAAATATGCAAAGCTGGGGAGCATATTTGTGATTTTCTTAGAAAAAAATAGCATAAGAATGCCATATGGGGGAAAAACCAAACAAATAAAAGAGACATTGCATGAACTTTCTCCCAAATATTGGGGCTATTTATTTTATGATTCTAACAAAAACATGTGTTTTTATTATTTGTAAGGAGTGAGAGAGAGAGAGAGAGAGACAGCAACTGTTCAATTATTATTAAAAAGATGGAATTTAATCATTCCTTTCTAGTGTCACATTAAGTATTTTTGAAAGTATTTTCAGCAGCCACTAGGTTTTGCTATCAGTACAGCAAGCACTTTTTTCCTTCCTCCTCATATCAGTAAATCAGTAAATAATCAAAGCAAGAAAGTACAGGTAGTCCTCAACTTACAACAGTTCATTTAGTGACTGTTCAAAGTTATAACGGTACTGAAAAAAGTGACTTATGACCATTTTCACATCTCCTTAGTCATGTGATCAAAATTTGGACGCTTGGCAACTGATTAATATCTAAGATGGTTGCAATGTCCCAGGGTTCTGTGATCTCCTTTTGCAACCTTCTGACAAGCAAAGTCAATGGGGAAGCCAGCTTCACTTAACAATCCTAAGTTACTAACTTAACAATGGCAGTGATTCACTTAAGAAATGTGGCAAGAAAGGTTGTAAAATGGGGCAAAATTCACTTAACAAATGTCTCACTTAGCAACAGAAAATTTGGGCTTAATTGTGGTTGTAAGTCGAGAACTATCTGTAAAGCAAAACAATCCCCTCACACACACACACAAATTAAAATTGAACCATATTTTTTAAAAAAGCAAGTGCAGTATAGTACAGTAGCAAAATAAAATTAAGCAGACTTTCTAAGATCTTTTTTTTCTTTCTCTTTGTGTTCAATTGTATCTGATTCTTGGAGATTGCCTGGACACGTCCCTCCAGTTTTCCTGGCAAAGTTTTTTTTAAAAAGTGCTTTGCCATTGCCACCTTCCTTGGGCTCAGAGAAAATGACTGGCCCAAAGTCACCCAGCTGGCTTTGTGCCTAGGGCGAGAAAAGACTTCATGGTCTTTGGATTTCTAGCCTGATGCCATAACCCCTACACCAGTTTGGCTCTTGAGTTCTACCTGAATGACAGATAAACCTTTCTGAAGCATCATTTCAAAGTCAAAGTACTCTAACATTTAAACTCTAAATATTAACATTTCATGAGAACAGCTTCAAGAAAATGTGAAACCCTTCATTACTTAATTCTTCTGCTAAAATTTAAAAAGTGTTGCGATATTGATTTGTGATCTGATTACTCCCATTAGTTTAGTTTTGTGTAGCTGCATAGATGTTTATTTCTGATCACAGACTGTCCTCTTTCACACTGTCAACTCACTCAAAAAGAGCTTTGCCAAATTACCTAACTACATTTGTCTAAGTAGTTTTCTTACAATAAATTGACTGAATGAAAGGATTATTGGCAATAATCTAATTCTAAATAGTACTGTTATTATTTTCTCAGGATAAGGTATGAAGTATACAGTTATTAGTTAGCCTCTGCAGTTGGTAATTTTATCATATTCCAGTTTCCCCAAATGAGATATGATGACTTTAATAAATGTGCTGGCCTCTTTATATATTCAATGGCTTTCTATTGTTTTTAAACTTGAATCCTGATTCTGAACAATTTATTTTATCAGAGGCTGTAATAAATAAAAGCCATGATATCCAAGACCCGTTTGCTGATTCCTATTAGGGCAATAGGAAAATGGTAACTTCTGGAAAAACAAGAATCAATACGATGGAGCAGCTAGCATATCCCATGGAGGTGATGGTCATAAACTAGGGTAGGTCAGCAAAAAGGCTGAACCTCTTGTTACATCATTGTTTTCAAATAGCAAAACTGAGGAGCGGCTTTTTGGAAACTTGAGAGCTGTCTCTTTTTAACAAACAGTAAGTACTTACAAAACGGAAAGCCTTTATTCTGTGTTTGAGCTGGGGTCAAAGACACATCTTCTTCCAAGGGGCAGGAGGGAAGATGTTCCTCTTTCCTCTGCTGTTGCAGTGATTAGGCAGCTGTTTCCTACCTTCTGTGTTATCCCATTGTGTTGAAGGAACAGCACATGGGCTGTGTCTATGGAAAAGGATAGGTTTAGCTGCTGCAGCTGGGCATATCTTTTCAGGCCAATGACCAGTTTCCCAGTGTATTTTTCTTTTCTTCTCTTTTATGAACCTTTTGTAATTTTACCTGGAAAATATTTTGCACAAGAACAAGAAGTTCTCAGTGTTCTCTCTGCCAGCTGCACTATGGTGGGAAGGGCTGTGGAACGTCCCAACCTGTACCCAGTGGATTAATGTAAATTATTGTAGGAACAATAATTTTCAATTTCAACACTATATGCTTCAAAGAAGGAAACCACTCCAATAGCACATATAATGTTCCTTCAATACCATTTCAAGATTTGTTTTTGTTACTGCTGATTTTATTTCTTTCCTTCAGACATATATCAATTTGTCAGTATTTTTCCTAAAATTAGAGGCCCAGAACTGGACTAAATAGTTACTGAACTTGGGCTGGATGATCTCCAGTGTTCCTAATATTCTAGGATTCCATGATTTGCCAACTGCAATGGGCAACCAGATTTTTGTAGTCTACATGTGTATATTTCAATTGCAATTCAAGTAATTAGTTAATGAAGCTTATGATAATCAAGTGACTGTCTTGCCTTATATAATAAAAGAGGAAGATAATGAAACAGCTGTAGAAAAGAACAAAGCCCAACAGTAGTTTCTTCAAAGCAGGAAAGAGCAGAAGGCTATGCCTTCCAAATTCCATTGTTATTCAGGATAATCCACAGAAAGTGATAATTAATTAGAGCTTATAATACTCAATTAAACAGCACTTTGGAGATCATCAAGTGCTTGAATATGAGACTGTGACTACGTTAGCTTAAAGTACCATTTTATAGCTGGCTAATATTTCTAGGATTAAATTTCTGTGTTCGAAATAAATGAGAAATTGTATCATTTTGGCCTCTCGTAATAATTTTTTTTTTAGTTAGTGGTGATATTAATAATCTTTATTGGAGACAGGATGGTAGAATGAAGGACCCAAAGGAGGAAAACAAAAACCATTTCTTTACAAAGTGATCACCAAAATGTAATCAATCCAAGGTGGTAATATAATTTTGACATTGTTGAGCTGATTTTGGTAGGTAAAAGATGATGGGGTTGGGGATGGGTAAGCAGAAAAATGAAAAAGGCAACATTTAGTAACATTCACTGAACATGAGGTGTCACTATTTCAAGACCAGAATCCAATTTCATGAAAGCCAATGCACATCATTTAGCCCAACTAGCAATGAGCTCAGGCAATAGTACAGTTTTTGGTTTTGGTCTTAGGAAGGTGAAGCCTATTTTTAAATATTTAATATCACAATGCCTATTTTATCAGTATGAAAATTAAAATATATTTTCTTATTTTCCTGACAGAGGGGAAATGGCTGTATTTGTTTATACCAGTTCTCACATGGTCCAGTTTATATGCAGGGATGCCTGCATAGTATGGTAAAAAGATTCAAGATGGCATTGCAACAGTGTGATCAAAACAGTGCTATCAAAATTCTGTGTTTTAATGTGTTGCACACAAAACACACACAGAAGACATGTGAAGCTCTAATTACACCATCATAGCACCATTTTTACTTTTGTTACCATACCCTGAGGGATATGCCAAATACAAATTCCTTCACAGATCAGCCTTGGTATGCATATCTAAAAGTCATTGGCCCTGGGATCTAGTTTGTTCTTACATCTGGATGCAGAAACCGGCAGGCATTTCAAACTGTGGAAGATTATCCATTTGATTATCCCCTCTCTTTGACTTATATAAATAACAAACAATAACTTAAGAGAAGTCCCTTGTCTCAACACATGGCTATACTCTCTTTCAGGGTTATTACAGACAATGGTGTCCAACCAACCTGGAATAGAGAATGAAATAATTCTTTTAATGTTAAGATTTACTTGTATTTATGTATTCAAGATTGATTTGCTTTTTTTCCCTTCACACTGCATCACAATGTTGTCTTAAGTTCAGCTTGTGAGACACCAAAACACCAGACCTGGAACAGTGCAATATGTATCACCTGATTATACACTCATGCCTTTGATCTTTTTCTGCTCAAGTGTACTTTGTGTTTGTTTTTGTTGAAATTCATCTTGTTGATTTCTGTCCATTGTTCCAGCTTTTCAAAATCTCTTGAATCTTAAGAGTATCCTCCAAGGTGTTTCCTATTGCCTTTATCTTTATATCATCCACAATTTTGATAATCATATTTTTTAAAGTATAGGTTTAGATGTAGATAATATCTTACAATGTGGTATTACAAAGGGCAATTTCATTATATATTTATTATTTTACTTTTCTCAATGAGGTTTATTGTCCTGATTAGAGAATAAGATTTTCTAATCTTATTGTCTAATAAGAGAATAAGCCTCACCCTAAGAATAAAAATAAGCCTCTCAGTGATATTTATTCTCCGTATTAGAGCCCTGGCTATAGGATTGCAATCTCTATGGGTTTGGGTTAGAAATCATGACATATCTTCTAAACATAACCAGAAGTAATCTAAGAGCAGTTTAGAGTCTAGGATTATACATACAATTTATTCAAATTTTTTAAATAAAAAATATTTGATTGCTTGTTATTTCTCTTGTTTATCTGTTACATTTTTTTTAACCTACAATAAGTGACAAACACAGTTTTAGCTTGATTTTATAAAATGGGGCATTTATATCATTCAAATGTTAGTCTCATGTTAATTACATATTTCAAAGAATCTGGGCTGTGAGTGGGCCTACGAATAGTTTTAAGAAAGGTGAAATTAATCTGTTTCTTCTGCCTCTAAGGATGGGCCTTGTGCTTTGCTGATCTGGGAAGTTCTCCTGCTGTCACACCATTTATTAGTCTGTTTCCATTCTGTGTTAGAAAATGTAAATCTTGTTGGTTGGTTTGTTTATTTATTTATTTGTTGGTTTGTTTATTTTATTTTATTTATTTTTATACCTTTTCTTTCCTCCAGGATCTCTAGTTGCTATGTGTAGCATTCCATTTTTCCGCCATAGGTTCATTTGGATGTTTCTCAAATCTGCCTCAAAGGATTGGAGGTCTTCCAGAGCAGCTCTGCAGGAAGAGGACAAGTCCAACTACATAAGCCAACTTCCACTTACATAATGCTGAGTATTGCTCACTGATATTCTATACAGCACCTCAGATTTAAAAAAATGCTTAGAAGTATTTCTTTATAATAATTCTGTGAAGTGGGCCATTTCTATTTCTTGTAAAATCAAATGGTAGCTACAGTATTATTACTTGAGTGAACCTTATCTAAAGCTATTTTACCACAAATAGATATTACATATTATGAAATGTTAAATACTCTTTCACAGTGACAGAAACATAATCTTAAAAATAAATAATTCAGTCTAAAAAATCATCCTTAGCATCACTTATAAAAAATATTTTTATTTTGCTGTCTCCTGACTACATTAACTTAAAAAAAAGGATTTGTTTATATATGCCAACTAATACAATGTCCAAAAATGTAAAACACCAGTCATCAGTGCTGAATTCTTAACTGTTTTAGGATTGGATTTTTTGATTTTTAGAACTAACAAGAAACCAATAATCAGATTTTCAGTTAAGAAAGGATACATTAATGACATGGGAAATTCCAGTTCATTATCCTTCACAGTCATGCCTCTGACTGCATAAACATAGCCATGTTAGATCCAGTTAAAGTTTTTAATTGTTCCTCTGAGTCCACTGTATTTGACTGCTTGATAGCTGAAATACTTGGCATTTCAAGCAAAAAGACACAAAGTGTTCTTTATAAAACCTTTTAATGTTTCTAAGAAATTTCTTAAATATTTTTCCTAAATCTATGAAGGGCATGTAAAATATGATTGGTGATATAAAATACTCATTACTGAGCTTTAAAGCTTCAGTTTCAGTAATATTGTCTTAATCCATTGCAAAACGTTATCTTAAAGAGAGAGGAGAACATGTAAGCATATTATATTACTGAATAAGGAGAAATGGTTTCTCTTGATTGTTGCTCTATTGAACCCCACCACCATCAGGCTTGAGTAGGCTTGATTTACAACTGGATGAAGTTATTTGTTTCTGATAGCAGCAGATTACAGGAGGAACTGCTTTTTGAATGGCAAATTCATCTGGCTTTGAGGGGTGAGATGCAATGGATGGTAGGAGTTGCCATGTGCTCTCTGTTTCAGAAAACAAAATGTTTTTTTTACTGATACCTGGGTGTGTCTCCTCATTTATATTTCATCTGTTGACCTTAATTCAAGTAGCTAATGGTTTAGCTTGTCTCATAAATTCTGCAGGCCTATTCTAAATATATCAGAATTAAAGGAGGAATAGGAAAACCAAAGAAGTTAAGAAAGAAACCTTAGCTTCCTCATGATGTCGTACAAGCTAACCATTTACAAAAATAACAGAGGAACTAAGCACTTTTTAAAACGTCTGTGAAATCAATTAGAACACATATAACAAGAGGCTCAAGAGGCATTTCATGTTTAAGCCACCACAAGATTGTATTTAAATGCTTTTCCAGGCCTCGTATCATCAGCATAGGATTTAACACCATAATGATGTCAGCTCCTGGGCAAAAGAAAAGCTGATTTTAGTTGTATGAGAGGAAAGATGAATAGTTGCAAAGGAATGGTGTATGACATAAGGTAAGGAAGCCAGGATTAGAACTTGAACTGCTTTCAACATTGACCCTGGGTGATTTAAGCTAGTTAAGCTCATTCAGATTGGATCATGATGTTCTTCCTAATCTAACTTGCTATGTTTCCTTCCACAACAGCAATATTTCCTCAAGTCATCTTCATGAAGTCTTCCTTATTGAAAAAGATAAGTACTAAGTGATCAAAATTGTGAACTGCCACAGAATTTTACACTGTGATGTTGTTCCTTTCTCCAAAAATAGGAAAGAAGAAAGCTCAATGAAACTATGAATTGAGCATTCTATCTTTTATTCCTTAGATTGCCTATGTATTATTCTGCATTTATTACAGAACTAAATATACAGAATTGATGGCACCTGTTTTAAACTCCTAGAGTAGAAGGACCATTATCTGATGCATCTGGGACATTCATGTTCTTATTAGTCTTACACTGATGCACAATGAAGCATGGATCCATATCAAATAATCTGTGAATTCATTGTACATGGCAGGCAACTTGGGGGTTCTAGACTGCAAAGTGGTGCAGATGATTCATACAATAGGCCTGCATCAGAGAGGAAACATGGACGTATAGCATTCTTTTCATTATGAAAACAAAACCTTCCATTGAAAAATATATAAAGCCACTTTTCAGTTCACATTTTAATGCACCCAAAGTGCCTCAACACCACATTCATAAATTTTTAAAAAAGCCAGAAGAGATTTTTTTTTCATTCTAAAAAAATGATACAAATGTAAGCCAACTCTTATTGGATTTTGTTTTCTTTAAATTCATACTTTACAGTAGAGTATAACTGCAGTTCATCAGAAGTACAGTCACTTTTCTGCAATTTAGAATTAATGATAGAAATGTGCACCATGCATTTCCTTTGCAGAGGGACTGCTTTGCTCTGAAATTAAAAATCTCCATTAAAGAAAATCTCTATACAAGATGTGCAGCAAAGTATAATTATATGACAGACTACAATTATTGATTTAACAACCTCCCCCAAGTATCCATGACACCATTTAAACTTAAATAGCTATAAAATATATGTTTATAGGGTGAAATAACTGAGTTTTTTTTATTATTATTTTAGAAACAATGAGCTAGGAGAACAGCCATACTTTGTTAAAGTGTATAGGTTCAAGTTTAAGGAGATGGTTTCAAATTTCCCATTCCGTAATTGTTACCTGATTTTATATTATATTTAAGATGCTGTGTGACTAGGACACTGTATCTTGGAACTGTTGGTTTTTGGATAGCCACAAATGAGCTTCTGGAGAAAGTATGTGGTCCCTAGACCACAGATTGCCCATCTCTGTGATAAATTGATCCCAAATGCAATTGCTCATGAGCTCAGAAAGAATGAATAAAAAATCACTCTACCAGCATCAGCAGCCTGGCATGAGAAATTTGGAATCTTCTGAGAGTTTGACAAGCAAATTCTCCTGGAATGAGAACTTGTTTTAGTGGCATATATATATTCTATATATTTATAGAAACATGCTTTCTGATTAGCAGTGCCTCCCCTTGAGTTTCAGATGGCCCCCATTCTGTCATTTAGAAAGCTGTGAATACCTGACTCTTCACCTAAGCCTTTGGTAAGGGACAGTAATACCTCTTGTTTCATTCCATCTGGTCTGTTGCATTTACCATCTTTTATATTTTATTGGTTTTATTGTAATTTCTTTGATTGTTATGAACTACCCAACATCATTGAGTGTTGGGCAGCAAGCACTTTTGTTATTATTATGTTTGGACACACAGCCAGCCAGTTGTTTAAACTGCATTTGGCATTTTTAGCCATCTATCAAGTCCTGAAAGACTTGGAATAGGCAGATTATTTTCTGATGGTGTTAAAGGTATTGTTGCAGGATGTAAACTGTTGCAAATAAAGTTGCCTTTTGCAATTGACTGATGGTGATTTTGTCAACGATGTTGGTGTTCAAGTGATGCTTCAGATGTTTGGAGTTATTATTATTTTTATGCAATTGGTTTGTAAAAACCTGTGGTAAATCTCTCTTTTTTAAAAAAAAAACTCTTCCCAGATGCAGAAAGATAATGTGTTCCTACCAAGTGACTGCATATAACTCATTTTGGTGGCAAGCTGCAAGAAGTGACAGTGACTAGGCAAGTCTAGAAATACTGGAAGAAATGAATTATCTTGCTTCATTTCAATCTGGCATGAAGCTTAAGTTTGTCCTTGGAAGCCATGATTCATGAGAATTGCCAGGAGAGAAGCAGATGGGGAAAAGAATATGTATGCTGAGAAGAACATCTGTCACATATAATTAATCCTGAAGGAGCTATATTAATTCTTTAGATTTGAGGGGCTGAGGTTGACCGACAAATCCCTCAATACCTTAGGGCTGACTTATCTGAAAGAATACATCTCCTTATATCTAACAAAATGAAATTCAATGGTGAAAAAAGTAAGGTTCTACATTTAGGCAAGAAAAACCACATGTACAGGTATAGTATAGGGGGTACCTTGCTCAATAGCAGTAACTGTGAGAGGGACCTCAGAGTCCTAGTGGACAATCACTTAAATATGAGCCAGCAGTGTGCTGCAGCTGCCAAAAAGGCCAACACAGTGCTAGGCTGCATTAACAGAGGGATAGAATCAAGATCACGTGAAGTATTAATACCACTTTACAATGCCTTGGTAAGGCCACACTTGGAATACTGCATCCAGTTTTGATCACCACGATGTAAAAAAGATATTGAGACTCTAGAAAGAGTACAGAGAAGAGCAACAAAGATGATTAGAGGACTGGAGGCTAAAGCATATAAGGAACGGCTGCTGGAATTGGGTATGTCTAGTTTAATGAAGAGAAGGACGAGGGGGGACATGATAGCAGTGTTCCATATCTCAGGGGCTGCCACAAAGAAGAGGTAGTGAAGCTATTTTCCAAGGCACCTGAAGGCAGGACAAGAAGCAACGGATGGAAACTAATCAAGGAGAGAAGCAACCTAGAACTAAGAGAAACTTCCTGACAGTTAGAACAATTAACCAGTGGAACAACCTGCCTCCAGACAGTGAATGCTCCAACACTGGAAGTTTTTAAGAAGAGACTGGACAGCCATTTGTCTGAAATGGTATAGGGTCCTCCTGAGCGGGGTTGGACAGATGACCTCCAAGATCCCTTCCAACTTTATTATTATTATTAATTATTATTATTATTATTATTATTATTATTATTATTATTATTATTATTATTATTATTATTATTATTATTATTATTATTATTATTATTATTATTATTATTATTATTATTATTATTATTAGATCTGCTTATATCTTAGATATGAACATCTGTCATAAATTCTCCATGTATTTTATATCAATAGTAGTGGAAACCCCAAGAAAAGCATGCATCACTATCTTTACTATAGAAAGGAATGTTGGAGAACAGTTTTCTCGGTGCAAGAATCCACTATGGTACAGGGGTGTCTTATCCAATTTCTGTTTAAAGAATCAAAAAAAGAGAGCAGAGGTCTTGATGCTATCTTTAGGGGTTAGCAAATTGACAAAAAATTGAGCAAGACATCCACATCCCCCTCATTATGGTTTTTCTGATTCTGGTGGAACTATTAGGTACCTTAATTGTATTTAAACTACAATAAACAGTATTTCCATTCATTCCTATAAAGTAGCATTTGCAAATGCTATGCAAAGCTGCAACCACTTTTGTCTTTCTCCTTTTAACTGGAAATACTTTTTCTAGTTCCCTACTTGTAACTTCTAATGTTTTTGCAACATGAGGGCTAAGATATTGTATCAGTAAGCATTTGGGCTATCTAATGTCTACATAATTGCCCCATATCATGCCAGTAACCGATGAAAGCTATGGTCAATTTAATTTTTTTACGTGCAATTGTGATTGTTTTCTTCTAAGCTCTGTTCCATATTGCATGTCCAACACATCATACTCTGTCCATCAAACAAAAGTCGGTATGCTTACAAAATTATCCCCATTTAAATTTCTCTCCAGACTTCAAAAGTGGAGTTTGTTACAGCAAGCTCCTATTTTGTTCAGATGTGTTCAGAATGGAGTTTGCTTGCATAAAAAAGTGTTTCTGAAAATTCTGCACAAAAAATAGATACTTAAAAAACTGTTAATACATTTAAAATACATTATAGTGAGAAAAATTGCTTTTCAGAGAACAGCAATAAAAATAATGACATTAAAATCTTGGGGCAATTAACATTTAAAATTATATACTGTAGGGGAAGTTTCATAGAAAAACTGTATGACAATAGAGTAGAGTTTTTTTTAATCCACTGAAAAACAATGAGTCAAAATATTTTCAGTTCAATTCTGATCCACATATCCCTGTGGATCAGATGAGGTAGATACAGATGATGCCATTTTATCTATGTCTCACAATGTACTTATGCACAATTTATATATATGTAACTCTGAGGATCTGTTGGTTCTCATACATGGCGTATGATAGCAGTGTTCCAGTATTTGAGGGGCTGTCACAAAGATGAGGGGCTCAACCTATTTTCCAAAGCAACAGAAGGCAAGACAAGAAACAATGGATGGAAACTAATCAAGGAGAGAAGCAACCTAGAATTAAGGAGAAATTTCCTAATAGTGAGAACAATTAACAAGGGAAACGGCTTGCATTCAGAAATTGTGGGTCCCCAATGCTGGAGGCTTTTTTAAAAAAAGACTGGAGAGCCCCTTGTCTGAAATGGTATAAACTCTCCTGCTTGATCAGGGAGTTAGACTAGATGATCTCCAAGGTCCCTTCCAATTCTGTTATTCTATGTTCTATGGAGCAGACAGTGATTTTTTTGCCCAATGGATCAACACTATCTGAAATGTTTGATTAACTCTTTTTGTACTGTTTTAATACTCTATTACTTTGACAGAATCACAAAAATCCTCAGTTTGAAGGCATCTTGTGATCTTTTATGGATCTCCAATGTCCAAGGATTCATGAAGCAAAAGATCATTACTACTGAAAATCAGTTTTAAGTTATGCAGCATGTTTTAGTTTTGGAATGGAATGTTTTGAAACATTTTAAAATGCTGCTATATCTTTTGAGTATTTCTGAGTAACAAGTTTCTATTTTTTTTTATTATAAACTACAGGTACACCTGCCACAACATATCACCACTTCTCTACTGTCTTAACAGGTTCAAATAAGTCAAATAAAAATAAATTTTGCTATACCACAGTTATCTTTTTGAAAAATGGTAACATCATAAATGACTACAGAATGGAACACAACTCTTAGCTGCAACAAAGATATAAAAGGTTGCATTTTTGGTGTATAGAAAACATACGTCGCTGTATTTATTACATTAAAACAGCTGCAAATATCAAAATATTATGATTTCTATAACATTCCAAATTGTGCCTCAAATTAAAAGCTCACCAAATTTATGCCATTAATAGAACAATCCTAAGCATGGTTACTCAGAAATAAATCCTAAATTAATATATTTCAGAGGGGTCCACATAATGATTTTGTGCACAAGTGCAGCATTCTTCCCCTTCTCCCTTCTTCTTCTCTTTTAATTGAAAAAGCAAAAACTATTTAAGGAAAGTTGGAGCCTTGTAGAAACAGAGTAAAATCGATGCGCTAAAGATCCAGAAACAGTACTAATGTCATGGTTCTGACAGACAGAGACGAATAAAGCAGAACTCCGAGACTTGCAAATTCCTCAAAGAATATGTTTATTAGTTACAAAGTATCAGCACATCAAAAGTGAAACCAAGTCTGGAGACAAACGTAACAATTCCCCAATACAAAGTTTAAAAAAACCCACCCCCTAAAGCTATGCAAGCAACTACGTTCCCCAATAGATCTTCTTGGCGGGCTTTTTATGCAACGCCCAGCCTGCAGCCTGGGAAGCACCCGATGACCTTGGTTCCCACAGGATAAAAATTTATTTAGACTAGCGAAGCACCTGGCAAACCCCACTCCCTCCATTCTATGTGGCAACCGAAAATAAATAGGGGAAATGGCTGCAGCCATGCTCATTTGTAGAGCTGAACTGTTTGTTTTAATAAAGAGGTGGGTGGGAAAATCCTTTATCTTTCTAGTTTTCTCACCGGGCTCCAAGATATAACAAGCTTTATTCTTATACATGCGGTATCAATGATAATTGCAAACAATCTTAGGTTTCAGTGTCTATGGAGATTTTCAGTCATCCAGGTCATGGTTGTCCCAAAGGGGTGGAATTGGCTTCTATACCCATTTGCATTCTGATTCAGGTGATCCTGAAGGCACAGATAAACCTACAAATAGCCCCAATGACTCTCACAAAGAGTGCTAATGACCAGATGACTGTAAGGAATATAAATCCTTCTATCCTCCACCATTCATTCAGGACTAAAGAAGCTTCTTGGATGAAAAGCAAAACATCTTCAAGGAAAAACAAAGTCCAGTTGCCTTTTGAAAAAGCACTTTTGGGACTAAGTTTCAGTGATTCATTGTACTTGAGATATTATTTACTATTTCATTCACGAATAAGGCAAATGCAATTCACAGGGGAAACCACTGGAAAATATGTAAGGATATATAAATCTCACCAATTTGGGAATGAAATATCGCAGGCAAGTTAGGAAATTTCTATTAAATTGCCAGTTCATATCATTCTAGGGCTATTCAGTGATTTCTACATTATCCAGAACAACATGGCCTACTTCTAGCCTGAAAACCAATATACATTATGATTGGTTTTAATATACAGTATTTTGTGCAAGAGAATGCACCCAAACCTATTGTGGCTTGCATGCACACAGTAAAAGCCCACATACTTGGATGTCATGTTATTACTGCCTTTTACGAAGCCAAGAGTTATACAATTGGAGGATTCTCCCCTTGATGAAAAAAATCACCATCAGATTTTAGATGATGTATTAATTCTAATTGAGATAAACAATCCTATTTAACTTATAAAATGGGCCCACTGTTGGATCTGTTTCCCCAGTATTAGGTATAGTGAAAGCATATTTATGTTATTGCGTCAGAAACACAAGATGAGTTAAATGTTCAATATTTTCTTATAAAATATTTAAGTTATAAACAGTAGCAAAGAGGGTAGTGTTTATATAAAATGCACAGACAGCTGTGATCCCTATCATGTAAGACATCAACTAATGTATAAGCTCTTTGAAAGAAACAAGAAGGTTTTTTTATTTAAAGTTACTTAGCCTGTCTTAAAAGTATCTTTGCTGGCTCCCGAAAAGTGAAGTGTAAATGCATCTTCATACTTATTTCAACCCAGTAAACATTGCCCAATTTTACAACATGATTCACATTCCTGATTATTTAAATATGGAATTTTAAACAGAATTCCACACTTGGGGAAAAAACATATTGTAGCTAGTGTACCTGATAAAATATTGAGGTAACTCTTTACTTTCTGCAATTTCAATCATTTAAATTACTGCCTGTTAACTTATTTAACCCCTTTACTTATGAGAAAGGGAGAACCCCAAGGCTTCCCTACAAACCCTGAGAATATGGATAAAAAAGCATATGTGTGTTTTTTCTAAAACATTCATTTCTTTCTCCCATTTAATAAATTTTAATGAAGAATTCTCATTAGCAGCCAGAGTGTTGTAGTAACTCATCATGTCTAGTGAAATCTACATCTAATAAAATGGAAATAGATTCATTAAGAGTCGTATTTCAAGGAAGGAAGGAAGGAAGGAAGGAAGGAAGGAAGGAAGGAAGGAAGGAAGGAAGGAAGGAAAGAAAGAAAGAAAGAAAGAAAGAAAGAAAGAAAGAAAGAAAGAAAGAAAGAAAGAAAGAAAGAAAGAAAGAAAAGTAGAATGAAAAGAAGAAGGAGAAGTAAAGGAAGATTCTGTGTTTTCTATTCATATATCTATCTCCTAAACATGTCTGTGAATGTACCCAGTCATTGATAAAGCTATAGTAGATTCACTTGTGAAAATCTGGAAGCTGACATATTGTATTAATAATATGAAGCATTAACATCAATTTAGCTATAGAAAGCAGAAGAGCTTCACACTTATATATCAATCATTTTGAAATATTTTTATGCATTTTACAATATGTAGGTTTTCTGGTAATGTCGTTCTATTTTTCCATAAATTCAAAGATCATAGGGTTGGAGGTGGGACAGATTTCACAATTCAGCACTTATTTTGAAATGAAATTCACTTGAATATCTTATATTCCAAATCTTTGGATATCAAGAACTATTTTTTCCCATCAAATACAAAGACTTGTGAAAATAAATCAAGGGACCAAAGAACACTCGGCTTCTGTACAATGCATACCCAGCTATCAAAGATACAGTTCTATGTTTATAAATATTTATATTTTATAAATACCACACAAATAAATAAAAAGGCACACATACACGTTCTCATGTACATAATAATTAATTTGTTTAAAAAAACATTTAGCCCCAATACGTAGAATATAGTCCTAGTAAAAATGGTGATTTGAATATTACAGGTTCTCAACTTCCTTCATATACTATGCTTTCTTCTTTTATCTGTTCTGATTTCTGGAATATGGTTATGCATTTAAAATGCTTGGATCTTGAGAATCTGCTTTTCCTCTATAAAATATGGGAAATCAGTAGCTATCTCATAACCTTCTTGTCATTCACTCTGAAAATAACACAACAATATATATTTCTTTATTCCTATAAAATGCTGTGTCTTGAACAAGCTATGGTTTTATTTCACAGAGACTATATCATGAAAAAATGCATGCACACAGAAATACATAAACTATACATATAATTGGATAAGAGATTTATAAGAATTCAGTCCATTTGGCATTAATGACTACCTGTCTTCTTCATCCAGTAATATTCACAAGAATGTGAAAAAAGACAAGCGTAAGAGTTCTCAAGAAAATAAAGACCATTTGATAATGATATTTTTGCTGAGAATGTCCAGAGAAGATGGAAATGTGTAAAATATATCTATTTATTGACATCATTGTTCCAAGTTGTCTCTTTTCCTTGTCAGATCAAACTCCCTTAAACATCCACCAAACACCAAATTATGTGAACAAAGATGCTGGTGCATTCATGAAGACTTATGATTATGTCTATCTTCTATTCCAAAATACAAAATGTCTGTGCTTTTTACCAAAAAATTGAGACATTTCTCAAGGGATAAACCTAGAAAGGCATATTATGTCAGTAAACGTCAAGTTAGGGAAGAGAAGGAAAGGGGATACCAGAGCATTGTCATCCTGGGTCATCATTCTAGCTACTGTCTAGCCACTGCAGAATAAAGGTCTGTTCAGCCTGTTTCCAACCAATAAGGCCTCGAGCTTTCGTTTGACCATCCTGTGGTCATTACATCTCAAACCCTTTTTATTGCCTTCTGTTCAGTTTCTAGAATTACATTTCCAAATTGGAAATCCCCACTGAAGCTTTGTACTGGCAGAGAGAAATTATCCACATAAAGTGAATATAAATATCATGAATCTACACTGGTGGCTGTAATATAACAAAATAAGTGATAGTGTCTTAGAAAATATCTATAAAAAGATTGCATAAATGCATTCATATTGTATTTTTTAAAATCTTTGTTCATTCTCTGCTTCTCTCTGTCTCTGTCTCTCTCTCCATCTGAGCATCTAAATGCTGCATTAACTTTATCTCAATTCAACATGTGTAGGAGAAATAAAATCTTCCTAGGTTCCAAATTCCTTGGAATTCAGGAGCTTTACATATCACGGATAGCAAGATGTTTGGGATTTTCCTACTATACTGTTCAACTATCTTCACAAAGGAATGAACAAGGATCTGAAAATAATAATTATGATAACATCAGCAATAACTGCCTCCTTCTGTTGCTATCATTGTCTTGAACCAAATAAGAGATAAGTTTGGAGAAAGAAAAGGCTGTTTGCTTTGTAATTCCATATTTTGGAATCCACTGCTGCAACTGGTGTGCTGCAACAGGTTTCCAAGTACCTATGCGAACTAGGAAGAATGAATACATCTTTAAGATATAATTCTTGAACATCCTTCAACCTTCTCAAATCAGTTACTGCAATACATCCAAATACTAATGGGTGCAAAAATTCCACCCAAGCCTCCATGGAACATTGGAGAAATGTACATAAGACCAGTGCTTTTTTTGTCATAGAACTCACCGGAACAGAGTTCCGGCACCTTTTTTTGATGGATTTTCCAAGTTTTAAAAGTAACTTTTGAAAATCTGATGTTTGGTCCACGTGGACTTGAATCGTCCTGTCGAACTTACAGGTCGGCAGCAAAATCGTTAAAATGGTGCATGTGGGCTGCTTGTGTGTCGAGTCCAATGCACGCGTACTTCGTCCAGCTGCTCGGCTTGTGGCACTGCTCGGCTTGTGATTGGTCATGTGGTCATGCACTGAGTGCTTACTGTGGGTGGTGACCATTATGTTTCGTTACACAACTGACGTGTGTGGGTGTGTGTACAGTGATTGACTACGTGCGAAAGGTAAATAAAAGATTAACAAGATGTGAGTTCCGGCACCTTTTTTCTTACAAAAAAAGCACTGCATAAGACTATTTGTTCAATTCCCTCTACTAAGATATCCCATAAATGGGACAATTGTACAGTTTACACTAGGGTTCTCCTTTGTTCAAATTCTGAAGTGAGGTTTCACTTTTTACAGAATATGATTATTTTACTACATGATTTAAACTATATCAAAGGGATATATCACAAGAAATCCTAGAAAATCTAGTTAACCTTAGCTGGTGGAAGCACCCAGTTGTTCTCAAAAGTTAAGCAAGATTGGCCCTGGCTGCTTTGTTGATAGGGACCATCTGACATTTGCCTTTCTTTAAGTTCTACTCTAATTATGCAATCCCAAGCTATAACAGCCTACTGATTTAGGTCATTTTTTGCACCAACAATACTTTGTCAAGGAAACATTATTTCAGTCTTCTTTAAAAAGTGGGAATCAGCACTCATTAAGAAAATGAATGGCAACTTATTTCAGGGTCTTTTTTGCAAAAGTAAATGGTTCCTTTGGCAAAGGCCACCAAAACATAATGAGAATGGACCAATCTCATCTGCTAAGCATATTTCCATGATGCAGAAAGCAAATGATATTTGGCATCAAGGAGTTAACAAAAGTGCTGACATAATTAGGCAAAACACAAGGAAACAATCCAAAATGCTTATCTTATCTTGCCTGTCATAGCCTGTAAAGTGGGTCCATGTGGGCCCTTGAATCCACAATGGTCTGAATAAGTAAAAACAATGGATTTGTATTGCATTCTTACCTGATAAATGATTAATAAGCAGCATGTAGCAGCATCTGTCTGTTGTGTGAATGTATGTGTCAGAGCACATATGCTACTGTATTTCAAAGTGCTCTCCTTTTAAACCTGATGCATTGGGGACAAGTCTACATCAAGAGCAAGTAACTGGAAAACATTATTGACTATTCCTCCTAAAAACAAAAACAAAAACTATGCCTGTTGTTAGAAGCAGCTCCAAACACCGGAGAGGGAGGAAGGAAGGAAGGAAGGAAGGAAGGAAGGAAGGAAGGAAGGAAGGAAGGAAGGAAGGAAGGATCTTGAAACTGGGCTATCACTAAGATGAAGGTCAAACTTCTGCCATGTACTCTATAAAACAGTAGCATTTACCATTGTTCTCTGCCATTGCTCTTTTGATTTCCAGTCTAGCCTACATTCCTTAGATTTTCTGATTGTCTCCAACCAAAGCACTAATTAAATCTGAACCTGTTTCTCTATTTGAAATCACTTTATGTTGCTGCCACCTTGTTGGGCATTTCCCCAATCTTAGTTCACACAAATATTAATGAAAGAAAGAATACTATGTATGCTAGCCTTGAACTTCTGGGAAAAGTAAAAAAAAAATGTTACAAGAAATGCAATATGTAACATGGACATATTGGTTAGGGGATGAAAATCTGCAGGATTAAATTCAATGGGAATTGGCAATCTTAACTAGTAAGATTTGGAAGCTAGTCAGTGTTTATGGCATTTAAGTATATTTGTAACATTTCTTTTATCTAAGCTCAGATCACATTAAGATGTCACAATTCAAAGTGAGGGCAATGTTCATACTCTCACTAAGAAATTACTGAGTTCATCTTGGTAAAAAGTATAGGACAGCTTGCTCCCTATTAGGTTTGATATAATCTAAGAAAGTCATTTAAGGACAGATAGGTGGTACCAAAGATAATTTTTGGTTAGTGAGTCTCATTTTTATTTACCTTGTTATACTGCTTTTGCACAGCTAAAGAAACAAATGTGACTACAAATAAAGCAAACTAACAAGGAAGGAAAAATTAATTAAAACAAAAACAATAATATAGCTATAGCTCAAATTTCAAACTACTAATTGAGCCTTGTCTATATGGAATCATATTGTCCAGTCCAGCAAAAGGCCAATTCAAAGACTGAATGCTGACACATTTGTCCAGGTTTGTTCAACTGCTATACTATAGTCCTTCCTGGAAAATAGTATGATCATTTTGACAACAGGCCAATCATGGTAACTCCAAACTTCTTCAAGTTAAACACATTTCCAGTTTTTGGAATACCACTTAGGAACATATTAACAGCCTTAAAGCCTAACTTCTTTCAGCAATTTGGTTCACCATCAAAGAGTATTCAACCAATAAGATGAAACCAAAGGGCATGACTAAAATATGTGTATTCGCATTACTTTCATTGCCTTCCAATACAAGAAGGGAGTTGGACATATGTTCAGAAATCCAGCAAATTCCCCCCCTCCCCATAAATTTTGATGGTGTAATTTGGAAGCAAAAGTTTGTAACAATAAACTTAGCTAAGTCACAGATTTTTTTATTGTTTGTTTGTTAAATTCTCATTTGGTTCTGAGATTTTTTCCCCCTTCTAATTGATTACTATGAACTTCAGAGAATTTCCAGAACTCTTTTTTTTCACTTTGCTAATTGAATATTCCATTGACCAGCAGTTTTAAGATGCAGAAGCCAGTTATATCTAATCTGATGAATATTTCTGTCTTCCAGAACTAAAGTGCTGGGCATGGCAAAAACATTCCACTAAATACAAATTTGACGTATTATTTGGACATGAAGGCCTCTTTTTCCTTTTGAGTATTTTAAATATTATTCTTGCTCTTTCTTTTATATACATGCGTGTGTCCACACATGTCCATACATCTGTTCAAATCAGATATAGACTAGTGCTTAAATGTTTCTGAACCCTTTTGAATTTTCATTTTTTTTTAATAATTATGATTCTTGGATCATTTTTCTCAATTACTAAATGAATAAGTATAATATCTTTGGCTCATTTGTGCAACTGGGTTCTTTTTATCTGGCTTTAAGGCTTATCTGAAGATAAATCATGTTTTAGGTCAGATTTATGCAGAAATACTGAAAATTCAGAAGGATTAGCAAACTTTTAAGCACCACTGCACTTAGTCATTGCCACACAATTTGAAAACGAAGTTCAGATATTCCTGGTAATAGAGCAAAACATATTCTGAAGTCAGCACTGTTCTAGACCCCTTGGGGAAAATATTTTCCTTCATTTGCATAACACTTATAGATTCATAAATACATAAGAACAGGTTTTCCTGCTCCAAATATGTAATTGTTGCCAACCACCAGCAACCTTTTAAAAATTGGCTTGAAGTTTTTAAATTGTTTAGGGCTATTAGATCTGGATTGCAGTAATACAAATGGCCTCCAAATGGGGAGCAAAGTACCAATGTTTTCTACATCCCTTATACCAGAGACTGTGGTCCTAAAATGTTTTGTGATCTGTTATTTTAGAATATGTACAATCCTATCCATTTAATCCCTACTGAACATATGGGGACATATTTCCCAGTACCTATTCATTAATTTAACAATAAGTTTTAGCTTTGTAGTTTTTTAATTTTACCTATAATAACTAGTTGTTTTAGACACAGTTGTGGCCCTTCAGGTGTTTCTGTTCTGTTTCTGTTCTGACCTGCTCCTGGTCAGAGAGACTGATTCTTCTCAAAGCAGTTACATAAACAATGCATGAAGTGTTCCTGTCTGATGTTCCCTAGTTTTCTTTTTTTCCTGTATTGCTTGATGTTCAGTGGTTAAATGTGCTCTCATCTCAGGTGGAAGGTCACAGGGGCAGCACCAAGCTACTTCATTTGTTTGCTTATTTAAATGTTTGCAAACGTCTCCTTAGAACCATCATCATCCAAAAATGGATTGCCATTCTGCCTTTCTTCTTCTTCTTCACACTTTCTCTGTCTGTACATGGGTACTGCCTTCTGTCTGTCTTTCTGCCTATTTATCTGCCTTATTTTAACAACTCACTAATATTATGTCTTTCCAGCCAGGTGTCTCTATAAATCTTCAAATCCTGTGATGAATTACAATGAATATAGAAGAGTTTATTGTAATGTAAACTTCCAAGAAATCAGACTATTTAACATACTATTTAAAGTTTTTATGAGCCCTAGCAAAAAAAAGATAATAAAAACCCTTCCAATTTTCTTCAACCCTCTTTTATTCAACAACTGTCTGAAGATTAAAGGATGGATAGTTTTCTCTGAAATCCTGTGCAAACATATATGTTTTTGGCTAACAATGCTGTTTAGCCTTTGTTCTCATATACTATACATGCAGACTGCAAAAAGCCACGGCTTATTTCAAAGATAATAAACATTGCAACAGGAGAAGGTGAGTTTAGTTTTAAACTCTTCTGGTTCCTCCCCACCATTTACAGTGAGGTGTGAGAGAGGAAAAGATAATATACTGTATTCCCATTCAGATAAGCAACCAAGTTTGTGTGTCCCTCTCCCTGTTTCTCACCCAGCTGCCAAGAAAAAAAAAGTTGTTTAACAACTCAACAATAGAGCCTAGAAGGAATGAGCATGGCACTATTACTTAAGATCCACACTTTTGATAATCAGGTAATTATATTTTGCCTTTAAGGTCATTTATAGCCACCATTTGCTTCTATTCTTCTTCTTTCCAATAATTACTATCAATCTGTGTGTCTGTGCCAATCAATCAACCAATCAATCAATAGATATTATTCTGTTTTTTTCTGGCTAAATTGTGAAAGAACTTTACCTATACAGATAATTGCACTGAATGGGATTTGTTTGAAGGGCAGATACAGGTCTTCTCATGAAGATATGTCCATGGGGTACATTCTGTTTTTGAAAACTATAGTTCTTTAATTGTATTGTTTTCTGCACTTTTTTTCTTGTCCTCTTTTTCTTTACATATTACTTTATATGTGTTTACCCTTCAGTCATACTTTCTGACTGGCTACAATAGATTTTCCTGTTTTTCAGTATTGGGATTTTAAAAAAAGGGAAACAGCAACTTTGGGAATCTGTTTTTTTCAAGATATTGTCTCTAAGTGAAGCAATCAACTAATGGGAAAAAGAATGAGACTTCTTTAACACAAGAAGAGGCAAGCACACCTGTGGCCTGGCAAGAGAAGAGTCAGAGGAAAATGAGGAATGAATCTGATTGGACATGACTTAAAGTTGCTGTTGAGGCCTACCTTGTGGCAGTAAAAGTGGTGAAATACTATTATTTCTCCATATTTATTGTGTCCACAAAGCATCAGCTGGCAACCCTGATCAGGATCACCCAGTCCATTCTGAGAGAGGAGGGCTTGAGTGATCATCTTCAGAACCATGCAGAGGAATTTGTTGAACACCTGACAAACAAAGTCACTTGGATTCATTCCCGTTGAAACCCATGAATGACATAGATCCATTACAGATGCCTGGCTAAAAGACTTACCTAGTTATCTGGGAACTGTTCAATCTTTTTGGACTTGAGGAATGGACAGAGACCTTGATGCTGTCAGTACAACCAACATCAATTAGATCTGTCCCTCATGGCTGGTGAAAGCCTCCAGGAATATGACTGCCAGGTAATAATGAATTCTTCACCATAGAAGAGACATTTCTAGGACCTTTAAAGGAGGTTCTGGTTTTCCCCCTCCACAAAAAAAATATCTCTTGATCTGGACAATTTTTATTCAGCCTCCCACCTTCCCTTTCTAGAGAAGATGTAGAAATGATGGTGGCTTGGCAGAGTCTTGAATGAAATGAATTATCTCAACCCCTTCCAGTCAGGATTCAGGCCTAACTATGGGACAGAAACAGCACTGATCACACTTGTTGATGATCTCTGGCAAAAGCAGGATGTGGATAGTGCATCGATACTGGCTCTTCTTGATTTCTCATGATCTTTGATACCATTGACTATCCTTTTGGGCCAGCTGCAGGATTTGGATCTGGGCAATGTAGTTTTGCACTAGTTTGGTTCTTTTATCCAAAGCGGGTTCCAACTGGTGTTGATAGGGAGAGAGAGGTCTATGGCCACTTCTTTGTGGCATACCATAGGGCTTGGTACTCTCTCCACTCCTTTTTAACATCTACATGAAGCCACTGGGTGAAATCAGCTGCCACCATGGGATGAAGTACCATCAGAATGCTGATGATACTCAACTTTGCATCTTCATGCCCAGTGACCTAAGTAATGCTATCTTGCCTCTTATATTCCCTAGAGACTTTGTCATCTGGATGGGGGACAATAGGCTTTGGTTAAACACTGGTAAGACTGAGTAGCTCTGCATGCATGGAGCTTTGCGAGCAGGATTTTAAAATCTTTAGTTTTGGATGGGTTGCACCATCCCAGACAGACCCAATGTGCAACTTGTGGGTTCTCTTGGACTCATGACTCCTGTTTGAAGAGCAGGCAGTTGTGGCTAGGAGAGCCTTTGTGTTTTGCACCAGTTGCACCCTTTCTTGGATTTGGAGTTCCTGCACTCAGTCACTCAGATCCTGGTCATCCCTTGGGTGGACTATTGCAATGCGCTATACATGGGGCTATCCTTAAAGAGAATTCAGAAGCAACATCTGGCGCAGAATGCAGCTGCATGTATAGTTCTTGAGACCTCTAGGGTGGTCCATCCATGACCCATGCTGAGAATTGAACTGTGGTCTGAAAAAGTGACATTACACATTTTCCATCAAAGCCCCAAACCCACATGGATATTGGTTTTCTCAAGAAAAGCTGGATGTTTTTGCAACAGCCTTGATGATTTTTATCACAACTTTGGGAGCTTTGATTGTGAAGCAGAACAATGAAGCAGAACATATCATTCATTTAACTGCTGGAATAGTTAGTCTCAAGTCATGGGAAAGTGAGAGAAAAAGGTTTTGGAATGGCCTCTGTGCCCACATGCCCCATATAAAGCCTGGCTGTTTTCACCAACTGTCATATGAGTGACTACTACTAAGGAATTTCAAACCTTCTAAGAAGTTATGACAAGTGCCTCAATTTGAATGGTGATTATGTCAAAAGGTAATGTAATGTATCTGCGAGTGACTGTCATTGATAACCAAACAGAGGTTTATTTCCGAATTGCCCTCGTATATTTCTCAGGAAGACTCCAAATTCCTCTGGGTTCACTCCTATTCTACAGCTTCAGTCTTTTTACCCATCTTTACATTTACATCTAAAAATATCTAAAAAGAGAAAAGAATATATAAATGGAACTTTTGCTGATACATAAATATTAATTTTTAATATAAACAATGTTAATTTTGACTCAGCAGGTGCTGTTGAGGTCAGCATCTAATGAACTTATTTTGGCCCTTTAGCCACCAGGAATCTATATTTATTAAAAGTTAATCACATTTTATTGACTAAATAATAAGGTTTTGGATTTTAAGGAAAACATGGACCATGCCATTCTTCCTTCAGACCATTCTGACCCAACTATTCTGATCCACTAGTTTTCAAGAAGTAAATCTACTGGAACAAGAAGTGATCAATAGTAATATGGACATGGTCCAGCCCTAAAAAAAGGTCCCCAAGAGAACATTTAATGTCTATTTGGTAAACAATCAGCTTTAAACATTTCATCATTATCAGCTGCAATCCTTTGAAGAGATGATACACTATATGCTAAGGATACCAAAAGAGGTACACCATCTCTTTGGATATTTTGAAGAATAACACTACCACTACTCTAAAAACGTGAGCTATAGTAAGTAGTGAGAAAGCTGTTTAACCAAGATGAACAAATAGTCTGAAGTAGTTCAGCAGGTTTCTATATACCTCTGTGTTTCTTATGATTATGTAATAAGCACAGAACCTACTGTGGGAGTAGATGCAATGCAACCTGGCATTGCATTAAACACCATGTGTGAAAACATCTGCAGTTTGGCTTAAATAAAACAATAGATTAGCTTTCTATTGAGACAGAACTAAACAGTGGCAATGGAGGTGGAACAGTCACATCTAATCTATGTTGTAACATCAAGATAAAGTATCAGTAAGTCCCTAACACATCAGTGCTAGCCCAGATAAAAAAATATAACTAGCATCAACATCTGCAGTTTTTGGAAAGAAAAAACAGTTAATCATTTATACAATGGCTGTTAATTCTTTAATCTATACCTCAAAATCAAATACAACAATTTAAACCATATGTATCTCTTGCATTGTTTCTAGCTTTAAATGGCAAATCTCAAAAGAGGAGAGAGTTTTTGTTGTTGTTGTTGAATTGCTTTTGTCATTTAATAATTATTTAGGTCTATATTGTGCTATAGCAGCTTTCCCAACAATATCTATATATTTCTTTTAGTTTCCCATATCTGTGATGCAGGTGTGTTCAGATATGCATTTTTTGTACTCTTTGAAATATCACACCCACTATTTTCCCATTAGGAAAATAGGTCAATCTCATAAAATAAGATCCCTGATACTATGTCTCCCTAAAACATTAATGATGGAGATTGTTTCCACCGCAGAACACCTTTCAGGTGGTGATATTAACCTTGAGTGTACAAGTAAATTCAGGAGGGAAACATTCAAAGTCCCTAAAGACTTCCCCTACAGATACTTTGATTATTTGTGTGTTACTACACATATTTTGTATGGCCTGTATCTTGGAAAAAAGTGATGATCTATATAGTTATGTACACTAGTTCCTCTGGTTAGCCATCATTTTCAAATATATAATGATGTAATGAATACATCATTTCCCAACTCATGTGGACAGTTACAGCAATGCACGCTGGAGTGAAAGTAACAGTGGGAGTACAAGGGAACTTTATCTGAATGGGAGGGCAGCAACCAGTGAGCCTCACAGTCTCTCTCTCCCCCTATGAACACACATGTTATGTATTCACTTAGTGTCCATGTTATTGGAACAGAACTCAGTTACTATGTGGAACACATATTACCAAAGTTACAGTGCTATTGAATACCTTTTGCGCTATTAAGTCTTGGAACAGGTGCAATAAACTCCTTGTGAATGCTAGTCTCATCTATCCAAGTTGGTTTTCCTAAATCTTTCAAGGAAAAGGCCCTATTTTCATTGTGGGGGGGGGCTTGGGGGGGAGACACTGGGGCCCTGCATCAATTTCTTGGCTGAAGGCAATGAAACATCCCATTCATCCTATGGGTTCTGTTGATTTCAGGACTAAATGCAAGAGTTCTGGACATGTAATTTTATAAGAAAATGGCTTCTTTTCTGAAACCAAAATTGAGCAATCACCAAGCAGAGATGGGTTGCTATTGTTAAAAACATGGCTTTCTTCCATGCTGGCAGGATTATTCAGTGAATCCCTGAGAGATCTACAAACATTTTGCCCCTCAGATGCATCTTGTCACTCCCCCCCCCCTCATTTCAGCTTCATCTGAAAACTTTCCAGCAAGTTCCCTCCCCTTCCCTCATGTCCTCTGGAGCCATTGCTTTGGACCTTGCATTATTTCTTTCCTGGAGCCTACAGTCTGGAGCCAGAGTGGTTTGTCTGCTTCCCTGGGTTCAGCTAATAAATTGGGATCAGAGGGTCACACAGCAGGGGACTTGGAAGCCTGCAAGCCTCTGACACCATTTTTATTAGTTTTTACTATACATACCATTTCAGGAGCTGGGATGCCATCCCAGTGGGGCCCTCTCCATTGCTTAGTAACTAAGATTTTGTAATCTAAGTTTTGACAAGGTCATTTTTTACCTTAGAAGAGTTGGGGGGGGGAGTGCCAACATACATTAATTACTCAAAAATAGGGACAATGCAAATGGGAACTGATCTCCCCTTCTCTCTATAAGAGGCAAACAAATGAAAAATCTCCTATCTAGAGGCTTGGCTCTTTTACAGAGGGCCCCTCTTGCCTGTTATACTTGGTGTGCAAAGAAATACATGCAGCTCAAAATGGAGAGAATGAATCTTCCTTCTTACTGAAAAGCAGATAGGAATTCTGGTTTATTTGCTTGACTGTGTCAAAATGTTCTCTTTTTTTTTCCTTCTCATATCACATACAGGCTGCTGTATTGTAGTCACTTCCATGGGAAGAACACCATGAAACTCAGTGGGACTTACTCCTGGGAAGATATGGAACCATGTGCACATATCTTACACATATCTTCTCTGGAATTAGCTTTACAAGGGCTTAATTCTTTGGTGAGTATCGATTGAAATACCAACTCTTCCATTCCACTGAAATATAATAGATTTGTGGATAAACCAATAAATGTACATACCTATTATGTGGAAACTGAACTTATGGGGCAAAGGAATACATTTAAATAATGTCATCTAACTAAAAATGTATCCTAGACAATTAACAGCACACATTACTTATATTTAGTTATCCCAAATATGTACTTTGGTTCCCCACCTCTTACTACCTAAATTCTTACAGCAAAATGAAACCTTTTACATTTACCTTTAAAAAGACTTGTTTGCAGCTTGTTATCCATTCATTTTATCCATTCATCAATTTTCAAAATTTGGAGGCAATTATTCTTTTAGTTTTGGATTTTGTTGTGTGAATTTAGCAATGTAATTTGCAAAAAATGATTTATGATGTAGTGTGCTGCATAATCAGAAGGCCTTTAGGGATTGAGTGTTCTGTGCCAACATGAGTTTTAGTTATAATTGTAATTTTATTGTTATTATTATAAATTAATATTTGCTATTATCATTATATATCTTATTTATGTTATTATCTGTGACTGCCAAGAGTCTATTAAAAACTATAATCACAGATAATTCTGGCATTTCATAAACCATGACTAAACCATGGTTATGCATGGCATGGCTTGGTATGCTTACATAGCTCAGTTATATATTTGTCCTTTACTTTCCACATTCAGATCTGAGAAAATAATACTTGTCAATGTGGCGTGATGGTTATGTTATTTTTGGACCAGGAAAATCCAGGTTCAAATCTCCCCTCAACTATGGAATCCACCCAGTGATTTTGGGTCAGTCACCACCTCTCAATCCAATCTGAATCTGCAGATACACTGGGATTCGGAAATGGGAAGTGAAATGGCTATTTATTTTAGTCATCATAATGATCCAAACTGATTTTATAGGTGAATGCTGTGCCTATTTCTCTGCAAGTTGCTGATAGAGCTAAAACCATTTGAACAGGGTGTCATAGCTCCTTGACTATTCCTATCTTTGCTTCCAACACCACTATCATCTCAGTCTGATGCCATTTGAAGCATTAGCCTTTGATGTGGTGAATCAAGGGCCGGGACTGAGTACTGTAATGCTTTGAAGCCCCTTTGCTGTCACCTCAATAAGCTCTAGTATTTGCTTTATGTTTAGGTCCCCATGCTAATGGTTATTCTTTTGTTGTGGTCTTTGATTTCTTCATGATGGTCATGGCTTTGTCACCCCACAAGGCAGCCAAGCTAACAGTGAGCTGAAAGGAAGGATACAGCTAAGTCATTTTTATTCTCTGGCAGCAGCAAGAGTTGGCAAAAGCACAAGGAAGATCAGAGAGAAGTAGGCAACAAGTGTCTCCAATATGGGTTTAAAAATGCAGACACAAAAGGGAAATGAAAAAGCAGACAGAGAAAAAGGCTGAAACTGAAGGAGTAACAAGGAAAATAGCAGCTTGAAAGGGGGGGGGAGAACCTTGAATCCAATCTGTATGAAAGCACATGTGCTGACTTGTGGTCCTGAAAGCAGTTCCAGATTTTTCAATCTTGACTTGGCTAAAATGCTTTAGTTTTGCTGCTGATGAGGCAGCTGAACCTGGGAACTTCTTATCTGTTCATGTTTTCTTCACTGATGGACTGATGTTGAAAATGAGCTTCTGGGAAATAAAGTTGTTGTGTATTTGTCTCTTTGTGCTGTGAGCTTGGATAGTACAGATATCTTGCAATTGCAATCTTGCAATTTCTCTGTCCTAACACCAATGCAAGAAAGAATTATCCACAGGATAGCATTTCTCAGATGACCCTATCTGGTTACTTAGATCAGTAGGCCCTTCTATAGAATGCCCCACTGCTAAAACCTCAACCATTGGTTACTTTCTCCTGTTCTATGGAAAGCACTCTCTAATGAAGTACATACAGTTTCTACATGGTCAGTATTAAAGAAGACAGTGAAAAATAGAGATGTGCAGCTATGCAGATCCAAAGTGGAAAATGCTGTGAGGAGACCATGGGATGTACTCACTGCAATTGTCAGCCACAACTTTTCCTGGACTTGCATGGTAATTGTGCAATCCCAAAAATGTACTGTATATCTTTGGATTAAATAAATGTTACCACGTAAGCCCAGAAAAAGGTAGAGTTTCTTCAGAGAAGCATCATCAAATGCACAGAACACAGAGAGAAAGTTTGTGATGCACTTTTTTTGCTTTAGAACCCAAAACTGTATATCTTACTAAAAATAAAATTTCTTTTTAGCCAAACTTTTGTTATTTAAGTCAATTGGTTTTGATTTTAATTTTAATTTCAATTGTATTTTGATCTGGTTTATACTTTATATTTTTAATTGCTCTAAGCTGTCTTGGATGTTGGCATGATAGAAAGGCAAATGTTAATTAAATAATAAATTCAGATGAAAAAAATATCACCAGAGAACTTTGGGGGTGGAAGACAGAGGGGGAGGGAGGGAGGGAGGGAGGGAGGGAGGGAGGGAGGTAGAGATGATATAATCCATTTCTCATTTTTATCCATTTTACTTGTTTTGACTTTAAGGCCAACATTTCTGAGAAGCTGAAAACTTTGATTGGCCTGTTTGATAACTTTTCACCACATTTTGTAACAAATCAAAACATTAGCACCTGTCCTGTCCTATGTTGTTAATAGCAAGTAAACTGTGCCAAATAAGGGTGACAAACTAGATTTATATTTATATTTATCTCATCATGTATATTTGTATTTGTTTCATCTGATTGCCAAAGAACATTTGAAGTAAGCCATCACTAATAAACACTGCCTTATCTGTTTGTTTACAGTTTTATTTACTGCTGCATTTCAAAGCTGTCCCTGGCAATTTACAATGTATTAACAAATAATACAAAAGATAAATTCAAAACTTAGCATTAGCTCTTACAAATTAAAGGATCTGTAAAATAGTTCCATGTTGAGCGGTTTTTTTGTACATAGAGAAGGACCCTTCTGAATCTCTAAGGGGTGACTACAGTATTCTATGTGAGTGAGAAATCAATAGACAATACACTATATGGATCATAAACACTCCTATCTTAGATGCAGTGGTGGGATTCAGCAGTTCGCACTACTTCAGCAGAACCGGCAGCTAATTTTTTGTTGCCCAGGCCCAGAACGGACTTCCGGAAGCGGCATCCACACAGAGAACTGGTTGTTCGCATATTTGAATCCCACCACTGCTTAGATGAATAGATTGAAAAATTCTGTATGAAGGAGATAGTCCTGAAGATGACTTGGAGCCAAGCCATGAAGGACTTCATAAGTTAAAATTAGCTCTTTGAACTGTACTCAGATACTTATTGTTATACAGATGTCATGACTGTCATACACCAGAAAATAGACTGCTTCTTTTAAGAAAGAATGAGAAGGCATGTTGCAATAGTTTCTGCTATAATTGATATGGACAAGAGTTACTAGGATTTTCTGTTCCAGGCAGGGCAACACGGGACATGCCAGCCAAGCTGGACATGGACTCCCAATCATGACAAACACCTGCAATCTAATTGTCAGTGCTGCTAACATCGGGTGTTATTGCTTTGACAACAGATGGAAATGCATTCATTTTTCTCTTTCGCTTTTAGACCTGATTGATGCTGGGAGGGGGGATGTGGATGAGAGTCCAGTTAGTCATAACAACAATAACTAAGCCATGGGAATTCAAGGTTACTGAGCCCAGAGTTGATAATGATTTGGCAGGCTGGAGAGCTGTGGAGAGAGCCCGCCTTTCAAACTAATTGGGGAATGTGATTTATGACTGTTAGTTGGAGGAGGGAATTGTGCTTTGCTACTTTGTGCCAAGGGGAGGGGAATTCAGTTTTTGGCTTCAACTATGTAGTGCCAGTATTATGCTTCTCGAATAAAATATTCTTTAAGATAAACAATGCCTCGAAGTTCTTTTGAAGAGTTTCATCTGTTGGAACCATGACACTAATAAGCACCAGTGTTAGTGAAACTATTAAAGTGAACAAAGTGGTAAAAAAGAAAAAAGTATTTAGCTTCTTTAGACATCAAACTGATGATGATATAGCACAAGTTGGACAAGTGACAAGTACTAAGGTGTCTTATTGGCCTAGAATGTGAGGTTTTTGAGGGCTGCAAGTAAGAATTAAGGAAGGTATGCAGACAAAGATAAAACATTTTGTCCTATTTTTTTATTTGACTATGGGATGGATAAATGCAATGAGATGCATTTTGCCTCAAAATGGTTTAATACATTCATTTTCATTATCATTTAAGGCTAGGAAAAGAAAACTATTCATGCTGGCTAGTCTGACATTAAATGTTAACAGCATGATCTGGACATGACACAATGGGTACACAATGGAAGTTGGAGGTCTATCTGCAGCTCATGAGATATCCGTTCTACGTAACATAATTTCCTTCATGAAAAGTTTTCCTAAATGTGAAGCCAATATGATTAAAAACCCTGAATTTAGGAACTAAATTCATGAAGTCATAAATCCTTAGCAGAGTCATGATGACAGCAATCTAAAACAGACAATTATGAACAAAATCAATCCCGGCTTCTGACCAGATCATTGACCACAACATAACTGAGTCACCATAGATGGTTCATTCAGTAAAATTTGTGTCCAGGAGAAAATGAACATGGCACACAGCCTCCCGGTTGTCTGCCGTGAATGAAACAGCTGCCTGCTTCCTCTGATAGCTGCACTGTTTCATTCATGGCAGACACAGGTGGGAGGCTGCACTTCCTAGTTCTATTAGTGCCCTTCCTCCTCAAAGAAGAGGACCCTTCTTTAGCTTCCATGATATTAATCTCTGAAAATTATTCCTGTGGCAAGAACCAGATTGCAAAAGGCAATCTTTCAAATGAACACTTGATTCGTAAGTCAAGAGACTTCAGTTTATTAATATAAACTAGAGATGTCACTGAAATTTGCTGGGCTCCAACCCAGTATGGAGATGCTTCACTAACCATTTTTAATGGGCAAATCCTACATCTCATCTCCTGCTTATTGAGGTAGCCTTAAAGACATCTCCGGTTGTTTCACTGTGAAAGTGGTGTTTTCATTTTCTTCCGGACACAAATCTTGCTGAATGAACCATCTATGGGGACTCAGTAATGTTGTGGTCAATGATGTGGTCAGAAGCTGGGGTCAATTTTGTTCATATTGCCTGTTTTAGACTGCTGTCCTCATGACTCTTGCCCTCCAGTCACAGAACATTGCCTTTAATGGACATTCTGGCTTGGGCTACAAGTAAGATTGGTATGGTACACCCATGGTTTGATTCTGAGAAGGAGGAAGAGAATGCCAAGCTTTTACAGAAAAGATACTTGACACTTGCATAGAAAGTGCGAGAAACTCAAAACAATGCCATCTTGATTGTGTTAAGTATAAAGTGTTAGAATACTTCAATGAAGTGTACCCCAAGACTCCTAGAAACTCTTGGTTCCTGATCTTGCCTACCTGAAAGTGCTGACAGCCAGACACCTGACTTATATTCAGGGTTTTTATTTTTATAATTGTCTGTCTATGATTTATCCACCTAATGCCTAATAGCACTTCAAAAATTGGCAACTGGGCATTATGCATGGTTCTAATATCTATGGGTATATTAGTCTCCACAAGAACAGGAGATGTCTTTTTTAAACAAGCAAAAAAAACCATATGCTTAGCAATCTTGTGGTGAAAAAATGTAAATTCATCTCTATAAAGGATATTGGGGTTCCAATCAATCTAAACCAGGAAACACCCACATTCTGACAGCAGTTTCTTGCTGTTTTTTCCCGTCAAATGAGCATATTATCAATTTTCAACTTCTACTGATTAGGGGCTTCATGTGGCCACACTTTCCACTGTGGAAGTGGCAAGAGAGGTGGAACCATGTTGTTGCTGTAATTTAATGCTATTTTGTATATTGCTTGGCTAAATAAATTCTGTATCAAACAAACAATCTCTAGCTAATAAGTCAGGGGGGATCTAGGAGTATCTGGGATAAAGTAAGAGGGAACCTTGTCAAGGTGTCCATGAGCTTGCTCTCTCTCACCATTCCTTGGGAATATCTATGTTCTATAGGAGTGTTTTGAATGTGTATCGATCAAAAACTTTTCTACATCCAATAAAGCACCATTGTTGAATACATTTTCTAGTATCATGTACCATCCCCTGCTACATGTTATGAAGAGTGATGGGTGGTTGATTTGTTCTGCTGACAGGTGATGCTGACTAAAAGGAGAAAAGAATCTAGGGCCTTCACCAATTGTTGCCCTGAAACTGCCCTGCTTTAAATCTGTAAGGACAGCATAACTGGTATCATTGCTGAGGTACATTATAGTCCATGGAAGTAGTGCAATTTATGTTCATATACTTTTCTGCCAACTCAAGGATGAAAAGAATGCACATTAATACAGCTATGAGTAAGTGCCCTTAAGCACACCTGGATCATTTATAATACTTGTCTTAAAAGCATACTTTTCCTGCACAGATTAAAAGCCAAGGTGGAAAGGATACCATCCAGCTCTAACATCAACAATGTAAAATAAATAGGGATCAATTTTATTAATATTGTTTCCTGCTGGGAGGATGCAATATAACTGATATTAAATTAAGGGACACTTTTCCATTTTTATTAATGCACAAAATTGTTTTAGATGACCAAAAGCTGAGAATGGTAGTTAACTAAAGGTCAACCTCTTATTTTAACAATGTAATTATTGACCTTACTTCTCCCTGTTTTACCCAAAAGAATCATGGTGGCCCTATCTGGATTTGATTGATTGATTGACTGATTGATATGCCATTAAGTCAAAATTGACTCTTAGTAACCACATAGATCTCCTCTAGAATGATTATTTGGATGTGGATGGATAGAAGGTGTGATAGGATCAGTTGAAGCCCTTGCCCTTTAGTGTTGTCCCACTTGCGATTGGAGATCTTGTGACTGAAATTTTCATTGTCAAAAAATAATTCATATGTCTTCATAAATTAAAAATATCCATGAAGAATTCTAGTATATTTGTTGACTAAATATATTTCTGCATATCTGTAAAAGTCGTTCTTTCTTTGTTTGTTTGTTAATTATTATGGGGTCATACTACTGTTTTAGCTGCAAGAAAATATTTTTTTTCTACTTTATCATTTAAAGGTGGCATGGTGGCTCAGTGGTTAAGACTCTGGGCTTGTCATCTGGAAAGCCAGCAGCCCCAATTTGAGTCCCGAGCACCACATGATGGGGTGAGCTCCTGTACTCACCCCAGTCCCAGCAGTTCAAAAGCATGTAAATGTGAATAGATAAATAGGTACCACTTTGGTGTGAAGTTAACAGCAATCCCTGATGTCATGCTTACCATGTGACCATGGAAAAGTCTTTGGACAGTGCTGTCTCAATGGCTTTGAAACAGAGGTGAACACTGCCCCCTATAACAGCAATGACTAATGGAGTAAAATCCTTACCTTATCTTACTATCATTTAAGAAGAATACCTTTCTTTCACCTCACCACATAATATATATTTTCTCTTTGCATTACTATATGCTGTCCCTTCTTTCTGATTATGCATCAAATATTTATCTAATGTGACTTTGCACATCTACTAATCTTTTTCTTATTCTATTGCTCATCAGTTTCTTTACATCCTACCTGTTTCTCAATGTCATTCTCTTTCCTACACCCTTTCAAATTTTATGGCCTATGGACCACACACATAATTGCATTTGTTGTTCCATTGTTTTCCATTATTATAAGGACCATAAGGATGTAATCAACCAACCATCTAAAATAAACAATGCCTTGGCTCACCTAAATCTTTAAGTTGTTTACATGTTCAAGATGTGAAATTACTTTGGGTGATTCTGAGTTGAAAGTGAGTCAACAATTCAAAGAGAACTCTCTTGACTCACTTCTTATTCCTCTCATTTTACTTTGAGAACAGCCCTCCTGAATTTGGATTAGACACAAATGTTTCCAAAGATCTAGATCTTCATTCAAGATCCTAAATGCTCCAGAACAATAAGTTTCAGTTTAATGCAGCAATAACAGTGTAGTGCTGAAATTTCCCACTTAAGTAGCAGTGATTTTGAGTGAACTTGAAAAAAAGTTAATTAAACTTGGTTCAGAAGTGAATGGGAGACCTTTTAGTTCTCTTCTTTCTAGAAAACCTCATCTTAAAATGTTTGATTATGTGCCATCAAGCTGATGTCAACTTTTAGTAACCTCTTAGACAGACCTTAAAATGTTTACTTTTGATACAGGTAAACCAATTTCAGGCAATAGATTTAAATTATATTATTAGGCTGATCTTATATTGATACTAATTTTATTGCTGCATGAAAACAATACACACAGAGACTTCTATTAAGATACATACACACAACTTGATAGACAGACAAGTTAAACAGGCAGATAGAGACAGACAAGTTAAACAGACAGAGAGACATTTTATTTTATTTTGTTATTAGATGTTAAATTATGGCCTTTACTGTTGTTTTGGAAGTTTCTATGTACTTTTAATTACAATTTAAAAGAAAAATATAAATGTAAATAAATAAGATTGCCTTCCTAGTCTATTTATTTGGGAATAATACAAATTGAACATTTTAGAATTCATGTCTTTTCATGGTAATTCATGGTAAATTATTAATTTCAATTTATCTTTTAAAAAGAAAAAATCTCAAATACTTTTCTATTGCTGAGGAAATTTGGATATTCTGGTAAATTTATGTGCAAATATAAACTTGCCCATGTAACTTTCTACTGAAGACCAAAGTGTCTCATGTCCAAATAAGCCTTTTTTGCTCATCTAGATAGATAGTGATGTTGCACTTCATAATTATAAATTGCCTTTGCCTGGTAACAAACTATTATAAGAAGTAGAGCTTTGAAGCTTAGTGGGTTTCCCCCCCCACCTGGTTTTCAGTGACCTTAATGAAAGAAGAATTAAAGTACAAAACATATTGGAACAGAGCAGTGTGTCTCAATCTTGGCAGCTTTAAGATGTCTGCCAGAGGAATTTTGGGAGCTGAAGTTTGGACATCTTAAAGTTGCTAAGATTAAGATACACTAGAATTGAGGAATTAAAGCATGGAAATAAGCACAAATTAGAAACAAGCAATAGGTTTATGTTGTTTCCAATTATGAGAAACATAACAAAATCATCTCAAAGGAGCGCATGACCAGTACTAGACAGAAATTGTGAGTTTGGGGAGAGAAAGAATGTATTACTTTATACAGTGATGAACACTTTATCTGTATCTTATGGTGCTTTGTTACTCCATGTTTTGGCTAACTTTATTCAGTGAAGACTAGGAAATTATGAGCAAGCTACTTTAGCTTCTTTTGATCCTGCCTAGAAGTACGGAAGGGTGTCATCATGAATGGGACTGAGAATTTTAGAGTCATTCTTTCTCCTTAGGAGTGGAGATACTTTGGGTGAGATCAAACACGGAATAACATAAAGCATTGCCTTTCATTTATTTCTTATAATATCCTCCAACACTGACCTCCAAAAAGCAACCAAATTTTACTTTTGATTTCAAACTTCCTTTGGAAGTTTCAACCCAACTAATGGAATGTAGTGGCCAAATTACAGGTTGTCCTCACTTAACAACTATAATTGGGACCAGCAGCTCCATTGCTAAGTGACATTATCATTAATCAGACATGTGACCACAATGAACTTATGACATCATTGCATTCCATTGCAATTGTGATGACATCATGTGACTATGACTTGTGATTTTATTTCCAGTTTCTCTATTGATCCTGTTTATCAGAAGAAAGCTGTAAAGCATGCAAAAGGCAATCACATGACTATATGCTCGCTGCAATGGTTGTTAGTGTGTGGACTGTTACTTTTTAAGTGCAATCGTAACTTTGACCAGTCACTAAACAGGGCATTTGTTATGCAAAAACTACCTAAAGAATGGTGAGAACCACATGTTGCCTGCTGATCCTTTGCTTCAAGGTATCATTAAGTAATAGAAAGGGTGATTTAATAAATTTTACTAGATTAAAAATAGAAAATATAGATTAAAAGACAGGGGCTCTTATACACCAAGAAATGATTAAAAATAACAAAGGGAACATACAGTTCTCACAAGGTTAAGTTCCAAATAGCATTGTCACTCAAGAAGCAGTACTGGAGTGGTGCTAGTTTAATTATTTCTAACACCCACTTAGTCCTCAAACTAAGTCAGAAATATCCAATCAAGGAAAGCCTCTCTGCTATTGCCACTTAGGTCTAGCTAGCAAGTTCATTTCCTACTATATGTTGTAATGAAAATATGAAACTAGTTGACAGGTGAGACAGAATGTGGCTCCAGAAACGCAGCATGTTCATTTGTTCCTCAAATTCCTGAAATAAATTGAACAGGCATACATTATGACGCCCATAGTTTCACTGGCTTGCTATGGCAGTTTTGACCTCTGTTTCATGCCTTCTGAGTGCCACGCTCTACAACATCTCCCAAGAGCCATTCTAGGTGAAGCTTATATGATTTCCTGTGACAGATGGTGCAGTAGGGCATGAAAGCATCTGTTCATAGGTGTGCCTTTAGAGATAATCTTCAAAGCATTTGTAGGCAGTAAGTTGCTAAATGAGAACAAAACTTTGTAGGCATGTTCAGATCAAGTATGTTAATGTTTGTTTTCAAAAATCTTAAACTGTGCTGTTGTAACCAAAGATTGATCAAGATTTTCCCCAGTAAAGGTGGATCCTTAGTTTGGACTCAGTACAAAGAGTCTGTACTGGTTTATTAGTTACAAAAATAAATAAATCCCGAAGACCTTTATATTTATGGGATGTAGATGTAGCTACTAAAACACAAAGCAGCAAACAGTGAGCTGAAGACAAAAAATGTAAAAGTGAGGACTATATTTGGTTTTCCACATGCAACTAGCATGAAAATATCAGCAATATATCTAATTTCCTACTTCAGAATGATTAGCATTCTACCTGAATGTATGTTAACCTTGCCTTAATGGACTTCAGATACAATGGAATTTCATCCCAGTTTATCAGTTATTAAGATATCAGCTGGTTTCTTTTGTATGTCCAGTGTACCATCTTTTTCCATATCATTCTTATAGCCCAGTGATGGCGAACCTTTTAGAGACCGAGTGCCCCAAAACCGCCCCCATCCCCGCTCCGATTCCCGCCCTGCCTGCTCTGCCCCCACCCGCCCCCTGCCCCGCCCACCCAGCCACACACCGCCTCCATGGCCCGCCACAGATCATCCAGGCAGCCCTGCAGTGCCATGGCAGCCACGCCCTCTGCCCACACCCTGCAGCATCATCTGCACGCTATGGGGCGCGAGGGTGGAGTCTTGTCCCTGTTGCCCGGCTATGTCCTTGGCTACGCTGCTCCGTGCAGGCTACGCCTGGGGGCGACTCTCCTCCAGGGGGGCTGCTGGTGAGGAGGGGGCTGTGGGGGGAGGCGGGGCTAGGGCAATGGCACACATGCCCACATAGAGGGCTCCAAGTGCCGCCTCTGGCACGCATGCCATAGGTTCGCCATCACTGTTATAGCCTTTCATTTTTAAAATCCACTTTCAAATCAGACTCAATCTTGTTAGGTAAAAATTGTTCCTTTTCCATAACATCTTTTAAACATAGCCAATCTGAAGTTAACTTTGGGGTCCTTTGTTCACAAATATCTTTCAATACATCCATGTTAAAGTATTTTGCTTCATTCTATGTTAGTAAGTTGAATTTAATTGTTTCCTTTAATTCTAATCTTTAGTTCCTTCTGGTTCCCTCTAACATCCAACCTTCAAACTTCCACACTGCTATGTTATTGTCTTTTGTAAAAAAACAAAACCATTTTCATGAGAAGGATTAAAATCTGGACCCTTAGTTCATTTGAAATTTTCCAAAATCAATGTTTCGATCACCCTTTTGCATTTTACTCCAAAAGAAATTTTTAAAAACCCTTAAACCTGTATTCAATACTTTTTTCACTAAAGATTGAAGGAAATTCCCCTTGTGCTCTAAAAGTTTCTATTGTGAAGGTTCCTAATAGCAAAAAAGTAGTTAAAAGAAGCAATTTCTGAAAGTAATTAAGAAATGAGGCTTGACAAACTTTATGCCCTTGTAGACTACAGGAAGGACAGGACTGGAAGACCTGGAGGAACATTGTCCATGGGGTCGCGATGGGTTGGACACGACTTCGCAACTAACAACAACAAGAAGAAGACTACATTACACTACACTTTAGTTCCTGCATTTTATTCACAAGACTTTATTCCAGCTGTGTGGAGTACATATGGGCAATCTCACAATCTCTCCTTTCATGATTTTGCCAGTTAGAGTTCACCATCTGGCCATTGATCTCCATTGCATACCATCCCCCACCCTTTCGTTCCTCTCAGGAAGTGAGGGTTCTATTTTTCTTGCAAACACTGAATAAATATAAGTACTTCTCTAGTTGATCAAATATTGAGCGGTCCAGATGCTCTCTGAGCTTGGTTGTTTTCTTGCAGATATTTCATTAGTAGCACTGATGATGCTACTTAGTTTGGGTAATAAAACCTCTGCAAGAAAGGAATCAAGCTCAGAGAGCACCAAAGACCCCTCATTTCAACTGTGAGCTACAAATAATCTTCCTTATTGGTAATCAAATACTGTTTCTTCCCATTCATACCAAGGAAGTTATTTTTGTTTTCTATCAAAAAGCCAGGTTTTTTTCTGTCAAGGTATTTCAAACAGAGAATAAGAATGTTTTTATATAAGCCTCACATAGATTCCATCATGCTTAGCCTCAATTTACCCCAAATCTATAAAATATGGCAAAAGGTTAATCTTACCTTCTTCCTGCTACATATAGATTTTATACACAAAGAACTTTGTCTGCAATGGTCTAGGTTTATACACTAATATAGAACTAGTATTTTTCTTAACAACCAGGCACTAATTTTTCCTGGTTATTCAAAATCCCTTTCTAAGAGTCAGAGGTTGACCACAGAGGCCAATGTATACTTTTGCCTTGCACAGTTGGAGAATATTATTGCTTCATTTAAAAAAAAACCACATAGCAGGTAAACATAATAATTAAGAGCAGGGAAAGGTCATAATATAAACATTCAGTCTTCAGTGCTTATTTACAGAGTGCAGGATTTACTTGTGAAGGCTGAATCTTACAATATTAGATCGTGGCAATTGATGAAACTGTTTATCTCAGTTTTAGATTCTTCAGTCTTCCTCTGATTTTAATCTTTTGGTTTACCCTTCTCCTATATATATATATATAGGTTTCAGTATATATAAGTTTTCTCGTGGCCTTCCAACTGTTTCAAGTATTTGTGTAATAAGCAGCTGAAATTACCTTGACCCATTATAAGAATTCTAGAAATTCCCATAAGGAAATCAATCAAGCACAAATGTGGAGAAAAAAAGAAGAATCAGCTTATGACAACACTCCTAAAATTCCATGTAGTGGTAGAAGTTATCTGACTGCCTTTCTCTTCATGTTTCCCATATTTTATGTGAGCGCCACATATATTGTTGATATGGTCATCAATCTTAAGACTAGAGAATTACCTGAGCTGCCCAGAAGTATATTACTTTCTCTAATATTCAAAATTTGCACGTCTACAGAGTATTGCCTCTATGATATTATTCTTGCTGCTCCCTCAGTCCAACTTGTTCATACTGGATGGAATATCACAATTTCATTAGTATGTTTCAATAGCTAGACATTATGAAGGAAAGAATTCTGTATAAAAAAGACTGAATCAATTCATTTATTTTCCCTGTTGATTTTTATGTGCTCATGATATGTGCAATTAAAAACATCTGTACAAAAATGGTTACATAAATATGTATTGTGAACATATTTTCTCACAAAGTATGCATAGATTTATTTCTAGAAGTGCTTTATCCTAAAATCTGCATTTCAAGCATTTGATAGTTTTTGAGCCAAATTCTTGCGTTGAAAGAATTTGCAAAACTGAAGGAAAAACCTGTTTCCATGTGCACAATGGGCCAGAATTTAACAATTGGGTAAATCTGCATTGGAATTCCTAAAGACTGAATTCCCTAAATGTTTCTAGTTCTAAAATAATAGATAACTACAAAAAAATAGTCCATATGGTCCTTACATCTTTCATGATTTAAAACATCTGGAGAATTCATCTTAAGTCTCAGTTGATGGCATACCAATTAAGTGGACAGATAACTAAATCAAAATTCAAACTCAGTGAATGTTCCCCAATCATTTTTCATCCAAGCTGTAATGAAATATCAAATGGGGAATCACAAGATTTAGTGTGATCTGGGACTCTTTCACATTTCTATTATTGTCTATAATCAATAATATTGATTATTACCAAGCGTACAGATGAACAGAACTAGATGAGATAACTAAGGCCTTAGAAGACAGAAAGAGACTTCAAAATGATGCTCCTAGGTTAGAGGAATTGGTTGGAATAAAATGGATGTCCTTGAGTCAGACATATGGATACATCTGTACAGTTGTCTTGGCAACAGAATGGAACTGATTTTCAGTTGCTTTCTTAATTTCCCAGCCTAATCTATGGCTCTGTGGTTCCCTAGTGGAATCCTATCCAAGTACTAATCAAGCCCAATCCTGCTTAGTTTCTGACCCATCAAGGTCAGCCAGGTGATTCCCACCAGCAGAGATACTAAAAAAATACAGAATGAAAATTAGCAGAGATGAATATAACATTCTTTGTTTACTAAGCAAAAATTAAATTGACCAATACAAGATTGGAATTTACCTAGCTTTGTAAACGTACCTGAGAAAGATATCTTCAAATAGTAGTAGATTTTAAACTGAATATAAATCAGCAACATGGTACAGGTGCAAAAGAAATACAATTTTAGAAAGCATCAACAGATCTATAGTTTCCAAATCATGGAAATAATAGTTATACATTATTAATTGCATCAGCCAGACCAACTGATGTGTTTGATAAGTTCCTGGGTGGGAACTGGACAGATCACAGACAGGCTTTAGGTGAAGTGGAGAAAGTCCTCAGCCTGCATTCTAGCCTCCCTTGTCCTCACTTTTAGCTACCCTAAATTAGGTTCACTTGATTGCTAGTGATTTTTTCAGCCTTTTCAGCCAAGTGTTACTTGCCTCTATCCTGAGATGCTACAGGGACTTTAACATTTTTCAGTCTTTGGCTGACAGGGAGAAAGTTTGTTAACAGCTGCCAATTGACTGTTGCATTGCTAGGAGGAGTTGGTATGACTTCCAGGCCCTACCACTCTACTCAGCTTTCCATTGTTGTGCACTGGAATCCACACTCTGGTCTCTATTACATGTTGCACCAAATTTACATATGTTATCAATTTGCATAGCTTTTACTTCTTGGGTGAAAAAACTATAATAGTAGTGTGGGCTTCTCAAAGTTTATTAGAAAGTCTATTAGTTTGTTAGTTTATTAGACTATTAGGTAGCATTTTTCCTTTCCTAATGGTTCTTTTAAAAGCAAGCCTTCTAAAAAGTTATCAAATCTACAGAAAGTTTTTGCTCAGATTATTCTTGTGGTTGGATGGATTTTCAGCTGCTAGCAAAGAGGAAGTATTGTTCTGAGTTCCAGTACAAAACAATAGTCATTTTACTTCTTTTCAGTTATAAAACTGTCCAATTCAAATGGGATGTAACTAAGATTTCATTTCTCACTGCAGAAGAAAAGTGCTTCTGATACTGTATGTTATTAAAAAAAGAAACATTAACAGTTCAGCTGTCTCACTGTCCTATAGCAAGTACATTATTTCAAAAAATGTGGTACAAAGGGAGAATTCTTTATTTCAGCTCCAAGTAGTGATGAATGGGTCAGCTTGTTTGGGTTAATGTTAGCCTTACACATGTTATGTCTGCATAGAAAATGTCTCCAAGGCTTAGAATTTTATATTGGGATGAAAAATCAGGAGGCTGGTAGCATCTTTTCCAACTAACAAATTTTATTAAAAAGGCATAAGTTTAAATAATCTGATGAAGTGACCTGTAGCTCTGGCTTTTTTCCACCATAGACAATGTAGCTCTCTTCCTACTATGTCAGCCTATGTCAATGAAAAATATTGATGGAAAGAACCATTTTCTACTGTGCAAAATCATGGAGTGAATTTCAGTATACTGTACTAAGTGGCATTCCATAGCCAACTCTAGATAATATCTCACACAGTGCTTGGTTAGATCTTACTATGGATGTCTCATAGCAGTGCAGAAATTTCCCTAACTCAGATCACTTTAAGTGTCAAATATATCAATAGACAAATTATTTCTGAAATAATTACAATGTCCTCAGTTTTCAATAGCAATTATAATGTAATATATTCTAGAAAACTGAGATAGTTTACATGGTATCAACAAATATAGATGGTTATATTTAAGCATAATATTATAGGAAAATTATACAAAGATTTTTAAACTGTAAAATAAAGCTTTTTTTTTTTATGCCATGACAAATTCCCAGACCAACCTTATAGGTTCTTCGTTGCCACCTGGTGGTTGATTATATAACATGTATTAATACATATATGTAGTTAGATGAGTCAATTATATCTTTCTCCAGACTGTTAATGCTACTCAACTCTATGGAGAACTTCAGTCCTTTCAATCCTTTGAATATTCATTGTTCAGAACAAAACTTCAGGAATTCAGTCATTTATCTGCACACAGCCTAACCTAAATCCTAGACAATACCATTTAAAAGTTCTCAGTCCAAATAAATGAAACACAGTTAAATGGGATAATGGTCAAATGCTTAGAAAGCTGGAGAAACTTGACCAGAATCTAGCTTCAATATAGATGAATATTTTCAACTTCCTCCACAATAGCATAAAGAGGAATAGTAAAAGCTAAAGGTATACAACTGAATTTTCTGGATACTAAGCACTTCAAAGAGTTGATTGATCCAGGAGTCCAGTATGATTTCCCATATAAGCAGTCCCCCATCAACTAATATCAGACTTTATGACTGAATAGATGTTTTTAACTGCTCCTTCATGTAAGATTAAACAAATGACTGTTTTGTTTTTCTTATATCAAGGGTATCCAATCTTGGCAACTTTAAGACTTGTGGATTTCAACCTCTAGAATTCTAGGAGTTGAAGTCCACAAGATTTAAACTTTCCAAGGTTGGATACCCCTGATCTAGATCATCTTGATCCCTTGTGAGAATAATACCACTTCACTGACAATACCAGACAAAAGATAAAGAGCGATACAGATACCTTTGCATAAAAATGAATGAGCTATCTTCACATAATGTTCTCTTTCAATTTACTTGGCTCAGACTTATGCCATTCTGCACCCAGCTGGTGATTTGGCAATAAAATAATATCTAAATTTAGCAGGCCAACAAAAGAAATTAGGAGAAGGGGTCAGAAGAGGAGAAAGAGAAAGAAACTAAATTACATGTGTTTATACAAACATGACTGTACATTTGATCTGACTTGTACTTTTGTGTGTATGTATAATTATAAAATTAAAATGACTGCAAGAGACATTTGTATCTTGGCTTGCAAAGCTTGATAAAAAACCTGTAATTAAGTTGAACTCTTGGAGAGCAGGTTTTCCAATTTGGCAACAAAAAGCTGATGTGGCGAAGAAGATCCACCCACCCACCCATCCATCCATTCATCATCATCCATATACTTTCAAAATTGCTTTGGAATTTTTTATGATTGTCTTACACAGTTTTAAAACTGTGAGATAAGATGTTAATGATCATAACCAATAAGAAATAGGTAAGGGAAAGAAAATTACCCATGTAGAGGAATAATTTCACTGTGAATGCCAGAAAGCAGATTTAAGGCTGTAATATCTAGATAACAGATATGAACATATCAGCAATTATAAAAAAAACCTGGATACAGTTTTTCCAATATAGTCATGGAATACTTTGCCTAATCACCAATTTTGCGAATGTATTATACAGTATTGCCCTTTAAATCACTGTTATCTATTGTATGTCTTATTAAGTCCTCAACTGAAGATTAGCCTGGTTTCAGTTAATAATTCTAATATAATTTCAGCCCAGTTTTCTTTAGCTCCCTATGGAATAACACTATTCGGATGATCAGATATATTTGTATGTAACAGATACACTAATGGAAGACTTGCAGCCCAGACATAACTAGAACCAACTCTTGATAAATAGAATAATGCTTGGTTCTAAGTAAAGATGCATAGGACATCAAGATGAAAATAGCTGTAAGACTGTCCTTGTCCTGCTTGAAAGTGCTGAAAATATGAGAGGTGAACTCACTAGTTTCTTCAAATAAAAAACTAAACTAGGACAGCTTAGTCGATTGATTAAACACATTGATACCATACTATGTCAGAGTTATGACATGGCAGAGATTTGGTGTGGAGTGGATAGCGTAGCTATGGAATTCTTTCCACAATCAACAACTTATTTGCTAAGATAGTTTGTGCGAAGCATTCATGGTCTGACTACATGACTCATTATGATTTTCAAGTTAGTAAACCCAAAACAATTCTCCTTGCCTCCCATCCCTTCATGGCATTTCATGACAAAAGATGGAGTACAGTACTATTAATTTATTTTGGTTGCTGTTTTTGTTTCTCTACAATTGTCTCATTGGTGGTTTTGTAGTACATTGAATATCAGTAAAACAATAAACTGGGACCAGAGTTTTGTGAAGGTTCAAAATGAGAGCATAGAAAGGTTATGACCACTTTCTGCTTTAATCTTGAGAAATTGAAATCTATTCCACACTACCAGCTTTCTCTTGGGATTCAGAATTCAGGCAAAACCTATGTATTTTTTTCCAATGGATATAGAAGGCCTTAGGTTGTTTATGAATTTTGTTGGATGCCAGCCAGTAATAGTTGCTTTACGTTATACTCCAGCCAAATTCAATTGCCCCTTATCCTAATAGCAACACAATGAAGGAAATTCATTTTCAGACCTTGGAGAGAATGAGAACACTTTTTCTTAGGAAGATTTGAGATATAATCAGTCCTGTTGCATGACAGAGAATCTGCCTTGAGTGGAGAAATTATTGCATGAGGAAGGGAAAAGGTTCTGAATTCTGAATTTAAAATTTCCAATTTAAAATTTCAAGTAGTAATTTTTTTTAAAAAAACAATCCTCTGCTTCAGATGCTGGAGAATATTAGAGAAGATGGCCCCGATGAAGTGGATAGGGTCCTCAATGCCTGTCAGTGCCACCAACTGTCAATTAGATCCTTGTCCCTCCTGCATGGTGAAAGCCTTTAGGATGGTGACTAGCAGGTGGGTCCAGGCAGTGATTAATACATCACTACAGGAAGGGACATATCCGGAGGTTTTTAAGGGAGTCATGGTTTGCCCCCTTCTTAAAAAACCATGACTGGATTCCACCTATCTGGACAACTTTCATCCAGTTTCCAACCTCCCCTTTTGGGGGAAGGTTGTGGGAAAGGTGGTAGCCTGGCAGTTTCAGAGGGTCCTGATGAAACAAATTATCTGGACTCCTTTCAGTCAGGATTCAGGCCTGATTATGGAATGGAAATGGCATTGGTAGAGCTTGTTGATGATTGGGGGTTGCACAATCATTCTTGATCTTCTTGACTTCTCAGCAGCTTTCGAAACCATCAACCATGGTATTCTTTGGGTCAGCTACAGCTCACTTAACAAATGTTTCACTTAGCAACAGAACTTTTGGCTCAATTGTGGTCATAAGTCGAGGACTACCTGCATGTATATGTAAACACATGTAAACACACACATACACACACACACACACCTTTTATATTTGTAAGCCACTCAAGTTACCCTGTGGTAAGATGGGCGGCCAATACATTTTATAAATAAATAAAATAAGCGATTAGCTATTTGACCCAGTATAAAACTATTTCCTAAGCCACTGTAGCTGCAAGAAATTTCCATTCATACATCTCTTTCCCCGATAACTATCATATCTAGATGTTTTAATAGGCACTATTATTTTAATTTAAGCAAGTTGCAATCAAACCATTATTTAACGAAGTTAAATAGTAACATGATAGATAGCTACCAAGTGATTCAATAAATAATTTCTAATTAACAGTCATAAAATTAACACAGGAAAAAATGGTACTATGGAATCTAAATTAAATTATAGCATACTTAAGGCACTTATCCATTAAATGCTATGTGTTAATGAAAAATATGCTATAGCACTTTTTTAAATTTAATGAGGAACAGCTATTTAAGGAATTAAATAAATCAAGTTAGCAGACTGCACTGGTCCTGTCAGAATCATATCATCCCACTGATGATATGTGCTAATTATGCACTGTGTTATGTTTCGGCAAATAAATGAAGGTTAATGCTAATATTATAAATAAAGCTTTTAAGTTATTTAACTAACAAGTAAGTAGGACCAATAACTTCTTCCAGGTTTTATTATGAATGTATTAACTGTCTTCTAGGACAGAAAGTTGGATATAAACTAAAGCCATCATTATTGTTATTTTGGGATTTTATAGTCACCTTACTATCAGACCCGCGCCCCCAAACAAATAAAGGTTTTTTAATTTTCTTTATATAGCATTACATAGCATTCAGTCAGAGAAGTTTGCATTCTTATTACAAGGTAAAACTAACCAGTTCTTCTCAAATTTAGTCAAATATTTTTGTTTCTATACTTTTTACAGCTGCCTGTAAAATCTTGGACCCAAGGGACACATGTCATTTTGACCTGATTTCATTGGTCCTCAACTCTCTTATAAAAGTCTTTAGTAGGAAGCAATCAAACATCTAACAAAAGTTACCTGGCAGCATGTTGGAGAGGGGGGGGGGAAGAGTTGTCAGATAGAAAAAAAATTGCAAGAAAAACAGTGTTCCAAAAAAGAAGATATCCAGATCCCCGTTAAATGCAATGCAATCTCAAATAATTATTGCATAGGAATGCAGGTCTTGGCAGAAAAAAAATGTTTTCTATCTCTACAGCATAGAGTCAATATGATGATAGCCATAAAGTCTATAGAAATGTCCCAAATCACAACTCTTTCAAAGTCATCATTTATAAACATCTACCAATCTCCTTGAGATTGTTTTTTATTTTATTTTCTAAAGTTTACATGGTCCCCAAATCTTTCAGTTAGTTAAAAATTCCTCCCTTTCCTTGATGTCTTATACTAAGTTATATCTGAAACTGGGGTCTACTGGGTAAATGAACACTATATTTCTTCAAATTTCGTTGTTTAAGTGTGGCAAATAGCCTCTTTTTCTCAGAACTCACAAGCCCAGCAAAACAACGGGCTTACATGTTTTAGATTTCATTTCATTTTTGCTGGATTTAAAATGTCAAGCTTGGTTTATAATGATCAAGTCCACACAGCGAAATTTTGAAAGCAAATTTTAATTAGGTAGACCAAATGGGTAACAGATAAACCACATGAATGGCTATGTACTCTATTATGCTTACATATATTATCCATACACTGTAGCATGAAAAATCCAGCCAATTCGTGATTGATCTTGAAAGCATGAATAGATCAGCCCCAGCATGAGAAGGATGTTGTTGGCCAACACAGACTTCCTCTATGATGAGGTTACTGCTTAGGATTCAGTAATGCTCATCTGAATTTCAGTTCTTCAACCCTCAAAAGACCGGTTCGTTGAATGTGACATCCAGACTGAAACAAGTGACTTGATTACTGGCATATTCAAATTGAAACAGGGCTGACTTGATTATCCTGACAGTCCTTGCTATATATGTCACTCTGCATCACAGCTAAAAACAAAACATAACATCCTTAGTTCAGAAAGAAGCTGATGCTCATTTAGCAAAATGGCCATTTGCTGATGCAGTAGGCACCCTAACAGCACAAGCCACAAACCACTTCTGTCAGCGTATGGCCACTTAAAACATCTAAGTACCACCAATGTCAAGAGAACAGCTTTGCCAGCCAATTAATCCAAGGGGATTTGGACTAATGCCAATGAATGTCCAGTTTGATGGGCCATCCTTCTGTACTAGCAATTAAAAAATGATATCGTGCACAGCATGGGTGCAGAGAATTCCCCCAATGTGCCTTTTGCTAAACATAAGACAAGTGGGGTTGCCTGGGTTGTTATTTGCCTAGCACAGATTGAAAATATAAAGGTTCTTTTCAGTCGAACAATCTGACAAGCTAAGCCAAGCCAAGCCAAGCTTGGGGCTCAGGCTTGCGTGCTACTCCATCTCTGCCAAGTTTTTTTAAGTTAGTGGCTTAGTGCCAAGGTGTCATTTTTCATAAGGAAGGCACAATATCCAGCAGCCTAGTTTAGAGAGAATAAAATTGCCATCTGCAGTCACTCTAGTCTGATCTATAAAGGCTTCTTTAGTTGCTTCTCTGCTTGTGAAGAAGGTCTGTTTGATTCTTTCATCTCAATTCTTGCCACTCTCAGGGACCCAGTTGCCATCCCCCCAGCCTTGGCATTAAAAGGGGATTGCAAGGCATAATTATATATCTTCTGCTAGAGATTTAAAAGTGCTTTCTCTTTTTCATATGCTCAGCCAATATTGCATGGCATTAAAAATGTCTTGCTTTTTTCCTTTATACAAAACTGGATCACTTGGTGAAGTATAGGAAAAGTAGCTAGTGAAAAAACAGCATTGAATTTACTTCATTATACTTCAAGAGCCTTGTGCCTTTTTGGCAATACTTCTCCCTGCCTCTTAAAATATACAAGATTAATACTCAAAAACTAAATATTTAATCACAGCGAAAGTGTTTTCCAACAATTAATCCACACAAACATACAGAAGAATGATTGAAGAATGATATTTCTCTATTTATATGAAAATAATCCAGTAGATATTCTCAAAGAGCTAAATCAAAACTTAATTACTTATTGAAATAAGAATACAGTTCTCAATAATTGAAAGTACTAAAAGATGGGTTAAAATAACATTGGGAGAGACTCTACTTAAGCCTAAATTTCGACATATTTAAAATATAGTTTACTCAAACAGTTTCCTTTACAGAACAAACCAATGGAATCATTGTTTCCTTAAATTGCTCTTTGTATCCTTACTAAGCATAGAACAAATTTGTACTATAATGATAATAAAAAGTACTATGAAAAAAGCTTCAGTGGCACACAGAAATCCTTCAATGTAATATTAACACACCTAAGGATGTTTTTAGATATCTGTTAGCCTAGAGCTTGCATTTCCAGTGGGCAATCTGGATGGCTATCCTTCATTTTCTGTTATATCACCACCTGCAAACCAGGCATGCAATGGCATCAGTATGTCTATGGAGATTCTTAGTCATCCAGGTCATAGTTATCCCTAAGGTGCTTTTTCAAGAGGCAACTGGGCTTTCTTGTTTTTCTTTGAAGACATTTTGCTTCTCATCCCAAAAACCTTCTTCAGCTCTGACTGGATTTGTGGGGAATGGAAAGATTTATACTCCTTGCAGACATCTGGTCATTTGCATTCTTTTAGAGAGTTGTTGAGGCCACCTGGAGATTTAACTGTGTCATCAGGGTCACCTGATTAGTGCAAGGAGTAGTGGAAGGAGTATAAATCCTTCCATTCCCCACCATCCAGTCAGAGCTGAAGAAGTTTCTTGGATGAGAAGTGAAACGTCTTCAAAGGAAAACAAGAAAATTCAGTTGCCTAGTGAATGGCATCTGTATTTTTGAAAACATAAATAACTGAAAGTTTGCTGAACTCAACCTTGACCAGAAGAAAAAGCCTCCTATGAAATTATGAAATATGAATTAACATCTTATTCTGAAGGCAAGGAGAATCCAACAGCACTAAATTCTAATTAAATTTCACTCAGGGTGGGAATAAAAGCTAAAACAGTCATGGAAGGCCTAATCCATTTGGATGAAATATAAGTGATAGTCTGGTCTGGAAGATCTAATTATCATGATCCTAGACATTATGTCAAAGCCAATGTAGACTGAATAAGGAAAGGTGGGATCCTGGTCGCCCTTCAGTTGTGGCGCTATGTAGTTCTGAATACTCTGGCTTAATCCAGGCTGCAAGTTGCACTGAAAATCAAATTTAAGATGCTGTTTTTGCCCTTGGGATTGTGCAGACATAGAGGAAAAGGGACATAAGGCATTCAGTCAGCAGATTGTATGTTTATGTAAACAATGCCTTACAGATACTTTGTAAGTATTTGGAGCGAAGACCCTAAATTCTGTCACTTGTCAACAAGAAAATAAACATAATATATAGGAGGAAAAATGTTAAAATGGGAGACAGAGAACATGAAAATCTTCAGAATTTCTTTTTTTAAAACAAATCTGTCTGTTGTAACAAATAAATTGAAGAGCAGATGTTTGCATTCACAAGTCCTTTTTTTCGAAAAGATTACTATTAGTAGGTGTTGTTAATCAAAGAGAAGTGAATACAGCTTTGTTTGGAGCCTTTTCAAAAAATACCATGGGAATGTTGGATGTTCAGGGACTGTGATACTGACACATCTGTATTTTGATTTAATTAGCTATTTCATGAGATTACACCATGGCATGTGATGCCTTTCAAACCCAGCACCTGTAGACAGAATTAGAAGCACTGAAATTGCAGCTATTTATGATTGCAGAATTTTAACATGCTTTTTATTTTTGGAAAAAACAAAGTATGAAGAAATTCCGCTAGAACTATGAGTTGTATTATAAAGATCCAGTCCAGTCTCAAATGAATTCCTTTCTTGCCTGAATATATGTTGAAAAATTTCACTTTATGAAAGGAAGGGAGGGAGGAAGAAAGGACAATTGCTGGTTGGGGTCTGAGATTACCCAAGCACAATTATGCAATTATAGGTCAAGCATCTCTGTTGTGTCTTCATCTCAGAAATATGCCTGGCCTTGTGAGATATCCCTAAACTGCTGTAGGAATTACAGAATATTGGCTACCTATATTTTGGGCTGCTGAAGAAGTAATGACTTTTTCAACTGCTCGATAGCCTTTTTCATAATCTTGGAGTCTTGGGTGAAGATGCTCCTTTGCTGTTCGGATCTGCATGCAACCTGGCATTTCCTTGTCAAAGTCAGCACAAAAGCATATAGAGGCATCCCTGATGGTTTTATATATTCGTCTAGAGATGAACTTCAAAGAGGCATGTCATCTTATCTATGAGCTGGTATTTTAGTAGTTCACCTTACTGTTATGTGCTTAGAGAAAGACAAAGCACAACAGTAAAATTAGATCTTATAACTCAATGGAATTCTTGCCAAAGGCCTAACCAACCCTCCCTTTCAAAAGCACAGATCAGTGATTGTGGGAAAATCTGTAGGTTTATCCATCTATTATCAATCAACAATTGTTATAATTATCCAATTATACAGGTCTAATGAATAAAAATGCTTATTTACAAAAATGACAAAAGCCTGCGTTGACCAAATACTTGTTTTAAATGACAAATATGGGTGCTTGGGATAAGTCACAAAGAAACTCATTGAGCAAACCAAAGCTTACTTTTAGAAATCTCACCCAAAACTAATTTGATTTAACCAACTAACTAATTTTCCAGATAAAATAAGAAAACTGAATAAAATTATATATTTGAAAATTATATATTCAAAGATTCAAAAACCCTTAGGACTATTTGCGTGTGTGTGTATGCATGCAGAATTAATTCAGAAAATCACTTGAACCATCAAATCCAGTCTTTGATTTGAATTTATTTAGAGTTCATATATTCACTCCTAGAAATGAGTATCATCTTTGTGATGTTTATTAGAAAAAAATATTAATGTGGTATTAGTGGGAGAATCAATTAATAATACACATTTAGGCTTAGAGATACATTAGTGCCCAAATCTTGATCCAATGGAACATTAATTATTATTGGTGGAACACTGACAATGCTTCTAAATATCGAATGTCTGGCCAGTTTTAGGATCGTTCCATAATACGGGACTTTATTAATGAGTTTAATAGGCAAAAGTTAGTCTTTTACTTTACTGAAAAACTGATAAATATAAAACTATTTTAAAAATTAGCTTCATGGTTAGAACTGTTCATTTCTACCTAAAACTATATTTTCAATGCCTTAAATATTCACAATAATGGAAGGTCACAGCATGGATGGCAACTACCATAGCATTGGCTGATTCCCCAAAAAAACCCTAAGAAGCAGACCTGCTGAGTACTTGAACTGGCATGTAAACTAGATTGGAAAGTTGGCAGAAAAAATCTGGAACAAGATAATGGCAAGCCACTTCTGTACTGTTTTCAATAAAATTAGATGTTCAGATCCATGAAGTCACTAATATTTCATCTTTGCCTTTGAAATATCAACAAATGTACTACAATATTTATCTTATATTCTGTAGTAGTTCCCCCAATTTTATAGGGCACTATTTTTGTAGCATTATTTTGATCAACAATTATATATGCAGCTATTATTAAATTAATAGGTTGAATAATTGAGGATTTGTATTATATAGATCCTAACTTATTTGAGGATGGAGTAGTACGTGATGAGATAATATGGAAAACAAACACAGAAAATAGTGTTAATTGTCTTCTTGATAGTGGCTATCAACAAAACAGTTGTTAGCTGTTATCCAGACCTTTTGCATTAGTAAGCTGGTTAACACATGTAGTGTTATAAAAATTCTTTCAGTCATGTGCAGATACAAAGATTTATTTTAGATTCTATATGAAAAAAGGAAAATCTTCATGCATGCGCCTGAAATTCTTATATACTCTATACACAGAAGGAAGTACATAGTCCCATAGCTGATGGGACAAACCCGTAGGAGATGATCTCAGCAATAACAATAATCCCCCTCTTTCCTGGAAGACATATTTATGAACATCAAGATTTACAAGCTGGTCCAAATGCTTTATGAGGTTTACAAGGTTTAAAAGAATTTTACTAGGAAGATGTAAAACATCAGTGACTTGAAGTGGGAAGGTTTGCAAAGGACTTGGAATCAGCTGGTTTTGATTGCTGCTCAGTCAGTGGCAGCCAAATTACATTTTTTGTTCTAGAAGCACTGAGAGATCACTCAGTGATGATGAAGGATCAAAGAAAGACGATTACCCAGGATGGATGAGTTGCCTCAAAACACAGTAAGTCAGAATCTCTCTTGAGTAAGCACTTTCATCTTCACTCAGGCCTCAACAATGTGCTTAAAAAATCAAATACAATATTTTCAATTGCATTTGTGATTCAGGTTTATCTATGTATTCCTGGGTACAAGGTCAGTACAGAATGAACTGGCTCCAATATGATACTTCTGTACAATGAAATGCTGTTAAAGTCTGTTTTAAGTGTCCTTGAGCTATTCCCAGTGATGTACAAAAATGACTCCTTAACCATTGTCTTCTAACTATGATTTAATTTTAATATTTATAACCTACCCCAATGAAAGGGGTCTCTGGACAGAATACAATAAAGTTATAAACAAAGAAAGAAAGAAAGAAAAAGTCATATACAATTATCTCAGTAAATTATCAAAAGCCTCATAAGGGCCTCATAACTAAAACAACCTTAAGGGCCAGATATACACTTCTGAGAATCTGGGCTATCGTATCAGCTGAGATTCTAAATTATACAATGCTTCTTGATTCCTATCAGAGGATATGCACAGATCTTTATCCTTTCAACAATTCCAGTACAGATATATTCCTCCCTCCCTCCCTTCCTTCCCAGATTCAATATAAATTGATATTGTGGAGAACAGGGCAATGCATTGTCTATTACTAGGCTGGGCATCCTCCTTTGAAAATATAGGTGCATCTGAATAAATACCCCTCTACAATTTCAGGAAAATGAGAAATGGTTTCTGGTGAGAAATAGCACAAATATTCCATAAAGTGGATTCACTCTGTCTTGCTTAGTGTTGTATAACCCTTCATAAAATATATGCGTAGCTTGTCCTTTTGGATCTGAATCTTAGTTTGAAGGAACTGGTAACACTAATATTCTGAAGTACTTTCTCCAACTTAGGTGTTCCAGTTATTAACATGTACAGAGACAGCACAGCCATGCTGATCAAATATTCTGGTGGCATGTAGACTATGATGTGCTAGTACATTTATTTTTGAAGCAATACAGCTGATAAACTGCTATAACAACCAGTTTGCTGATATTCTCCTTGAAGCACTCAAATGCTCTTGGACCAGCAAGCTTAAAAGATGGCATCATTCCATTTTAACCAGATCATTTTTAAGTTCTTAGAAAGCTGTTCTCCAGATACTATCAGTGAAGAACTTTTTTTGGCAAGGTGCCACTTCTTTTAAATTATCTTCCCTGGCTGAATTTCAGGATATTTCACTGTTGAATTTTGTTGAAGATTTATTTCATATAGCAGATTTGTTGTTGCAATGGATAATTTCAAGGATCAATTAAAATACATATTTTTATATGGGCACTGATTGATAATTATTGTTACTTTCTAGTTTTATAGGAACTATTTCTGCACAGAACAAATCCTAAGTAAGTGGGAGTAAAGGATTGTATTGTATTGGAATAAAATATTCAGGTTTTGTACTGTTGAAAAGTAAGCAGTAATCACATTATCACATTGTTACTTTATTATTCTTCATTTTATTATGTACATCTTGAATAATACTATAAAAATATAATTGATACATTATTCATATAAATGAGATAAGTACATATTCCTTGCACCCTTCTGGATGTACACCATTGGGACCACATCACTTCTTCTACATAGTTTACTGTGGTTGTATTTGGGAAGTGTCAAACATCCTTTTCAAACTGATTTAGGAAGATTTGCAATAACTTCACTTGAGAAAAGTTGATCATAAATATACTTGGAATAGATTTATGTTAGGTATGTAGCTACAAATATTGTTAACCTACAGAGAGAAATGTGGCTATAAAGCATTTTTCTCCTCTGAGGCATACATTAATACACAGGAGACCTGGAGTGTAATTGAACAGATGCTCTGGAAAGGATCTTGTCCATTTTCCAAATTTTCAAGATCACAGGGACAAAAAAAGGGGAGGATAGAGGCGATAAAAGGAAAAAAGGGCTGTTGATAAATGCAGACATATCCCTCATCCGTCTGAAACAGATGTCACTCAGGGGATATCTCCTTTCACACTGGTCAAGTTCAGCTTGTCAAATCTGACTTTGAAATCATTGTTCACCCCTTTAAAATACAGTGGTTGTCTGAGACAAGATAGCAGCATTTAGGCGCTCAGCAGGGGTGGGGAGAGGAAGAGAAGGAGGGAGACAAAGAGTCCACAGATCAATAAAAGCACTTTAGGATAATGGCAGGATCTAGAGAAAAACAAGTCTGGATGCCATGGCAGCTCCATCATTACCAGGAAATGCACATTTGCATGAGTGAAGTGCTTAATCCAGAGAGTTGCAAGGGAAGGACTGCAGGACACCTCCTTCTTCCCCATTGCAGCTGGGCCTAATGCTGCATATGAGATATTCATTTATCTTGCCAGGGCTATAGTCTTCATAGGATTAAGAGTACTGAAGGTGGACAATAAGAGGCAAGATGGTAGTTTTATTTCCCTATCCACTGATTTGGGTTTTAGAACTCTTATATGGTTCCTGTGCCATTTACATCTTTGGGATTAGGAAAAGAAGCAATGGATGGAAACTACTCAAGGAAAGAACCAACCTAGAACAAAGGAGAAATTTCCTAGCAGAACAATTAATAAGCCTTCAGACGTTGTGGGTGCTCCAACACTGAAGGTTTTTAAGAAAAGATTGGTCAACCATTTGTCTGAAATGGTATAGGGCAGGCTGTCCGATGTTAGCAGCATTGACACAGGCATGTCAAACCCGCGACGTCACATGACGTATTTTTCCCCATTGCCGGCAATGGTGTGGGCATGGTTTTGTGTGACACATCCGGCCCGCAGACCAGCAGTTTGACATGCCTGGTATAGGGTTTCCTGCTTGAGAAAGGGATTGGACTAGAAGATCTCCAAGGTCCTTTCCAACTCTGTTATTCTATTATTCTGTTAAATGTTTGTTAGCTTTCTGGAGGAAGCAGGAAAGGTTATCTATGCTTTGGGAACCATTAAGGAAGAAATAATACAGGTAGTCCTCTACTTATGATCACAACTGTGCCCAACATTTTGGTTGTTAAGCAAGATAGTTGTTAAGTGAGTTTTGCCCCTTTTATGACCTTTATTGCTATAGTTAAGTGAATTACTGCAGCTGTTAAGTTAGTAACATGTTTATTAAGTGAATCTGCCTTCACCATTGACTTTGCTTGTCAGAAGTACGCAAATGTGATCACATGATCCCAGGACACTGCAACTGTCATAAATAGATGCCAGTTGCCAAGTACATGAATTTTGATTATGTAACCATGGGGATGCTGCAACAGTCATGTGAAAAATGGTCATAAATAACCTTTTGTAACTTTGAATAGTCACTAAGCAAATGGTTGTAAGCCAAGAACTATTGGTACTTAACACTTCTCTCAACTGTCAGAATGAGTTACCTTTGCAAGTGCTTTCCCCAAATTTTCCCTGATTTTGCTGCTATGTTTCTCTTCAAGAAAGGAAAGCAGATGAGGCAAGAGGGTTTTTGAGTGAAAGGTTGGATGAAGTTGTTCCTCCCTAGGAAACTTTCATGCTGAGATGACCCTATAGAAAGAGTTAACCTTGCAAATATTACACATACTTGCTCTGAAAAAGTTTTCTCCCTTACTTTTCAAGGAAGCATCCAATTTAGTGTCTGTATATATCCATGTATGTGTATTTGGGTTTAGGATTATAAACCAGAACCCTTTTGATCTTGGAAGGTGAGTTAGTGTTATCATTTTTTCATCATTTCTTTATAGAATGTCTGTGTTGTGTGGATTATTACATGATTGGAGTAAAAGCATAACAAGAACGTTTCTTTCATACTTCGTGGGGGGAAAAGATTTCTCTTATAGAGGAATGAATGTTGTTTTCTTAGATAATTCAGTTCCCCTGCGCAAGACTTTATCATACTGGTTTTCTCCAATTCACTTTCATTGATATGAGAGCTGTTTTTTGTTGTTGTTGTTTTTGGTTTTTTGGAAGGGCTTTGAAGGGGGGGGGGATAAAAAGCTAAATAAGTTCTGAAAGACTTAAAGAACCCCTACCCAATTCCTCTTCTCCTATGGATGCATTAGAATACTATTTTCTGAATTTTTTTTCCACTATTTTTTTTACTATTTTTGAACTTGATCTTTCTTTTGCTGATTTCTTCATGATCCTGTTATGTTAAGGTTTTGGAGAGTTATCCAAATAGACAGTCAGAGCTGACCTCCTTTACATATTTATTTCCAAAATTTTATTCAGCTGGGAAAATAATTGATATAGAGAAAAAAATAACAATACTAAAAATATTCGTGTTCATAAACAGTGATGGAGAAAACAAAACTCACATTTTCTTTGATGCAAGATGTTAGTGAAGAGATCAGTGTTCACCTCAAAGATTCCGTGATAGAATTCTCACAAATTTCAGAAGAGAAAGCATTCCAAAGTGCTGAAACTACTCCAAAGATAATTATGAAAATTATGCCTTTGTTGAAACTTTTGAACATACCAGCATCTCTCCTGATGATCTTAGTGAATGACTAGACCTATCACATATTCTAATCCCAAGTTATTTAGGATCTTATAGTTCACAACTAAAATACTGAACTGGGTCATTATTTATGGCCAAGGCAGTAGCTTTTAGTGCAAGCCTGACTCTATGTCCCATTTTGCCAACTGACTACCCATATTTTACAGCAGTAACTAATGTAAGTCTGAGGTTACAAATGTAAGAACAACATAGCCGTGATGTTCCTGACTATAATAAACCAAGTAAAGTTGGTAGTAGGCAGTCTTGGCCACAGAGTTGAAAACATAACTTTCCTATCCCATTTACCTATTTTTCCAAGAAATTTCATGTCATTTGAACCTAAATAAAGTTAAAATTGTGAGTAAGGTACAAAATCTTCATTATAGACCAAAGGCACAGTTTGTTATAATATGTTTATCTTAAATATAGCATCTTAATCTGGAAAGAATATTTATATTTAACTAAATACTTAAATCTCTCCTTCTGGATTCTGGATGTAGAGCTGGGCAGCAGAAGTGGTTCTCCTTGTTCTAATCTGAGTGGTTCGTTTCCAGAAACAAGAGAGCTAGGCAAAAATATAGTATTTTCATTTTGCAACATGTCTCATTCTAAAGCAGTTTGGGCTGCTATGCATCAATGGTAGTTTTCTCAGCAAAACAAAACAAATTTTGAAAAAAAAATAGAAAGAGAAAAGACATCAAAAGTGGCTGGACTAATGGACAGCTGATCATTGCTGTTGGTGATTTGGTGTTCTATCAGGGGTGTTTACAGATTAGTATTTTATCTTTTGTTAATGTTAATATACAGTAGTTTAATGTATTTCAAACATGCCCATCAAAGCCAGATGACATTATTTATCACTAACGTATTTGGGATCCCTTTTGGATTCAAACAATTTATTTCAAAGCAGCCATAGGGCAAGGAACAAACTGGATTATGAACCTTTTAGGCAGTAGAAAGCCTTAATTACTTATTTCCTTTTACAGTCCAAATTCAGTATGCATAAGAAGGGATTGCATAAGAAAGAAAATGTGTCTGCAATTTAGTCTTTGAAAGCCACTCACATTTGCTGATCATATGAATGGAATCATATCTAATTTGGCGTTTTGTATCATGTCTGGTACATAGGAGCCCTTGGAGCATTTAGTTAGTTTCTTTTCCATAACTTCAGACATGCATACACACACACACACAAGTTCTAAACACAATGGCAAGGCTAACTTGGTGAATATTCCTTTGGAGACTGCACACTTCCTACTAGTGCAATTCTCTTTTAGTGGGAGAAATTGAGGCAGATCACTTCTGGAATAGTGGTGAACTTTCAGATATACCAGAGCATTCTGAGTCATTTATTGAAAGGCATTTTGGTTTGGTTCTGGTGGGAGAATTTCTTAAAACTTATTTCAGAAAGTGCTTAGCTTTAATTTTAGGGAAAAATACACTGATCTTTCTCTCTCTCTCAGTGGGGGTGGTCTTTTCAATCTTTGGGTCTTGAAATGAGAATCAACAGCAGAAAGTGAGGGAGTGGAAAGACATAATAGACTAAACTGAATCTGTGTAACAAGACAAACATCAAAGATTGTTTCCCTTTCATTAAAATCTCTTGCTATCTTTCTTCATCAACTGGAACTCCCTCTTTCTCGCCCCTCCTTTTTATTTCAACAAAAACAAAGAACTGGGTTTTTAATAGCGGCCTAAGGCCCTTTTTGGGGGTTGAGTAATTACCCAAATTGTCCATAAATTGTCCATTTCATGACACTCTGAATAGCCTCATTTATTCGTGACAATATACATCTGTTTCAATACACACACACTCGCCGCCTTTTTCATTTCCATGGTGGGATTATCTATATGGTGCATTGGGGAGAGCATAGAGTTTCAGCCCCATCTCATGTTTTGGCTGGTGGTGAGGTCCCTGTGGCCAAAGAGAAACTGAACTCTCACTGGGGAAAAACATATAAACATGGCAGTTACATTCTTAGGAATGGAATATGTTCCCTTCAGATGTGGCTGCTAAATGAATCATGTGAGAAAGGCCCTTTTTTACTTGTGATATTCTGGGGAAACTTTAGTGTATAGAGGGGAAACATTTCCTCCTGTCTAAGCATGCACATGTTAATTTCCCTTTAGCATTGGCAAGAGGCAAAAAGAAATCATACGACATCTCAAGAAGACAGAATATTGAGTGACTCCACATAAAAGTAGTTTTACAAAAGTCTTAGGAAACTTTAGTATATGCATTTTCTAAAATACGCTATAAAGATTAAATTTGAAATATTGGGTATAGTTGCTTGTCAACATGCACAGTTGCATATACATAACAACCTTATGTTTAAACAATTCATTATTATTGCTTGTGTGAGAAATGCCAGCTAATTTTCAAGCCAATATACTGTATATCATCATCATTTTAGCCATTGTCTATGCACTGTAGGATGAAGGCCTCTTCCGCATGTTTCCAACCTATATGGTTCTGAGCTTCCTTTTGCCAGTTGGGCCCTAATTTGGTCACAATTGCAAATAATAATAATAATAATAATAATAATAATAATAATAATAATAATAATAATAATAATAATAATAATAATAATAATAATAATAATGATGATGATGATGATGATGATGATGATGATGATGATGATGATGATGATGATGATAATAATAATAATAATAATAATAATAATAATAATAATAATAATAATAATAATAATAATAATAATAATAATAATAATAATAATAATAATAATAATAATAAAGTTGTTGAGAATGAGAGGGTGAAGATCTTGTGGGACTTTCAAATACAGACAGATCGCCATTTGGAACACAATACGCCGGATATCGCAGTTGTAGAGAACTGAAGCGTACAGCTGATTGATATTGCTGTACCAGGAGATGCCAGAGTCGAAGAAAAAGAACTGGAAAAAAATACGAAATATCGCGACCTGGCCATCGAAACTGCGCGATTATGGATGAAACGTGTAACAGTGGTACCCATTGTCATTGGGGCACTGGGAACTATGTCCAAAAACTTTGCAAAATACATCAAGAAATTGCAGCTTCCTGCAATAACTCCAGCAATTTTACAAAAAACTGCGCTACTCGGAACATCTTATATTTTAAGAAGGTACCTGGTTGACACCTAGGATGCTGGTAGCAACCCGTGTCAACCATCAGCGCCAGCCAATTTGAATGTTCAGTTGACTGAGGTTCATGTTTAATGAATAAAAGATAACAACAACAACAACAACAACAACAACAACATAAAAATAGCAGGCAATGAAGATAACAAGACCTGGCAATGGCTAAGAGCAGGAAAATTGGAAAGAGACGGAAGGGTTAATTCAGGCTGCACGAGACCAAGCCTTATAAACAAATACATGCAAAGCCAGAATTGAGAAGACAGCAAATGCTTTCTCTGCAAAGAAGCTGAAGAAACAAAGGGCTACATAGTTAGCTGTTGCAAGAACTTACAGAGTGATTAGAAACAACAGCATGACAAAGCAGCAACAATGGTGCTTTGGAATATCTGCAAGAAATATCATTTCCCTGCAAACAAGAACTAGTGGGCCCACAATATAGACAAAGTAATAAAAACATGAAGAAAGTAAAGTGATCTAGGACTTTAGAATTCAAACAGAGAATCATCTGCCACATAACACCCCAGACTTAATAATTGCCAATAGGAATGACAAAAAAGTAAAAAAAAAAGTCTGGATAATGGATGTTGCAGCACTTGGAGACAGCAGAACAGAAAAGAAAGAACTGAAGAAAATAACAAAATACAAAAACCTGTAAATAGAAGTAGAACAACTTTGACAAAAGAAAGCATAGATAATACTAATAGAAATAAGTGCCTTGGGTGCAATCCCAAAACATCTGAAGTACCACTTGAACACCACTGGCTTTGACAAAGTCACCATCACTCAATTGCAAAAGGCAGCTTACATTCTGTGATGCTACCTTTAACACCATCAAACAACAATATCTGTCTATTCCAAGTCCTTGGGAAGGACTTGATAGGTGGACAAAATGCAGTCTAAACATAGAGAGATAGAGAAAAGTTATAGTTAGTCCTTGATTTATAATCACAGTTGAGCCTAAAATTTATGTTGCTAAGGGAGAAATTTGTTAAGTGAGTTTTGCCCCATTTTACAACTTTTCTTGCCACAGCTGTTAAATGAATCACTGCAATTGTTAAATTAGTAACATGGTTGTTAAGTGAATCTGATTTCCCTACTCACTTTGTTTATCAGAAGGTCACAAAAGGTGATCACATGACTTCGGGACACTCCATCATAAATATGTGTCAGTTGCCAAGTGTTTGAATTTTGATCACATGACCATGGGGATGCTGCAACAGTCATAAGTGTGAAAAATGGCCATAAGTCACTTAGCTTTACAATGCTGTTGTAACTTTGAATGGTCACTAAACAAACTGTTGTAAGTCGAGGACTATCTATATAGGAAAAAAATCTTGTTCCTGTAAAATGGGACTGTAACAGAGTTTGTTTTCAGCTGGTATAGAATTGGGGTGAAGCATTGCAGAATGAGAACTATTTCATAGATAGCCTGAGTGGTTTTTGTTTGTGTCAGTGTGAGAAAGAGACAAAAAAGGGAAGAGATAATTGCAAGAAGTTATAATACTGCTGCTTGATGGGGTTAAGAGGGGAATGCAAGATGTTTTCTGTAGAATAATTAGCATGCTAATTTAACTACTGTATCTAATGCAGTTCAGAGAATACCATGATAGAAACCACCCAAGATGTCAAACTGCTGTTAATTTGGCAGAGCTATCTGGACTATGGTAAATAAGAATTTCAATTCATATGATCTCTTCATCCTTAAGATTCTCTACAATGCTGGCCAGAATGCAGAAATAATTCTGGATTATTTAACTGTTGCTAAACTAATTCTCCTTCTCCCTCTTACAGAGGTTTACGTAAAATATTATAGGGTTATTTTCTGCAGCTCCATTCCCTCATTCTCTCTCACTCTCACCCAGAGTTCTGGAGAAATGAGTCAGAATCAGCCTTGTGGAGCCAAAAGAATGGAATTAGTTCCTTATCTATTTTAATGAATAGAAATGAGAACCCACTCCAAATTACCTCACCCTCCTCCCCTTAATCCAAGGTTCGGAAATCAACTCTAATCATACCTTTAACCAGACTTTTGACTCAAAGGGCAGGTTCCTGTCCCATTCCTGCTGGATGTACCATTTTAAAGTAGTTCTGAGTTGAAAAGATTAGCCAGTGACATCACCGTTGCCCACCGGTCACCCGTGGGGGTCTCCTTTCATATCCCTGACAAGGAGCTGGAGTGAATAATGGAACCTCACCCTGCCATACAACAGCACTCAGCTCTCAAACACGAGCCTGGTAACCTCCATGCCTGGTAACCTCCAAGCCAGCCATGAACCACCGTGTTCCTAAAAGGGCGGGTAAGAATCATGAAAAAACAATTAAAAGAAAAGTGGTTTTTTTTAACTTTGCAAAATGAATTCTGCAAAACTAAGTTTCACACAATCTTAAAGATATGTAAGAACTTAACTTTGAATAATGATAGGCACTTGTCCTTCTTCCTACTCCAGTTTGAAAAGACAATCTTTGAGTAGAAAGTTTGACTGTTGGACTTTGCTTATTTTTGAATGTCACATTTCTGAGCACTACAGTTTTTGGATAGATATGCACAGTGTTGCTATATAGAGAGGACCCTACACGCTGCAACAGAAAGAACCATGAGCTCCATCTCATTTTGCAGGCCAAGCATATTGGAGGAAAATGGCTTGCTTCAACCAGCAGCTTAGTGCTGATTCCAACAGCAAGAGATTTCCACTTGCATTCAGCATTCCTTTCCCATGCTTTATGAGTGTCAGGGTTTAAGAGACTTTTACCAAGCCAATAGGTAGTGAAGGAGCTTGCTGTGCCTTTAAATCTATATCATATAAACTAAGAAAAATATCTGCTATTTCTGTCAACCATGCCAATGGTACTGAACGTGTGCAAACTTTCCACTAAAGGTTTTTGTAACTTAATTTTACTCTGGAGATAAGAAGAAGCCAGAGATTCTGTTTCTCTTTGGAACTTGGCCTTAAGCCACATCTTTCTTTTTCAGCCTCTCCCCCCACCCCCATTCATCACTGTTAATCATATGGCTCTATCTTCCCTATATTTCTCTTGTCAAGCTATTAAGAGGCTATGGAAAGAAAAGGAGGGGGGAAATAGTTTAAATATAAAACAATATAGTTGCCTTGTAGTTGTACATGTTGGTGAAACATAATTTTGGAGAAAGACAGATGGAAAGAGAAAAGACTATTTCACATATTTGTCTAAGGAAAGAAAGGCTTTTGTTTTTCAGATGAAAAAGATGGGTAGAATATTCTGATATTCTTCAACAGCTACTGAACTGTTGAACACATATAACATGGGTAAAAAAAGAGGCTGATTTTGTTTTATTTTGTAAAAACTACATATGACCATCCATTGCTTTTCAGACTCTAGTAAGATGAAAGTTAGTTAAGTGACAAAAAAAAAAAATCTGCAATGCACATTGACATAAGGAATAACCAAGTTCAGTTTTGCATTTAGTTCCTTAGAGCAATATGTATGTGAATGGTGATAGATGATCTAACAAGAACAACAGTCTATGAATGCTTGAACTTATGCTTAAACCCATGAATGTTAGAAGTGTAAAGCCCTATTCTAACATTTTACAAAAAATGTGAAGATGACAGATATCCTGTTTCCTTTTCCTCTTTTTCCTATAGGAAACATAGGACAACACAACTATATTACAAACCTTTACAATATAGCTATATATCCTTCATTTGGAAGATTCATTGGGAGATTCGTATGAATCGGAGTGCACTTTCTATAGATCTCTCCCATCTCTGGGAAGACTGTGGCTAAAAGGGAAGGAGACATATTATACTGTACATCTCTGTCCATCTTCATAAATTTTGCAGGGGGCAAACCTGAAGAAGTCTACAACATTTCTGTTTAAGCTGGAAATCATATTAAAGATTACAATACTTTAGAACAATATTTCAGCACCCAATTTAGATAAGCTTAACTCTCTAGCATGATCATGCTTATTATAGCCTGGAATAATACCACACACCCAAAAAACCTTTCTAAAATCCTAAAAATGAGGTACGAAAACAAAACCTTCTTTCACTTTCAGAAAACTGGGAGATATATTTCAGTGCAGTATTTGTTGAAATGAAATGCTTTAAAAGTTCTCGAACCTATATGAGCAGTTCATTTGTAAATATGCATAGGTTCAGATATTTCCAAAGTGAGCAGTGATTTGGTTGGCTCTTGAATTCTGCTCTTTTCAAATTAAATTTTAATAAAGATATTTCAAGTCTTTATCTTACATTGCAATCCTATCACATCAGCTCCTAAATCTCATTGTGTTTAACAAAACCTATTCCCAGTTAGTGACTAAAGGGTTGCATCTTTAATCAATATATTAGCAGTAAGGCAGAGTACATAAGCTTAGATTTTCTCCCCTCCCCTCTCCATCCTATCATTTCTATCCAGAAGAGAATTCTTGTGAAATTAAGGTGTTAAATTGTCCGTAAGCAGTTTGGTTCATGAAGAAGTTCTTATCATGCTTTGCTTGCTGTGAATCAATCCTTTCAATTAAGGTAGCTGGGGGAAATAATGATGTTTTTATTTGCAATTACAGCTTTAAATTAGGATCAATAGAGATGGCTACAGCCTTACCATACCAAAAGTACTGAGAGGTTAGTAATAACAGCTGAAGTAAGGGAAGGGGGGAGGGGAACACCCATATTCTAGCATATGCGGAAGCATACAAGAGATAACCCAAGATTAGAAAATGAAGACTGGATTAAATTTATTTCATGTTTGTTTTTCTTTTACCTATTTGTTACCTAATTATAGCCCTAAACTATATTATGGTAACCCCTAGAAAGATTGGGCATCTTACCACCACTACAGTATTTGATTTTATATTTTTCCTGAGACTTTGGTTCAAAATGAAAATTCTCTTAAATTACTTCTGTATGATTCACAAATTATTTGGGCCTAGTCAAAGATTGAAGAATTAGGCCTGATAGCAACAACCAAGATTCTCAGTCAGGTGCCAGTGTTAGTTAGGGCAGCTGCCATTTTAAATTGCCATTTGTTGTGAAGAGACAGCATTTCACCAAAGGCCTGTGTATAGCAAGAATTCACTTTTGTGACTCACCACTACTTGTATACTTGCTATCTGATGGTGGTTGTTTACCAAGGGAGGAAACCAGAATCCTCTGATTTATGATTAGAACTCTGTTCTTCAATTGGAAGTCTTGCTTTGATCACTTTCACCCTACATAAGTAGCTTGTGGATCTGTGTATGCAAGTGGTAACAGTACTCTCTAGTACAAATTATATTTGTTTTTGTTTTTGTTTTGGTCTTGGCATGAGAATCTACCCAATATAATGGAAAGCCAAAACATCAGTTTTTGAGGTTTAGTCATTCTCTGCTTATTTTATAGTTGCTTGAGGACTATGATGATATCAGTCAAGTGTGGTTAGCTGGGTAATGTTTCATTTGAAAATATCCCTCATAATTATGATTGCTTAAGAAAGTCATCATTCATTGTAGACTGAAGTGAACTTCAATACCAAACAATCACTTATTTCTGTTTATCACTATGCACTACCTCAGAGGCTGAGGGTATTGGGGAGGGGGGAGTTATGCTTGTTAAAGTAATTGCTACTATACCATCGATATAATCTATTCATTCCATAACCAAGAACCAGCATGAATAGTTGCTCTATTGGATTCCCATAGCATTGCAAAAGGATTGGATGAATAAGCCAATTAGTGCAACCCAACTCATAGGCAAGTTTGTTCCTAGTATAGCTAGTATCACAGATGACAAGTATAGATAGGCATCCACATTTCTTGCCCACAGTTCATCTGTTGTGATGCATAATTGTCACTCTCATAATTTCTGAATGAGTAGCAGTATATGTTTTCTTTTCACTATGTTACTGAAAAATGTAAACCTGAATTGGTATATTTGATGCATCTGTGTATGTGTACTTAGACTGACATCGTATTAAAATGTGTACAGTAAAACTGTAAAGAATCTGACACCCATTTTTAGAACCATCTATCAGAAGAAAATGCCTGAACAATTAATTTAAAAACTTTCTGCCTGCCATGTGGATTTTATAGAGAACAAAAAGCTTTACCATTGACCTGTCCCTTATCCATCAAATGCTTTGATTTATATTTCAATCATGAATATTACACTGGCCTTTTTAAGATTTATTTCTCTAGACTGCACAATATTGTCTGGTTTCTTGTTACAGTTTCTGTTGTACTAAAGAAATAATGGTCTTGTTAATTCTGTAAACATTACCACTGTAACTTAAAATAATGATTTTTTTCATAAAAATCCATGTTGCTATTAAGTGATTTGTTTTTATAGGCTTACCATTCATATATCCAAATAATGCATTGTTGATTTGATTACAGTTTTGCTTTTCATGCATGCCAACAGATCAGGAATATATTCTGGATTTCAGAAGATTTTCACATACAGTCAAAATTCCCTCCTGCATTTGTATTCATAAGAATTCCACAAGGTAAAACAGGAATCCTATATACAGTATGTGATGTTCACTTGGAACAATATACACATTAAAATTGCCCTTTCCAAAACTGAACAGAAATGGCCTAATTTGCTATCTGCAAATGATGAGTTAGTGGTGTTATTTCAAACCAATCCTGTCACAAAGCTGCATGTCTGCTTGAAAATTATCTTAGCTACACGAATGTCTGTAAATATACCCAATGACTTGTTCTGAATCCAGGGGCAAATCCTATTGCTGAAATAGATGGCTTAGTGGTTTACAAGTCAGGATACTTCAAATATCTATGTATTTTTATAGTTTGCATTGATAAAACAGGAAGTAGTAATAGTTTGTATTAAGAAAATAGGAAGACATAGTTTAGTAATGTTAACGTAGACTGTCAGCAACTCCCCAAAGCTTCAAATATTTTCAGTTTTCCCTGGAGAAATCAGGGCTTGAAGCTTGAGTCTTCTAATAAGTTTGCTCTCCACCACAGCTTCTTGTTGGCTTTTCATATAGCCAAGGAGCCATGTGGACTCCCATACAAAATTGTATGTATTCTTTTTACTATTAAGGAACTGAGAGTAAGAGTTAGTTTAAATTCTCACAGAAAGTTTTCATAGGAGAAGAAGGGGCTCCAGGTGGTCTGGTATGAAGGCAATACAGATAGAATTAAATATCATTACAGAGTGTTTCTGGGTTAAATAATGGAGAATCTTGCTGGCAATTGATGACAATATTGGTTAAACAGTTCCAATGGCTGTTGAAGATGGTTTGTTGGTCTGTTAGTTTTGGGATTGTGATATAAAATAGAATGAACATTTTGTACTTGCAAGAATCTGTGGGATGCTGAATGTAAGCAATCATTCCCCAAAACACTTGAGATAACAATCCAGGGGAAGAAGAGTGATGAAAAAGAAAAGTTCCATGGAATACTCTTCCAAAAGACCATGAGCCAAAAGATAAGTGGAAGTACAGAAGATCAAATCTGCCTGGGGATCAATAGCCAACCCAAGGTTATTTGACATCTCCTCAGACTTACAAAGGTTCGCCTCTGCCAATTCATTTGGTAAGCCTCTTCCTTAAGCTTGGATATATAAGAAAAAGTAGTCCTAGTAATTAGTGCAATTTAGGAGTACCAGGAATTCATATAAGATAGGGTCAGATCATGATGTATTAAGATATATTTATTTAGAATCTTTTTGAGATCAAAAGCTAACCTACAGGGAAAAATGTGTGAAGTGTTATGCTTGGTTAGATAAGGGGAATAAATTTCCCACATAAAGGAAGTAAGATTACAATGTCTACTTACTGCCAGAAAGGAATAAATTAGCAATGTTGGAACCAGAAAAGTGAAAATGATTGGTTGCTCCAATAGACCTGGGATGATGCCCAAACTGCTTCTTTCTGAATAATAATAAAAAAGGGGAGGACTAGAAAGTTATTTCAATCAGACCCTGGAACCTCTAAATGTGTCCAAGCACAAGTCTTCTGCATACATGGCCAAAAAGACTCCACTGAGATATGACCCATCATTATAGAACAGTGATGGCGAACCTTTTAGAGACCGAGTGCCCAAAAACCGGCCCGCCCCCACTCTGCCCACCCGCCTTGCTCCGCCCTCATCCTGCCCACCTTCAGGGCCATCCATAGCCCACCGCAGATCGCCCAGGCGGCCCTGCAGCGCCATGGTGGCCACGCCCTAAGCCCGCACCCCTCAGCATCATCTGCCCAGCTGCCATGTGCTTGGCTGCACTGCTCTGCGTGGGCCACACCCAGGGGTGACTCTCCGGGGGGGCTGCTGGTGAGGACGGGGCTGTGATGGGAGGCGGGGCTGGGTCGATGGCGTGCATGCCCACAGAGAGGGCTCTGAGTGCCGCCTCTGGCACTCGTGCCATAGGTTCGCCACCACTGTTATAGAACAAAGGGTATGAATGTATGAATTAAAACAAAATCATTTTTGACTGGCTTGTATGTTTATGTGTGTATTCACCCAACAATAAGTATTATTACAATATTTATTACTGGTTGTTCCAGAGTGGAATCATGACAAAATCTTTGGTAATTTGTGAATTATTACAAAAGCCTACATCTAAGACCATGTAAGATGGCTCCTCATAATCAGAATGATGCTAAAATAATGGAATGCACATTGTAACATCTGTTCTTTTGTGCTTGTGACACAAAGTCACAATATACATTTAGTCATTTGCCCCATGAATTCCCATAACTCTCTACAATAATTATATTCTCTGCCTATCTCCAACTTAATACCAATGTTAATGCTAAAATGGCACTAATTTAATCTTGATTTGATTTAGCTAATATTTTTGGTTCATTTTAATTAGCTTCATAGTGATATTTGGATTTTTAGATGAAATATTCATTTGTTCAGAGAGTTTAGTCTTTTAAATTTTATTGTTAGAGTGCTATAAATATTTTATGGATATATTTCTATTATAAAGTATTATAATTGTATTTTTATCTTATCAAATTAAATGTTTTTAAGTATTAACAGCTCAGAGTTAATGATTATTTCTGTATCTTCTATACTGCCCAAAGTCCCTCAAAATATGGCCATCTTTTTACATATTTTTTATTTAATATTAATGCTAGTTTTTCAATTTAGATCTTTTTTTCTGAAATGGAAAAGATTCAGACAAAGCTGCTACTAAACAAGAGACATAATTTGTCAAAGTTGTGTCAAGAGTTGGCATCAAATTGTCATTTGATAAGGCCCAAGTCCCAACAGATGTAGCCAGTCAAATCTCAGAACTCACTATATTACTGCTACTCCTTACCTGTTATTTCACCTAACTTCTAGATCTTAACATTCCAAAATGGGAGGCAAGGAAGCAATGATGGGACCAAGAAGGAAGTTTTTCTGTCTCCAAAAAAAAAATTCTTTCTTTGTCTATATAATACTGCTGTTGTGCGTAGAGGGCAAGGGCAATATGACAGGAATTAGAAACAGTGCAAAAGTAGACACTAAGAATGGGACCAAGAGGTCTTTGAATACCATTGTCAGACAACAGTCCTCAATTGTAAAGTGTCTTATTTTATCCAACGATGAGGAAGAAACTGATCTGATTTATATTTCAAGATAATTGAAATTAACCAAGACATTTCTAAAACTAATATAATGTAGGAGATGACCAGGCTGAGCCTGAGGGAGGGGTCAAATATGTCATAAGTCACGAGTCCCTGTGTGCATACAAGAGATCTAAGTCCTTGAATGCCTCTCTTATCTCCCACTCATTTCTCTTGACTGCCAGTTGGTCAGATCCTTGTAGAGAGCTTAAGTTTTCAATAAATATTTATACTCATTTGAACTGCCTGTATCTCCCCAGCACTTGACATATACAAACTGAAACACGATTAATACATTCCAGATTTTTTGGTATGATCTTGTATTGCATTTGTCTGAATTTTCTGATTTGGTCTTCTTTTGTATGTAATGTAATCATGAGGGAAAATTATAGAAAAAAGATGTGCATTGGGGAAATTTGCATCACAGATATTTTTTTTAAAAAAAATCATAAAATATGTATTTTTTTTCAGGCAGATAAAATATTCCTGAAATGTCTATACATCAGGGGTGTCAAACTGCCAACCCATGGGCAGGATGCGTCACGCAGAAGCCATGCCCACTCCAGCTCCAGCAAGGGGAAAAAAGTTGTGATATGTCAAAACACGTCACGTGACACGGTGATTTTGACACCCCTGCTATACATGTTTATACAAACATTTTAAAAACACATTGTTAAACAGATATAGAGAGGATAGAAGAAAGTTGTGCTTGAAAAGATAGCCATATTCTAGGAAGTAAGGTGATAAAATTGGCTGTTCCTATAGGTAGATGTGGGGCTGAATTTGCTCATCAGCAATTAACATTAGGACAGCAGATTTAGTCAAATAAGTAATATGAGGGGAGGGGGAGTATGCAAAGTATTTCTATGTAAATTATTCTGAACTTGAGTATATACATATAGGTCAGCATATAGAAACAATTTTGGTTCTCTCTTTTTTTTGGCAGTAATATTTTTGTAATATTATTTTTCCATCCTGCCCCTCCCCCCCCCCCACACACACACACATGCCCCTAATCCCAGGCCATTTATAGTAAATTATGGCTTCTTGCCAAATAAAGCATGGACTCCTGCCTATAATTAAAGAAGGTTTTGCACTTTTCTGTCACTTTGCCGTTCTTTGGGATAATATTATCCTGCCTGCCACTCTTCTTCCAAGCCTAAGTAGGAAAAATTTGAAGATCATATCTGGAACAGACACAGTTTGAAATATATATCCATTTGTGCTGTTCTCTTCATTTTATTTTTCTCCATTATCAATGGATTGAGATCTTCACATGAAGTAGACATTGATGTATTTGCATGAATACATTTAGATAACCAGTGTGCATTATTTTACTAGTATACAACTGTACTCCTGTACATTGTTAAGTCATTATATAAAAGTGTCTTGATTTTAATTTACAGAATTTCTTTAAGATTAAAGGGCGAGATTTTTCAGTGCTGCATGTCAGTAATGAGAGAAGGAAAAAACAGCATGGAAGGAAAAGCAGCAGAAAAAGCATCCATAATTAGTCCAATGTGATCGTTTCTAACATAACACTTCAATTTTAGAAATAAAATTAGATAATTGAGAATATAGAGGTCTAGACCAGTGGTTCTTAACCTTTTTGAATGAATCGCCCCCTTGAGCCAATGAGGAAGTTGTCATCGCCCCCTCCCCCAACATAACCTCTCAATCACAACATAGGAAATAATTCTTCAATTTATGCAAACACTTTTTTTGTTTTCTTTAAAATTGTCATCAGGACATATCGATGCAAATAATTTATTTCCAGTCTTTTTCCCATATCTCAACTGTGTGAAAAATTTTGGTGCCACCCGTCACTTTATTCCCAAACTTTGTGAATCATGTATTTCATTATTATCTTACTTATTCAAGACACTTAAATGTAATGACTACTGAAAACAAAATTCAATTGCAAGAAAGTGAAATGCCCAAAAAGAAAAACTAAGAATTTCAAGACGAAAACTCTGAAACTAAATTAAGATTCGAGGAAAGTATATATAGTCTCGCACACTGTAAAAAGGATTAAAAAGACACAAATAAAATATAATGTCACAGGGGACAGCCACTCAGCATGCGATGTTTCGAAAGAAGCGCTCCCCCCTCCATCACTGCCCATTCTGGCCAATGGTGCGCCACTGTATGGGTAGAGGCTGCTGCGCAACGCGCATGAAGATAAGCGATGCGTATTCACATATGTACGGCGTTCTGTACTGAAGCTAGCTGGAGGAACATTTGAAAACAATTCAATCCACTAATAGCGAGCGATCTGATGTTTTTGTATGACAGATATACAGCGATTCACTGTACGAAAAAGTCTCAAAAGTGTCCCCAAAACTTCTCGCTCCATCGCCCCCATATCACCCCCTTTTCGTTCCTTCGCCCCCGCATCGTCCCTCTTCATTCCATCGCCCCCCTGAAAAATGAAATCGCCCCCTGGGGGGCAATATCGCCCAGGTTAAGAACCACTGGTCTAGACTATACATTCAATTATGATATTATTGGAAGTTTTCAAAGTAAAATCTGGGAAGTTTTAAGCAGATGCAACCCATGAGTGGGCAGAAATACTATCAGGATCACAAAAGAAGCTAAAAAGTAAGACCTGCAGAGAAATTGGAGACATACTAAAGTCAGAAAGTTTCTATTGATCAAACAAGGCTCCAGATACCACTTCCTATCCAGGAGAAATTAAAGGTCATATCAGACAGATGAAGTTAGACAAATGAAGTTAGAATATCTCATTGAAAGCATATCTTCATTTACTGTTTAAGCTGCTTATGTCCTATGTTCATTTGGGTTTGAATCTAAGCCAGGTTAGGAAAATCTTGTCCAGACTGAGTCATTTTTTTAACAGATCACAAAGTATCCAGCCAAGACTGCATGCTACCATATCTTCTTACTGGACAGTTCTGCTATGCGCTCCAATTTTTCTGTTCCAGGAAAGCAATGTATTTACATATTTATATACACAAATTTATATACACAACATTAAAGCATCATGATGCATATACATATAGGAACCACAAATAGGTTTTGTAACATCTTTTCTTACTACCCTATTTCTTCTTAAGTCTTTTAGACCCACTCTTGGCCTAAGTATTATAACAGCACAATCTTGCCCCATAAGGAGAAAGTTGCTGGTTTAAAACTATTTTTTTTCTTTTTCTGGCTTTTCCGTTTTTCCTTGTGCTTTCTTTATACACTTAAGTTATCTAAGGCAATTTAAGGCTACCAGACACCTGGCTATCATCTCCCAAATGTCTCACTTATTATTTGAGCTATTTGGGAATTAAAGATAAAAGTTTTCTAGCTCTATAGAAAACATAGAAGAGAGAATTTCTTAAGTTTCTACCAGGTTTGAAACCAGAACCTTCTAATTACAAAGCAAGAACAATAACCACCGTGCCATATAGCTGTTGGGAGGAATTACACTGACTCAATGGAACAAATTTTTCCCCCCTCAGCAATGTGGCAAATGAACTGGTGAGTTTAGCCTACAACAAATTGAAGCATGGTATCCAAAATGGATAGGACCACTTGAGGCAATATAACAGACCAAAAGGTATTTTGGAAATGGAGCAGAATAACTTAGGTTACTTTGACAGTTAGTAGGGGATTAATAGAGGATGACATCATCCGTTTATACCCCCCAGAAATGACACTGGAGAGAGGGCATCTGGCAGCGCAGATAAGCCCTGAGAAACTGCAGTCGTACAGTTTACAGAACATAAATCAATAATTCTTGATAAAGTCCCAAATCTTTAGATTCCATGGCTTCTGAAACTGAAGTATTCCTGGAATTTTATTAAGAATATCTTATAGTCTAAGGAATAGGGTGATGAAAAGAGTTAAATACAGAGTTCACAATCTTGTACACAGTTTAGTAGATCTTATAAACAAAACATGACATAAAATGGAATGAAACTGTCACTTTGAGGCTAAACCAGTCATTCCATAAGTGGTGATAAGAAAAGGGAATAACGAGGGGACATTTAACTTTATATACTTCTTTCCTCTTATAATCTCAATAGGCATGCTATTATTAACTGCCTGGAGGACAAATATCAAATGGTAAAAAAAAATGAAGCTTTTAAAGTGAGAACAAGAGCTAGTTTTAATAGTAGCCTTGTACTGCCTTGATTATTCAGTTATCTTTTTAAAATATTGCTTGGCCCTGTATTCTGGTTCTATGTTCCAGCATTTATATATAGGTTTTTTTATATTCTTACCCATTACATGACACCACATTTAAGCTTTTTGATTAAAAGAGAAGAAATTGCCAATCATACATTTCTGTGTGGAAAGAAATTCCAGTAGCAGGCTGGGTGAATGTAATGATTTCAAATTTGTTTATCTCACCCTGGCCCTTTAAACAAAGCAGCAGGATAGATCAGGTTGGCAGCTGGATCATATCACATGCCACCCCTGTGATTACAGCAGCTAAATAGAAGTAACAGAAAGAAAGAAAAAATTTCTTCCAGTCCTTCTCTCTCTCTCTCTCTCTCTCTCTCTCTCTGGATTTCTGCAGTTCCTGGGGCAGAGTTGGTTAAAGACAGGAATCGATTACACTCAGCTTCAGAGAACACAATCATACTTCTTCAGTTTACAATCCTCTGCTAATTATAAAAGTACCCTGACTTGATCTGCAGGCAACTCAGCATTTTAAAGATGCCAATTAATCTTCAAGCATCTCCTAGTTGAAATTATACTCTATGGTGCCTCTGACAATTATAAGCACATCAACATCATTTACAGTTTTTCTCTTATAATGTGAAGCCCCAAGGAAGGGTTAGATCAAATCTACATGCTGCCATTAAACTATAGCCATATCAATGGGGGTGTAAAACTCTGCCAAACACAATAAGAAATCTATTAAATTCATATCCCTGTTGCTACAAACAGTTATTTTTCCTACTGGCCTGCTGGTTCTTTCAGTTTCATCATGAAGCAGACTCAGCTAGTTTACATGGTGTGCTATACAGAAATCATTTTATTTTATTTGGCTCTATTCAGAATAATGCACTTAAGCATTGAGGTTTTTTTCAGATCATTTTCCTGTTGGAATATTCATTCATTTGTTCAGATAAAATGACTTGTTGAATTTAAGAAAGCCAGTATGGTAGAATCATAAAGGGATTGGACTAGAAGTTAGATCTGTGTTGTAGACCACTGCTTAACCTCAGCAGCTTTAAGATATCTGGAGTGTCAGGCTGAGGAATTCTGGGAGTTGAAATCCATACATTTTAAAGTTGCTAAGGTTGAGTAACATTGGTTTAGACCAGGGGTCCCCAACCCCCGGTCCATGGACCAGCACCAGGCCACGGCATGCCAGAAACAACAACGCAAACAACCAAACCCCATCCGTGGGATGCAGGCAGTACATGAAACCACACCCCTTCAGCTTCGCAAAAAAAGCTCTCTCCACAGATCTGGTCCCTGGTGCTCAAACGGTTGGGGATCTTTGGTTTAAACCACTTTAAGCTCTCAGGGTTTTCTACCTTTTGGCCAATTACTCTCTCTCAACCTTATAAACACACCTTATAAGACTCTGCCCTAGGGAGTAGCCTCTCTCCAGACATACAGATACAGACCACCTCAACCTTATTTGCTTTTTGGCAGCCATAAAGACCTGGTCATTTTCAGGCATTGGGGTCAGGCTATTAGATTGGGAACTTTGACATGACTGTACATCGTAGGTGTTCTGTATTTTTAATGAGAGAGCCTCAACTTTACTTTGCTATAGTTTTATTGTATTTTATATGGTATGTTCACTGCAAGAAGTTTTTCAGTTAGATAAGTGAATTACACATGCATAAACACTTAGTTTATCCAAATAATTTGCTTCTTCCAAAGTTGGCAGAATTGGTTTCAGGACCCAATATTAGCATGAATCAGATTTTCCAAGTATTTTTACATTGCAGTAGATTTTACAAGTATGTTTACATACATGAACATTTAGAATCTTTGATGTATGTGTTCATAGATGCACATTGAAAATCTTTGATTTGCAGTTGCTATTCAAGCTATTCAATCAATATGTTTTCTTTCTGCCTGATTACTGAAGCACTCATAATGTTCACTGTGCTATTAAAATCTATTGACCTTTTACCCATTTAAGTCAGACCAGCAAATTTTGATCTAGATATTATTGAGAAAATTAAATGTCATGATACACCTAAAATTACAACACCACTGGGTGTTTAATTAAAACACACATACAGAGATGTAGGAAATAAATCCACTTAGTTGATATTAAAGCAGGGAGAGAGGAGGGAAGGACAATCTATTCTAGCAAAACCAGAATATCAGATTCAAGGAGGGCACTGGGAAGATTTTTTTTATCTCCTCCAAAGTAGATTGAGTCTTGCCCAAGGAGCTCTGAAATGAAATAGGTTACTTTAAGATGTTCAAACTTTCTTTAGAAAGTTTTTATAATTTCCTAACTGGCTAGATGAAGCATTTCTGAACTTCAGCCAAGATTTCTCAAAAAAAAAAATGCAGTGCAAAGGACTAGAAGGTGAAGTACTATTAAGACTAACAGCTATAGTTTCCAACCACGAAATTATATTGCCAGGACTCTACAATGACAATGCCCTAGGGATATATTGAAATAATGTATTAGTAGTTATTTTCCTCTTTTCAGTCCTCTTTAGCACTTAACTTTTAGGAGCACCAGTGACGGTTGTAGAACTGTCAACTACTTCGCTTTGCTGGTGTTTCCTATTTTAATCCAGACAATTTTCCCCCAGATTTATTTTCTAAAATCTGGCCCCCTGTACCCTTATATATGTATTTAATATTCGAGCTCACAAATGATAACACTGAATTTTCAAGAAAATTCTCCTTTAAAAACAAGGAAACAAAACTTCAAAGAAAGCATTTAATATCCAGATCCTTCTTTTGATACAACAAAATCTGGCATTTTACTAGTATCTGACACTGTTAATGTTTTAAAAAAGCCATTAGAATGTTCTTGATGCAAGCAAAGTGCAGCAGAAATAGCATGTTTTATATTTATTTACTTTTGTTTAAAACATTTATATAGCCACCCATCTTACAATCAACTATGAGCAGCTCTCATACTCTTAAATATCTGTAAACACTGTAATATAGAAAATCTAGGGAAAAATATAGAAGACCAGGAAATAATTTTGTTGCTCCATGAACAAACTCACAAATTCTAATTTCTGCTTTTGTTTGTATGTAATTGTTAATCATCAAACAGATTTACTGTTGCTCTAATCTCTCACACCACTCTGTCTCCAGTTTATGTATCTAAAGTTATGGTACAATCCCCAGGCAAAGTTTGAGTGCAGGAATGATCTAGAGAGCCTCACCTTGTTGGTGTAGACCAGAAAATAAAAATGTGTAGTTCCTATCCCAGGTGTATCATCTATTTTAAAATTTCCCAGATATGCCATTAAATGTAAGCAGTAATTTGCCAAGGAACCTGTTCCTGTATAATAGGAATTTCCTTTCTTCTCTTCCATTATCTATCTATCTATCTATCTATCTATCTATCTATCTATCTATCTATCTATCTATCTATCTATCTATCTATCTATCTATCTATCTATCTATCTATCTATCTATCTATCTATCTATCTATCTATCTATCTATCTATCTATCTATCTATCTATCGATCTACCTACCTACCTACCTACCTACCTACCTACCTACCTACCTAGCTATCCATCCACCCACCCACCCACCCACCCACCCACCCACCATCCACCTAGGCACGTCCTGGATTAACTACTGGGAAGCTTAAAACAGCTTAAATGCTGTGCAGAATCTTTAAACTATCAGGTCTTTGGTAGAGGACCCAAGTCTGATTGGAAGACACATAGCACTCATAGAGGTGAGAAGGGATGATTTTTATATGCACAAGCACACAAACAAATCTACTCTGTGAATTACTATCTATCTAAAATTCATCAGGAATGAATGACATGTGGAAAGATGAAGAGCTCTACTAGGTGTGCTTGTTTTATTGGCAGGAATACACCATGGAACAGCACCTTAGTTTCTATATTCTGAAGACTTTCCAAAATAAATGCAAGATTTTGACTATGACATTGGTGTTCTATTACCCAACACATTTTTGGTACCATGCCTAGATATCCATTCTGCTAGGACATTTAAGTATCCATCCATCTGAAATACATACATGTTCTTAAGAAGTGAGGAGGAAGGCTTTGGACATCTATCATAAACTTGGCAAACACTACAGTCCTGAAACAGCATTTTGAAACTCTGTACCATAACAAATCTTCTCCTATATATTATCTCACAGGAAGCAACACATGATAAATCCTTAGCACAATGCATTTTCCCTCCTCCGCCTACTCCCCACTTCAGAAAGATTTAACATCTAATTCAGGTTTTGACGAGCTGCTTCATCACCACAGAAACACCACTGATCTCTGTCGGAACCTTATAGCCTTGGACAGAACAAACTGAAAGAGGGAAGGCAAAAAAAAAATTGGCCATTGGTAATGATAAATAAATACATTACAGGATACAACTCTGGGGAATGGAGACTGACACTGACTGAGCACTATGACCTCCACGCAATTGCCAGGCTTCAGTCATTTAACAACAACAACAAAACCCTCTGTTTTTGCTTGCCTACTTCTTAATGTCAATTTCTGAAAGTGCAAACATGGGATAGAAAAGAATGACTGGCTACCTTCATCTGCAAAGCTTTGTACTTTGGACTTGACACAATCATTTGTTTCCTTTGTCTGGTCAAAATGTCTTTCTCATTCTCCTTTTCTCTCTCTTTTTTTAAAAAGGTATTTTGAAGCTATCAAAAATAAATCTAGATTCTATCTTCAATCTGTAAGCCTCATTAAAATATTCCACTTAGAAGCAAATGCTTGGCTATATTTTATGATGGGATATTTTGATGCTAATTGGTGGGTTTATTTTGTGAACTGCCTTAGAAATGTTTAGGTTAGGTTTAGATTACTACACATTCCTTGTTACTCAGGTTTTGAGATTTGTTCTCAGGTCAACATTTTAGAGATAACTTGTGGCTTGTGAATACTCAATAGTTTCTTCTGCAAGGACAAATGTACAAGAAACACTGATGGTAACTACTGCACATAGAATTTCCACGTGGAATACCAACAGAAGATTACTGTGGTCACACCATGATTGCTTTGCTGAACAGGAAAGCATATGGTATTGGGAACATCATTTTAAAACAGACATCTGTCATTATTCTTAACACACTTCAATTTTGTTTAGAAAATAAGGAAGAAACTTCATATACACATGTGCCTCCAATTCATCAAGTTAAATCCTCCGACAATATTCCCAGCTCCAATAAGTTTGACAGGTTTTGTAAAATTCTCAGCCCTGGACAATACTGTGACTGTTGCCAGGTCTTATTTCATGATATTACCAAAGTTTTGTGCTACTGAAGACCTAACAGTGTTACTGAGAAGAGACATTAAGCTCCAGTAAAAATAGCTCAGATAGAGACTAAAGCAAAACCATTCCAGTCTGCCAAAATCCTGGAATACATTATGGTATCTGAAAACAATGTTTCAGGGCATTCCAACAGGCATGGTAAAGTCTCGCTTAGCACTTTTCAAGGCCTCTAAGATAGCAAGCTCAGTTTTCCAGACATACAATAAATGATACCTGAAGGATTTCCCCTGGATCAAGGTAAGATTAATCTCATTGCTAGAAGAACCTCAGGGCACCAAGCAAAGAGCCACTGTTGCCTTAGTAAGCAGGAAAGCTCCAGATATGAGTTTTTTTTCTTGGACTGGAAAGCTTATTTATTTTAGTGAAACTATGATACACATTTATACTTTAAAAAAAAAAAGTCTGTACAATATATGCAGCACAATTCAACCATTCCCAAAGACTGAAAGCTTTGTCAGGCTCTCTGTGCCAAGAGGGTCAGTAGGACTTATACTGAGTCATCCCCTCCCCTTTTTGTCCTTGGCCAGAATTTGGGCATCAACTATTACTTCCATAGAACAAAGCATCATGGTTGAGACTGTCTTTCTTTTCTAATAATTAGTTTCAGTTTACACAGTTAATTGCAGATTTAAGGGATGCAGGTATTTGGAGATCTAAAGCCTCAAAATGAATGTGTTTATATTATTTGAAGAGGGGCATTACTTGAATAATTTGCAAGGATAACTTAGAAGAGTATAGAGTCTCTGACATAAACTTCAGGCTTTACCAATCTTCAAGAAATTGGGTCAATTGGTATATGGAAGACGATTCTGAGTTCCCACCATAAGAAGTAACACTTTTTATGGTGTTACTGTTTAGTGAGAAAGAACAGGACTGCAATAATATATCACTGAAATGTGAAAAGGTTGTCTTGGCAAGTGTAGTAGAATACATATGTGACTACACTAATTTTTGAATTGTGGCTTTAATTCATGAGAACAAGACTACACCAAATATATCTGCGCAAATGATTGATGGGCTTTGCTAATGTAGTAATAATTCTATACTGACTCTAAGATGGCATTATGGTTTTAAAGCATTTCAGATTGTTCCTCAAACCACTCAAAAGAAAATGTGTGACATTTAAATTTATAATGCAAAGAAATCTATTAGGAACTGTCAATATTTTTAGTAGGAATATCTAATTACTGTAACTTGCTACAGGCAATTTTGTTAAATTTTACATAAATGGCTAAATATTCCTGAAAATTTTAATGCATTATTAAAGGGGTAATCATTTAGTTAGTGCTTGTGTAATTTTGTATGAATTACATGACAGCTAAATTCATCATCTTTATGCCCACTAAATTTTGGGAAGTTAATTCTATGCAATTATTAGACATATATGAAGTTAAACAAAGACTGAAATGTCCTTCCACTTTTCTTTGTTTAAAAATGATAGTAATTGTTTACGGCTGAAGCCATGGTTTGATACTATGCTTGAATCCAGGTTCTTTAGTCTTGGTAACTGGCCATACATTTTCACACACAAATCATATATAAGTAGTCAGTGGTGGGATTCAGCCGGTTCGCACCACTTCAGCAGAACCGGTAGCTAATTTTTTGTTGCCCAGGCCCAGAATGGACTTCCGGAAGCAGCATCCACACAGAGAACTGGTTGTTCACATATTTGAATCCCACCACTGTAAGTAGTCCTTGACTTACAACCTGTTTGAGGTTAAAATGGCACAGAAAAGTGACTTATGACTGTTTTTCATAGTTATGATCGTTGCAGTATCCCCAGAATCATGTAATCAAAATTTGGACACTTGGCAATTGACATACATTTATGATAGTTGCACTATCCTGGGGTCACCATTTGTAACCTTCTCAGCCAGCTTCTGACAATCAAAGTCAATGGGAGAAGCCAGATTTGCTTAATGACCACATGATTCACTTAATAATTTCAGTGATTCACTTAACAACTGTGGAAAAAAGGTTACAAAATGGGGCAAAACTCACTTAACAACTCACTTTTTTAACAAGAGAAATGTTGGGCTTAGTTGTGATTATAAGTCAAGGACTACCTGAGGTAAAGCCCTGTTTTCTCTGATAGCAATTGGTCTAAAGCAGGGGTCTCCCAACCTCTGGGCCATGGCCCACTACTGGGCCGTAGCCTGTTTGCAACTGGGCCACATGAGCATCGGGCCAGCATGCACGCGGGTGCGTGCAGCTGGACTTCCATGAGTGGTGGGCCAGTGCATACACACACACACATTCACGCAATTCTTAGCAAAGAATTCACGAATCCTTTGATCATATAGATCTCTTCTGTAACAAATGAAGTTTATTCCCATACATCCATACATAGTAGCTATATTCCTATTGTGCTGTTGGAGGTAGAAGTGTCTAAGTATCATAGATGCACCAGAATGCAAGACACAATCTACCAGCATTTGAAATGTGACAATTTAAAATATATATCCCGCATAGTTTTTCACTAATTTGACTCTTTTTTTATTGTTTCTTATATACTGTTTTTACTTAAAATTTTATTGTAAACAATAACAACAACAACAACAACAACAACAACAACAACAACAACAATAATAATAATAATAATAATAATAATAATAATAATAATAATAATAATAATAATAATAATAATAATAATAATAATAATAATAATAATAATAATAATAATAATTAATAATAATAATAATAATTAATAATAATAATAATAATAATAATAATAATAATAATAATAATGTTGGAAGGTACCTTGATGGTCATCTAGTCCAACCCCCTGCTCAGGCAGGAAACCCTATACCATTTCACACAAATGGCTGTCCAGTCTCTTCTTAAAAACTTCCAGTGTTGGAACATTCACAACTTCTGGAGGCAGGTAGTTCTACTGATTAATTGTTCTGACTGTCAGGAAAATTCTCCTTAGTTCTAAGTTGCTTCTCTCTTTGATTAGTTTCCATCCACTGCTTCTTGTCCTGCCTTCAGGTGCTTCATCATTATCTTATTTCAAGTACATCATCATTATCTTATTTTTAATCTGATTTTGTAAACTGTGCTGACTTTGAAAACCAGCATACATTTTTAAAAAACAAACAAACAAACAATAAAAGTCCTATTCAAGCTCCAGTGCAATGAAAAGGAACTGGTCAAGAATACTGTCTCCTTCAGCTTAACATTGGTTTTCCTTCTAATTTAGGCTATTCACTGGAAATTTGGGGGGGGAAATGCTGAAACCTTCCTGATAATATATGTTTCGATACAACTTCGCAACTAACAACAAAATGTACGTTTCAGCAATTTTTTTCCAAATTTCCAGTGAATAGCCTAAATTAGAAGGAAAACCAATGTTTTTCCCATATGCTTCAAAATATAATAACTGACACTAATAGAAAATGTGAATTGTGCATGTCGATATTCCTGATCATTGCATGAAAATAAAATGTATTTGACAAAGAAAGTTAAAAATTGCTGTTATTTCAAGAGAAAGCTAGCTAACAACTGGTAGAATATAATGAAATTAGTATTAGTTCCATCATTGTAAATGTTGGAATCTTGGTGCCATCTGTTGAATATAGAACCCTAGTAGTAATTGCCATGAATTAATTATTAATTATTAATAATTTTAGTATTAATGAAATTTTGAAGTAAGTCATCCTGAATTTACTCCTCCAACTGAAGCAAGTCAACCTCAACTAACTCCTCTGTCTGGACTTTGTCAGAGTGGGAAGTGTGAGTAACCAGAAAATTTCAGAGTGATTGAAAGTTGTGTTAGCCAGCAGAAGCAACTCTTGCCAGGGTATGATGTCATAACCTTAGATTCTATTACAGCTATGGTATATGGGCAAACACTCAACCCTCACCTCACCTCACCTCATTTAACTATCCCAATTAGCTCCTTCAGCCCAGAAATTGATATTCTTTCTTTGAATGGTGCAATACTGTACTAAGGGCAGCTTTTTTGCTGGGGAAAATAGTGAGCTCAGGGTTTGATTATCTACCCTTTAAAAGCATTAGGATGACTTCTATGTTACAAGAGCATTGTTAAAACTATTATTACTACTGCTATTAATATTACCATTCAAGCAATCCAGAGCATCCACCTTTTATAACCTTTGCATTCCCTATATTTTGTTTTCTGAGTATCATAAAATGTCCATCCTGATCTACCCAATGCAAGATCTTGACAAACTCACATCATTATGTAGTCAGTGAATCTGAGGTCATATATCTCTCTTCCTTCCCATTTGGAAGAAGAATCTTCAATTAAGCAAACATTGATCCTCTAATGATTTTTTTCCTTTGCCTATGCATGACTGAAGGACTGTGTGGAAATGCTTCAGCCTACCAAGTATATGGAGAATAATTAAATATGCATCTTAGTTGACAGAGGGACCATTTTAAAATAACTGAATGTAATTTGGTCTCTCTCTCTCTCTCTCTCTCTCTCTCAACACTTATGTAGATGGAACATGGTGCAGTATTAAATATTGAAAAAATAATCTAAACGTGAGTTACAGAATAAATTGAAACCAAAAGAATGCTGAGATTTTGTTCAGAGTTCCAGTCAACCAGCTTTCTTTAGCCCCCATATGGAAAGTTTCATTCTATCTCCACCTGACTCCTTTTTCTGTTTTTATTTTTTAAATAATAATCAGCACAGTGTGGCTATAGAACATATTCAGTTCTTGCTGTGCTGTTGTTACTTGTGTTTTTGCATGTTTGTGTGTGTGTGGCATCACCATTTAGTGTTGTTCTTAGAATTGTCATTTTTAAGATATTTTGTACATAAGCAAATCTAGAGCTTCTCTGGAACATGTTTATTTTCCAATAAGCTTATTTTACCTCCAACTCTATTTACTGTAATGAACATGAGTCTAAATACATCTAAATACATTGGACTAGATGACCTACAAGGTCCCTTCCAACTCTGTTATTCTATTCTAAATACACTAGACCTCTAGTATCTCTGGAAACAATTATGTCAGAAAGTTATGGAATGCAATATCTAATTTAAAAATGACTATATGACCCCCATGCTAACTTTATGAGGAAACCCAACATTAAAAATTTGGGGAAAAATTGGATGGAATTGGGTATATTGACTTGGACCAACTGATAGATGATGAGTTTTTAACATCCACTGTGTTAAGAGATGAATATCCTCCATCAGATGTAACTCAATGGCATTATTTGCAGCTACATTTGTTAACAATTATCAGATTTTTGAAACACCTGAGATACTAGATCAACTGGCTAAGCCTTTAGAACTAAAAACAACAACAAACCTACTATTACTTTTTATAGATATTGAGTGGAACAAAAAAAATAATAGAGGGTCCCATGTTGCCCAGAAAATGGGAAAGTGTTTTAACTTCTATAGCAGGAGTGTGAATTACAACTTATATAACAAAAATTAATATTTAGAATTTATTAGTCTCCATTACACTTGTACAAAAAAGAATTGTCTTAAGTTCATACATCTTAAAGTTGCTGAGGTTGAGAAACATTGGTCTAGACTGAAAGAATACTAGCAATACGGAGTTCTTGTTTAATTACATTAGTGGCGATCATATTCCTTCCAAGTGGAAGGCTCTGGATAATGCTTTCTATTGCCCCCTTGAAAAACAGACCTGCAGTTATGGCAGTCACATCCTGGCAAACCAGAATCTTAAATCCAAGCAGATTGCTTTGCAGAGGGGTTTAACCTTTAATAAGATTTTTTTTTCTTAATCAGTTCAACATTTGCATTTCAGGCAGTCAAAACAGTTATATATTCCCACAAAAAAAGTAAAAGGCAAGCTGAGGGACAGAGAGTTATACCTTTGACTCCAGGGAGAGAATGCTTTCCCTAATCCTAAGCTTTCCTTTTTAGTTCCAATCACAGTACTTTTGGTAGAAAAATAGAATTCTGATTTTTTTTATAAGAAGGAACTAGTCAGATGCTTTAGGAAAAGATATAGAATTGCAGCATATAAATTTGTATAAATGGAGTAGAAAACAAAGCAACAGATTCAGATATTTTTGATTCACCATAATTCCATAGTCCTTGCACCTATTTTTCAGAAGTTTTAGGATCGTATCTGTACTCCACAAACCAAAATGAGGGACCAGATTTCTTCTCCCTTCTAACTTTCAAGACTCCTTAAAATTTAGCAAGAGTCTTTATCCCCTCAGAAGGGGCAATTATGCATGCAAATTTCATCCCATTCTTCCAAGTTCTAAAAAATGATTCTTAAAATAATCTTGAAATGAAAAAGTGCATAATACAGAAATCTCTGAAGATTATTTTCCATTTGACAGATTAAATCCCTCCAAATGCCTGCAAATTTCAATTCTGTCAAAAATTTTAAAACGTTATTGTTCTTTCTCTGTTTAAGTCAGTGGGAAAACATGAAGCCACCAGTTTTCTGCAGCTTGGTTTTGGAACCAGAATGGGGTGGGGGTGGGAGGGGGTCATGTCTGAAGTCACATCAGCTCAGCCCAGAAATTCCAACTAAGTGTCTGAACTAAATCTTCTATTGCAAGGTCCCATGTATGAATAGTGTCAGTGATTTCCTATAATATGTCCAGATCTCTGATAGCAAATATTTGTGCTGGAGTAAAATATGCCTAAAAGTGACAAGTAAACCTGCTGCATAACTTCTTAATCCTTGTAACACAACCTACACCAACCTCCTTCAACCTGATGGCCTCAACATCTACTGAATCTGCCCGCAGTATAGCAGTAAACTCTACAGCCAAAGCTGATCTAATTGATTCTCTCTGATTTGCATAACCTGATTGTTAGATAGTTGTTAGACAATAAATGGGTGGATGGACAGATAGATATATAAGTAACAGACAGCGTAAGTAAGTAATAAAGTTCTGTACTAAACTGAATTAAATCATTTTTTACATTTTATTTATTTATTCATCTAAGCCACTCAAGCAAGCAGATGAAATACTCCAAGATTTAAACAATAAGTATCTATAATCATTACCAAGAACAAAAAAACTAAATTATTAAAATCTATAAAAACAGCTAAAACCAAATTAATAGGTGAAGGGATATTAATAGTAATGGAGCCACCTCAACCAGTTCACCCATTCTCTGGGATCCCCAGGCCTGCTGGCACAACCAATTCTTAAGGGGTCTTTGGAAGTCTAGAAGCGATGAGGCCATGCTCATTTGCAGGGGTGGGGGACAAAATTGCACAGTTGGGTGGGCCACAGGAGAAAAGCCAAATGTAGTTCCTTAGATGATAGAAGCTATAACATATCCATTCTGTTCAATTTAGTGGGGTGGGTGGATGAAATCAGGGAAAGGCCTTCATTTTATTAAACCCATTTCATTGTTGTACAGCAAGCAGTTGAAGATGTGTATGAGTGGGCAGACTACTAGAAAGATCAGCAGAAAGATACCAGGGTGATTATGGTTGGACCAATGATTATAGTTGGCTACCCCAAAGCTAATTAGTGCAGTGTCAGTTGTTCATTTACCTGTTCTTTCAGAATAAAAACAACACAGGCTAAGCAGATACAACACTGGTTTTTATATAATTTGTATAAAACTAGTAGCAAATTTAGCATCTCTAACACCAGTACTTCACTTGCCCTTAAGGCATGTGAAATTAACAGAATAGCAGAGCATGTCAACACCTTCTCTTTATTTTTTAAGCTATAAAAAACCAAGGACAACAGTAGAAAACACATACAAAAATTAGGCCACTTAAAATGCTGTTTGATATAAAATTGCACTAGAATATCTTGGAATAAAACATATTGCCAGTAGTTATCACTGGGCTTTCTTCTGCAGTGATAAACATATCCAGTGTTGTTACACTAAGTATATAAGAAATTCTTATTTGTAATATCTCTGAAAGCAGATCTGGCCTTTTAAAAGCAAACACCTATATGATGGCCTAGCTTTATTTACTTGATTCTTATCAACGTTTTCTGCTCAAGTGAGTCCTACATATCACAGTTCAGTATCAATCTTTCTAGATATCTTCATGGGTACACTTATTAAGCAGGGAGCACTTGAAGCACCTCCATCTTAAAGAAGGGAATTTAAAAGATGGAAAACTTGGGACAATATGAATTTGATTAACTACAGCTTCCAGCAGATTCAGCCAACTTGGCTAATTCTGAGTGAAGCTTGAAGTTTTAGTTCAACAACATCTTGAATACCACATATTGTTAATATTGCTTGCCCCAGTAGCTGAAGTATACTCATTCAATAAAGTGAATATTTGCATGTAAGCCAAGCTTTTTGTTATTAAGATAAAATGACCCAATTGGCCATAGGCATCTCTGAGAAAGTTGTCCCACATATTTATTCCACATCTTAATTTTTCTGTGTGGAATTGTGAGTAAAGAAACTGTGAAAAATTAAAATTATCTCTTTTACCTCACTCCAGCCCATACATCATAACAGGCACATTGCAACAACTCCAAGCTTCCTCAATTGTAGAAATGACTCTGGGATCACTTTGAGCCACATTAGATTCAGGTATAAATATCATGTGTCTGCTAAGGCTTCATGATATCACGAGGTCTGTAATGAATGTTGACAGGGTATAGGGAAAGTACAAGCTAGCATTACCAGTTTTTGAACTTCAATGAGGCCTACACAATTACAGCTCTACTAAATAAATACATCTCATCAAGAGCATCTAAGGATGTGAAGGTATAGAAAACAAAATATTTTAAAAAATAGTTTTGTCATATGAGGAGAGACAGGAAAAAAACATGTTTTCTTCCCTGTTTCTATATCCATTCCTCTGTTTTCCCCTCAGGCTTTTCATCCTTAATAGCACATATTATGGATTCAGTAAGCCTGAGAAATTTCATTCTTCCCAAAATTACAAAAAGTACTTTGAAGGTGTGAACAATGTTCAGCTTGGTGGGACACAATGTTGTACAAATACATGCTGAACATAAATGAAAAGAACTTGAAATTAAAATAAAAACCTTCAATAACTGGAAGAATGAAATAATGCTACCAGGTATGTGACTTAACAGGCCCAAACTAGATTTCACTCCCTCTTTTTCATATTACTACCAGCTTGATTATATAAATGTTGAGTTTTCATTTTGCATTCCCTTAGCATGTTAATTCTCCAAAGCCCCCATATTATTCTGCTTCATTTGACCTGAATCTGACTTCTTGCATTTCCCAAGCTACTGTTCACTCAGTGGTTAATTAAAAGATTAAGTCTTTGACACAAAGCTTACAACCCTTATTGGCACCCATTAGCCAGCTAGACTAATTCTTCTGAAAACCAAACCACCTTATGTTCTTGGGGTCACAAGTGTAGCTTCAATTCCCTAAATCTTTAGCATTCATTGCTAAGTTAATTCTGTGAAATAAGTCTGCTCTGGGATTTTATAGTTGAATTTAAAAATGGAATGGAAGCAAATTGAAATCTGTTTTGTCTGCATTTTTTTCCAAGGAATCAAGCCAACTTTAAGAAAATACTGCTGTCCTTTGTCTTTCTAAACATCCAGACTATAATGAGCATAGTTTGTAAGGGAGCAACTGAACTGAACAACGCAGGGAGTTGGACTTGATAACCTAAATAACTCATTCCCACTTTATGATTCTAGGATAATGAAAAGATTCTAGTAGCTAATATAAACATGAACATCAATTTTCATGCACTAATGTAGTCTAGATGATTCAGATGTTCGGTTTGTGCATTGTAGGAAAGGAGTCGTGCTGTTTCCCTCTCAACCTCTAATCATGCTTCTCTGGGGCTGCTTCATCCTTTGATATCTATATCTTGAGCATGGTCTTCTATGAATGAAAATTATTTATAAAGTACATGGAGACTCTGTGCTATTGGAACAGTGTTCTACCATATGCCTGCTGATCATATGGTGCACCTATAGAGTAGAAGATGGATGTAATACTGGAAGCAAAAGAAGAGTCTCACTCCTGCATTATCAGGTTAATCATTTTCACATAAATAAGCTTGATTAGGCCTACAGTATGATCCAGTATGATAATTCACATTAATCTGTTTGTCAAGAATGTGTTATATTCTAGAAAGGAGAAAACAATATCCCAGATTAGACAAACAGTTGTCTAATCTGAAAGTTGTCTAATCTGAAAGTTATCTTTCTTCAATTAATTTTTATCTCCAGCCACTAATCCATACCTCTAGTCCACTAGTCCCATTGGTCCATACCTCAGACAGCATAGTATGAAATGGTGTCATCATCTTTATTCCTCTCCCTGGGGAATTTCAATACTGTTTCTGAATTTTAAGGCTAGCAGCTCATGAAGCTGAGCACATTCTCTCCCTCAGTTTATGGATTAGAAACAACAGCCCATGAAGGCCTGACATTGTCTTTCAAAAACATCAGATTACCAACTAGAGAGAAGGCCTACTTTATAGAGCAAGGTATTGCTCTGGGCTTTGCAAAGCAGTTAACCATACCATTTTCTTACTTTAAAGAGATTGGTCTTTAGAGGTGTGTTTCATCCTAAAGGCATCCTTTGAAACACCCTCAGAGCAAAGATCAGTATGGGTTGCAATAGAAGGTCTTTTTCACAGCAGTATTTCATTCTAAGAAGTCCTTAGAGCAAGATACCAAGTCTGGCATCTTGCCCGACTGCCATCTTTCTTCCCATGGTTTCCTGAGATAAGGCACCAATCATTTAAGGATTTATTATTCAAAAAATATTCTAGATTTGGCTGGAAACACATTACTAATGAATGAAACTGTGCCACTAAGGATCTCTTACAATTGTGTTGATTTATGTTGGCTAATAAGCAGGAGCCAGCATCATATACTACCAATATTTCTGAACTATCTCTACAGACAACCCTATATAGGATATATTACAGTAAAGTAATCTGGAAGTTACCAAAATATGAATGACAGGAACCAGATCAAATTTTTCATGCCAAGGACATTCCTCTTGAAAACCCAAGCTTTTACACTCAGAAATTGAAACAAGTTCCTAGGTGTATGTGAGAGAAAGAAGGCAGAGTTTAATAACAATATATAAAAGTAGCCATTCAGGAATTCTATTTAAGTTAAGAGGAGCTATCATTAAATCCAACCTTTCCCCTCACAAATATAGCATCTGGAATCACTCAGGTTCCAATATATTTCTTTTAATTATTCCAAACTAACCTCCTCCAGTCCTACTACAAGCCCCTAGCTACTTCAGGCAAAGACACTATAATGATTTCAATTAAATCTTGGCCTCTCCCCAACATAACACAAATTAAAAGCATTACTAGGAGATACAGGCTTCATTGGTTGGAAGTGTTATATAAAGAAAAAGGAAAAGTTGCCAAGAGCTTGTTGTCATTATGCTGGCAGTGGGAGTGGATTAACCCCGTGATGGCTGGTTTGCTCTTCCTGATAAACATTCAAGTCTGTAAGGCTCCATTTCCCTCACTCTTTTTTAGTTGTAAGGTAAACTGATCTGAAACTGATATTTGCAAAAATGGGTGGATTTCCCTTTTTAAGTTAATACACAGCAATATTGGCCCTTCAACATGAATGTGGTAGTCCGTTGTGTTCAAATAGGACATATTATTATGCAGTTCATCTGTGGATCAGAGGTGACTTTGCCCCAATCTGGAAGCACAGGGTCTAGCACAATGGGAGCACTGGAATTTGTTGTGTAGTAACTCTGGGTGTTATTCTGTGATGCTGCTCATAGTTTTCTATCAGTTTTTAGCTGTGCCTGTCTTCAAAGCTAGTGGAGGCTTTGTAGCACAGGGCTTACTGTCAGCAGCCGCAGTTTCTAGATCCCTTAACTGGATGTCACAGTGGTATAAGGTTTCTTTCACAGCATCTTCTTAGCCTTTGCATGGTCAACCTTGAGATCTCTTCCCAGACTCCAGTACACTATAGAGCAACTAGTGAGGCATATGATCATCCCTTCTGTTGACAAGCTATAATTTCTAAATGACCTTCAAAGACAGCTGTATGTAAACTATATAATAATAGTCCAAATGACTTTCCCATGAACAGGGCCTCCCATTCCAGAAATGTTTGAAATGATTGCACGATATAGAATTGATTTTTGAGGTCTCCAAGTTGTATAATAGTTATAATTGTGGGATTGCTAGCCCATCCAAAACTCATGATGGAAGTTCCCATATCTTTGGGTCGAAAGATCCATAGCCACCATTCAGACCTTTATCATCTCCAGCATTGGAAAAAGTCCTTGGCAGTCTTACTTGACCAGCTGGAAGTAGAGATGTTCAACAGTATATCATCATACTAATGGATTTTCTCACCTATTATGTAGTTGCTAAACAGGAGTACATAAAGAGTATAGCCATGAGGAATCTTGCAGAACAGGAGCTTATAGCTAGATCTCTTTTTGTCCCTTGAACACCAACTGGAACTGGCTTAGAAAAAGTAGAAGAACCACTACAACACCATGCCCCACCTCTCAAATTCTGAAGCCAATCCAGAAAGATCCAATGATTGGTGCTAATAAAGGCCACTGAGAGATCATGGAGGTCCTTGATTATCACCCCATCTTGATCTCACCAAAATTTATCAAGTAAAATCAATGCTGCCTCAGTATTATATCTAGGTCTGAAATCTGACTAAAAATGGCCCAGATAATCCATTTTTTTTTCAGAGCCCTCTGAACCTGGATATGATCGCATTCTCAACAACCTTCTCACCAAAAGGAAGGTTGATTATAAGGTGATAATTATCTAACACCATTGAATGCAGCAACAATTTTCTTTAAGATACTTTAAGAGTCTTTAAGACCATTGCCTCCCTCAAGGATGAATTTGCTATCATGTGGAACTAACTATATATAATCTCCTGGGAAGTAAGTGTGTGTGTGTGTGTGGATCTAATTAATAGGTGGGTACGGTTACAGCTCTACGGAACCTCTGCTGTCCCTTCAGAATAATAGGCTCAAACATTTTCCCAAATAACCAAGTCACATCATGCCTTAGTCCCCTCTATAAGACCTGCACAATTGGAGTCCAACTCAGAGATGATCCAATCAATTTCATCTGACAGATGCTTCAAATAGTCTTCACAGCAGCTTTGCGGGTATTCTTTCATTAACTGATGATTGCTGGATTGCTTTCTGCGAATGCAATAATAGTGGAAAAATAGTTACGTTTTGCCACTCCTATCACCACAAGGTAACTTTTAAGGCTCTCACACCCATGCTCAGTCAGGTTTACTCCTCATTTTCCTCCAATAGTACTCTCAGCCATTTCATCTCCTGGAATTCATTTCTTCCTTGGAACTCACTGGCAGAGATAGTCTGTATAGGCATTATCCCATCCATTGCATTTACACTTTCATTCCAAGTAGTGATTAATTTCTCAGTTGAACTATGCATCAAAGATCAGGAATAGCTCATGGCCTCTTTGAAACCCAGCAGTGTTGCTCAGGCATTTGGGATGAGCCAATCAAATAGATCATCTTTCCTTTTGGCTGGGAGTAGATGCAGAGAATATCAAGGATATCAAAGTGATTGGACCATGATTAGAGACTGATCATAACAGTCCCTACCTCCAGAGCATATTCCCACTGTCCAGAAATCAACCAACCAACCAAAAAACATATTAGGCCCTCAATAATTTGTGATAGGTTCAGGCTATGAATACTCAAGCCACCTCCAATTCTGTATCCAGGGAAAGGAAAATGAAGTTCACTATTTCCATAAAATAACATAGATACTTTAACTTTACCACAAACCTTCCTACAGCATCAAGCATTTCAGGGTCTCACATTCTGTTATCTGCAGAGTAGTGTTTCTAAAAGTAACCAGTCTTCATCAGCCCTCCCCTGTGGTCCCAGCTTGTGCCATATTTTAAATTCAAGTAGGCATATTTTCTAAGATGGCAGGTTCCTGTCCCCCAGGCCACATCTCACTTATACACTCCAGTCAGTCTTTTCATTTGTTATTAAATTCTGGATGAAGGAAACCTTATTATAGCCTTACTGCCTTCAGTGGCAGTCAAAAACTTGGGCCACCAAGGTCAGTGACTGGACACTAGTACAGATTTCAGGGAGTTGGACATGACTCCAATTCTAAAGAAAAGAAGAAATAGGGGTGACATGATAACAGTATTCCAGTATTTGAGGGGTTGCTACAAAGAAGAGGAGGTCAAATTATTCTCCAAAGCACCAGAGGGCAGGACAAGAAACAATGGTTGGAAACTGATCAAAGAGAAAAGCAACTGGGAATTAAAGAGAAACTTCCTAACAGTGAGGACAATTAACCAGTGGAACAGCTTGCCTTCAGAAATCGTGGGTGCTCCATTACTGGAGGTTTTTAAGAAGAGACTAGACAGTCACTTGTCTGAGATGGTATAGGTTCTCCTGCTTGAGCTGGGGGCTGGACTAGAAGCCCTCCATGGTCCCTTCCAATTCTATTCTATTCTATTCTATTCTATTCTATTCTATTCTATTCTATTCTATTCTATTCTATTCTATTCTATTCTATTCTATTCTATTCTATTCTATTCTATTCCTTGAGAGCTTAATTTCAAGGTAACAGAATTAGACTGCTTTTTAAAGCCAGGGCATGCTTAGACTGATATGACAGTGTAAGAGCTGAAGCAAAACTTACCTACACAAATCTTTAAAAGCACAAGGCAGACTCAGAGAACTGGTTATTTACTATCAAAGAATCATGTGGAGCATTCATTCCAAGAGTCAGAAGATGTCTGATAATGTATCATATTTCTCCTGTTTAAGTGAAGGAAAATAGACATAGTTCAAAGTGAGGCTCCAGAAAGTTTAATTTAAGATCCTAATCCCCTGATATTTTAGGGCTTTTTGTTGCTTTTTTTTTTTTGCTAGAATAAATTTGGTTAACAAAGCCCAGAGGATTTGTCTCAACTTTCCTACATTGTCTCTGAACACTACTATATCATTTTCACCATGTTTAAGAGACTGAATTAAACACATTTAACTCAGTTTTTCCCCTTTCATTTTGTCCCTCTCTTTCTGCCCCCCCTTCTCTTTTCAAGATATTTGGTAAAATATGACTTTTCCAGTATGCGGTTGGCTGTATTTCTCAATCCATTGCTCTTCTTCAGCTTTATAGAAGAGAGATGAAAGTAGGGTGGAATTTCAGAGCCTTTAAGTCTGATCAAGAAGATATACTTCGGCCTGGTGTCAGCAGCCAGCATCGCTCAGTCTTGCCAGACGCCATGAATCAGTAGGGGGTCCACAGCTAACCAACAATACTGCAAAATAATGTTGCTTCTTGCAACCATATTTGCTTTGCCTTGTGTGCAGGTGCAGATATGCTATACCCATGAGATTCAAATAACCTGCTGCTCCGGTAACTAATAGGCAAGCTGTGAAAAAGATGACATAAAGGGAAAAGGCCATCACCCAGTAATACAGCACACATTTTACCTTGAAGGCTCAGCCCACTTTAAACTAGAAAAGGGGAATCTATAGTGAACTACATGGCCATCCCATCCCCATTTTTGCTTTGAATTGTTTATATTGTAGGTTTTAACCCTTTTGAACTGTCTAGATGCAGTGTATGAGTGAGTGGGTATAGAAATCAAATCTGTAGTATAAACAAACAGACTATCAAAGACTAACTGGTTAACTCTTCAGCTGCATTCAGGCAACATGATTACCCTGGATTATTGAATTAACCCATTTTTTGATTTTGCACAACACTTTGAGCCATAATCTAATCAAGTGAGCGATTCACACAACACATTCTATTCAAGCTTAATTCTAGACTACCGCAGTAGGTTGTACAAAGGATTGGTTAGATGTTTACCTAACCAGAATAAACAAGTTGTATAAACCTAGGGAGTGAAAAAAAAATGTCTAACACAAGACAATTCACTATTGTTCATGTCCTCTTAATTCAGTGGTGGGAAACTATGCTGCCCAAGTCTGTGTTTTGGGGGAAGGTTATAGAAATAGTATATTGATGTCACCAGAATTTCTATTTTAATATTATATTTTATTAAAAATAGTTACATCTCAAGTCTACTGAAACCTGGATACTTACTGGATATCCTGGGGAACAAAGCAAGAATTTTGCCACCTTCATTTGAAATGTGCTAAATTTTTACAGAAAGGTTATAAAAACAGATTTTGGAGTTACAACCATAAAAACAGATTTTATGACCTTTCTGTAGAAATTTGGCACATTTCAATGAAGGTGGCAAATTTTCTGTTATTTTGCAGCCTATTGTTATCTCCTTATTTCTGTTCACTATGCATTCACACTATTTGTTCAAAATTAGCTCCTGCTTTACTATCGCTGTCCATTTCCCTACCCCTCTCCATCCCTTATGTATACACATATTTGCACCTTGAATTGCACCCGGAAGCCAATGGTAACCAATGAAGCACTGCAGAATCAGTTAAGCTGCTATAGTGATGTTGATCCAGCTGGAGCTGGAAAAATTATAGCTTTCTATACTACCTTCAAGGGTAGCCTTATAGAGACCAGGTTGCAGTAATCCAAGTGTGAGATAAAAAGATTATGAATTACTGTGACCTGATCCTCCTGGTATCAAACATTCCAGCAAGATCCATGAGTTCAGAAATACTCATGTGCATGTTCCTTCAAAGGAAATGTCACTTCACTCAGAGCAAAAGATGGAAGAATTTTGGACAAACAGAACCTCCATTTTGCTATGATGTGTCACCTCTCAGCCTCCAAGCAATGGATCAAGAATTCTATCATACCACCTGCTTGGACAGAGATATAACATTGGATATAATTGCCATATAATGATACCTCACCCTGAATTGACAAATGATCTCTCCCAGAAGTTTCATGTACTGTACATATTAAACAGAACAAGGGAGAGAGTCAAAAGGCACCCCACCTTAGTGTACTCTCAGGCTTGACCTCTCTTTCTTCACTAATTCCAACCATAACTAATCAGAAGAAAGGAAAAATAATTGTTCCAAAGCAGCACTTCTGATCATTAAGCAATACCAGAAAAAATTCAGTTATTTATTGTATTGAACACTGCTGAGAGATAAAGGGGTAGAAGGAGGGATATTATTCTGCCATCTAAGTCTTACAAAAGTGCTCAATACAGTTTCTTTCCATGCTCAGGCCTGACCCCAATTCTAAGTAACTACTAGATGGCAGCAAAGGTATTCATAGAACTCTTTGCTGTTCTCTACTGGTCATTTATGTTTTTGCAGCTCAGATCTGGTAATCCTATTTGTGCCTGTGATAATGAAAGAGTTTCATCTGCATAGTTTTAAGTGGGCCATTGAGAAGGTTGAGATTCTGCTTATCCATTTAAAAATGAAGCATGATTCTTAACCTGTATATGACTTCGTTGCTTCAAACTAACAAAAGGGATTATTCTGACATGGAGTTTATATCAAACAACTCCTCCCCCTTCCCTGCTTACAAACTATTCAATGCTTTATTTAAGAGTCTCAAAATTACACATCTTTTCTTTCATCTTTATGGTTCTGGTTTGGAAGCCACTTCAGAGGAAGCTGTTTGGATGATGAATTCTTATAAAGAAAACTGTGGTTACATTTTGATTTCATTGCTTCAATGGTATCTTCTCCTAACATTATTCCTTCATTTCATAAAATAGTATTGCCTTGCTATGCTGCTCCTTATTTTCCAAGCTGTTCAATTAATAGGTTGCACAGTGGCCTCTATTTTCACAACTTTTTAAATTAAAAAGCATATTTTCCATTGTTTTGAGCTATTAGTGTCTTCTATGAAGAGGTCTCCATAGCTATATGTTTTTTCTTTTAAGAAGACAGCCTAACCTTTATGTCAAAGTGATCCAATTCTCATTAGTTTAAAGTACATGCAAGATCAAAAAAACGATACATTGGGAAAAAGTCAATTTGCTTAATGAAATGAACCAATTATAAAACTTATATCTATAATTATGTTAACCGTGCAAGCAACTTATTTTTCCTATCAATTTTTTTTTTCATTTTTCTCAGTGTTCCACTTTCCTAGATACAAAGATGGAAGCAGTGGTGGGATTCAAATATGTGAACACCCAGTTTTCTGTGTGGATGCCACTTCTGGAAGTCCATTCTGGGCCTGGGCAACAAAAAATTAGCTATTGGTTCTGCCGAACTGGTGCGAACTGGCTGAATCCCACCACTGGATGGAAGCCTGCCTTACATCAAAATGGATCTCTGGTTTTCTAACTTCTTCTTCCTCTAATTCTGTTGTTCTATCATATTGTTTGGGTGGTCTGCATTTCTATTTTTTAAAAATATATTTGTTGATATTCATCTGATCTTATTTTTCTGATGTAGGGAAGGATACTATTGTTTCTGTCAGGTAACAGTGGGGGATGTGTGTAAGTGATATCACATATATCATGATGTTATCCTGGTAATGATGTATGATATGCAATATTTTCAATGCATGCAAATAATTTGCATCATTTGAATAATGACTTTATGACTTACATCATCATTCTGCTGGATGCGAGTGCTGTTACTCTGTAGCTTTCCTAGCTGCTGTTGCTCTATAGCTTTCCAGGTTACTTCTGATGAATAAAGGCCCCTGCAATGAGTTTCTTGAAGATGCCTATCCTTGGGACTGAATGGAGCCATGAGAAGATATAGAAAAGGCATTGATGGATGATTGCACAATTGTACAATTAAAAACAAAGATACATGGTCACTCATACAGACACATATGCCTTAACCCCTTTTTAAATAAAATAAAAGCCAGGCTCCTTAATCATGACAATTCTTTTTTTGTTTATGTGTTTAAATTGGTACTATTTCAATCAAACAATAGACAATTCTGATGAGAAGGGCCCCATGAGATTCCATGGGATTTATGCCAGGAAAACAATAGGTAGAAATGCATGACAAAATGCAACCTTTTCTGTCCTCTTGAGCAGGAATCCCCCAACCTCTGGGCTGCAGCCCACCTCTGGGCCTTGAGCCATTTGGAACTGGGCCATGAACAGTGGGAGAGTGTGTGCCCGCATGCTCCATTTGTGCGAGCAGCAGGGGCGCATGCCTGCCGCTTACACAAATGGAGCTGCATACCATACACTTGCCTGCCGCTTGTGCAGAACCATCCCCTCCCCCTCCCCACTGATCTGCAAAGCCAAAGAGGTTGGGGAACTCTGCTCTTGAGGGCAAAAGGGGTCCAGTTTCTTCCATAATGGATATTTTGGGCTCTAAACACACCCCCTCCCATCTTATCTCTTATATATGATCCCAACAAACTGAACTGTCTTCTCCATCTCCCAATGTTTCATCAGCAATTCTCAGAAAAGCTCAGGAGAAGATCATTTCCAATACATATCTACTCTACAGAATATAGAAGCAGTTCAACAGAACAGGAGGCAACCAACTCTTGACCTCACTATGTAGACCAACCAAAAATTGAACTCCATAAGATTAAAACTGCTTTTATTAATATTGGCTATAATATTAGAATCTTGCAAGTCAGTTTGTGCTTTGCTTCTCTGCCTAATTCCATATTCATGTGAATTAGGGTGGTGTTTGCTTGAATCATACCTTGTGCATACCTTGTTGTTTTAGATTTAAGGCATGTTTTTCTTCTTGTTGCTTTGTAATGGATCTCTGTCAATGTTAACTTCCTTATTCTCTATACCTTCACATCCAATGCTATTTGAATGCCATCAAGCACCCCATTTATCAAACTAACATTTTTTAAAAACCAGGTCTTTGAACTGAACTGGCTAAATAATAGAAATAAGTAAATAAGAAATAGGTAAAACTTCCACTAGCCTGAAAAAGAACAAAAATAAATGCAGAAGACATTTTTAGCACAGTAACACTACAGTAGTTCACCTAGGTGACAATGAAGTTTAAAGATTATGGGATGAAAAGAAGCTATAACAACTTACTTCGGTCACTACATGCTTACTTTTTGGATGACGTCTCTTGTATGGATGATGATATTATCTGTTCAGTTGAGTCTGACTATTGGTGATTCTATGGACCAGGTCTGTCCATATCTTCCAATCTTGCACTATTTCTGAGTTTTTCTATGTTCCAGCTGGTGTCAGCTTTGACAGTGTCCAGCCACCATATTCTTTAATGGCCTGGTTTCTTTTTATTGCTAACTCTTCCAAATATAATTGCTTTTTCCAAGGAATTCCTCCACATGACATGGCCAAGGTAAGTGACATGTCTGGTGTTATATATGTTCTTCTTGTATGGAGAGGGCTTTAAACTTTGCCATCACTATCTCCACTATTACCACTTGGGTACACCTAATCTGAAATGAGTAGTTTGCACCTGCAATTAACAAAGCATTAACCCTTTGTGCTTTAGTGAGATATTTGTCTTTCCTAATGCAATTATAGGGGCAGTTTGGATCTATTAATAAGATGGGACAGAATGTTTTGCTTGTGGAGCTTTGTTATTTTATTTATTTATTTGCAGCTCAACTTTGGGTTGATTAACTAGTCCTTTGATCTGAGTTATTACTGACTTGCACATTTCATGGCTTAAATTGGTTCTTGTGGCTTTCAGTGAATAAAACCTCAAAACTCTGCAGCTTTTAGTTTGGACCATTAACATGTATAAACAAAGTTGTTTACATTTTTATGACAGCATAAAACCAATGTCAGATTTGATGCTTAAATGGCAGGGAAGGATGAATTAACATAAAAGGCAAAACTTCTATCAGAATGATCCCAGAAAAGAATGTGGTTTACAGTTTACACTAACCTTTTATATTGTGAACTCCGCAGTACTTTCTTTAACACACACATGAATACACAAAAAAGACACAATACTTTTGTCTAGAAATAACTGCTTGGATAGAAATATTTGTGTTTAGGTTCCTTGATTATCCACAAATAAGGCATTCCATATACTTGAATAGCCCTTTCAGATTACAAAAGGATATTATTAATTTTAGAGAGGCATGTAATCAGAACTGAATCCAACACAGCTAGTTTTACTAAACCAAACAGTCAATTGTTGTTTTGGAATTCTCCTCTAGTTCTTGCATCTTCAAGTCAAGGGACACCTCTTCAGTCTTCCAATCTGAAATATGGGCAGGAAGCACAAAATTCTATGATACATAAACCATAGCTCAATACCCCAACTTGAGAGATTCGTGAGGTTCATATTCATATGTGACATGATTCATGGAAAAAGTCTATGCAGGTGCTTCTTATTTAGCATGTGGTGAATTACATTAGTCAGGACACTACAGTATCAATATTTATTTATTTATCAAATGTATTGGCTGCCCATCTTACCACAGGGTACCTTTGGGTGGCATATATACAATACAATACAATACAAAGTAGTTTTTTGGCTAGTCCATTCAGTCCATTCCAATTGCTAGTCCATTCAGTTCACACTTGTGCGCTCTCCAGACTGCACCACAGGAGACAAACTAGCTCCACAGTAATAAGGCTTGATAGCATTCTGCAGCATCATTCAAGGCTTTTCCCACCACCAATGTCCCCTCGCATTCGGACAACTCTGGCCCCAGTTCAATTAGTACTGCTGCTCAAACTGCTGTTTCCCCCCACTAAAGTGGTACCTATACTTGCATGTAACATGTTTTTGAACTGCTAGGTGGGCAGAAGCTGAGGCAAGTGATGAGAGCTCACTGCATCACAAATGCTAGGACTTGAACTGTTAGAATACAGATCTTCTCCAGCGTCATTAAGCCACTGAGCCACCATGCCTCTCAGCCACTGTTCCTGTTCTTGAGTGAAGTGATTCTGATGTAAAGTATGAATTTCTTTCTCAGTATGTTATAAGCAACATTTATAGGATATCTTACTAAGCAAAATGAACTGACAAAAATATATGAACAGTTATCAAATTATGGATATTCAAGGCCAGCATTAATCACTATAAACCAATGGTAGGAAACATGGGTTTCTATTAGATAACATACTCTAATCCTTTCAGCTTGTTTATCATAATCAGTGGGAATTGATTATGGGAGTTATAATCTAACAATACGTAGAACAAAATCCCTCTTACAGATTTTCACATGAATGTGATCTTGCAGTTCTGATTCAACATTAAGGATAATAATAATTGTCACATTGCTTTTGGAAAACACAGCAAAACCTATCTGAAATATAATGAATTGAATAAAACTGTTCAAAAATAGGAATGCCTAATTATAAACAAAGATTGGGTTGAAAATCAAACCTTGAATAGCATAGCATAGCATAGCATAGCATAGCATAGCATAGCATAGCATAGCATAGCATAGCATAGCATAGCATAGCATAGCATAGCATAGCATAGCATAGCATAGCATAATAGGAAAGGAAAGGAAAGGAAAGGAAAGGAAAGGAAAGGAAAGGAAAGGAAAGGAAAGGAAAGGAAAGGAAAGGAAAGGAAAGGAAAGGAAAGGAAAGGAAAGGAGGTCTTCTAGTCCAGCCCCCTGTTCAAGCGGGAGAATCTATACCATTTCAGACAAGTGATTGTCTAGTCTCTTCTTTAAAACCTCCAGTGATGAAGCACCCACAATTTCTGAAGGCAAGCTGTTCCACTGGTTAATTGTCCTCACTGTTAGCAACTTTCTCCTTAATTCCAGGTTGCTTCTCTCTTTGATCAGTTTCCAACCATTATTTCTTGTCCTTCCCTCTGGTGCTTTGGCGAATAACTTGACCCCCTCTTCTTTGTGGCAGCCCTTCAAATACTGGAATACTGCTATCATGTCACCCCTATTTCTTCTTTTCTTTAGACTAGCCAAACCCAAGTCCTGCAGCCATTCTTCATATGTTTTAGTCTCCAGGCCTTTGATCACCTTAGATGCTCTTCTCTGAACTTTTTCCAAAGTCTCAACATCTTTTTTGTAGTATGGTGACCAAAATTTGTTGCAGTATTCCAGGTGTGGTCTTACTAGAGTTTTATAAAGCTGTACTAATACTTCGCGTGATCTTGATTCTATGCCTCTGTTTATACAAGCCAGGATTGTATTAGCTTTTTTGGCTGCTGCAGCACATTGCTGGCTCATAGTCAAGTGATCATCCATTAGGACTCCAGGGTCCCTCTAACATCTCTTTAGTTCAATGCTATGCTGAGCATATCTCACCAAAAAAAAGGAGGGTGGAAAAAAATTCTTAACATTGTTTTGATGAATCTTATAAACATTCAAGATAAGCAGTTTCCAGAAATTCAGAAACCAAGTGGTAACTGGAAGGCTACAGTTCTTGATATACTGTCTAGTAATACACATAGCAAATGTACATGAGAATTCATGGAATAAGTTATTTGGAATTCAACATTCATTATAACATTATAAAAAGAGAGCCTGAGTTGCAGGATGAGGGACTGGAATATATAAGGATAAATGTATAGATGAAAATTGCCCAGATTCAGACACAAAAATGTCCTTAAGACCAGTCTTTTCCAATTGGAGTTTGAGCAGATATATTTTCTCATCCATCATAATGCTCATCACCTGGTTTTAGCCATTACACATGTAACAGCTTAAAGTTAGAGCTCAGTTGGGATCTTTGAAAAATAGTGATGCTATTTTTAACGCTATTTTAGGGTTAACTAGAATGTGATCATTCTGACTGCCCTGATAAGCCAGTTTAGAATAACAAGCTCACTATGATGAAACAGCAAACCCTCAGCCAGTTTTAACTGGATGTTTGTCAGTTCTGCTCTGTCCATACAACAAATACTTCATGTATCTTTTTTGTTTGATCCAGTTTTTGTGTTTAGCCTCTTTTCCCAGAATCTCAATTTAAATGTTAAATACTGTTACATCCACTGTAATCCAGGTATTAGCTGATTTTCAAAGTAACAAACATTAGCCACTCCTGGCAGATAACTTTTTCTTTTGCTTTGAGTTTTAACCTCATTATTAAATAGGTGGCACAGAGCTGAAGCAAGGTAGCAATGCCATATTGCTGTTTGTTTGTTTGTTTGTTTTCAAACTTGGTATCTTAAAGAGGTGCAGGTTTCAGCTCTCAGAATTTCCCTGCTGGTAGGCTGGCTGAAGAATTCTAGGAGTTGAAGTCCACACATCTTAAAGTTGCCAGGTTTGAAATCATATTGGATGCCATGTTGGACAGTGAATTCAAAATGCCTTGAGCAAACTCTTGTAAAGAAGACAACATTTGAGAAATGTTCTTCCATAGTAGTAACAATAGGCCTATTACTGAAAATACCAAAGAGGAAGATATTCCTTATGATAGCCTCCCATGAGATTTTAATTGAAGCATAGGAAGCTAGGGAGACTACAGGCTGCTGGGGACATGATGGTATAACCAACCATAGGACGTTCACATGAACATCCCTATGCTATCTCACAATTAAATAAGGACATCATATTCCATCCATGAAATTTCTTCTGAGATTCTGTTCTCCTTAAAAAATAATTTTAAAAGCCAATTCCTTTCATCACACTGAATGAAAAGTAGTAAGAACCAAAAATGCAGGCTGGCTTTTCTTCAGGAACAAAAAATGAAAAATGAATTCTTTTAACGTCTTCTGTCTCTGGTTTTTCCTCTCTAGCACAGTTCCTTCATTTTACCTGAACAGCTGCACATTGGTAAAGGATTAATGGAAAGGGAACCATTAATGATGAAGAGTGAATAAACCCAGTGTTCTAAAAATATAAGCTGGGTTCCTACAATACAATGAAGTAAATTAGTGATCCTCAAATGCAGACCTACTCAAGGACCAGGCAGAATTATGGTGATTAATGGTTAGTTGAATTAATCATTGTTGAACCCCACTATCTTTTGCTTTTCTAGAAACTTGAAACTAGAGAAGGTGAGTATTCAGTTATCCAGTATCCAAGTAGAATCATACCTAATCTAAAAAAAGCCATGTATATTAGATTAATTAGCCAATCTAAAAATGTAATGGAGCTAGTAGAAAAGTCATTTTCTTTTGCCTTTTTAAAAAAGGAAATACAAAGACAAGGCAATAATTGTTAATACAGAGACAGTTTAAAATACCTCGGGTTTTTAGTTTAGCAGAGAAAGCCACGATAGCAGGAAATGATGGAATTTATAAAGTCATGGGGTATAGAGAGAATAAATAGTCAAAAAATTATATTGGTCAGACTTAAGTTAAAGAAAAACTTCACACTGCACACAGGTGCACAAAGACAAATAATTGATCACCTTCACCATTAAGAGATGCTGTGAGGCATCATAAAATTGCCTGAAAAGAAATATTAAATTAAGGATCAGAGACAATTTTTGTTTGAGTGAAACCAAGGTTCATTAGGATGACATTCTAACACTTTTTTAAAAAATAGGGAAAATAACATCATCTGCCATCTTTTTAATCTTCCTTTTTTTTCTAAGTATAGTCTACACTTTTTAGCATAGCTTGAGAGAAAAGTAGATTTTCCCATCAAAAACTTATTGTATTCATATAATGCAGCATAATCCAGAAACCCCCAGCTTTTAGTTTTTTAAGTGAATACTCTTGAAATGGATATGTTTGTGTTTTATTTTCTCAGAAGAAGGGAATGATACAGAGAAGGTTTAGTCTGTATTATGTTTTATTATTGTAATAATAATAATAATAATAATAATAATAATAATAATAATAATAATAATAATAATAATAATAATAATAATAATAATAATAATAATAATAATAATAATAATAATAATAATAATAATAATAATAATAATAATAATAATAATAATAATAATAATAATACAGTTGGAAGGGACCTTGGAGGTCATCTAGTCCAACCCCCTGCTCAGGCAGGAAACCCTATACCATTTCAGACAAATGGCTGTCCAGTCTCTTCTTAAAAACTTCCAGTGTTGGAGCATTCACCGCTTCTGGAGGCAGGTTGTTCCACTGGTTAATTGTTCTAACTGTCAGGAAGTTTCTCCTTAGTTCTAGGTTGCTTCTCTCCTTGATTAGTTTCCACCTGTTGCTTCTTGTCCTGCCTTCAGGCGCCTTGGAAAATAGCTTCACTCCCTCTTTGTGGCAACCCCTGAGATATTGGAACACCGCTATCATGTCCCCCCTCGTCCTTCTCTTCATTAAACTAAACATACCCAATTCCAGCAGCCGTTCCTTATATGCTTTAGCCTCCAGTCCCCTAATCACCTTTGTTGCTCTTCTCTGTACTCTTTCTAGAGTCTCAACATCTTTTTTACATCATGGTGACGAAAACTGGATGCAGTATTCCAAGTGTGGCCTTACCAAGGCATTGTAAAGTGGTATTAATACTTCACGTGATCTTGATTCTGTGATGGATAATTAGTATTAAGCATTCACTCACTTACTTAGGTTTATCCCACCTTTTTTCTCATACATTTCATGCTTTCAACAAGTCTGTATAAATAGGTTCGGTTTGTATATAATGGACTTAAATGATGGATCATAATACTGGAAAAATCCAAAGTGGAATCCAGAATTCTCTTGCCAAAGTCCTAATTTCTCTATATACTGTTTTATTTTAAGTTCACTTTTTCATATGTGTTTGCTGATCCTAATTTACTTATTAGTATGTTGTAAATATTTGTAATGGGATTTGAGAATAACCTTGACGAAGAAGAAGAGGAAGATCCACAGCCTAGATCAGATAAAAGAAATCTGAGCCCAAAGCAAGAATGAAATTTGAAAAAGCATCTCATAATTCTGTCTCTCTCTCTCTCTCTCTCTCTCTCTCACACACACACACACACACACACACACACACACAGAGTAAGGTCATTCAGAATTGCAAGGTGCTGTTACTATAACCTATAATAAAAAAAGTTTTAGTCTTCTTGACTCTGATGTTCAAGACTAGTTTATCTCATAGGACTGACAATATTGTTGTTTCCCCAAATTATTTTTGGGTACATATAGACACAGATATATGGATCAATACCACTAACTACATTTTTGGATTCTTCTTGAGGTTACGGCAATGACACAATACATTTCAAGTTGCCTGAGGCTAAAAGCAAAACAAATGTATCCATTGTGGCTTCTTCCAGATATCTTTCTTGGACACTGAAGACAAATGCTGATAATCCTTTCTAACCTTATTCTGAATTAATTCACAAATTCATATATCTGCCTGCCTATTATGGCAGGGTTTTGGAGGGAGGCGGATCCTTAGGATATTTTCATTTTTTGTTTTGCAATAACCCAGACTAAATGCCAATATGAAAGCCAAACAAACAAGGTTTAGAAGGAGGAAGAGAATTTTTAAGCATCCTCCAGGATTCTTCTTTCTGGCTTTTGATATTGAATATATTCTGGCTGGGTGAATATCTACATATATTTGGTATCCGGTATTAGTGTTTACATTTTTTAAAATAGCAGTTACATTTGACAACTGCTCTACAACAGATGATTTTATTCATGACTTTGATCACTAAAAATAATGCCTTTTAAAAAACGAAAACAGCTACTATTGGAATGCTGTCTTGAAACTCAAAGGTTATTATTCGATATCAACATCACTATGTAAATTCTAAAAATATTATTCGATATCAACATCACTATGTAAATTGTAAAAAAATTGAAAATTTGTAAAAGGCAAAAATTCATTTACCATGAATGGTGTTCTCATATATCACTTAATTATGAAAAGAAGAAATTAACAAAAGGAGAAAAAAGCAAGATAAATGGAGGGTGTATACTTAGTATGGATTCTGCAATACTTATAAAAGTATATTGCACATGTAATGCAGCATCTCTGTAACACGCCTGCATGTACATACAAATTGCAGACAGATATTAATATAAGGAGAACAAAGTTACCAATATGAAACATCAATGTAGATTTTTCTTTACCACTCTCACTTTCTTATAAAAGTTTACTTTGCATTGCTTTATCTACATTTAACCTCCCACAGGCTCTAGCCCAGTACAAGCCCATGAATTAAATTCATTATTATTCATTATTCAAACACCATCCCTTTGTTTTCTGGAATAGCTTTGTAGCCTGGAGTCAAATGAGCTAAAGTAAAATTATGTGACTTGGCACTGAAAATATATTACTTCAGCTGCCAGAACGGATTTAACAGAATATGTGCACAGTTCGTCACTTCTTCCACAACTGCCTTCATGTGCACAAAGGGGTATGACAGCCCCTGAGTTATGAGGGGCCATTTGAGGAGCTGTGATGGATTAGATTGTATTATGCACTGACTTAAGATCTCATTTCCTGCAACATTCACAAGTGCCTTCTCTATGCCTGAACAGAAACTTATTCTCTCTGATGTAGGAAGATCTTGCTTGTTAGCTAGAGAAGCAATGAACACTTGAGAATGAAATGACGTGTATGTCATCATGGTCAAAGATGAGGATGAAACCAGTGGTGGGATTCAAATATGTGAACAACCGGTTCTCTGTGTGGATGCCACTTCTGGAAGTCCATTCTGGGCCTAGGCAACAAAAAATTAGCTACCGGTTCTGCCGAAGTGGTGCCAACTGGCTGAATCCCACCACTGGATGAAACCTCTAAATTAGCTTTATAACTTGGAAGAATTAAATATTAAGCTATTGGTCTTCTGATTACTCTCTTTCAGTTCTAATATTTATTTATTTATTTATTTATTTATTTATTTATTTATTTATTTATTTATTTATTTATTTATTTATTTATTTATTTATTTATTTATTTATTTATTTATTTATTTATTTATTTATTTATTTAGAGAAAAACATGGTTAACAGTTACTTAATTATTCTCTTTGATCACTGGGTATCTCCATCATATAATGAGATGGATTTAGAATTGTATAAAAAATTATATAAAAGTGGTTTTCACCATTTCAGTGAATGTATGGACATAACATCATAATACCATAATAATATATAATATAAATAATATAATAATAATATTATAATAGCAGCAACATAATAACAAGGAGCATATTATGTTGCCTTAATCCCACCACACATTTATACCTCAGACTTTGTGTATATTTTATGTCTGTAACCCGCTCCAATACATTTGATGAATGTATAGGGGAAAGCAGAGTTACACCTGTTGGCACACCAACTGACACAGGAAACTATTGACCTTCCCCAAATACATTAATCTTAGTATTAGGAAAAGTCCCTGTTATAGCATGGTCCTGTAGATTGAAAATCTTTCTGCAAAAGAAATCTTTCTACAAGGAAAAGGTTCTGCAAAGTTCTGATTCTGAGCCCAGAGACTTGGACCTTCTCTATTTCTACAAATGTCATCTCTTAGTCATGACTGGAATATGCCATTAACCAGTCTATTTTAGTATAAAGTAATGTAAGTCATCCATTATATTTATTTTATATGCTTCTCTATTTTCAGTCATTTTCTCAATACAAACTTGAACATTTTTGAAAACATGTTTTCCATTCTAAGGTGCCATATTTATTCTACTTTCCTTGATTTCCTGGAGTCAGTTCCTTTCTGGTGAGGTAGACAGTCATCCCCCAAAAAGTGGGGATAGGAGTTAGAAGGACATAACCAGATGGGATGGATATTTGTGGTTTGACAAAGTTAAGATCAGTGCAGATTTTAAAAGCCATAATGTTAGACATGCCATCTTGAAAATATGGAATAGATACAAACTAAGGCTATGCTCAAAAATACCTCTGTGATTCTTAGCACAAGAAGCATACTATTATAGTTGAGAAATAATAAGCAAACAAAATACCATGCTGAAACAGGAAAAAAACAGGAAAAAAATAAACTTATGATATATGGTTTTGGTGGATCAATATACCATTTATTGATGATCAAACAGATATAGAAAGACAGGACTCATGTTATAACCATAAAGTAAGAAGTATTTTTAAGTTTGGTTCACTCATTCCTACAAAGATATAAGCACTTTAGGTTTGTGGAAGTACTTTTATTGTTCCTCTGAAAGCAACTATGTGGCAATAGTTTTACATATACATTTTTCTCATCTTTTGTTCAAAATGAAGTACACCAGATGATCCATGTGGACATCAGGGACTCAAAGAAGCAATGGGGTGAAAAATTAAAACCAAAGAATAGGCTGTCTTTGCAAAAGAATGTGTTGACATGCTGCATGGACAGCTGGTCAATCATTCCAGCATGTGATGGAGCATGGAAGAAGCCTACCTGAAACGTTTTAAGTGCAATCAGCTTTCCTAAAAGGCTAAATAAAACTGTGATGTGAGTGATGAACCTTGGCTTCATACATTTTATGCTGGCCAGTTTCTGGTTACCCTACTTTGGATTTCTCTGCAGGCACATTCTTCCCAGGGTATGTTCAATGCAGGAATGTAAATTGATGTTCACAATTAACCCCTTCTAGATTTGACACATGCAAATATCAACCCTCTGCTTAAAGACAGCATGGACAGAGATTGGCAGAAAGTGCTTTTTCCCATTTTTTTTTTTTCTTCCTTCAAGACTGTGTTGAGTCCTGGCAAATTCCTGGACAATTCCTACAATTTTCCTGGCAAGATTTAAGAAGTGTTTGCCATTTAACTCTTCCTAGCATGAGAGAGGGACTGGCTCATAGTCACCCAGCTGGCTTTTTTTCCTAAGGCAGGATTCAAACTCATGGTCTCTCAGTTTCTAGCCTGGTTCCTTTGACCATTACACCAAACTAGCTTTATATAACATCATGGAAGAGGGTAATTGTTGGCAGAAAATAAAGTCCTTTGAAATCAGTATTTCCCTTACTTCATCTATGATGATTTTGTGTAAGTTCATTCTTGGTGCACATCTGTTTAGTCTTTAAAAAAAATTGCATCTGGCATATAAAACCTTTTCCAAGTACATCATCAGAGTCCGGAGTTATACCCATGAGCTGTAATTGTGTTTGCAGCCACAAGTTTTTCACATTTGACAAACAAGTCTTTTTAACAACTTAAAACAAAGATTCAATGCACAAAGAGAAAATGTTTAGCTTGCTTTGCCTTGTGGGGCTTTTCAAAGTCCTGTGCTGCTGACTTCATAGAGTTTCCATTCCCATCTTTAGAGGCATGGTTAATCGTGGATGAATAATTGTTTTAGGAAGTGGCCTACGTGGACAAAAAAAAGTGATGTTATTGGAAGCCTGCTGAGTAGTGTGTCAATAAGGATTTCAGCATCATTTGCAAGGGGATAACCTTTGCTTTTTCTGGAGCCTGAGAAAAGATGAGCTAAAACCACTTTGTATTAGGAAGATTTCATATATGTCTGCATTGCATAAACTTTGGTAAATCTTTGTGAATATGTTTCATGTAATATTAACTATAATTATATTACTGGAGCATCTTATTAAATAAAAAAGAGCAATATCCAGTTGCAACCTTGGTTATTAGATTTTTATTTCAATTGATTGTCAAGAACACAGTCATTAAGATTCAACATTTATTTAATAGATATATCTGATTACACCATAATATATAAGTCCACATGCAACATTTGATTTTTTAGGAGACATAGTTTAAATAAACTCATTATACAATCATGGTCTACAACCAAGCTAAATAGGGACCTTTGAAAATCACACATGAGTTTAATCAAAGCCTGTCCCTCAAAATGAGCAGAACGTAACCACTGGACTGAGTCATACCCATATTTTGATTTCACAGCTGCAACCAGTGAAGCAAACCCCCTCAGAGAACTTCCCGAGGCCTCAAGCATCTCTTTCTCCCATAGATGAGAATGAAGAAAGCATTTTCTTTGTTTTGAAACATAGTCAATGTTTACCCACTTCAAAGGAAGAGCCCACCTTTATTTATTGGTCATTTGAAATGAAAGGGATATGTGAGTACTTTCTATGAAATCCATGAGAAACAGTGTAGAAGGCTCCATCTCTTTCCATCTCTTCCCCTCTCCAATTTGAGATTTAAAGAGCTGGAATTTACTGTAGCTTAAAGTTTTTGAGGGAACTACTTGAAGAGTACTGCTCAGATACATTGGAAAAAAGTAAGAAAGCTAACATAAAATATTCTTTACAAGTGTTATTTAACTTTAGCAACTTTAAAATCTATGGATTTCAGCTCCCAGAATTCTGTAGAATTCCCCAGCCAGCATGAACTCCAGGTGCTGAGATGGAAAAACACTATTCTATACAGATTTATAATGACCTATGCATAAACTGCTTTGGCCATATTGTATTTTAACTTTAAACAGAAGTGTGTAACCTCAACTCTAGGACTGAATGAAATCTCTGAAAGCCTCCAGGGCTGCCCTTAAAAATGTAAATACTCAATTTTATTTTATTTTATTTTTACCTAGAGAAATTTACTCCCCAGTCTACTTTAATTCAACCCATTAAATGTATTAAATTAAATGTAAATTAAATTATTTCTTCTAGTCTAATTTGCAGGGACTTACTTGCCTTCTTAACTCTATCAAAGCCAACAGATATTTTTTCAAACTTCTGACTTAATATAGTTAGGATGGAAGCATCCATGTGATACACTATTGTATATATGACCTATTTCACTTTCAGAGATCCCCATACATCCATGAAATTTTTCATTCCCTCCTTTCTTTCCTCCATATCTTTTCTCTTGGATTCTTTTATGAAATTTGACCCACAATGATTCTTTGAATTCTATACAGAAATCATAAATCCCAAGTGCACATATTTCTTCTCAACAATATAATATATCTGCAAAGAAGGCCAATGACATCAAGCATCAAGAGGAACACAGAGTCTAGATTGTGGGAAGTAATTATCCTCCTCTACTTTGTGGTCATACCTCACTTGGACTATTACATTCAATTTTACACATTCCAGTTTGAAAAATGTATTGATAAACTGGAACAGATCCACAGAAGGGCAACTAAGTTGGTAAAAAGACCAAAAACCAAGACCTACAAAGAATAGTTAAAAGACATGGTATATTTAGTATGCAGAAGAAAAAATTGAGAGGAGACCATGATAGCTGTCTTAATATCTGAAGGATTGTCACATTGTAGATGGTTCAGAATTATTCCCATTTGCTCCAGAGGCTAAAACCAAAGGGATGAAACTTCAGGGATGTAGATCTGATTAGAAATGAAGAATTCTTAACAGCAAGAGCTGTCTTCAGTAGAATGGGTTACTGCATGGAGAGGTTTCTTTTCTTTTCCTGGAAGTTTTCAAATAGAGGCTGGATACTCATCTATGATGAGTATCCTGAGTATGTAATGAATCCTGAGTATATGAATCCTGAGTGTAATGAATCCTGAGTATGCGGGAGTTGGACTCATGACCTCCTAGGATCCTTCCAACTTGGTGATTCTACAATTCAGACAGTATCTGAATATTCATATTTAACTTTAGACAATTCATGTGAAACTGCTTGCTTAGAAATTTAGTAAGAGATTCCTGGCGGATTAAGGCAAGAAATTATCAAGGTTTGTATTTGATTTCCAACGGTTGTCAGCCAGATGATGCTAGGCAGCTTCCCAAGAAAACATGAAGATAGCAGCTTTCTTCTGTTTCTGGTCCTTAGTATCTGAGATTCAGAAAAAGAACACCTCTGAACATGATTGTGTGCAGCTCTTCTTATAATAATAATTGGTATTTTTATCTTGCACCTTATAAAATTTATTTTATTTGTATTTATTTAAAAATCTATCCAGGATCTTTTGCTCTTAGAATAATTTTCAAAGGGGCTTTTGCAGAATAAATGTGAATCTCTACAGTACCAAAACAAAAACTAAGATTCTAACCACTCAAGCAACTATGCTCTACACCAGGGGTCTTCAAACTTGGCCCTTTTATGACTTGTGGACTTCAACTCCCAGAATTCCTCAGCCAGTGTGCCTGGCTGAGGAATTCTGGGAGTTGAAGTCCACAAGTCATAAAAGGGTCAAGTTTGAAGATTCCTGCTCTCCACCATTCTCTTCTCTGTTTTCATTGTTATCCTCTCTGCAACCATTGATTTGGTTGATTTGAGGGTTTTTATTAAAATCATCTGCTACATTTCTGTTCCTCTGAATATTACTTAAGGCAGGCTAAATTCTAGTGCCTTGAACCACAGTTGTTTCTACTGTTGAACTGGAGAATTGAAATAAATCTTTTCTGTCATCCAACAATGATGGGCATTAAATGATAAGCCATCTCCCATGGTCTATCGTTAATGTGTTGTTTGATATTGTATTCCAAAATCTTGCAACTTTGCTCACAAAATGGATATTAGTTAAATCTAAATACAAGAAAGGAATCTACAAAATGTAAGTCTTTTCAGCTTGTAACCAACAATACGGTTATGCAAAAAGTCTCAGTTCCCATAGTGTAGAACCTTTCCCTGGATTGGTTCATAAGTAAATATAAATAAATATATAGATCCATATTCCAGCATATCATTCTTGGTTATACTGTATACATCAGACCTAAAGTAATAAGTGACACTTTGTCCCTTATTGAAGACCTTATAATGATGAATGTATCTGTGATAAGCTCTAAGTTTGACAATGACTGGAAAATGATTTGCAACTCAATTAAAATGGCATAAATCATAGTAATTGATTGGTTAATTATGACTGTAATATGAATGTGAAGTGTTTACAGAGGATTTCACTGATAATTTAGCATTTTTGTGGAGTTTTTAAAATTTCTGCTTCAAACATGTTTACTTGTATATGCCAATATGACTTGCATGAGGTTTTCCTTACAAAACTACTAAATTACTAAAAATCAATTTGTTGAGCTTTTTAAAGAAAAGAATATGCGACAACTTAAAATGGGTGTAACTGGTTTATATAGTAATAGCAATTGCACTTAGACTTATATACCACTTCACAGTGCTTTACAGCCCTCTCTAAGTGGTTTACAGAGTCAGAATATTGCCCCCAACAATCCGAGTCCTCATTTTACTGACCTCGGAAGGATGGAAGGCTGAATCAACCTTGAGCCTGTGAAAATCTAACTGCTGGCAGTCAGCAGAATTAGCCAGCAATACTTCATTCTAACCACTGCACCACCACAGCTCTTATATAAAACCGCTATCCTTGTAGACCTATTATCTAGCTTTATTCTTTCACAAAAGCTAGTCCAACCTTTTCCAATTTATCAACCATTAGATTGTTTGGGACTACAGCCTCCACAATTGAGGATATTCTGGCAGTTGGAATCTTAACAGGTTCACAGGGCAACAGATCAAGGGCATTAATCTAATCTAAACATCTTCACAAATTGGTCTCATTCTTTAGCCTTCATTTTTTCTCACTACTGTTATTAGCTGAAATGCTTAGATATTCCAGGATAATGTCAATACAAAAGATATTACCAACTTTCAACTTTGACTAGGCAGTTGTTTATCCAATGTTCTGAACATATCATACTGTTAATTTTTTGTCTTTGTTTATCCCTACAGTTTCCCTAAGAGTTCAAGGCTGCTCACTTGAAAGTCTTTCTCATTTTGATCCAGAATAACAATACTTAGAGGCTTTAGGGGGAATGGTGAACTCAAAGTCACCCAATGAGCTCTGTGATCAAATGGAGATTCAAACCTTGGTATTCCTGGGTAAGATCCAGTATAATTTTATATACAGCCATGCACACATGCACTCATTCATATACCTCATGGCATTTCTGAAATATGAACCTTTGATCTTCATCTCCTGTATTAATAATAGCAATAGTAAGTACAATAATATAATTACTACATGTTCATTCTCTTTAATATAGAAAAATTGAAAAAAACCAAAGAATACTAAAAAGAAGTCAGTATGTGCTTCATTGATTCATAAGCCTTTGATTGTATTGATCATATCAAGTTGTGCAATGTTAAATAAGTAAATATACAAGTAAGTAATAACTTCCGGAAAGTAGTTTCAGCATTGCCTTCTTCCAACTTCCACACATCATTTTTAGTTTAAATGCAAGATTGTTTTGCATTTCTTCTAATTTTTCCATTTGCACCATATAACAAAGCTAATGCAGCTGTACTCTGAAACACATCACAGAATTCAGCTTGACAACCAGCCAGTGTTTGACTCATCCTACCAGAAAAATCATGTCATGGCAGGTAATCAGGATGTAAAGTCTATAAAGCCAATAAAATCCTGTGAGCTGTCAGTTTCTATACTGGCTCACTCTGAATTTTCCAGATCCTATTTGAAAACTATAGATATCATCTTGACTTAACACTTAACCATTCTGGGTGGTTCCTAGTTCCACCCAGGATGTGAGTTTGATTAAAGTCAAATTTGGTTACACTCCTGAGGTTCATAGTCATTTATAGGCAGTCATACTAAATAAAATGGCAATGTCTGAAGCAGCATACATACACTAGCATATCAGCGTAATTGAGCCCAAAATTTTACAACCTATTTTGCCACAGTTTTTAAGCAACTCATTGCAGATGTTAAGTGAATCATGCAGTTGTTAAATGAATCTGGCTTCCCCTATTGACTTTGCTTGTTGGAAGCCAGCTAGAAAGGTTACAATATTGATGACATCATCCCAGGACAGTGCAACTGTCATAAATACATGCCAGTTGCCCAGTACCCAAATTTTGATGAAATAACCATGAGGATGCTGCAATGGTCATAGGTGTGAAAAATAGTCATAAGTCACTTTTTTCCAGTGCTGTTATAAGTTCAAACAGTCACTAAATGAATGGTTGTAAGTCAAGGACTACCTCTACTAAACAAATATGTGCAATCAGGGTCTTGGTCATCCGCCAATCAGTTTTAACTTCCATGGTGCTTATGATACTAACAGCATCTCTTCTTTTTCTAAAACTTTTGCTTCTAATGTAGACTTTCCCAGCCTGATGCCCTCCAGATGTACTGGTCTACAACTGCCAAGGGCATAGCAGCTGGGAATTCTGGGGGCTGCAGTCCAGTACATCTGGAAGGTATCAGGATAGGGAAAGTTGGTGACCAAACCTAGGCGGACTTTCTTGAGGTTACAAAGCCCAGCAGGTTTCTTCAAAACAATGTTACAAACTGTATTTAAAACAAAAAACAAAAAGTTGGAGTAACATTTATTACAACAAAAAATCCCTTTTGATGATGGTGGAGTGAGAGCATGGAAAAAGGGAGGAAGCACCATTCAAACTGGCATCCAAAAGCAAAGAGATTAAAGTTTCTTAATGCCAGATGAGAACCTAGCAAGTCAAAAGAGCAGGGAGGAGACATATTTGTTCCTGGTTTCCTTTTCCCCATATCTTTCTATTTCCCCCCCCCCCCTTCTTTATTTTCACCTCAACTGTCAGCTGTTTTCAAGCTGGGCTGGCAGACAGGGAGAAAGAGAGTATCCAGTTCGGTCTGGTTCCTGGCGCAAGGAAACATTTTATTGGATTTGTTCTTCTTTGATGCTGATTAAGCCCATGGGGTAGAAAAACCTAAAGGGAGGGAGGGAGGGGAGGGGGAGGGGAGAGAACATTGCTTTTTTTCCTGTGGCTGCAGTGTTTTTAATTTATTATTAACCATCTCTTACGTGTTATCTGACAAGATGTGAGGGGAAAATTTCTCATTTTTTCCAAGGGCAGATACCATTGCTCTTCCCCAAATCAAAGGCCATATGTCATCTCAGGAGTTAACTTTGTAGCTGCTAATTTATAACAAATAGATTATTACTGAATTAGTTCCATAGATGTGGAGGGTCAAATGGCTAGAATTCCAGGATTACAGAATGGAAACTTTAATAATAGCCAGGGAGCTTAGAGGTCGAATTCAAATCTGAAGTGGAGCAAACCCAAGGAAATGATATAAAACCTCCCAAGGAATTACCCTTGTCTTCAGTTTAATCTCTCCTCACTCACTATTTAACAGTTCCACAGCCAAATTCATACACCTATCTATTATTTTATGCTCAGGCTTTGAGACTGAGATCCTTGAAAACAGTTTAGAACAAGTGGCTGAGAGCAACTTCTTGCTCTGGAGTGCCACTTAAGATTTCATTAGGCTCTCCATACGCACCATCTATCTCAGCAGTTCCAAGAAGATTCCTCAGCCAATTGCACCCTGATTCAGGTGACCCTGAGGGTACAGATAACCTCCCAAGTGGCCTCAACAGCTCTCCGAGAGGGCTAACAACCAGATAACTGCAAAGAAATACAATCCTTCCATTCCCCCTCCCCATCCTGTCAGAATCTACCCTTCCATCTCCCCGTTATCCAGTCTCAATTGTCAGTATCTATCCTTCTATTCTTCCGCCATCAGAACTGATGAAACTTCTTGGTTGAGAAGTGAAATGTTTTCTTCTTCCTCACAGAAAAACCAGTCCAATTGCCTTTTGAAGAAAAAAAGAAAGCACCTTTGAGACAACTATGACCTGGATGATTGAGATTCTCCACAGACAATTTGTTGGGGAGTTTTAAAATGATGTCCTGAAATCACGGCAGTTTATCATACAAACTGGGAGGCACCCTTCTTTTTCACCGAGAGGAGAATTTGCTTTTTGCATGAAAGCATTGTGATATACACACTGCTTTCAACTTTTTGAGCATAGTAGAAACAGTATGATATGTACTTTTTTTCCTGATAAGTAATTTGAAGTCTAAAACTTTTAGACGGTCAAAATAGTTCCAATCTCTCTACATCTGGCTTGACTATTAATCAAGAAATTTAGAATTGTTTTCCGACATTATGAAGAAAGCTACCAAGGTTTTTTGTTGATTTTCATTCCTTTATAAATATTTTCATTTACAATGTTTCAGCAATTTCCTTTTACAAGAGAGCTGGGTACAGCACATTCTCTCTCAAATCTGGAATCAGACATTACTATTTTTCCAAATGCTAGGAAAATACTGAATACTTTTAAAAAAAATATTTATTCCTTTCTAAAGTTGATTTGGGCTACTGTGATTGCTTTAATAGCATTTACACTATTCCCCTCCCCTAATTACAGCTTTATGTTTTAGGGATTTGCTACACTGTTAATCACAAAAAAAAAAATCAGAGAGTCCATAAAGTACAAAAAAACATTAATAACATATCCAATCAGATATGAGCTGTGGTGGCACAATGGTTAGAATGCAGTATTGCAGGCTAATTCAGCTCACTGCCAGGAGTTCGATCCTCACCCGCTCAAGGTTGACTCAGTCTTCTATCCTTCTGAGGTCAGCAAAATGAGGACCCAGATTGTTGGGGGCAATATGTTGACTCTGTAAACCACTTAGAGAAGGCTCTAAAGCACTATGAAATGGTATATAAATCTAAGTGGTATTGTTAGTGCTATTGTTATTTGACCCCTTATACTGCTGCCTAAGTACTTAAGTCAAAAGAGAGCAAGAACAATAAAATTTTATTCATTTATATACCACCGCTATCACTGTATAAGTGTATCTGTGGGGGTTACAAGTAAACAGATCATAACAATCCTTATAAAAATATGCAAAGTTATAAAGAGAAACCACCATCCATGAAGGGCTTTAAGTCATAACCAAACATCTTGAATTGGACCAGAAAAAAAGGATCTCACAAAGCAGAACTGTTAGGGGCAGCTCTGGACATGCCCATAACTGCCCACACCACTGCATTACGCACTAACTTTTGGGTACTACTGGTATTTAAGGGTAGCCCCATGTAGAAAGTGTTGCAGTAGTACATGCAGTAAGTGTGTGTGTGGGGGGGGGTTGCATATTTATTGCATGGACTACTATTTATAACCATGTTGAAAAAAACATGATTATAAATAGCTTTGATTAAGATAGAATTTACATCAGAGATGAACAGATTAATCTAAATCTAGACTCTTCACAGTTTGCAATAAAATCATACGTCTTTAAAAAATGCCCAATGTATACTTACATTATATACATATATAGTTATATTTACAGTAGTTGTACATAACAATATATTATATGCATTTTCTACACATTGTTTTCTTATATGCAGGTCTTCAAACACAGCTTTTTCAAACATTCACTTTTCTTAATACAAATTTAAACCAAGAAGTGGACACAGATTGTATCAAATTTCATGAATTAACATGATACCAGATTCTATTTTGATAATTTGAATGATTAATTCATATTAACATTAGAACTGTATACCCTCATATATGACTACAGGAAAGAAAACAAAGGAATCCTTAATTGAACTGTCTTTTAGATATAGTATTTTCACTATATCTAACACTGGAAAATGTTTGGTATGTCTTAAACCCTATATCCAAAGCCATGGCCACCTTTAAGTAAGTCTTCCAATAATGCTAGCCAAGCATTTATCTTGAGGTTTATCTCTGCTTAAGCAGGCTTAAAATTTTGCTAGTAAGTCCAAGTACATAGTGTCTTGGAAAAGAGATTGCTTTGTAACATATGTCTTCTTTAAATGTTGAAGTTTAACATGTCCTTCCTCTAATTATTCATTCATTTTCCAAGAAGCAGATGTTTCTGAGAACCTTAAACACTTATCAGAAGAAGCTTGCTTTTACTATTTTTAGTTCTCTGCATCTGGGGAAACTGTAAGGTATATTTTAAGGTATATTTCTTGGAAATGGGAAATATTTAATTATCAGATCAGGTATTTAATTTAGCTGTGCAGTATTTCAATTTGATCTCCAAAATATGCTTCAGAGTGCACAGGAATATCAATAAAGTGGCAGTCTACAATCTAAAGCAGTCACTCCTTTTTTCTAAGATCATATGACACAGCTACTTTCAAGATTTGTTGATAGATACTCCTTTTGAACTACTGCATGCTTGGATATACCTTTTGGGGATCAAATCCAAGTACTACACAGCTCTGATATTTAACATCTCCATGTAATGCACATTATTTCTATATATTTTAGGGTTAAAACAAGTCTTCTAATATAAAATGTTACCCAGTACTTTTCCTAATATTTCTTTGCCTCTCCACTCAATTAAATGTAATTTATGAGGTTGCACTCAGGTATAGTGCCTTGTCTATATGAAAGGAATCATATGTGGGGAAAAGCGATGCAAATAAATATTCTGCTTGTAACAGTGAGTCATAATTCTAAATGTTACCTTTTCATCGTGTTCTGCCAAATGGATCTGCATTTCTCTGGGCAAAATCCTTAATAACAAGTTTCTCCTTTTTAATTTTGAACTAAAAATCAGTGATTTTTACACTGCTTTATAAATGAGGTCTGAAAAAAGACCTCATAATCTAAGAAGAGTGAATAACATGACCTATATGCCCTTCTCTCTTAATTGGGACAGAGAAAATACTAGGAATTCCGTTGTTTCTTCCTTTGTTCATATAAAACACTCCAGGGTCAAATGGGGGGATGGGGGAGGTTTGCCACCTTTGTTGTTGGTTCTGTGAATGCATTATGAGGTCCAAGGAGGGAGGATGTGGCTGTGATGCCTGATTATTAGTGCAACAGCCAGGAACTAAGTGATTACTGGTGCCACACTTGTTTATCTAAACAAGTTCTGGATCACCACCTCTCATCACTGGTATTAAACAGTAGATGCCATGACAAGCTTTGCCAGTGAAAAATCATTTTAAAAGAGAGGCTTCCCCTTCTTTGCAGAGATTTCATTTGTTATTCATTATAATAGCGTGGATCTTAATGAATTCATTTGGTATTCATGTGGATGTCATACGGATTTCCAGCAATGTTCCACTGTAATTTAGCATGGGTTAATGGACACCTCTATTAAAGTGTTATTGAAAGTTTGACATTCAAATAACCCAGTCTAAAATCAGGCAAACATATATTAAAGCTGAAGGGGAGAGGAGAGGAGGGGAAATCTCCTTCCTCCTTCCCCCAAGTACATTTGCAAAAGTCAAATATGACAAGCCAATTTAAGGTAGTTATTTCACTCTGGCTGGAGAGACAGCCATTTTATTGCAAATACGCGTTACATGTTATACGTTACTTTTCCCTCTAAGTTAATTCTGGAATTAGCTACTTCACTGTTGCACTGGAACATTCCAAACTAGTTATGTCAATTATACATATAATGTATTGAACCCCAAAGGAGCACAGAGTACCTTTCTTAATAAGGCTGATGCAAAATCTCAGGAAGCAGCTCTTCCTACTGAGGAGGAGCCACTCCTTCTCTTCACAAAAATTGTGATTGTCTTCCCTCAAAATATTACCTCTTGACATGATAATCTACTTTTAAGATCATTGTCATTTCTGTCAGTGGAGAAAGTTAATTTCTAAATTGGGAAGGGATATGTGTGTAAATATGTGAATAAAAACTGTACATATTGTATATGTGAATCAGAATAGAATACAGAATAATAAAGTTGGAAGGGATCTTAGAGGTCTTCTAGTTCAACCCCCTGCTCAAACAGGAGATCCTATACAATTTCAGACAAGTGGCTGTCCAGTCTCTTCCTAAAAGCCTCCACTGTTGGAGCACCCACAACTTCTAAACACACTGGTTAATTGTTCTCACTATTAGGAAATTTCTCCTTAGTTGCTTCTCTTCCTGATTAGTTTCCACTCATTGCTTCTTGTCTTGCCTTTTGGTGCTTTGAAAAATATGTTGACCTCCTTCTTCTTTGTGGCAGCCCCACAAATACTGGAATACTGCTATCATGTCACCCCTAATCTTTTCTCTAGACTAGCCATATCCAATTCCTGCAACTGCTGTTTTATGTTCTAATCTTCTTTGTTACTCTTTTCTGCAGGGTAAATGTTTTAGAGGTTGCATGATCCATGGAGTGGTCATGCCCATTTTTCACTCTGATTATGCCCTCTTCATGCTTTGGGACTTCATATTGTGCCAGATATCCAATTGTATTTATCCAAAGTTACTTTGGCTCCAAAGCAAGTCCAAAAGCATATTCTATTTGTCCTACTGCGAAGTTTGCTCCCCATATTTCTTAGAAAACCATAAATTCAGATCAAAATTAATAAGCATTCTCTAGACTGAAGACCTACATGAATCTATAGGAAAACTGTAGCACACCAGATAGGCTTAACATTTAGGTGAGACAATACACCAACCAAACCAACACATCAAGAAGGAACATACTTTATGGTGAGTGGGCACAGAGACCAAAATGTCTAGACCAGGGGTAGGCAACCTTGGCTCTTTTATGACTCGTGGACTTCAACTCTCAGAATTCCTGAGCCAGGGTATAGGGTATCTACTATACAGGTGGCAGAACCTCTCTGTTATGGCTCCTGGACTTTGGAACTTCTTGCTTCTATTTTTCCAATCTAGCCTGAAATTCTCTGCTGGCTTTCCAGACAGTTATTAGAGGCCCAAGACTGCTTAGGTGTAGACAAGGTAGACTAAGTGCTGCTATTGCTGAGACACTTGGGAATTGGGTATGTCTAGTTTAATGAAGAGAAGGACTAGGGGTGACATGATAGTAGTGTTCCAATATCTCAGGAGTTGACACAAAGAAGAGGGAATCAAGCTATTTCTTCAGGAGTCAAGCACCTGAAGGCAAGACAAGAAGCAATGGATGGAAATTAACCAAAGAGAGAAGCAACCTAGAACTAAGGAGAAATTTCCTGACAGAACAATTAATCAGTACAACAGCTTGCCTCCAGAAGTTGTGAATGCTCCAACACTGGAAGTTTTTAAGAAGAGATTGGACAACCATTTGTCTGAAATGGTATACGGTTTGCTACCTGAGCAGGGGGTTGGACTAGAAGTCCTCCAAGGTCCCTTCCAACTCTGTTAATGCTGGCTCAGGAATTCTGGGAGTTGAAGTCCACGAGTCATAAAAGAGCCAAGGTTGCCTACCCCTGGTCTAGATTATAAAGTACTGCCCGACTTACCGGTAGATTTTCAGGTCTAATTTAAACCATTGGTTGTTACATTTAAAGCCCTAAATGTTGCAGCAATGAGATACATCAGACTATGCCCTGTCAGAAATGAATCTGCCTGTCTGATCAGATCATCTAGAGAGAGTCTGTTGGGGATCTCCCTTCCTTTAGAGGTTCATGGTCTGCGGACAGATCAGTGTTTCTCAACTTTAGCAACTTTAAGATAGGCCTTCTCATTCACAGTCATTACTTAGTGGAATGTCCTTCACCCAGAGGCTTGAGGGGAGGAAAAACATTGTTCCAAGCAGGCTTAGGCCCAGCTGATTGTTAAGAAGGAAAAGAAAACAACAATAAGCAGCAATAATCTGATGATTATTGCTGCTTATTGTTGTTTTCTTTTCCTTTTTAGCTTATATTGTTTACATCTTACATTGTTATGGATTATAACTATGCCATAAATATATAAATAAAATATCAACATAATATATAAATGAGCCTATGGTTGTTCAAACTACCTGCGCAATTATTTACACTAATAGTTTGTAGAAGACCTGTAGTGCATACAAGATTGACTTCTTTATTCATTTGGTTGATGGAGCATATAAAATGTGAGATATATTTAGGTCTACTCCCTCCTTTATTTAGATTGACTATACAATCATGATGCTGTATACAGGCCTGAATTCCCTGTAAAAATCGGCAAGTTCATTTACTATGGTAAAAAAAAACCTTTTGTAGAATTTATTTATTTATTTGTTGCAATCTTGTGGTATGGCTGTTTCCACAGTTAAATAAGAATTTAAATGGAGGAAAGCAGTCAGAGACAAAGAATTACCACAGAAACCTTTAAAAATCAAGAGAATATATATCATGTAGAATCTACGTGATGCTGTGGTTTACTACTGAGAATTATTAGCCACTTCTGTGTCAAGACCTTTGGTGTGTTGGTGAGTAATGCAGTTCTCCAACAGTGAAACTTAAAAGCTTAATGCTACCTCATCATGGATTTTATGTGTAACTGCCCACAAAAGCCCAGCCTATATAAAACACAGCATGTAATGGTAATGTTGTAAAAAAACAAAAAGCCTCAAAAATGACAGATGTTTCATGTAAACAGCAACATTTTGCTTCCATTAGCTGTATCAGAATTACACCACCATACAAACAAACATGCACAAAATACACTGTAGCTATGATTTCATTCTCTTTGGCTGGCCTCTCTGTGAACAGTGTTATTCCTTATTGTTTGCCTGCATGGACTAGGTCAAAACCACAGGATGGAATTCACTTGACGAGCTTGAACCTTTTGACTCCTTAAAAGATTCCCTTTAATTTCTACTTGTCATTGATCTGCTTCAATATGTCTGGGCCAAAAGTATCATCAAATCAGTAATGTTGGAAGGAACATCTAATCCAATCTCCTACTGAAAGCAGTATTTAGAATGGAGGATGTAAATAAAACAATATCCTTCACTAGTGGCTGTTCCTCTTCTGCTTAACTATTTTCAATGAAAGAGAGCTTATTGATTCTTGGGCCTGACTGCCATTTTATGAGAGCTTCTATGTTTGGAAAATTTATCTGAAATATATTCCCAATCAAGGGCAACTCATTTTCCAATTCTATCCACTGGGGCAATATTAGTATGGTGGCTTTTATAGCTCATTCTGATAAATATTGGAGGATTTGTAACAATTGTCCAAATAAAATTCAACAAAAAGTCCAACCACAAATATTTAAAAATATAACAATAGCTATAGAAATAAAAGCCAATTTAGTTTATAATAGCAAACATCTGTACACTTTCTAGTTATCAACAACCAGGAGAATACAAAATGGTAACTGGTCAGAATGAAACACAAATTGCCAGTCTTCCCAAATAACTATCTAACCTGTTCATGCATCATGATGTCTAGTGTCATTATTCTGTGCATTAACAAGATACCCAGGTTGATATAATGCACCAATTAGAAACCAATATTACACTTATTCAGATGTGCATATTCTGCCTTTTGGTCTGAAATAGTATATAAACGTAGTGAATAATAAGCAAAACTGAAGCATGGCAAAGCCAAATTAATTAGAGAAATACAATACAATTTCAGATTTCTATTATTATTATTATTACTATTAGTCATGGTTTGTATTTCTTCCCTTGTTCTATCCATGGGATTTCTTCTGCTCATATACTCTATTATTTAACAGGCACATGGTAACTAAACTCAGTGAAAACTGGGCAGAACAAGCATATATAATGCAAAATTTAAAAGAGTAACCACTCAATATGAATGAAACATAGATTCCCTTCCCAGATAATGCACCGGGATTCCTAAACTTTTGTCTAGCCCATCCCCACTCCCATCAATATCTACACTAAAAGAACAAACTTCTAAATCCCAGAAAAATAAATGAGATTCTGCTATGAGAATTTCATGAAAACCTCATTAAAGCTGCCAGACAAAAGTATCTAACCACATCTTAGGCTACGTCAGACACAGAATATTCAGTACTTTGGTCTGTAGTAATGTGTGAGCCAGTTGGAGAATAAATTTGGCAGCCAGCCTCCTCAGCAAACTTGGAAATCTAGGCAGTGTTCATTGCATATTTGCAAAGCATTCTTTGTAGTTACAATCCTATATATCCTAACTTCTGCTAAACCTGCTAACACCTAACACCTGCTAAAATTATTTGGATATAAAAAATTGAACTGTCCAAAGGTCTAATTTATTTAAGGGTTGGACAGAGGGTAACTGAAAAACACTGTTTTAGGACCAAGTCCTAGATTCCTAAAGTACATTGAAAATAAATCATGTAAATGTGATACAAGATCCCTGGTAGAAAAATAGAAATTATATTTATCAACTGTTTGCAAGAAAGAACCATCTTTAATCTGACTTTTCCCACTGATCAGCAAAATAAAGCTTTTTATACTTTCTTCCAGAATGGAGAGCTACATGTTAGACAAATAAAATAATTTTTGGAAATAAATTTATGAAAAACATCAAAATGCACTTTACCATGGCATGGACAGCAGAAATGGGGTCCCATCATATCTGTATTTCCTGAATTAAAAAATTGTACCTAAAACCCCAATATCTGGGCAGTGATTAGTTTTAAAATTAAAATATATTAACATCAGCATGAAGGTTTGCTTTAAAATTTCTTTTCAAAGAATAACCATTCATGATTAGGGGAAGTAGCATATAAAAGAACAGTTGTCAATAAAAACAGACACAGATTGTTAAACCTTTATTTTAAAAAAATAATCAATTAAAACATATTGTCTGTAATGATGCTTTAATGTTTTATACAGATCTGCATATTACTATTGCAACAAAACAACCTTTGGTTAATGAAATGATTCTGTTGCAGTGGTGGGATTCAAATATGTGAACAACTGGTTCTCTGTGTGGATGCTGCTTCTGGAAGTCCATTCTGGGCCTGGGCAACAAAAAATTACCTACCGGTTCTGCCAAAGTAGTGTGAATTGGCTGAATCCCACTGTTGTCATATATATCATTTTCTACAAAAAGCTTGGCCTATATAGCTAGAAGTATATGACTGTGCATGTATCATCCATAGCTCATTGAGGCAGGCATTTTTCAGTGATCTTACTTCAGGCAGCTCATGTTTATGGGGTATTAAGAATGGTTTATAGATCAAAATATTTTTTATTAAATATAGAGCTTTAAAAGAAAGAAGTTAGCTGAAACAGGATTCTGTATATCCTTGGGGTAGCAAAAATGCTCAGCTTTGCATTGTAGGCTTCGCACAGTAAAAAGACAAACCACAAACTGTCAGGTATTGAAAAGCAATGAACAACAAAGTGTAATGCTTCATTTGGTAGGCCATGCACAGAATATGTACTGATGGCATATGAAAGCCTTATTTTCCAGGAAACCAGACCTGAGGAAGAAAAAAAAAAACAGTGCTTACTTTGGTATTTTGGTTAGCTAGCTAATGTTAGCCTTATACAGACATTCACCTGAAAATTTAAAATAAGATAAGTCATGGTTAATATCTAATCTGCATATATTGATCAAGAATATAGCAAATAAAAAAGAAGGAAAAAATGTTTGCACCTGTCTCTGCTATTGAAATTATAGGACAAAAGCCACATCTGGATTTATGTTTGCAAAATCAAAAGGTGTCTGAGGATGTAACAAAAATATGATAATCTTGCTATTATATTAAAAACAATAAACAAATCATTGGATTGAGATGACATCAGAAAGTTCATAATACATATGAAATTCCTGTTCTTCATACAAAAATACGAATCATTTAATCAATACTTTCCCTCACTGCAAAGATGATCATATGACACCAGTATTTTAAAATGGTTTTCATGGATGGGGAAATTTAGGAAATTATGGAAAGCATTAATAATAAGCCAGAAATTCTGATATATTTTCAGTTAATTCTTTCCTTTTATGATCCAGCATTGCTATCAATTCTACCAAATGTTACATAAGCAAAAAATGTTAATGTATGATGTTGCAATAGTGCCGGTAAAGAAGTTGATGCAAACTAAAATTGGATAGCAATGAACTTGAAAAACAAACATACAAAAAAGCATTTTTAAGCATCTCGATGCCAATAAATTTTCCTAAGAATCCATAAATATGCATACACGTATATTCTCAAACAGCACGAGCAATTAAAATACACCATTGTTTTTCTCATATTGTGCTAAACCACAAGCTGAACTTAGAAGACAGAATGAGTCTGGCACAAGATATGTATCCAGTCATCTATTCACACAGATGCTTTTTATTGACTTTATTTTTTAAACACACGAGGCTTAGCACTACATGAAAACATGCAGAACAGATGCACAGAGAGGTCAGTCAAAGCCAAACTACTCAGTACACAGCTTTAAAGCATCATGACACCGCACTCTGGGGTGATATATGAGGGATCATGCTAGGCTGCCCCTGCTGAATGGCTCTGTGAATGATATATGCTTGGGGGACAGAGGTAACTGGGCAATTGGGGGAGCATCTTAGCAACAATTCAGCTAACAATTCTAACTCACATGTGTGACTGGTTTCCTGGAAACCACAGGAGTGGGAAGTTAAACAGCAAGTATAATAGCAGAGTAATGTGTTAAATGTTAACTCTGTGAGTCCACTTGGAAAAGAGGAAACAGTGTGCATGCATGTGTGTGTTTAATATCACATTTTCCATTAATCAGAGCAGGGATACAATTTCCCCACAATATTGCAGCAATAGAACTGCATTGCTTTTCAATGTCTTGAATATGAATGCAATATCATGAGGATTTTGACATCAATATAGGATGATGAATATAGATCATTTATCAAGAGGCCAAGCAGTCAATTAAAGTATTCCAATGGTAATATTCCACACTGTGCTGGGCAGAAAGGAAATAATTTGCATTCTGCAACACCTAACAAAATTGTTTCTTTTTGTATAAAAAGCTTAGGGAGCTTGTGGCCTGACAGGGGAGGTTGACTTACAACAATCCAGATAGTGTGGCATGTACAGCCTGGTAAGAGCTATTGTTCAAGAACTCTTAGAAAGTCCTAAGTTCCTTTGATATTCAGTATCATCTCCTGTTGAATTTTATACATATAACCAAAGAGGTAACAAGGATTTTGATTCTCATCAATATAATAAACTAAATAATGGAATGTATGGAACTACAATTTATATGCAACCTAAGTGATAATTTACAATGGTGTGAGGGTAACCACATGATATGTTCATTGTCTAAGCTGATATAAATTAATATTTTAGAATAGAATAGAATAGAATAGAATAGAATAGAATAGAATAGAATAGAATAGAATAGAATAGAATAGAATAGAATAGAATAGAATAGAATAGAATAGAATAGAATAGAATAGATAGGAGGTGGAAGGGACCTTGGAGGTCTTCTAGTCCAGCCCCCCACTCAAACAGGAGAACCTATACCATCTCAGACAAGTGACTGTCCAGTCTCTCCTTAAAAACCAGTGATGGATTGCCCACAATTTCTGAAGGCAAGCCGATCCACTGGTTAATTGTCCTCACTGTTAAGAACTTTCTCCTTAATTCCAGGTTGCTTCTCTCTTTGATCAGTTTCCAACCAGTGTTTCTTGTCCTGCCCTGTGATGCTTTGGAGAATAATTTGACCCCCTCTTCTTTGTGGCAGCCCCTCAAATACTGGAATACTGCTATCATGTTACGCCTATTTCTCCTTTTCTTTAGACTAGCCAAACCCAAGTCCTGATTCTATCTTGATTCTATGCCTCTGTTTATACAACCCAGGATTGTATTAGCTTTTTTGGCTGCTGCTGCACACTGCTGGCTCATAGTCAAGTGATCGTCCACTAGGACTCCAAGGTCCCTCTCACAGTTACTGTTTTTGAGCCAGGTGTCGCCCAATCTTTACTTGTACCTTTGATTTTTCCTGCCTAAATATAAAACTTTGCTTTTCTCCAGGTTTATTACAGGTTTACTGCAGTTATTTATATATAACTCTCTGTGTGTATTCTTGAAATTTTAGGTGGTTTACAAAATAGTAATAGCAAATGTATAAAATCTCTTGCACAACAAATCAATCTCCATGAATAATAATAAAAAAGTATTTAAAACCATAAAAGTAATGTGTAAGGGCCTGACCAATGTAATTAATTAAAATCTTCAACTCACCAGGTAGCATTAAGTATTTTTTTTCTTTCAACTTCAGTCCTTCCATCTACAATATGGGGATAATAATACTTACTGCCCTTGTTGTTAGGATGATCATGAATCTTATACCCAAACTTAAATCTTTGCATTTATATCAATCACTGTAATTTAGTTCAATAGTCAATATTTTTTCCCAATTTCTTTTTTCCTAGCATCAAAGCAAATTTTCATGGATAGAATTCAGGGCTGTTGGATTTTTGCAAAATAGAACATCTTGCCTTTCACTATAACTATCCTCGCTTCAAAAATCTGAATTTACCCCGGCTTCCTATATTTCAAATCACTCTCACCAGGGAAGAAATATATTAGGGAACTCTATAGAGACCTTTAAATTTTCTAGGTTAGCCATCAAAGTAACTGCAGAATGAAAAACAAAAACAGAAAATAACAGCAACACCTTCTCAGAAACACCAGCAAAAGTAATCCTGGCATTCTAAAAATGATGGTAGAAAAACAGAGGCATTTTTTGGCATGGAAAGAAAACTTATGGGGAATTTAAGGAAAAACAGACAGTATTAATTATAACTAGGTAATGCATTTGAAATTTTATGAATATTTGAAAATGTTATGGGACTGTAAAGTATCATGCATGATATTGGAACCAGATGTATTCATTTATAGAGCAGAACTGTTGAAATAAGTAAAACTTAGCTATCCATTACTAATATCCCTTGATTTCTATGAGTCTACACTAAATATGTCAGTCTGTTATTGGCTTTTGGGGTTGGTTCAATTTATTCTGAGAATAGTTTTGCTTCAAAAAATAATTTTTCACAGTAACTGATATATATATATATATATAGTTTAGCTTCAGAAGGGGAAGCCACCTCCCATTTTGTGAACTATCTGGCATCTCATTATTTCATCTTGGACTCCATGTACAAATATATGTACAAAATGCCTACTTTGTGCAAGGATAGCCAATATTATTTCTTATATTACAGTAGTAATAAGATATTTTAAGATTAAAAATCAACACAGTATTGTCATTAGACAAAAGAAAGAAGATGGGAGATACCCATATATTTAAATATTATTTTTCACACTAGAATAATTTGACTCTTTTTGTGCATGAAAAATAAAAGAGCTGTCTGGTCACAATGGGATTAGATAATATTCTGTAATACCTGATGAGACAATATGGTCCTCTAAAATAAATCTGTTTGTATCATTACAATAATTGATGTCTTATATATGGAAAAATAATTCCATTGTAATGAGTGTTGTTTGAGATGAGCATAATCCATAGGCCAAAGCATATTTGTAATATACGTAAGATATTCTCTTTTTAAAATTATCTTGAACTCCATGCTTTTCTAATAGACTCTCTGCAGATTCTATCTTAACTTACACAGAATTTATCATATAGTTGCGGTTCATAAAACATCAATAGGCAAATGACACTTATCTCTGTTTTTTGTTTCTCTGCTTGCACAAGGAATCCTAATAAACAGTTAAGCTAGAGGTAGTTTTAGGATGGAGGGCACTGAGAGAGGTGTCGTCAAAATGACCGAGACCAATTTGCGTCTAAAAGTAAGAACTCAAGAGTGCAGTTGGACCAGGAGTAACCTATTGGTATTTTTCTATATTTACTAACTTTGCCATAGCAATTCCTTGGACATTTCTTTGAAACCTTAGTTATTCCCTTTTTCTATAGGACAGAACTGGGTGTACCACATAGCTTGTTGTTCTCTTTTTCCCCTGCCTCCCTTCCTGAGCTATCTAACAAGCTATTCTCAACTATATATAAGGCACAGTCCACATATCTGTTCTGAAGTAAAATTCAACTCCCTATACTATTCACTTCTATGGATTGGATATATAACCTTGAAGAAGTTTTACAAACTCTAAGACTGCAACAGAAAGGTAGATGGGCCCTGATTGGATCTCCATTGTATTTAAACTGCTGTATTTAAACTGCCCAGAGCTGCTGGGAGGTTTTACAAACTCTAAGACTGCAACAGAAAGGTAGGTGGGCCCTGATTGAATCTCCATTGTATTTAAACTGCTGTATTTAAACTGCCCAGAGCTGCTGGGAGGTTTTACAAACTCTAAGACTGCAACGGAAAGGTAGCTGGGCCCTGATTGGATCTCCATTGTATTTAAACTGCTGTATTTAAACTGCCCAGAGCTGCTGGGAGGTTTTGCAAACTCTAAGACTGCAACAGAAAGGTAGCTGGGGCCTGATTGGATCTCCATTGTATTTAAACTGCTGTATTTAAACTGCCCAGAGCTGCTGGGAGGTTTTACAAACTCTAAGACTGCAACGGAAAGGTAGCTGGGCCCTGATTGGATCTCCATTGTATTTAAACTGCTGTATTTAAACTGCCCAGAGCTGCTGGGAGGTTTTGCAAACTCTAAGACTGCAACAGGAAGGTAGCTGGGGTCTGATTGGATCTCCATTGTATTTAAACTGCTGTATTTAAACTGCCCAGAGCTGCTGGGAGGTTTTACAAACTCTAAGACTGCAATGGAAAGGTAGCTGGGCCCTGATTGGATCTCCATTGTATTTAAACTGCTGTATTTAAACTGCCCAGAGCTGCTGGGAGGTTTTGCAAACTCTAAGACTGCAACAGAAAGGTAGCTGGGCCCTGATTGGATCTCCATTGAATTATATAACTAAAAATCAAAAGCAGTGGTACATTCAGGGCAAGTGTGTCTGAGATTCCCTGTATCTAAGAATGTCTGGCTTAGTTCAGTGCAACACTTGCTTTGCAGCTGTCTTTCGCAGTACCCTTTTCAAACTTGGAAACTGTCCTATCTGTAAACAAATCACTAGTCTACAAGGACAGATTATTTATCTAGGGTCTGTAATCTGTGCTCCTCAGGCAGAAATTAGGTGTCCAGTTCAGTCCCACTACTCTACTGAGCCTCCGCGCTATCAGCCCCCTCTACCACAAAGATCCTGCAGGAGAAGGGCAGTGTGGACAACCATGGGATCTGGCAGGGTGAGAGCTGTGAACCATAAATGCAAACCTTTCGCTGTGTCCCTACACAACAGATACAATGCCCTTGCTGACCTTAATAGGGACATTAAGGAGACAGGTAAAGGTATTTGTGATGATAACTCAAATAAGCAGGGGATCGTGGTCCGAGATGAAGAACTTGTTTTTGACAGGGAGAAGTGTGAATCAGGTATTACACATCAGTCATGCAAGAACAGAAAGGCATCCAAAAAGAGAAGCCACCTTCTGGTAGGTGATTCAATTATAAGGGATGTAAATTTAGGAAAGGACACAGAGGTTTCAAAAGAGGTCAGGTGTCTTCCAGATGCTACAGCCAGTAGGGACAAGAAGCGTATTTCTAAAATAATCAAGAATGCCAGCAAGGACTGTGATGTGGAGGCTATTGTACACCTTGGCACTAACGATCTGTCCCAAAAAGATGTACTCTCTGTGCAGAATGATTTCCAGAGCTTGGGGCAGGAACTTAGCAGAATAGGCTGTAGGCTTACTTTTTCAGAGGTTTTACCAGTATATAAGGAGCAAAATGGAAAAGGCCAGCGTATAGCAGAATTCAATATGTGCTAAAGGAGTGGTGTAAAGGGGAAGGCTTTGGTTATATTAGTCACGATGTCTGTAACTGGTCCAATGAAACAATGTACAAAAGAGATGGTTTGCATCCATCAAAGAAAGGGAGTGAGTTACTCGGCAATAAATTCACAGATTTTCTGGAGGAATATTTAAACTAAACAACGGGGACAGTGAGTTAATTGATACAGAACATCCCTGTCCCTGGCAATCTAAAAATTATAGGGCTATCAGTGCATGTAACATAGATGTGTGTGTGGACAAGAATATCAACCTTGCTGTCAAGCAAAATCAAGCTTTTAATACCGAGTGCCACACAAAGTGCACTAACCAAATAGGTGGTAAGAAAATAGGGGAACTCAGCACCACACAGGTTATGTAGAAAGTAAATACAGGGTCAGTCATAAAGGACTCAAATGTCTATACACCAATGCACAGAGTATGAACAGCAAAAAGGGTGAACTAGAAATCCAGGTTAATGAGGGCAGATATGATATTGTTGCCTTACGGAAACATGGTTGGATGAAACCCAAAAATGGAACACACAGCTAGAGGGATTTAAATTATTTAAAAGAAACAGACCAAATAAAAGAGGAGGTGGAGTTGCTCTCTATATAAGAAATAACTACATCTTTACAGAAATAGAGCACAACAATGATGAAAACTCTCTTGAATGCATTTGGGTCAATATAAAAGGGGGGAAATGACATTGCCATAGGTATATACTATAGACCACCCAACCAAACAGAGGAAATAGATGACTTTTTTGCTAGTCAGCTAACTAAGGTATGTAGGAAGCACATCACAATAGTAATGGGGGACTTTAACTACCCTGACATTAACTGGGAGACAAACTCTGCACCAAGTGGAAGATCAAACAGATTCCTGACAATCCTAGAAGACAACTTTGTCTCCCAAAAAGTAGAGAAGGGAACCAGGGGATTAGCCATTTTGGATCTAATTCTCACTAACAGAGATGAAATGATAGAAGGTGTTGAAGCCACGAACCTTGGGAGGAAGTGATCATGCAATATTGGAATTCAACATTATGGAAGCACAAGCAATAGAACACAGTCAAACTAGAGTCTTGGATTTTAAGAGAGCTAATTTCAATAAACTTAGAGAGGGCTTGGGAAGGATTCCATGGATGAGAATCCTCAAGGGGAAAACAACTCAAGAAGCTTGGGAAATTTTGAAAAGTGAGATAATAAAAGCCCAGTCTAGCACAATACCAACAAAGAGGAAAAATAACAGCTCTCAAAAGAAACTAGCGTGGCTGCATAAAGAACTCTCTGGTAAATTGAAAGATAAAAAGGACAAGTATAGAAAGTGGAAAGAGGGGCACATAACTAAGTCAGAATATCAGCAAATAGCCCGAGCCTGCAAAGATGAAGTGAGGAAAGCTAAGGCTCAAAATGAACTAAGGCTTGTGACCAAAGTCAAAAATAACAAAAAAAGCTTCTTTCAACATGTAAAAAACAAGAAAAAAGTGAAGGAAATGATTGGTCCATTAGTGGGCGAAAGTGGCAAGAAGGTGACAAGCAACAGGGAGAAAGCAGAACTATTTAATTCGTTTTTTGCATCTGTCTTTACACAAAGGGAAAAAACAGACCAACCTACCAAAAATAGTGCCATAAAAAACAGAATAGAAACGCAAGTTAAGATAGGCAAGAAAATGGTAAGTGAGCATCTATCCAGCCTAGACAAGTTCAAATCACCAGGACCAGATGGATTACACCCCAGGGTTCTCAAGGAACTGGCAGATGTGATCTCAGAACCACTGAACTATATTTTCCAAAGATCCTGGAGCACTGGGGAACTACCGGAGGACTGGAAAAGAGCTGATGTAGTTCCCATCTTCAAAAAAGGAAAAAAATGGACCCAGGAAACTACAGACCTATCAGCCTGACCTCAATACCTGGGAAGATTCTGGAAAAGATAATCAAACAACGAATCAGGGAACACCTAGAGGCAAACAAAGTCATTACTAAAAGCCAGCATGGGTTTGTCAAAAACAGATCATGCTAGACAAATCTTATTGCATTCTTTGACCAAATGACAAAATTAGTGGATCAGAGGAATGCTGTGGATATAATTTACTTGGACTTCAGTAAGGCATTTGAGAAAGTAGATCACAACCTACTACTTGATAAGATAGAAAAATGTGGGTTAGACAGCATCACCACCAGATGGATCCGTAGCTGGCTGACCGGCTGTACTCAGTGTGTGGTCCTCAATGGAACCGCATCTACATGGAGGGAAGTGTGTAGTGGGGTGCCCTAGGGCTCTGTTCTGGGCCCAGTGCTCTTCAACATCTTCATCAACGATTTGGACGAGGGGATAGATGGGGAAATCATCAAATTTGCAGACGACACCAAGCTGGCAGGAATAGCCAACACTCCAGAAGACAGACTTAAGATACAGGAGGATCTGGACAGACTTGAACACTGGGCACTATCTAACAAAATGAAATTCAATGGTGAAAAAAACAAGGTTCTACATTTAGGCAAGAAAAACCAAATGTACAGGTATAGTATAGGGGGTACCTTGCTCAATAACAGTAACTGTGAGAGAGATCTCGGAGTCCTAGTGGACAATCACTTAAATATGAGCCATCAGTGTGCTGCAGCTGCCAAAAAGGCCAACACAGTGCTAGGCTGCATTAACAGAGGGATAGAATCAAGATCACGTGAAGTATTAATACCACTTTACAATGCCTTGGTAAGGCCACACTTGGAATACTGAATCCAGTTTTGGTCACCACAATGTAAAAAAGACATTGAGACTCTAGAAAGAGTACAGAGAAGAGCAACAAAGATGATTAGGGGACTGGAGGCTAAAGCATATAAGGAACGGTTGCTGGAATTGGGTATGTCTAGTTTAATGAAGAGAAGGATGACGGGGGACATGATAGCAGTGTTCCAATATCTCAGGGGCTGCCACAAAGAAGAGGGAGTGAAGCTATTTTCCAAGGCACCTGAAAGCAGGACAAGAAGCAATGGATGGAAACTAATCAAGGAGAGAAGCAACCTAGAACTAAGGAGAAACTTCCTGACAGTTAGAACAATTAACCAGTGGAACAACCTGCCTCCAGAAGTGGTGAATGCTCCAACACTGGAAGTTTTTAAGAAGAGACTGGACAGTCATTTGTCTGAAATGGTATAGGGTTTCCTGCCTGAGCAGGGGGTTAGACTAGATGACCTCCAAGATCCCTTCCAACTTTATTATTATTATTATTATTATTATTATTATTATTATTATTATTATTATTATTATTATTATTATTATTATTATTATTATTATTATTATTATTATTATTATTATTATTATTATTATTATTATTATTATTATTATTATTAAAGGAGGAAGAATGCAACCAAGACTATGGTCAGATAAAAGAAATCTTGAGTCCAGGGCTGAAATTTAATTTGAAGAAGTGCCTCAGACTGGCCCTCTCTAGTTCTCATGAAGATAAAAGGAGGTGGGAAATGCATTTAAACTTGCAAGATTCTATTATTGCCAACCTCTAATAAAGGTAGTATTAACATTCATAATTTGGTTTCCTAGTCTGGTCTACATTGAAGAGTTGATAATATAAAATGGGAGGAGATCTCTTTTGACCTTTGCCTCAGGGTTAGGAATCTTGGATAGCCCTGTAAAAGTCTTCCAAGGTGTATTCCTTTCTGGCTGAAGTAACTCAGGTGGCTTCATTTAGCCATACATGAAGTTTTGTGGAAATCATAGTTGATATCTTAGATATGCACTCTGTTGTATATTTCCATCCACTTTTTTAAATGAGCTCTCTCCCTTTAAGATCTGGAGCCTTCTTGCTTTCCTGGCAGGTTTCCACTGGCAACTTCAGAATCCTGCATCAGGCTCTCAACACCTGATTAAATATTAATCCAAAGGTGGGGGCCTCACTCTTTTATGATCCTTTCCCTTGAAACCCCTATTAGTAAATCACAGTCCGGCATGAGAGGAAATGTGGCCATTCCATTACCCTCAGTTCACAAAGGGGCATTAATTCTTAATAAACTTGCCTGATTATAATAATACTTGAAGGATGCAAAATAATGGATAGACAGGTTTACGTCCATGCCTAAGATTAAACACATGTGTGGCCCAGGGAGAGAGAGATGGGGGCAGGAGGCTGAGAAAGAAATGGAAGAGAAACGGTGGCTCGAATTCTCAATGAAAGTGAATGTTGTGCTGTTAAGTTCTCTATAGGTCCCTGTTTAGCTATTCATTTTCCTATTTTCAATGTTGCAAATTGTAAGCCTTTTTTTAGCCCTGTTGAGATATATATAAAGTGCCTACTTTGTGCAAGGACAATCAACATCATTTATTATATTATAATAGTAATAAGATATTTTAAGATTAAAAATCGAACACAGTATGCATCATTAGACAAAAAGGGGAGATGGGAAATACCCATCTGTTTAGATATTATTTTCCCCACTAGAATAATCTGACACTTTTTGTGTGAGAAATAAAAGAGCTGTCTGGTCACAATGGGATTAGAGAACATCCTGTAATACCTGGTGAGACAATGTGTTCCTCTAAAATAAATCCTTTACTATCATATCAATTGATGTCCTACATATGGGGGAGAACCCCACTGAAATGTGTGTGAGATCAACATAATCTACAAGCCAAAGAAAATGTATTATATGCAGATGATGTTCTCTTTTAAAATCATATGTGCTGCTCTCTCCATCCAGTTCAAAACCAACCTCTAAAACTTCCAAGATGTTTTAGATTGCAAACTTAATCTATAGGGTGATTGGAAATCTGGAAACTGAATAATAATACTTGAAGGATGCAAAATAAAATTTTGCAAAATTTTAGGAAAACACCAAGTTTGGAAGTTGCATGTTAATAAGTTCTTCTCAAGCGTACACAATTCATTTTAGGAAATTGGCTATGCTTATGTGGAAGAAAGGGGGGGGGGTATTTCAACTCGTAAGAAAACAGCCTTGCTTAGTACATTCCATCAAAATGTTTTGAGTGTTTCATACTCCAATGGAATAAATCTCAAAACCCATTTAATGTTCCACCAAAGGAATCTCAAATACTCTTGCTCTCCCCCTTTTTTTACCTAGGGGTGTAATTATAGGTGATAGTCCATGAGTGCTGCCTACTATCTAATCTACAGGAAAAACATCCAATAGGCTGATATTTGGAAATATAACAAATATTGTTTTAGTGCTACTGGGTTGGTTGGTTATTTCCTTCTTGCATGTTCATACTTGATGATCATTGAGTGAAGCAATTAGCTTAGTGCTTGAATGAATCACCGGGAAAGAAACACACAGAATTTTACATAAACTCTTAATTGTACTATTAATTTTATTTTGCATATTCAGGTGGGAGTGATCTGGTGTGAATAATTAATAGATTATTAGAAAAGGCAAGAGATTTAGAAAAAAGGCAAGAGATTTATCTTTGCAGATGTATTTGTATTTGCTCTTGAACTGTTTAGTTTGTCTGTTAAATTTCGTACTCTGTATTTGGTATTATTCTGGAGGGGAGGATGAGTTCCTGATATACTCAGAGGCTATAATAGTGAGTATTGATGAATGTTTAACTCCCAAAAGAAATTTAAATGCCTCATAAATTAGTAGGACTAGTGACATTTGGAATGTTAGAAATGCATAGCTATAACTCAAGCCTGGAGTAGCCATGACAAAAATATGCTCTGATTTCTTTAGTTTTCTTTATTAGCTCAGTACAGAATAATCTCACCATTTTTACTGTACCTTTAACTATGTTAAGTTTCCCTATTGAGTACTTCAAAATGACAATAGGTGGGGAAAGAAAAATAAGATAAGATAAGACAAGATAACCTTTATTGTCATTTTTTTACTGTGGGCACACTGGCACACATTAAAAATGAAATTCTCTTGCTTGGTCTCAAAAGTGTACACATACATAACACACATATAAACATGCTATATACAACATTTATATATACCTACACCCTTACATATAAATACGTATAAATATTAATCACTGTCCACATTGAATATAAGGAGGAAGCTTGAGAGATCACAAGGTTAATACTGTATGGAACAAAACTGTGACTGAATCTGGATGTTCTGCTTCGGATACCACGAAGCCTCTTCCCAGAAGGTAACAAGGAAAACAGGTTGTGAAGAGGATGTGTAGTGACCCAGAGAATCTTGCAAACCCTGCTCAAGCGATGCTTATATGCTATGTCCTGGATGGAAGGGAGGGAACTGCTAATAATCTTTTCTGCCATCCTCACCACTCTCTGCAGTGCCTTCCTATCTGAAGCAGTGATGCTTCCAAACCATGTTCAAATTGATTGGATGGCAATACCAATTTTAACAAAATGCATAATAGCTGAAGGTTTGCTTTTAGCCAAATGCTTGAAAGCATACTTTTCTGCTCTGGCTATCTTGGCTCTAAGACATGGGTATCAAACTTGCCGCATCACGTGACGTGTCGCAACGTATCACAACTTTTTTTGCATTTCTGGAGCTGGGGTGGGCATATGATGCAACCAGCCCACAGGCCGGCAGTTTGACACCCCTGCTCTAAGATCACTAGAGCTTGTATTAAAACACTCCAGAAAAATAATTGTTGACTTTTCCCGATAAAGAGAAAGAAGATCATAATGGGTATTTCAAACATAGCTCTAATTCGCACATGTATAAGTTTCCTCTGGGAGGCTTAAACTAAGAAGAGATGGATTCAAAACATACAGATGGTCCTTGACTTACAACAGTCATTTAGTGACTGTTCGAAATTACAATAGCGCTGAAAAAAGTGACTTATGGCCATTTTTCACACTTAGGACTGTTGCAGCATCCCCAGGGTCACTGATCAAAATTTGGATGCTTGATAACTGACTCATATTTATGACAGTTACAATGCCCTAGGGTCATGGGATAACCTTCTGTAACCTTCTGACAAGTAAAGCCAGTGGGGAAGCTAGATTCACTTAACAACTGCAGTGATTCACTTAACAACTGTGGCAAGAAAGGTTGTAAAATGGAGCAAAATTCACTTAGCAACTATCTCACTTAGCAACAGAAATTTTGGGCTCAATTGTGGTCGTAAGTCGAGGATTACCTGTATTCAGCTACCAGTGCACTGCATAATACTGACCTAGACATTTTCTATCTTTCAAACTTATTGCTTCAATGTTAAAAGGAGAAAGAGAATTGCATTCACCACCTGAATAGTTTTTAAAAAGGATGGGATTAAAACAAAAAATAGTAAGACTAAAAGAAAATGGAGTGGTTTAAAAAAAAAAAAAAATTGTAGGCCAGAACTCACTTGCTTGATTTTCACAAATAAGTTTATACTCAGGGATGGATTCCGCCCCCCCTCTCTTTCATGGCAACAATAAAAAATATTGAACAAAATAATTTTATGGGACAAAAAAAGTCAGTGACAATAAAAACCAACAATACAATACATCGGCTAGGAAAGCAAATAGTGCAGCTTCATAAAGGCCTGGCAATATGAGATAGCTTTCCAAACTTTTAATTTATTTTTTTTAAAGGACTTTGACCTGCAAATTTAAGGCTTGTCAAATTTTCCTGAGGGGATAATGGAGGGGCTGCTTACAAAAGAGCCCTGATACTGAAACTCACCCTAATACTAATTTTATTTGTATACAATGGATTACATCTGTTTTTGTTAAAAGCTTTAATTTTTCCATGCTTTCTAATTAAAAGAGGTATATACAATATGATTTCTGTGAAGAAAATCTGTGTGATCATTAAGACTCAGCACTTTCTTGGTAGCACATAATTATATATGTTGTGCAAAGAATATTAGAAATATGTTCAAGATAATAGAAATACTTCTACATATGTACTGTAGATGTTTTAGAATACTTTAAAAAAATCATTCTAATATCTTTCTTATAATGCTCTATCAGCATGGAGAATATTTTCACAAAAAGAGTGAACAAAAATGTATTTGTATCCTTTTCTTTCTTCAATAAATGCATTGATGCAAGTTATTTTTTTCTAATACAATTTGTGTCTCATTTATTTAAAGTATTTCTATCTCATCTGTCATAGAAAGTAAACTGCTAAATTTAAAAGAATAACTGATTTCCAAAACAGGGAAACAAGGGCTAGCTTCAGAGGAGAAAAAAAAAATGGTGGTAGCTGCAATCATGTGATTTAAGCCCCACCCTTTTTAATGCATATAAAAAGGACAGTTATCAGTTGCACAGTTTCAGCTACCATTTTGCCTTGCAGACACCCTGAAGAGCAGTTTGGTCTAGTGATTAAGGAACCAGGTTAAAAGCCAGGAAACTGAGTTCTAGTCCTGCCTACGGCATGAAAGCCGTCTCATTGACTTTGAGCAAGTCACTCTCTAGCCCATTCACAAGGTTGTTGTTGTGGGGAAAAATAGGAAGGGGAATCAATATTATGTGTGTTTGCCACCTTGAGTTATTCATAAAAATAATAAAAGCAGGAAATGAATAAATAGTGCAAATCTAATTTACGTTTCCTGCATCTCTCTTATATCTCAACTACAAGTGTATTTGTATGTGTGTAAATATACTGAAATATATATTCTGAAATATATGTATATTATATGTATACTGTTTATGTATTCTGAGTATTCTGTGATCATCTCTCCATGTCAACTACTCTTTAACAGCTCTGACTACAAATCCGTTCATTGCTTGGTTGAAACAAGTGGGCCAATCATCTAGATTATATAGTCTCACTGAAAGCTGATCTTCTATATTAATAAATAAATAAATAAATAAACAAATGCATACATACATACATACATACATACATACATACATACATACATACATACATACATACATAAATAATCACTAGCAAAAGTAGGTGATACAGCATACCTTCTTTGGCATTTCTGATGAAATGAAACCATAAATTTGAAAACAAAAGTGCCTAAAGAATTAAACAAGACAATAAATTTCTAGCTTTTCCTGATCACGTAACTGGTAACCAAAAATAGACCAAGAGCGTTAGCATCACTCATGGTTTCTTGTTAATTGTCCTGTTTTAGATACAGATGTTTTTCACTTCCAGACACTGACTTTTTTTTGTACAAAATATGCAGCTTTGGCATTTCTGAACCCAGTAAAACTTTGATTTGCTGTGCTGAGATAAACATCAAATCCCAGTAAGCAGTTGCCTTTTTGTCTTTCATGAGCAATAAAGAAACAAGATTTCTTTTAAGGACTGCTTGTGAAATCAGGAATTTTCTTTGTTTTCCCAAGAGAAGACTGGGTTGAACATTTTAATGTGACTGAGTTTTTCTTTCCTCATTTTTTTACTTTCCCAACAAAGAAAATAGAAGAAAATTAACACTAGAATTGATAGATTCATTTGAACTTTGTTGGTTAACAGGGCAATTTTGTTTAACTTTAATATTTAAAAAAACTAGACAGTGTTTAATTTGCCCTCAATCCTTAAAATATTGTGTATTAAAACAAATTATAAGGCGCTTAATCCATACCAAAAACCAATTTGTAAATGAGAGTTTGCTTTTTTTTAAAAAAAACCTTAATACATTATGTTGAAGCTTTTGCTTCAATCAAGTTTCCAAGGCTCCATTCTTTAATTTGGGTAGATCCAAATATGATGGAATTTGCTGCATGTACATCTCAAACCATACATGTGCTGGCTACGAATTCTTAAAATTACAGACATAACACATCTAAACAGCCTATAAAAGATGGTTCTGATGTGATTAATATATATATATATATAATACAAAATCTATTCTCTAATTTCTTTTCTGTGATTGGATTCATGCACATCAAATTAAGCTACATTCCAAATTGTTTCATTTGAGGTTTCAGCAATTTATGAGCTCAGCAGCTCTGTTTGGTAAACCATGGTTAATAGCTTAGTGGACGAAGCTACTGTGATTTGTTCAACCAAAATGTTTATCTAGGCTAACTGATGCCATTAGAGATATGGATGTGATATGAATGTATGTTTTACATATGACTGAAGTGAACTTCCACAATAAATCCAGGAAGATAAGTTCTTTGAAGAAAACCAAAAAGGATGAAATAGTCCTAATAGGTCCAATAGTCCTAATACAACAATTCACTCCTATCAGTGCGTGCTGATCTTCCTCATTTATCAGCAGAAAGACTTAAATCCATGAAATCCCCACTGGCACTTGCACAACATCTGCCCAACAACTTTAACATCGATCCCTATGGAAAGCCAAATGGGTCGCTGAACACCCAGTCATACTCTAAGAAGCCATATAAATGACCCTACAAAAAAGTTGCCATGTCAGCAATGGATAATCCTGAATAGGATTCACATCTCACACAGCATAAATGGGGCATAGTATTCTCCTCTCAGTTTGAATGAGGAATCCCATGTCAACTGTAGTTCGTGACCATCTGTAAACTGAGGGCATATATCAGTCCAGTATCTGATTAATATAAATGATGCTGAACTTCAGTGGTTAGATGGCCTAGACATTGGTATTTGAACATAAATCTTTTTTAACATTTATATTATAATCTAATTAAAATGTCAACATATATTGCTAGTCCATGTATGATATGCCATATGCTAAATAAATAGATAAGTCCTAATAGGAACTACCTTATTTGCATGCTGTGCCTACCCTTTTTCAGAATTTGTCTTGCCCAAATAAATGACACTTAATTTACATACATTAACAGGCCTACTAATCTTCTCATAGTAGCACCTTCTCTCTAGAAATTCCTTCTCCTGTAGGTGCATACTTTCCTACCCTAACTTTTAAATCAACGATAGAATATTGTATTCCAATTAATTTGGCATATAACAGGAGTCCATAATGAAGTCCTACAATTAATACAAGAATTTAAGTCATACCATTATATTCACATTTTAATCTGAGAAACAGTGAAAGAAAATGGGAGAGGCAATATTTTATTGGGACAATTGCTTTTTCTTTTCAGGGATAGATAATCTTGTCCTAGGCAGATTTTGGTCAACTCCTCCAACAGTTCTTTGTCATTGCCAAAGCAGGGAGGAGGGTTGATGGGAATTGGAACCCAAAACTTCTGCAGGTGACCAGATTGCCTTTCTGTCTCCTTCATCACTATGTTATTTAAAAAAGAAATTTTGTTCTGTCAGCCTAGTTCCAAAAATAATGGACTTCTGGGAACTGTCTAGAAGTCATGCCTATGTAAACAGCTATATGCCAATTTAAGCAGGCAACTGAATAACAATGTTGTATAAAATAGACTCCTTATATAATACATTCTGAATACAGAGATGCACATAATACAATGCTATGTACAGTTCACATACAGTTTCATATTAAAAGAGCAGGGATGATTAAAATTATTTAGTTTCTTTTGAATCCCAGCTAATCTCATCCCACCACTGCATAAACCACAATGTACCTTCCAAATTCATTGAATTTTGGAAAGCTATTTACCCAGCAAGTCAATATTGTGCATCAGACAGACATCTGTGCAAGTATTCATGAAAATAACATCCCTTATTATAATATTTAAAAAACTGTACACAAGAGGAAACACTGCAAACAAAATTTGAGTTTTGAGAAAATACATACTTTTGTAAAATGTGAACTTTAGGAGGGGAAATATTTCTCCAACTAGCACTGCAACAGAAAAATGAGAAATTGGGACGAAATGAAATTGACCAATTTCATGGTCAATTGTCTGTTGCAAGGTATAGCCTTCAGTCCACTGACAATGCAGACCACTAATAATTTTGTTCTTTAAAACATAACACTGAGGGCTCACATCACAGGTTTTCTCCTCCTCTCCTAATTCTTGCAGTCCATACTTCTCTGCAAATATGCTTCACAGTGTCCCACAGCAAAGAAATATAAAAGTCCTTACTTCTTCATTCCATGATAGAATTAGTTCCATAAGCAGGACCTCTGTTATTTTATTTCTAATTTGGGATTTATAACCTGCATAGTTTTAGCATGCTCTCTCTCTCAGTCACTTCTTATGTGGAACTAAAATATGTTTAGGTAAAAGGACTATCTTACACTTATAAAGCCACATCTTTAAACCCAACTAATATGCAAGCTCTATTTAATTGGCCACATTCTTTACTAATCCCAAGGGATTTCTGAAATCACCCCAGTAACAAAGAAAACTTAAAGAGAAATGCAGTTTATCAGAGCTGATCCCCAGATCTGAATAGAAGGTCTTGTTATTTTGAGCTATATGGTCTTCTGTCATTTACTAATCCAGGACTTTGCTTGGAATCCTGTTTCTTCAATTCTTGTTAAATTTTCCCCAAAACTAGGTTTCAGATAAAAATTTTATAGAGGATATTTTGGTCATAAGTCTCAAACTCTGAATCTCTAAAGAAAGCATATGCATTTTTATCTTTAATATATTTATCCAAGAGATGAGTGAAGAAATTAGATTTTTATCCAAAGTGTTTCAATGGATAGTATTTAGTTTGCTGACAGTACAGTTCTATGTAGATTTATGTGAGTGTAAGCTATGCTGAATTCACTCAACTGCTCCAGAGCCTCTCCAAAACTTAATCTTATTAACTATATTCAATTTAATTAAAATTAAATCAAATTAAGTTTTCTTTATCTGGCTGCATTCTAAGATGTGGCTGGCATGCCCATTTAAAAGCAAAATGAAAGATCTCTTTCTGTGAGCAGAAGACTGACAAATCCATAACTCTTTAAAGCAGTTATAAGACACTTGCAGGCAGTGGTGGGATTCAAATATGTGAACAACCAGTTCTCTGCGTGGATGCCACTTCCGGAAGTCCATTCTGGGCCTGGGCAACAAAAAATTAGCTACCGGTTCTGCCGAAGTGGTGCGAACTGGCTGAATCCCACCACTGCTTGCAGGTGTTTAAAACTGGGGAGGCACAATTTAACCCTCTCACAGTCATGAAAACTCACTTGATGACTTTGGAGCCCATTGCTTCCTTTCAATCCAATATATTTGCCATTGTGGAAATAAAATGAAGAGAAATGTTCATGTGAGCCCATGGAATATAAATGTAAAAAATAAATATGCTTCCCCCCCCAAAAAAAAAAGAAACCCTGGCAAAAGTAAAATGATACATAGTATAGGCTAATCCTATTCTCACCCATTCATTGAAACAATAGCCATCCTGGTGAATCTTATCTTTGGCCATTCACAAATCATAACATGCTAGTAAATCCTGACTTTGTTCATTCACATGTTTCAATATCAACAGTGTTCTCTGTATGCCACAGATGGAAAGTTCAATTCAAGACAGAGAAGCCAATCCATGGTCACCATGTTACAAAAAGATGTTGACACTTTGCAAAGTGCAAAGAACAGCAACAAAGATGATTAAGGACCTGGAGGTAAAAACATATGATGAAAAGTTGCAGGAATTGGGTATGGCCAGTCTGGAGAAAAGAAGGACTAGGGATGACATGATAGCAGTATTCCAGTATTTGAGGGGCTGCCATAAAAAAGAGGGAGTCAACTTATTTTCCAAAGCACCATAAGGCAAAATAAGAAACAGTGGATAGCAACTCATCAAGGAGAGAAGCAACTTGGAATTAAGGAGAAACTTCCTCACAGTGAGGACAGTTAACCAATGGAACAGCTTCACTGGTTCATTGGAGGTTCATCACTGGAGGTTTTTTTAAAAAAAGAGTGGACAACCACCTATCTTAAATGATATAGGGTCTCCTGCTTGAGCAGGGGCTTGGACTAGAAGTCCTCCAAGGTCCCTTCCAGCTCTATTCTGAGAATAGAATAGAATAGAATAGAATAGAATAGAATAGAATAGAATAGAATAGAATAGAATAGAATAGAATAGAATAGAAAGGGACCATGGAGGTCTTCTAGTCCAGCCCCCCGCTTAAGCAGGAGATCCTATAACATTTCAGACAAGTGACTGTCCAGTCTCTTCTTAAAAACCTCCAGTGATTGAGCACCCACGATTTCTTTTTTTTTCTTTTTTTTTTAACAAAATAATTTTTATTGAATACAAAAAAAAAAAGATTAAAAAACATTGAACATAGTGTATCATCTTTGACATACATCTTTGTCTAAACATTCCTTATTATACACATACTTTATACATTTCAGATATTCTTCCTCTATTTACATCCCTTCTAATGACCTTCCTTCTTTTTGAGACAACAGGGGATTGCTTTGGAATGGTGGTCTTACCTTCAGATACAAGCTAGATACGTGAAAGACAAGAAAGAATGGGGAATTAATAGACAAGATACGGGGCTTGACAAAATATTATTAGGCTCGGAGAAAAAACAAATCAAAAAAATATATAAATATATGTTAGAATATAAATTATTTGAAGAACAAGTTAAAGAAACAATGGTTACCTGGGCAATAGATTTGGGGCACGCTATAAACATGGACCAATGGCAGCAAATCTGGGAACGTAATTGCAAAATTACATTGGCAACAACTTATGAGCACCCACGATTTCTGATGGCAAGCTGTTCCACTGGTTAATTGTCCTCACTGTCAGGAATTTTCTCCTTAATTCCAGTTTGCTTCTCTCTTTGATCAGTTTCCAACCATTGTTTCTTGTCCTGCCCTCTGGTGCTTTGGAGAATAATTTGACCCCATCTTCTTTGATTGATTGATTGTGGATTAACAGATGAGTGAATGAGATCAGAAGCAGGACAACCACAGTTCACTGTTTAGATTCATAACCACTGCTCTATAGACACTGCACTGGACTGCACAGTTTAGCTTCATAGCCACTCGATCCCTAAAGAAAGATTCTACATGCATTGGCAATGTCCTAGGAAAAGGCAAAAACATTTATTTCTTTTATCATTTTAGAAAAAAGTGCATAAATAATGCATGCATAATGTGATGTTATCTAACAATTTTTGACAATGTTTTATAAAAAAAAATACCCTATGTGTTTGAAATATTGAAGCCAGTTTTATTAAGTATTGCATCTCATTTTTAAAAAAGGTGGGGGAAGCGAAACTGGAAAGAAAAGAAAATAGCCATTTCTTTTAATCTACTGACAAAAAGGAGCCACTTCTACATCTGAAAATCAGCTTGTTATTGATTCTATCCATGTTAATATTCATGAAGCTCTATCACAGGACTGGAGATTTTAACACAGTGCCCCCATGCTTTAAATCAATTCCCATTGATTTCAATTGGCTTTTCCCATCCAAGCATCGATCATGTCCTTTGCTTTAGAAACACACCCCCAAGGTCCTTTGAAGCACACTTGCAGCATAATGAGCTCATAGGGATCACTCAAGTCTGAGATGGAGATAGACAGACACACTATTATCCACGAAAGCCAGGATACATTGAAAAGACTTCTCAAAACAACTCTTCCAGTGGTTCCATTACTTTTCATAGAATCAAAACTATTTAGACCATATCTGTGCAGGGATCTCAATAAAAGCATTCCTTACAGATGGGTATCTTCGGCCCAAAATATATCTCATAAAATAGAGTACACCCTCTAATCTAGCTAATTAATTGTTCTTTTGTCAAATTTCTTATCCTTTCCTTTTTCTCCATAGAAGCCTTACATTCAGCTATATAGCATATCCCTGGAGACAAAATGCTGAAGTTATAATGGATGATCACTCACTCACCTCACTTGACTTTCCTCTGAAGATTCAGTTAAGAAAGAAAGGCCAGTTTCATTTTCCCCATTTTAGATTTATAGAAAAGTGGCCTTACATGCAGAACAGAGGTTCACTCTGCTCAGAGTTATCCACACTGGCTAGCAGCAACCTTTTTTTATGATTTTAGACTGGAATCTTCCTAGGCACTGGGTTTGCCTAATGGGCAAAAAGGTGGGACATATATTGCTAAAGCAAAATTGAAGATGCTAAAATTAGATCTTCCAGAAGAAAAGGACAGGCACTATAGCTGAGTTATGGCCCTTTCTCAGATGAGCAAAAACTTTAGTGAACCAGCATATCAGAGCAAACTTTGTCTACTTGACTACTAGTACATATTCTGGAATAAACTCTTCAAGATTTCACATAAATCCCAGCTTTGCCAGAAATGTCAGGAATTGAACCTGAAACATTTTACATGCCAGTTATATGTTCTACTAAACATTTTTACGAAGAGCCTGTGAAGAAATTGCTAATTTCTTCCTGGAAATTTCCTTATTTAAACTAGGAAAAAAATCATTGGTACACAATAATTGCTCTTTTCTTTCACGGCTCTTTCATAAAGTGTCTGGTTCACGTGGCTATCTAACCTTTTTGTTTTCCCTTTCAGAAGATCCTTCCTGTCTATGAGTGGACTACTCCTATCTTTTTTTGCAATCATAGAAGGCCGGACATTGCTGTACTCAATAGGAGGAAAGACTTGTAATTAAGTAGACCCTCTGTTGTTTACAAAACTGCTTATAAATACACAGGAAGACATTTTAAACAGTCAGATTTAATTAAATATAAAGGTGGGGGTGATGATGCTTGGTACAGATTGGTAGGGGCAGGAAATGACAACGTGTAATGAAAGTGTTCTCAAATCTTTTTAAAAATGGCAATTAACAAAGAAATATTTTTCCCAGGAATCAATCCTATATACTATATTTTTCTCTTTTTTTCTTTTAACTTTTTGCTATACTAAAGTTTTTCTTCAAATTTACATTTTACAAAACTGGATTAAAATGTGTTATCATTACAAAAATATAAAGGAATGGCTGTTGTATTTATTTAGCTATTCTGCAGAGAAAATCTGCTGATAAAAAAACCCTATCATTCCAGTTTTCTGAAATCTTAACCAAGGATCTGGACAGAGTTCAACTGCTTTTATAAATATCAACAAAATGGCAAAATCTGTCTCAATAAATATAGCAACTTTCACAAACTATAAAAGAAATCTTGTGTTCTGTCTGTCTGTCTAGCTAGCTAGCTAATCTATCATCTATTTCCATCTATCTTTTGACGGCACTCTTGTTACTAAAACAGAACCAGTAGACTTGCCATCAAGTTTCATCTGCAGCAAAATATTTGAAATGAAATTAGAAGGTTTTTGATGATGCATAGAGACCACAATAGAGCAACAAACACTAGCAACGTTCCTTGGAAGAGTTTTGCTTAACTACATGTAATACTGAGAACATGATTAATAATCAGTACAAATAATCTTTTTCAACTAGGAGCAATTAAACAAATGTAAATAAAAACAACCTCCCATAGGGTTTCCCCCTTCCAAGTAATGACTGAGCTGGACTCTAGCTGAGGAGATCCTATGGCAAAGACTGAGGCAGTCTTACCTGGTTACCCAACATACATTTCACTTAGCTAGCCCTAAGGAAGTGGGCAGAGCTTGGGTTCTGCATTGTGTGTCTTGTATCAATTTCCCTTTTGTTGGTCAGGCCAGCAGGGAGGTGTCATGTTATTGGATCCTAGAACTGACAAATACTTTCTTGTGAAAGGGGTGACTCTACCTACTTTGAAAGAAGCAACAATCTGTCCTGTCTGCAAGAAGCCATCCTTGAACCCAATTTTTGTCCAGTCTTCATGTTGGTGTCTCCTGATTAACAATTTGAGAGGAACGTGGAGCAATTCATCCAAGTAAAAAGACTATAGCTATAGTACCATTCTCAGCAACACCTTAATTGGGATACTAAAGTAAAGTCAATTGCCTTAGCATGATGGGAGGCAAATGAATATGAAGGGTGGACAAATCAAATAAAAATAATAAAACATTACAGATATTAAGACCCAGCTAGAACACAGCATCTGGCTGATCTTAGCTAATCTCAGAAATATTAAGCATGGTCAGACTTGGTTAGCATTTAGATGGGAGACTCTAGAGAAACCAAGAGTTGCAGACTAGACTAGGAATTTAAAAAGAAAAACAGAAGAAAATGTCTCTGGAAACCACTTTCATACATTGCTAATAAACGACCTGGACATATCCATGAAGTTAACAAGAATCGAGCTAGACTCAAAGCAGATTTTACAACTTTTATAAGGTTTTAAAATACATGATTTTTCTTTGAATGTGGCTATTTTCTGCTTTGATCATGTCCACCCATCACAAGACCCTCACTTGACACACTCACACAAAGCCCTTATAAACAGAAGAAAACTGACATGCCCTAAACTCCACTGAAGTTTTTACCTAGCGTGGTAATGAAACATTTGGAAACCAGCCCCACAAATCAGAGAATAAATCTTCACCCCCATCCTACACCCGAGCTACAGATATTTGCCACTATTGCAATTTTTTTCTTATTCCAGGCCAAATATGCAAGGCCAAACTCAAATGTGCTAATTCTATGTTTCTTAATTTCTTTCTGAAGTCATCTCTTAGGTGGTGGTTATACAGAAAGAATCTAATTTCTATTTGGAGACACAGTAGAAATATGTATTTGTGCCTATACAATCCTGACCATTTTTAAATTCATTCAGCCTTTAAGTCTGGAGCAAAGGAATGTCAGATCTTGAACAAACTGGTGCCTGTCGGCCCATGTTCCGACAAATAGCCCCAACAAAGATGATTTATTTACAGTAGTTAATACAATTGGTAGTAATAACTTTATAGGCAACCTCTAAGTGCAGGCAAGATGAAAAATTTACTAAATTGGAGTATAAAAATTCATAAGAAAATGTACAAAATCAATATTTCATGGGCCTTGCTTTACCTTGCCTTATACAAATCTACTCCAGAGCTTGCATTAAAATTTAAACCAGCTCCACGCGACAAGTTCAAATACAGGGGCCATTTCATATTAGTTTAACTTTGGAGGATATATATATATACACACATACATTTTTATAGTGCAGGAAAAATAACTTTGGGAACTCAGCACCCATATTATGGGCAGTGTAGCACTGTTCTTTCACTTCAGTGTGTATCTATCTGTGTTGATTGCATAGAAATTAATATTAATTTTATGGATTATTCAATATTACAATGTGTTTTAAAAGCAAAAATAATGATAAATCATAATTACACAAGAAGGACCTTTTTATTGTACTTTTTCAAATCTTTTTCCAACAGTGTTGAGGTTGACTTTCTTTTTATTTGGCTTCTTAATTCTGAGAATCAGGTTCCATGGGTGAATGGCAGAATTATGCTATGTAGAAGGCCCTGGATGTAACCTTCAAAGCCTTCTCCTGAAAGAGGCAGCAGATTAGTTGATCATGATCCCTACTTATGCATTGGAAGGTCTGCTGGACAACAAATTATCTGACTTAATAGCCAGCTATCAACACTCCAATCAACATCTAAAAACCACACACAACAGGCACCATATAAATACTACACACAGAATAGCCCAAAGCACACAATCTGCTAGAGAGAAATTCCCTGAGGATGGACTCCAGCATGTGTCTGAAAGCTCGAAAGACTAAACCTCTGGTCCTGGTGATTGACATATATTGGATCCTGCAACAAACTATCTGTACAAATCCAATCCATGTTTAATCTGGAAAAAAGATTAATGTAAACAAGGTAATGTAAATCCCTATTTTTTTCCTGCAGTAGCAGAATAGATTTTAGTTCTACTTAAATTGCAGGGTATATTTCTAATTGGTCAGTTATCCAAATAAATTTACATATGTAAACATTTGGTATCCTCCATTAGTGAAGCCCCCCTATAACAAGGCTGGGAAAGATTCCTGCTTGAGAGTGTTTCCTAGTCTGAGCTAAGAAAGTGATATTCAGTTAGGAAGCACCTGCCTCTGTTCAAAAGTACTTCATTCTGTCTGGAAAATCTTATTTGGTGTATCTGAACCACTAGAAACAGTCCTTGACCTTTTCCCTTTTCTCTTAACAAGCTACTGGAGCTACAAGCTTCTAACATTTTTTTTTGGCTTTAATTTTGCAGTTCCCACAAACCAATTGTTGATTGAGTGCCTTTTATTACAATCATTGGTCTGTTATAGACTGATAAATGATACATATTTTAGTTTAGTAATTATATAGCCTTCCAAATTCTCCCCTGAACCTACATGAACTACTTTTTAGCATGCACAAAGTAAGGATTTGTGCACATCTCAATGAAATAGTTTACTTATTCATATGGGAGAGATACCATCTTAGATTTTAGTCTCCTTAATCTGACCCAGTGCAAAGAGAGTCCTAATTAAAAAGCATTCTATCTCCACATCTTCTAGCCATATCTGAAAAGACCATCAGGAAAGGCACATATTAAAATCCCTTTTTAAATTAGGAAATCAACCACCTAATTTTCACTTAGCCCAGCTAAGCAAAGCCAGTACTTGTGTGGAAGACCACTAAGAAATCTTAGGTTAAAAACTAGACTGGAATTTTTTTTTAAAAAGATATTCCAGGAGAAGTCTGTGGCAAACCATTTTTATACTGTTGCCAGGAAAACACTTTGAACATATCCATGAAGCCTTTAAGAGGTGAACTCAATCAGAAGAATTTGGTGTGTTTTTTTTCATTTTCAACAGCACTAAGAAATATATTTTCAACAGTACTAAGAAATATATTTAATGGTGGAAAAGTATGGTTGTACACTTAGGCAAGAAAAAACAAATGCACAGGTACAGTGTAGGACATACCTCACTCAATAATTGTAACTGTGAGAGGGATCTTGGAGTCCTACTGGACAATCATTTAAATATGAGGCAGCAGTGTGCTGCAGCTGCCAAAAAAGCCAACACAGTGCAAGGCTGCATTAACAGTGGGATAGAATCAAGATCACGTGAAGTGTTACCACTTTATAACGCCTTGATAAGGCCACACTTGGAATACTGCATCCAGTTTTGGTCACCACAATGTAAAAAAGATATTAAGGCTCTAGAAAGAGTACAGAGAAGAGCAACAAAGATGATTAGGGGACTGGAGGCTAAAGCATATAAGGAACGGCTGCTGGAATTGGGTATGTCTAGTTTAATGAAGAGAAGGGCGAGGGGTGACATGATAGCAGTGTTCCAATATCTCAGGGGTTGCCACAAAGAAGAGGGAGTCAAGCTATTCTCCAAAGCGCCTGAAGTCAGGACAAGAAGCAATGGATGGAAACTAATCAAGGAGAGAAACAACCTAGAACTAAGTAGAAATTTTCTGACAGTTAGAACAATTAATCAGTGGAACAACCTGCCTCCAGAAGTTGTGAATGCTCCAACACTGGAGGTTTTTAAGAAGAGACTGGACAACCATTTGTCTGAAATGGTATAGGGCATGGGTCGGCCATCCGAAACGTCGGATGAGCCGCACGGACCCGTTTGGCCTAAAAAAAAAAAACCCTGGGAGCCGCGCGTTCGCGCATGCGTGCGCACGCGCGCATGCGCGCGGCCCCGTTCGCGCATGCGTGTGCGCGCGCACCGTTCGCGCATGTGCGCGAGCCGTTCGCGCATGCGCGCGCCCGTTCGCGCACACGCACCCCCGCACGTGCACCCCCCGCACCCGCCCGCGCATGCGCGCATGCGCTCGCCAAAATGGCGGAGGAGGCTCCGGAGCCGCAGGTAAGGCCTCAAAGAGCCGCATGCGGCTCCGGAGCCGCGGGTTGCCGACCCGTGGTATAGGGTTTCCTGCCTGAGCAGGGGGTTGGACTAGAAGACCTCCAAGGATCCTTCCAACTTTATTATTGTTATTGTTGTTCTTGTTCTTGTTGTTAAAAGATAGGGATGGAACAGTAATGGTTCAGGAAGATTGTTTCAGTTATTCCTCATTGTCCCCTGAGCCAGTTAGCAAAAGTGTCAAAGAAACATTTTCTATAGATTAGCATTTTGTGCAATTAAAAGCTTCAATATATGCCAAAGTTTATTTTTCTCTATCTAAATTTTTCCCCAATACCAAAAAATAATGTTTTCAAACATATTTCTTCAGCAATATCCATGTTTTGAAGTTACCATAAGGAAAGAATTGTTCTCCACTTGAAAGAAACTGTTTTAACTTCAGAAGGTCAGTTGATTCCATATACTTCTCCAGTAAACTCACTTTATAGGATGAGATGTCATCCACCCATTTATACAGGCTTACAGTATAGAGCCAGTTTGATCTAGTGGTAAAGACACCAAGCTAGAAACCAGGAGACTAAGTTCCAATCCTACCTTGGGTATGGAAGCCAGCTGGATGAGTTTGGGCTAGTCACTCTCTCAGTACAACCCATCTCAAGGGTTGTTATTGTGGGGAAAATAGGGGATGGTGCACTGTGTATTTTCACTGCTTTGAATTATTTATAAAAATAATAAAGGCAGGAAATAAATAAATTTAAAAAAAATACTAAACCAATACAATGCAGTATTACTTTCTACCAATTGAAGTACACACTAAACAATGTATTTAGCATTATGTCCACACAGCTTGTGTTATGCAAGAAAGCAAAGGAACCAGTTACACTATATGTTAGGAGAAAATGGTGTTCTGCTATTGCTTATACTTTAATTCATTAACTTACTAAAATATTTATATACTTAATTGGTGTTTAACAAGACAGATATAGGATGTAAATGAGACATTAAATTCTTTTTTTAAACATTCATTACTTTGTGTTAGACATTAATTGATATAATTCACTTGCTGTAAACAACCCTAGTGTCAGCAGAGGAATTCTGCATATCAGTGGAAGAGTTTGGGGGAAGATAGCAAAGATACATGCCTGTAGCTTTATCTTAGATAAACTTGACTCAAGCTGTAGTGCAATAGTTTGGTAACCAATGACCCAGGACTGTATGTACACCTACCCCAGTCCTCTGAGATTAGGCCACCAAAATTTCAGTGCTACAATTCTGGCCCCTACCTTGCTTCTCTTCCTATCTTAATGTTCTCCAATATCAAAGTAGGCCAAAACTTTCAATCATAATCCTTCTAAGTGTCATAGCAAAATTGCTTGCTCTCCTGCAGACTTTATAAGGATGAAGACTGATCTATAATGTCCAAGCCTTCAAATATTCACATCCCTGGTTTTAGGGAAGGGACAGTACATTAAATGCAGTTTTTGTTCACTGAAATTGAGCCCAAGCTCTATAATTTAATTAAAGTACATGGGAAATTCCACTGAAGGACTCCCTAAATGTGGCATTTTCCATTTAAATTCCTTTCCATCATTCATCCGGTTCTAATGTCTTCATAAGGAGCATCCTGTGTTTTGATTGCACACTTTAAGATAATATTGTGAAGATTAAAATTACCAAATACATTATGACTGCATGAGACAGTCACATACAAGAACTATTTATTACATTTTTATTCTGGATGCCATGTATGATTGTATGCCTCTTTTTTATTCTCCCCAAATACTCAGGAAGCAGATTCAACTGAGAGATTGTTCTTGGCAGTATTGCATCTCTCCCATTAGGCAATTTCAAGAGCACCATTCTTCTCCTCAAAACTGCAATATAAGCTAAAGTGAAACTACTCTGCAAAAGATCTGAGTCTTTTAGTTAAAATTAACAACTAATAAAAAGAAGGCAGCAGAAGTATAACCAGCTGGAATTCAATTAGTCCAGTAGATTTTCCAAAAATATCCACTAATGGGGCTGGAAAAGGATACTTTAATTTTAGTAATTTCATATGTTTCTGCAATAATTGCAGTTCATCTGCTACCATGTTATTTTTCCATAGGGACTTCATGGATCATTATACGTTACAGAACAGGATGCAATCCAACAGGGGCAGACAGGCAATCATCTCTCTCTCTCTCTCTCTCTCTCTCTCTCTCTCTCTCTCTCTCTCTCTCTCTCTCTCTCTCTCTCTCTCTCTCTCCTGTACAGCTAAAGCTGCTGTCATTCTGATTATTTAATATTTTCCTATTTATGTCCCTCTTTTTTGCAATCTGTGAGTTATGCATCCCAGCACAATTACTGGCTTAATGCTATCCTCCTTGTCTTTTTTCAGATGCCAAACTAGCCCAACATCAATTGGGGGCATATTTCTTCCAGGGAATCTGTGCTATTATTTCTGGGAGGGCTGACCAATTGACAGGAAGGAAACTATGTTGCAAAGGCAAACCATCAGCATCATGTCCACTGCAGTATTCCATAAATAAACATAGAAATCTGCAATTAAATCTCCACTATGCCCATCCTTTCTAAAAAGAAAGAGAAAAGATAAACTTGTGCTTCTTATATTTCCTACTGTTTTCTGTTCAGTCTGTAACATTTCTCTAATCCAAGAAATAGTAAGTATAATACAAATTTTGGCATCTAAACATTAGTATGCTTACTGATGGGGTTTTTGTTTCCTTTCCTGCTTGAAAATTGAATAATCTGGTAAGGAAGGAAGCAGGAAGGGGAGAGAACCAAGTAACTGGTTCTATCAGAGAGTGTTGCTAACATCCCATGCTTGAAGAAAGTATCAAACTAATCTCAGCTCCAATTAGAGTTGAGCTGAAACATCTGTCCTGAACTTTCCCTCTAAAACCTAAAGGTATTAGGATGGAAAGGGAGACATAAGGTTCCTTACAAAGCAAAATACTCTCAGCATTGTTTCTTTGGAAGGCTGTCCAATCCATCTGTATTTTAGAAATCATAAGAAGAAAGAGCAAGTCTTGACAATTATCTGAAAGCAGAATGAACAGACACAAAATGATGTTCTATTTGTTTAATTGTCCTGCTTTTTCTGCCACACTGTACAGAATGATAAGTAACTTCATGCTTAACAAATAAAACAATTTGGTTGTATGTCATGATTAAAAAATTGAAAAAAATAGCTACATGTTTTAGGGTGCTACCATACTTTTTCTTCACAACTCACACTCATACATATATAGATAGTCCTCAACCTATGACCACAATTGAGCCCAACATTTCTGTTGTTAAGTGAAACATTTGTTAGGTGAGTTTTGCCTCATTATACATCTTGGGTTTGGACTTGGGTTTGGAGTTACAGTAAGTGAATCGCTGAAGTTGCTAAGTTAGTAACATAGTTGTTAAGTGAATCTGGCTTGACTTTGTTTGTCAGAGGTTTACAGAAGGTGATCACATGACCCCAGGACACTGCAACCGTCATAAATATGAGTCCGTTCCCAAGCCTCTGAATTTTGATCATGGGAGTGCTGCAATGGTCATAAGTGTGAAAAACAGTCATAATTCACTTTTTTTTAATCCTGTTGTAACTTCGAATAATCATTAAATGAACTGTTGTAAATTGAGGACTATCTGTACATGAATAATGGAATTTAGTATGTCTGATTGCTGAGGTCACAGAATCTTATAGATTTGCTTGAGTGCGGCAGAATATAGGAGGCAGACAAATCAGGAATCAAACATTTGATCTGTTTAACTTAGTCATGTCAGCACTGACAGATAGTAACACTTCAAGGTTTCAGGAAGGTATTCTTCCAGCTATAGTTGAGCCTGAAAACCTTCTGCAGGGAAGAAGAGATTATTCCATTGAATTAGGTCTCTTTTCAGATCACCAGGCAGTAGAGAGAGTGAGGAAGTTCAAACCCAACAGATTAAATTAAAGCAGAATATCATTTGGTTTTGTCTGGTCAACACCTACCATAGAGTTCACTTTATTGTTTAGAATTAAGCAGTGAGCAGTTATAGAAAAAAAATCAATCTAAGCTTTTTCCCCCCTTTTGTCAAGCTTTGCCAAAGACACATTTGATTTTTGTTCATGCCAGTATTTGCCCACATTTCACAGACCTGCCACAAGCCTCCGTCCATCCATCTTGTAACCAATCCTCTTTCCCTGCTTCAGACTGGATTCCATGTTTTTTCTTGCCAGGAGTCTGTGGGTCAGGGTCTCTCTTGGCAATTCAGCAAGCTCTGCCTGACAAGAAAACTGAAGTATGTTCCCAGAAGCTCTTATCAGGAAACAATGTGTCAAACAAGATGAAACTAGCTCTCCATTCTTGGAAGACTTACTACAATTTCCCTTATGCCGATAGAAGCAATGTTAACACTAACCAGCTATGAAGCCTGCAGTGCGGATATACATTTCACCTCTCATTAACAAACGTTATAAATGCTGTTCTCTGCTGAAAGCTGTGCAGGATTCCCATTTTGCCATTTACTACAAACATCTTTGGATAAATCTGTTAGTAATGTAGATTTCTTTGGTAGACCTGCTTGGGGGGAAAGAGGAAGGAGCAATGACAACACAGTTTTTCCTGCAGCATAGGCAATCTTTGCACACCAATTTTGCTTTTCACAAAGAAGACATGTCGGAGGGGGGGGAAAGGCTACCAGAGTCTATTATTGTGGCAGTTCCAGACAAGCTACCAATAACTGGTGCCCTCTGGAAACAATATGATGGGAACCCCCACCTCCAATTATTTTAATTAGGGGACTGGAGGCTAAAAGATATAAAGAATGGTTACTGGAATTGGGTATGTCTAGTTTAATGAAAAGAGAGACTAGGAGTGACATGATCGCAATGTTCAAATATTTGAGGGGCTACCACAAAGAAGAGGGGGGTTCAACTTATTTTCCAAAGCATCAGGAGGCAGGAAAAGAATCAATGGATGCAAACTAATCAAGGAGAGAAGCAATCTAGAAATAGAGACCAATTTCCTGACAATTACAACAGTTGGTCAGTGGAACAATTTGCCTCCAGAAGTTGTGAATGCTCCAACACTGGAGGTTTTTAAGAAGAGATTGGATAACCATTTGTCTGAAATGGTACAGGGCTTCCTTCCTGAGCAGGGGGTTAGACTAGAACAGGGCTTTTCAACCTTTTTACCGATTGTACCACTTTTAGGATATGGCAATATTCGAGTACCACCTAGCAAGGTGTCAAAAACTTGGTGACAAAAAAAAAACCTGTTCAAAGTTGCAATTGCACTGAAATGACTTATGACCATTTTTCACACTTATGACCATTGCAGCAACAGGGTCATGTGATTTATATTTGGATGCTTGGCAACTGATTCATATTTATGATGGTCACAGTGTCCCAGGTCATGTGATCCCCTTCTGCACCTTTTGCAAGCAAAGTCAATGGCAGAGCTGCTGGTGGCCACTGCTAAGCGGGACTTCCTTCCCCCCCTCCCTTCCCTGCCTCCCTTTTTCTTATTCCCATCTCCTTCTGAAGGAAGAATTTGAACCCCCCCATATTTTCCCTCTTCCATATATTGATCAAACAAGGAAAGGCCTCCAGAGACAGAAAAGACAAGCTGCTGAGTGAACTAGCTTAAAAAGGCACTTCCCCTTTAAGAATTAGCTACCGGCTAGAAAGGAAAGTAAGGAGCCCAGCTGGCACTTAAAGAAGAAAAAAAATGTAAGTACTGGCTACCGGCTAAGGCAGCCTCCCCAAATGGCTCCATTCATAAGTAAAATCTGCAGCTCCAGAGGACTCTCTCACTGTAAGTCTTTGCCTGTGCTGGCTCTTTCCCTTCCCCACTACACTTGGCTAGGCAAGGCTGCGTACCACCTGCCACTCATTAATGTACCACAAGTGGTACGCGTACCACAGGTTGAAAAGCCCTGGACTAGAAGACCTCAAAAGTCCCTTCCAACTCTGTTGTTCTGTTAAATTCTATTAATATTTTCAAAGATTGTTTGTTTTCCACAAAATTTGTTGCTCTACTTTAGTTGTTATCCTAGGCCACAGGTGTCAAACTCGCTGCATCACGTGACATGTTACAACATATCATGACTTGTTTTGCATGCCAGAGCTGGGATGGGTGCGGCCTCAGCATGATGCAACCGGCCTGCAGGCCAGCAGTTAGTGCAATGCCCATTGCACTAATTTGGCCCAGCCACTCCTGCAATGTCAGATGCAATGCACAAAATGGGGAAAATTGGTTTTGTTCTCTTAAAAACCATGTGTCAGGGGTATCTAAATCTATGGAGTGAAGGGTTTTTCTTTCCTAGGATTTGAGTAGAGGCAACCCTGACACCATGCAAATTTATGGTATGGCAGTAAGAAATAGGCCATAAATGGAAAAATTATGGACTGAGTCACCTTGTCCCCACTTGTACTACAATATTTATAACTAAGGTTTTGCAATGCAGGATTCCTTTTATTTATAATTTTGAGAAGTACGTCCAATCTTTAATAAATAAGTGATCCCCAGATGTATCACAAAACAGTTGTTTTTTTAATACTTGGCTTTTAGTAATTTCCTTTATTTATGTAAACAGCCAAAGGACATGGTAAGATGGAGTCTAAAATATCACAAGATGGAAACTAACAAAGATCTAAAAAGAAACTAAAGCAAGTATTTTGTTAATAGGGAATCACTTGGAGGGCGGGGAGATTAAACAATGTTGTGTTAAAACTATTAAGGAACCTAAGAACCACCACAGAACCAAAATAAAATATAGTGATGGCCATGTTGGTTTTCCTAATACACCTCCTAATGATTTTTTTTTTTTATTCTTGAGATTTACCAGAGAATTTTCAGAAACATTCATGGAAACTCCAAATGAGAGCAAAATATGGGGGAACAACCCTCCTTCCCATCAGTTTCTCTATTGCTAAAACTTTGGCCAGGAGGACATCTATTGGAGAAAATCAATACTTAAGAACTTTTGACTTCAAAGGCTATTTGGAAGAAAGCTTGAACATGCTAGAGAATAAAAAAGAGAAATGACCAACTAAACTTTAAACTGTTCCAGTAAGTGGCTATAAAATTTATAGCGCTGACAGAGATCAATCATTATAGAGAGATGTTTTCAGCTTCATTCCTACGATGACATTACCATGTTCTTCATCTGTCAGTTATGCCTACAAAAGTAAGTGATTCTGATTTTTTTTTAAAGCTTTCTGCATACTGGCTATAAATGACATCTGCTTATCTAAAGGTTTTTTTAGGCAGCTGAGTCAATTTTTTCATGTATTTAAAGTAAGTTTGTTGTATTAAATAAAAGTGCTATCAAGCATAAATATTTATGTTTTGGAAAATGTCATTTATTTTAATTAAGAACTACTCCAATGCTGGTTTAATTCAATCTTTTGAACCTAAGAAACCCAGACTTAAATAGACTGTAATGCATATCATTTGATTGGGAGATGATAGTTGTAACTCTTATCCTCAGCATAGTCTTTTATTATTTTGATTTTAAAAAGGCTTAATATTGTAAACTATATTATAGATTATTATTTTTTAATTGTATTGCATCCTCATAATGCCATCTTGATTTTTTTTAACTTTTACTGCATTTGGTCATGATGATACCTCACTTTGTTTGCAAGACTGATTTGTTCTGCACAGGCTGATTCCTAAAAAAGAATTGTTTTCAGTGCAATTTTAAAAAGTATTTTATGGGTTTTATTGTTTTGCTACTGTTTTGTCCTGAATTCATATGACCTGGGTTAAATTCCTGAGTGCTGACTCTACCACAAATCTTTTCTACAGTTTGAATCAAATTATGGAAATATTAATCAAGGTCACTGGTAGCAGGATGTGTTTTCTTCTAAAATGCTTCTTTTTCATGTGATAGCTGCCCAAAATAAAGGGCTGAGCAATAACTGATGAGACAGACTCAAAAGTGCATTTTCAAAAGGCATCTGGACTGTTTTTTCCTTGGGAAAGAAGAAGAAAATGTTTTGCTTCTCAATCAAGAAGCTTCATCAGTTCTAATGGTGGGGGAGGGGGGAATGGAAGGATCGGTAATGACAGTTGTATTTCTTTGCAGACATGTGGTCCGTTAGCACTCTCTGTGAGAGCTCTTGAGGCCACTCAAGAGGAGGGGGTTTAGCCTGATACCACCTATCTCCAATCTACAATGCAGCTCTTGCAGCAGTGCCAGGAAAATTCCACAACCAATTGCACTCTGAAGGCAAAGATAAACCACCAAATGGCCTCAAGAGAGTGCTAACGGACCAGATGACTGAAAAGAAATACAATCCTTCCTTTCCTCCCTACCAGTCCATCAGAACCTATCCTTCCATCCCCCACCCTCCCACCTTCACAACTTATGAAGTTTCTTCAATGAGAAACGAAATGTTTTTTTCTTCTTCCTCAAGGAAAAAAACAGTGGCCTTTTGAAAAAGCACTTTTGAGACAATTGTGACCTGGATGACTGAGAATCTCCACAGACATACAATAACTGTCCAGCTATTATTTCTATTATCAGAGGTAATTAACCCTTCCTAACACATTTAGTTCCATGAGCTTTTATTTAATTTTTATCTTAATTCAATTCAATTCAATTCAAGAGGCCAACTTTGGCCTCATAAGCCGCCTTGATTTTACTTACTTTTATTTCTCTGGTTCATTTTAATTTTACTTTTCTTCTGACATTATTAAAAATTGTTTTATTATTAAAACATGATTATAAAATATTAAGTAATATTTTATGTTTGATATTTAAATATTAAATATATTTAATGTTTATTAATTAATAACTATTTAAAAGTAATTAAAATGTTTGATGTTAGAAATAGTAATATTTTAATAATTTAATAAAATATGAAAATATAAAAAATAGCCAGAATGGTGTAGTGATTAGTGTATTGGACTTGCCCCAGAAAAACCAACGTTTAACTTCCCCTACTAAACCTTCATCCACTAAAGCTAATTGGGTGATTTGGGGCTCACTTTCTTTCTCGGTTCTTCAATCCACCTTACCACATAGGGTTGTCATTATGGGAAAAAAGTGAGACAAGGGAGCACTATGTATGCTGTCTTGAGTTCTTAAATGAAAAGTAAATAAATAAATAAAAATCAAAACAAATTAATTAGGTTACCTGACATTTAACTCTTCCAAACATCCTCCAAAATGAAAAGTCTAAAATATTTGACCTGTTTACTCTCCATAACCTCAGTACTCCATAGGTATGGCTATTACAGCTTTATAAAGCCACTAAATATAAATAGCACGTCCTCTAGCCACAGAGAAAATGTAATTAAATAAATTCAGTTGCTTGCCTGAACTGGATAGTCCATATATGGATGAACATACATTAATTAATTTGATGACATGTAGAATATTTTATTATTTCTAATGAATGTTGACTTTTCCCAAACATGCATACTTATTTCATTTTATTCTCTAAAATATACATGTTTTACAGCATTTCCTTTGATACAATATATGCATTCATGCATGCAGCTTTTCCAGTATAGATATTATTGCATTTTCTTTTACCAAGAATTGCACTACAGAATCAAGAAGTTGAATAATAGCAGTATCCAGAAGTCATGAAATAGAATTAGATCTTTAAATGTAGACCAGAATGTAGTATAATATAGATCTTATTTGCTGCAAATTTGGAGAGAGTTAAAAGAGAATTTGAAAAATTTATAGAGGATTAAACTTCAGTGTAACATTTTACTAAGACATTTGCCAGTTGTTTTTGGAGCCTTTTTTGACAAAATGTGAGAATTCAAAATACTTTTAACTAAATAATAATAAGTAATTTTTTTCTGTGTATCAGTACCTTTCTGTGCCTGTTAGTTATTTGGAGGCAGACATCATTATGTAAGCTTGCGAGGAAGTCTCTAAATTAGAGATTTTAGCTTGCATACAATAGGAAGGAAAACAGGAGAAAACAGGATTTTGGTTGCATTTGTGGCATATGGGCCAAAATTTGACCAAGCTGACCAGGACTGTCCTTGCCATTAGGAGAGAATATGGCATGAATATGAGAAAAAGCCTGGCAACTTTCTTTTTCTTACCACAAACTATTATGTTAAAAGCATTGGTTGCAGTGTAGATCAATAACCATGTTCCCACCAGATGATCACTATGACATATGGAAGATTATGATTTGAAAAGTACTAGGAGTAAAATAGTAAAGTATAATAACTAATGAGTGATTCAAATGAAAGAAACATATAAGAGTATGAATATAAGAGTTGTATTTCAATAATCTCACATGAAACAGGATGGCATAGAGCAGTGGTGGCGAACCTATGGCACGCGTGCCAGAGGCAGCACTCAGAGACCTCTCTGTGGGCATGCACGCTGTCGCCCCAGCAGAGTTTGCCAGAGTAGCGAGCATGTGATGTTTGGAAGCGACGGGGCAGGAAGTGAGCGAGCAAGTGGCGTTGACCCCCCGAGGATGCCCTAGAGATGGTGAGGGACTGGCCTCCGCTGCCCTGGTCCCGGCTCCGCCCAGCCCGTTGGCCCCCAAGGTGCAGGCACAGGAGGCGGTGAGCGCACAGGGGCTGACAGCATCCAGCAGCAGGGGCTGCATAGCCCACTGTGAATATGGGCCCGCCCTCCAGCAGCAGTGCTGCGGCAGCACCGGCAGCACATGGAGTTGGGGGAGCATGTCATGTGGACCGCCGGACATGCCTACTCCATCCCATCTCTTTTTGGTTGGAGAGCTGGTCACCACTGGTCATCTCCTCAGCCCCCTTGAGGGTCTTGTCCTTGGCCCATGGGTGGAGCGCATTCTCTTCGTGCACCTCGGTACCTACTGCAGCCACCAGCCACTCGTGCAGGTCCATTAGGCTGCCGCCCAGAGTTGCAGGCCTGCCTAGCACGAAGGAAGTGAAGCGGTCAGCTAGGAAGCCCCACATAGAGGTGATAGAGCACGCCCAGGACCACCGGCAAAAGGCCACCCCAAGCGGGGAAAGCTGGATCCTCATTGGTGTCATGGCCACCCAGGCCCAGCAGAGATGGGGGGAGGCACGCAATCCTAGCTGGGACTGGGGGGCCATGACACGGATGGGGATCTGGATTTCCCTGCTTGGGGTAGCCTTTGGCTTGTTGGGCATGGGTGTGCTGTACCACCTCTACTCAAGCTTGCTAATCGGCCGTTTTTACTCCTTTGTGCTGAGCAGGCCAGGTGCTCCAGGTGGCAGCGGCAGCCTAATGGACCTGCGTGAGCTGCTGGCAGTGCCAGCCAAGGTACATTGGGTGCGCAAGGTGAACAGACTCCATGCCTGTTCTGCGAGGTGGCCGAGGAGATGACCAGCAGCAACCTGCTCTCCAACCACAAGCAAAAACAGATGGGACAGAGTAGGCATGTCTGGGGATCTGCATCATGTGCCTCCCCCCTCCCCTACTCCGCCTGCTGCTGGAGGGCTGGCCCAGTATTGGCAATGGGTTGCGGAGCCCCAGAGTGCACCAGTCGAGGGGCCAGCAGGTTGTGGCTGCTGATGGACACCATCGGCCCCCATGCACTCGCTGTGTGCGGGGGCCGATGGTGTCAGGCAGCAGCCATCCTGGCCCCTGTCTTGCCTTGCCTTGCCCTGTGGCAATGGCACCTTGCTGCCCCCTACCTCACCTCACCCCACAGGACGAGCCTCCTGTCCACCGCCCCACCCACCAGAGACCCCCTGGATCTTCCCCAACCCTGCCCAGCCCCACAGCGTCCCCTTCCACAAGCAACATTGTGGTGGCCATGCCCACTCTGGCCACACCCATCCAGTCGGCCATGACCACCGCAGCCATGCCCACCCAGTGGGCCATGCTCCCCATCCCCAGTGAGGGCATCACATTGCTGATGTGGCCCTAGCACAGGGGTAGGCAACCTTGGCTCTTTTATGACTCATGGACTTCAACTCCCAGAATTCCTGAGCCAGCATGGCTCAGCTTGGAAACATCTCCCTTTCCCCTCAGCATGGCTGGCTCAGGAACTCTGGGAGTTGAAGTCCACAAGTCATAAAAGAGCCAAGGTTGCCTACCCCTGCCCTAGCACTTTGTGATAAATAAGTGGGTTTTGGGTTGCAGTTTGGGCACTCGGTCTCTAAAAGGTTTGCCATCACTGGCATAGAGCCTCAGTAGGCAGAGCACATTTGCAGTAATGGAAGATCCAATACAAACAAATGCACATCTTTTTTGGATTTAAAAGAAATTACAAAGCAATGTAAAAATAGATTTATGGTTTAGATTTGTTAGGCTAAAATGAGCCAAATGTAGACAACTCATACTAATAACACATAAATAACGTTTACATTTTATCTCTCCTGGATCTCCTTCACTGGGTGACTTCAGATTATAGTAGTATGAAAGAATGGAGGGAAAAAAACACATTTTCTTAACTATATATTCTACACTATTAAAAGAAAAGAATAGGCAACTTGGGGGCAGACTCTCCTTTGAACAATTCACAAGTAGAATTACTTGCTTTCTCAACAAAACCTATGGCTGTTTTCCTACACCATGAAGTGTTGGTTAATGTGCAGTTTTATTTCCATGTGCATCTGTATTTGTGCATGTGCAAGACAACCCCTGCCTATTCAAAGAGGTAATCTGATTCACTTATCACAAACAGAAGGTGGTATCTTGCAACTTCCTCATGAAGGTTTTTGTTAGCAGCATGTGAATTAGCTGATTCAGCATGATAAGCCAGACACCACTGGCATGTACGAGCCACCACAGACAGAGCAGTTTCAGAGCACTGGCCGTGACTGTATGTGTGTGTGTATGTATGTATATAAAATCAGGTGAGAGTTACTAGGCTGCTCCTTGGATACTCTTCCACTTGTACAGAAGAAGGTAAATGTGCTGTGCTCTTCTATTATTTAGCACTGCGTAGGGTTTTGTTTTCTTCTTATGGCCCTTTTGTGCTCACAGATGTTTTAATTACTATGGAAAGGGAGTAGATTATTCTAGCCATATGTCTCCATTCCACATAAATAAGGACTGTTGTCGGCCTACTGTTGTTTCTCGGGACTGTCAACGATCCCAGTGACATTAAAGCTGTCGGGCCAGATAAGCATCTTCTCCCCTTCAGTGAGCATGCTAATTCAGAGAACACAGAGACTGATAACCATGAAAATGTTCCACCTAGAAATAATAATGGTCCCACTGCAAAATGGTTCCTTCAGGAATTTGAGTATGAGCCTGATTCGAGTTGAAACATCAACAAAGAGAAAGAAAGAGAGGGATCACATAGTCAGATATTTGTATGGCATGTATCTGATTCAGGGTAGGTTCCCAGCATTTTTAAATTCAAAAGTTAAGGTAAATGATTTGAAACAATCTGTCTCTGTCAGAACTGCTTGATGTTTAAAATTCAGTTCTACTTTTACAATGATCTCGACCAATGCTAATGATTGGTGAATCCTTATTGATATCCAGTGATATTATGCACAGATTATATTAAGTCTGGAGTCACATTATAAATTAGAATTGTTGTTATAGTTTTGCTAAGAGCATTATTGCAAGAAATTCTTGACATGATTTTCTAAATCTTCATAGCAATTCAGAAAACTGATTGCAGATTCTTGCTGGTATTGTACTTTGATGATAAGTGATAACGTTTTTATTGTGGTTGTTGTTTTGAACTTTATACAAACACCAAAACACACATACTTGAACTTAGGCAAGAGGACTTCCTAAGAGGATGGGATAGACAGCTAATTGCAGGAAATATCCAACTATGTAAGCTATAGAGAAAATTATTCTTCCTATCTTCCCTCCCTCTATGTTTTTCTTTTAGCTTTTCTATCTAATAAATTAGGGAATTTTTATACAAAGTTTTCTCTGAAAGGATGATTTATTTATTTGATAGAATTATATGCTGCCTTTCTTTTAAGACAGACATGTCAAACTCATGACGTCACTGCACGGTTTCATCGTGACGCTTCCGGCCCATGGGCCGGCAGTTTGACACCCCCTATTTTAAGAGCTCTTAAAGTGACATGCATAGCATTTCCTTTTCCTTTTTCTCCATAATAGGCCACCTGAGACGTAGGTTGGGCTGAGAATGACTGGTTCAAAGTCATCATGGAATCTTCTATGATTAAGGATGATTTAGCACCTAGGTTTTTCTGTGTCAGATGAATCTTTATCAAACTACATATTTATGTGTGACAGAGGATTCTATGAAGTTGCTGATTGTACTAGTGTCCCCTATGGCCTCTAGCAGTATTTCCAGGTCCATCTGGGTCTTTAGAGTAATAGGAATTATTAAATGACAGTGTGTCACACCATATGCCTAGATCACTTGTGGATTAGACCCCTGCCCTTCTTGGTTGACAAAATCCACTAAGAAAGATCAGGCAATTACACAAAAATGGTTATGAACAGAACTCTGATGGACAGGGTAATGCCACGAGTTTTCAAGTAAGCAGTGGTAGCCAGCTCTGCTCAAGAAGGTTTCCCTTTACCCAACTATTTTGGAAAATTATTCACCTGTCTCCAACCTTCCCTTTTGGAGAAAGTTTGTTGAGAAGTTGCTGGAACTGCAATTGCAGATAGTTCTGAATGAATATTATCTGTATTTTTTTCAGTCAGTATTCAAATTTGTGTATGGAGTAAAAAGCACATTGATCACTCTTATGAATGGGTCTGAGACAGGACTAGAATGGGGAGAGGTGATACTCCTGGTCCTGTTACATCTCTCAGCTACATTTGATACCATTAACCATGGTATCCTATTGAGCTGATGACAGGTTTTGGCTCTGTTAGTACTTTTCTATGTAGTGCTTAAAGTTTTAATTCAATGTTTTTTCATGCTTCATATGCTGCTTAGAGCATATGGGAACTGAGTAGCTTGGAAACCTATTTGGTCATTTATTATACAAATTTATAATTTTTATTGAATACACTTTTAGAACAGAAAGGATGAATAACATAGTTTCTCATGTACTTATGAGAAACTGAAGTAGAAAAACTTATCTACCTATGACTAAAAATGACCTTGCTGTTAAAAGACATATGTGATCTACCTTTATGTTATTCTTCCTTTCTAGTCACAGTGTTACATTAAATCTAGTCCACATTAATGAATATTTAATCAAATTAATATGAAGGATATACATGCAAATCCACTCCAAAGTTATTTGTAATCTACACTGTAACATATTTTGCTTGTGTATTGGTTGCAAGGCAGTATAGAATAGGATCATAGCTTTAGACATCACAATGTGATGGTCATAGTTAGTCATCACTTGGCTAACATTTGCACAGAATTAGGTATCATTATATGAACATATATCTCTTTTCCACGATATAGTTTGTCTGAGCAGATAGAAAACTAAAGTCACTCAGTAAATACAGTTCCGTGATTTTTCTAGCCAAGATATAGAACTCTACAATGTCAATAATTGAGAAATAACTGCAAGTTAGAATGTGAGAAACACTGCACTGGAAGGGAAGATTAAGAAACCATTCAAGAAAATTGAAATAACTGTGAGAAAAAAGAGCCTATATCAAATCAAGTGAACAGCTACTGTAGAGGAACTTTGACTCCTTCTTGAGGATAGAGGTAATTGGACATTCCGTTAGAGGGCACTCCTGTATGGGTCTTTAGTTTCCTTACACCCACATGGGACAATGCAAGGGTTAGTTCTTCACCATCCTAATCTTTTAATGCAGAATTTGAAAACACTCCTCAGAATTCTATTTGGAGTTTAGGACTCCAAAAGGCCATGCAGAATACAGTATATCATGTGGTTTGGGCAATGCAAATATTTTAAGAATTGTTTTATTCTTCCACATTTTCATTTTTCAGAGTATATCTTAAAGTTATAGCAAGAACAAGATGCAATAGGAAAAACAGAAGGAAAAGGTAAGACATCCAAAATCACACAGAATAAAAAAGGAATAACCCCAACAATAGTAAGATCAGCAAAACATTGATTGGGATGTTGATAGAGCCCGATGTTTTCCTCTCTGTGATATTTATAGGTTTGTCATTTATTGTTTAACTCATTTTTTTTTATTCATGATAGAAAATTCCCTAACAATGATTTTTAAAGTGAAAAGTGATACTTCTTCAAGATGAGGCAATGTTACGGTATTTGCTTATATCCCCGAACATTAGAAATTTGAAAGATGAAACAGAAAATTATATGTTGGAGCAACCCACATGTTCAAACTGCTTTTGTAGTATTAATATGTGCAAGAAATGTCTTCTGCCATATTTACTGCCCAAACCAGCCACGTGACACTACTTTGGTAATTCATGTAAGAAGACTATTTTTTTTCAGAGATCATAAGATTTGTTCCCCACCACCACCACCACCACCACCAAATAATAATAGTGGCCAAGCTGTTGCTTTTTTAATGAGGTTCTATCTTTGACCATACAGCAATTGATCTACAGAAGCTATATTTATTTAACATATACCAGGGACTGTACCATAGTATCACTGAATGATACCAATAAGGGATCAAGTTACTCTGCTCAACAACTGGTTCTACCATGAACAATTGTATTTCTAGGGAGTATATTTTCAAGACCATTTTAGAATCAGGCAAGATTCAGGATGCAACAGAACGTTAGATAGGTCATGGTAAAGGAATCTATGGAGAGATATTGAATAGTAAATCAAGAGAAAATCACTTCACAAACGTGCCGTAGCTTCTGCTGAAGGCACATGTACTGAGTACAACCCATTCTGCCTTCTTGTTGTAAATATCTTTAATCAGGCTGCACTTATCTCTTCTTCACACTGCAGAGATAGGCAATCTTTTGGAAACTAGGAACTATTCTAAACAGTTTTGGGGAAGACAAGGGTTGGCGTTATTTCATATAAATAGATACCACCAGGATTGCTTTTGTTGCTATGTTTTAAGAAACTGTTCTTAATCAGTGGCTCAGGATGTGTACTTCAGTGTTTATGTTTCCTGCCTCAGAATGATCAAAAACTGTGCTAATAGTTTTTTGGAAGCTTAAAAAAAATGAGACTTAGACATGATGCCATAAAGTCTCTTTCAAGTCAGTCTTGAAAGATCTTCAAGTCAATTTCAATCCTAAATATTATATTACTAAAAGTTTAGTCCAACTCCCAGATTATATATATTCCTTTAAATCCATAAATGAGGCCATGGTAAAAATATTATATAAACCACATACTGAGATGTTTTCTATACCTTTTTTATAATTATTACTATGATCATCTGATAAATGTGATCTTTAGCCAATCCTAATGTTAACTCAGTTGTTCTGTACTTCCCAGAATAACATACAGATAGGAATTCAACAAGCCTTTGGATTGTGCTATTCTCCAAAGGTCATGGTTCAATCCCCAGATTAAAAGAGGATTTAAAATACATTTATAAAAATGTTTTTTGAATAATTTACATTTGGAAATAAAGTGTTTATATTACAGACATATACAAATGTGTTCTTGAAAGTTATTTTGTAAAAAAATGTTTCTTACTAATATATGTCAGTTTTATATACAGTTTTTTTTAAGAAGACTGTAGATTAATGTGGAATCAAGATGGAAAAGAACTATTTATAAATACATGTGAAAATGATAAAGAACAGAACAGTTCATCCATTATTTGTATTTCATAAATAGCAATAACACTTAAAGTTGGATCCATTTTTAATCATACTTAGAGCAGATACATAGAAATCAGTGGAAATTAAGTTCCGTTATTTCAGTGGTTCTAAGTATTCCTAAATGTAACTCTCAAAGTCTCATAAAAATACTTTGTTAATATTGTGCCTAAAATTCCTTCCATATTTTTTCATTATTTTTTATCAATCAGGCATTTAAAGATAATCGAAAGGAGATGATTTTTTGTGGACTCCCATAGATGCCACATAAGGGTCTTTAACATGCTTTAGCTAATAGTGGATGAGTACTTTGTTCACAGTACCATCATTTTTTCTCCCAATGGTCTGCATCTTCCTGGACTGACTGCATTTCAGTTAAATCCTAAGTGAACATTTAATTTAAAAAAAATTCCTTTTTAAATCAGGAAGTTTCAGCAGCCAGGGAGACTGCAAAGCAATGAGAGAAAGAAAAATGTGCATAGCATCTTCAACCATTTAGCACTGATAAGGAAAGTTTCAAGCCATTATCCCAAACAAATGGTAGTGAATAATTAAAATAAGTGGTTCAAGCCAATGCTGCTTTTATGGGGGAAGAAATGTGGGAGGAAATTTGAAGATAGATGTTGGCATAAGTCTATTTTGATCCTTTCTTTCCATGTTCCATTTCTCTGAAATACTTGATTATTTAGAAAACCTCTTATATTAATTCCATAATTAGAACTTCTTAATATATCTCAGATGTTAGCTATTATGTGTCTTTTGCCATCTATCTAGAAACATTTGGCCTGTGATCAGAAATACAATGATAATAAAAATATTAATAAATACTTGACCATACTCTTTTTTCATCTAGATTATTATGGAAATGTTTTACTGGTTTACTTATATTCTCCTTAATATTTTTACAAAAAATGTACAGTCAAATCAAGATTGTCTATGGCTCATTTTTATCAGCATTTGACTGCATCCTTTAATAAAATTGCATGAAGGGCAATAACAGAAAGGAAACTGAAGGATGTGCTAAACTGAACAGTTTGCTCTACACAGCTCTTAGACAATTGAAAGAAAGCAATGGAAATTTCCAATTAGAAACAAGATGAAGTTTGGCAAAAGTCTCAAAGAACAGGAATGAAGGAGCATATCCATCCTCAACACAAGCTGAGGTTGTCAATGGAGAATTCTAATCCAGAATAAGAAATTGTATTCCATGTTAATAATAATTCTGTTCCTGTCCTATTTGGACAGGAAATTACCCTGTAAGCTTTCAGATCAAAGTCTATATCTGATGCCTGTTGATGTGTTCTCCCTATGAAATATGGACTAAGAAATCTGTGTAGTTGGGTTTTCAGACATTGTCATGGTCCCCATCTTCCTTGTTCCTCTTTGGTTGCCCCTGGGCAGACAGACAATTTGAAGTAGGAACTCTCTGTTTCACATATGTCTTTTATCCATTCAATGATGTTAATTACAAATCTAGAAAAAAATTGCTAGCTATTGTAAAACCATCCATATATCCAATTTTTAACTACTCTGGGGAAAACAGGTACTCTCTCCATTTTCATTTCAAAAACATTTCAATGGGAAGCCTACTATTTGGAAAATTGCTGTTTTCAATAACATTCTTTGACAAGTTCATTCTGCTTTCAAGACTAAATAAACTAAATAAAATGTATGGGTGATAGAAACTGAAATACTTCATAACTACAATTAACCACTATTAATTAAAAGCTGAAAAATAAATGAGCCATGAGATCCATTTATTCCTAAATTGGGAATATTTAAATTCACAGTAAGCTGCTAGCTCATTTTTCATTGCAAAGTCTGACACTGCAAGAGTTGAAGGCAGAACAGCAGGGATCACTTGCTTGGAATAAGCAAATAGCTGCAAGTGTGAAGAGAATGATGTAGTCACTATACTCAGCATATTGGAACTGTGAAGGCCTATATACAGATTCCTATTTAACAATGTCTCTTTTAGCTAAGCTATATTGTTTTTTCTTCAAGATGGTCTATTTAAAATCACTGTGGTTTAGAATGTGTGATATTGGAAAATGTAATGATAGGATCCCAAGCAGTAGGTCTGTTTAGGCAAGGTAGTCTAACAAATCCATGAAATCTTGAGTGTGTTCCCCTACTTCGGCCCTTCCCTTCCTTCAGATCCTTCAAGATGACATCTCGGAATACCAAGCCAACATGGCCATTGCGTGGACTTCCAGAAACTGAGGTTTATGCATTTGGAGACATTAAGTACAGTACTCTATTAAGGGAACAAATTTAAAGCCATTTTTGTAAGTTAAGGGATGCATCCTCCATCTACAGTATATCCCAAGGGTATGCATGCACATATATTCATACACCCAATCTGTCCATGATGACAAAGAAACTCAAATGAAGCCAAAATTACTTTTTGACTGGAAAAAAAATCATAATTCTTTGCACTATCAAGATTTTTATTGCATAAATTCCTGTTGGGTTTATAATTCATCTATGTATGAGGGTGGGCCAGTAAAAAGAAAGACAGATATCTCAAACAGAGGGAACATATCAAATGTTAAGAAATCACCGCAAACAGCAAAAGACTTGATAGCCTCAATAATTAGCAAAATGTACAACTAGGCTCATGTGTCATCAGACAAACAGAATGTCTATGGAGATTCTCAGTCATCCAGGTCATGGTTGTCCCAAAGGTGCTTTTAACAAGAGGCAACTGGACTTTCTTGTTTTTCTTTGAAGACCTTTCACTTCTCATCCAAAAAGCTTCTTCAGCAATGACTGGATGGTGGAGAATGGAACATATATGAGGTAGCCCCAAGTCATCTGGAGAACACAAATTAGAGAAGGATGATATATTATCTCTTGGAAAAAAATTCTTTATGTTCCCAAATACCAGGACAACTTACAAATTTTGCCTAAGGCAGCAGCATGGAATATGATAAACAGCATTCTAAAATAGCCAAGACATAAATTTACTTATCAAACATGACCCTAAATAAACCAGTGATGAAGAAGACAATATCTTCAAAGTCGGTACTGTTTTATATTTCCTGTAGAACTAGCAACAACCCTCAAATGCTCCCAGAAATGGTAACTGGAATACACAAGATGAAGTGGATGTATCATTCATCTGACTCACTAAATCAGTTACTATATTAGGATGTTTTGAACTTGTACATTTCATTTCCAAGAAAAATGCAGATAAGGCATTTGTACACACATAAGAATAAAATTGAAAGGGGCCAAAATAAACAGATTTTCTTGCAGACTTTCGGGAGACAACATTCATAACCAATAATTAATTTTCCTCTTACAATTACTAATATTTTGAAAAAGTCCTAAATCTCTTGTTCTACATAAATGATTTTCTATGTTCAATAAAAGAGCAAGGATCTGGCCTGTCCCTTGTCTTGAGCATGCCATTGGATGGAACCTGCAGGCATTATATTCTTTGTTGGGGAATTGTGCACAGAGAAATTTGCCGTACAGTATGTGCTAGTTTTCTGCATAAATATAATAAGGAAGACACAGGAGGACATGGCAGAGGGCTAAATCATTACTTGCATGTGTTATATAGTAAAAGCCTAAATCAAATATAATCATTTGCTCCTGAACTAGTCAGAAGTCTTTCAACAACTTCATTATACTTCCTACATGATAATATAAAGATGGAAATTGTCTGTGGCCATCTAGGAGGGAAGGATTACAAAAGGAAGCAAAGTCAATAGCACCCCAGGGTCTCAGTGATTAAGAGTTGCTATTTCCTCCTCTAGTTTCCTAGTAGCAGGGGTTCATATTAAGTGTACAATTCAAAGATTCAGGGATGACTCAATCAAATCACTTCTTTGAAATGAATGAATCAATTCATTCAAGGTATTAAATCAGATGAGGTACTTTTGAATCAATTCAAAGATTTAGCGGACTTCCAGACATATACATAGTCACTTTTATGAAATCAGATAGTCTCCTGTCCAGATTATTATGATTCAGAGCATATAATTAAATTAAATTGATTCTGAAATCAATTCTGAACCACAGATTTACATAAAATTGAATTAACTCTTCATTGAGTCACAGCATAAAATGAACTCTTGGCTAATATATATGTACATATGTAAATAGGCATGTATATATGTAAGTGTGACTTATTAGGGATATATATTCAGTATATCCCTAAAAAGCCATACTTTTCTTTGGCTTTGTGGCTGAAAGCAGTGTGGATAATGATACAGCTGAGGGGCAAAGCTTTTTCATGCTATTCAACTTTGTGAATATTAGGCTTCTAATGCAGAGGAAGTATGTTAAGACTTGCAGAAACATAATGCACCTATTTCATATTAAGCCCAAATGGTGAAATATTAGAAGTCAGTTATTTTCCATAGAATATCAGTAGCATATTCTTGAGGTGGATGTCTCCATGCACTGTAAAAATATTGTCTATGGGATGTGAATCATAAGCTGCTGCTCTTGATGCAGAATGAGGTAAGAAAGCACAGCTTTCGTTGTGATTGACCTCCATGGTTAGGGATGAATGAAGCTGTCAGTGTCAGTTTGCTCAGATTTTGTTTCTATCCATTATGAATTCTTTTCACAGTAGTTTATAGTGCCCAGAAACTAGCTATAGAAAAGTTCATACTCACTTTTAAGTGTATTCCAAAAATGTTCATTTTTCAACATACCTTTTCTGTTAAACATTATTTGCAGTGCAATATATATGTATCCATTTTTTGCATGCATTTAATATCTCCTAGAGGCACACATAACTGTTTGCACAACAACATTATGCACAAGATGAAACTTTCAGATTCTCTTCAAGGATATCCCAAGCGTGTTACAGTAATTCATTCTGCAGGTGACCAGAGCATGAGTAAGTGTGAGTAAAGCCTCAAGGTAGAGCAACACACAAGTGATATTAAAAATCCCCTTCTAGCCATGACAGCCACCTGTTCCTCAAGCAAGAATAATGAATCTAGAAGGCCCTTCAGATTGCACACTGGTCTGTCTGGGGCAGTGCCAAACCATCCAGTAAAATCTCAGAACTACAAGACCCACAAACTCAGAGCCCCCTACATCTTCCAGTCACCATGACAAGATGTCAATCACATCATTTAATTTGCCAAGGGTGATGTAAGCCCTCCCAGGTGAACCAGACCAAAAACAAACAAGATAAGCTAATTCTACTTTCATTGTAAGGCTAGCTTAACAGAAACTTCCAAGTATCAAAGTACAAATCTCCCACTGTCACTTTTAACAGCCTGGCCCACTGGGGGAAATTATTATTAACTTTCTTTCTTTGACTGTTAAGCCACTGCAGGCTCCTCCTTCTCTTGTTTGATTGTCCTCTAGGGAGCATATTTTCCCCACACCCCTCAAAGTCATTCAACCATACCACCAGAAGTGGAGATATATAACTAAGTACCATCAGCATACTGAGGATACCTCACTCCATGGTATTGGATGATCTCACCCAAGTATTAATTGTTGCTGTCATTATTACTGCTGTTGTTGCTGCAAACAATATCAAAATCTGAAGAGCACCATTTTTACCAGCAATAGGATTGTGGATTTTTATCAGCAGTTAAAAATGTGATTCTAATTCCAGTTTGAAATGAATTCAAATTGTGTCTATGTTTGGAGGTTTAATGTATATTTCTGTTTCCAATAATGTTTTCTGTCCTGAAAAATAATCTGTTATTGAAAAGCAGATTTTTAAAAAAGCCTCAGATAAATAATTTTTGGGACAAGTTCCCTCAGATCAAGTTGTGGATGATTTCATAGTGATATGATAACTCCAAGCAAAACAACATGTCATATAACAAGATTCATTGGCAATTTTAATACTGTTTGCATGAACTATACGCTTTCACACTCCTGAATCAAATAATTTTAGAATGCCATGGACTCTTACTAGATCTCTACATGAACTATTTTGCTTTCATAATGCATGATGGCCAAAAGAGGTCAAATCAGAAATATTGCCTCAATGCACTTATTATAATGACATGAGAGAGAGAGAGAGAGAGAGAGAGAGAGAGAGAGAGAGACAGACAGACAGACAGACAGACAGACAGACAGACAGACAGACAGACAGAGACAGACAGAGACAGACAGACAGACAGAGAGAGAGAGAGGAGAGAGAGAGAGAGAGAGAGAGACAGAGACAGAGACAGAGACAGAGAGAGACAGAGAGAGAGAGAGACAGAGAGAGACAGACACACAGACAGACAGACAGAGACAGAGAGAGACAGAGACAGAGAGAGAGACAGAGAGAGACAGAGAGAGAGAGAGGTATTTCAGTGTTACCTGACTTTATGAGAGTCAAACATCTACATGCTAGAAGAGCTTAATGACTACATTGTATTTCCTGACTTATGGGAAGTATCAAGAGGTATCATTTCCCCTCATCCTGACAGCTAGTCAATTGAATTGCATATGCTTCTGTGAAAAGAGCTTGTCTGCTAGAAGATGCATATTATTCTGCACTTTGGACAGTCTGTAATATCAATCACAATGCATTACCAGTCAGAAAGCATGACAATGCCAAGGACTGCTATTTAAGGAAGAAGGTGAAGAAGATTACCAATAGCTAGCTATTTCCATTTCTTGAGTTTGAGGCTGGGCACAAGGGTAATGAAGAGTAGTATACAGACCCAAGAAACTACAGACCAATCAGTTTAACATCAATACCTGGGAAGATCCTAGAAAAGATAATAAAAAAACAGATCTGTAAACAACTAGAAGCAAACAAAGTCATAACCAGTAGCCAGCACGGGTTTGATAAAAACAGATCATGCCAAACCAATCTTATTTCATTCTTTGATAAAGTGACTAAACTAGTAGACCAGCAAAATGTTGTGAACGTAGTATACTTAGATTTCAGTAAGGCATTTGATAAAGTAGACCACAACCTACTCCTTGGTAAGCTAGGAAAAGGTGGAATAGACAACATCACCACCAGATGGATCTGTAGCTGGCTGACAAACCGTACTCAATGACTAGTCCTCAATGGCACTATATCCACATGGAGAGAAGTAAGCAGTGGGGTACCACAAAGTTCCGTCTTAGGCCCATTTTCATAAATGACTTAGATAAGGAAATTGAAGGGGAACTCATCAAATTTGCAGATGACACCAAACTGACAGGAGTAGCCAACACCCCAGAAGACAAACTCAGGATCCAAAAAGATCTTGACAAACTTGAACAATAGGCCCTATCCAACAAAATGAGTTTCAATATGGAGAAAAGCAAAGTTTTACATTTAGGCAGGAAAAATCAAAGGTACAAGTACAGATCTGGCTTAAAAACAGTAACTGGGAAAGGGACCTTGGAGTCCTAGTGGATGATCATTTGACTATGAGCCAGCAGTGTGCAGCAGCAACCAAAAAAGCTAATACAATCCTGGGTTGTATAAACAGAGGCATAGAATCAAGATCACGCGAAGTATTAGTACCACTTTATAAAACCCTAGTAAGACCACACCTGGAATACTGCAGCCAATTTTGGTTACCATATCACAAAAAAGATGTTGAGAGTTTGGAAAAAATTCAGAGAAGAGCAACTAAGATGACCAAAGCAACCTGGAATTAAGGAGAAACTTCCTGACAGTGAGGACAATCAACCAGTGGAACAGCTTACCTCCAGAAATTGTGGGCGCTCCATCACTGGAGATTTTAAAGAAATGACTAGACAATCACCTGTCTGAGATGGTATAGGTTCTCCTGCTTGAGCAGGGGGCTGGACTAGAAGATCTCCAAGGTCCCTTCCAGCTCTATTCTATTCTTAATTCTAATTTGTCAAAAAGATTAGTGCTTATCCTATTTGCTATCTGCCCCCTGCCTTTGGGGGAAAAGGTATTATTCTTCAAATTTAAGAATAATCTAACAAAAATACAGAATACCTGCTTGGTACAGCATGAGTCAATTCATTTTAACCACCATAAGATAAAGCAATCAGGAAATTCTTTGGGCTTTCTCACACCCATTTCCTTTTCCTTGTACCTGGGCACAAAAACAGTGAAAGAATCATTAGTCAAGAGGAGAACACACATGTCTACACTTGTATAAGGTGGAAAGGAACAAGCATAAGAGATGTGGTTTGGGAAGAATGTTTTCCTTTGAGTAACAAACATTGCTGGAACTTAGGATATTTGAGGGCATTTCAATAGAAGATGAAGTTCCTCCTGTCATACATTCTTGCATGTGTATTTGAGCAAAAATGCTTCTTCAACCAACCCACCATCAGTGGTAAACAGATGGCAATGAGCAACAAGATATTTTCTATGCCAGCACCCTCTTCAAATGCACACTTTGCACATGTACAGTACAATTATGATTTTCGCAAAAGAGGATGTTAAGAAGTTGCTGATTAAATTCACTTACCTTAAGTTGAAAGATGTCAATGACCCGAAAAGGATTGTAAAATGAGGCAAAATGAATAAATTGATTTTATGTGATTGAGAAACAGAAAAGAACAAAACACAGGTAGTTCCTAATTTATCGCCATTTATTTAATGACTGGTCAAACGTAAGACATAGCTGAAAAAAAGTGGCTTATGACTGGTCCTCACACTTACAACTGTCACAGCATCTCACAGGATCAAAATTTAGGTATTTGGCAACCTGCCTGTATTCACAATGATTGCAGCATCCTGGTGTCACGTGATCACCATTTGTAACTTTCCCAAGAGACTTCTGACAAACAAAGTCAATGGAGGAAGCAGATTTCCTTGTATGATTTGTTCAATAGGTTAAAAAAAAGTTGTAAAATCAGACAGGACTTGCTTATCAACCATTTATTGATGGAAGTTCTTGTCCCAATTGTGATCATAGTTGACGACTACCTGCAAAGTTTTATACAGTATATGTAATAATTGTTTGATTTTTTGGAAAGAAGAAGCAAAATGAGAGAAATTGATTTTGGTATTTTCAAGTTTTCAGGGAAGAAAGGAAGCTGGTTTTCCTCCCAGAAATCTCCCACTTCCAATCAGAACCTGAATTTGGGGAAAGAGAGAAACAGAGAGAACACTGAACTGCTGAAAAATGGCCATTTTGTCACTAAGTGTTGATGGTTCAGAATTGGATACCCACTTCTGTGTTAAGAGGGAATAAGATAGAAAGAATGATGGGCAGAGGGGGAAGGCATCAACATAATTGATGTTGTACCATCTGCCACTGAAGAACAGAGTCAATGCTATCACATCCTTCTCATAGACAATGATGTCATTTAATGATGTAACAGGATGCCATCTCCATTCTGCAGCAACACTAAGGATAACAGTAATTGTTGTGGGTGAAATTAGTAAAATAGATTAGAGAGAGAAATGAAACAACTGGTCTAAGGACATCTTTAATTCAATATACATCAGTTTTGAGCAGGGATTCAAATGTGACTTTTCCAAGCACAATATTTTACTATGTGAACACAGAAAGTGTCATTTGTTTATGCTTCAACACTGCCATTCCTTGAGTCAGCTATAGAAAAAGGATAACTAGAAGCCACATTATGCTCACTAAGATCTCTCATACCACTCTCCATAGTTGCAAGCCTACCAAGAGACATTGTGATGCTAACTTTCCACTTGCTCTAGGACATTAACATAGGCCTTGTTCTAAACGTTAATGTTGGTGGGTTTTGTTAAGCAACTAGCTTAATTTGATGCTTGTATAATCAAAAGTAAGTCCCACAGAGATCAAGAGGATTTACTCCCCAGAAATGGCACACCCTGTTCATTCTTTTACTCCCAGCTTAAGGAACACTCATTTGGCAAGCAGGAGCTGCTTTGCTTGGGTGTAGGAGATCTTACTGTCAAGCTCATTCAGGGAAACATATGAGCTGTGAAATTCAACCAGTCAGATCTCTGCGCCCCCAAGGCGAGCTGGCCTTTATAACAGTTCAACCTATTAAGTGCTTGGATCATTTAATCCCACTTGCTCAGTTTAAAGAGAGGCTGAAAGACAAAACCTCTCATCCCTTCTTCTCTCCCAGGTCCAAACAAAAATACCAATTAAATGCTATGCCAAAAATGGAGATGAACCAGGATGGGAGGGGGAGAGAATTGCAATGGCCAGTTCAGCCTTCACTAGATTTAGAAGATTTTAGTTAGGAAGCTGTCAATGCCAACCCCACAGCAGGAAGTCCCCATTATTAACACTGGCACTGTGCACCCAATGACTAAAAAGCTATAGGAGTGGTTGTTCAATTGACACACTGTTCTCTATAGATGCTGGTGGAAGAACCAGAACATATGTCAAAAGGTTTACTCTCCATCTCTCTCTCTCTCTCCTCCCTTTGCCCCCTCTTTTATGCCAGAAGGCTACATGTTCCAAGGCAAAGGTTACAACAGGGTCAGAGAAACATTCTCAGTCAAAGAAAACACTGCTGCAGCTTGAGTCTTCACTGGGCTATGGAATAATCAAGGCTAATGAGAACTAAACTATGGAAAAGTGCTATTTACCAATCAAGGTATTGGTCCATCTAAATCAGTGTTATTTATTCTGAGAGAAGAGCCTATCAGCTCAGATAGGGCCATGCATGTGGATGCTGGGGATTATATGTCAGGCTTTCAGCATGCAGAAATGATTAGGAGATCAGGCCAAGACTCATAAAATTCAGATTTGAATCTTCATTGAGAGATTTGAACCTAGGAATGCTCATCATAATCTACCTCATGAGGTTATATTGAGGATGAAGTGAACAGAGAAGCCTCTGTCCTACTTGACAAATCTTAATAGGGTTAAAATGTTTAAGTAATGTATCTGTTTATTTTACTTTGAGCACAATGAAAGGAACGTCAGCAGTATACCAGGCTGAAGATGCAGATGTCCCACTGCTTCTTCCTTTATGTTGAAATACAGCAGATTCTGCTGTATTTAGAGCCTGGATTTTTTTGCCAGGCTCTAAAGATTCAAGTTTTTAAAGAAAGTCATTACATTATATACAGCAAATCAGATCTTGCTCTTTCAGTTCAGCTTATTTAGAGAAATAAGGTGAGTTCTGATTTCCAGAAAGACATCTGCAGACCAGGTTCTGAATTTGTTTGGCATTTGCATTATGCTATTCATTATGATCTGTTTTGTTTAATGTGTTGTTGTAGGAGTCAAAATATAGCACGTTTGTCAGGAAAAGGAAAAAGAGAAATGAATTAAAAATGCTAAAATTAAAAAGAACAAAAATGAATTTAGAAATGTTACTACTTTCTTTTGCCTTCTTGTTTTGGTGCCTCTCCCTCTGCTGTTTTGGGCTTTAAGTCTCAAAATTCCTATCAAACATGTACTGTATATTTGGCTATACTGGCTGAGAATTCTGGAAATGCTCACAGGGAGGCCACTAAGCAAGGAAAGGGGGAAGGTGATAAAAAGTGAGAGAAAATACAGCTGGAGAAACTGAAAGAAATACTTGAAGCCTTATAGCCCACTGCAGCCTAAGTGTAAAGGTCAACTGGACCACCTTGAAAATCTCTTTCATTGGCTTAGTTTCTTTTTGTATCCATCCATAATTTGCCCAAAAGGAGGAAATGATGGCACTATTGATCTGTTTCTCATTGATTTGGAGAAGCCGAGGAAGAACTACATTAACAAAATATATTTTTATCCCCCAAAACACACCCACACCCACACAGACACACACACACACAAACAGACACACACACACATGCTATTTCTTTCTTTTCTCCAGCCAAAATTCAAACAGGAAACATTCAACAAGCCCACTTTCCACTGAGAACAGGCTGTGTTGTGAACCACCTTGGCTAGCTTATGAAATCACATTTCCAGGATCTGAAAGATGTTGCTGTGGCCCACCCACATCCTCACAGCAGCCCAAGCTCTCTCCTTAGCCACTCCATCCAGGCCTAAGGAGCACACAGCAGGAGAAATGTGGGTGGGCTTTTCACATTCTGGATCCCTCAGAACTAAGGAAGTGGAACTTCAAAGGATACAGCAGTGGAAGGTCTTTCCAAAGCTGCCCAGCTTGTGGAAAAGATGGTTAGTGGCTTCTTGCAGTCGTTCTCATTTTTTTTTTTAAAGGTATTGATTTTGGATCAAAGGGAGGAACTCTTTCAGTCTCTCTCCTGCCCACGGATGCCCACAGGGATCACAAGAGCCAATATAAACCTGAAAAGAACTTCCAACATCAGACCTCTGGAGACCCATGAACCATGCAAAACTCCAGGGCCTCATGACTGATGATGACAATGATATTACATAGAAACACTTATATGATGGACTGCAGCATTAGCATATTGCAGAAAAACAAACCCGTTCAGAGCCTAACCAACATCACGAAACCAGTTGGAACCTCTTAAATTCTGTGGGGAGAAGTTATTTCTGTGCCAGCACAACTGGCTTATGAAATGAATGGGAAAGACATTGTAGAAACCAGAAAGGTAAAAACTCACAGCAAATGTCTAGTTGATATAACATTAGTGTTGCCTTATTAAGATTATTCTTATTTTGATCCTTACTTCTTTTTCAATTTAGACATTAATTTTATAAATCTCTACTAAGATTTAGGATTCCTGCTCACCACCATTTAAAAATCAAAGAAATCTGTTCCTTAATCTCCAGCATATCATTCCAGAAAGTATTTTGAGGGCAGTAGAGTCATGACTATTCTGTCATATTTCTTTCCTTAGTAATTGCTTCAGAAGCACCTACATTTAAAGGAAATATTGTCTTCACTCTGAATAGTTTTGTCTTCAGTAATAGTATTAAATACTCAGATATGATTGACTTCTAAGTTTGTGGCTTCACTGTGTTTATTATATGATTTTGAAGAAGTGCTCATTTAAACGATTAATCTAGGAATCATTCCCTTCGTACTGACGTTATGAATACAGTCTATTTTGATAATACACAAACTCTGTTATTCAGGTATTTTGATGTAAACAAATTGAGTCACATTCTGACATTTTTCATTGCTCTATTTTTCCATAAGGTTCTGGATCTCTCTGGTGACTTTTTTTCTCAGTAACCCTTTACAACTATTGTAATATATCCCTATCTTGCAGGACCCAATCTGAGTCAGGATCAAAGGTTTATTCTTCCAAGCTTTTAGGCTCATGCTGGAGACCATCATCAGGGAACTTCTCTCTCGCTCCAGAACCATATTTTAATGATTATCATTCTAGCTGGAAGGGATCTTGGAGGTCATCTAGTCCAACCCCCTGCTCAAGTAGGAGAAACAATACAAATTGAGACAGGTGGCTGTCTATTCTCTTCTTAAAAGAGATGGAGCACCTACAACTTCTGAAGGAAGTTGTTATACTGGTTAATTGTTTTCACTGTTAGGAAGTTTCTCCTTAATTCCAGGTTGCTTCTCTCCTTGATTAGTTTCCATCCATTGTTGGAAACTAATCAAGGAGATTATTATGCTACATGGGTCTCATGTTCAAGGTGATATGATTAGAGAAGAAAAGGAAATCTGTCATGAACCCTGGGAGAACCAAATTGGAGAGTCAAAATGATAATATTCAAGCTTTTATGAACAAAAAATCCAAGAATTTACTTTTTAAAATTTCTGAGATGGCCAAGGGGGTGTTTTCATTTTTTTTTCATTTGAAAAAGCCCATCAGCTTTACAGAACTACTGGGGTCTTTAAAGAGGATTTCCCAGCATTGTTTGGAATAGCCTTGTTCAGACTTTCTAAAAGGATAGGAAAGATGGAAGAGATTTTTAATTTTAAGATGCAGTAAAATGAAGTATTATTCTGCTCTGGAGTAAAAAGTAGATTAACCTATACAGGTTCTTTCATCCCTAGAAACATACATTTTGTTAGAGCTATTTTGGTGTTGCTGCATATAGTGTAACAGACACATATAATCTTTAAAGATGGTAATAGTCCAATCTCCATTCTCAACTCATCATAAAGATGGGAGGGGAGTTCACTGGTAGTTAATCCTTATAGGTAATCTGTTGTGCTTTTTAATGCTATCCAGACACCTAACCTCAGAAAGATATACTTACTATGCAGGGGAGGAGGAATACAGAGTTTTGCCTTGTGCAAAAGAAGAATGTCTTACATCAAACCTCAGATTCAATAAATCACTAACTGACCTTGCCAATGAATTACAATTTGAGGTTAATTTCCATGTTGTAACTAGGACAAAATCCATGACTGAGGGAAGTGGTTCATTGATTAGTCAACTGGCACAGCTCCTATTTTTGACTAAACCAATGGCCCCTGTCTGGCATGAAAAGATGGCACCGTGCAATGCTTTCCAATCCTGCTCATAGGATAACCATGGGGGTGAAAGGGAAGCAGAAAGAGGGAGAGAGGGAGATTCTGGTCACTAAATATTCATTTTGCAAAATCTTTGCCACAAGTTTAAAGGATTTAGGTTCATATAAGAAACTAAGAGGTAGATTATAACCAGTCACCTTATTTCCACAAAATTTAATTTTTGTATTAAGTGAAACAACATCTTGCCTAGGTAACCAGGTTTTCTGAACAGTAAGCATCGCTTGTGGGTCTGGAAGAAATGATTCTCCACTGAATCATTCACTGCTGGGTCCCTTCCACATAGCAGAAGAGAAATAGCTTGGGAAACCTGATCTAACAACCTCATACTTGTGTATGTTAGGAAGGAAGGAAGGAAGGAAGGAAGGAAGGAAGGAAGGAAGGAAGGAAGGAAGGAAGGAAGGAAGGAAGGAAGGAAGGAAGGAAGGAAGGAAATTAAACTATTCAATGACTTCATGCATATATGGAGATCAAATATATCTGTGTTGAAAGCTGTGATGCCCTAAGATCAATACCGGATTAATTTTATCTTCTGATGGAAGCAAAACTCTTGAGTAATGGAAACCCATATTATCAAACAAAGCTGCATAATTTGTACAGACTCCAGGTGGCCTCTCTGATCAGGATGTGGTTATGAAGTTAATGCAATAACCCAAATCAAAAGATTAAGTCTTATCAAAATGTATTCATTTGCTATTTAAGCAGAATTCAGTGAGAGGAATGGGGGAAGGAGAGAAAATATTCAAGAATTGTTCACTAGCAAGAGTAGGTTTGACCAAGAAAAGTTAGCCAACAAATAACTTCCAAAGGGGTAGAAGATAGGCATGAAAAACTTGACAAACTGCACAGCACAGATTCGTGTAATTTTGTTACTTTTGTTCCTTAAAACAGACATTAAAGTGATATTTATTTTAAAGCAAAAAAAAAAGATAACCAAGTAAGTCAAACATTTGAGAAGAAAATTGTTCAATTTAAAACAAGCCAATGCCACAATATTTCTGAAATTTAACTTTTATAACAAGTTTATTCAGAAGCCTTAAGTATACACCACCCTGGATATTTTTTAATATCATTGCTTTCTTTTTTTTTTCCAACCCCAACCCTAATCTTTCAGATAACTAAGTCTTGATTTCAAGTGGCCTACTGCTGAAAGTCGGGGGTGTAATATGTATTCAGGGTTGGATGATATAGCTTGCTGCCAATTTGGTAGCAAACTACACTACTGTATTTTAAAAGTAAATGACATGGAAAGTCTTGGAGAGTGGCTTCAAACCCTCTGCGGGGACTGTATGTAGCCCAAGGACCAGAGGTTTTATAATAATATTTTAAATGCAGCCTTCCAAACCTTGCTACTCTACCATCACTTCCAGCTACCATATTACTAGAATGACTTCAGCAGTTCCTAACTCTCACCCAAAAGGCCACACTATCAAACAATTTCTACATGTAAAGGACAAGCTGCCTTTCCCTTGAGAAATGTGCTCAGCTTCCTGAAACATACTCAGCTGGCTTAAAATTAGCTCAAATATCTTCATCAGGTTTGTGTTGAATTTTAAGCAAGGTCAAATTCTAATAACAACTTTGCCAAAACCAGGCTGACTCTTTGAACCAAGAAAGGTAAGGAATCCATTCCCTCAATCAAGATTCAGTCCCAGGCATCAGGAGAACCACCTGGGTAAGTATGTTGGAGATTGCCATTCCTGTTGCTGCAGGGAGGGAGGAATTTGATATTGATCACAGGAATTTTGAAATCAATTTTAATTAAATGAAACATTTCTATCTTGCCTTCTTTGTGTGGAACAGAAGCTGATCCACATGCTTTTATATACATATATGCAGTATCTGATCAGGGAAAATGGCTATATGATCCTTGGATCCTCGGGGGTGGGAAATATGGAACAGCACAGAGGAAAATAATTGTATCTTCCAGTCATTATTTTGGTTTGCTTCAATTTGTTTTCCATTATTCCCAAAGGCAGAGTACACACATTTGCCTTTCTTTGCTAATAACATTTGAATAAGAGATGGCATGGGCAAAAGAGAGACTCTTGCAGATCAACATTTTTAAAAAGGGACAGCAATAAACTTATATGTATTCATCTTTTTAAACAAGAAAGATCTTCGGAGATTACTTTTGTCCAAAAGTAGTTGCAGTTCCTAGCATTTTCTGATTAACTAACTTGAACCATAGTCAATTGGTTTAGGCCCAATTCCCTCCAGATGTGCTAGAACTGATACTCCAAAATCCCAAGCAGCAGGGACTTTGGGAACAGATTTGGAAATTCCCTCTAAGCCATGGGTGTCAAACTCGATTGTGTCATGTGACGTATTTTTTTTTGCCTTTGTGGAGCTGGGGTGGGCGTGGCCTGCGTGTGACACATCCGGCCTGTGGGCCGCCAGTTTGACACCCCTGCTTTAAGCCATTCTATCCTCTTCTCATACTATTACCTATCATCTATGAAGAACAAACCTCAGCTGCCAGCCTGATTTAGAATAAGGAAACTACTTGTGTTTCTGTCTCATCCTCTTTCCTTTCTACTTTCAAAATAGCATCTATAAAATGAACCTCCATGAATATAACAGAAGATCCTCTCCACATAATTCAAAATACTTTTATTCCTCACCCCTTAATCATATAACATTTAACACCTATTTCATTTGGGGGGGGGAAGGAAAGTTGCTGTGGAGCAACTCTACAGAAAGCTGTTCTGGATTGGGCCAAATCTGTATTTAATCCATTATTTTGTTATATCTGATGGGGGTAAATACTATGCAGAGGATGTTGTTAATGTGATGTGCAGCATACATTTCCATCTTCATTATTCATTTGGGGTTTTCTATCATTGTGAGACTTCAAATAACTTTTCAAATCAGCTAAGAATTTTTGGTTAACTTCCACTAAACTAGCTAGGTCTCAAAATCAGAACTGTAAATTATGTTTAAACGAAGGCCTACTATTAAATTAAAAAGAGTCTCTATACCACCTAAACTGGTGTTTATATGAATTACAAAGTGTTTCTGTCTCTTGAATTAATGTTTACATAAAAGTAGAAGTATCTATCACTTATACCAGTTGTTTCTGAAATGAACTTTTTTGCTTTCTGATGCTCCCAACCGGGGGGCGGGGGGGGGAGGGGAGGGGAGAGAGAGAGACAAAGAGAGAGATGTGAGAGAAGGCCAAATATCCAATAAGCATTTATTCATAATCCCTTTTAGAATATCTCATTGAACACAAGTAGTTACTCAATGCAAACCCTTCTTCAGCTGCAGGTTCTTTTGCTCCTGGTTTTCAGACCCAAAAAAATTGCTGCAGAAGAACTGATTTTTTGATAAAAGCTTTCAATACTTACTGTTTTATTTCCAGCTAGATGTTGCCAAGAGTAAGAAGACACACATATTAAGATCATCATTACAATTCTATTATAGTGAGATGTGGGCTACTTGTTGATTTATGGTAAAACTATGCCTTCATGACCCATTCATTGCAACTGAGCAGGCCTCCATGAACTTTCTCAAAATAGCTTGAGAAGTGGCTTAGCAATTCATATTTCTGCCTGATGAAAGTCTCTGACTGAGTTGTTTGGGTTTGCTTAAGTGTGAATGGAAAAGCATGGTAAAAGGAATAGAAAGAAATATTTCACACTCTATTTTCTCATTAAATTTCAATGTCGGTTTCATTTATGTGCTTGTATTGTAGCCTCGGCAAATCCTGCATGATAGGAGTAGGCTACAAGCAAGAAGTCTAGCCTGGAACCTTCTAGTTGTGTTGGACTTCAACTTGCGGAATTCCCATCAATATATTTTTTCTTGTAACTGAAAGGGGGGGGGAATTACCATTCCTAAATAATTTTCTAAATACAAAGCTTCTTAAATCAATGGCATGCCTTTAAAAATGATTTTATTTCCATAGCAGTTAAAAATAATTTGGATAGATGCTTTTACAGAACAAAATAACATATATATTAAGAAAATAAAATCCAGCAACAGAAAAGTTAAGTGCTTCAGGGTTATGGTATTCATCAAGGCTTTCAAAATTTAAAAACAACAGCAAGTTTGCACTGCATATTCAGCTGTAGTTTTGACAAGTTAAGATTCTATAAACTAGACCATGACTTGTTGTGGTGGAGTGAATTCTGAAGATAATGTTTTGAAAATAACATCTATCCACCATGGAAAAGGGGGTAAAAGGTCATACTCCTCCTAGTGGAGCCATAAATAAGGAGAGATAAGGATATAAAAGATGCTGAAAACATGCACTTCTCAGGGCAACAACATACTCTGTTTATTGTCCTTGTCTTGCAAATGTACTCTCCAAGGACTCGGTCATGTGCCACTGACTCACAGGATGCTGATGTTGGTGAAAATTAAGATGGGATTAATATTTCCCTCCCTCACTTCTAATCTTGTTCTTTATTTGTCCTGTTTTTATTCCTTAATCACAAGTAGAAAGCTAGATTAATGACTGTGAAGTTCTAGGAACTAAGCTCTAGGCCACACATTCATGATAAAACAGAGATCCAATTCTATGCTACTTCCATGTGCTCACTTCATTCAACTAGCTTCCAGACAGATATTTATTACTATTTCTTAATATGTGCCTTTATAGGTTATGGAATAAGTCTGTGTGGTACTTCAGACATATTTCATAAAGGGTGCTTCAGAACACATGAGAGTACAAACCTAGCACTACTCTGCAACTGTTTAAATACTGCATTACTGCAGTAATGTTCCTCTCCTGTTCCTCATACTGTTTACAAATGATAGTTTATTGCAGAAGTGAACAGCCAATGTTAGCACTGTTGGCAGGCTCAATGAACACCTTGAAATACTTGTGATTATTATACAGTGTGTCTCACCACCCAGAATTTCTTGGATAGACAGGTGGCCATATAAATTGAGTTAAAAAATAGTTTGATTTTGCAATTCAAACTTTCACAGTTAGGGTGGACTCTTTGTCCACAAACTTCAAACAAGATTTCCACAATATCTTTCATGGGGAAACAGCTGCACACTCTACTTTTCCCCTCATAGGTCATTAGAAGATCTCTATCCTACACACCCACACCCATGCATATGTACTTGCTTTAATGCACTAATGCAAACAAGATTTTGTGCACACTACAAATTCCACACTGTGAGACTTTTTACTACTTTCTAATACCTATCTCTATTTTTATTGAATGTGTTTGGTTAACGCTTTGTTGCCTAGTTGATTACTGCAAATCATTTAGAGTGCCCATATGTTTTGTTTTAGAGAGAATAGTTTACTGTTTGAAAGACAGATGTAAGATAAATATACCATGGATTTTGGAAGCCCTTGCTAGTCTTCTGAAGAGCTGTGAAGATTAGGCTCTTCAGAAAAGTATTTGGGGACAGTGATGATTGACCAACCTCCATTAGGCTCCATCGGGGCATATTGTTTTGATTATGATTCTATTTTAATGTATTTATTGCTTCATTGATATTTGGAACTGAACAGGAAACAAGCCATGTGTGAATAAGTGAGTGCAATGACTATAGAGGATGACCTTGACACAGAGAGGAAGATCTGTTACTAAGACAACAAACAGATAAATGTAGCTTAAACCCATTTAAAGAGAAATGTTCATGAAATTGATTTAGGCAGATATCCTTAATTATTAAGAAGACAAAAGAGGGGAAGCACTTGCAACTTGCTAGATTCTGTTAATATAACCATTCTAATAAAACTAGTTTCAGGTCTATGTGGCATCTATTTCTTGGTTTTGTCTACTTTGTAGCTCTCACAGTAACTAAATAGAATAAATATCTTCTTTCTATAATTTATATAATAGTTATTTTTGTACTCTGTTATTGGAAAAAAAAATCTGTATTTTTTTTCCTATCAGTTCTCACTCAATTTGATGAAAAAAAAACTGTCTTCAAAGTTTCTTCCAAGAAGGTAATTTTGCTGAACTTTTCATGAGTAGAGTGTCTTATTCATTAGTTAATTTAATGATGAGGTGGATAAAGGATACACGGAAAATAAAGTCTGAAGCTCACTGATTTCATACATGTCATGATCAATCCCAAGGGAAGATTATTTCAAGTAGTGTTACTTCCATCCTTAAAGGGAAGCTCTGTCCTTGCGAAACTACTGAATAATTTCTCCATTCTTTGGAAAAATTCAAAGAATCATCCTCGTAATTTCTTTTCCACATATGCATAAATTTCCACATATGCAACCATTCCAACTTACAAGTAGTCCTCAATTTACAATCATTCATTTAACAATGTTTAAGCTTAGAATTGTCTCAGAAAAATTGACAACTTCTACTTGCATTTACAACCGTTGCACTATTCCCACGGTCACATGATCGCAAATTTGGGTGCTTGGCAACTGGCTCGCATTTATGAGCAGTTGTAGCATCCTGTGGTCACATGATTGCAATTTGCAGCCTTTTTTTGCCAGTCTTCAGCAAAAAATCCAATCATTGGTGAAGCTGGGTTCACTTAATGACTGGTAATTTGCTTAACCACTGCTGTAAAAATTGTTGTAAAGTCAGGTCTAACTTAACTTACAATCACAATGTCTTACAATGGAAATTCCAGCCCCAGTTGTGGATCTAAGTTAGGGGCTACATGTAATACAAAAGTCAAAATTTTCTTTATGGTCTACTGTATTAATGCATGGAAAGACTATAGCAGAGAAGCTGGCTTGCCTAGTAAATGATCTACAATGACACTGCAAAGTATCACCATCTTACTACTCTATAAACAAGTGAAAAGTAAAGAAGAAACTTTAAAGACTGCAATATATGTCTGGCTTGCTTCTAAACCCATTAGATGTGCTTTAGTGATATTGCAGCTACAAAACTCTCCTTAGTGAAGAGATGGTCTTTTGTGAATATGCTGGTACAGTGCCTTGCTTAGTTTAAATGTACATCTACAGAAACAAATATTTTGTAAATGTGGGTGATTTAAACTTGTGGTTTCCACACAAGGTTACACAATCATAGCTTAAACTATGGCGCATTGTGAATAAATCATTATTATGCCAACACAGTGGAAGATTTATTTGCCAAACACTGTTAGGGTTGGCTAAGGCAATATTATCCAATGATATTAGAGCCAATGTTTAACTTTTATTAAAGCAAACTATTTCCAAAATATAATGACACTGAGAATATACACCAAAAAGTGTGCATACATACACACATATACACACAAACACACTGATTTGTGCATGATATTAAGAGATTACATTACCACTGGCAAATGGAATACACTGGTATGTAGCTAAGGACAAACATGAAATATGACATTGGCTAAATTTATACTGGCTAGGCTGAATGAAAATTGAGGGGAAGGGAAGAAGATATTAATATGACTGGGGGATAAGCAGAAATAGGATGGGTTTTAAAAAAACATTGGATAATACCTATAAAATGGCAATCAAAAATCAAATAATCATGAATAAAACAGACAAAAGCTATGAAAGTGAAAAGGCAGCTGAAAAAAGCCAATACAGAACTGAATCCCGAAGCTTCAAAGATTCAATTTATTTCATATGTAGTCATTGATTAAATAGCTGTAATATAATATAATAGCTGTTATATTATATAATCAAATATAACCATTGGTGAGATTTAGCAGAAGCCAAATTGTAACTACTCTAATAAAATATTAGAGTGTATTATTATACTGCTGTAGTAGTCCAGTTTAAGAAATACAAAATCTACTTCAGGGTTTGCATACCCTCTGCAGAATCATTTCAAGAAACCCACTGAAAACTAGCAAGGTTTATTTCTAAGTAAACATGTGCAGGATTCTACTATTAGGAATTTATTATGTTTGTTCTTGGACTCTTTCACTATACAGTAATAAACCTTTCATTCAGTCATATTCATAACTTATGAATAAATGCTAGCAGAAATTTTGAGATCTTTTCTGAAACATAGTTTCCTCCATTTTGACAGCTGATGGTTATTTGGGACAAGTCCTCCTTACTAGAGGAATTAAAATGATTTTACCTGCTTTCTAAAGATCTTGATACATTGTTAGCTAAAGATAGTTTTTATATCATTGTCAAGAATCTCTGAATTTATCATTTCTGTAATTTGCTGTCTAGTACATAATCTCCTGTCACTGAATCACTTTTCTGTCGTAGTTTTTACTATGTTCTATTTTATCTTGTTAATTTTATTTATTTTTATTACCTATTATCATATTATAAATCTTTTGTAAAGCAAAAGGTGCAACAAAATCAATCCATCAAGATGTTAATAGCATTAAAATGTTTGTTTCTATGCTAATCATATATCTAATTGAAAGACATAGTGACGGCTGTTTATTTGGGGTAACAGTTGTTTATTTGGGTTTATTTGGGATGACAGCTGAATCTGAATCTAGATTAGAAAACCAGGGTATTTGATCGTGTACCTTCTGCATTGATACACTAAATGGGATTTATAAATAAAATATTTCCCTAAAGGTGCACAAATGATATGAGCTTAACTTTCACTTCAATGCCCAATTTCACATGTGATATCCCATTCAGTCTGGAAGAAAAATTAAGTTCTGTTAGTAGAGATCATGGAGTCCTTGGTGCGTATAGCTTGGTTGTTTGCTTGCAGACATTTTATTGCCTAACTAGGTAACAATATCAGTATTAGCGAATATGGGTTTGTTCCATTTTTATATACAGTAGCTTGCCCTGCCAGTGATGGGTATGTGGTTTTCTCTTTGGTATTTCCTTGATTTGGATATTGCTTTCTGCTTGATGTTTGCCTTGTATTAATCCAGGTTTATCCAGGTGTTGACTGCTGGAGAGAATGTGTTTTTGTTTTCTTTTTAGCTTTTTTATTGTCTCTTTTAAATGGTGTATAATAATAATAATAATAATAATAATAATAATAATAATAATAATAATAATAATAATAATAATAATAATAATAATAATAATAATAATAATAATAATAATAATAATAATAATAATAATAATAAAAGTTGGAAGGGACCTTGGAGGTCATCTAGTCCAACCCCCTGCTCAGGCAGGAAACCCATACCATTTCAGACAAATGGCTGTCCAGTCTCTTCTTAAAAACTTCCATTGTTGGAGCATTCACTGCTTCTGGAGGCAGGTTGTTCCACTAGTTAAATGTAGTTTAACTTTATTTGTCTATTGATGGCTGATTTGTCTGAAGCTTCCAAGCTTCCAAGAATTTCCTAGCATTTTTGCATTTAGCTTGGTCTAGGATGCTCAGAGTTTTCTACTTGAAACTATGGGTGAGTCTTTCCATATGTTGTGAGATTAAGGGGTTTCCATTGTGTCTTCTGATTGTTAGTTGATGTGGATGGGCTCTGTCAGTCTTCTGCCCATCTGTCCTACATAATGGCTGTTATAATCCTTACACTGTATGAAAAATAAAGTGTTAATTCACAGAGATAAGGCACAGAAAGAGTTACATTCTGTTCCCTTTGATTTTGTATCCATTTTGAACTTTAAAAATATGCCTAGCAATAGTTCTATTTCTCTGCAAAAAGAGGTTTTGTTTTTCTATTTCATTCCAGGGTGCTGACAATTTCTTACATATTTCTCTTATATATCTGAACTATCTTTGTGGTTGCAGGTGGGAAATTGCTCGTATTGTTATGGTGTTGCTGTTTTCAGATATATATATTTCCAAGTCTCCCTGGCTCCCCACACTTCCTGCTTTGAAAAAACACCACGAAAAGATTTCCTGAGGGATCCTTGGTGCTCTCTAAGCTTGGTTGTTTTCTTGTAGATATTTTATTACCCAAATTAGCACTGATGATGTTACCTTATTTCAACAGTAAACTACAAATATTCTTCTTTATTGGTAGTTTATGTAACTGTCAATTAATGACAACAAAGCCAGGGAAGATGTAGAATGCTAGTGAGATGACTATACAATACAGAATTCACATGTACACACAGTTGTACATGTTGGTCATCTTGTAATTATTGTAAATAAGTCCAAGAACACCACAATCCACTGAAATTGCCTTCTCAATTTTCAAAAAGAATTGAAAGCAAAATCTCTTTTACCAAACTGAATTAGATCAGATAAAAACAAAACCAGGTATATTGTGCATGACACTATTAAAAACAGACCTAGTTGAACTATCTTATATGTAAATAACCCATGAACCACAATCACACTAGTCCAATTCCACCTAGTTTTCTTTTCATTCTTTTTTTTTTGCTCTTATAGTTTCTGAGAAAAAAATTGACATTGTGCCAAGATTTCTCTTAGCCAAAGCTTTCCAATTGCAACCCTCAGAGCAATAAATTATTGTTATGTTAGGGAACTTTTGTAGCCATGATTGGAGAGACTGAAGAAATCCTAGTGAGGAAAATTCTCACCATCAGCTTTGTGGGCAGAAAATAAACAGATTTGAACCCACTGGACTCCAACCTGGCTTGTGACCTTATAATTTATTATCAGAGAACCAGATATTAAAGGATTGCAAAAGCATTTTGGAGTCACTTTTTCTTCTTTTGAGGGCAATGGTTATGTTTTCAGATGGTAAAAAATGCAAAAACCAGTCCTGACATGTTGCTGCCGCTCCACCTTAAGTATGTTTTTTCCATAATAATTTTGTGAGGGGCTCTTCTAAAAGTTCCTGCCAAGGCAGAGATAAGCATGTTTCTCAGAGAGGCTGAAGGCCTGTTTAATCCACACCCATCTCTCCTTTTGGATTTTAAAGTGGACAAGGCCTCATTTGGTTGCCAAGGCAGGCAAAGAAAAGGTCAAGAAACTCCTCAGCTGCAAGTTAGTTTGTCAAACCCTCTTTAAGGCAACATGACTTTACATGTTAATGTGAGTGCTTGACTCTATGTCAATAGCTCCTATTGTGAGCATTTGTAACCCAAGATTTATAGTAAAGCTTGCAACATTTTTCCCCAGGCATAATGAGCACTTATTTACCATTCCAGGTCTATAAGCAAAAGCCCTGACAAGTAATTATTGATACATTGTGTGGAAATAAAAGTGGTGGGCGAGTTGCTGTTTTTCCAAATGCCAGCGTGGGCAGGGGGGAGGGTGGGCTGTGTCATAAGAGTGACAATCTTGGTGCCCAACATTGTCAAAGGCAATGTGGAATTGCACTGACTATATTTGTGCTCCCTGTCACCAGGGTATGACATGCCAAAACAGAAGGAGTGCTCCTTTTCTCATGCTAATGCATTGTAATGACAGCTTTTGGATCCCTGGGTTGTGTTAACACTCAACAAGTCAAGGTGTGACAGGTATTAGACCCACTATGTCTCTACAATCATAGCCAAATGTTTCACATGGAGAATTGCCACGGTAGCCTGAGAGTAACAGAAAATTCTTATAACTCTATGTGCATATCAGGAAAGTGATTAAACTGAATTTGAAAAATCATAATGCCCTGTTGAGGTTAAACTATACTGAGTTAGCTGAAAAAAAGTACAGGATAATAATGTCCAAGGCCAAGATAGTACATCTGAATTAATTAAAGAGAACAAGTAATATAAGACCTAAAAACAAATTCCATAGAATCATAAAATATAGGAGTTAGAAGGGACCTTGGAGATTATATAGCTATAGCCTAATAGCTTGCTCACTGCTAGAATCCAGTATTACAATGTTCTTGAGAGATGGTCATCTAGCCTTTTTAAGTTTAAACATATAAACATACTGAGTTTAAATATACTCAGAGAATCCACCATCTCCCAAAGCAATATCTTCCTTTGTTAAATATTGGGGTTTGAGCGGGGGGATGTTCAAGTTATTGTTGACTCCAAGTGATTACCTGCAGTTTCTTTGGCTAGCTTTCGGAAGTCGTTTGCGATTGCTAGAATTCCCAGTTTCTAACCTGATGCCTTAACCACTACACCAGACTGGCTCAGAAATACTGTTTACCATTAGCAAAATTTTCCTGATGTCTTATCTGCCACATCTCAGAGATTTATTTTTCAAGAAGTGAGTCTTACTTCTGAAGAACCTTACTCACAAAGAGTTCTGACTGTAATGTAATCTGACCATCACTTAAGTTTATACTTTCTGCTAAGGTGAATACAGTAATTCTGTAGGCTATGCTGGTTAGTCAAATTATTATAATGTTGCCAGAAAGATGGATCCATGAAGATTCCAGGATTATGTAAAATTAGTTAGAAAGCACAGTAAGAACTTTACCTTACCCTTGTATATCAACATAATATCAATAGGAAAATCTTGATTCACCCAAAATCAATTAGGTCACCTAGTTATAAATTTGAAAAAAATTTCACTTATTAAATCATAAATAAAGAAGGAGAATTAAATAAAATCTGTAATGTCCAAATAGCTATTTTCTGTATAGAAATTGAATTTCAGCCATTAGGCTTAAACAAACTAGAAGAGACAACCATGAGTTTACAGTTTCTGTTTGTAATATTTGATTACTGGGGGGGTGTTTAGAAACGTGCATGTTTATTTTAAAAATGCAACTTTCAGTCTTAAAAGATTATGATCTGGATGTCATATTTTTCCCCCAGTACAGTAACTATGATCTGCCATACATTGTTTTCTTCATACACATTCATATCTCTAAATATGGGAATTCTCAAACTGAATTGTACCAATCATGTTATAACTTCTTTTATTTTGATAATGTTATAAAATTCATTTAGCTTGGTAAACTGAACAAGCAACTTCTCCTACATCAGGCCAGTTTCCAGTCAGATTGTTTTCTAAGACCATAGTAGATGTTCTGATGTAGCTTCCCATTAGTAATTCTGGTAGTTTTTTGCAAATGCTATTGTTGGCACAAAGAGTGCATTTGAAAGAATGATTTTTTAAAAAAAAAAATCAGGGTTTTTTTATGCTGAAAGTGTAAAAACAATGATCCATATGATATGGTCATGTGGTCAATTTTTTTGATAATGTATAAGGAGATTTGTATATAATATACAATATACATACAGTATATGCAGCTTTATGGGGACTTCTTAATGTAATGCTACATATCAAAGCTTTGGAATTGGAACTGGAATTGGAATTGGATGGTTTATCAGGGATTATGGTTGTACTGAACATTGGGGGGCTAAAAAAATGTATTTTTTTGAGAGCTGAATGCAACCAAATTTCATTTTAATGTATGCTGATTAGTGTACATTTAAAGTGACTGTGGGAAGAAAAGTCTTCATCCTGGTTCATCCAAGCCGGGAATAAATAAAACAACATGGCGCCTGCTTTGGGAAGAAGGTTACAGTTTATTGAAGAGCCAGAAAGATGGTTCTTGCAGGAAGGAGAAATCAAGGAGAAGGGCTGAGCACATGTGGAGTAGGTTTTTATACCCTCTGAAAGCCTTTTGTTTGGAAGTTTCCTGTTCCTGTGGCATGAACTTTGAGGCTATTTCCTGTGTCACGTATTCTGACCTGAGTTTAGGTGTGCCTCGCTGGTATTCTTGATGGTAATGGGTTAGTCCTATTATGTCCCATCTCAGGTGGGGTATGCAGATTTTAGGTCTTTTGTCTTCTTGATTTCCTAGCTGGTTCCAGCTTTCTGATGGTTACATCTGCATTTGTATAGGGCTGGCTCCTGCTTGGGACAGAGATTTGGGGCAGGGTTGGCTTCTGCTTTTAAAAATCCTTTTGAGGAAATATATTTTTCTGCCCTTTTAATATTTCCTTCTCTGAGGGGCTGACTTCCCACATGACAATAAAGTTTTTATTCTATTCTATTAAGAAATTGGAAAAGTGATATTATTTTTAGATGTCAAGGAAGGTTGTTGAAAATGTGTGATCTATCTATTCTGGAAAAGACAATGTAATTTACTAATCAAAGGATGCAGCCATATGTATTACTTATCAGCGATTTTGTGATATCTTGCAATAACATATTGTATTTATATTTATTGTATAGTAGTGAATTCATTATTAAACTAGTGATTATTGATAAGTATAAATTATTACATTTTTCTTTTTCTCTTTAGTTTATATTTCCAATTCGTCCTTTTAACCTTTGAAAAAAAATATCTTTGTACTGTTATTGGCAATGATATGTATACATATTCACTATGCTTTACCATTTTCTTGAAAATATGATACTCCCTATTGTATATCTGGAATGATATAGATTACTTATATAAATTAGATTGTTTTATCAATCAGAGTTTCATCTGGAATGTAACATGAACATTCAATATCTTAATATGGCAAGAATAAACCTACAACTACTGAAAACAGCCAACCTCTCAATCCTTCCTAAACTAAACTATATTATATTACTACCTAATATCCCTTTTTAGGAACATCTGCTTAATTTGAGAAAATAGTAGGGAATTTTTTGGGGGAAAAAGTCCTTTTTCCCTAAAATTAATTTACATTCTGATCAAAAAACATGTTCAGAGCTGTTCAAAGGCCTGAAAGAACAGTTAGGAACACGAAGAAAATGTATTCATGTGATTACTCGGAGTCGAAAATTACTTAATGGCACATAATAAATAAAAATTAATTATACATAACATATACAATACATGAGAAAGCCAAGCATGGTATTTTAGCTAAAACAATGCAACTAAGCAAAATATTATTCCCCAGTCATTTCAAATGTGTCTTAAATATGCACAAAGAAACATCGCATGTACACATTTGATTTTACATTTCCCAGTACAAGATTTTAACATTTATAGACTTTCTGCAGGGAAGGAGTTGTATATTATAACTGGCAAATTTGCTAGAATAACATTTACCATTATGGTAAAAATATTCTAGAAGAAAGATTCTATTCTGAGGATATTGAAACTCTGCTTATCTTACATTATTACTAGTTTGCATCCTGACCTTTAGGCATCTTCGGTGTACAAAGAATGAACTCTTTTAAAAAGTAATCCACTAGACTTGCAAAAGTTTATTGGCAGAATAATACAGAAGAAATTTGCAAGCTCTTGTGTTTTTTTTGGCTTGCCTAGTTTAAGAGTATCATGTTAATCTCAAAGAAAAACTGTTCATATTGTGTTTTCCATAGAGGGTGAAACAAGGCTAGAAAACACTTCCAGGCCTCTTATAGTAGCAATAGTTTCTTCTTCTGAGGTTGAGAATTCAAACTGTATTTGGAAAAGCTTATATGTCCCGATGTTTAGTTCAATCTTTAAGCAAGCAAACCAAATTTCAGAGTTCAACAAAAGTAACTTAATAATCTTGCCAGAAGTATTTTTCCATGATTTATGGAACTTTCAGCCTCAGCCTAGCAAAATCAGGAATCCTGTCAGATAATTACCTGACAGAACAACTGAAATATAGAAAACTTTTCCACATCCAGTTCATCATCATCGTCGTCATCGTCATCATCGTCGTCGTCATCATCATCATCATCATCAATCACATTCCATTAACAATAGTTAATGTCCTATTACATGAGTAAGATGGAAAGCTAATAGACAACTAGATGAAGGAAAACACATTTTGTTTGAGGACTGAAGATAGAATTAAGAGGTCCACCTTACTGATCCTATAAACAACTGGGTACATGAGAGCATTAAGAGCTTTAATTTCTTCAAGTGACAGCCAATATCTCATCTGCCATCAGCAAATTTCATAGCATAATTATATTTTCAGAATCTGTTTCATATTATGTGCTTTAAATATTGTTTGCATGATATGTAAAATGTAAAATGGGCCCCATAGCTTTTTTGAAGAATATTTGAAATAGATATGAGAGAACACATTTAATGTTCTTTCTTTAAAAAAAACACCTCTCAAGTTACGATTTTTGTAATACTTTTGATAAATAGTAAACCAAATCATGGTGATGAAAAATGATGTGTCCTTGCAGATTTGAATAGATTAGAGAAAGAAATAATATTGATACCAAAAATTGCTCAAAACTAAAACAGAAACAATACTGGTAGTGATAGTCAAACCCTATCAAAAATTCAGGATTCGTAAGTCTCCAACAAGTAATCAATGGTCTTGATATAAATCAGCTTTCAACAGTCCTGAACTGCTTTTCCAGATAGCCCTGTTATTAGGTATTCATTTTGCATTTCCAAAAAGTTTCTTCATTGCAGTTAAAGCTGCTGGAGACTGTAGTCTCCCTGAAGGGAGAAAGGTAGCACAGTTGTACAAAGGAATTAGAATCTGGTTAAAAAGCTATGACTCAACCATGGGGCAGTAATTGCTAGGTCAATGAGAAACTAATCAAGGAGAGAACCAACCTAGAACTAAGGAGAAATTTCCTGACAGTTAGAATAATTAGTCAGTGGAATGACTTGCCTCCAAAAGTTGTGGGTGCTCCAAAACTGGAGGTTTTTAAGAAGAGACTGGACAACCATGTGTCTGAGTTTCTTGCTTGAGCAGAGAGTTGTACTAAAAGATCTCCAAGGTCTCTTCCAACTCTGTTATTCTGTTATTAGTGTATATCATAAAAGTTCATCTCCAAACAAAAAACAAATCAAGGATCTTTGCCAGCTGAGCTCCACTTATTATCTGACTTAGGCTTTGAAAATATCTGAAATGTTCCAACAGAATACCATCAATCTGATCCAAACTTCCACTGTATTCACTAATTTGATGAGATTATAACACAACTGAAAAACAAGTAAGAAGCTCTGCCATGGGTAATCTTATAATGGTTGGTATCATCAGATTCCTCACATAGCTGCCATACTATCAGTGCCATTGCTGATGATAATAAAAAAACATTTCTGCCTGCTCCCACCTCTCTCTCTCTCTCAGATCTTTCCAATGTGTGTTGCCAGACTATGGTTCCGGTTTTACTCAAAGCCTTTTGGAACGTCTCGGCCCAGGTTTCCCTTTCCCACAATCCAGTTAAATAATGCCACTGATTGATGGGAAAGATCCCAGAACTGGCAGACATGAGATACACAAACACAAGCTGAAGGACGTCCTGCTTGTAATGTCTCTACAGTAGGACAAATGCTTGGAGACTATTGTTGAAGAAGATTGCTTTTTATCAAGCTGACAGGGTGCAGCTGCTTGCTTGCTTGGAAGCTGTTCCATTTCCTCTTGGACACGGACTCCCTGAGGGGTTTCTGCATGCTGATCTGACATCGATAGCTGTGCAGACTTCAGGCCAAGTAACATGCTTTCCAATTAATGGAGGGGATTTTTTTTCACGTAATTATGACAAATGTGTCTATCTATTGTCAGTGACATCAATGTAGCTGGAGCAGTAAGAACCAGTCCAGCAGGAGACTGTCATTGTTAGCTGGAATGATGGATGAGAATGACTTCTGGGTAGTAGCTAGCTATATTGCAAGCGCAGTAGGGCTAGGGCTATTGCAGAGTCTAGGGAAGGATAGAGTGAGTGAGCCTTTTCATATTTGAAGAGCTACCATCTAGAGAAAAAACAGAATCTGTCAGGAGTTTGGTGAACAGGAGATGCATTTAGTATTCCTCTATAATAAAGTAAGTCAATATTTTACTGTAAGATTCAGTAGGTCATTTTTCATCTTGTATTATGCTAATACCCAATAAATTCTTGTAGGAAATATCAGATATTCACTGAGGAACAGCAATCAAAGCATTCTTCAAAGTAGGCATCAAATAATGTTATTCTTTTTATTGTGCCCAAACATATTTTCTTGGGTAACTGCATAAGCTAGAACCAAGCCCATTAAGTTCTCAGTTTGTTAGCAAAAAAGGTATATTACATTATTGACTATCTGTTCATTGCTATTGAAGAATAAATGTAGGATCTTTTGTATGAAATGTATGTATTAAACAATATCTGTAATTAGTGGATATCATGTTTATTTTTTAATCTCTCAATTTTTATTTCTTTTCCTGCATTCTCCATTTTCTAATGTTGTCTCTCGTCTTTCCTGGGTTGCTTTGTTGCCACCTTTTAAAGTAAATAATGCATATGTGTTAGAGAAATGTAGTGTACTTTAGAGGTAATGTGCAGGAAAGTATTATATGAAGAAAAAAATCCATTCTAAAAGATTACAATAAGAAAATATATGCACATATGGAAAAATGTCACTATCAGGAAAAATGTGCATTAAAAGTACACAAATTTCTTATGAGCGTTTATACAAAAATGCAATATCATGAGGAACTGAGATAAAAAGATGAAAATCTGAGAAGAGATAATCTGTTTCAAGCCATCAAAACCTCTGGACTTCCACCCCATATAGTAAGAATGTCTCTGCCTGACATTATGCTGAAGATTTGCTCTTTTCTTGGGATTAAAACAATAACAAGCTAGTCAAGGGTTAAGAGCATCAAAGTTCATACTCCTCTTCATGAGGGCAAAACCACTACAAAGCAAAAAAGCATCAGAGAAAACAAAGGTTTCAAGGTGTCAGTGGAGTAATAAAGAAATAGCAACCAAATGAGAGGGATCAAAGATACCAAGCCAACTGTTCAGGTAAAGCTCAAGAGCATACGGACATGCTTTGCTCAGCAGGACAGACTCAATCTTGAAAAAAAAACTTCTCTTTGATGGTTAAACAAAAAACAACAGCAGAACTCAGATGAGAGACATTCTACCCTTGCAAAGCCACTTCCTTAGGAGGACTCTGAGCACTACAGAACCACTGGGAAACTTTCACTTTTTAAGCCAAATTTGTTTGCTTTCTGCCTTTAGAGAAATTCTCTTTGCAGCTGTTTGGCTGAACATGGTCACTCCTGCCCTTCTTTGGCTGCTCTGTTTTGAGAGGCAAAAGAAAGAGGCTGGGCTAACATTCCAGAACTACAAGGGTTTAAGAATAATGGTCTCTTTGGGATTGTAGGATGTAACACCCCCATTTAGCAGAATCTTGCCCTCTGCTTAATAAATATAGTAATCCAAAGGGATTACTCTAATAAGTATGCAATAAATTTACAGCTTTAACAACTTTTTAAAGGCTCCAATATATCACAGTTAGTTTGGAAAAATACTCATGTAATCTGCCTTTTAATAAGAATTTACCTATCAAACTTTATAAACTTCCTGCATCCTGAAATGCAATCCAAGATGTTCATAGGGGCATGGATAGTTTTGTGTTGCTTTCATGTCATGTAAAGATAGGGGCTAAAAAAGGGGGGGGACAATAAAGGAGAATAAATGTAGCTCGGGGTTGAAATGAGAGATCCTTGGTGCTTGGTTGTTTGCTTGCAGAAGTTTCATTACCCAAACTAGTTAACATCATCAGTACACTAGTTTGGGTAGAATAGAATAGAATAGAATAGAATAGAATAGAATAGAATAGAATAGAATAGAACTGGAAGGGACCTTGGAGGTCTTCTAGTCCAGCCCCCTGTTTAAGCAGGAGAACCTATACCATCTCAGACAGGTGAATGTCTAGTCTCTTCTTAAAAATCTCCAGTGATGGAGCGCCCAGGATTTCTGGGGGTAAGGTGTTCCCCTGGTTGATTATCCTCACTGTCAGGAAGTTTCTCCTTAATTCCAGGTTGCTTCTCTCTTTGATCAGTTTCCAACCATTGTTTCTCATCCTTCCCTCTGGTGCTTTGGTAAACTTTGGCTCCTTCTGCCTTGTGGCAGCCCCTCAATACTGGAACACTGCTATCATGTCTCCCCTATTTCTTCTTTTCTTTAGACTAGCCAAACCCAAGTCCCATAGCGGTTCTTCATATGTTTTAGTCTCCAGACCTTTGATCATCTTAGTTGCTCTTCTCTGAATTTTTTCAAAACTCTCAACATCTTTTTTGTGATATGGTGACCAAAATTGGCTGCAGTATTCCAGGTGTGGTCTTACTAGGGTTTTATAAAGTGGTACTAATACTTCGCGTGATCATGAGTCTATGCCTCTGTTTATACAACCCAGGATTGTATTAGCTTTTTTGGTTGCTGCTGCACACTGCTGACTCATTGTCAAGTGATCGTCCACTAGGATTCCAAGGTCCCTCTCACAGTTACTGTTTTTAAGCCAGGTCTCGCCCAATCTGTATTTGTAAATGTTTTTGGTGAAAATAACATCCTAAAATCTTATATTAGGGAGAAGTAATTTTGCAAATATACACCTATTATAGAAGCAAGCTTATTTAAAAATACAGCAGTTAAGGTAATGGATTGGCGTTCAAGAGATCCAAACAGCCTTTCATCTATAGCAGCTGTGGATCAGCACAAAGTACCTCATAGAATCGTTGTAGGAAAAAAAATGGGAGCAAGCAACCCTCTGAATGCCAACTTGAGCTCCTGGATGAAAGGCAGGATACAAATTTAACATACATATAATTAAACCAATTGGGAGATAAATTCACCAAAGTGATACAAACCTTCATGTAGACGTTTCTCAAAATTTGTACCCTGAAGGGGAAACATAACAAGGGAAGCTTAAAAATGAAATAATTAGAAACTTCATGAAACTGCATTTGATTGATTTCTTCATCTCTAGCCACAATGCATAAATTAAACAAGGCAGACAGATTTCTGGAACCCAAGTCATAGTCATCTCAAGATCAGCATTTTCCTCAGCTAAGCAACTAATATTGGATATATCACCTTTTTCTACCAAATTATTGACTATGATGCAGAATTGAGGAGGAAATCAGCTGCTGTTCTATTTTTCATCTATTTCTACTCTTGTTTTATACATATATACATAAAAGTGTTACAGCTGGAACAACCAAAGGCCACTCCCTTTGGGACTGTCCATGTTAATTATCCACCATATTGTTTTCAGTGGCTCTTCAAATTTCTGTATCCTTTTGATATAAATATATCGATATAGAATACAGATATTGATACAGAAGTATAAATAATGTACATTACTATTGCTATCCTCTGCCCTTCTATTGTCTGTCTTTTAGAAACTTTGGCTCAGTGATCTTTCATAAATACTAAACAAATAAATAAACCTTAAGTTGTTTTTTTGTCAGCTGCATTGAGTGGCTTATGTTTGTTCTCATTGGAATACAGTAATTAAGTAGGAGTGTGTTGCATGCAAATTAAACTGAAATTTATCAACAGTAATTTTCCAAGATGTCTCTTTCACATATGACTTGGCCTCCTTGGCCTAGACAAGCTTCAAGAGGATTCTGCATTTCTGACTTCAGGTAATCCTGACTTATGATTATAAATGGGGCTGGAACTTCTGTTGCTAAGCAATGAGGTTGTTAAGTGAGTGACACCCAGTTTTACAACCTTTTTTTGCTATGGTCATTAAGCAAATCCAACTTTCCCTATGCTTTGCTTGTCAAAAGCTCCCTGGGAAAGTCACAAATCGCAATCACGTGGCCTTGGGATGCTGCAGTCATCATAATACATGCTGATATTAGACAACACATCAGACAAAATCAGTATGTCAAACTAATTAAATCCAATAAATTTATTGGATTACCCTACTGAATAAATAAAATATCTTACTATGTGACACAAGGGTAACACAATTATAAACAAATCCAAATTTCAATTCAGTACATGAAAATTAGAGTTACGCATGACTATAACCTTTGGTTCAGAGATGATTTAGTATTTTGAAAAAATAGTTTCATTCAACTTAACCTTTTGACTCTGGACCAAGTCTGAAAAGAGATTCATGCCTCCTTTGGACTAGTATGGAAAACCGACTAATGGACATAACTTTAACAGAATGGGTTGACTTTATCATAAACATTTCTGAGAAGAAGATGCTTGCCGAGATTCAGAGAAATAAATGTATACATTTTGGAACTAGACACATTTAAATTCTTTTTTTATTATTATTTCATGACAGAATTAAATGATGCTTTTATGCATAATAGCCTCCTGCGGGAATGATGTATGCCTAATATTGGAAAGAGAGATGAAGGATGCAAGCAAATATTCCACTGGTTCCTAAAACTTCCATGGTAGGCCTCTTTCCTTCTTGATGTTTTATGGGGAAGCAAAACCTAAAAGTAGCAATTTTTGCAGATACACTGACTGCCTTTTTGGAGCACCAAAAAGCCCTGATAGACCCATGAAGTCTTCCAGTTTAGCTCATAGGGATTGCTTTACCATCTAGAACCACAACTTTAGGAGCCTGACTTGAAAGAGAACAATAGGTATAAGAAGGCCAGACTTGATTTGAGATTCACCTGATTCAGAAGGACACTCTCGATAGAAATATACAATCATTTCTTTGAACTGAGGATGGTACCTTTAAATAGATACAAATAAGATATCTTACGGAGATAGTCCTTGAAGCTAGAATAACTTCTCTATTTTATCATATGTATAGAAATAAACCAAGAATAGGATAAAATTGCCAACTGGCCAGCTTGTCTTTGGCAATACAGGTTGACTTATGGGCACAATTGAGACCAGAATTTCCATAGCTAAGCAAGGCAGTTGTTAAGTGAGTCATATCTGAGTTTGCCTTATCTGTTAAACAAATCACTATAGTTTTTAAGTGAATCAAATTGTTTATAAGCAAACCCAGCTGCCTTCACCAACTTTGCTTGTCAGAGGTCAGCTGTGAAGGTCACAAATGGTGATCACATGATCCCAGGATGCTGCAACCTTTGTAAATATCCCAGTTGCTAAACACACTATGAATTTTGATCACATGATTATGGAGGATGCTATGGTGATTGATTGTAAGTGTGAGAATGCTGTTATAACTTTGAACAGTCGCTAAATGAATGGTTGTAAGTCAGGACTACCTGTATCAGTTTGCAGAAATAAACTAGATAAGCCTTTTTGACAGCTAAATACAGCTGCCAACCAATTGGTCTGAGGGCTGTAGACTGTGAAAAGCACAGCTATCATAGCTAGCTGAAAAAACAGCAGCCTCAGACAGAAGTAAGCAATTATCATCTTCCACTGTTTCCCCATCTCATCCACCAGAACAAAAGCTGAAACAAGCTGTGTTAAAAAACATCCCTCTTTCATCCCCTCTTCTCCTCCACTGACATCCAACTCATTTTGTGTTTCATTTGTTAATATTGCCCTCCCTTCTTTCTCTGCATCCTTCTACCTAAACACTCATTCATACACACACACACAAACATTTTGTCCTCTGAACTGAACTGATCCATTTTCTGTGATTAAATTAGCGTAAGTAATACGATATCATAGAACTGATTGATTTCCCCAGCAATAGTTATTAACCAGCTCAATTCAAAGGCAAGCATGGCCATTATTCTAAACATTGATTCCAAAATAGGACTGCAGGAGAGCTTTAAAATGCCATGAAGAACTAGAACACACAAACTTCTGTGTCAGCCACAAGCAAATGATAACCCTTCTATCATTTTAAAAACTTTAAAAGAAACAAATGAATATTGTTTTCTTTATTATAAAATTTCAGTAATAATTGGAAGTAAAATATTTACATATAGCCTTGGCATTCATGTTTGAACTGTGATGGTTATCTGACTGTAACCTTGCCAATATAAAAAGGTAGAATAGACAACATCACCACCAGATGGATTTGTAGCTGGCTGACAAACCATACTTAATGAGTAGTCCTCAATGGTACTATATCCATATGGAGAGAAGTAAGCTGTGGGATACCACAGGGCTCCGTCTTAGGCCCACTACTCTTCAATATCTTCATCAATGACTTAGATGAAGGAATAGAAGGGGAACTCATCAATTTTGCACTATAGATGACACTATACTGACAGGAATAGCCAACACCCCAGAAGACAAGCTCAGGATTCAAAAAGATCCTGACAAACATGAACAATGGGCCCTATACAACAAAATGAGTTTTAATATGGAGAAAAGCAAAGTTTTGCATTTAGGCAGAAAAATCAAAGATATAAGTACAGATTAGGTGAGACCTGGCTCAAAAACAGTAACTGTGAGAGGGACCTTGGAGTCCTAGTGGACGATCACTTCACTATGAGCCAGCAATGTGCAGCAGCAGCCCAAAAAAGCTAATACAATCCTGGGTTGTATAAACAGAGGCATAGAATCAAGATCACGCAAAGTATTAGTACCGCTTTATAAAACCCTAGTGAGACCACACCTGGAATACTGCAACCAATTCTGGTCACCATACTACAAAAAAGATGTTGAGACCTTGGAAAAAGTTCAGAGAAGAGCAGCTAAGATGATCAAAGGCCTGGAGACTAAAACATACAAAGAACGGCTGCAGGACTTGGGTTTGGCTAGTCTAAAGAAAAGAAGAAATAGGAGAGACATGATAGCAGTAGTCCAGTATTTGAGAGGTTGCCACAAAGAAGAGGGGGTCAAATTAGTCTCCAAAGCACCAGAGGGCAGGACAAGAAACAATGGTTGGAAACTGATCAAAGAGAGAAGCAACCTGGAATTAAGGAGAAAGTTCCTAAAAGTGAGGACAATTAACCAGTGGAACGGCTTGTCTTCAGAAATCTTGGGCGCTCCATCACTGGAGGTTTTTAAGGACAGTCACTTGTCTGAGATGGTATAGGTTCTCCTGCTGAGTGAGGGGCTGAATTAGAAGACCTCAAAGGTCTCTTCCAGCTCTGTTCTATTCTATTCTATTCTATTCTATTCTATTCTATTCTATTCTATTCTATTCTATTCTATTCTATTCTATTCTATTCATAAAATCCAACAAATAGATTGATAGATAACAACCTATTTGGTCACTATCAAGAAAAAGAGCATATTGATAGTCATTAGTCCTTAGGAAAAAGGAATACATAGCTACATTCTACTGATTAAAAACGTCCAAACATTACTTCTTTGGGCCTGGTACAAACTTGTATCATCTGTTATCCATCCATAGCCTCCTTTGAACAGTTAAATAAAGTTCTGTATCTTTTGAAAAATGTCAGTGTTGATGGGTGTCCTTGAGTTTCATTTATTTCTTTAAGATTAAGTCTCTCTCAAAGCTCACTCATTGATAGCAAAATATGTCTAAGGTTATAGAACAGGACTGAGCCACATGTGGTGCCCAAACCACATTTTTGGAATCTCTCTTAGCTTTCTTGGCAAACTCCAAGGCTAAATGCAGAGAATTTGTGGCCTTTCTCCCATTTGTTCACGTTATTTATTAGGATAGGATTATTAGCTTAAGATAAGCTGATTTACTACCCTCCCAAAAATTTGCACACCTATCTAATGCATGATACTGCTACACCCACTCTAGTTCTTAATATGGAGAAGATAAACAAACAAAACAACCTAGTCAGAGGGACTCCCCTGCAAAATGATGATATTGTCAAAATTATATGCATTATATACTCTCCCCACATGCAGTTTGCCAACTAATTGTGTCGATTGATCAGCATATTTATTTGGGAATGAGTCCCACAATCTCGGGCTTAATTGTAATTAGACACGTATTATATTGCACTGATTTTCATGCCCTTCTTCCAAACAGAAACAATGGTTCTACTAACATTTTTCAATCATGTTATCTTTTACTGTTTTGCAAGATTATTACAATGTATTGTAAATGTGGCTACCTTTGAAGAAAGGTAATACAAACTATGGGGACAGGAATACTGACAGAACTGGCTATTATAATCATATATACAGGATATTATCATTTACATATCTCCCAGTTCATGTCCAGGTTCAACTCAAAGTGCTGCTGATTTTAACCTTTGATATCATGTATAGCTTAAAGCAACAGTTTTTGAAAAATTGTCTCATTCTGTAAATCCCTACCAGTACTGAAATATCATCAACAACAACAACAAAAAAACACCCCCATTTCCACAATCTGACATGCTGAAACTAGCTAGATATGAACAGGCCCTTCCCTGTAATTGCCTTAGGACAGTTTCTATAAGACATCTGTGCAGATCTTTACAATTCTAAATTCAAATCTCCCCTAGTCTTCACTTCTAAGGGCTAAACATATTCAGATCCATTAGCAGCTTCTCATAGTTTACAGATCTAGTAGCCTTCTGTGCATATATTCTATTTTGCTAATGTGCTTTCTAAACCCTAGGGTCTAGACCTAGTGTTCTAAACGCAGTCTGATCAGAATAGTGGAACATTATTTCCTGTGCTCTGACTCTATGCCCATTCTATTATCCCTTACCCTCTGTGAAACCAGGTTGTAGATTCCTTCTTTCTCCCAGTGAGATAACTAGGATTAACCACAGCTTTCTGAGAAAGGACAAATCAAATCAGGAGTTCCATCAAAGCTATTCAACAATCCTTCTTCAGCTGTTTCCATCAAACAAAGGCAAATAAAAAATAAACAATAAATATTTTTCTTATTTTAAAATGTAAGAAATGTAGAGATAAAACCTTTTTCTTTATATTTCAGCTTTAAAAATATGGTTTCATAGGACAGCAAACATCAATTATGCAAACACATCTCTCAAATAAAAATGACTTGAGAATTGATCCACTTGTTTTCTAACGTGTGTGGATCCAGGTTTGCACAATTTGACCTGGGATCATCATCATATTGAAAACAAAAACATTTGCAAAGCTCTATCTATACTTTGAAATGAATACATGGGAATGAACACAATCTGTTCCCCAACCATTTTACTGACTATGCAAAGATAACTAAACTCTTTTAGAAGAAATTAGAAATATATAAGTTTAGGGCTTCCCTTATTGTTTTCATGTGTTTCCATCTCTTATTAGCAGGCATTTATAGCAAATGTGGTTAGACATTATATCAGAAGCCACAACAATGTAACTAAGGTGGCATTTATCTCTGTTTTTCTACTTAAAAATGTCCCAAAGCTAAAGGAAGGAAGGAAGGAAGGAAGGAAGGAAGGAAGGAAGGAAGGAAGGAAGGAAGGAAGGAAGGAAGGAAGGAAGGAAGGAAGGAAGGAAGGAAGGAAGGCTGCACTGAAGTAACTAGAAACTGAGTAATAGTATAATTTCTAAGTTGTTCATTTGTAGCTCCACCAACTGTCTCTCCTTTCACATCCAATATTATTTTCTTTTCTTCCTCCACCTCAGTCTGGAATTCTAAATGAAATACATTATGCTTTAAAGAATCTCTGAGAGTACATATGTGCCTGTGGGATTTTTTCAAGTCACTTATTTGTTTGAATGCCATTGATTTTCCTCCTAATTGATATTCACTATGCTAATTTCTCTCACAAATCTCACACACTATTGATCAAAAAGTAATAAACTCTCCGGCAAACAAAACAAGCATTATTGCAATGTTGGGAAAACATCATTTAATATCAATACCGTATTTACAATTATATTTAACCCAAATTTCACCTGTGATGCAATACATCATCAAAATCAAAGTGCTATAAGCATAAATGGTGAAGGGAGGCACTTTTAAAAATCCCACTGGATTATTTTGTGATGCTTGTAAAAAAAAAAAAAAAAGACTGTTAGGACAGATGTAAGCAGCTTTTTATGCAATAAAAGCCCTAATCCTTCCCATAGACAATATCACAAAGATAAATCTATATTATTTTTTAAGCTTAACAGCCATAGCTCTGCCAGGCTGGATTATCAATCACAATGGTCCACACCAAGATACGGGGTTTTTCTCTCTCTTGGCTAGGTGAGCCTGTCAAAGCTGTAGCTGAACTCCGTAATAAAAAAAAAACAACCCCTACTTTGACACTTAGCAAATGATGCCCCTCAAAGTATTAGTATTTAGTCTGTTAGCTATTTATCATATACAAAATTATTGGAAATGGTTTGCAAAGTTTTAAGGTGAGATGTCAAAAGTATGATGGCGCCCAATATTATTGACCCTTTTCAGCTAAAACTAAGGTACTTGTTTAAGTTCTGGGTCTGATATCAGTGATAAGGACAAACAAATTGAAAGTTTATCTATGCTGAGAGGTGCTTCAGCTTAGCTGAAAAACATGTCATAGAATAGGAACTTACTCTGTTTTTATTAGAATTAATTTTTCTTTGACTCAGGTTGAACTGGATTGAATACCACTGGGGCTGTTGATTGCCAGAACTGCATCTGCATAGCTAAAGACATTTATCCATTATTATCCTGCTTTTCATCTGAAAGAAGGCAATCACTTCTATGCTGTTGCCAAGAAAATGACATGGATATGTTCATGTAATCACCATTAGTTGACCTTGAATCAAAGAAGCCTTTTTATCCTGCCTTTCTATTATTGTACCTACTATTCTTGGATGGTTTAACCAGAGGGATCTCATATGGCTACTATAATGCAGATTGTGCAAACCTGGGCTCACATAGCTATTCCTGATTAAAGCTTTAAGTAATCTAGGAGTTCCATTGGAATTATAAAACTCTGGTGTTACACCTTCATCAAGTGCAAGTCCATTTCAGAGTGCCAAATATAATCTATAAACCCAACATAATTTGAGAACAAGCTATTTGAAAGATCACATTTTTTACATACATGTGTCATGGTTATGAGATGTTTGAGAGAGGGGCCATTCTTCTCTTACTAATATCAGAAGCACATTTAAATGTGCGAGACGCTCTCTCTCTCTCTTACACACTCTCTGACAGGGGGAAATGAAATTATGTTCATTAGTTTTATTATCATTTCATTCACGCTTTGCAAATAAAATAAAATGCCATTTTTGAAAGTCTTAATTTTGGAACAAAAGGCATATATTTTCAGATAGTCTTTTCACTGTTTGAACACATAATATTAAATATTAAACTTTACAAAAAAATTTGGAACAAATGCTTTATGTCTGTCTCCTATCCACAATCAATCTGAATAAGCTGTTCCTGAGCTTTCCATCTTCTGCTTTGCTTTCAAAGTCACCTACTTCAATTTGGATTCACATTGAAAAATGAAAGAAAACACTCCGATGGAGAAAAACATTCCTTAAGTTGCATGTCATCAACTGTGATAAATACAGAAACCTGTACTGTGGGTGGATTTGTAAAAGAGGAACTATTGAGCGTGCCCTACTATTCAACTCTGCACCTGGCAAAGAGAAAAGAATCCTGACTAGTCAACCAAAATCAAGCAAAAATCCAAAAGAGAATCAATGTTCTTCAGGTAAAATTTGATACAGCCGTCTGAAACTATGGAGAAACTAAAATATGTTCAAATGCCTGTTTTCTGTCATTAAGTAAAGCAGCCTGCCTTTTTTTTTATGTTGCATACTGGACATCTGGTATTTATACATCATATAAATTAAATAAATAAATCATATTCACAAATAAGGTTGAAGGAGAAGGCGTCCTTGAAAGTAGGAGCAAGGAGCAGGGTTCTTGGATTTTATAACACTTCATACATCCTCTGTTTGAAAAATACTTGATTCCTATATCCCCTGCCCAATTAAGTCACCTAACACCCATCAGATTTGTATGTAGACCCACCCTTGTCACATCTTCTATCAGACTCTTGCACTCACTTTCCTCAGCATCCACCTAATCTCCAGTCTGAAGTAAATGTTGATTAGGTGAATGAACTTAATTATAAGCATACACTAAATAAAATTACTTACTAATTACTGCTGTGTAGAAAAGACTCACAGAACTCCTATTTCTCTAAGTGATCGCAGTAGGCTAGAAAAGATGTAGACTAACTTACCAGCCTTTCTTATACTCGTGCCACATGCAACATTCCCTGCCAATGGTAACAACAGAACCAACAAGTTTTGATCCATATTGGCCTGAATGCCACATGTGCAACCAAAGCCAACTGTTACTCCAAGCATGCTTTCATTATTCTCAAGCTAATATCAGTAGAATTTTGTCTGTTAGGGTATGGCTGGGAAGAAACAGGGCCATGCTGCAGGATCCAAGAGGCCTGTTTTCTCTGTCATGTTACCTGGCCTACAGAACTGTGTTCCCCCTAAGATATGGATGGCCCTAACCCTATTGGTTTTCCCCTCAGGCTTTAGGACTAGATTGTTCGTGAAGCCCAATACATACATGTTTCAGTCCAATGTGAATTGTTCGTGAACTGCCTCAGCTCTTGTATGTGTTATGTTTGCTATTAATTGTACTTTTAATTTTGTTTTATATTGATTTTGTATTGCTACTTGTCCAGAGTTATCTGCTTAAAAATAACAACCATATAAACCTTATAAATAAATAAGAGATGGGATCTTTATCAGACAGTGGTGCTATTTATTCTGAAACCACTTTGTCTGTCTCAGGGGTAATTTTGGATGGGGAGACACTAACAGTTTTCCAGACCGCAGTTAAGATGAAGTTTTCCATAGAGCTTTAAGGAAAGGAGGAAGTAGCTTAATAGATACTGAGTTTGATTATATTTTTACAATTTTATATTTTGAACATAGAATAACAGAGTTGGAAGGGACCTTGGAGGTCTTCTAATCCAATCCCCTCTCAAGCAGGAGGCCCTATACCATTTCAGACAAGTGGCTGTCCAGTCTCTTCTTAAAAGTCTCCAGCAATGGGGCACCCACAACTTCTGAAAGCAAGGAGTTCCATTGGTTAATTGTTCTCACTGTTAGGAAGTTTCTCCTTAATTCCAGTTTGCTTCTCTCCTTGATTAGTTTCCATCCATTGTTTCTTGTCTTGCCTTCTGGTGCTTTGGAAAATAGGTTTACCCACTCTTCTTTGTGGCAGCCCCTCAAATATTGGAACACTACTATTATGTCTCCCCTAATCCTTCTTTTCACTAGACTAGGCATACCCAATTCCTGTAACTGTTCTCCATAAATTTTAGCCTCCATCCCTCTAATCATCCTTGTTCTTCGCTGCACTCTTTCCAATGTTTCCATATCATTTTATATTTTGGTGACCAAAACTGGATGCAATATTCCAAGTGTAGTCTTATTAAGGCTTTGTAAGGTGGTATTAATACTGCATGTGATCTTGATTTTATCCCTTTTATGTTTATATATAAAAATAAATTGCAAATGCCATAAGACCACATAGAATTAGCATTATAGAAATACTATAAACAAACACTAAGGCATGTGCAGTCACCAACTTATCAGCATGAATGTGAAAAAGTTTGTTGATTTAGATAATGCTATAATAAAGTGAATAGGCTTGAAATATTTTGCATGAATATAGAATTGAAGTTTGGTTACTGCATATGATAAGAATGGTATATATTAGAAATGAAGCATGTGTGAGACTACTTAGTGAATATTTCAACACTGAGCAGGCAGTAAGTTAAGGGTGTCTCCTTGGTTGCTTAATGTATTTGTTGATAAATATATAAGGAAAGCTTCTGATATTAGAAGTGTGGTGTTGGAGACATGACAGTACATGTTGTGACATGGTAGTTGTATCTGACTGGCAGTGAATGATTGTGAATTATATGTAAATAGTGGAAAAAATAGAGCAAGTAGATTAATTGGTATACCTCGGTAAGATAAACAAATGAAAAATGGGTAGAGAAATTTTAAGGCACTCCGAAGAAAGAAAGAAATGATATACTGTAAGAAATGAATGTTTGTCAAGAGAAACAAAAATATATGTATAGGAGATTGCTTCTGCCCATTTTTCTTGTGGAAGTTGGGTATATCAGGAAATATAATTGTAAAATGAAGTTGGAATGGATAACTTAAGAAGTGTATGCAATAAAATAAAATAAAAAGTTAAGAAAAAAAAGGGAGTTGAAGGAATGTAGAATGAAGAAAAAAGTGAATCACCAGTATAAAAGAATTTCACTGAGATGATTTGGTTGTACAGAAAGAATAAATAAATGAGGACTGAATCATGAAATTCATGGAAAAAGAACTGGTTGAGAAGGGTTGCCTTCAAGTCAGTTTTTGACTCCTGGAAATTGCCTGCACAAGAGCCTGCAATTTTCTAAACAAGGTTTTTCAGAGGTGGTTTGCCATTGCCTCCTTACTAGGACTGAGAATGACTGACCAAAGGTCATCCAGCTGGGAGAAATTATGGTCTCCTGGTTTCTAGGCTGATGCCTTAACTTCTTAAACTGCATGACTTTAAGCCAATCACTCTCTCAGTCCAACTCATCTAACAGGGTTGCTGTTGTGGGCCAAAGAGGAAGAAGATACGTTTGCTGCCATGAGTTATTTATAAAAAATAATTAAGGTGGGAATTCAAAAAGTATCTTTTAAGAGGAAGGTAAGAATATCATGGTTGAATAAAGTTGATAAGCTCCTAAAAAAAGTGAGTAGTCTAAAGAATTTTCCACATCGTTCAACCTAGCTGGAGAAAAAAAAAACCTGGCAGATAACATTTCAGTATTTATATTTTAATAATTTTGGGATATATGGAGATCGAAATTGCTTATTATATTATGGCTATTTTGGATGCTTAGTTGTAACTATACTCCATAATTGCATCTTTATGAAGTGAAAAGGTTCACAGGTGTTGCCAAGAAAGGTGACCTTTTTATCTATGTGGATTTGTTTTTTCTTAAATATCTAATGTCTGGAGCACTCATTGCAGAGGATACCAAAAGACAGAGTAGCAAACACCTTTGGCTTCAGTGTTAACAATGTGTTAGTAGCAGCTGAATAAAATGGCTAGAAAAAGTTGCTTCTAAGGCTGCATCAGACAGCTTTCCAACTTCAAAATGTGATGAATGGGAAAGCATATCCTGAATGCTTTTTCACTTTATATTCATTTCTTGCTTCCTACTGATAAATGCAGGTATAATATTTTTCTTTAAATCACTATAACCCACCATATTACCACCCCCCATTTCCCCACAAAAATGTGGCAAAGTGTAAGCAAGCACTTTTACTTGCCAAAATGAAAATGACCTCTAAATATTGCTGGTGGTAATTCCTTAATGATTGGTTTGAAAAATGTCTGTGTAGCAATTACAAAGTGAAATTTTAGCACTCTGATTCCTGTGCTTCACCCAATGAATAACATAAGCTGCCTGTTCAGAGAACCACATTTATTTTCCTTACAACAGGATTACACTGGAGACTGGTTTTAAAGCACATCCAGCTTAGCTCAAAAAGTTAACTTTTATGTAGTTTAATAAAGCCAAATGTTCTTAAAATTTCAGCCCAAGTTACAGAGACTGCCTACTATTATTTTGTTCTTAACATACTAGGAAATGAAGTGTGTGGGTTTTGGATTCTAGGATCCAGACCATCTGCTAAACCTATTGGAGGGATTTCGTGAATTCTAATTTACTTTTGATTTAAAAATAGCCCTAACGTTACCCTATCATTTTCAGTAAATTATATATTATTTTGCTTGCCATTTTTAAATATTATAGCTCTTCTTCTATGTTGTAATTTAACTCTTTATCACATGCATTGATACAATTCCTCCATCACAGATACCGATATTCTCTCCACACGCACCCCAACTCCATATAACCCCCCATTTTATGTTAATAGCTGTTCAGCACCTAATACACTTTGAAGTTGGCTGACAGGAGGAGAAACACTCTTTATAAGACCAAACACAAAGCATTCTAAGATATTTGAAGCTTGGCTCTAATTTTCAAACTGATTGCAGTTGAAGAGAGTGTTCCTGGCAAAGTGATCTGATGGCTGTTAATTTCTTAAATGAAGAGATTCCATGCATTAGGTACTCAATTTTCCTATGGTAGCAAACAGTATTTTGCATATTGCTACTGCACCTTACCAGCAATGTACCCTTTTTGTGGGGGGGGGGAGGAAGAGGGAGAGAGAGGGAGGGAAGGAAGAAAGGAAGGAAGGAGAGAGAGAGAGAGATCATTTATTAGAATGAACTTGAAGAAATGAATGAGCTGTGATCTCTCTCTCTCTCTCCCTGTGTCTGTACCTGAGTCAGATATATACTCTCATTGGTCAATAGGAAACAAAAAATGGAACATAAACCAGATGCTAATAAGACTCAGGCAGTCTGTAACTGTTGGTGTTAGCAATCAAACATTCCTGAAGTCATACAATTCTGTTCAGGTATACATCTTCATGTTTCAAAGTACATTAGGGAATGCATGCATATTTATGCCCAGCTCATAGATATTATTCTCCACTGAATACAATAGTTATAGCTTGAAATGTAAAAGGGCAACATATCACACATCCTTTGGCTTCACAGAAAAGGATGAACAGTGCCTATTGGTCCTATAAGCTAAAATGATTGCTAGGAGTTACTAATGCTTTTTTTTGGGGGGGGGGGATAACTAATATTTGTTCTTAAAATCTGCAAAATTTCTGTTCAGGAGTCTCCTTCTGAAATGACAGGCAAAAAGATTCCAGCCATGTATGTTCTTGCTGTGTATAGCCTTGTTGCCTGACAACTACTTTATAAATATATTACAGAGTACATATTTTCATGTTTATACACAGTTAATTTTCTGATTTTGTTTTGCATTTAATACCCCATTGTTATTGCTGTATAAAGAAAAGCTGAGCTATATATATGGATCTGGATGTGGATCAGGACAGGATATTCATCATTTCTACCCTGGACTGCAAAACATATGAAGTTACTCAAATCCATACATCATGTAAAAGAAATGAAATGGGAGTAAGTATTGTATTGCACTTTTAAACACAGATTTTCAAATGCAACATTCTCAGGGCCTGAAAATTGTGGAGTATGACTATCACTACAGTACTCCAGAACTGTTTGACTTACTTTGGATCAAGGGCTACACTTAACCTTAAAATTGGCATGCTGAGAACTACATTTCAAAAAATAGTGCTTCATGAATATAGTCAAAATTGATTGTTTTCATTTTTGTTTAATAAAAAAATAAAAGATGGTGAATGGGGCTGTTAAACCCTGAAGATGATTCTGAAGATGTACTGATTTTTTTTCCTCCAGGTACAGCCCCTCTACTTTTATTAAAGTAACCCAAGGGGTTTTTGCATAAATCTGGCAAAATAATACCACTGCATTAAGGATTCTATGTTATTAAAATTACAGAACATTTAAAAATTATTTGTTTATGCTCAACCAGTATCATTTTCTTGAAGGCACACAATCAATCAAAACCAGCCAGAATGTTAACAACAAATCAAGATAACAATATATGAAAATGCTATTGTTATTTTTCAAGGGTATCATGCTCTGTGCCATTTGAATTCTGCTCTGTCTGCATCTAAACAAAAATCATATACAGTATGTCCTATTTATAGGGCAATCAAGAATGTATATGTTGTGGCAATTATGCTTCTTCAGGGAATCAGTGGTGTCCTCCACATTTTTCCTTTCACTAATGATATAAAAATGGCCGTAATTTCATTTAGTGCCATTAATAATAAACAGTAGTCTGATATTTAAATCTTGTGTATACAGTATTTCTTGTATGACCTTTCCCTTTTCTTGTGATCTGTTTAAGAGTCATAAGGAAAGAGAATCTTATTTATGCGAATGTGTTCATTGAAATATCTATCTATCCTGTTGTCCGCACTCAAAGTCATAATTTTAATTTTGTAAGAGAGGAATTCCACAAGCAAAAGCAGGGAAGAAAACGAGGAAAATTAATGGCTGAGAAGCAGTTCAACTCTTTTGTGCTTATAGTAGAGTAGAAACTGAATCATGCTGACATGCTCCAGTAATGAGAGGTTTGGAGTGGACATACAAAAACACCTACCCATTCAACATTCTTGCAGGGCAGAATTGGCTATAAGATTCCTAGAGCGTAATGTATATATGTATATAATGTATAGTGTATATGTATAGTGTATATGTATAGTGTATATAGTATTAAATAAATAAAATAATATCTTCTGAAAGTCAGCACAGCTTGCATTTTAAGACCTTAATGCCTTTGGTCATACTGTTAAAATGAAGTTCCCACATATTTGGAAGGTGACAGCTTAGAGAAGGCTGATTCAACCTATACCCAGTGATAGTTTATAGTTGCCAATAAGAATTGTGGGAAAAGACAGATTTTGATACAGGCTGCCATTCATTAGAAACTTTGAACTGTAGAAAAACCGAGTTAGTATGAAACATGAAGATTTGCAACTAGCTGAAAATCTGCCTAATTTAATGAACAGTAATAAGTGTTCATTCTTTTATTATTGTTTTTATAATGATTGTTTTTATATTTTATTTGTTTGATTGTATGCAGTCCAGGGTCACTTCTAGTGAAAAAGGGGGATCTAGTCTTGGTGGAAAGTTAATGCTTCTATTGATCCCAGAGATTATTCATCAGGCATAGATGGTGGCAGTATTCAGGATAATAATGTTTGTTTATACAATAATGTTTGTTTATACAAGTGACTTGAAGAGTTGTGAGTAGGAATTATCACTTTTATTCCCCCCCACTTTTTAGGACAATGGAGGAAGAAGCTTATGAATGAGAGGTAGGTGTGTTTGCATATAGACTATGGTACAGAAAGTTTTACAAAAACATTCCAAGTTCCATGAAAAAGTAGTGGAAAATGAAAAAAAAACTGTATCATCATTTGGATTTTCTGAATTTCTGCATATCTTTGACATTTACAGCTACAATAATTGGAACCAAATGCTTCCTGAAATCAGTGATCATCTCTCATATTGCTTTGTAGAAACCATGGCCCATCCTTCCAGGACAAGCTGCTTAAACTTAGTTACATTTGAGGGTTTTCTGGAATGGATGGCTTCTTTGGGGCCTCTGGTAATATTTCTATGATCCACAGAAACTTTGATTTGGCTATTTCAAAACACTAAATTTGTTTTTGGAGTTTGCTTGCAATTTGGAGATCAATCTTGTTACATAACGCACTTGTGCTTTAGTTTCAGCTGAATGATTATGGGTCTGATATTCTCCCATAAAATTCTCTACAGAGCAGAATTCATGCATTTTTAATGATGGTAAGTCATTCAATTCTCAGGCAGCAAAACATCCCCAAATTACACTCCCATCCTTGACAGTTGGTATGAGATTCCTATTGTGGAATGCAGTATTTGGTTTCCACCAGAAATAATGATACCCATGTAACCCAAAAAATTTCCACATGTGATTCATCCATAGAATATTCATCTAGAAGTCTGGAGGGTCATCCAGGAATGTTTTGGCAAATTTGACTAAAGCTTCAATGCTTTTTTTTATAGTGGGCTACTGCTTCTCTCTTGCCATTCTCTCATAAATCTCATTTTTATCCAATGAAAGTGATTTTAGCCTAGTGAAAGAAACCTGCAGATCCATGGATATTATGCAGGTTTGGGGGGGGGGGGGTGAGTGGGGTGATAATGGTGACAGTCTGGATAGTTTTATGCTGCATTGTTAGTGTGTGTGTGTGTGTGTGTGTTGATATGGGTGGCTTATAATTAAAACAAACAGTACCCCAAAAGTAAAAAAATAAAAATAGAAACCCATGCAAACAATATAAATGTTTTTAAAAATAAACAATTAAAAGCTATACAGTACTGCACAATCACTAGGAGACACTCAAAATAGAAGAGCCATTTCATAGGCTTCACCTCGCTTTCTAATTCCCAAGCAAGATGACAATCAAGTCTATATGAACTATAGTTAGGTAGTATTAAGGGTATTACACATGGGACCATATCCATTCTTCTATTCCTCTAAATTGTTTGGTGTTTAGAGTTGTTCTTCTTTGCATCTGACAGAATTTGGAGTGCCTTCATTCAATGGAGTCCAGCTAATCTATGAAAGAATGCAAAATTAGCTGTCTTTTAAGGTGATCCGAATCCTGGAGTATTTGCTTTGCTTAAAAACACTTCCTCCCATTTCCTGTTGCTTTATTGAGAAAAGAAAGGAAAGGAAAGGAAAGGAAAGGAAAGGAAAGGAAAGGAAAGGAAAGGAAAGGAAAGGAAAGGGGAAAGGGGAAAGGGGAAAGGGGAAAGGGGAAAGGAAGACACCTAACTTTTTGGTAGTATTCCTTTGTTATATTCATAAGCCACTTAAGCAAAAATTCTAATATATCAACACTTTTCCAGCTGTGCACTTTCTGCAGTACCACTAATCATCATTACAGATGGTTGTAGTGGGAAAGAGTGCACAATAAATACATACCTAAGCCTTCAGAAATGAAATGCAGCCCCTCTGGAGCAAGAGGAGGAATATGAAGACTTGCCTAAGGTAGAATCCAGGAGGCAGAATTAGGTAGAAGTCACTGCCAATGAGAACACAAACCATCCACAAGCTCTGTTTTTTCCAAAAAGAAAAAAAGGAAAGAAAAAAAATAGAAAAACTATTCCTAAACAATCTGGTTTAGGGGGAAAAAAAGTCATCTCAGCTCTCCTAACAAGCTGATATACATTCAGTTAGGTCCAAAACTGGCTTTAAATTGGTTCAGAGTCACGTTATGGAGATAACAAAGCCAAAGTTAATCCAACCAAATTGTGTGTGATTTAGGATGCATCTGGTCAAAGGCTGGGTAACATTTTTACTGAGGACTTAATCAGTGGAGGTCTAACCATTCATATACAGAGATACACACAGACACACACACACACACACACACACCAATGTTTACATTTTCAGAGCTGAGAGTCTTAGTTTTGCCATATCACTAAACAGCAGAAAGATTTGCAACGTCTATGTCAGTATTTTCCAAAGTTGGTAATTTTAAGATATGTGGACTTCAACTCCCTGAATTCCCTGGCCAGTATATCTATGCCGTATCAAGATTCTTAAATAGTTTACAATACACAATTGACTTTTGACTGATTAAGCCCTTGGTCAAGTACACACCTGTCCATTGATATATCACATCAACCACCCTGCTTATTTTAGCAATGTGGGCAACATTCATGCCATCATAGCAATGGATGAGGTCCTTAAGACATTTAGTACACACTTTTTCTCAGTGCAGGACTCCAAATTAAGAAACTTTAACAATTTTAACTGAAAATTTTCAGTGAATTTTTAGTGAAAATCGGTAGGAACAGGATTTTTCTATCATCCCTGATAATATACCAATGATACCACTAGTTTCAACCAATAATGGAGAGGAAGGTATTAGAAACTCTAAAGGGAGTTTTATTCTGTCCTATAAAATTGAGTTGAACCTACCTCTAAACAGATTCCTTTAATATATATTCAATGTCCTAACCTTAAAATTATAATTTGAAGATTATAATTTGGGCAGGAATTTTCAATAAACACCTTATGTCCTTCTTTATTGATTTTTGAGTATGCAGCATACCTCTATGAGATCCTACCAGTGTCTTCTGATGGTGTCTATTTAATGTCAAATCCAGATGAAAGAAACATGTACCAACACATAGTTAAGGACTTCTAGCAGATTTTTCAAAACCATAAGTGTGCATTAATGCTACATTTTGCTAAATCTTTCTTGGATGCTTTATTTTCGCTACTTTTTAATTATTCTACTTGAAAGAAGAGGAAATTTCCTTTGTTTCTCTAAGTCGCTTTTCATTGCCCTGCTTCACTTCACCTTTTTCCTTTTCTTTTAAAACAAAACGGGTGCAAAAACATCTACAGCTTGTATATAATCATATCATGTTGGGGGTAATAATCTAGCTTGTCATATAATCATACAATGTTCATTTTCCCCCTTTTCCTTCTCTTCTCCTCTAGCTGGATGGTAGAAATGCATGAAATTCATTAGTGAGATTGACTCTGAAGTTGGCACACCCACCTGCACATAAACACAAGGAATGGCTTGCACTTCCACTCTGTCTCTCCCTTTCTCTCTTATTTTAATAAACATAGGCTTTTAAAAATATATGTCCCTTGCCATATTTTTAAAGGAATTTAATGTTTAAAAAGGGAGAAGGGACCTGAGGGAGAAGAACAAGACTACCATTTAGCTTCAATTGGAGCAGAGGAGGAACAGGAAAAGGATAGGCCTAGTGGAAAGAAAGCTCCCTACCTTATGGTTTGGAATGCAAAAGATCTCCTTCCTCTCTCTGTCATATATATATGGCGAACCAGCAGCGTGCCAGGATTGCAATTTGGGGACTGACGCGCAAGATCGGCTCAAAGGGGGGGGGAGGCAAAGAGCACAAGGGATCGGACAGCCCCTTGCAGGATCGGAGCGACAGGGCTACGGGCGAGACGGCGGCAACTCCCAGGGAGGACGGCGAACCAGCAGTGCACCTGGATTGCAATTTGGGGGCTGATGCCCAAGATCAGCTCAAAATGAAGGGGGAGGGAGGCAAAGAGCAGAAGCGGTCGGACAGCCATCCCCCAGGCATCTGTACGCGCACCAGGGGAGCGATTGCAAGCAGGAGAATAGTTTCTGAATCCTCAAACATGTTGACAGGTGCGGGACGAATCAATGCATTACGGCCGATTGAAATGAATGGGCCGGTGACGCGCTCAAGGAGCAGGGTGCAAAAGCAATTGGCTACATAAGCGAACTCCCAGATCTCCTTTTACCTTCACTCTGACGATGTCGGCAGTTTGGCCAACGAAAGCTAAGTGACTTTGTAACCAACAGGCTTGTTTATATTAAACAGTCTTGCTTATACTTCTGTCCTGGTGTTCGATTTTCCTTTTGGTTTTGCTAACATGCACATACCCAGGATTCGCATTTTCAATATTATCAAAGACACACACACACACACAAACACACACACACACACATATATATATATATATATATAAAACTGGCAACCGCTTCCAGCCTGTAATACTCAGCTTCTCCAGCCAGAATCTAAGCTACTATGGTTCATGGCATTTTGTAATATATTTTATTGATTTTTTTAAAAAAAACATAAATCACTTAATAATTGGTGAATAGTGTGTTGTCTGGGTTACATTTGTAAAACAATCATTAACAATTGATTTCTATAATCCATAATCCACATAATGGTTTTAGTTGATTTCCTCTTTTCCCAAAATATCCTCTTTTGCAAACATTGAGTTAATACAATTCTTATTGTTTTGATAGATAACAATTAAATATATAATTTTCCCCAATATTCCTAAAAATAATAATCACATCAATATAATATTTCTTTTCTATCCAATCATTCTGGTTGTCTTATCATAGATCTTGTTACAGTCCTTATTTTAATTTGTTTATCCCACCAAATTCTAGGTATTCTTACTGGCTAAGATTTTCTCAAAAATTAATTACATTTAAAAATTTAACTCTATTTTTCCATATGAACCATCTCACACTTTTATATTTCTTAAGGAATAGATAAAACAATGAAAAAAAAAGGAGAGCAAGAGTAAAGAAACATAAAAAATAACATACTACTTAAAATATATATCCCTCCTAAGCTAATATATATTTATTTCCTTAATTTCTTATTCTTTTTAACCATAATTAAATATATGTTTAATCTTTAAACATTCCATTTAATACATCTAGTCATCTAGTTCTTTAACTCTTATTCAAAACATTTTTTATCCATTATAATTTTCTTAAATTCAATCACATTTAAATATCTAAAACATTTCCTTTATCTAAGTCATTTCAACCTTTTTATATTACTCATATCAAGAAAGAGAACAAAAAAAGGAAAAAAGCATACTACATTATTTAGGGAATTCATCCCTCTTAGAATGGACTCCAGAAGATGGTAGAGGACAGGAAGGCCTGGAGGAACGTTGTCCATGGGGTCACAATGGGTCGGACACGACTTCGCAACTAAGAACAACAACAATATATTCCAAAACTTTTCTATTTCTTTAACCATATTCAAACAAATGTTTCTTTTTTAAATATTCTCTCTGGTAAGTCCCATCATCTACTGTATTTTCTTGGTTTCTACTTTAGTCTTTTTCCTTTGCCCAGTATCTTTCTTAATCAATGTATTTTGTTGAATCAAAATGTTTTTCCATATGTTCGTAAATGTTGCTGTAAATATAAAAAGTAAATCAGGTGAAGTGTCTTCTGCCTTTCCACGTTTGTTGAAAATCTTTTTCTTTTTCTTTCTCTCCGCTTCTCTTATCATTTCCTTTCTCTCCGATGTTCCTGACATCTCTACAGTCCATTTTATCCAATCTGTTTTCTTGTCCTCAGATTTATTTTGTAGTCTTAAGGGATATGTTGTTTTTTCCAATTCTTGTGAATTTTTTCCACTAGGATTAAATCATGTTTCCTTGTTTTGTTAAGTTCCATCTTTAAGTCTCTATTCTCAATTCTATATCCATTTGTCTGTTTTATCTGCTCCTTCTCTGTTGTTGTTTTCTGGGAATTTTTTTGTTGTAGAGTTAACTTAAAAATAGATTGATTTATATTTTCAAAGTTATTTTGGATTTCTTTGTGGTTTAAAGTCATTGTTATTTGAATTAGTTGCAGTATACTATATATCTCCTCCTGTGAAGTATTTATGTTTTCTTGATATGTTCTTTCTACATGTCTCTGATCCATGATGGCCAAGAATTTGAGTTTTTCTCTTCCTTTCTTTTCTCTGCAAATAGCTTTAGAGTCCCAATTAAATAGATATTTGTAATCCAAATAGTTGAAAAAAGATTTTTTTTCTGAAATTTATAATTCTCTCTTTGTCTACAGCCAGATTATTGTCTTTTTTTGTCACAGCTGTTCTTTGTTGTTAAAACTTTGAAGGTCACAAACACAGATTAGCTTTTCCCAGTTTTTGCCAAGTCTTATATTAAAGTCATAGCTGTCATAGTCTTCATCCACCACTAGGTGACAGCAACTATTTGTTTTTCAATTTCCAAAATAAACAATTATCTTTAAAATGAGAGTCTTAACCATTCAAACAATTTTAGATTTATCCAGTTTTAAGTTTTATATTTATTTCACTTCCATATATTTTGATCCTCCATAAAAAGATTAATTCACTGTTTCCGTTAGTATAAAGGTGGGGCAGAAATCCCCCTCCTTCCCTTTAGGAGATATTTTGCTTCTTGGGGATCTTTTCCAGGAAATTAAATGCAGAATAGAAAAGAGAAGATTGAATTCCTCACCCAGTTTCAAGCACGCTGTTCACAGTCTGGTTAGTGCTTTTGGACTTCGGTTGCTAGTAGCTTGGGCTGGTTGATGCAATACGGCTAGCCTTTCTCCTGTCGGGTTAGAAGGCTTTCCCCAAGTCGAACGGAATGGCTGCCACTGTTCCAGAATCGCTGGAGCACCCTTCTTTCTTTGTCACCTCTCCGGGGCGACGTAGACCCATTTAGGGTCCCCCGGCAGGGCGAAATTAGCCGTGGGGGTGCGGAAAATCTGTAAACCCGCAACTAGTCTCTATTGTGCAAAACCGGAAGTCCCTGGTTCATGGCATTTTGATAGACAGGAAGGAACCCAGCTTTAATCAAGAGACACAGGTAATAGGACTATTGTTTGGATCTTTTTAATAGAACTCTTAGGGGAAACCCAAGAAAATAAATGTGATAGATCTGCAGAATTGGACAATAAATGCATAAGTGCAGAACCAGAGAGGCATTGGTATTTCCATTGGCTATCTACAATGTCTAAAATCATTGCAGTGCTTGTTTCCAGTTAGCACTATTTGAATTTTTTTTCCTGATATTTTAGTATACAGTGTGCTTTCTCCTCTTTTCACATGTTCTGCTTGTTCACTCTAGTATATATTTGTTCTCTGCTAACAATGGTTACTAGAATTGGCCTCTATTATTTTTCCTTACAGAATATTTGCACTACAGTGGTCTTCCCCTAAATGTGGGATCGCATAAGAAAGAGGAAGAAGGAAAAGTGAATGCTGAAGAGGACATGTCAGTATAAAGCCATAACTCAGTTCTATTTATAAGCAACTTGTATAATAATGATTCACACCTCCCCAAATTTATCTGCCTTCTGTTCCTGAACTAATTTGCTAGTAAAGACAGGAAGAATGTTATTAGAAAACTGAGGTAGAACTCGGATGCATAGGCATTTTTTTAAAAAAAAACAACCCTCCATTGTGTCTTTACAATACCAATTAATTTCTCAATCTTCATTGTCATTCTCATTTCATACCTGTGCATACAGTTCAACAATACACTGTATTCCAAGAAAAGTGCAATAATACAAAGCATAATTAGCTTGGAGGTAATGAGATAAAATACAGTACAAATTAATAATAACTGCTTGTGAAACTTCTTATGGGTTTAAAAATTCTTTGAGCTTGAATTAAAAGAAACAACGTTACAAAAACTTCCTCTTGTAGCCAAAAACTGCTCCTGAAACTGCAATTCCAAATGTAATTCAATTCCATCCCTAAGATTTTGACCTAATTTCTATCTTGCTTCAGTAATATACTGTTAGAACTTTGATGCCAATACATGGTCCTGTATATTTTACTAATCTGTCACTACATTGCAAAAATTAGATTTTCACATGAGTTTAGAATGTGCTCTGCTGCCCCACGTGGTCTGTTGAAATAAACAGTTTCATAATAGAACAAGCTATTCTTTCTTCTCCTACCCTAAGGGCATCGATTGGTGCCTTACACTTCTGTAGTACTCTTCACAAGCATATCTTGAAGTGCTCAATCGTCATTAAAATCAAATGAAATAAAAGGACATAAATTACAAAGGCAAATTGAAATAATTCTTCTAAGATTTAATTTAAAACATAAACAACACAGCAGGAAAGGAATGTCATTTGCAATGGATTGTGTCATGAAGTTTCCAGACAGAAATTATTCAAATAGGGGGTGGTGGTAGTTCAGATTCATATCCTGAATGTGGAATATATTAGAGAGTATTATTAGACTGACCTTTCCTTTGAAGTCAAATGTTACCAAGTCATAAAGGACTGGAGATTAGAGATCTAAGCACAGTACTTAGGAAACATTTGTTCTTGAAGATGATTGTTGTATCTATCAATTGCTGACCTGACACAGAAAAAGTAGTAGAGAAGTCTCTCTACAGGTCTCTCTGGACTCACTGTGGAAGCATCATTTTTGCATTTTCACAGTCAAATTGAGATTTGATGTCAGCATGTTCTTCATGTTATGATCACACCAAGAATGACTTAATAAGATTCCTAGAGTACATTTAAAACTTGATGCTGTTTGAAGTTAATGCAGAATATCAATACAAAATGATGCAGATGTAGAAACACACACCCCCCGACCTCCACCCCCCAAAAAAAGAATTAAATCCAGAACTGGTCTTAAGTGTATGCTAAATACTCTATGGCATAGGATCACAGTTAAATTGGATGCTATGATTATAGTATATAGGTTTTTATAGATTGCATATGCTGGTTTTTTTATGCTCATTCCATTATATTCTCCAGGGTCAAAATGGATGTCAACTCACTTTACATGATGCAGCAATGATCAGTTATAAGGATTTTTATTTATATATTATCCTGCCTAAGAATCACTCTTTGTTTACACCTGATTTCTTCTATGACTTTCTGGACTTAAGACACAAAATTTTACTATTCTTCTTAAATCTATCTATCTATCTATCTATCTATCTATCTATCTATCTATCTATCTATCTATCTATCTATCTATCTATCTATCTATCTATCTATCTATCTATCTATCTAATCTCTATCATCTATCTATCTATCTATCTATCTATCTATCTATCTATCTATCTATCTATCTATCTATCTATCTATCTATCTATCTATCTATCTATCTATCTATCTATCTATCTATCTATGTCCAGAAAGTCATATCAGAAATCAAGTGCAAACAAAGAGTGATTCTTTGTAATTCAAAAACAAACAAATCTTAGCTATTGGTGGATAATTTCCTACAGTGCTGCTTACTTCCTGATAATACCCAAAGAGATATTGTTTGATTAGCTGTCACTGATGACCTGAAACATTGACATCTCTACATTACTGAAATGTAAAAGAAAGAATGCCAGAGGACTAAACGGCTAAGGGAATGAAATATATGCCACTCAGGAGCAAATAATTCAGAAACCTTGTTCCTTATTTGGAGATGAGTTATTCATTACCTCTGAAATCATATAAACCAAGGATGGGGAATTTTTGGAATTCCAGATGTTGTGAGCCAATGCCTATAAAATATATTTTCGGAATGTCTGCTTTTACAGTATTGATTGCCATACTTCTGATTGCACACCATAACACAGACAAAATACAGAGACAATTGCTGTGATACTGGATGCCTATGACTTTTTGGCACTGCCAGTTAGTGCTGGGGAAATGCTGGTCTATATGAATTTATTATTTAAAATCTGTGATGGATGTCAATATATTCCTGGTGTTTTCTCTGAATCTGTTTTTATATCTTGGCACTTAAAAAAACAATTATCTTTTGCTGCATACAGTATTAAATGAATTTGTTTTCCATTGCATGCCCAGTTGTATTCTTTTTATACAAAGAATTTCTGATTGAGTTGGAAATAACTGAAGGGGAGAAAATACCCCCATAATTTCATTTTTCTCCTGCAAAGGAATGACAACAAAAGGAGGTAAGGTTTTACAGCCCACTGGTATAAAAAATGCTCAATGATCCTTTATAAAATATTAGTTCGTTAAAGGGGGGGGAGAGTACACATCTGCCAAGTGACCTTTGAAGGAAAGAATGAGAGAGACCACTTATCATCATCCTTTCATAGTGACCTCTATTGCTGGAATTCTTTTGTAATAGCATAAAGTTTTGTGAATGTTGTCTTAAGTCAATGACAGCACCTATTATCTCCTCCTCCAAAAAGCAAAGCATGTTCAAGCCTGGTTAGTATTTAAAGGAGAGATCACCAGAAATCCCAGGACTTTAGCCTAAACAGGAAAATAGAAGCTGGCAATTCCAAAACCTTCTTACACTTTTTTCAAGAAAACTACATGAGCATGTCCACATAGTCACCAAGAGTCGATCTGAATTCCCCAGAGACTATTTTTACTGTACAAGCTGGATACTGGGCTTGAGGGAATGAGAAACATGGAGGATATTTCAGCCCCCTGAATTTCCCCCCCCCCTGCAAATTTTGGCTTTTTCCATCTGTTCTTTCTTCACTTGTTCTGTCTATTAAAATTTTCCAAGTAGCCAAATGTAGGCTTCCTATTTCAATGATATTTGGGGTGATAGGGAAATATTCTGGGGTATTAGACATGATGCATACATTTTATGTGTGTTTTATAAGCACCAATTTACAGATAAATTCAGGTATAACAAACTAATGAAAAAACACCTATCTTTATAGTGAGGAAAATAATCCAAAATCATAGAACATTAAACAGCGATAATTTCCAGCTTTATATTTAAACACTAAAATAACTAGCACTAAAATAATTAAAGTAATATGCTGTATTAATATTACATAACTTAGCTTTAATTTAGTTCAATCTCATAATGACTGGCAGACAATGCTTTATGGAATAAAGTTATTTTAAAGTTGTGGTGATAAGGTTTCTCTTTCTGAAATCAATAATTGTGTGATTTTGCAACATAGCTGCATCCCTTACCTCTCTCCCCTGCCAAAAATTTACAAGCTTTTCTCTGTGACTTGTCTGAAAGTAACATCACCATAAACAAGCAACTTTATATGACTTATCTTTATTATGTCTGCCCTGCAAAGGACACTTTCTGCTTTATTTTGTTTCCCAAAAGAGCTAAATTATTTAAAAAAAAGAAAGAAAAGGAGCATTTTCCTGAGTAGTTGCAGGTCACTCTGGATCAGCAAGGTTTAACTTTAGTGTGTTGTAATGAAATATTAATACTGAGTCAGTGTGTTTATTTCTCCAAGCATCTGGAGTCCCTGAGTGTTTATGTGCCAAGATTAGTAAAAAGTGTGTTCATGCATAACTGGGTTGTACATAGAGAGTCCAAGATTTCAGTACTCAAAGAATGTCCATGGAATTGAACAGAACATCTGTCTTTGTGTTATCCTAATTGAATGATCAGGAATGCTCCTTAGAGAATTGATCTCACACTACAATACAATATACTGTCGAGGTGCTAATAACAGCAGCATTTCTTTAAAGGCAATTCACGTAATTCAGCTGGGTTTGTTGAACATGTTGGTTGAATGAATCCGAACAGGAATTAACATTTTTAGAAGATTCTTCTCCATTTTCCAGTCACTAGCTTGTTTTACTTCATCACTATAACAGTAGCCCCCCAAAATATCAGTTGATAAACAAAAGAACATTTGGTGGGGAACCAATGAAATAATCAAATTTGTCTCTTCCACATCTTAGAATTCCTACAAATAAATTGAAGTCAACTTATATTTTCAGAAATCTTTTAGTTTTGATAAGTGACTCTAAATTTCCAGTATTGTTAGTGGAGATAGGCAAATAGTCACTTGAAGGGATAATTTATGAGTTTTTTCTAAATTTAAACACTTAAGATTTACATGAAAACTTATAGCTGCAGTGAAATTACAGCAGTTCATCCATCCCTAAGCCAAATAAGCCCTGGTTTCAAAATGTATAGGCTTCTCTGGATAATGATGATTTGTTCTACGTGGCTCAGAGATTAAAAACTGCCTCCCTAAATTTCCAAAAATTCCAAATTTAAGAGAGGAACAAGTTTTGCTCTCCCATTTAACAAAACAAAATAAAATATTATCCTATGGTTGTAGTACAACATACATTCAGGAACTTTAAAAAAAAACCTCAGTATATGGTGACTAGTACTCCATACAGATGTATTTTAAAAAATGTTGCTTAGAGAACAAGTATATTTCATGCATAAACAGATAATCAGCGTCGTAACCGAAAAGAGAACCAAACATATAAATCATTTTTTTAAAAAAAAGCAGGCTAAGGAATAGATGGGATGTTTATTTGTTTATTTCTTTAATAATGACAAAAGCTGGATACATCTGGATTACTGAGGTCCAGGTTGTGCTCATTCACATCCAGTCTAGACTGGCTAATTGAGCAAGTGTCCAAACTTTAAGAACAGGAAGCAACTGGATTTGCATTCCAAAGGTTAAGAAAGGAAGGGCAAGAAAAGCAGCTCAGGAAATATAATTGGAAAGGGATGCTGCAGTGACTTTCTGTCCAGCTTGTGAGGAGGTCCATTTCCCCTGTTCCCATCACAGTGGAAAGAATTCTTGTCTCTTGGCTGTGAATTTCTCTCACATGCTCTATGCACTGGTGCCATCAAACTTTCATTGTTATTCACAACCCCAAAAAGGATGAGTCACAAAACAGAGGTCCTGGCCTTGCTGCCTTTACTGTCTGTCTGGATTTCCTTGTTATCCTTTTCCATCTGGCAACCGTAATCAAATGCTAAAAGAACAAGTGCTACTCAAAAAGAAACACAAGCTGCTGAGCCAGTTTGGCTCCATTACATATAGGAAACTGTTTGCAACAGGAGCATTTTTCCACCACACTGGGTCCAAACAAGCCTCAGAATACTAAATCCCCAATAGAAAGAAGTTAGAGAGGAATTAAGAATGAGTAGCTAGCAAATCTACACATACACACACACACACAACACTACTAAACCATGCAGCTTTTTGTCTGCCTCTGTGAAAAAGACCAATAATGTGCAGACATGTTGAAAATCAGAAATCTTTGGTCTGAATGTTCCTTCTGCCATGAATGCACCAAGTAACTCTTAGGCAAAGCTTTCTTAGCTTCAGGTTCCCTAACTGCAATATGGGCACCTATTCATACTGAGAGACTGTTGCAAGATTTTAGCTAGGTCATGATGCACTTTGAAAGCAAAACTGAGCAGAAACTTTTGACTCATCATCTTCAGTTGTTTGTGAAAGCAGGAAACTGTTTATAGGATCCAAACAGAAAAGGAAAGTCAATCAGGACAAATTTTCTGGATCCAAAATTTTCTTGTTGCCAAAGGAACAAAATATGTGCCAGTTCTGGAACTGGTTTATTTCTCTCCCCTTCTACTGTAAGTTCAGAGAAAATGAAAAACAGGATGAAATCAGATCTGACAGGTTTGTCTATCCCTGGAGAGAAGAGGATTAGAAGAATCACACAGTACTCAAACAGAGCAATAGGTGAAATTTATCAAGTGTGTGCTTGAAGCCACCTTCCAAAAAGGCCAAAGTTTGAATGGCTTTTTTAGTTGGGGAGACCAAGACTTTGGGGGAGACCAATAGTTTTGGGTGCCACACATAGAGGGAATCTTATCCAAATCAATATTTGAAATTACTAAAATTGATACTTTTTATTCTAGGCAATAAAACTAATCAGGTAAAATAAAATCCCAAGGGTTATTTCATATCACAAGTCTCATTTACTAGAACATTGATTTAACTGGAGAACAAAATGACATTGACATAATATGCAGTGAGAAAAATAGTGGGCACTTCAATAAATGCTCTGACCCAGGCCTCTTGGAGTATTAAAAGATAGGAAGGGGAGATGGCTTACAAAGCATAATGAAGGTTTAATGATGGATACTGAGAACACTGGACTTGTAAGGACTAGTAGAATGTTCAGGATTACCAAAATAAAGTATGATTGAGTGCCACAACATGCAGTGATCCTATGCATCTTTCTTAGATAGATGATAAATTTATCATGCTTTTTCAATGACTTTTAGCTAACAGAAGCCAATTTGGCCCAATGGTTAAGGTACCAGGATAGAAACCAGGAGACTATGAGTTCTAATCCCCCTTTAGGCATGAAAGCCAACTGAATGACTTTGGGCCAATCGCGCTCTCTCTCTCTCAGCCCACTTCACAGGGTTATCGCTGTGAGAAAAATAGGAGAAGACAGTATTAGGTATGTTCACCACCTTGTTTATAAAAATAGTAAAGGTGGGATAAAAAAGATCTTAAAAATTCTAGTTGGCTCCTGATCCAAAAGAATCCTTGTTTTATTCCTAAAAACTGAATGTTTTAACTGCGTTCAAATTCCTCAAATTTCAGCAAGACTTATCTTAGTTCTAGCTAAACTAAGAATTGAAAGTTAAATTAAGAAAGTGTGTGTGTGTGTGTGTGTGCGCGCGCATGTGTGGGGATATGGGTATGTGTGTGTGTGTGTTTTTGTGTGTGTAGGGGGGATATGATTAACCAATGTAATCCCCCCCCTCCAACTGTTAGAATTTTTGTTTTTCCACACACTGGATAAAAAAACAAACAGACTACTATGTCTCTTTAAGATTCTTTGGAGAAGCCCAGGAGATTATCTTCACATAAACATTAGCAAAAGAAGCAATGAATTTGCCCACTCCGCCACAAACAAAAGGGGGGGAGGAAAAGAAAAGAAATTAGATAAGACATAATAGTCCCATAATAAAACTATAAAAGCCAGAGACTGCTTCAGGCATTTGACATGCATCTTGGCACTTTTAATGAGGAAGAACGAAATTCTTCAAGAGCTTCTCCACTGTCTTTCTCTCTTGGTGTTGTGTGTGCATGTTTGCAGAGAGAAAGGAGAAGGAAAAAGCTGTGGCAATGCAAAAGGGAGCGGAATATACTAGCATGTGCAAGCACACACACACATACACCTTTTCTCAAGGGTTGTTGTAAATCCCATTGACTGGGTTAAACCCACTTCAATCCTCACACTGCATTAAGCATGTGGTACTCCCTTTGGTATATGGAGGATTGTGGTGGTAAATGAAGTAGAACAAGAACTGCAATATCAAGGGATTGGATGGTTGTCTTTACAATCACAGAGCAGGGAAGAATTTTCCCACTGTTCTCTTCAGTCTGTCCTGACAAATCTAACCAGCATATAAAACTAATATTTTATATGTATCTATTTTGGGTGACAATACCAGAAATGAGTGAGGGAAATCTTCCTACACAAAATTAATTTCTGAATATGGCTGTTCTGTTTCTTGCGTTGGTAGGCATTGAAGAGGCAGGACTCACAAACAGGTACTTCTTTATTTGCAGCTAACCAGAACTCAGAACAAAATGGCTCCGCCCCTTTTATACATTCACCCTGGGGCGTTGTCAGCCAATGAATGCAACGTATTTTCCCGCTCAAATGCATCCTAGTCAGCCCTTGCAGACAGCAAGTCTGGCCCAGCCTGCGGCATCTATGCAAAACCCCAGGAATTCTGTGGAAGTGACTCCAATTTTGTTCTTCTCTTGTTTGAGCTTCTCTTGTTTGAAATGCCGCAAAACGGCCCAGAGCCTGTCAGCCAGGGATTCGACTGATTCTCCTGCAATGAGGACATCATTGAAGTATGGACATACGCCCGGGATATTGCGGAGCGTGCGCTCCATGACACTCTGGAAGATGCCAGGGGCTACATTAACCCCGAACTGTAACCTCCGCACCTTGAAGGCTCCCCGGTGGGTCACAATTGTTTGGGCCTCTGCCGTGGCGTCGTCCACCGGCAGCTGCTGATAGGCCTGGGCCCAATCTAATTTGGCGAAAATGCGACCTCCCTGTAGGAGTGCTGCTGAAGAGCTTTATTCAGCGTACATTTATAGTCCGCACAAATGCAGACTTCTCCATTGGCCTTAAGTGGCATGATGATGGGGGTTTCCCATGGACTGCTATCCACAGGCTCCAAAATGCCTTGTTGCAATAGCTTGTCCAGCTCAGCATTAATTCTCTGCTTGAGAGCAAAAGGCACTCGCCGAGGTTTAATTCTAATGGGCGTTTCTGAGGGATCTAATCTCAGGGCAATGGGAGGCCCTTTGTATGCTCCTATCTCAGGGCTGAAAACATCAGCAAACTCTTTGCACACCTCCGAAAGGCTTGCATTCCCAAACTGTTTAACCCAGTCACCCAGATGCCTAGCGCATCAAACCAATCAAGTCCAATCAGACTCGTTCGGTCACCCTCGACAACTACAATGTCCAAGGGACCCTTGAAATTCCTGAACTGCACCCCCAGTGTGGCCTCCCCCTTGACGCTGATTCAGGAATTCTGGAAGTCTGTTAGGATAAGATTCGACGGCCTGAGCTTAACTCTTTGGCCGCTTCTGCAGCAGATTTGCTTAAGTGTTTGTTGGGAAATTATGGACAGAGCTGAACCCATGTCCAGCTCCATGTCTGAGGGAACGCCCTGCAGTTTGACTTCAAGATGAAGCTTTTTCTTCAATGGCCAGTGGGCATCTGTTCTAAATACACTCCTTTTCGACGCGCAAAAGCCCACCCTGTTCTGACTGAGGACCCCAGTACCTTTCCAAGGCAACTCTTCTGATGGACGGTCTTTCATGTGACCCAAACAGACAGCGGCTATGTGGCCTTGCCTGCCACATGCCCGGCAAGTTGTGGTGTGGAACCGTCAGTTGGCCCGCTTGTGGCGGCCTCCGCACCCGATGCATCGAGAGAAGGAAACTGCCTTGTCAGGATGCCTTCTTTCTTGCGGTTGCTGTAGCTGATCAACTTCGTGGTCCGATTCACAATCTTCAACCCTCTCAGCGTCCTCTTGGTGGACAGTTTCTGGGCATGGAGGGTTCTTCGAGAGCCGCAAGGCCTTAACAGCTCTGCCCACTGCTTCTTCGGCCATTATCTCCCTCAAGACATCTTGAAAGGAGACAGTTTCTCTGGCAAATATCTTCTGCTGAAGTTCGCGGCTCCTCAGACCACAAACCAAACGGTCCCATAAGCGTTCTTCAAGGTCCTTGAACTCGCACGGTCTCGCAGCTTGGCGAAGAGCAGCAATGAAATCTGCGGCAGACTCCCCAGGATGCTGGTCCCACTGCTCAAAAGCGTGTCACCAAGCTATGACCGACAGCTTCAGCTCAAAATATTCTTTGAGCATTTTTTTCAGCTCCGCGTAAGCAATGGACTCCAAAGGTGCCGGAGCAACCAGGTTTTCCGCAATATCAAAAGTTTCTTGACCGCAAACACACAGCAGCATTGTGGCCTTCAGTCCGTCCTCCTGAACCTGGTTTACTCTCAGGTAATTCTCCACCCTAGCAATGTAGGAGCTCCATTGCTCTGGATGCTTGACGTCGAATTCAGAAAGATGACCAATCTTCACCATGGTGTATCTTTGGCGGCCTTTCAATGCCTCGTGCTGTGCAGGCTTCCGAAGGGGTTCCAGGATGCTTCCTTGCGGCACTCTCTTCCAGCGTTTCCGTACTGGCAGGCAGAGTGAAGGAGGTTGGAACACCGTACTTCTCAGTGCCTTCTAAGCTTCCCGTGGTGAGTCAGCCTTGAATCTGCGGCAGCACGATCCCACCTTCATCGCCAATGTTCTGTTTCTTGTGTTGGTAGGCATTGAAGAGGCAGGAATCACAAACAGGTACTTCTTTATTTGCAGCTAAACAGAACTCAGAACAAAATGGCTCCGCCCCTTTTTATACATTCATCCTGGGGCATTGTCAGCCAATGAATGCAATGTATTTTCCCGCTCAAATGCATCCTAGTCAGCCCTTGCAGACAGCAAGTCTGGCCCAGCAGGCCACATGGTCTGCTGACTGTTTCAAGGCAGCTCCCTGCACCTGTTTCCAATTAAGCTCAGTACATAACAATGGCAACAAAAATGAATGAGAATCTAGAGCAGCAAAGGAAGCAGAAAATAATTTTAAGAAATGCATGTAATTTGAATGATGATATTTTTTTCCTTTAATGAACATGTTACTCAATTATTTTCCTCCTTCCTTCCTTCCTTCCCTTAAATGTCTGTGCAGGTTAAAAAAACAAAACCTGAAAACACTTGAATCTCATATTATGTGAGAAAGTAGACAGTTATATCTACAATGTCTTTAACTTCTTTTCAAAATAAAAGTCAGGACAATCAAACCAATGAGCAAGGAAGATGATAAATTCTCTTTGCTGGATGACCCATCTCTCTGGAAATGTTAATCAGATTCCTGCAATGTGAAGTAGGGAGGGTGATTCCTGCAATGAGAAAGGAACTTGATTGCCTAAATCACCCCTACCAATTCTATGAATTTAAGTGGAGAATTACATTGCAAATATAGTTGTTTCCTGATACCATACTGGTTCCCCATTAGGTTGCCATTTGCCCTATAATGGAAAATTAACATGTATCTATATGTTTGCCCTTTATAAGTCAAACAGACACTTCAAGAAAAAGCAAATAATGCAAGATGAAAAAGTTAAGACTGATGACATGGCTCCCCAGCACAATATATTTTCAATGGAAACTTCAGCACAGATCAACATCTGTTCTAACTGAGTGTTAATAATTCTGGGTAAATGATACTCAGAGACCTTGCTATTTTTAATGTGTTTTCATTGTGCTACACTAAGATTTCCAAATAAAAAAGAAAGCTTAAAGATGCTATTTTTTCTTACAATGAACAATAGCTTTTTTAGTAAAGCATGGACAAGAAAAAATAAAGTATAAATTAAGTGAAATGCACACAGAATGGTACATGAATAGTCTGCATTTTCTTTGGTAATAGTGTATTGGCTTTACATACCACATTTTATTAAAGAAAAAAAATGAAAATTCACTGGACTATTAAACACTCAACTTTGACATTTAATTTCCATCCACACAGTGAAAACACAGTAAAAGTGCTAAAATGAAAATAACAGCTCAGATACATTCTCTCTGTCTCAGATTTTCTTTTGCCTCTTCTGGTTTGAAACCAATAACTTACATGAGTCAAAATCCATCTGGCCACCTGATTTAGCATTCCTTCCAGAACAAATGGGTCAGAACTTGGCAAATGCCCTTTGGAGCACCGTCTTCTTTCGTAAACACAATGGCATTGCTTTTTAAAGCAAATGAAATAAGTTTCCCTTTTGGCTGGCATGAACTCAAGCCCAGATGCAGGGCTTTGGCCCAAAGAAAGCACTCAGCGCATGATGAAAATACTAAGGAGGGTGGTTGATGTTTCCTGGCTTGCCTGAGAAATCTTAAAGAACTTGGGGGCCTCTGCTATTTCATGTTTCCTTTCCCTTCAGATTTAATAGGAAGAAAAACAATAGGTGCATGAACACAACAAAGCCTGGAATAGAGAGCTGCCTAATCAAAACCACTCATTAATATAAAAAAGGCAAGGAACTCAGAAGTATAATTACATTTTGCTCATCAACTAAGAAATTGTATTTAATCAAGCTTTGTCTTAAGTCCAAGAGACATCTCATATAGACATTTAATAATTTGTCAAGTTCAGACAAATTTTAAGGAGGCTATATAATATTATATTTGTGAGGAAGTGGTACACGTTTACAAAGCAATATAATGTGCTCTCCATGTTCACCTAAGAAAGCTACAACAAGCCCAGGACCATTGAGAATCTAATTGGCAATGTGGAACAATGAGTTTGGGATAAACAAATACAACTCAGAGTTATCAATCAAATTTACAATTTTTCAAAGGCTTGTGGCAAAGGAAAACTCAAGTTATATCAGAGCAAATATATCTATGAATGTACTGAATTGATTTAAAGAAGATATGGACAATGTGACTCCAAGAAACATGAAATCCTATTTAACCCCTTAAGCCTTGGCCAAAAAAATAATGTACATGGGCAGTAAACCTATTAACTTACTAAAATTAATTGGCTTAAATTAGGCTTTTGGGCAATAAGACAAGCATATTGCTGATGTTATTGTTGTTGTTGTTGTTATAAACAAAATATAATTGTTGTCCTAACCCTGCCTTCCAGCTGCAACTTCCCAGTTTCTTTGTCCCAATTGTGTCTACTTTAGGAGAGCAGTGCCTGACATGCTGCTCCCAGGCACAGGTCTTCAGCATACAATAAATCATAGAAACCAGAGGCCCCACAGATGATAAGGATTCAAAAGACCTGTGGAGATTATATATTCCCACTCTCAGCTCAGTTTCAGAACTCACCACTACAACTATCTATCTAGCCTTTGTGTTATTTTTCTCTCAATATTTGTTGCCTTTCTATACTATCATAACCTGTTTCAGTACTGTACACCAGAATTGTGATAGAGTCAGTCAGTTTGCCCTACACATTTAATAAATAAATAATTTGTCCCATTTTCTTGCCTAGCAATAGATACCTGTGACTTGAGAGCACAGCTCTTCCCTCAAAAGGAAGATAACACAGAAAAAGCTCAATTGCTTTATTTAGGAAATTGCTTAGAATATTTATCAGAAGCGCCACTGGAGTATCAACTCCAAATCTGCTTATATTAGCATTTTTGTCAATGGTGGGCTTTTTTTTTCATCACTGGGGTTTGTGCATATCTATTTTTCAATTGATGTTTGCATCTATACACTTCCAGCAGTTAGCAAACCTTTGTTCAGCACTAAGTGCAACCTAATTATCCTAAGGAATAAATATTAACGGGACATAAGTTTATTTTTTAATTCAAACTCAAAATACAACTGGTCACAATGTGGTTCCAGGGACTCCTTATTATACTTCATAAGCAATTTTATCAGGAGATACACTCTTAAGCCTTTGGCCTAGCTTCATCATCCCTACTTACAAAACCAGCTTTTATCAACTAACCTGATCTTAACTTTTCCTCACTCTAATTATAATCTCCCTTAATTTTCTCTGTTTATACAAGAGTATGCACCAAACATTTGTCCACCATACCTCCAGGTTCAAGTTAAGTGCATAATTACTCACATCATGCAATACACACACACACACCTACACATACAGACATTTGCAGGAAGGGCTGGGAGCAAATGATATTATGCTCCAGGAACTAAACTTGTATCATTTACATGCATCTTTTACATGATAAAAATACTGTGGTGACATATGTTCTCAATTTACCCATCTTTTGTTGCTAATATGCAACCCTTCCCCAATTAGTCCAGAAAAGTGATGTTTCATTTATACTTCTACCATAGACCATTCATATTGCCTTGAGCAATCAATCTTCAAGTCCAGATTCATGCAAAATGTTCTGTAATTCAAGCTAATTAACTATAGAATTTTTTTTTGTAAATCAGCAAACATATATAATGAACTTACATTTCCAAATTCTTAATAGTCGCTAATGAGGAAAATCCTGGTTTCCTCAGCCTATACCCATTGAAAAGTCACAAAGTACTTTCCAAATTTTACTCATTGGCAGCTGCCATATTCTTTCAATCCAATTTCTGATAAACACCTTTGCAAGGACATTTAACACACTTAACTATTGTTGGTTTTGTATTGCTACCTTTTCCTTTGTAAAGAACAATAATGACATATGTACTTCCAGCTGGACACTAACATTTAGAGATTTTTAATTCCTTACTATATTATTGTCACGTCCATACATACAGTATCTCAAAACTGTTCCTTCCAGTATTCTGTCATATCAGTTTTATACAAAATGATTGCATTGTTTTATATTTAATTTCAGTCACTATGCAGGACCATAGAGGCTTTTGTTAGTCTAGCCTTTAAAAAAAAGTCTTAAAAGCAACTGTAAACTAAAAAAAAAATAGTATTTGAAGCTTACACATTTTTATATATGTGTGAATCCACAGACAAGAGGATAGAACCTTGTTGTACTCTTCCAGTTCTTCCATTTTGTTATTAGTTCATTTTAGGTTGTGCAAGAGGTTCAGTCTGCATTCAGTCACAATATTGCATGAATTCAAAGTATGCAAAAACTTCCATGTGAATAAAATATTTCTTCAGACACAGCAAAAGGGTAGTCATACTGTTTGCACACATAAAACTGCTGTGCAGAGGACATTGACTTGAATCTCTTTCCAAACTCCATCCAATCAAATGCATGACATTCAAATCTTCTAAACTCTTGTATAAAGTTTCCTTTATACCCAGCATAAGGCGAAAATAATCATAACCAGTGTACTGACTTTATAGTCAGATCAATGGCCCCAGACTGGCTTCATACACAAAGAACTTGGACCTCATCCCAGTCATGTTTGCGTTCTATGCATGTCAGAGTTTAAAAAGGAAAAGATGCAAAGAATTTTAGAGGAAGGAAACTAGGGAGAGGGAGGAGAAGTCAGAAAGGGACAAAAGCAGAACAGAGGCCTATAGATCTTTGTTCCTAAATATATGAGAGAGCTTTGCTGAAATTATGGAGGAAACAAGACCATTTCCCAACAACTCAGGATGATTTTATTCAGTGGAGCCTACCATGAAGAAAGTCAGCATTAGACGGGACTCTTAATTGTTGGTTTGTATAGACCCTCAATCAGGAAAATAACAATAGCAGACTTATATATCACTCCACAGTGCTTTACAGCACTCTCTGAGCAGTTTAAAATGTCAGCATATTGCCCCCAACAATCTGGGTCCTTATTTTACTGACCTCAGAAAGATGGAAGCTTGAGTCAATCTTGAGACCTATCAGGATCAAACTCCAGACTGTGGGCAGAGTTAGCCTGCAATACTGCATTCTAACCACTGTGCAACCAGGGCTCCTTGATTGGTTTTCTCTTGATTGCTAGAAGTAGGTGAATCATTATTAACATCATCAATAACATCAAAATAGGTCTGGCAGAAGACATTGGACTGAACTGAAATATGTCAGCTTTTTATTCATTAGCAAACCAAAAGACAGAATTGGTGCAATCCATATATTAGTTGTTCTTTTCTAGTGCATATGGAGGTAAAGACTTCCTCTGGGTACATTATTTATTTACCATGCCTAGGCATCTTCTTACATCCTACTCTCTCAATATAACAGGTACAAGATTTTAAACAACATAATTGATTTTTTAAAAACCCACAATAATACTAATTATAAGCAGCATTGTAATTAGTGAGATCTGCATCAATATATGAATCTTTTAATACCCTGTTGCCTAGTTCAGTGTGTACTTATAAGTATGTAAATCAGACCCACATTTCTATGTCCATAGAGGCTATGAATAATCTATAGCTTCAAAGATTCTGGCCTTTCCACCCCAGTGATTTATAGCAACTTATAGCGTCATCCAGTCATTGGAATAGCTGGATGACACTATAAAATGCAATAAATCACCAGGGTAGAAATGGCCTCTGCCATCATCTTGTTTACTAATTTCAGCCTTATGTAAAACTCCCAGAAAACTCTGTAGAGCTGTCCTACATGTAAATCAAGGTCTTTGCTTGCTGATTATTATCTTCAAAGTATCTACAATTCATAGTCAGATCAATTTAAATTTGTCTTTTAAAATATGGAAGAAACAAAAAATCTGGAATGAATGATGTCTCAACTAGAATTCAAACCTCAGATAATGTACATGAGAAAAGACTGATATTAGTGGTAGTCTAGAGGTCACATTCCCAAAACTATTTACAAGACTAAAATAGATTGAATTTAGTATAAGTTTATATTTAATCAAATTACATTACTTAAATAAAATTATCTTTCATATGATTACTATCTATGTCCTTAACCATGTTACCCTTCCTATCCATTAAAAATTATAATATGATGGCCATCAGTACAGGTGTTCTGAACATCCTCAGGATTATCAGGGGTGCATGAACTCTGAAAATACCTCTAGTAATAAAGGCTAGCTGTTATATGATTCACATTCAAAATTGCAGAACAAAATTACAAAACAGCTACATAGCTCATTTTGGATACCTAAAGACTCTACAGCTTGCAGCTGTATAAATATAAAGGAAATGGATTATTAAAATACATCCCTACCATACCTCTGCAGACATGATTTAAATAGTGTTAATTGTCTGAAGCTTGGACACTGAGGTCATTGTAGGAGGAGAGCTGTGTTAGTCAATAGTGGCAATAACTTAGAAGGATCTTTCCTGTCTAACAAATTTTATTATATATATATAATAAATATACACATTGCTCCTAGAAGCACGAGGCCGAAGACGCCAGCCTGAAGATGACGAATGAGACTTCGTCGAAACGTCGCCAAGACACTTCCAATTTTACGCGGGAGAAAACCCGAATTACCAAAGACCTACATACAAACACCCGTGAAAACCTTAGAAAACATATATATATATATATATATATATATATATATATATATTATGTAGGTCTTTGGTAATTCGGGTTTTCTCCCGTGTAAAATGGAAGTGTCTGGCGACGTTTCGACGAAGTCTCATTCGTCATCTTCAGGCTGGTGTCTCTTCGCCTCGTGCTTCTAGAGGCCGAAGAGCCTCTAGAAGCACGAGGACGAGACACCAGCCTGAAGATGACGAATGAGACTTCGTCGAAACGTCGCCAAGACACTTCCAATTTTACACGGGAGAAAACCCGAATTACCAAAGACCTACATACAAACACCCGTGAAAACCTCAGAAAACATATATATATATATATATATATATATATATATATATATATATATATATTGACACTGATGTTCAACAGTGGAACAATTAAATAATTGTGAAAGCTTTTCAAACTAGTAATCTGTGGAAACAAGTCACGATAAAATTAGCAAAATATCTCATAGGACTTATTTGGATTTATTATTACCATACCAGCTGTAGCTGTACTTTCAGTACTTTGCTCAGATTGTATCAAATCAGTCAACATTATGATAAATTTATCACAACATGATTCTGCTTCTTAAGTATGTATTGCAATCCTCTGGAATCTTTTCAAGGTCCCTTTCAGGTTTGAGTCTGCTGTTGCTGTAAATTTGTGCCTCCAGTGCAGCTTTTTGTCTTGCTGTTGGGATATGTGCTTTTTCCATTCTTTCATTATTCTAAAGTAGCCAAATGGATTATAGCTTCAACATTTTGCAAGGAAAAATAATGATTTGGTCAGCCTTTACTCAGAAAGCTCAATGAAGTCCAGGCATTATACAGGAAAGCGTGCCATTTATCTGCGTGGTTCCTACTGACGCCAGTGACATTCTGTGTAGTGATAGGAAATACATACAGTATAGCAAAATGATGCTACAGATTAAGGTTCATTTTTACAGTTAAAATTATACACTATAAACTATCTCTGGTTCAAGTGATACCTCCAGGAAATTGTGTCCTCATGCTGCAAAAAGGAAACCAAAATAGAGGTTTTGGCAGTCAAGAGTGTTCTTAGCAGCCCACTCATAATGAACCATAGGAAAGGACATGGTGGCCTACTTTTAAGGGGGCCTTCTTGCCAAATCCCCAAAATAAGGAGAGAGGGGGAAAAATAGGGAGAATTTTTTAACAATATCTTTATGCTGTGAAGTTGGCATTGTGACATCACTTCTCTCTCTCAGCTGTGATATTTAAAACTGAAACTTCCAACAGCCACGTCAAGAAGCATGAGCTGTAATGGGCAATCATTTGTTTCCTCAAAAGTTCCCAATCTGCCTAAATTCCATATTTAATATGCATTAAGACTATATCACCCATGTCACTGTATACAACCAAAAGGAAGAAGAGCCTACATTTAAGGAAACAACCCCCCCCCCAAATAAATATAGTTAGGAAAACCTTAGCTCCCTTTATTATTATTTTTATGAGTCTAAAAGAGTCCTCTTATTTTAAAGGTGAATTATTTTAAAAGTGAATAGTAGGACAAAAAGGTTAGTTATTTCATTCCACATCAAATCTCTGGCTTCCCATTCCAAATTAATTAGCAGTAGTGTGAGTGGCAACAATTATAGTAAAGGGAGTGCAATGGAATGCAGTGCAGTGCAGTGGAGTGCAGTGGAGTGCAGTGCAGTAGAACAGCTCTTTCCAACTTGACTCCTTTCCAGATGGTGAGGATCACAACACATCTGACTAAAAAAAATAGAATGGCAGTCTTAAAAGACCCACAGGGTCCCATGTTGGGGAAAAGTAAAGTCTGGGATTGCAGTTTGCCAACTATTACAGCTAAATATACTAGCAGTAGCAATGATCGGTGATTACTGGTGTAGATAACTTGGATGGACAGAAAGTTTGGACTTTCAAATAGAACGAATAAAGAGCTTTTATGGCTGGGTAGATCTTAGAAGCAATGATACTGAATAACAGAAAATAATAATCAGATTCTAAAATCAACAGCAAGCATTTATATTTAAATCTTATGATGTGAAGCAGATTAAGCAGCCATGACTTCTTTGTTCTGTCTCTTCCCAATCTTTTTATCCAATCTCATGCCCTTAGTACTATGGCATGTTGCAGGAAAGAATGGATAAAGGACCAGATAGGCAATCAGCAGAACATATCAGAGTTAAAGGTTTTGTATTTGCATGTTTTTTTTAGTTTCCAAAATGGCAAACCGTAAACATTGGGAACATAAAATAGCACATTAAATGCACTCCTATGTGGTAATCATTGATCTGATTGGCTGACAGGTTATTACCACAACGTTCATCATGTAAAGCTGATCTGCAAAACAGTGGAATAATCTTTATTAGTGTTGTTAGTTCTGCACTTAAAATCAGTCATAGATAGGAGAAGAAATAATGCTATCAGAGCCAGCCACAGTTTCTTATGATCTTAACTACTATACAGTAATGATGATGGCCAAGAACATTGTTGAGGGAATGGTCTTGCTTGGGTTTTTTTCTATCCCAAGATTCACCTGAAGTGCAAATGCTGATTCTTGTTACCCATCATAGGCTAAAAAGAATCACTATATTAGTATCACCAGTTGTCCAAGTCAGTACCTAGAAGAATCATTTCCCTTCCTGAATACAACCAAAGACTACTTCACCAGGACTTGAAGTCCCCTGTACAAATCCAGCCTCAGCCCTAGATGACTTTGGGCTAGTCACTCTCTTATTCAATCTTATAAGGCTATTCTTGTGGAGGAAAATTGGAAGAAAATTGGAGGAAAAGCAGAATATCAATCAGTTTGGAGAAAGTTGATATAATATAACTGGAATTGATGGCACTGTCCTTATTATATTTGTACAGCATATATATATCAAAACATCTAAGGTTGCCACCTACCAACAGATTTTGAAAGGGAAGCATGTTTGCAAATTGCAATTTTAATTCTATTATCTTTTTAAAAATACAACAAAACAATTTGCTAGTTCTAATAGAAAAACACTGCAATAATTAGAAATAAGAAAAACTCAAAAGTCATGTTGCAATGAAGCAAATAATTTCATCCATGACAATAATACATTTTGAGCCTCCTCCTGCAGATAGTAACTTCCTTGAGAACAATAGCCCTCTAGGGGAAGCTAAAATGAGGACTGAAATTTAAAAAAGGATAGTGTCTATTTGTGGCTAACTGGGTGTTTGTTCAAATATTTGCAATCCGGGTGCAACAGTCCTAGGCTAAAACACTATTACAATCCTGAGAAATAATGTATAATGTGTATTATTATAAATACTTTGGACTGTGATCTGTTATCTCCAGACCAGAGATCAAAGAGCTTAAGAGTCTGCATGTCAGTGGACATGGCCAAGACCCCAAAGGATAAGATACCTTAATCTCATGAACTTGTAGAAAACAGGGGGGAGGAGCTATTACACTCTATTTTTCAAGAAAATTGTGCTGTATCTGGGTAAGCCAAAAGTGATGGCATGCATACAATTGCACAGAACTTTGCTGGAGAGAAATGCATGGTTTTACAGCCCGTATTTAGCCCTACTTTTATGAAACCTTGTTCATCATTCAGATAAATGTCATCATATGACCCTGACAAAGTTGGACCATCAGGTTCTTTTCTTTACTTTGTGATAATTCTTCTTAATTTTTCCTTCCATCAGAACTGTGATCTCCAGAACAAATCATGGAGTAATCCTGGAAAACCTGCTTTTGTTCCCATTTATTTTTTTAATATATAATATTACAATCTGTGATTACAATATCCTTTTCTATTTTAGTTGTGAGTTTGATCATTTTGTCCTCCAGTTGCTTTATGATTTTGGTTTCTGGGTGAAACATATATAAGTCACCATTTATAAAAAGTGAAGATTTGAGGTATGTCTTTTAGTGCTGTGTCTTAGAAATAATTCAGGGAAAATGCTTTTGTATACATAATAGCTTAAACACTATGCCTGTCTGCAACTCCTTAAAGCAGCTGCCTCTTTTCCTAGGATGGTGTAGCAGCCCTCTACTTTAAACAGTTGTTGTTTGTGCTGTTCAGGTGCTATTTGTGCTCAGAAACACCTTTCTAGAGTCAAATCCAAAGTAAGCTCAACCTGAATGTCTACCATGGCACATTTTGTTCTGTTCTCTTACCAAAGTTCTTGACCAGGTTCCTAAGAAATATTCACTTCTCTTGGGCAGTTTAATTTTCTTCCCAGCCTACTCATAAGAATATTACATCTAAACTCTTACTCTCAAATGTTGACAAATAAAAAAAGAGTTGTCCCTTACATTTATAAGCTTGCTATCTATCCTACTCCTTATGCACACACCTCAAATAATCTGAAATCAGCTGTTGCAAAGTGTGAAAATTTACAGCTACAAAATCCATGTCCTAGAGCCATTTGCACATCTAGCTGTTGGAGTATTGAAAAAGAGTTGGTAAGTGTTAATGAGCACACAGGCACACAGACTTGAAGAATGCTCAGGAAAGTTTGCATAATGTGGTGGTTTTATTAAAGGCAAAAGACACAGCTGAGACCTTGTTCATATTTTTACACTGTGTGGTATAAAATCATGAGGTCTAATACCCCCATGCTATTAAAACATGAGAAGTGTACTTGGAAAAAGACAGGCCCAACTCATCAGGAGGGCTTTAAACTAAAATTGAGGGGGAAGGGTGACCAATCTTTAGAATCTCTAGAACCCAAAATCAATTATAAACCCCAAGAAAACAAATCAAATAATGAGGTAGGCAGAGATGAGAAAAAAGAAAAACCCAAACAACAATCAGGAGATGCAGGAAACATGCCCACGAACAGGCATAAAAGTCTTAAATGCTTATATGCAAATGCTCAAAGCTTGGGGAACAAACAGGGCAAACTAGAAGAAATAATACACGAGGGAGGGTATGACATAGTTGGCATTACATAAACCTGGTGGGACGAAACCCATGAATAGAATGGACTGATGGATGGATACAAATTGTTCAAAAGAAACAGGTCTACAAAAAGAGGAGAGGGAGTTGCACTATATGTAAGAGAAGACTACATATCTACAGAAATGCACTTGATCCAAGATAAAATCTCTCCAGAATGTATATGGGTCAATATAAAAGAGAAAAAAGTGACATTACCATAGGTGTATATTACAGGCCACCCAACCAATAGATAATAATAATAATAATAATAATAATAATAATAATAATAATAATAATAATAATAATAATAATAATAATAATAATAATAATAATAATAATAATAATAATAATAATAATAATAATAATAATAATAATAATAATAATAATAATTAATAATAATAATAATAATAATAACAATAACAATAACAATAACAATAACAATAACAATAACAATAATAATAATAATAATAATAATAATAATAATAATAATAATAATAATAATAATAATAATAATAATAACAATAATAAAGTTGGAAGGGACCTTGGAGGTCATCTAGTCCAACCCCCTGCTCAGGCAGGAGACCCTACACCATTTCGGACAAATGGCTGTCCAGTCTCTTCTTAAAAACTTCCAGTGTTGGAGCATTCACCGCTTCTGGAAGCAGGTTGTTCCACTGGTTAATTGTTCTAACTGTCAGGAAGTTTCTCCTTAGTTCTAGGTTGCTTCTCTCCTTGATTAGTTTCCATCCGTTGCTTCTTGTCCTGCCTTCAGGCACCTTGGAAAATAGCTTCACTCCCTCTTCTTTGTGGCAGCCCCTGAGATATTGGAACACTGCTATCATGTCCCCCCTCATCCTTCTCTTCATTAAACTAGGCATACCCAATTCCAGCAGCTGTTCCTTATATGCTTTAGCCTCCAGTCCCCTAATCATCTTTGTTGCTCTTCTCTGTACTCTTTCTAGAGTCTCAATGTCTTTTTTACATCGTGGTGACCAAAACTGGATGCAGTATTCCAAGTGTGGCCTTACCAAGGCATTGTAAAGTGGTATTAATACTTCACGTGATCTTGATTCTATCCCTCTGTTAATGCAGCCTAGCACTGGGTTGGCCTTTTTGGCAGCTGCAGCACACTGCTGGCTCATATTTAAGTGATTGTCCACTAGGACTCCAAGGTCCCTCTCACAGTTACTGCTATTGAGCAAGGTACCCCCTATACTATACCTGTACATTTGGTTTTTCTTGCCTAAATATAGAATCTTACTTTTTTCACCATTGAATTTCATTTTGTTAGATAGTGCCCAGTGTTCAAGTCTGTCCAGATCCTCCTGTATCTTAAGTCTGTCTTCTGGAGTGTCGGCTATTCCTGCCAGCTTGGTGTCGTCTGCAAATTTGATGATTTTCCCATCTACCCCCTTGTCCAAATCGTTGATGAAGACGTTGAAGAGCACTGGGCCCAGAACAGAGCCCTAGGGCACCCCACTACACACTTCCCTCCATGTAGATGCGGTTCCATTGAGGACCACACGCTGAGTATGGCCAGTCAGCCAGCTACAGATCCATCTGGTGGTGATGCTGTTTAACCCACATTTTTCTATCTTATCAAGTAGTAGGTTGTGATCTACTTTATCAAATGCCTTACTGAAGTCCAAGTAAATTATATCCACAGCATTCCTCTGATCCACTAATTTTGTCACTTGGTCAAAGAATGCAATAAGGTTTGTCTGGCATGATCTGTTTTTGACAAACCCATGTTGGCTTTTGGTAGTGATTTTGTTTGCCTCTAGGTGTTCGCCGATTCATTGTTTGATTATCTTTTCCAGAATCTTCCCAGGTATTGAGGTCAGGCTGATAGGTCTGTAATTTCCTGGGTCCATTTTTTTTCCTTTTTTGAAGATGGGAACTATATCAGCTCTTTTCCAGTCCTCCGGTAGTTCCCCAGTGCCCCAGGATCTTTGAAAAATATAGTTCAATGGTTCTGAGATCACATCTGCCAGTTCCTTGAGAACCCTGGGGTGTAATCCATCTGGTCCTGGTGATTTGAACTCATCTAGGCTGGACAGGTGCTCACTTACCGTTTTCTTGCCTATCTTAACTTGCGTTTCTATTCTGTTTTTTATGGCACTATTTTTGGTAGGTTGGTCTGTTTTTTTCCCTTTGTTTAAAGACAGATGCAAAAAACGAGTTAAATAGTTCTGCTTTCTCCCTGTTGCTTGTCACCTTCTTGCCACTTTCACCCACTAATGGACCAATCATTTCCTTCACTTTTTTCTTGTTTTTTACATGTTGAAAGAATACATATTCTTGACTTTGGTCGCAAGCCTTAGTTCATTTTGAGCCTTAGCTTTCCTCACTTCATCTTTGCAGGCTCGGGCTATTTGCTGATATTCTGACTTAGTTATGTGCCCCTCTTTCCACTTTCTATACTTGTCCTTTTTATCTTTCAATTTATCAGAGAGTTCTTTATGCAGCCATGCTGGTTTCTTTTGAGAGCTGTTATTTTTCCTCTTTGTTGGTATTGTGCTAGATTGGGCTTTTATTATCTCGCTTTTCAAAATTTCCCAAGCTTCTTGAGTTGTTTTCCCCTTGAGGATTCTCATCCATGGAATCCTTCCCAAGCCCTCTCTAAGTTTATTGAAATTATCTCTCTTAAAGTCCAAGACTAGTTTGACTGTGTTCTATTGCTTGTGCTTCCATAATGTTGAATTCCAATATTGCATGATCACTTCCTCCCAAGGTTCCTGTGGCTTCAACACCTTCTATCATTTCATCTCTGTTAGTGAGAATTAGATCCAAAATGGCTAATCCCCTAGTTCCCTTCTCTACTTTTTGAGAGACAAAGTTGTCTGCTAGGTTTGTCAGGAATCTGTTTGTTCTTCCACTTGGTGCAGAGTTTGTCTCCCAGTTGATGTCAGGGTAGTTAAAATCCCCCATTACTATTGTGATGTGCTTCCTACATACCTTAGTTAGCTAACTAGCAAAAAGTTCATCTATTTCCTCTGTTTGGTTGGGTGGCCTATAGTATACACCTATGGCAATGCCATTTTTTCTACCTTTTATATTGACCCAAATGCATTCAAGACAGTTTTCATCATTGTTGTGCTCTATTTCTGTAGAGATGTAGTTATTTCTTATATAGAGAGCAACTCCACCTCCTCTTTTATTTGGTCTGTTTCTTTTAAATAATTTAAATCCCTCTAGCTGTGTGTTCCATTTGTGGGTTTCATCCCACCATGTTTCCATAATGGCAACAATATCATATCTGCCCTCATTAACCTGAATTTCTAGTTCACCCTTTTTGCTGTTTATACTCTGTGCATTGGTGTATAGACATTTCAGTCCTTTATGACTGACCCTGTGTTTACTTTCTACGTAACCTGTGTGGTGCCTGAGTTCCCCTATTGTCTTACCACCTATTTAGTTAGTGCACTTTGTGTGGCACTTGCTATTAGAAGCTTGATTTTGCTTGACAGCAAGGTTGATATTCTTGTCCACACATACATCTATGTTACATGCACTGATAGCCCTATAATTTTTAGATTGCCAGGGACAGGGATGTTCTGTATCAATTAACTCACTGTCCCCGCTGCTTAATTTAAATATTCCTCCAGAAAATCTGTGAATTTATAGCCGAGTAACTCAGTCCCTTTCTTTGATGGATGCAAACCATCTCTTTTGTACATTTTTTCATTGGACCAGCTACAGACATCGTGACTAACTCTTTGAACTCTTTGCCAACCAGCTAACAAATGTATGTAGGAAGCATACCACAGTAGTAATGGGAGACTTCAACTATCCAGATATCTATTGGGAGACAAACTCTGCAGCGAGTGGGAGATCAAACAGATTCCTAACCAACCTAGCTGACAACTTTGTCATCCCAAAGGTGGAGGAGGGAACTAGACATAAAGCCATACTGGATTTAATTCTAACTAATAGAGAAGAAGTGATAGAGAAAGTTGAAGTTGCCAGAACCTTGGGCGAAAGTGACCACATCATACTGGAATTTAATATAACGCAAACACTAGCAACAGAAAACAATCCAACCAGTGTCTTGAACTTCAAAAGAGCTGACTTTAACAAACTCAGAGAGGACCTAGGAAAGATCCCATGGATGAAAATCCTAAAGGGGAAAACAACCCAAGAAGTGTGGGAAACTTTGAAAAATGCGATCATAAAGGCCCAGACCAACACAATACCACTGAAAAAGAAAAACAAGAAATTCAAGAAGAAACCAGCATGGCCACACAAAGATCTCTCTGACAAACTGAAAGACAAAAAGGACAAATACAAAAAATGTAAAGAGGGGCACATAACTAAGGCCGATTATCAGCAGACAGCAAGAACATGAAAAGATGAAGTCAAGAAAGCAAAGGCTCATAATGAACAAAGACTTGCAATAGAAATTATGGATAATAAAAAAAGTTTCTTCCAGCATATTAACAAGAAAAAAGTCAAGGAAACTGTAGGTCCACTAAAGAGAGAAAATGGCAAGGAAATAACAGGCAACGGGGAGAAAGCAGAGCTGCTTAACTCATACTTTGCATCAGTTTTCACATAAAAAGAAACTATAGCCCAACATACCAAAAATACCACTGCAAAAGACAAATTAGAAACAAAAATTAAAATAAGCAAGAAAATGGTAAGAGAACACCTATCCGACCTTGATGAATATAAATCACCAGTACCCAACAGATTACATCCCAGAGTTCTGAAAAGCTGGCAGATGTTATCTCAGAACCATTGTACCACATCTTTCAAAAATCCTGCAGCACCAGGGAAGTACCTGAGAATTGGAAAAGAACTGATGTGGTTCCCATCTTCAAGAAAGGGGAAAAAATGGAGCCAGAAAACTACAGACCAATCAGTTTAACATCAATATTTGGAAAGATCCCAGAAAAGATAATCAAAAAAGAGATCTGTGAACAACTAGAAGCAAACAAAGTTATAACTAGTAGCCAGCATGGGTTTGTTAAAAACAGATCATGCCAAACCAATCTTACTTCATTCTTCAACAAAGTGACTAAACTAATAGACCAGCGAAATACTATGGACATAGTATACTTAGACTTCAGTAAGGCATTTGATAGACCACAACCTACTCCTTGGTAAGCTAGAAAAAGGTGAAATAGACAACATCACCACCAGATGGATCTGTAGCTGGCTGGCAAACTGTACTCAACGAGTAATCCTCAACGGCACTACATCCACATGGAGAGAAGTAAGCAGTGGGGTACCACAAGGTTCGGTCTTAGGCCCAGTCCTCTTCAATATCTTCATCAATGACTTAGATGAGGGAATTGAAGGGGAACTCATCAAATTTGCAGATGACACCAAACTGACAAGAGTAGCCAACACCCCAGAAGACAAACTCAGGATCCAAAAAGATCTTGACAAACTTGAACAACGGGCCCTATCCAACAAAATGAGTTTCAATGTGGAGAAAAGCAAAGTTTTACATTTAGGTAGGAAAAATCAAAGGTACAAGTACAGATTGGGCAAGACCTGGCTTAAAAACAATAACTGTGAGAGGGACCTTGGAGTCCTAGTGGACGATCACTTAACGATGAACCAGCAGTGTGCAGCAGCTGCCAAAAAAGCTAATACAATCCTGGGTTGTATAAACAGAAGCATAGAATCAAGATCACACAAGGTATTAGTACCACTTTATAAAACCCTAGTAAGACCACACCTGGAATACTGCAGTCAATTTTGGTCACCATATCACAAAAAAGATGTTGAGAGTTTGGAAAAAAATTCAGAGAAGAGCAACTAAGCTGATCAAAGGCCTGGAGACTAAAACATACGAAGAATGGCTGCAGGACTTAGGTTTGGCTAGTCTAAAGAAAAGAAGAAATAGGGGAGACATGATAGCAATATTTCAGTGCAAAGAAGCCACAAAGAAGAGGGGGGGTCACGTTATTCACCTAAGCACCAGAGGTGTTCTGTCCCAGCCTATGGCCATCCTTGTTAAATGCACAAGGTCAAAACCCCTTTTGAGGAAATAGGCTGGAGACTCAGAAGAAAACAAACCCCTTTTAATATCGGTAACAAACCTGCCAAATGGTCCAAAAACAAAAGCACCAAGCACAATCCAAATGGAGGAAATTGTCCACATGAAACACAATGCAAAACAGAGAATTAGTCACCGGCAATACCAACAGAACATGATCCCATGAAGTACTTTGCAACGGTTGTCTTCAGCAACCAGCACCGCCCACACATTCCCCTTTTGTAATTCAGTCCTCGAGGCATGGCTTCTCAATGCCTTCTCCGGAGTCGCCCCATTGCCTCTCTCTGGTTTACTCTCCAAGCTTGTCTTCGTTTGCGGGCATCTCTCATTTCCGCCAGCTATGCATCCTCCGAGTCCACCCAGCCTCCCCACCCAGCTGCATCTCATCCTGAGCACGAGCGGAAGGGCCAGGCTCCTCACTGGAATGTAAGTCTTGGAGCTCATCAGAGCCTTCCCCTGATTCCGATGGCTCCCCAGGCCCCTCCTCCTCCTCCTCCTCCTCAGATTCCCCGGACTCAGCTGTCGGGATCACAGGCTGGCACGGAATCACGACAAGAGGGTAGGACAAGAAACAATGGTTGGAAACTGATCAAAGAGAGAAGCAACCTGGAATTAAGGAGCAAACTTCCTGACAGTGAGGACAATTAACCAGTGGAATAGCTTGCCCCCAGAAATCGTGTGTGCTCCATCACTGGAGATTTTTAAAAAGAAGCTAGACAGTCACTTGTCTGAGATGGTATAGATTCTCCTGCTTGAGCAGGGTGCTTAACTAGAAGACCTCCAAAGTCCCTTCCACCTCTATTCTATTCTAAGTAATCATGATGTCCACTGCTCAATTTCTAAAATTCACCTGCTTGAAACTTTCACTCTTTAACCTGGAAATTCTTTCCCTTAATACCAAAAGTTGCTTAGAAGTGAAATGTAACATGAAAAGCTCCTCTTTATTTAATGTTTGTATTTATAACTCATTTGTCTATAATAGAACACTAAATGTCATGCAAGTAGTCCTTGTTTAACAACCCTTTCTGATTATACAAAGTTACAAAGGCTCTGGAAAAAAATGACTTATGACCAATACTCACATAATTGTCACAGCATCCTAGTGGTCACAATCTGAGCACTTGACAATTGGCTCGCATTTATGTGATTGCCATTTGCAGGCTTTCCAGCATACAACCACAATTTATGCATAGCACTTAAAGCCACAGGTGGCTTGGCAGGCACATCATCTGCCAATTGAAAAATGTGTATAGTGAATAGGAAGGGACAGTTGGAACAGATTATCAAGCAAATGAATGGTTCAAGATTGGGAAAATTGTTTAACCTTTGTGTATAATATATCATGTAAAATGCTGGCCTAGAAGAAACAGAAATTAGAATTTAAATTGATGAGAGACATAGCAACAATCTGGATACCTTGATGGTTTCAATTTAACGGTTGGAAGCAAGGAAGATTTAAGAAATCTCTTGCTGATTAAGAAAGAGAATGCAAAACCTGGAAGAAGACTATAACAGATCTAGACAAAATATTAAACTGCAAAAAAAAAATGTATTATAAAGGCCATCATTTTCCCAATTGTATCATATACCCACGAAAGCTGCACCATCAGAAATCCTCAGCAAGGAAAAATGTATCTTGAACTGTAATGCTGGGGGAAAAATAGTTGAGAATACATTTGATTAGAAGAAATAGAAATAATGCCAGTATTAGATGAAATAAAAGCAGACTGCTCACTAAGCATATAGCTAAAACATAGTTTTTTCAACATATAATGCAATGGCAAGAGTCATTATAGAATGCTTGGAAAAACTGAACACAATCAGAAAAGAGGCCAACAGAAGATGAGTTTATAGTTTATTATAGTTGTTCATCGAGAGCTACTAGATGTTGGAAGGAAGGAAGGAAGGAAGGAAGGAAGGAAGGAAGGAAGAAAGGAAGAAAGAAAGAAAGAAAGAAAGAAAGAAAGAAAGAAAGAAAGAAAGAAAGAAAGAAAGAAAGAAAGAAAGAAAGAAAGAAAGAAAGAAAGAAAGAAAGAAAGAAAGAAACCACTAGACAGCAGCAAAGGGATATGAACAACTCTAGCTCTTTCCTGCCATCTAGTGTTCTTCTGATTTTTTGCAGCCCTGACTTTGCTGGCCTAGTTCAACAACCATGGCAAAAAAAGAAGCATGGCTTAACTGAATGTATGAATCCATCCAATGGGTCCATGGAATAAATAAAAGCTCAAATTGTTATTACATAATAGTGATTAGAGTTGCCGAGTTTTTGTCATGAGACTATACTAGCATTTTCTGTACTCTAAGTCACCTAAGTCAAATGCAGCTCTGGCATTAATTCATCCACTAATTTCTTGCCCAATCTTATGTTTTGTACAATATTTTTGAGTAAAACTCAGTCACATATAACTCTTATCTCTATTCATAAGAACCAGGCATTTTTACAAAGTAAACAAAGTCAATCTTTTCACAATCTTAGTTTACTCTGAAACTTTATGGGGGGAAATTGCTGATAATGAAATGTACAATGCAACAGTGTTCCTATAGTTGGCAGCTAAGGAACTAAGATCCAAATTTGGTCCGAGTTATCTTTATTTATTTTTTTAAAAAGCAGGACCAAATGCTTGCCTTAAGTGCAGTATGTAAAATATATGATACAACAGCAGATATGGCAAGTATTAGAGGACTGGCTAATGTTTTCGTGATCGCTGGAAATGTATGGTATGTGTATATATGGGCTGTGAAAAAAAAATCTTCAGAGAAACACAGACTGTACAGCCAAATTGTGGTCAATATTAGGAATTTCCCCCCAAAGCCTTCTGTATTATACACCTCATTTATAATGTTGACTTTTAAGTTACTATTTTTATGCTTTCAAACAACCAAAAAGGGTGATCGTGAACAGATGGAGGTGCTGTGGAAGGTTCATGAGTCTTGAATAGAGGCATCTTCCATTTCAGGAGACTTCTGCACAACAGCTGCTGTCTCTATGTACAGACAATGAATCATTTTCCTAGAAATTAAACCATGTATCTGAATAAACCACATTCAGTTACTGTCTCTGCTCAGTTATTTATTGGGGAAACTGGACCAATCTAAGCCCAGCATAAGAAGCCAGTGGAATTAACATTTACAGACATACAAAAACCTGATTGTAAACTATCCTGTGAAATATAGTGTTTGGGTCATGCAAGGCCTTAATTTAAAATGGAATTGGAAGAAGCCTATTAATAATCTAAAATGCAGATAAACTTGAAAACATCATCATCTTCAGTGATAAACATTTCAGATTCCTTTTGTTGTTACTATTGTTATCAGATATGTAAAAATTCCTGCATGGTTTTCTTCTGGGACAAACAGTCATGGAACATAAGCTATACAGATCATTCAATAAGCATGCCACAAATTGAATCTGAGGTAACACGTTTTATGGGAGAAAAAACATTCACTAAATTATGCTTAGCCTATGAATAATAGAATAAGAGAATAACCGAATAACAAAGTTGGAAGGGACCTTGGAGGTCTTCTAGTCCAACCACCAGAGAGGAAACTTTATACCATTTTAGACAAATGGTAAATGATAAACACTAAATATTTGTAAATCTGAAGAAAAGCAGTATTTTGACTGGTCCATGTAAAATACCTGTTTCAATTCCCTCCAATTTACCTATTCTATTATTTGAATGGTTCAATACTATCTGCCCTTCTTTTTTGCTTTTCTTATGAAAAAATGGTTTTATCTTTTAAATTTGATGTTCAGACAATGGAAAAATGAATGAGCTACTAAGATAAACTCTATAAACTCTATATATTTAGAAGATAATTAATTTTATTTTGCTAATTCTTTAGTCACAGTATCCAGTACTTTCTTGTAGTATTTTACAGAACATGGACTTCAGGCCATGTGAGGTAAATCGTTTGGCACATTTCCATAGAACTTTATCTCATGGAAACAATTTTTATATGTACATGCTATATTTGTAAAAGAACATAGCCAACATTAGCTGCATTCTTTCTATAATACAAGTTAATATATAAATGTCTCCATAACTGATGGCATGGTGAACATTTGATTCTGATTAATGATATAGACAAGCACCTTCCCATAGAAAAGGGATACCATGGAGATAATCAAGAAAACTGCACATTCCCTGTCTTAAATGATACCTCTATGATGTGGTCAATGAATAAAAAGGAAGGAGAAAAGAAAAACTAGTTAGAGTTAAAAGGCAGTTGGATAATGATCATTGATGAGATCAGCATGATCTGATTGCATCCAAATATCTAGATTTCAAAAAATATGATCTCAGAAGCAACCTAAAGATCCTAAAGTTTACTGTGACATAGGGAAAGCCACAATTTAGTATTAATCCTAATACATAAATGGTTATTTATATTTGCCTTACAAACCAAATTCCGAAACCAATCAGCATTTGATCCTGATTTAAGTTCTGGTTGTAGGGAAACATAAACAGGGGATTTAGAATTGTCATGTGAATATGGGAAAAGATAAGACCCGGTATGACTTTGAAATTTCTACCTGCTTATTCAAATCCCCTGTCTCTCTTTGTCCCTTGTTCTCCCACCTTCTAAAATAAAAGAAAAACACTGAATTATTCTCTCCCTTACTGTGATGCTGCAGATTGTCACACACATTTTGCCTGGCATCATTAGTAACACTAGTGATCAGCATCCCTTTCCTTTCACTCAGTTAGCAAAGACAAACAAACAAACAAAAACACTCCCTAAGATGGGAGCAAAAGCAAACATCCAAATAATTAATCTCTTGGTAAAATATTTAAAACAAAAAGTGGAAAACGAAGTAGAGATGAGAGGAAAGAGATTGCAGTAACGACTATTGGTATGACATTATTTTTTCAGTCTAGCTATGGGATCTGTCCTTGTTGTGCCACTAGGCACTAAATCTGAATATTTAAAGTTCCTTGTAAAGAATCTGAACTATTTTTGATTCTTCAGGCAACATCCTCAGCAAAATGTACTTTGTATTAAATCAGCTATGAATAACACTATATTATATGAATAATATATTTAAATCGCCTCATTTAAAGCATGTATTTATATATTTTGCAGTTAGAAATGAAATCACTACATTGTTTCATAAATATACAACATTGAAAATGTCTTCATACAGCTTTGAATTATTGTTGAAGAATTTAAAAAATGAATTCACTCGATTTCTTGTTTGAAGCTGCTGTTTTGAGTACTGGAAGATACTAGATAAACTAGATACCTGACGGAGTTAAAATCATTTTACTAACATTTGTAACAATCGGTTTTTGTGAATGAGAATTTTTAAATAAGGGTTTCTGGGATAGTACAACAGGTTTTCGTTGGGCCTGTTCTACTCAGTCATTTACTTAAAGATACAGTAAATATCTAAAATTGAATGTATGCAAGTTATAGCCTTTCCACCTTAAGTGGAAAACTGGGCTGACAATAAAATAAAATAAAACAAAGTTTATTATAAATTCAATAAAGAAGCAAATGATACTAGAAAATGAGAGGTAACTGCTCCCACATTCAAGCACATACTCTCACATTCCCTTCTAAGCTTTAAAATTGACTTGTCAATGGCTACACTCTATGAGGCCAATATCTTATATTTGTTTTACTGTTGAGATATTAAGTAGGCAAGAGTGGCTTGTATATAGGATCCCTCAGTTGCTTCAGTTCAGTTTATGAAACTTAACCAAGGCTTCTCAGTATAAGATCCAGCTTCTTTCCTAACTGCAGCACCATTACGAATAATCTTAATAAATTTAAATAGCAGATAGGGAAAGAACAATCTTTTCTAACCTGGTGCCCTCCAAATGTGTTGGGAATAGACGTGACTCAAATCCTTAACAAAAAATCGCTAACAAGCTATTCTAGATTGGTTAGTTCATCTGGCTTTATCTCTACCTGCATCATTTTGCTGTTGTGATAAAATGTAATCTTTGGGGGGGGGATGTATAGGAATGTCTTCTTACCTATTTTATACTCCCAACCCTCTTTCTCCACCCCGCCCATCTTTTTTCTTCTTTTAAGGAAAAAAAATCCTAGGAAAGTTCATAACATTCAGCCCTGGAGGCAAGGTTTTTCCAATGTAAATTTCTTTTGGTCACTGCAATATGAACAGAAATCTTGGCTAGCCTTCTATTGCATCAGTTTTCATATTTTCTTTGCCTGCCTAGCTATTTGTCATTTTCCAATAATCCTATGCCCTGGAGATATTAATGCTTAGAGACTAGGCCTGCCCCATCACCCTGGCCTGCAAATGTAATAATAATGTTGTCCCTCAAAATCTGTTCATCAGCGCTGATCACGGGAAAGAGTCAAGGTCTTCCCTTTGCATATATGGTAACATTAAGTCAGGGAAAAGGTATTCTTCAGATTATGAAAGTCAGAGCTGTCTTTTGAAAGTCAGAGGCAGCTTACTTTCCACTCAGCCACCCCAAGATGATAGAAACATTTTAAAAGTATACAATCCCAAATAATGTATTAGCAAACTAAGGTATTTTATATTTTGCCATATAAGGTAATAAATGCAGCAATGTTGGGAATTCTTCCCTTTTTCTCCTAATAAATTCATTGTCTGTCATTAATAAATTCATGATCTTAAATTTGTTGTCAGTTTCTGTTTAACTTGTTTTTATTTCCAGAAACACAGACAGATAGACTGACCACAACCAGAATTCTTCCTCCAGCGCCTGATCCCAATTTGCTTAAGCCTCTTGTTGAAGTCATCAGTTGGACAGTTCTCAAGTGACCCCAGGCTGGGAACACTTCTGGAAAAAGAAAATCACAACACATTGCAGCTAGCCAACAGCTTCCAACCAAAGTACATAGAAGTTCAGAAAAACCCTACCTTTTTTTTAACCTGTAATTATTGTAGGGTTTTTTTTATTTAAAATTAACTAGAGGGTTACAATAGCAACAGTTAACAATGCAATCTCTTTCTTTCCCTTTCCTTTTTTCATACAGACTTATTTTTAAAAAATTCTTATGCACATACTTAACTTGGACATGAACTTTATTAAATTTAATCTGACCATCTTTTGAATAAAATTCTTAAGGCCAGATTGACATATTGCATGGTTATATTTGTAAAGCACACTTAATTGGGTCATTTAAAGACCTAATGACTGCTTTGTATAAACCCGATTGATATTTGCTGTGTTTTTGTTTTTTAATTTAATTTTTCACGTTAGGCAAACTCTGCCTCTTTGGTTACTTTATGGTTCAGTGTATTGTGCAAATCATCCCCAGCCCTATGAGTTCATTCAATAATCCAATTAAGCATATCACATAAAAATCATTGATCTAAAACATAATGATTGGAATGTGGAAATGACATAACTAAGGTAAAAGATGAAGATCAATAAAAAGTTTAAGCATATTGTTTAGATCAATTAGTATATGCAGTTCTAGAAGTTGTAGTCATTTCTGGAGAGTTCCAGATTGAAAAAATATAGTTTGTATACTTCCCATTAGCTATCAATGGACTTAAAAATGCTTGCCTTTGCTGGATCTTACCCACAAAATTATGTTGTTTTTGTCAGCCTTATTTAAATAAACATGTAAACTGTTTGAAATCCTTGGTTATTCATTTTGAGGTCATCTCAAACTTGCTTTTTTTTTCTTCAGAAGGCAACTGGGTTTCTCCTTGAGAAAGAAGAAGAAAACATTTCACTTGTCATCCAATTGAGCTTCATCAGTTCTGAATTCAGAACTGATGAAGCTTCTTGGATGAGAAGCAAAACATTTTCTTCTTCTTCAAGGAGGAAAAAAAACCCACTTCAGTTACCCTTTGAAGAAGAAAAAAGCACCTTCAAGACAACTATGACCTGGATGACTGAGAATCTCCACAGCCATTTGGACGTAGTTTTAAACTTTATAACTGTATCATTGCTTTCTAGGTGACAGAGTGGCTTTAATGCTTCAAGGATGGGCATTTCACTTTATGAAGCACTACTTTCAAATATTTTGCCAAATCCTCCAGATTTTTCTGCGAATGCCCTAAATTGATTCCAAATTCATATAATTTGTTCCAGATTCAGATAATCCAGATAGTTCATTGCCTGCTCTATCAATTTTTTTCATACTAGAACTGATCAGTTCCATTCATTTCCTTAGTTAGTCTTGCCCAATTGTTGTTGGGACCCAATGGATCTCATTTTATTAGAACTAAGTGTCAATAACTGCTTGTCTGTATTCTTGCAAGTTTATAATTAGGTCACCAGTGGTAATATCAAACTATATTGTCTTTTGCATTTGCCATCAATTTTTTCAAATCCTCTCTAGTGACTCTGCCTTCACATTAATCGTCCAAAATATCTAGGATTATTAATGTATTGTAAGAGGTCTACTTATTTGGACTAGTACATAAGCCCCAATAAAAAATAAGATCAGTAAACTGGCTTTATTTCACCTAATACTAAATTATTTGTTTTTGCAGTCCAAGGTATTCTGCTAGCGTTGTAAGTATCTTCAAAAGGAGAAGGAGATGGAGATGATAGAGGTGATTTCAAGTGATAGAATCAAATAAAAATCTGAGTTTTCTACAGAATTTCTCTCTTAATGTTCTGGATCCAGCTGGAGAAAGGAAGCTAACATATAGTGCCTTAGATTTGCCAGACAACGTCTGTTATGAAACCAAGTTTATTTTAAAAGTTTGCTCTGCACTTAAAGAATACCACAATTCTATAATAGATTGCTTTCAGAACACTGCAATGGCCAAATCCAGGGATTCCAATCCAGACTCACAATGATTTGGTGTGCAAAGTTTCCCACCTCACTGAAGAAAACAACTGTCTTTGTGTGCAAAGCAACAGGGAATTCTATTACAAGTACGTCATGCTTTTCATTTACATTTTTAAAATGTAAATTTGGCAACCCTTTCCTGACCTTTTCTTTATTCCACTGCTGGTAATCTCCTCATGGCCTTTTGTTTTGGAGATGCCAGATCTCCTTCTCCTATGTGACCTGAGAAGTGGTTTCCGAATGCCCATATATAGGAAAAATTGGCTTCAGACTTCATCCATCTTCTGCCTTTCAGTCTCTCCCCAGTGCTGAGATTTCACTGCAACCTCTGCTTCAGGTCTGACAACAAAGCTCTCAGGAATCCCCCTTCAGCCAAGAATAATACCCATAAAAATAAAGACATTATTAAAACCAGATTACAACTGATCTGAAGTTGCAGTAAGTGTAATGTGACTCAAATGAAAATCCCAAAAGAGCTTGAGACAGAAAGGGGGGGGGGGGAAATCTCTCACTTTCAAAGTTCTGGACTCCAACCTACTCCTCAGTTGACTTGGGTAATCCATCAGACAACCACAAAAAGAAATGCCTCCCCCATTCCAGATGCAGCTGTATCTTGTCCCAGCCTGTCTCTTTCTTCTGCATTGTGAATAGAACCACATGAAGAAACATGGGATACAATTTTTTTAAAAAGGCCTTCATTTAGGATGAGCAGGTTGGAAATATTCCCTGTCTGTGGGTAAATACTTTGATAGTGAGTTTTTATTCTTCAGACATTTATGTTTAATAAATATGATTTGGTTTATGTTTAAAGAATTTACAGAAAGATGAGGTACTTCTCTTTGGCTTTTCATTGTCCATCTCTTTAACTTATAAGAACCCCTGAAGCAGCATGGGGAAGGGGCTTAAGTGCCTCTCAACATGTAAACATCCTCATAGAAGTGTAGAAAAAATATTTTGTTGATGAACTGATTTTACAAAGCAAGGTAAGAAAAGATTGGAGAGATTTTGGGAAAGCGTGAAAATATGGAACAGTAACAGCTGGGCCAAAGAAGGTAATAGGAAGGTCTTAGGTTTCATATCCAGGGACAGCTTAAAGTACATATTTTTTGGGTAGTAAGAAAAAAAAAAACATTGTGTGTTGTGTATTGTGTATAATGAAGTATGCAAATCCAACTATAACTTTTGCATGGGGGTAAAATTTTAACCAAAGAAGACAAGGGTAGGATCAGAAAACTAGGGCCTGAGGCTGCTTTGATTATCAAGGGAGTAAGCTTCAAATATTAATCCCATCCACTGTGCACAGACCTATAGCTATAATAGCACTACTGCTTTATTAAGCAGTCACACAGAAACCACACCATGCAATTCTAATGCGAATCTAACATATTAGAATAAATCTTAATCTTCTGCATAAGACCCTCATTAAGACCAGTATTATTATAATCCAAGGGAAATGAGCTTTCAAGAATAGAAACCGGCCTAAATAATGAATGCTCAAATGAGGTGCTACTGATCTCTTAGGTACGAGTTTCAGCCACACTACACATTTCCTGACTTTCATCAATGACTACATACCTATGGCAAGACAATGGAAATATGATTTTTTTCCCATGGCTTCAAATTAGAACATGAAGTGGAATTTCAAGGCCTCATATAATGGGGAGGAGATGTGTGGAGTTTTACTTTCATTAAGATTGCTTGACAGAAATTTCACAGAAAAAAGAAAGGACGGAAAGAAACAATGCAAGCATTTATATTTTATTTTATTTTTAAGCTGTAAATCTGTTCTCCAACCGCTACCACCCTGCCAGGTTTTTGCCAACCACTATGCTAGGAATCCTGCAGCCAAGTCCATTGCTATTCTAAAGCAAAATAAATACAAAATGAAACTGGCCTTAAAATCTGCAGCTGCTGGCAACTCCCACTAGGAAAGCCCAGGTCTTTGCCAGAAGGGAGGAAAAGAAAAAGACATTTAAACCATCACACTGTTTTCTGTACAAAAATCCTTGAGCCCAATGGCAGGTTATACTAGCCTGTCACTACAGGAAAGGAAGGAAGGAAGGAAGGAAGTTCAAAGACCAAGTTCTCTCCCATTCTTCACTGTTTTCCCTTCCAATTTTTAAACACAAGGGAAAATCCAATGCTGTGTTTCAAAGAGCAAAGCAGAAGAGCAGCCATACCAAGTAAAAATGGAAAGATCTTATAGATCAAGGTTATTTGAGGGTCAGCCTATCTCCCGTGGTGTCTGCCTGCCCAGTTACAGCTGGCACAGTCCAGTTCTCCTCAATTAAATAATGCAACCATCAGAACCTAAGAGATTTGCCTTCTCTGTTGAGGCGCCTGCTCTCTGGAATGAAATCCCCCCCCCCAGATATTCATGTGTCTCCCACCCTGATAACATTATGGCTAGCCTGAAAAACCTGGCCATTTTTGTAGGCCTTAGATTAAGGTAAATGTAGTCCCCTTGCTAGACATGTTTCTATTTATATAGTGTATTGTTTGGCTGGCTGCTGTTCTTGGATAACGATGTTGTATTTTGTATTTTTTTAATTGCTGCTTGTTTTACATTGTGGGCCACCCAGCGCCATCCTGGAGTCAAACAGCACCTAAATCTAATAAAATAAAATAATAAATAAACAGCTCATTAGTGACTGAATTTCATCTGTGCTGAAGGACTATATTGGAGTCCATCCCAGAAACATCCAGCTGTGTTTCAATAAAGGGACTACAGGGTTAGAAAGATTTATCAAAAACACTTTGAGAATGTTGTCAAGAAGGCATCCCATTCAATTAGGGACTATTTATTTATGGAGGGTATTAGATGCTGAGAGCAGGGGAGAAAGAGAGAAATGAACAGGGAGTGTATTAAAGACTGGCAATATTTTGTTCTATCCAATGTCAAGTAACACAGGAGGTCAGAAAACCCTGAAGGGATTGTCAGGAAAACCTCTGCTAGAAAAAACATACGGTACAATGTTTAGGCCTCCATGGAAGAAAACTGCCAATACCAGATGAGGGAATTCTCAAATTGACAGACTTCCAGTATAAGCCACAAATGTACAAGCCTTTCCCATCTCTTTAAAAAAAAACCCACCCTCATTCTTAAGTTACACTGATTATAGCAAATAGATCTGGCCTTCAAAACCAGATGATCACTAGATGGAAGCACAGAGTTATAATTTTCCAGTAGCCCTAGCATTGATTTTTAATGTTCTGATTTTTTTTTACCTCTGAATTTACCATGTTTAATTTAATATTCAGCATGAATGAAAACATTTGTTATCAGATAAGAAGCATCACTAACTAAAGCAGAGTTTGGGTATATGTTCCATTTTCATCTTGCTTTCCTTGGACTGCTCTTGATTTACTGTAAATATAAGGAAAAACTTCCTGTCTGTCAGATTTGTACATCAGTGAAACAGATTGCCTTCAGAGGTTATGGGTTCTCAATTTCTTTAGTTTTTAAGGAGGCTGCAGGACAACCAGGTCTTACTGTTGGTTTAATTCAGGGGTAGGCAACTTTGGCTCTTTTATGACTCGTGGACTTCAACTCCCAGAATTCCTGAGCCAGCATGGCCCAGAATTCTGGGAGTTGAAGTCCACGAGTCATAAAAGAGCCAAGGTTGCCTACCCCTGGTTTAATTGGTTTTCCTGCATATCACATAAGATTGAACTAGATGCTCCTGTGATCCTTTCTAATGCCATAATTCTATGATTTCCTGTTTTCTTCAGCTTCTATAAATGTTTCTTTATTTCTTAGCAAATTTACACATTGGCCATTTAGATACAAATGAAGTGAAAATATTCACATAATTTAATTAGCATGTGCCGAGTAAATAATTTCTTACAACATCTCCTCATGCACATAGCTCAATGTTCTACCAGTTTGTGGGCCTACATTTGAAAACTATTTGGAAACTAAAATTCATACAAAACGTGATGGCCAATGTACTAGCACGTGTGAGATGCCAGCAGCACATAATATAAGTTCTGTGAGTTCTACACTGGTTACCAATAGTTTGACAAGCCATAAAGACCTTTAAAACCCTATATTGCTTAGAACAAAGATATGTGCAGGGGCCATCTTCACACACTGATCCAGTGTACATATTTCAGAAACTGTTGATGAACTCCTTTTTCTATGAAGCAAGGAGTACTGAAATCAAGTGGTGTTGTCTGCTTTTAATTTCCCAGTATTTTTGGAACAGTCTCTGTGGGAAAATTAGATTGGCCCCTAATTTAATAGATGGTGCCTTAACTACTAGTCCAAACTGGTAGCCATAAAATCTAATAAATAAATAAAAATAGGAATCTTCTTACTGTGGACTTTTATATGATGATTGTTTTAACTGTTGAAAATAATCAGGAGTCCCTTGTAACTTTAGTGGCATATGATTCAAATATATACATATATACTTGCATGACAAGCTCTAGACAAACATTTGGGCAAGGGATGGTAGGATAAATTAATTTAAAATAATACTATGGGTCACTTTTATTATTAATCAATCTTCTTTCTTTCCAACTTTTTCCAAAAGTATCCATATTCCCCCTCTCCCCCTTATCAACAATCTTAGAGCCTGCTGCAGAGCCCACAGGCCTGAGCTGACCAAAGGGAAGGAAAGCCCCCTTCCAGCCTCCACCAGCATTCTCTCCTTCCCATTCACCATCACACATCCATCATGCCTTGTTTTTTCCTTCAGCTACTATGCTAGATCCATCTATGAACAAATCAGTTTTCTTTCTTTCCATTGTCTAACATTAGGCTCTCTTTTAGTGAAAACAACATGTTATCTATAATCCCAAAATTTCTTCAACTCCAGCAAGGATTGAGTTCAATTCACTTAGGTATTATTGTCTATTTTTTTTCTTAATCAATATATCAGTGTGTCCTTCAAACATAAAGACATAAATAATAATAATAATAAATCAACTTCACAAAGAAACAGCCAAACTTAATGAATACATATATGTATGTATTCAAAGACTGTATTCAAAGACTGAAATTAGAGCATCAAAGTTTTTAAAAAACATTTACAAATCTAAGCAAAATAATTCAGAGTCATTTTCTTTGGTTGATGGATATATAGGGTTAACTAACATTTTAAACCTCAAAGATTTCCAGTGTGTTCCAATGTTAAGTTTTTTTCTTCAAGTCTCATTTGGTTACAAGTAACATTTCTTGTTCAAATAAGATTTCCTTTGTTCAGCTATAATCTCTGCTACCTCTTTGCTGCCCCCTTCCTTCCAAGAGAAAATTGCAAGCCAAAACTGCAAGAGTAAATTTCAGATTTCACTTCCCCGCCTTTCTCTCCCCCCTTCTCTCCTCTCCCCTCTTCCAAGGAAAAAAAATCCTTGAGTGAAAAAAGTAAGAACCAACTAAACACAAGACAGGAAAAGGGGGAAAAAATTAAACGATTACACAGAAACCTCACCCCCCCCCCTTTTCCTCTCTCTCGCTCTTCCAAAGCAAAAAGTAAAAAAAAAAACGTAGCAAGCCGGTAATGAAAAAGGCTGAAAGAAATTTAAACACTTGCTATTATCTTTCCATAATACCATGCAGAATCTGCAATTTACTGTTTCTTCCACAGACTGGAGGGGGGGGGACTAACACACACACACAAGCATTTGCACATCAGCACACCCACACATTCACTTCCATTCAAACTGCTTGCATAAACAATTTCACATACAGATATTTCATTTCATGCTTTCTACAGGCAAACCAAACAGGGAGCTTTTTACAAGCCAATGAGCTCCATTTTTTTCCAAATCTCTTTTTGTTTGTTTTTTATTAGAGGGTCTTGCCTCTCTCCCAAGTCTTGATACAAAACAACACAGACACACATACACAGATACCATTAAGACAACATTTCCAGGCCTGTTGCTTGTTTTCTAAGAAATGGGAAACTCAAGAAATGATCCCAATCAAATGTGACTGTTGGGCCCTGAACCATTGCTTACTTTTTCCATCACTTCAAGCACAAGCTTAGAAGCCCACTTAATTTTCTGGATGGCCAAATATTTAAGAAACACATCAATTTGGAGTTTGAGACCAAAGCAGGCCTCCCTTTTTAATTTAGCAAATTCAAAGGACATTGTAGAAGGACCAAAAAAAAGGAATGTTGAATTTGGGGCCCTTTGCTGGCCTGAACGGGGAGGGGAAAACTGCAGAGAGCAGCCTCCTCTCTTCCCATCTGACAATAGGGATGGTTTCTGAGGATAGTAGATGGCGCCATTGTCTAACAGGAAAAAAAATTGTCCATCCAAAGAGCCAGATTAGAGAGAGAGAAAATTACAAACAGTTCTTCTTTTCTTTTCTTTCTTTTCTTCCGTGGCTGGAGTTGTTAAAAAGATAAGCTGGCCAAATGGAGGTGCACAAAGTTTTTCAATGTTGCTTTCTTGAAGATTATTTTTACTGCCACAATCAGTTTCAGTGCTTTCCAATGGCTAACACACAGCCTACTGGAAACATGGCTCCTCCTCTTCCCTAAACACCTGTTCATTTGCTCAGTGCAAATGAACAATTCCCAAGAGATTTTCTTGGTTCCTTTCCTTCGGAATCGGGGCCGGCCATGCCCTTTCTTATGCGGGAATCACAGAGACAGTCTCACTATCTTTCACTTCACATGCAACATATAATACTTCCCTCCTTCCCCAAAATCCTGATTTCCCTTAGGAGATTGCTTGGACCTCTCCTTCGGTTCAAGGCATAATTGAATTTCTCTGTCTCTCCCTAGACTTCAATAACCACCCCCTCCTGTTCAGGGAATCCCATGTTCTTTTTTCTCAACAATCTCACTTTGCAGGCAACTAAATTTCTGCATTCCAGGCATTTCAGGCACACTCACACTCACTCACTCCCCCAACCTCCTCCTCATTCTGGAATGTTTGTTTCTACTTACCAAATTCCTCCTGTATTCTCATCTCCTCCTACCTTCACTGGGATGAGATGGAAGCCTCCTTAAACAATCTCAGTTCTGCCGGCCCTGGTTGGTTTTGAGGTCATCAGACACAAAGGGTCTGAGAGCGCTCTTGACCTCCTAGCCAACCCATGCTGGTTTTCCTGGTTGTCATGCCAAAAGGACTCATTCACAGGGGGTTCTAATGGAGGAACCACTTTGAAGGAAAAACCTTCAAGTCCCTGTTTGGGCACCAAATATGTAAGGTCACTGGCCCATGGCAAAACTTGAGAAATCATTTAAAAAAATCCAATCATGAAAACTCAAGCAGAGGCTTCTTAAAGATACAGCACTTTATTTTTGATCGAAATAAGTCCTGGGTGGAAACACAATCTGAACACTGACAGCGTTGCGTTCAGAAGTGCCACACCTTGGAAAGTTAGTAGCATTGCTTTATAAACTTTGTTAGCCAATGAAAATCAGACAACAGAGCCATTGCATTATAAGGAAGACATCAATCATTCCTGTATACTCCCTTATTCCCTCCTTCAGTACATCCCATCCATGTACATGATTCCCACGCTTGCATGAAATTTGTCCCTGACGCAAACGCTGATTACAGAAGCGAGATAGCAATATTTAGGCTAAACAATTTCTTTTTGTTCCTGTTACAGGACCCTACAAACTCTGGAGGCATACTTTCATAATAAGGTCCTCCTCCAGAGGACTTTTGAGTTTTGATGGGTATATTTCCAGTCTTGGAGCATTCACCACTTCTGGAGGCAAGTTGTTCCACTCGTTAATTGTTCTGTCAGGAAGTTTCTCCTTAGTTCTAGGTTGCTTCTCTCCTTGATTAGTTTCCATCCATTGCTTCCTGTCCTGCCTTCAGGCGCCTTGGAAAATAGCTTGACTCCCTGTTCTTTGTGGCAACCCCTGAGATATTGGAACACTGCTATCATGTCACCCCTCGTCTTTCTCTTCATTAAACTAGACATACCCAATTCCAGCAACCGTTCCTTATATGTTTTAGCCTCCAGTCCCCTAATCATCTTTGTTGCTCTTTTCTGTAATCTTTCTAGAGTCTCAGCATCTTTTTTACATCATGGTGACCAAAACTGGATGCAGTATTCCAAGTGTGGCCTTACCAAGGCATTGTAAAGTGGTATTAATACTTCACGTGATCTTGATTCTATCCCTCTGTTAATGCAGCCCAGCACTGTGTTGGCTTTTTTGGCAGCTGCAGCATACTGCTTGCTCATATTTAAGTGATTGTCCACTAGGACTCCGAGATCCCTCTCACAATTACTACTATTGAGCAAGGTACCCCCTATACTATACCTGTACATTTGGTTTTTCTTGCCTAAATGTAGAACCTTACTTTTTTCACCATTGAATTTCATTTTGTTAGATAGCGCCCAGTGTTCAAGTCTGTCCAGGTCCTCCTGTATCTTAAGCCTGTCTTCTGGAGTGTTGGCTATTCCTGCCAGCTTGGTGTCATCCGCAAATTTTATGAGTTCCCTATCTATCCCCTCGTCCAAATAGTTGATGAAGATGTTGAAGAGCACTGGGCCCAGAACAGAGCCCTGGGGCACCCCACTACACACTTCCCTCCATGTAGATGCGGTTCCATTGAGGACCACACGCTGAGTACAGCCGGTCAGCCAGCTACGAATCCATCTGGTGGTGATGCTGTCTAACCCACATTTTTTTATCTTATCAAGTAGTAGGTTGTGATCTACTTTATCAAATGCCTTACTGACGTCCAAGTAAATTATATCCACAGCATTCCTCTGATCCACTAATTTTGTCACTTGGTCAAAGAATGCAATAAGTTTTGTCTAGCATGATCTGTTTTTGATAAACCCATGTTGGCTTTTGATAGTGATTTTGTTTGCCTCTAGGTGTTCACTGATTCGTTGTTTGATTATCTTTTCCAGAATTTTCCCAGGTATTGAGGTCAGGCTGATAGGTCTGTAATTTCCTGGATCCATTTTTTTTCCTTTTTTGAAGATGGGAACTACATCAGCTCTTTTCCAGTCCTCTGGTAGTTCCCCAGTGCTCCAGGATCTTTGAAAAATATAATTCAGTGGTTCTGAGATCACATCTGCCAGTTCCTTGAGAACCTTGGGGTGTAATCCATCTGGTCCTGGTGATTTGAACTCGTCTAGGCTGGACAGGTGCTCACTTTCCATTTTCTTGCCTATCTTAACTTGTGTTTCTATTCTGTTTTTTATGGCACTATTTTTGATAGGTTGGTCTGTTTTTTCCTTTGGTGTAAAGACAGATGCAAAAAACGAGTTAAATAGTTCTGCTTTTTCCCTATTGCTTGTCACCTTCTTGCCACTTTCACCCACTAATGGACCAATCATTCCCTTTCTTGTTTTTTACATATTGAAACAAGCTTTTTTTGTTATTTTTGACTTTGATCGCAAGCCTTATTTCATTCTGAGCCTTAGCTTTCCTCACTTCATCTTTGCAGGCTCGGGCTATTTGCTGATATTCTGACTTAGTTATGTGCCCCTCTTTCCACTTTCTATACTTGTCCTTTTTATCTTTCAATTTATCAGAGAGTTCTTTATGCAGCCATGCTGGTTTCTTTTGAGAGCTGTTATTTTTCCTCTTTGTTGGTATTGTGCTAGACTGGGCTTTTATTATCTCGCTTTTCAGAATTTGCCAAGCTTCTTGAGTTGTTTTCCCTTTGAGGATTCTCATCCATGGAGTCCTTCCCAAGCCCTCTCTAAGTTTATTGAAATTATCTCTCTTGAAGTCCAAGACTCTAGTTTGACTGTGTTCTATTGCTTGTGCTTCCATAATGTTGAATTCCAATACTGCATGATCACTACCTCCCAATATTCCTGTGGCTTCAACACTTTCTATCATTTCATCTCTGTTACTGAGAATTAGATCCAAAATGGCTAAGTTGTCTGCTAGGTTTGTCAGGAATCTGTTTGTTCTTCCACTTGGTGCAGAGTTTGTCTCCCAGTTGATCCTGTGTGGTGCCTGAGTTCCCCTATTGTCTTACCACCTATTTGGTTAGTGCACTTTGTGTGGCACTCGCTGTTAGAAGCTTGAGTTTGCTTGACAGCAAGGTTGATATTCTTGTCCACACACACATCTATGTTACATGCACTGATAGCCCTATAGTTTTTAGATTGCCAGGGACAGGGATGTTCTGTATGAATTAACTCACTGTCCCCGCTGTTTAGTTTAAATATTCCTCAAGAAAATCTGTGAATTTATAGCCGAGTAACTCAGTCCCTTTCTTTGATGGATGCAAACCATCTCTTTTGTACATTTTTTCATTGGACCAGCTACTGACAATGTGACTAATATATCCAAAGCCTTCCCCTTTACACCACTCCTTTAGCCACATATTGAATTGTGCTGTACGCTGGCCTTTTCCATTTTGCTCCTTACACACTGGTAAAACCTCTGAAAAAGTAAGCCTACAGCCTATTCTGCTAAGTTCCTGCCCCAAGCTCTGGAAATAATTCTGCACAGAGAGTACATCTTTTTGGGACAGATCGTTAGTGCCAAGATGTACAATAGCCTCCACATCACAGTCCTTGCTGGCATTCTTGATTATTTCAGAAATACGCTTCTTGTCCCTACTGGCAGTAGCACCTGGGAGACACCTGACCTCTTTTGAAACTTCTGTGTCCTTTCCTAAATTTACGTCCCTTATAATTGAATCACCAACCAGAAGGTGGCTTCTCTTTTTGGATGCCTTTCTGTTCTTGCATGACTGATGTGTAATACCTGATTTGCACTTCTCCCTGTCGAAAACAAGTTCTCCATCTCAGTCCACGATCCCCTGCTTATTCGAGTATGCTATGATGTTACCCCTAGCCCTTCTTTTCATTAAAATAAACATATCCAATTCCATTAACCATTTTTCATATGTTTTAACCTCCAGTCCCCTAATCATCTTTGTTGCTCTTCTCTGCACTCTTTTCAGAGTCTCAACATCTTTTTTCATAGATGCAATATTCCAAGTAGCAGATCTGCTAAGTAGCAGATTGATGTTCAGGACTGCTAATATAGCAATCAATATAGAGCCATGGTGGCACAGTGGTTATAATGCAGTATTGCAGGCTAATTCTACTGAACTGCCAGCAATTCGATCCTGACTGGCTCAAGGTTGACTCATCCTTCTGAGGTCAGTAAAATGAGGACCCAGATTGTTGGGGAGCAATATGCTGACTCTGTAAACTGCTTAGGGAGGGTTATAAAACACTGTGAAGCGGTATATAAGTTGATGTGCTATTGCTATTATTAGATGCACTACTATTCCATGCATGGAGCCAGCTAGATAGGCATAATTTATCTATTTCAATTGAAGGTTGAAATGGTCATGTCACAAAGAGGGTTATAGACACTGGGGAACTGTTTTAGGAAAAGACAAATCAATATCAGAAAGACGGTTTCCACTTTAATCAAATGAAACTAGGCTACTGGCTCAAAATATCACAAAGGTGACAGAGCAGCTTTTAAACTGATGAAAAATGCTGGACCATATTCAACTTTGGAAGGCTCTAGCTATTCCAGAAAAGGCTATAAAGAATAGAAATAGTATGGGGACTGGATTATTATAAACTAGACCAGAGAGTTGGCCTTGATAGTCTAAATGGTTTATTTCAATTTTATGAGTATCTTCTCAAAATTCCAAATAAGGCAATGATTTAAAAAAGATGGAATCCTAGTATATATAAAAATGTACAAAAATTATTCATTCTCCTATTATGTTGATTACTTTATACACCTTTAATACCTTCAAAACCATTTTATCTGTATATATGTAAAATGTAAATGTACATAAAGGATACCAATCATTCAGGCTGACTGTAAAATGAAGAGCACATTTTTCTCCACTTACATATTGTAGATATAAAATATAGCAAAGTGTTTTACAAATTCAACAATAAAAAAATCATAAGAGAATTTTAAACTATTAAAAACCTATTAAATATCCATACTGACCCAATACAACAGTTTTTAAAGGCCAGTTGGAATAGTATTTTGTAGCAATGGGACTATTAATAGAGACGTCTGTGCCCTTGTTTTGATCTGTAGTGGCAGATCCTTAATGGCAGCAGTGATGCTCGGTGGCAGTGAATTTATTAAGTTTCTAAAAAAAATGCTGGCAAGCCACATGCAGCTCCTATACAAAATAAAATATAAGGTTTTCTTTTTTAAAAAAAAGGAAATATATACGAAAGAAGGAATGAAATCATTTATAACAGCAGAGACCAAGCCTCTTAAAAATAAATGTTCGAATTAGGGCTACAGTTCATATAAACAAGAAATATTTATTTCCAAATATTTTGCACTACTGTTTGTCATCAGGTAGATTGATATGTACAGGCACTTGGGCCATTAAGAAGGCTACATTCCAAATCTCTGAAAAGCCATTATTTGATTGTTGGAGAGCTCAAGTCATGCCATTTTGTAGCAATTAAAATTTGGCAGTGACAACAAATTCCAAACCAATTTATAATGCTCCCACTGTATGGAGTCCTTCGAAACTGTCCAATAATGTCAGCCTCCTCCTCTTCCTCCAATATATTGGGAAAAGCAAATTATTATTGAAAAGCCTTACAGTCAGGGTACATGCTTCTCACTCTGAAAGGAGCTGCAATAAGCATTTTTAACCACATTTTAAATATGGAACAGCTCATCCTTTGACATGAGAATGGCCCCTGCTCTTATGGCTTTCTGGAAAGTTGAAAAGAACTAGCTCTTCAAGATGGCTTTTCACAGCTGATTTCAGAGCTATTGTATGTAAGATTTAGTTCTACAATATTTATGTAATAAATTATTAAAAAATCACAAAATTCAACTAGGGTGGAATATAAAAATAAGAGACAGAGTATAATAAGCACTATTAAAAACAGCAAAAACTACAATATAACAAAACGCATGATCTGGGATCTCCCAAATATCATTGTTCACTAAATGAAAATATCAACATCCAGGTCCCAACACCCAAGGGGACAACCTGGTCTTCAAAGCCTTCCTAAAATCTCAGGGTAAGGACAAGTAAAATCTTGGGATTTTACTATTCCACAGGGCAGGTACATCTTGTAAGTCCTATCAGATTACTCTGTTAAAGAGAAGAGACCTGGAACATGCTCACTTTATGTTGGACAGGCAGAGAAAACCAGAGACCAGTGTCCTGCAAGTATAGTAATGTGTTCCTGTGCAATGTAGGGCTTTATAGGTCATAATCACCACTTTTAATCGCATACAGAAGCATATTAGAAGCTACAGCAGCAGCTTGTAAAGCAGAGGTGCTACATGGGCATATTAAGGAATGCCCATAACTATTCACACCATCACATTCAGCACCAGATGATGTTTTGTGGTTAAAAATCAATTAGCCCCCAGGCAGAGGCACTTTGGTTCTTTATTAGTAAAACAGAACCTTTTCATGAAGAATAATCAGATAAATAGAGTTGTCTCTCATTATACTGAAGGACTAAACAGAGGAGAAAAACAATACTATGAGCAAGCATGACCTACTAGTAAAAATCTGGTGATGTTGAATATCCTGGGTATTTGCTAAGGAGAAGAAAATTGATGCATGGTTACAGTGATAAGCAAGGCTACGATGCTGGGAAATTCAAGAGATCATGTCATAATTCTCAAAGTACAGTTGATGATCAGAAAATATAATGAAGCTGCAGTAGTCAAAGTAATACCAGTTGTCATAATTTGATACCCACATCCATAAAACACATCTCTGCACATTCATTATATGCAGACTTGCCTGAAGAAAGCTTCTATGTCCTAAATAATAATTCCACAAAATTTCTGACTTAAACAATATTATAACCAGAAGAACTTTGTTAATTAAATTAGTAGGATGCAAAACCTTTGTCTCATTTGTTTCAACAATGGGTACAAATAAAATTCTCAGTACAGTCATGTACACATGCTTATTCTAGCTTCCTTTCTATTTAATATAGTAAACAAGTATTTTAAAGGTAGAGACCAATGCCAATCACTACAAAGCAAGGGGATTTTATTTCCACCAAATAACTGGAAATTATATAATAAAACTCTGGAAATTCCCTGATTTCTGTTTCTTGGAATTTTCCTCATTCAGTACAAACAGACTGTGTCCTTTTCCAAAGTATCCAATGAAAACTTTTGTAGTAGTACTGCTAAAGCCCATATACAACATTAATTTATTGGCTGATAAAAGAATCCACTAAATGGAATCAAATATACAGTAAATCAAGCACACTCTTCAACACAAATCCACAAACAAAAATGAGCCAAACAATAACAATTGGGAAAACATGCCTAGAAATTTAAGGAGTTGTAGTTCCAACAAATCTGAAGGACCCAATCTAGGAAAGATTAGTCTGTGTGATAAGGGGTAAGGAATGAAATATAAAGGGTGACTAATAATTTTCCACTGATTCTACCACATAGTTTCCCCTGGAAGCTAATCTAGAAATGCTGCCACCTTCTTTTCAATGACTTTTGCCATATGGGATACTTCAAAGTCTGTTCAAGTTTTCATTCATAGTGACAATTCTGTGAGCCAGGTTAAATCAAGAATCCAGCATAATTGTGGCTAGGAACCCAGGCATTTCTGAGATTTAGAAATCCCAGATAGAAAAGAACAATGCAATATGGTAGTTAAAGTGTTGGACTGATTCATTGATAATTGACTATGTGCCATCAAGTTGTTGTCAAGTCTTAATGCTCACATAAATAGTTTTTCTCCATGATGTAGTCTTTGAGGTCTTCCAATAGTGTATTCATTGCCACTAAAACTGAGTCCATCCACCTTGCTTCTGGTTATCCTCTTACTGCTCTTTCCTTCTTTCTCTTTCCTCTTAATCTTTCTCAGCATTTGAGCCTTATCCAGAAAGCTAGGTCTCTATGTAAGTGAAATTGACTAACTTCATTAACTTCACATAAGTGAAGTCTACTAAATCCAAAGCAAGGTCACCTGAGCCTGGTTATTTTTGCTTGAGTAAAAACTCTGAGTTGATTTGTTCATTTATTAATTTGTTTTCTTGCTGTCAATGCTATTCTCAGGAGCCTTTTCTAACACCAAAATTCAAAAGTGTTAATACTCTTCCTATCCTGCTTGTTCAAAGTCCAATTTTCTCTTCTACAGAGTCACAAGGAATACCATATCTTGCATGATTCTGATCATAGGTTTTGGACTAAGAGCAGGGAAACCCAAGTTCTTATCCTCTGTTAGGCATGGAAGACAACTGGATGGCATTGGGTAAACCACAGTCTCTCAGACTCTCAATAATGTCACACTTTACAACAAACATACCAAAAAACAAATTCCTTGTCACATCATACATTGACAGCTTTATTGTGTTTAATTGCAATGCAAAAAGTGGATTCCACAATCATGGGACAAATGCTAAAAAGAAAAAAACAAATCTCAAATGGACAGAGTTTTAGAGATGTTAAAGTAGGAGGTTTTTTTATTTTAACAATATCAGGTGCTCCTTACAATTCATGAATAAGAGGGAAACAAGGCACTGAAATGCCTATGCTGGATTCTATTAATGCACCAATTCCTGATTACAGTGAGCAATAACAGGATTTTTGTAAAACTCCATTTGTGTATGTAAGTCATTTGAAGTGTAAGTCGAATTATCAATCCTTCAAAGCCAAAGATACCCCACCTAAGAGGCCAGATTTTGGGGAAAGACTATTGTTCCATGAAATGGATTACTTGCAGTACAGTTTTATGTATATCTATTCTGAATTAAATGCTATTTATTTTCATGGTGATATGCATGAAGATTGAAATTTAAACATTAAATATTACCTTGAAAATACAAAAAAAAACTGTTTTTAATTTTCCAGGTTTTTTTTTTTAAATTAAGTCACAATTTTTAAAAAAATTGGAAATAAAATTCCTTGACAAAATATTAAGGAGAAGTTAACGTGTGCATATAGATTGATCTCCTATCAGGCAACAAATTCAGTGCACCTAAGTTTGTTTCATGATTCATGAAATTCTTTAAATCACAACTTTTGTAATGAAAATTATTTTTGTCTTTTCAGTTGTTTTCAAGTATTAAAAAGTAATTACCTATTCTATCTACCAGGTGACATCTCTAGGACAAATTCATGCTTCAGTTTAGACCAGAGTCAAAAAAGCTACACTGAACATCTAATATTTGAATATATGTGAGTTATTTTGAGATTTAGCTATTAGTATATATACTAATGTAGGCTAGGTGATTATACATTGTGGATCTGTACACTGCCATATGCTTTTGGGCTGCATGATATGTTTCTTGTTAATGGTTTAAAATCACAGATTAGATTCCTAAAGGGCACTCTATTGTTAAATGCTCAATAGGATTTGCAACTCTGTTTGGACAAGGAAGAAATCAAATAATTTTTAATATGAAATAAACATATCCAATTTTGTTTTTGCAGATCAATATATCAACAGACCTATAATTATTCTTTCAACTTTGTACTTAATGCAGTTCTCCAATAAACATTCATTCAAAAACATACACTTTTAAATATTTGTTTGGATGTTTTTCAGTAGGGTTTATACAACTTCCCAAATCCATAATTTTGGATTAGATTTAGGATTAAAAATAGATAAGTAGTCAAAGTTAAAACTGAAATCATATATTGTAAGTTAACCATATAAAAACAGAAACTTAGCATTCAAAATATAAATAACATTAAGTCATTATCCATAGGGAATAGTCATAGCATTTTTGAGGCTTCATGAAAGAATGAAATGTTTATCAACTGGGAGGGAAAGGGACAAACTAGTGTGGGAGGGAGGGTTATACAAAACAAACTTGTCTTATATACTGTATATATATATAGGCAGGATGTATGTATATATGTATGTACCTATGTATATACTGCTGTTTGCCTAATTGGAATTCTCCATACCTAGGGACATGTAGAAGGTATCAGTTTTTAGAGCCTTCCTAAATGTAAATAATATGGAGGCCATCTTGACCTTGAGAAGCAAGTTATTCCACTAGGACGGGGGTTCTATCAGGTTTTCCTCTGGGCTTCCATCCCTTTGACCTTTCAGAAGATATGAACTTCATTAGTGGTTGGTTCTTTCTTGGGAATGTCAGGAACCAATGTATATTATGTGCAATATGGCAAATATAGCAAGCAAACCAAGTGACTGTTACAATATACTCCTACAGTGGTAACGGAAGTTATTATTTAGTTAATCTACCTTCTCTTAGCCTATGTCTTTCAGAGGTATTGGCCATATTGCCTGGGGATGATGGGGTTCATAGCCTATCACATTTAGAGATGTCAGTTGAAAGAAACTGATCAGAAGTAACAGCTTTATTTTAAAACATTGCTGGATTATTTGTATTTATTTATTCTTTATTGTTATATCATTATTTCATTGAATTGTTCATTTCCAGCTAATATATTATGAACTGCTTGCCCATCCTAAACATTTTCTATAAAATGCTCTAGTCAAGCTGCCTTAAAATTCCTTCTCCAACTTCAGCAAATATATACTACCATCCAAAGATGTCAGCCTTATTAGATAGACAAGACTAAGACATAGACACCATATAGGCCTAAAGCTAATTTTATTTTTCAGTTTTGAATGGTTTGATCTTTACATTCTCCACTCTTACTAGAGGAGGATGGAAAGAGAGGGCAGCATATCAGGCATCAGTAGAAGGAAATAAAGAAAAAAGAGAGAGCTTCTTTCTTATTTTGGCCCTTTTATGTAGTCACAACAATAGGAAATAGAACAGGACATTTAAGGAACTTTTCTTAAGTTATCAAAAGAAGATCCTAAATTGTGGAAACTTAATTTCACCATGAAAAGCTTTCTGCTTATCTTTGAAAAGCACTATTTCCCTTGCAGATCAAGAATATGCATTTTTATGGAAAGACTTTTTTCCAACTTTGTTTTGCTTTCCACAAGGACTGACAACAATTGAATTGCCAAGTGGAAGCAAATGCTGGGGTCTTTTATTCTAGTAGATATTGGGTGAAGCAGGAAGAAGAATCTTCTTAAAAGAAGGCGTTTTTGGTTATTTATTATGGAGCAGCAAATCCTCCTGTCCCCCCAAAGATATTCTGCTACTTTTTTTTAACATTGAGAGAATGAAGAAAATTAAATTCATTTAATTGCCTCAGTTTTTATGGATCCTAAATCTTGCTTGCAGCTCTGCTTCCCCAGCTCCCCATTGTTAGACCATGAAGGAAAGCTGTCCCCAAATAAAGACCAATGACAATACTGTGTTGATATAAAACATTCCAGGTTGACATTTGTTGCATTCAATTACGAGTTTTTGTATCTAGTTGTACATAGAAGTACCTTATGTTTTGATTATGAAGAGGAATCAAGTTGCTTTATGTGAGAAATTGAAAATCTGAGAACTATGAAATATGGCAGCAAATTATGAATTGAGTGAACACAATTCTTTCGTATTTATCCCTGAATTATCATATTCTAAAAACAAACAACTTTTTGTGCATTCATCTCTGGCCATTCATCACATATTTTAATTTTTTTAAAAAAAATAATCACTTAATAACCTATACCTCATAAAGGTGAAATGAATTATTTTGATATTGCAATAAGACAATGGTTTGCATCCAACTGAGTATATCTTGCCAGCAGCACAGATATCATTTCTATACAGATTGTATCAGGTGCTTGCATTTTTCCCTATATCTGTTACAGAAGGTTGTGGGATTCTCTACTTTTGGAATAAGGAGTATAGCAAGCAGAAAACTCTGCAGCATTGGTTATAGTCTAATGTTTACTTGCTGAGCCTGCAGCAATGATAGAAAACATTGAAAACATGGAGTCTGAGACTGGAAAAGATATTGGTTCTGAGATCACAATAATTTATCTGTCTGAACCAGAATAGGAGCATTTCTTCATTCTAACTGACCTGGAATACTGCATCCAGTTCTAGTCACCACAATATAAAAAAGATGTTGAGACTCTGGAAAGAATGCAAAGAGCAACAAGAATGATTAGGAGGCTGGAGGCTAAACCATACGAAGAATGGTTACAGGAATTGGGTATGTCTACTCTAATGAAAAGAAGGACTAAGGGAGACATGATAGCAATGTTCAAACATTTCAGGGACTCCTTCGAAAGCATCAAAAAGCAAGACAAGAAACAATGAATAGAAACTAACCAAGGAGAGAAGCAACCTAGAACTAAGGAGAAATTTCTTAATGGTGAGAGCAATCAACTAATGCAGGGGCATCAAACTCGCAACATCACGTGACGTGTCGCGATGTATCACAACTTTTTTTTCCATTGCCAGCAATGGGGTGGGCGCGGTTTCAGCATGACGCATCCGGCCCATGGGCCAGCAGTTTGACACCCCTGAACTAATGGAACAGCTCACCTTCAAAAGTTGTGGATAAATTCTTCAGCTTCTATAGACCTGGGGAATCCTGCAAATTCCTCTTTACCATCAATGTCAAAATTGTCTGCTTACAATTTACTAGTGTTTCTGAGATGTGACAAATACATTAGAATAGCAAATCATCTTGTTTATTAGAATGAGGGAATGTATTCTAGGATGCACAGTCTGAGCAAAAATTAATGGACTTGGTAATTTAATCACAATTTAAAGCTGGCTTTCGGGTCAGAAAAATGGAATTCCTCAAAATGTATTATTGGAAAAATCCTTGCCCACTCCCCACTAGTAGCATTACTAGGCAAACAAGAGAAAAACATGACTGGTTAAGGAGAACATTAAAATTACCAGTAGCCAATGCCAGATTAAAAGCCTTAAGCAGTTAAAAAGAAGGGGCAGGCCAAAATTTAATACCAAGGAAGGTCAAATTCTGACATCTACTGGTCAGTAAAATAGATCCTTTGAGAAGTTTCTTGTTAAAATGGATTTTCCCCCTGTCTCTATTGGCAAATAATAGATATACATTTACTCATATTCATGTCAACAGATAAATTAGTTATGCAGATGTATGCATGTCTGCTCAAAAGAAAGCCTGGTTACATTGAATGTGACCTCCTATACTTAACATTTTATAAGACTGATACCTGATTCTGAAATTCTGTGCATACTTACCTACAAGTAACCCCATTCAGTTTGATAACACTAATTGTTTAGTTTTACAAAGAAAAAATATGCATACAATTGGACTATGTATTGCATTTGGAGGAAAACATATCTGGAAATTATGCAATAAAAGACTATACACATCAGCAAGGTCAATTATGTAGCCAGCAAAAGGTCCAGAGTGCTTCTGCCTAAAGCAGAGATGGTTTTACATCTGTAGATATCGATGTTGAATTCATCAACAGAAATGTAGTGTTTCTGGAGTATAAAAGAAATACGCAGCACTTACCAGGTCTCCTCTGGTTCCTGTTTAATTTCCTTTGTCTAATGTAAACTCAGTGGGCTATGACTAATGGCTAACATATAATTTCTAATTGTATGACATTAGGTTATGCTAGCACAAAAACATTATCAGAGCCAAGACACAAGACAGCAGCCTATAGTTCAGACTTAGTAGGGATTAGGTAGGAATGGAAAAAATACCATCAGAATCAATTACATTTGTCAGGGAAGTGCTGTAGATGAAAAGCCAAGCTTAATGGGAAAATGTTCTGTCTCTCACCTCCTTCCTCAGCAGGTTCCGAGTCATTTTGCAAGCCAAATGGAACACACTCTTACTATAGATGTGAAAAAAGGAAACTGAGCCCTTTGGACTATTATTGTTTATTTGTTTTTACAGCCGCTCTGCATGTCCTTATCCTCCATCTCCAAACTGCCTTTCTCATCTCCCTGTACTCTATATGAGTCGGCCCCTTACCTTCTTTCCAAAATCTTCTATTTCCTGCCTTTGACCATTTTAACAATTAATTATGTTTCACAGATTATAGAAATATAGGGTTGTGGGCAGGGGGGAGGAATAAGTCTTAAAAATAAAGAAGAATAGGAAAAGAACAGTACATAAAATCCTCTGATCCCAAAAAAACACAGCAAAACAAACAAGTAAGCAAAAACATATATACTATAGTCATTTATGAGTAAATGCTTCTAAAGAATTGGAAGTAAAAAAATAATCAGCAGAGCCTTAGATAATCAATTTCTGGCCAGTGACTGTAGCCCTATCTAGACATTTTTAAATTAGATAGCAGTGCCCATTATTTATTTACTTTAATTTTTATGCCATTTCAATCAACCCAGTTTAAGTGTTCTTTTCTAATCAGCTGATATTATCACTTATTGTCATTTCTTTTTGTCGCTGCTGAAGTCATGACACTATTATGGATGTATACTACAGGTAGCCCAATCAAGCACAAGGCATAGATGAAATTTTTGCAGATCAGTTTGTTACTCCCACTGTAGTAATGAGAGACTTCAGTTATCCCAACATTGACAGGGAATGAAAGTCTGCAGCAGATGGGTGATTTTACAAGTTCTTAATGTGTCTTACAGACAAATTCATGTTCATAAAAGTGCAGGAAGGATCTAAGGGATTTGTTATCCTGGTCTTCATACTTAAGAAAAGGGAAGACATTGTGAATGAGGTAGAAGACATAAGAAAGAATTATCATATGATCCCAGAATTTCTCATATTACATGCAAAAAGAACTGAAGATAGTCAAATTAGTATTCTAGATTTTAAGAGAGGTGACTTCAATCAGTTAAGGGAAAACTGGGGAAAACTAGGAAGAATTTCATGAATAGGGAAATAGGGAAATATAGTTCAGAGAGATTAAGGATTTCTGAAAATAAAGAGATAATTAAGGCCAAATAAAAAATTCCAAAGAGAATTCCAAAGAGAAAAAAGAATGGATGACAACTGATGGGACTGTTCTAGTTGCATAAAAGGCTCTCTGGTAACTGAAAAAAAGGACAAATTTTAAAAAGGAAAGCAGAATATCAGGAAACAGCCTGAAACTGTATGAATGGGGCAGAAAGGCTAAATGTCAGTATGATCTGACTCTTGCAACAAACACAAAAAAGGTTTTGTTTTTTTTTATATGTACAGATCAAGAGAAAATCAAAGTAAATGGTTGGCCCACTGGGTTGGAGAAGATGACAAAATAATGACAGACAACTTGGACAAGACTGAACAAGAAGAAGGAAAAAGTGGCCCAATCTGTCAGAAGTTGCACTCAGGCAGCAAGCAGAAGGAAAATGAAGGACAAAATGGGCAAAGAAGTAATAAGAGAACACCTATCTGTTTTAAATTAAGTTCCAGGGGGCAGCAAATAGACATTCCAGGCTGCTAAATCTGAACCACTGACTATGATCTTTGAGAACTCCTGAGGTAGAGGGGAATTGCCAGACAACTGAGAACATCTAATATTTTCCCAGTCTATTACTATTACTGGAAGAGTCACCAGTCCCCTGTGGACCAATGGTCCAGGAGGTCTTGAGACCAGATGCACCAGTTGATTCTATTGTGAGAGAAAGACTTGAAAGGGTAAATGGTATGAGAGCCCAGTTAGAAGTGAATGGTCTGAAAATAGATAATCTGAAATTAGAGACAAATGGAAACCATTTATCTCACCCAAAAATAATTGTGAGGATGAGGGAAAGAAAGAGGTTCAAGAATTGGATCCACAGAGTTTGCACTTGATGTATAGCAGTCATTGGAATTGTTCTGTAGACTTCATTAGCTTTTCTGCAATAAATCTACCTACCAGAACTGGTATGCTTGAGCTAGTTTCTAGTTTAGTTTGTCAAGACAAGTCTGACACATAGTTGTATGATTCTTTCCTACAGTTTTTTTTCTTTCTTTAACCCAAGGTATTTCACTGTTCTGGAATAGACTGGATGGAAAAAATGCATATGGGAAAAGATTAGCTCATGTTTTCTCTTCTGGTCCTCTTTTATTCAATTCAATCTCTGATGCTGCTTTTTGATCCACAGAGAAAGATAAACAGTCAGGTGAAGATAGAGGGCCCATGTAACTTCTTTATATGTTTCATTGCACAAAGCAAAAAGTAGTTTGAAAAGAACAATTTTATACTGAGAAAGGTCCAAATGAAAACAAGTTGATTTTTTTCCCCAAATGCTCTTCTGGTTTAAGTGTAGCCTTCCCAGAATGCTTCAATAGAACAACAAATTGATCCTAAAGGAATCTGTCATGGAGATCCATGGAACATATTGTTTAAAACTATATTAGTTCTAAGTTATTCATTTTATGAGCAAAAAGAGAGCATGAAATAGATTCTGTTCATTGATCTAGGTCAGGGGTGTCAAACTGCCAGCCCACGGGCTGGATGCGTCACAACAAAACCGCGCCCACCCCATTGCCGGCAATGGGGAAAAAGTTCCAATACATCACGCAACGTCACATGACGTCGCGAGTTTGACATGTCTGATCTAGGTGATGGAAAGACTTTTGGTAGATTTAAATTTGTTTTGAAAATTTAATATAATTCAGACAGATGGAAAGAAAGAGGAGATGATAACCTTTTGAAACATAGGGACAATTTCTTTTCTTTATGAAAAATAATCTTTGTGAATTGTGGCATTATCAAACACTTAACAAATAATGGACAAAAACAAGTCATAAATACCACAAAGCCTAGTACTTAATAAAAGCCTGCAGCCAAGTTGTAAATACATTTATCTGTACTTTTTTTAAAAAAAAAAATCTTTTTTTTTTGGGTAAGCAGCTTTTCAATGGTTTATAGAATAAAATTGGAAAGCAGCTGATGGTGGGTGTTATCACCTGGAAATAAAGCTCAAAAAACAAAAATTCTAGCACATTCAGCAGTTTCCTACAACCTAATTTTGTTTTGTATCTGTGTCTCAGAATCATTAAACTTCAGTTACTTTTTATAACAAAAAAGAATAGTAAAGTTTTAGTTATTAATTAAAAGTGTTGTGTATACATTTTTCATGCATTGGCTAATATGATCTCCCTGTATATCCAGTGTATAAGTAAAACCCAGCCTGTTCATGCCTTCATTCCCTCTGCCTATCCCTCAAACATTTTTGTCAATTGACTTTTCACACTTACCCAGGATGCATTGTGATACTGGCCAGCAAAAAACCTTCCAGGGCATTGTAACCTTGATTCTATTGACCACATTACTTTGATTTAAATTTCAAACGGCCTGTGATTTTTGTTTTCTCCTCCCCCAGTTCCAAAAGCAAACATTATAGATTTTAAAAGGAAGGAAGCTTTTGCTGCACACTTGCTTTGCACAATCTTTGCATAAGCAAAAAGGCAATCAATACAAACAGAATTAATTTTAATTGACCCTATCCTAATATGCACACCAACTACTGAGGAATTTTCAACAACAAAATACCTTGCTCATTATTTACAGAAACTCTGCCCCAATTATATATAAAAAAGAATTAATTATGGCACTTATTAACCAAGTTATTTTGTTATAATTATAGCAAGTCTTCACTTAGGTCAATAAATGTGTAAATGGGAGAGAAGGTTTAGATAAAATACTCAAACAGAAATGAGACAGCCTGTCAAAACTGCTAAACTCCTTTCTTATTACCAAATCTCCTCAGATTCTAGAGTGGGGGGAGATATAAAATAATTATGATTTTCCAGTCAGGAAAAATATCTAAATAGTTACAGTCTGAATGCAATTATAGGTGAGCAACAAGGAAAACTATTCCATTTTATGTTCATAGTAATTTAAATTATTAATGAAGTTATTTCTTCTGGAGCAAATGGTGAATTAAGCAACTGAAAGAGTAAGACCACATGATGGCAATCCTAAACTAGGGGCAGATGGAGGACAGGATAATGGCAGAATGATTGCTACTTCCAAAGACATCTTAAGAACAAATTTTACTTAAACAGGTTCACAAATTATTTAATAGTTTCTTCTTAGCAAGCTTTGGTGTAATTTGGTGCAACACTTGATAAGACTAATTTGAACATCTGGAAACTGTTCTTCATCTCAGGATGTAGCATAGCTCAAATAATTACCACATCCCCTCTCCCCGTTTTTTTTTTTTTCTCCTTTAACCAACTCACTTGAGAAATGATTCTTGGAAACTCAAAATCTTGCAACTGTTTTGAAAAGAATCACTTGGCTTTCTAAACCTATATAGCCTCAGTGGTGATTTTGGATTTTATTTCCCTTCATATCCATTTTTCCCAAGATCCATGAATAATTAAACAAAAAAATCCATAGACTGAATTATCAGTAAGATTTAGTAACATATAATTCTTTATAATGTTATTTTTAAAATGTTATTGGCATCTTAACAAAATCAGCTTGCAATTGCTATGTACATTTTTCTTAAAGGCCAACTAAAGGTCAGAACTATATTCTTTACAGAAAAGTAAACTTTCTTTGAATGAAAATCCTTGACAGTTAAATATACTGATTTAAGTGCATGTATTATTTAAAATGTATGTAAATTGTTTTTACCACTGACAGGAAGCAAAGCATTATTTAAAAAAAAAAAGACCTGTCCTTAGTGAAGAAATTTCTGAACAGTTCTGGAGGCCTGAGCCTAGCTAACTGTAATGCTTAAAGGAAAACAAAAGTCATGCAAATCGGGATATAAACTGAAATCCCAATGTTCAAAATTATTCATTTTAATTCAAGTCACCCACTGACAATATAGAAAGACATAGACACTTGTATGACTTCTGCACCATCATATACAGTACATAAATTAGCTCACATTTTGTCTTAAAAAATACTAAGTGAATAATCTGTTTATAAATAAATATGTTAATAAATTCTGTTTTCCTTAATGTGGTTCCCTAAAGATCTGTCAGACTATAATCATTCCTGATGGCTGAGGTAAATTAAGATGGCACCCAAAAGATCTGGTATATGCTATATATATAGGGAAATTTCCTGTTAGGAAGCACCAGAATAAATCTCAGTGAAGCTCCACAAGGAGTTAATGATCACTGAAATTTTTGCCGAAAGCCCAAGATGGAAAGGTTTATAGTAACACTTGTCTCCCAGATAATCAATCTTTCATTAATGGGAACTAAGGCAGTTACCTGCTTCATTCTGAAGATAAAAATGAAACCACGGGTTTAATCTTTATCCATCTAATGTGATGTCTTTGTGAGAAAATACATTAGAGGAAAGAGAAATCATAGCATTTCAGACCCTACTCAATAAGCCCTGACATTGTATCCTGGATTTTTGATTCAAAGCATACCATTTAAACTATTTGGGCATCAATGTTTCCTTGAAGAAATAAATAAATGTAACTAACAGCCAATTGGTATATATTGACACAAAAGCAAGTCCCACTGTAATGGACCTTGCTCACAGAAAATAATGCTTAGAATTGCAGCTATAACTGAAAAGAACATTGGAAAGGATCAATCAGACACTGTCAAATCTAAGCTATTGCTGCACACTCAGGGTGGGCCAATATACAAAATTCAATTTCACTTAGGTTTTTTCCCCCCTTTTTTTCCTTGCATTTCTTTCAGCCCATTTCTACCACCAGTTTAAAGGAAGCCAGACATGGTCTCAGATCAGCTCCATGCCCTTTCTCTTCTCATCCCCCTAGTAACCTTCTGCTGATGAACCACAGCTTCAGTCTGCTGCCTGGCCTCAATTGTTTTCTATCCTCCAGCACTAACAGCTGTAACTGTGATTTACAGTGTTCCCAGCTTGTCTGCAACTATCTGCAAGTACCCTTGGACACAGCAGTTGGAGCCAGCATGATCGGTAATCTGACAGATTGAATCATTCTTTTCTGCTGATAAAATTATTGATCGAATGATGCATATATGCTCACAGCCTTGCACACATCCCAACAGAAAAACTGTAGTAATTGTCTTAGCTGCAGATTCTGGATTTAAGAAGTCCCATATAAGTAATCTAGCTATTGAAAAAATGTCATCCAACTTGATGTGAAGAGGGTTTCTAAATACCTCCTCCCTTCTTTTCAGTTCTCTGCAGAAAGCACTGTTACCTCAGTCTTTTTTCTTCTAAGTGGCAATATCAGAAAATCACATACTGTATCTAATGTAAAGCACAAGTAGGAGACTTAAAGGAGTTTTGGGAATAAAATGATTAGCAACGTATCAGAATCTGTTTCACATTATCAGTCAACACTAATATGAAGGAAGCACAATATAAAATTCCCTTTACATTCTGAAAGGCTATTTCTTACCAACTCTAATCTGTATCTTTTTTGTTTTGTTTTGTTTATTTAATTATTTTATTTTTTAAATTTATTTGCTGCTCGTCTCTTTTTTAAGTAACTCTGGGTGGCTTAGAGTATTAAAACCATAGAATAAGTATGTATGTTTGGCTATAATTCAAAGTATTAAAACATGGTTGCTGTTCAGACATTTCTCAGTATCAAGCCACTGCTTCTTACCAAATCTTCTGTGTTCAATTTTTTATCTAATGATTTAGGATTTAAGCATCTAGACCTTATAATCAATTGTATACAATGGCAAAATTGTGTACAGCAGACAACTAAATTGGTTGCTGTAATTTTTTAATCTCAAGTAAATTGATAGAGTTTAATGTTTAATATTCCAACAATTGGTACTCCCATTCTCCACAGTACAGGCAGTAGGGGAAGAAATCAAGAAATAGTAGAAAAACAATTACCTCAATTTCCATTATTGAGCTTATTGGTGTTGTATCACACTGTTCATCAATTGCCAGACTCGTCCACTTTTTTTTTTTAGACTTTTATTTCAATATTTTTTTAGAATTTGTTGTATTTTTCAGTATATTTTATCTTTATTTCAGAGAAATACAATTACATAGAAAACATTTTCTTTTTTTAATAAGCTTTGATTTTTGCTACATAAATCCTTTTAATATCTTTATTATATTTAATCTTCTAGTTTTGAAATGTCATGAGCTGGTCCTGTTGCATTAGTGTGTGTGTGTGTGTGTGTGTGTGTGTGAATATTTCCATCGCAGGATATTTCTGTGTAAGAAAGAGGCAGATTCACCGCCACACATAAGTACACATATATACATGGCTTTCTGCCCCATTCTTGTGCTTGAGTGAGGCATAAATTCCATTAACTGAATTGCAGATTTAGCTCACCTTTACAACAGCCAATATCGACAAGATGCTAGTGATCAATATGGGACAGATTGGAAGCTCATTTCAACAAATTGATAAAAGTTCAGAATGAAAAGAGGTGAGGCAGTTTACAGCAAAGGTTAAATCTTTACATTCTGCTTTCTCTAATACCCATTTTTTTTCCTTTACAGGCTCCTAACCTTCAGAATTAACCCCATTTTAAAATACAAGCACTGTTTTCTAGTCATATTTTCTCTTTCATTCTCCGTTCTCTTCTACAGTATACCAGGGATACGCTGCATCCTGCTTTCTATGGATGAAGCAGAATAGCTCTGACATCCATCATCCCACTGACATCATTCAAATGAAGAAGAGCAAAATTTCAATACCACCATCCTTCCTATTCTGTAATAATTACTCTTTGGAGTGTTGGGGGAAGGGCAGAGACTCTGACACTGGTGCTACTGGAGTGTTCCTCCCAACTTAGGTTAATTATAATGTAGATGATCCTGTTTATGAAACAAATGCTTAGCTTCCTCTCTCTGAATCCTGCAATTCTGACATAAACCAGACAGGGTCTACACCGAAAATTAAAAATATAATGGTCACATAATCGGTCCAGCAAGAGCCAAGGAAGACATCATTTCTTTACAAAGAGGTTTTAGAGATATAAAGAGACCCTGCTCTTTATATCTCTAAATAACATTTGAAAAGTAAATGTAATCTCTATCTTCCAGAACTTTTATAGGGAAGGGTAAATGCTACTAGGATGCCATTTAAAGGTACATTCATCCTGTTTATGCAAATAAATTGGCAGCCATCAGGATACCTATTCACATCTTGTTGAATTCTTGCAAGAAATAGCCAACATGTAGCCTGTGGACTGCAAAGCAATTTTACTTGAAAATTTAATATGGAAAAAAGATTTTGGATATAGATTGGCATAGGAAGAAAAGAAATGTGGTTGCCTAAAGTGTAGGAAACACTCTTTCTTTCAGCGTTACATCTCTCCTTTGGTTTTCTGTGTAATTATCCAGTAATATTCAAATTGTATGCACTCAACTGTTGTGCTACAATTTCTGCTGGCAAATTCTGGGTTCAATCCCAATCCAAACTATCCAGATTAGCTGTCTAGGTCATGTTACTTGAGAGAAAGTCTCCATTGAAGATTATCATAGATCTAAGGCCCTGTTGTTTACATCTTTGGCAGCCTCACATGGGCTCTCCCATCTTTATATATATTCCTTAGCCTTTTCAGCACTTTTAATTCTGGTGAACACATATCCAACCTTTAGAGCAGGGGTCTTCAAACTTGGCCCTTTTATGACTTGTGGACCTTAACTCCCAGAATTCCTCAGTCAGGCATGCTGGCTGAGGAATTCTGGGAGTTGAAGTCCACAAATCATAAAAGGGCCAAGTTTGAAGACCACTGCTTTAGAGAATCAGGATCCCCATTATGCTTTTGGAAAGGCAACAGTCATCATGGAGCAACAAATAATAAAGGGGTGCAGCTCCTACCCTACTGGAAGACTAACTGGTATAAATATTTTGCAGTAAAGGCCCAGAAGAAGCCTTCAGAACCAATTTTAAGCTCTAATTTATATTATACAGCATTAATATGTTAACAGGTCCTCATATGAAGGAGCAACTCTATTATGTCCAATGGGTGAATCAGTAAAAAAAAAATTGTCCTTTTATTAATTATTGAAATATTAATTATTTCATTAACAGAATGACAAGAGTTTGAAGGGACAATGGAGGTCTTCCAGTCCAACCCTGTGCTTATGCAGGAAACCCTATACCATGGGTCGGCCAGCCGAAACATCCAACGAGCCGCACGGACCCGTTTCCCTAAAAAAAAAAACCCCTGGGAGCCGCACCCGCCCGCGCATGCGCGCCCGCCCGCGCATGCGCGCCCCCCCGCGCATGTGCGCCCCCCCGCGCATACCCGTTCGCGCATGCGCACCCACACTCATTCACGCACGCGCACCCGTTCGTGCATGCGCACGCGCACCCGCCCACGCATGCGCACCCTTGCGCACGTGCGCATGCGCTCCCCAAAATGGCGGCGGAGGCTCCGGAGCCGCAGGTGATCCCTCAAAGAGCCGCATGCGGCTCCGGAGCCGCGGGTTGCCAACCCGTGCCCTATACCATTTCAGACAAATGGTTGTCCAATCTCTTCTGAAAAACTTCCAGTTTTGGAGCATTCACAACTTCTGGAGGCAAATCATTCCACTGATTAATTGTTCTAACTGTCAGGTAATTTCTCCTTAGTTCTAGGTTGCTTCTCTCCTTGATTAGCTTTCCATCCATTGCTCCTTGTCCTGCCTTCAGGTGCCTTAGACAATAACTTGACTCCCTGTTCTTTGTGGCAACCCCTGAGATATTGGAACGCTGCTATCATGTCACCCCTAGTCCTTCTTTTCATTGAATTAGATATATCCAATTCCAGCAACCATTCTTTGACACTCTTAAACCTGATAGCAGCTTGGATTCGTCTGTTGACACTTAGTCCTTACTTTTAAAACTGCTTCAAGTTACTTTAAAAAAGAAATCAATTTACTTTTAATTCTTTGAAAACCTCACGCTGTTTTAAATTACATGCTCATACTGGGATAGGGAGGCTATTTATTCAGCAGGAAAATTTCAGGCCCATCTGAAATTAATTTCTTAACTCCGACATTCCTGGGTACCAGCCTTCAATCTAGCTATGGAATTTCCTGATGGAGCTGCATGCATTTCAGTCTTTATGTTACAGGTTTCTCAGCACCACCATTCCTTTGCCCTGCCAGCTGTAAACTGAAGATTGACTCCCCCATTGCTGCTGCTTTAACTGAATCACTGCTGCTCCCTTTCACAAGCATTAGCTGAATATTGCAATTGGCTTCCTCAGAGGTGTCTGTGTAACAGCACAGCAATATCACTGAAAAATCCATCTCTCTGTTTAAGAATCAAGTAGAGCATCAATTAGACCTTTTGATTACTTGGTGTCAATCAGTTTCCAAATCTAGACATAGCTATTCCCTTTGCTCTTTATAGAATGACTCTTTTGATTAAAGGATAAAAAATCAGATTATTTACAATGACTACAATATAAGCATTTATTATAGTCCTTTCTTTGTTTTTTCTATTAGAATATTTCACTCCACAAACTGCTGCTTCTGTTCCTGCTATGATATTTCTAGCCATAGAAGAAATTGAATCCTCCTACTAGTCACTGATTAGGATCTCATTTCTCTACATTATCTTTCTAACAAGGTGTTGATAAATTAAAATAAAGGCTCAGCTTCAAAAATAAATAAAGAAAGAACAGCACTACCAAAGACTAGTTAAATCAGGGGTGTCAAACTACCAGCCCGCGGGCCGGTTTCATCATACCAAAGCCACGCCCATCCCATTGCCGGCAATGCAAAAAGAGTCGCAATACATCATGACATGTCACGTGACGTGGTGAATTTGACACCCGTGGGTTAAATCAACAGCCATCATACCATGCCTGTAAAAATGTGGGTGAGCACTAAGTAGCAGCAGAGTTAGAATTTTCTGTCGTGCTTTACTGCCATCTAGAGATCACCTGGATTTATGAGCCAGCCCTTGGAAATAATTATCTTTGAACGTATGAACAATTGAGTGCTTATTTTAGACACTTAAGCCAGGGACAAAGAGTGGAGGGCTTCTCCATGATATAATGCTCTCAAAATAAATAAGGGAAAGGCAAAATAACTAATAAACTAATTTCCTGCACTATAATTCAAAATGGGACACGTTTTTCTGTAACTGAAATTGTTTCTCAGAACACTGCATTGAATGCCATAAATGATAATGGTTCTCTAATGTCTGTCAGAATGAAGCCTTTAATACAATTGAGATAATTTGAATGGGAAGTTCCTTATCTACACTTTATTATAAATGTTGGGTTGATAGACTAATTCTCAGTAGTCCACATAGGAAAATAAAGTGATCATTAGCCAAATCTAAGACTAGATCGAGAAAAGAATTAAAACTTTACTAGCAGGAAAGCTTTGGAATATGGGAAGGAAAATGTTAAGGTATATATGCTCAGCAAAATATACATGAATATATTGGGAGTATAGGATGAAACATCCTGCTATTTTGAGTATAGTGCTGTTGTCTGGCAGAAGCCCTGAAAAAACTGGGAATATTATATATCAGTCTTGTGCCAGGGTACTATGAATAAACATATGTGACAGAAGATGGATGTCTCTGAAGAATATACAGAGTACTTGCAGCAGTAGTGTGACCACAACCCACATGCTGACATGACCATATAATTAAGTTCTGTATCATAACATATACGTAGACTATGGATACAGAACCCACATGACAGTTTGAATAACAAGCGTGTTATTTAATATACTTTTAACCAGGATAGCACTGATTGCAATTACTGCTTTCTTCCTTAGGAAATTCCCCATAAATACTGGGTTCACAGGATTGGAACCAGTCTATAAACAGGGAAAGTAAGGACAGTAAAAAGAAAAAGAACACATGGAAAGGCAACAGAAGTTCATAAGGCATTCTGTAGTCAAGAAAACCTGCAAAAAAGATTTTGTCTTTATTGGCAAAGACTTCTCTGAAAAACCAGCTTCCTTCTTATGCTAGACCAGTGTTTTTCAACCTTGGCAACTTTAAGTTATGTGGACTTCAACTCTCAGAATTCTTGATGGCTGGGGACTGACCCTTGCTGCTGGGGAATTTTGGGAGTTGAAGTCCACACATCTTAAACTTGCCAAGGTTAGGAGACAATGTACCAGACATTTGTCTCTGGAAAGTGGTCAAGAACAAACTCCCATGGAATTGAAGTTCTACAGTTGAGAAATAATCACCAATAACTTCATTCTATATGCCTTCCATCATATCTAATATACACAGATCATATACCAGACAAGATGTAGGAAATGGCCTTTACATAACTCATAGGTTTATAAAACAAAATATATGGGAGTCTTAGCTTTCTCTAGTTGTTTTTAAAAACCTTGTGATGAGCAATAATCAGAGTTTTCCCAGTTATTACATCTCTAAGTGTGCAATATCTTGTCTTTTAAACATCTATACTGACCAGCCAAGAATGCAAATTCTGTGCAAATGCAGGGAAGGAAGTAGAGGGCACTCCTCAGTGCTGTACTTGTTTGGCATGGGGAAATTCTCTAGCATCTCCAATATTCTTATCTGAAGTCATGGAAGATCTCTGGAAGCAGTACCGATAATACAAATACACGAACTGTAAAATCAAAAAATGCTTCCTATAGTATGATCCCATATTGTTATATGAAAAGTAAAATGGATGCCTGACTGTTTTACACATTCTTTAGCACTATCATTAGCAATTATTTTGTTTTATTGTTTTAATCCCACTGACTTCCAGTTCATCTTTATCTCATTTCCAAATATCAACACTTTCATACAGTGTACGATTTATAAGTCCTAAACAGTTTGGAACCAGGCTATTTTAAGACATCTTATCTAAATCATGTTGCCTATAAACTTTATTTTCTCCAGCAAAGCACAATTATTGGGGAAATGGACAGAGCCTTTTCTTGTGCAGCTCCAAACTTCCTTTATATGGAAATTCACTTCACATTTAAGCTTCAGACAACTTGCTAAGATCCTTTCATTTCATAAAGCTTTTGATGCGACTCATACTTCTGGCTCAGAGATTTTATATTGCCATGTTTAACCCTGTTGTTGCTTTATAGTATGAAACTGAACATATAAATTAGATTTTTAAAGCTGCATTTCTTGTATTCTGTGTGATTACTTTTGTAAACTGCTTAAGGTTTATTGGAAAAAGAAATGGAGGATACTTTAAAAAAACATTTATAAAAATAATACTGTACTCTTAATGGTCAAGTGTTAAGACAAGCTATTATGTCCTATGCCAGATCAGAAATGGAGGATACTTTAAAAAACATTTATAAAAATAATACTGTACCCTTAATGTTCAAGTGTTAAGACAAGCTATTATGTCCTATGACAGATCAGCCTCAAAAATCAGCTAAATATAATCATTATTATTTTCTTTAGGTGGTTGAATGTGTGACTTCAAACAAGTGTGTTTCTCCTGCCCAACAATCTTGCTCTGATAGTACCATTCCTTATGTGGGAATGGCTCTGCTTTTCAGTAGGATGTTGAATTAGATGATAGTTGTTAAGTTTCTGATGAAGAGCAAAACGCACAGTTCCTGTTACCAGCTTAACTCTTAGAAGAACATAGAAAACCTTTTAATATCAGGGCAGTATGTCTAGTTGGACTGCTACAATAGTTCTGACAATACTTCCCAAGGATTTGAGGCAAGTGTATTTTATTTGACCTTCTGGATCTTCTTGCAAATAATGTGTTCTACACTGATATATAAATCCCCTGCCTATTGCTTTCCTCACTGATTCTGCAGCTTTATACCTTTTGGAAATTGTTCTCACAAGATTGCTATAACATGGAGCGTTTTTTTGCAAGCAGGGAATTAGAATCTCTTTATTGTGCTGATGTTTTAATTTTTTTTCCTCCAGAAACCAAGTAATTTAAGAATTGAGTAGCTTATTTTTCCCCTTTTGGTTTCCTACTTTTTTTTTTTAACTCCAACCTTTCTGTTTTTTAGAGTCCAGTGTACACTGCATCCAAAGCATAAGTTGAATGTTTTCTTTGAAGACCAAAACATTTACACCAAACTCTATTCTAGGATAAAACAAGTGGGCTATAGCACAACCATCCTGACCAAATGCATGGAAATTAAAATGGGAAGGTTATGGAAAAGAAGTACAGAACTCTCTCTCTCTCTCTCTCTCTCTCTCTCTCTCTCTCTCTCTCTCTCTCTCTCTCTCTCTCTCTCTCTCTCTCTCTCTCTCTCTCTTCCCTCCCCTCCCCTCCCCTCCCCTCCCCTTTGAATTACATGGAAGGATTGAAATTTCAACCAGGTTGGTTAAATATCCAACTGCTCCAACTGGAACTCCATAGCTGGATTTTATGACTTTTATGATTCATAGGATTGTGAATAGTTTCTATTATCTGAGAACTTGCATGAAGAATTAAATCTAGTAATTCTTAGGGGGGGGAAGAAAAGCACAATTGTTATCATGAAACACCACAAGGGAAAAATGCTTATCTGAAAACAAAACAGTGGTTTTGGTACTATTCCATGATGGATTTTTGGTATATTAAAAACTGAAAAATCACAAATTTTGAAGGAAATTATACAGCATGACCAAAGCCTCTGGCCCATTAAATTAAATGAAGTAAATTATCCCACCTTGATCTCTAGGTGAGCAAAACTCCGATTCCAATGCAGTCATTATTCGCTTCTTTATAGTCTTTACAAGTGTATTTACATATTTTCTTACAGGGAAGACCATTCTTAAAAACATTTGGTTAACATTTAACTTGTCCCAGACAAAATGGATTTCCTAAAATGCAGTCAGTGTTATTAGTCAAACAAATGCTCCCAAGTATGTTTCTTTTCAGTTTCCAATTTGCAGTCATTTGTGCTAGATAAAGTCAGTGCAAGACATTGCTGAAAGCCATCAAAACAAGGAAAAAAGACATGAAGGGGAATCAAAAGGTTTTTAACTAGCAAACATTTTAGGTGCCAAGAGAGCCTCCTTGGAGAGCAAGTTCTATATATGGATGAATAAATCTGTCCCTCTTGCCTCTACTTTCTTTTAAAAAAAATTCTGAACAGGAGTATGTTATGCCTTCTGCCATTAAAGGTGAAGGTGGGGTGGGGGTCAGAAAAAAAATGTATCTCCAGAAACTGATTGAATGTGCAGGACTTTTAAAAGGTAACCATATAAGGCCTTCTGTCTGTCTGAGCTTATTTTTCAAATTTGGCTTTCATTCACATTCCTATTCTTAATTTTTCATATTTATGCTGCTTTACAGTAATATCTACTAATTTTGATGGATTAAAAAAAATGACAAATGTAATTTTCACCCATCCCAAGTGAGCCCTATAGCCAGAAAGGTCCTCTTTCTCAAAGATATCTTTCTTGCTTGATAGAGCTAAAATAATTTGATCAGACTTTTCAATCACAATATATGTTGGATGAAAATAGGCCACAAATGATCAACTGCAAACTTCTAAGCATCAGACACTCTGGAAAAGTGCAATGTGTGTCCCAAATTGCCCCTAGTCAATCTCTTTCCTGGGACAGCAAAACTTCTTCCCTGCATCTCTCCCTATTGCTAAAATATCACATCCTTGTTTCACTATCTCAATTAGGTTGGTTAAATTATGCAAGAATATTTCAACTCAGTTCTAGTGCTGAAATTAATTCAGGACTTATTTTGAAAATATACCCGTCTGGGAATGGTCCCACTGCAGGGATAGTGCAGCTTTGACTCTCTAAATGTGGACATGTTGGGAGATATACTTTAACAATATCTGAAAGACCACAGCTTTCCCATTCCTGTTCCTCTTTAGTTTTTCTTTTGAGAAATGGAAAAATTTATCTTGCCTCTTGCATTCTGGTGCATTCATCATCTGAGTCTTTTCCCTCTTTGAAATGAATGACAATAAGAATAACAACCTCCATTGGTATTGTAAACAAGCGGTACTGTAGTACAATATTGCTCCAAATAAAATGAGCACTAAATCTGAAAGATAAAATTCAGGAAAAATGAGAATAAACCTCTCTCTTTACTCATATTTATTCTCTCATCAATATTTGCTTGCTTCTTTCTGTCACATTTTCTCTTCCAGCTCCCATCGTAGTAGCATTTACCACAGTGACAAATGAAGCAATAATAAAGGTGGCCATTTAACTCTTTGCATCCTACTTAAAAAATTATGTTAATGGACATATAATGGGCCCACAGAGGCAGCAGAGGCTAGGTAAAACCTACCCAGAGGGCACCGGTATAGTTCATCTGTCCATTCTCTAATAGAACTTTAAAGTTCACCCTTATAAACATGTCACCTAGTCTATAATTAAGTGACTGGTCATTAAGTAACATATGTGGTACCTATGGGTCACACATCAATCAATTGGTGATGGATATTTATCCAATAATTGTTCAGATGTAGCTCTATAACTCTCTGTTACCCAAACATGGAGCATACTCTTATAAACAGAATGCTCAGACAAGGAATCTGTAGATAATAAATATGGAAGAGATACAAAACAATGAGATATAGTCTATACTTCATTGAAAAAAGCCATACACCAGAGATAATCCAGATATATTCCAATATTGCTAAAGGGTATTGCCTCTTTATAGAGGTCACAAAATATTTTAGTATGTTTTTCAATCAAAATAATTAAAATACATGTGAGAGAGAAATTACTTTGGTGTCATGGGATAACTACTTTTAACTCCAAAATTCTGTGATGTATAATGTTGCAGGTAAAGAGAAAGAGAAAGCTTTCCCTTGTCCAGTTGTGTCCAGCTCCAGGGAACAGTGCTCATCTCTGTTTCTTAGCTGAGGGAGCCAGCGTTGTCCAAAGACACTTCCATGGTCATGTGGCCTGCACAACTACACACCAAAAAGCAGGGAATGCTGTTATTTCCCACCAAAGTAGTACTATTTATCTATTCACATTCACAAGCTTTCGAGCTTCTAGGTTGGCAGGAGCTGGGGCAAGTAACAGGAGCTCCCTGGTAGTGCACCATTTGGGTCATCAGTCTGGGCTGTCAGCTTTCCAGCTGACAAGTTCAGCATCTTTAACCACTAGCCATCGTGCCCCCTCATGTTGCAGACAGTATATAAAATATTTTTAAATAGTGAGCTAGATTTGCTACTGCATAGGGTTCTCTTTGGGCAGGGCATTTGTAGATTTCCACTTTTTTCCTGCCAAATTCTCCTCTGTAGAAGTCACCACCAATTTAGAACTTTGTACCAATACTTTACAATGAACAACAAAAAGCAAGAAACCACAGCTTCCAATTTAATGGAAAATGTTTTGTTCTGCTAAATAAATTTGGCAGATTAATTCTTACTTCTAATAAGATACGAAGCTGTTCTTTAGCTTTTATGATATTTTTATTTTAAAGTGATAAGAATAAGGTAAAAATACTGGAACGTGCTCCAGTAATCATATTTATATGTCATGTCATCATGATGTTGCCTTTTTCTCATCTTCACCCTATAGCTGAGGATTTTTAAATTTGTCTAGTTGTTCTAGTTTTAAAGCTATGTTTTTCACCTCCTCCCAATGCAGAGGGGGAAGATGCAGTTTTTGCATTATTTGGGACATTACTGATGTGAATAATATTAACAATGTGACTGTAGACATAGTCACCATGATAGACTCCTTATATGCATTGGTTTAGGGTTCTTCTGAAAGAACTATAGGTTTATGTACAGGTTAACTGTGACTTACTAGTCACAGGCACAGAACACCACCATTCCAGTGACTTCTTATCTGGGCAACTAGACTGGAGACCATTTATCCCATTTCAAGTACCAATTTGCATGTGCTGACTCTGCTGCGTTACACATTAAGGAGGTAGTGGAAAGAGTGTCCAGTGGCTGTTTGATTGGAGGAAACAAAGTTAGGAGAATCCACCAATCAATGCTCTTAACATGTCCATCATTAAAGGGTAAGGACATCACTGAAGCAGGATAGAGCATCAAGGCAACACAAGGATTGGTGGCTTGTAATTTAACACAGCCAGCCCTTTATGTTCTTTATAGAATAAAACTCTAATGTCCCCTGTTTACAGCCTTAACTTTTTAACAGATTCTACTACTCAAACAGATTTTAGTATTGCCATGGAAATCCCTATAGATCAAGACACACTGCTCTTTTTGACAAACCCAGTGCCAGCAGACTGCCTTCCTCTTAATCATGCAGCCTGCTCTCACTTTCTCCCCTTGACTAGTGGGGGAAGATAGATGAATCATCTCCTCTCATCGGCTCTGTCTTCACGGGTGACCCTATCTCTTATTCAAAACACATCACAGGAAAGTTAGATCCTGCCAACTGCCCTCTTTCAGCTGTTAAGGGGCAGCCTCTGAGTGCCCACACTGACAGGTCTACTCACAGGAATTTTAGAGTCAATAATTTTTTCACTGGAAATGTCCTGTGGGTCATCTTGCCTGACTCCTGAGCACCATGAGAAGATTGTGGAAGAACATCCAATATTCATATTGTCAAGTTACATTTGGGAGGTAAACCAATTAGGAAAGAAGGATCATCCAACATGACAGGAAGAAAGGGAAATATGGCTTATGGACATAACTATTAGAACAAGCTGGAGGGAAGACAGGGAGGGAAGACAGAGAGACATAGAAATGATACAGAAATCATGATAACTAAAAATGTTCAATGACAGCAAAGAGACTGTAAGATATTTTTTTTCTTTCTCCCACTTAAAACATATATGGAGACACAGTTTATTTTCAATATATGTCCTTTCTGGTACAGTGCAGAATTTATATGTGTAGTTTCAATCACATTGTGATTGATAGGTATCCTATACCAGGGTCACTTGTAATTCCATTGTTTATTGAACAATTCCATTTGGCCCTCATTGAAAACTGATGGTAGATCCAAACAGTTCAGAATTAATCAAAACAGTGATTTTTCAGTGCTAGGGAGTTATCTGCCACTCAGAGATTATGTAGGCTCAAAATGAGATGCAGGGAAGATAATAATTTTGAATTCATTTTCAGAAGAAATTCAGGCTGAGATTAATGTTTCTCCAATGTATTGGTTTCAGGGAGATCAGATGCGGCATAAAAACTTTCATATCTGGTCCTTACTTTTGTCAAGATGGCCATAGTTTTGTTTATTTGCCTGAAGCAAAAGCTAAATTTTGTGCTCAAAGATAGTTCCCTTTTAAATGTTGTTCCAGAGCAACAATGGTAAACTTATACCTAATGCTGAGAATTCTCAAAAGGTCCATGAATAACACCAGTTTTCACCTATATCTTTGCCAGAGGACAAAAAGCCCCCCCAAAAATGGTAAGTGATATATACCGGTAGTTATACGGAAGAAACCCGATATGCTTTCTAATATGCTATATATACATATGCACATCTTGGTAATGTGATTTCCTGTGCTAAGGTCTTCACTATAAAAAGCTAACTGCCACTAAACAAGTGTCTTTTTTGCTCCTGGCTGTCTCCATTGAACTGATTCTTATACCTCTATAAATTATATTGCTGAGCTTTATGATGGCTGTTCCACTTTTGACTGGAGCCCTGTGATGGTGCATGGGGATGTGCTTTCCTCTGAAACATTAGTTGAGTAATTTGTGGTGTATGAATACAACATTTGTTACTTGCAAATCAAGCTGAATTATGGCTTCCATAATTATAAAACTATATAATACACTAGAGTACATAAATGTATGTTTATATTATTGTCACCTTATTCCCTAATGATTAAGCTTGCAAGGTTAATTTTTTTAGGCACAAATACACAGAAAATAAAAACCTTTTTTTCCACAAATGTATTGTGCACTTGTTGAACAATAGCATCACTTTCACAGATGCATTGATAGCCTGCTAAATGGTCTTTCTGTCTTACCCATTATTCTTTTATGGTTTACAGGTAGCCTTAAACACTTAACACTTAAAATGTTTTAATGTATGTTAACTTCTAAAGCTGCCTCAAACACTTGAACTGTTTAATGCTTTGGGTCACTTCCAACAGTATCTTGAGTTAATCAGAAAGGTGATTCTTTAAAACAGGACAACAGAAAGACACTGTTTTGGAAATCTTCTAAGGGCCATAAGCAGATTGAAAAATCATCTGAAAGCACTCAGCATGCCAGGAGGCTGCAAAGAAACATGCTCTACTGTGTTGAAATTGGAATTCCGTATGTGATTATGCATGTGCCTTTTAGCTCTAGGGACAAAACTATGAGGGAGACCCTAATGAGCTCGAATCACTGGCAAACAAACCTTACAAAATTCAGCATGTACAGCACAAAAATAAGAAACAGCTCAATCCACATTGAATGATGCACATTCCAATTTCAGTCTGTTTTTAATGAACCATAAAACAATCTGTGAAATATTTTCAACACTGTCTATTCACCACTTATGCATAGTGGAGGGGTTGCATACTGGTGGGAGTTGGGGATGGGAGAAATAACTGAAGGAATTAGCTTGGGTCTTTTAACCCCTCTGCCTGAGGTGGTATAAAAAGTGCAGTTAACCAAAATAATTCCCTTTGCTGAAATGGTCTTCTTATAGCTAATGAGTATAATAAAGCTCAAAGTTTATTTATACAACAGAGTTCAAATGTTCCTCAGCTTATTGTTTTTATGATCTCAGATGTACTGTTGCTCTAAAATAATTAATAACTACACTATATATTGACATTTCTATAGTACTTCTGCATTTCTCTAGTATCAGCATTGTTGTTGTTGTTAGTTGCAAAGTCGTGTCCGACCCATCGCGACCCCATGGACAACGTTCCTCCAGGCCTTCCTGTCCTCTACCATCTTCTGGAGTCCATTTAAGCTCACGCCTACTGCTTCAGGGACTCCATCCAGCCACCTCATTCTCTGTCGTCCCCTTCTTCTATTGCCCTCAATCTTTCCCAGCATTAGGCTCTTCTCCAGTGAGAATTCTTGTCATTTTTAAATTATAATTGTTCTTATATTTTTATTGCATTGTAAGCATCCAGAATCACTCTGGATAGCAAGATGGGCAGCATATAAATGTAATAAATAAATCCTGACAAACAGTAAAAGGTTAAAATATTGGATTGGAACCATGAAAAACCAGGTTTAAATCTATATGAATGCTTCCTGGCTGATTTTGGAATAGTCACTAATGTTTTGCTTAACTTAATCAGAAGACTATTCCTGTGATGATAAAATTGGAGAGAACAGCACAATTATGTAACCTTGAAGAAGGCCCTTGACATTGGCCTTATAAGAGAATGAATGAATATTTAGAAATATAAGTGATTAAGACCACGCTACGATAATTCTTCAACAACTATTATCCATTAGCAATCAATGCTGAAATTATTCCTAGATTTTTTTAGTGGAGCAGAACTTATGAATATGCTACAATGGCCCTGCCAAGTCGAATTTCATATATAACTTGGTTTGAAGAAGTACCACAATGATGACCGTTTTACCACATTTGTGCTTTTACCTAGCCTGGTGAGATCTACATCTCTGATTAAATGCAGCAGGATCTACAATCTCTCTTCCTGAGCAGCAAGAAAGATCAGGCAAGATTCTCTTTAACTTACATCAGCCTTGATAGGCTTCTTCCCACCCAAAAGTTAAAATATGTGATGTTGCTACTATTAGAATACTTCCCCCCAGACCTTGTGAGAACTAAGTCCAGGAGTACCCTTGATATTTGTTTACTATTTTTCCTTTCTCTGCAAATTTTAACATGGATAAGTTCAGTGTAGTTAAGCAGAGCCCAGAGCTCTTAGTCTATGTAAACCACTAGGGAAGAGGAGAAATGTGAATAAAAATGACCAGTAATGTTGATATTGCACTGTTAAGATATTGGACTAGTGTCTGGGAAACTCAGGGTCACGCTCAGTATGTGACTTTCAGACAGACCCTGACTCTCAGACTAACCTACTCCACATGGAAGGTGTACTTTTTAACTGAATAGGAAAGTGATATTGTGTTTGAGTTTTGAAGTACTTCTGAATCATTTCTGAAGCAGGCACGGGCCTAATACACATTTATCTTTAAAATTGATTTATAAAACACAGACATTTGTAAACACAGACTGGATATCACGTCATCAGGGACTCAAGAGTAATTACACTCCTATAATTAATGCATACTTGATAGCAAACCCGGTTGTCTTAATATATATCCAGAAGAGAGGTTAGAGTGAAGAGTTATTATTCTAGGAGAACTACTTGCATGAAACTGAGCTAGATTAAAAAAAAATGTGACTGCTATTGAAATAGGTTATTGCTGTTGACTAATTAGATGGTTCAGAAAATGCTAGAAAGCAAGGCCTTTTTTTTAAATGCAATAACCAAGCTAATTATACTAGCCATGAGGGAATCAGGGATGATCAGAGTGCCTAGCTCCAGAACAGTCCCATTGGGATCCTTGGATTTTTTTGGAAAAGGATTAGGTCAGTGGCTCCAAAGCCAACTCAAGTGAAACTGCCAAGTTTGATCTGGTTTCAATTAAAGCAAATAAAGATGAAATCAGTTAATTAATTCCACATGGCTTCCAATAGATTAACAAGGTCTATACTGTAAAGATGGGTTACAGTAAATTTTTGACCCTGATTGTACTACATTGTTTTGAATACCAAAACAAAGAATCACCATATCACTGTCTATATTTTTCAGCAACTTAACTATAATCCCTTGTTATTCCCACATCCTTTTCTATGTTTTTGCAGTCTTTATTTTCTGTAAAAATCTACGAATAGAATTGAACACAGCAATGAAGAGTCCTCCAATTCAGATTTTGAATCATTCCATTCCTTCTCTACCTTTAGAAATATTATTTGGGTTTTCAAGTATTTTGTTTGCATTTAAAAACTGTAAGCTTATGTGATATAGCTGTGCCTTGCTTTGATGAGACAAATAATTGTGTGATTTGCTTAGAGATTCTGCTATGTTCAGAGAATTTGTCCAATAATTCACAATAGTTTGCAGAGGCATATGCATGTGTTATCTGTACTTTTATTTCTTACAGAAACTTCTGTGCTTGTGCAGAAACTTGTTTTGACTACTGGCAATGCCAAGTGAGTCCTCTGATCCTCACGAAACAGGTTTGCAGGGGGGATTTTACACCAACCAATATTGAAATGATGCAGTCCTTATATGCAGATAGTCCTCGAGTTATGAGTGTAATGGAGCCTGCACATTCCACTCGTAACTTGAAAACTCGTAGAGTGAATCTTGTACCTCGAACAAGATCACTCCCTTGTTCGTTAAAATGCATGCAGCACATGAGGTATCTCAGGGTGGGGAAAGCAATAGGGGGCCTAGTGTTGGAACAGGCCCCAAAGGCCTCCCTGACCCACTAAGATATCTCATGCTTCCCCCTCCTTTCTTGCCATACCGGACTCATCTTGAAAAGATCTGTCTCCTCTCTGCCATGGTTCCTACTTTTGTAGGACAGGAGAGTCGATAGAAGCCCCTGGGTGTCGTAAAATCCTCCTTCTCAGAGAATGGGTGCCTGAATTATCACTCTGTTTGTGGTGCCTGCCTCCTGCTTCCCCTCAACTCTGAAGCCATGTGGCTGCCGCCCCCAGAACAGAGATCAGGAGGGGCTTCTGCAGGCCTCTGGAGGTTGGATCCAGGCCTCGGAGGGGTCCTCCAAGCTGCTGCCGCCTGGAACAAAGCTTCCAGAGGTTGGATACAGGCCTTGGAGGGGTCCTCCAAGCCATTTGCACCTGGAACGGAGATCGGGGGGGCTTATGCATGCCTCCAGAGGTTGGATCCAGACCTCGGAGAGATCCTCTAAGCTGCTGCCACCCGGAATGGAGCTTCCAGGGCCTAAATCCAACCTCCAGAGGCATGCAGATGCTCTCCCCCAATCTCCACTCCAGGTGCAAATGGCTTGGAGGACGCCTCCGAGGCCTGGATCTAACCTCTGGAAGCTCTGTTCTGGGTGGCAGCAGCTTGGAGCAGTCCTCCGTGGGTTGGATCCAACCTCCAGAGACATGCAGAAGCTTTCCCCAGCCTCTCTTCCGGGCAGCTTGGAGGAGGTCTCTGAGGCTCTGGGGACAACAGGGTCACTTTCTCCCCAGCACGGTGAGCTCTGGCGGCCTGGATGTGGGCACGAAAGGCCTGGCCTTCTTCCTCAGTTGAAGACTTCAGGCCTGCCCTCTGGCAGAAAGGAGTTGGGGGCAGGAGATAAGCACCTTTCGCATAGAGAATGAAAGTTTCTGAGGTCTGCGATTTGGTGCAACTTCAAACACTCGCTTGAAAACATGGATTCCAGAAACTTTCATTCTTGGAGCGAAAAGCATTTCCAAGCCAACTCTGCTCTCCCTCAAAGGGAAAGAAACCACGGCAGAGAGGATTTTTGCAAGGTAAATGAGTCTGGCGCAGCAGGAAGGGAGGGGAAAGCAGCTGTGAGGAGTGGGGGGGGAATAGGGTAAATGTTGCAGTGCCACTGAAGTCGCTCATAATTTTGGGACTTGCTCGTAAACACTAGGGGGCACTGATCACAAAACATCGAACAAGTGTTAAGTGAACGTTCATAACTCGGGGACTACCTATAAAGCAGTGCTGGGAACAGGAAACTTTTCAGTTCCCAGCAGCACAACCTATCTATTCAAATGCAAATCTTATGGAATTCAGTGAAACTTATTCCTAGAGATCTGAGGTTCAACAGTTAGAAGAACTTAAAATTGCAACATTTGTAATTGTTCCAACCTCAAAAAACATTTTGCATATTCTCAGGTATGACTGTACAGCAACAGTCAGAAACATAGGTTGGACTAATAGCCTTCAATTTAATATCAAAAGACTATTGCAAGGGATCGGTTCAAGTCTCTATCAAGACCAGTTTGTCCTGGGTTACTGTTTGATAAGGGAGAAAGAAAGAAAGAAAGAAAGAAAGAAAGAAAGAAAGAAAGAAAGAAAGAAAGAAAGAAAGAAAGAAAGAAAGAAAGAAAGAAAGAAAGAAAGAAAGAAAGAAAGAAAGAAAGAAAGAAGGAAGGAAGGAAGGAAGGAAGGAAGGAAGGAAGGAAGGAAGAAAGAAAGAAAGAAAGAAAGAAAGAAAGAAAGAAAGAAAGAAAGAAAGAAAGAAAGAAAGAAAGAAAGAAAGAAAGAAAGAAAGAAAGAAAGAAAGAAAGAAAGAAAGAAAGAAAGAATATTAAAAGACATATGTGACCTTATTGACCTTCTGCAAAGTTTCCACCACAATTTGTTTTTTCTTCTCCCTTCAAAGCCCAACTATAGTTGCCAGGAGCCAACCAGTAGTAAAATATTCATGCATACTCTGAAAGAAATACATGAATTCAACAGTGATTTTCAGGTGGTAAAAAGGTGGAGCCCAAAAGACATTGAAAGCATGTGCTTAATTTCTTTGAACTTGGAAATGAAGTCAGAGCCACCCGCTTTAGAAAGAGCTGCTAAGAGTTTGGAATGAAAAGGAAGATTTAATGTGGAAAAAAGTCTGGTTGGGAATGACCTTCTGCACTGATTGACTTTAGCAGAATGTAAATGATGGGCTGTAAATCAGGTGACATGTGAACCCCACAGTGAATCATACTGTTCCCTTCAATCCCATCAAGAATGGGAGGCATAAATCGTCCCAGTTCATGCCAGGCCATGAGCAGTCCTTTAAATTTCCAATTAAAGATCTACTGTCCTTTGCCTAGTGCTCACTGGAGAAGCTGTATATTAAAATGATAATAAGCAACCAAGAAGCTACCACACTGGTCTGTCTTTGGAATATTGATCCCCAGGCTTCTGTCAGCAAGGCCTTCAGATAAACTCAGAGATGAAGAGCTACTATTTATTATAATGTATTTTAGGGTGGTTTTGCAAACTATTATGATTTAGCATCTGCAGTTTCAACATACATTTTGATTATGGAGCAATGAACTGGCCATATTTCACAAGCAAAGATGTCGGCCAAATTTGCCATTCTGCATGTAATGCATGAGATGCAATTCAGTCAAGAAATCACTTTGCATTGGTGACTGCTGATGTCACAATCCCTTGTTCTAATGGTAAACTGGAAACTCAAAATACTGCCTTGTGTTTCATGATTTGTTAGCTTAGTTTGCTGTAAACTGCTAAAACTGTGATTTTAATGTAAACTAGGATTAAACTGTAAATTAGAATATTGGTTTCCAGGACTCAAATCATAAATTGCCAAAAATAGCTGTCCTGCATAATATATAACATCAGAGAATGTACAGAGAAAGTTTTCATTAAAGACACCATTTAATACATTTATTTGTTTGTTTGTTTGTTTGCTATATTAAAGTAGCAAATACAGCATTCTCCACAAAACTTTTTTTTTATTTTTCTCCCCAAAACTGTGTAAGGTAAATTGGGATGAAAAAGAGTGATTGATCAAAGTGATCCAATAAATTAGTGACATTTTGAAGGATATCTTCCTTTACTGTAAAAATAATTTGGGCTTAATTCAATTCTTCAATGTAATTAACCAGACCTTCAGCTATTTTAATCATTTATCATATTGACATCCTATCCATTCCCCAAAGAAAAAAGAACAATACTTACCAGATGGTAATTTAGATCTAGTGTTCTGTCTAGGTATTCAGGGTCCAATTCCTCAGTAAACTACTCAAAAAAAAAACACCCAATACCAAATTGTACTGAAATATTTGTACTGAAATGTTTCTTCAAATTCCTCAAAATTTTCTCTTTTTTTCATTTATAAAAGAAGTTTCTGGAATTTGACCTTTCAGGAAATGATTTAGAATTTCTTTAGCATTTCTTTATATTACATTATTGTAGAAGGATGGGGGGGCAATGCTGTTCCTGGCATTGTTTTATTATTTCATTGACTGTTCTTCCTCATGATATGAAAAGTCTGGAGGGTTTTTTTTTACGGAGGCTTTTTTAAGGGATTGAATTGCAGCGTGCATAGCCACAAAGGTTTATTTTATTGCCCAGAGTACACTAAAAGAGACAAGTATTGCTCATAACATTTTAAAAAATGCACCATCCATAACATTTTATAGATTTATGAGCATTGATATCATTAGAAGTTTATAATGAGCCATTTAATCTTACCATAGCTTGTAATATAAAAATAATGAATAAGATAGGTACAACCTGAGGGCTTTAGGGACAGTTTGAATGAGGTTGATGGGAAAAAAATCAATAAAATAGCTATATTGGAAATGACAGTAGTTTCCAGTTTGCCCTATGGAATCATATCCTTTTGAAGTTCACTTTGCTCTGACCCTGCCATCTTTTAAATGGGCCTTGACTTAGCTCTTTCCTCAGGCACTAGGTTGGGGAGTTATGTGACTTCTGTGTGGATTTTGTTATTGGGTTAGTCCCCATGTTATTATCTTCTTTTTGCTTTTATGGTAATGTATATGATTTAACTTGTATGTTGCCCAAAGTAGAGAAAACTTATAAACTTAATTGATAAAGAACTATAAATAATAGTCTGTGTCAGCTGGATCCCAAAGCATCAGATACTGCTTCAAGACCTTGAACAGGCCAAAGGCCTGAATCTGGGGACTCATGTTTTGCCACCAAGCTACTGACTCACTAATCCCCAAACATAACTTGTTTTGGTTGATGTATTTTTTTTAAACAAAAAGAAATCAACACTCCAGGCAAGGGGAAAACAAGACACATTAAAAGCTGATTCATACACCCAGTGATGCAGGAGCACAACCAGCTGGCTGTGACAGAACTAACTCCTCTAGGACTTTCAAACAATTTTCATGTCTGCTACCAGTTTTTGTGAGAATGAGTCAATAGCACAGATCAGTGTAACATCATACCCCCTTTTATGCAATGTTCATTTCTTTCACATGCCAAGAATTGGCTCTACTTTTTAAAAAAGTCCTGTATTAACAGCACCTGCTTTTAGAAGCAGAAACATTCCAAGGGAGATATATGAGTAACCTGCATATGCTTTCAAGTGGCTAACTTTCTGTTTAAGTTACATGTTATCCTAACTCGAAAGTTGTTTATTTGGAGGTCAAGTTATAAAACACAAGAGCGTGGAATTTAACTTCAGTTCCTCTGTCCTAGACCAGCAGGCGCTGGATGTTTCAAAGAAGCAAGATCTAATTTCTCACAAGCACCAGGTGCCAATAGTTAATTTTAGGCAATACTGTATATAATGCTAGCTTTCATTTATTTTATTTTAATTTTGGAGCAAACTTTCCTCTTTAGCTGCAAAAGGCAATGTCTTCTAGAAAGGTCCATAAAAAAGTGAGGGTGGATAGAGTGGAGTATTGGATCCAGGAGTTAGACCCCACTTTGAAGACGCTGCACCATTTCAGATTTATTTTTCTGAAAATTAATATTATATCAATGTACATAATTAAATCAATAGTGCAGAGCCTAGGCGCCTAAGCATAGATAAAAATGGATATCATGTTCAAGAGCCAAAGCAAGGAGAAAAGGAAGAAGATGCAGGAGATTTTAGAAATCAGGAAATTTCACTGGAGCAAGTTCAATTTCCTGTCTCAGCAAGAAGAGGTGTTTTTTTTCCCTAAGTGAAACTTCATAATTAAGCATACTTAATGAGTGCTAGTTATGTAGATTCCATAGAATTGCATATTGAAAATCTGCATTCATATACAAGAAGGCCATCAAGATGGGTATTGTTAGCATGAATGCCAAAAGAACTGTGAAAATGAATTGTTATGTTGTCACCAAACGCTACCAATTTTCTCCATCCTGCCACCTGTGCAATTTGGAAGATGTGGAATAGCTGAAGTCTTAACTTGGAATATTAGAAAGAATGCCTAGAAATTAACATGCGACTTACTGCTTATACACTTTGGAAAGCCCCATTAAAAGAGAGGGTTTTACAACTGTTTTATTTATTCATTTATCTATTTATATAGCTGTCCAGCTCACATATAGTAAGTGATTTTGGACAGTTTACAAGGTTAAAACACAAACAATACTAAGAAACCAAAAAAATAATGTTAATATCTATCCACAACTTATCCAAAATGTTTAAATTGGTGTGATTCAAACTTCCAATTTGTTTTTTTCTTGACACTGATTTATGCTCCCATTGATCTTACAATGTCATCTTCAGGTGAGAATTTTCTTATAATATCCCAGTGCCCCAGTTCTCTCTTTCCTGCAAATAATTACAACTATTCAAATATTTCACAACATAGTTCATTTGAGCAGTGAGCTAGCTAATTTCCAAAGGGATTTGTGCTATACTGCAATATGACAAATCAGTGAATGAGACAAGGATAAGCAATCTCTTGTCTTTTGGAAGGTGGAGTGAAACAAACAAGGATAAACAAGCTCTTACCTTTTGGAAGGTGGAGAGAAGCAACCTAGAATTAAGGAGAAACTTCCTAACAGTGAGGACAATAACCAGTGAAACAGTTGCCATCAGAAATTGTGGGTGCTTCATCACTGGAGGTTTTTAAGAAGAGACTAGACAGTCACTTGTCTGAAATGATATAGAGTCTCCTGCTTGAGCAGGGGATTGGACTAGAAGACCTCCAAGGTCCCTTCTAGCTCTATTCTGATTGATTTTTAGCCAGTTCAGGAGCTATATACACTCAGATGTAAAGGGAGAGGGATTTCAAGATGAGCAAGAAACATAAACCCTGGCTAGTCAGAAAGTAGCCCACCATTTTCTTCCCACTGAATTGGACAGATCATTGTATTATGAATAGCAAAATAATAATAATAATAATAATAATAATAATAATAATAATAATAATAATAATAATAATAATAATAATAATAATAATAATAATAATAATAATAATAATAATAATAATAATAATAATAATAATAATGATGATGATGATGATGATGATGATGATGATGATGATGATGATGATGATGATAGATGACCTTGGAGGTCATCTAGTCCAACCCCCTGCTCAGGCAGGAAACCCTATACCATTTCGGACAAATGGCTGTCCAGTCTCTTCTTAAAAACTTCCAGTGTTGGAGCATTCACCGCTTCTGGAGGCAGGTTGTTCCACTGGCTAATTGTTCTAACTGTCAGGAAGTTTCTCCTTGGTTCTAGGTTGCTTCTCTCCTTGATTAGTTTCCATCCGTTGCTTCTTGTCCTGCCTTCAGGCGCTTTGGAAAATAGCTTCACTCCCTCTTCTTTGTGGCAACCCCTGAGATATTGGAACACTGCTATCATGTCACCCCTCGCCCTTCTCTTCATTAAACTAGACATACCCAATTCCAGCAACCGTTCCTTATATGTTTTAGCCTCCAGTCCCCTGATCATCTTTGTATTCTATATTCTAAAAGTAATACATGCGTTTAATTCTGCATTTCTAAGTTCTGTGTAAGAGATGAGTTGGTCATCTGAAAATGCCTAAATGTCTCTGCCAAAATGTTTTTATTTTATTTATTTGTATCCAACCATTATTATTTTTAAAAATAACTCAAGGCAGCAAACTTATCTACCACCTTCCTCTTATTTTTCCCACAATAACACCCTGTGAGGTAGATTGGGATGAGAGAGGGGGACTGTCCTGAAGTCACCCAGCTGCTTTTCATGGCTAAGGTGGGAGTTGAATTCATGGTCTCCTGCTTTCTAGTCTGGTGCCTTACTCACTAGACCAAACTGTCTCACATGACCCACAGTTTCAATTTGTCCCTCACCAAATGGACACCGCTGTAGCTCCTTTGGTTTGTTACAGAATCTTCTGTCTAAGAAAGTGAAGGCTAGCTGAACAGGTGGCAAAATTTCAGACAATAGAGCCTGGTTCTGAGTCAGAGCTATGGTTAAATGTAAACAACTCCTCCAAGTGAGATGATGCTAAACTTTAACAAGGCTTTCATAACTCCAATTTCCTTTCTTCCTTCTTTCCTTCCTTCCTTCCTTCTGCTGTCACAGAGAAGAGAGGATTGACTTATTCTCCAAAGTATCTGAGCACAGGACAAGAAATACTGGGTGGAAGCTTGTAGACATCCAACCTAGAAGTAAGGATAAATTTTCTGGCAGTGAGAACAATTAATCAGAGTTGTGGGTGCTCCATCACTGGAGGTTTTCAAAAATAGACTGGACAACCATTTGACCAGGATAGTACAAGGTGTCCTGACTTGAGCAGGTCAGACTAAAAGACCTCTGAGGTCCCTTCCAGACCTATGTTCCATGTTCCACCTCTTTTCTTTTCTCTTCTCTCTTTCTTACACATACCATTCTATGTGGCTATTTTTAATTATAATTGATATTACAATACCATAATGGTCTTAATCACGACAAACCCAGGTTGGAAGTCAGCAAATATCAAACTTAATATAAGCTAGTGTATACAGAGAGGCCAGGGCAAATCTCAGAAGAGGCATTAGGATGGCGAAACAGCAAGGTGGAGAACCACTTAGCGAATAACAACCTGAAGCAAGTGTGGCAGGAACTGCAGCATTTAACCAACCACAAGGGCAATACGAGGAACACGGTGAACACCGATGCCTTGCTGGCAGAGGAACTGAACATCTTTGCTCGTTATGAGGCGAATGAACCAGACCGCGTAGCCCTTGCTGGCTGGCCTTCGGATTCTCAGCCACTCACCTTGCACAAACACCAGGTGGGAACTGTATTGAAGGCTGTGAACCCCAGCAAAGCTGCAGGCCCAGATGGGGTACTTGGGACTGTGGTAAAGAATTGTGCTGATCATCAATTGTCCTCACGAGGATTTTTAACATCTCCTTGCAAACAGCCTTTGTACCATCATGCTTGAAAGCACCTACCATTGTCCCAGTTCCAAAGAAAACAGCAATCAGTTGCCTAAACGACTACAGACCCATTGTATTAACGTCTGTAGTGATGAAATGCTTTGAAAGATTGGTTCTCCAACATCTTAGGACATGCCTCCCACCGGACTTTGATAAACATCAGTTTGCCTACAGGGGAAATAGGTCGACAGACAATGCCATAGCTACTGCTTTACATTCAGTAGCAAGTCATCTGGAGAAACCTGGAAGCTATGTCAGGATGCTTTTCATTGATTATACCTCGGCTTTTAATACCATTCTGCCGAGTATCCTTATTGAAAAGCTGACTGACTTGAATTTTCATCCCTCCATTTGTGATTGGATCAAAGACTTTCTGAGGGACCGGTTACAAACAGTGAGGGTTGGGTCTGTTTTATCCACCTCCCTGAAGCTTTGCACTGGCTTGCCACAGGGCTGTGTGCTTAGCCCCTACCTGTACTCATTGTACACATATGATTGTGTATCATCCGACCCGTCCACTGCGATCATCAAGTTTGCAGATGACACCACCGTGGTAGGTCTCATTACAGGTGGAGATGAGACAGCGTACAGGGGGGAGATACAAAAACTATCCTCATGGTGCCTAGAGAACAACCTGCACCTGAACATCAGCAAGATGAAGGAGATGGTGCTAGACATCCGGAGGAAAAGAGAGGAACCTGCCCCACTTTACATCGGAGGGGACTGTGTGGAGAGAGTTTCCTCCTTTAAATTCCTGGGAGTCTATCTCTGTGAAGATCTTACCTGGAAAATTAACACAGCCCAGGTGGCCAGAAAGGCCCAACAGAAACTCCACTTCCTTAGGGTCTTGCAGAAGAACAGGGTAGAACGACGACTCATGACCCTCTTCTACCAGTCTACTGTCAAAAGCATTCTCACATACTGTATTGTGGTTTGATATGCTGACCTGACAGCCGCGGACAGGAAGGTACTACAGAGGGTGGTGAGCATGGCACAAAACATTGTGGGCTGTTCCCTGACACCACTGGATGACATCACCAGGGCTCGTTGCCTTGGTAGAGTGAGGAAAATTCTCAGGGATGACTCTTACCCTGGTCGGTACCTCTTTACTCTCCTACCATCGGGTAGGAGATACAGAAACATAGCCAGCCGTACCAACAGGCTGAAGAACAGCTTTTATCCATGGGCTGTCAGGCTCTTGAATGGGACATAATAATTTTATGCATGACAGACCCGAGAGGCTGGCGTGCTGTGCAATTATAATAATAATAATAATAATAATAAAGTTGGAAGGGACCTTGGAGGTCATCGAGTCCAACCCCCTGCTCAGGCAGGAAACCCTATACCATTTCAGACAAATGGCTGTCCAGTCTCTTCTTAAAAACTTCCAGTGTTGGAGCAGTCACAGCTTCTGGAGGCAGGTTGTTCCACTGGTTAATTGTTCTAACTGTCAGGAAGTTTCTCCTCAGTTCCAGGTTGCTTCTTTCCTTGACTAGTTTCCATCCATTACTTCTTGTCCTGCCCTCAGGCGCCTTGGAGAATAGCTTGACTCCCTCTTCTTTGTGCAACCCCTGAGATATTGGAATACTGCTATCATGTCACCCCTAGTCCTTCTTTTCATTAAACTAGACATACCCAATTCCAGCAAACGTTCTTGATATGCTTTAGCCTCCAGTCCCCTAATCATCTTTGTTGCCCTTCTCTGCACTCTTTCTAGAGTCTCAACATCTTTTTTACATCATGGTGACCAAAACTGGATGCAGTATTCCAAGTGTGGCCTTACCAAGGCATTGTAAAGTGGTATTAATACTTCACGTGATCTTGATTCTATCCCTCTGTTAATGCAGCCCAGCACTGTGTTGGCTTTTTTGGCAGCTGCAGCACACTGCTGGCTCATATTTAAGTGATTGTCCACTAGGACTCCGAGATCCCTCTCACAGTTACTACTATTGAGCAAGGTACCCCCTATACTATACCTGTACATTTGGTTTTTCTTGCCTAAATGTAGAACCTTACTTTTTTCACCATTGAATTTCATTTTGTTAGATAGCGCCCAATGTTCAAGTCTGTCCAGGTCCTCCTGTATCTTAAGCCTGTCTTCTGGAGTGTTGGCTATTCCTGCCAGCTTGGTGTCATCCGCAAATTTGATGAGTTTCCCCATCTATCCCCTCGTCCAAATCGTTGATGAAGATGTTGAAGAGCACTGGCCCCAGAACAGAGCCCTGGGGCACCCCACTGCACACTTCCCTCATGTAGATGCGGTTCCATTGAGGACCACACGCTGAGTACGGCCGGTCAGCCAGCTACGAATCCATCTGGTGGTGATGCTGTCTAACCCACATTTTTCTATCTTATCAAGTAGTAGGTTGTGATCTACTTTATCAAATGCCTTACTGAAGTCCAAGTAAATTATATCCACAGCATTCCTCTGATCCACTAATTTTGTCACTTGGTCAAAGAATGCAATAAGGTTTGTCTGGCATGATCTGTTTTTGGCAAACCCATGTTGGCTTTTAGTAGTGATTTTGTTTGCCTCTAGGTGTTCGCTGATTCGTTGTTTGATTATCTTTTCCAGAATCTTCCCAGGTATTGAGGTCAGGCTGATAGGTCTGTAATTTCCTGGGTCCATTTTTTTCCCTTTTTTGAAGATGGGAACTACATCAGCTCTTTTCCAGTCCTCCGGTAATTCCCCAGTGCTCCAGGATCTTTGAAAAATATAGTTCAATGGTTCTGAGATCACATCTGCCAGTTCCTTGAGAACCCTGGGGTGTAATCCATCTGGTCCTGGTGATTTGAACTCGTCTAGGCTGGACAGGTGCTCACTTACCGTTTTCTTGCCTATCTTAACTTGCATTTCTATTCTGTTTTTTATGGCACTATTTTTGGTAGGTTGGTCTGTTTTTTCCCTTTGTGTAAAGACAGATGCAAAAAATGAGTTAAATAGTTCTGCTTTCTCCCTGTTGCTTGTCACCTTTTTGCCACTTTCACCCACTAGTGGACCAATCATTTCCTTCACTTTTTTCTTGTTTTTTACATGTTGAAAGAAGCTTTTTTTGTTATTTTTGACTTTGGTCGCAAGCCTTAGTTCATTATGAGCCTTAGCTTTCCTCACTTCATCTTTGCAGGCTCGGGCTATTTGCTGATATTCTGACTTAGTTATGTGCCCCTCTTTCCACTTTCTATACTTGTCCCTTTTATCTTTCAATTTATCAGAGAGTTCTTTATGCAGCCATGCTGGTTTCTTTTGAGAGCTGTAATTTTTCCTCTTTGTTGGTATTGTGCTAGACTGGGCTTTTATATCTCACTTTTCAAAATTTCCCAAGCTTCTTGAGTTGTTTTTCCCTTGAGGATTCTCATCCATGGAATCCTTCCCAAACCCTCTCTAAGTTTATTGAAATTAGCTCTCTTAAAGTCCAAGACTCTAGTTTGACTGTGTTCTATTGCTTGTGCTTCCATAATGTTGAATTCCAATATTGCATGATCACTTCCTCCCAAGGTTCCTCCCAAGGTTCCTCCCAAGGTTAGCTCACAGGGTGTAATAAGTTGGGGGTTTGTAGTTACTGTGAGTTGTGGGGGGGGGGCACGGAGGGAGGCTCAGCCAATCTCACTGTATACATGTTATACTTTGATAATAAAGGTTCATTCATTTATATTCTCAGTGTTTTATAAATTCTAGTATTATTTACAGCCTTTTATAGTATCTTGCCTTGTTATGGTATTTAGATTATTAATTGTAAAATTAATTGTAATTTTATAGGATTTTGTGTTTTAATACTTTTGTGTTTTAATACTTCTACTCTTTAATTTCACCTTAATAATTTTATCTTTACCTAATTTTATTTCTATCAATAGGACTGTTTATTTTCATTTCTATTTTAGCATCATTGTTGTATAATTCTATGCTGGTCTGTGACTGAAATAAAAGGGATTGATTAAGAAAAGTTCTTATGATTTGGTCAAGAACTAAGGACATGCCTGGAAGAGCAAATAGGCCCATAAACCTCACTCCAAGCAACAGTGAGATGAACCGTTACGGAACCAGTTTATATCCCTTTATCTGCATGAGCACAAATGTCCAGTGGAAAATAAAACCCATAACAATATGGCCTCAAGAGAACAGCTACTCCTCAACTCAAAGTAACTCGGGCTTCTAGACTCTCCTGCACAAAACTTTCCGGCTGTTGGAAAGGGCTTTATAATAGGCCTGATTTATTGTTGTCAGCATGGAACCTGATTCGAAAGCTCAATCACCGTGACTCCCCATGGTGGGGTTTGCATCCTGGAACAAGCCTTGGAATTGGAGGGGAATTTACCTCCTGCTGTAGAACATTACATAACAATCAACTGAAAACAAGCGAAGAGCAGTGGGTGGTCCTGTCATTAGCCTGCACAATCATGTTAATGGAGATGACATGCACACTCATCTATCTGTACTTAATATCAAGCTTGCCAGCCTGAAAGATGCTGCAGAAACAAGAAGGTGGTAGGCAGAGAAAACATACGTTCCAACAGATTCCAAATTAAGGAAGAACAGTTGGGAGTCCCCTAAAAGATTTCCACGCTGGCTGGCAATTCTGAGAATTACAATCCTAACATGTGGAATGGGCCAGTTGGATATAGCTGCTCTACATGGACTCCATAACGTATCTATTAATCTTTCCAGTGCTAATATAAAGTTCATTTCCAAATTATGTATCATCTTTTGAGATATACTAGACACATTCCTATTCAAATATACATCCAGATTCTATACAATTTGTATTATACTTTGTTCTCAAGAAAGTGACATAACTCACCAAAGATCACTTAAGTTTAATGGCCTCTGTCTAGCAACAACTTTCTTCCTTTTCCTAGGAACCTCTTCCATTTTCTGTCTGCAAATGAAATAGTTAACAGCTATGCCTTTGAAGTACATCTTGGTATAAAACTCTATGTATACTTGATGCAGGTTGGTTTCCAACAAATTGATCTGTAGAATAGGTATATGCAAGTTATCTGTTGACTGACCTAAAAATTAATTAGGCTTTTTGAGCAGCATGACTTTGCAGAGCTTATGAGATGTCCATTTATCTAGTAGGAATTTTCATCTCTGCTCCCATCACCTGTTCTTATCACCTGGGCTATTGCTCACTTCAGGCCATGTACAAGAGATTCAACATCCTGTTACACAAATTAGAACTCCTCTCACTATTTTACTATACAGCTGCCACTACAGAATATATCCACTGGGGAAATGGCTGGCATGTTCTTATTTTATCTTCAGAAAGTCACTGCGACTTTTCAATGCCACTGAAGAGTGGCAGCCATGAAGCCTTTGGGGATTTTAGTGATTTTGTTTACAATTGTCCTTCTTTGCATGTGTGTAGTGGAAATGAATGTAGTTTTTGTTATTTCACAATCAAGTGGTAGCCAGGGGATGAAGCACTGATGGAATGACATTTTTTGCATTTCCCTGTTGGTCAGCTGATGGGAGCACTAATGGCCTCATCATGTTCTATGTCTTTCAAGATTGGCAGAAGTGAAAGCAAACACAAATTGATTTCAAATCATTTTCTGCTGGTTTGTGAGTGGGAGCTCTTATGCAAAAATGGTGCAGCTATTCTTTCTTAGAGGAACTAAAGCGAGCATTTTCTACACTACAACAGTGTGGAATGTAAAACGGGTCAAGACATTGAGAGTGTGCATGCTAATTTAGTATGAACAAAGCTTATCCATTTCCTTTCGATCTAACATTACCTAGATCCATAGCATTTCTTTAATGGCCCTCTCTTTTTAATGCTTTTTAATATTCTCTCTGCTGATCGCAAATTCATTGGCCCATTTCATATTATATTTCTTTTTAATCCTAATTAAAAGTGACAGTGTTAAACAATCGTGATTTCATAATCAAATAAGCTGGCATATCATTAGTTTGTGGGCTGCCACTTCTGTTTGCTGATAAATGCTAGTGTTTTCCATTTCTCTTGCACCCCATAAGTGACTAGCACATTAACCTAGCTCAAATGGACTATTTTTATCCCTGGGCAAGTGATTAATCAGAGAAAAACCTTGTTAGAAATTTTCTCCTTTGCCTATTCTAGATTCTCTTCATCTTAATTTCATGCACACCTTCCCCCAGGTGTCAAGAAATATTTGCAAACTAATGACTATTTCATACTGAAACTGTATATTTGACAATAAATGATTCTCCTGAACAAGGAACTGAAATATGGTCATTGCAAAGACATGACTAGTAAGAAAAGGTCAGCCAGTAAGTAACCTGATACTTTTTCTTATTCTTTATAGAAAAACAGCTTTTTTTTCCCTGACTATGCTAGGCTGCTTCCAAATCCTCCTTGTCAGATTTCTCCTCTGTCAAAAATGTTTTTAGAGCTGATCATTGTCAGACTTCATGATTCTCTGCAGTTCCAGAACAGATAATATATTTAAAGATTTAATTTTTTAAGTAATATAATTATTTCATTTATAGTTCACCATCAAGGAGGAAAAAAATAAAATCCTGACATTGAAATGAAGGAGATATGCAAAAAACTAGGATTTTGATGTATATGTAACTTGGATGCAAGTATGAAATTGTCAAGTGCTCAGCTACAGGAAAATGGAACTGGAGAAACCATTCAGACCAAAAGTTATCATAAAGTGCACGTATTTAAGTAAAGCATATTTCCCATTGAGGTTAGTGAGATTTAGTGCTCATAAACATGCTTAGGATAGTCTATAATAATGACAATCAAACCACGCTGATTTTTTGTTTTAAAAATGTTGCTCAATTTGACTTATTATCACATGGTGTTTTCAACCTCTTAGCACTGGGATATAATTGCAGAAAAAGTATACCTTAGCACTTTTTCTGCCTCCTCATTTGGTCAAACTTCAAACTACTGTCTTAACTTTAAGAGATAACTTAGAGCTTAGGAAGGATACCATGGAAGTAAGGCATTTGACACAGTAGATCACAGCCTACCTCTTGGTATGAAAGAAGAATGTGGGACACTATCATATCATCCCTAAAACTCAGCTGGCTGATTAAGCATACTGAATGGGTAGCCTTAATGAAACTACATCTACAAGGAGGAAAGCATGCAGGGGGGGATCTCAAGGCTTAGGCCCAGTGCTCTTCAATATCTTCATAAAATATTTAGATGAGGGGATAGAAGGGAAACTCATCAAATTTGTAGATGACACCAAGCTGGAGGGAATTGCTAACACTTTGGAAGATAGATTCAAGATTCAGAAGGATTTTCACATACTTCAGCATTATCCACTATCCAACAAGATGAAGTTCAGTGGTGAGAAATGCAGGGAAAATCAAATGCATGAATATAGAATATGTGGTATCTGGACCAACAGAATAGTAACTTTGAGGGGGATCTAGGTGTCCTGGTGGACCATCACTTAAGTATGAGCCAGACATGTGTTACAGCTGCCAAAAAAGGTAATGCAATTCTAGGATGGATCAACAGAGGGATAGTATCAAGATCAGGAGTAGTGATACTACTGTTGTAGGGTGCACTAGTGAGATCACAATTGGTATATTGGATCCAGTTCTGGTCACTACAACACAAAAAAGATGCTGACACCCTAGAAAAAGTGCAACAAGCAACAAGATAAGGAATCTGGAGGCAAAACCATATCAACAGTTAAGGGAACTATGTATGTCTAGCCTATCGAAGAGAAGTATTAGGGGTGATATGATAGCTACATTCCAGTACTTGAGGAGCAGTCACTGAAAAGAGAGGGTGAACTTATTCTCCAAAGCACCTGAGGGCAGGACAAAAAGTAATGGGTGGAAGATCATTAAAGAGAGATTCAACCTAGAACTAAGGAGAAATTTCCCTGACAATGAAAACAGTCAATCAATGGAACAGCTTGCTTCCAAAAGTTGTGGATGCTCCAGTACTGGAGATTTTCAAGAAGAGGTTTGACAACTATTTGTCTGGAATGGTATAGGGTCTCCTGTTCAAGTAGAAGGTTGGACTAGAACACCTCCAAGGGTCCCTTGCAATGCTGTTATTCTATGTTCTATGTTCTTCCATGAAGCTGGGTCATAAAGGGAATTATAATGGTTAATTTAGTTCAGCAAATCAGCCATTCTGTTGTTACAATGATCACACTGTAGGGTTGTGCAAGCACTGAAAGAGATGCTCAGCAACTTGCACTAGCATGAACAAAGTGGCCTGCTTCAACATGAAAGCAATCTTATCACTTACAAGATTCATAAGCAATTTGAAAGTTGCTCCCATCTATTTCTGCATGTATGTGCAAACACAGTCATTTTTTGTGCTGGCAGTTTCAGTGGAAATATTGTATGTGCATGGAAATGCATACACAGAAGAACTTTTGAAGCAAAAGATCCATGTACCTTAACAGCTGAAAGAAGAATCTTTTGTTTTCTGGCTAATGCATTTCACAATATCTTTTTTGAAGGCTATGTACAGCCACCCCTTCATGGATTACTGCCTTGTCGTGGCGAAGGGGCTTGTGTAATTCAATAAAGCTATGAGCTATGCTGTGCAGGGCCACCCAAGACAGACAGGTCATAGCAGAGAGTTCTGACAAAATGTGATCCACTGGAGAAGGAAATGGCAACCCACTCCAGTATCTTTGCCATGAAAACCCCATGGACAGTACCAAAAGGCAAAAAGATATGATGCTGGAAGATGAGCCCCTCAGGTCAGAAGGTGTCCAATATGCTACTGAGGAAGAGCAGAGGGCTAGTACTAGTAGTGCCAGAAAGAGTGAAGCGGCTGGGCCAAAGCCGAAAGGACGCTCAGCTGTGGATGCATCTGGTGGTGAAAGGAAAGTCCGATGCTGTAAAGATCTTTTCTCCATAGGAACCTGGAATGTAAGATCCATGAATCAAGGCAAGCTGGACATGGTCAAACAAGAGATGACAAGACTGAACATTGACATCTTAGGAATAGCGAACTAAAATGGACAGGAATGGGTGAATTTAATTCAGATGACCATCAGGTATACTACTGCGGGCAAGAATCCCTCAGAAGAAATGGAGTAGCCTTCATAGTCAATAAAAGAGTAGGAAAAGCAATACTGGGATACAATCCCCAAAATGACAGAATGATCTCAGTGCGAATCCAAGGCAAGCCATTCAATATCACAGTAGTCCAGGTCTATGCCCCAACCACTGGTGCTGAAGAGGATGAAATTGACCGGTTCTATGAAGCCCTACAGCACCTTATAGAATCAACACCAAAAAATGATGTCCTTATCATCATGGGGGATTGGAATGCTAAAGTAGGAAGCCAAAAGATAACTGGAATAACAGGCAAGTTTGGCCTTGGAGTACAAAATGAAACAGGGCACAGGCTGATAGAATTTTGTCAAGAGAATACGATGGTCATAGCAAACACTCTTTTCCAACAACCCAAGAGATGGCTCTACACATGGACATCACCACACGGTCAACACAGAAATCAGATTGACTATGTGCTCTGCAGCCAAAGATGGAGAAGCTCTATACAGTCAGTAAAAACAAGACCAGGAGCTGACTGTGGTTCAGATCATGAGTTTCTCGTTGCAAAATTTAGGCTTAAATTGAAGAAAGTAGGGAAAAACACTAGGCCACTCAGGTATGAACTAAACCATATCCCTGATGAATATACAGTAGAGGTGACAAATAGATTTAAGGAATTAGATCTGATAGACAGAATGCCTGAAGAACTATGGACGGAGGTTCACAACATTGTACAAGAGGTAGCAACTAAAACCATCCCAAAGAAAAAGAAATGCAAGAAAGCAAAATGGCTGTCTGAGGAAGCTTTGCGAATAGCTGAGGAAAGAAGGGAAGCGAAAGGCAAAGAAAGAGAAAGATACACCCAATTGAATGCAGAATTCCAGAGAATAGCTAGAAGAGATAAGAATGCCTTCTTAAATGAACAGTGCAAAAAAATAGAAGAAAACAATAGAATAGGGAGGACCAGAGATCTCTTCAAGAAAATTGGAGATATGAAGGGAACGTTTCATGCAAAGATGGGCATGATAAAGGACCAAAATGGCAGGGACCTAACAGAGGCAGAAGAGATTAAGAAGAGGTGGCAAAACTACACAGAAGAACTATACCAGAATGAGCTTAATGTCCCAGATAACCACGATGGGGTGGTCACTGACCTCAAGCCAGACATCCTAGAATGTGAAGTGAAATGGGCCTTAGAAAATCTGAGCAACAACAAAGCTAGTGGAGGTGACAGTATTCCAGCTGAGCTATTCAAAATCTTAAAAGATGATGCAGTAAAAGTGTTACACTCAATTTGCCAGCAAATTTGGAAAACTCAACAGTGGCCACAGGATTGGAAAAGGTCAGTTTACATTCCAATTCCAAAGAAAGGCAATACCAAAGAATGTTCAAACTATCGCACCATTGAACTCATTTCACATGCTAGTAAAGTTATGCTTAAAATCCTACAAGCTAGACTCCAGCAGCATGTGGATCGAGAACTACCAGAAGTACAGGCAGGATTTCGAAGAGGCAAAGGAACTAGAGATCAAATTGCCAACATACGCTGGATCATGGAGAAAGCTAGGGAGTTCCAGAAAAACATCTACTTCTGCTTCATTGACTATGCTAAAGCCTTTGATTGTGTGGATCACAACAAATTGTGGCAAGTTCTTAAAGAGATGAGAGTACCAGACCATCTTATTTGTCTCTTGAGAAACCTATATACGGGTCAAGAAGCAACAGTGAGAACTGGACACGGAACCACTGATTGGTTCAAAATTGGAAAAGGAGTCCGGCAAGGCTGTATACTGTCACCCTGCCTATTTAACTTATATGCAGAGCACATCATGAGAAAGGCAGGGCTAGATGAATCAAAAGTTGGAATTAAGATTGGCGGGAGAAATATCAACAACCTAAGATATGCAGACGATACCACTCTAATGGCAGAAAGTGAAGAGGAACTAAAGAGTCTCTTGATGTGGGGTGAAGAAGGAGAGTGCAAAAGTTGGCTTCAAACTCAACATTAAGAAAACCAAGATCATGGCATCCGGCCCTCTCAATTCCTGGCAAATAGATGGGGAAGAAATGGAGGTAGTGACAGATTTTATTTTCCTGGGCTCCAAGATCACCGCAGATGGGGACTGCAGCCAAGAAATTAAAAGACGCTTGCTCCTGGGGAGGAAAGCTATGGCAAATCTAGACAGCATACTAAAAAGCAGAGACATCACCCTGCCAACAAAAGTGCGTATAGTCAAGGAGATGGTTTTCCCAGTTGCAATGTATGGCTGTGAAAGTTGGACCATAAGAAAGGCTGAGCTCCAAAGAATTGAGGCCTTTGAACTATGGTGCTGGAGAAGACTCCTGCGAGTCCCTTGGACTGCAAGGCGTACAAACCGGTCAGTCCTAGAAGAGATCAACCCCGACTGCTCTTTAGAAGGCCAGATCCTGAAGTTGAAACTCAAATACTTTGGCCACCTAATGAGAGGAAGGACTCACTGGAGAAGAGCCTGATGCTGGGAAAGATTGAGGGCAATAGAAGAAGGGGACGACAGAGAATGAGGTGGCTGGATGGAGTCACTGAAGCAGTAGGCGTGAGCTTAAATGAACTCCAGAAGATGGTAGAGGACAGGAAGACCTGGAGGAACGTTGTCCATGGGGTCGCGATGGGTCGGACATGACTTCGCAACTAACAACAACAACAACAAACCATTTGTGACAAAATGATGTCACAGACTACAGTTGCCAAGGACCCATGTCAGTTTCTCCAAAAGCAAACTCTGAGCTAAACTTGCAAATAGGAACAGAACTACAGCAGGGTTACATATTCTATTTCATATAGGTAGATTTCTATACCTTCCCCCCCCCTTTCTGTACATAATTTCTTGTAGCAAAGGCAGAAAACTGACTGCCACGCTAGTCTTACAGAGCTTTGAAGTTCTCCCAAGACAAAGCTTCCTGCCAAACAAAATTGTCCTAGTAGCATTTTCTTGCTGGGCGGTTATTTCCTACCTTCTTGATAGGCTATTCTTGGCTGTTCCAGTACATTGACTTGAAGGACAATAACCTCTAGCTTGTTTAACAACTTGCACAGCAGGGGCAATTACACTCCCTTTAATTGGCTTGTGGGGTTTAATCATCCCCTGGGACACCACTTCCAGCGTTTCTCATTAATTGTCAGCTTGCAGAGTTATTCTAAGGAAGATGAGATCTACTCAAGAATGACAAACTAAGGGCAGCTTGGAGTCTCAGGATTCAAAGATAGTAATGATTCCTACCAGCATGATGATATATAATGCTCTTCAGTAAGTACCAGCCAAATAATTAACAATTGCCTTGTACCATTCCATTATTTCAACAATTCCCTGTTTCACATTAAAGTGAACAATTTGTTAGAACTACGTATCAATCCTGGTCAACAGAACTTAAAGTAGGTCCTTCTTTACAGCTGTTGGCAAACAAAATACCCCTCAAGCTATATCTCTTTAAAAACCTTATGTATCTCTTTGAAAAACCTTAGATTTCATCTATTTGCATTTTGTTAAGTTTCTTTACTGCTTAGAATTGTATGTCTGTATATGTTTAACAACCTAGAAAATAAATCCTTGTTTTATTTATTAATACCAAAAATACAATTCTCTTAATAGCTTACGAGTTTATTTTTGCAAGTTATCAGCTGAATCATTATAAAGCATTCCAAAGCCACATAGCTGGGTTACATAAGCAAAGAAACAGGCAGTCCTCCATAGCATATTACAAGCCCAGATTTGGTTAGATTGGATTGGAGAGATCAGTCTTAGAGGTCAGACATTGAACAACAGCTGCAACCATTTGGAGGCAGCTAATAAGAGATAGCTCATGGGGAAAATTACAGAATAGGCTGTGTGAGATTTAAGGAACTGCCATTGGCAAGACAAACTCTAATCAGGGCTATGTTAAACTGAGTCAATTGCTACAGCAGTCAATCTAATCATATTGTGCCAAACATACAGTATACAAGCCAGAGACCAGGTCCAGAAGCACAGCCAGGAATTCCCTACCATCAACATTGTAATGACTTGTACTTGCAGATCTCTGTCCTCCAAAAATCACAATGGGCTATATATTTATTCCTCCTCATGTCATCTTCAATAAAACTACTCATCAGAAGCAATTGGCACAATTCCTATGAAAACAAACAATATTTTAAGCATGTGCAAAAAGACAAAGTTCAAAGGCATGCTAAATTATCCAGTGAAGAATACAAAAGGAAAAATGTGTTCATGCTAACATTTTACAAGGCCATTGGGGGAAGCTAAGGACAAAGGCTAGTCTGAAGAGACTAGCAAGGATGTGCTTTTGCCCCTAAAGCTTGGGGGGGTGGGGGGATTGAGGCCACAGTAACAAAGTGGCCTGTGCTTTAAGATATGAGGTTATAACATAGCAGATCTAGATTGTTCTGTATCGCACCAATCAGGTTCCTCATCTGAACTTTCTTTCCTTTATCTGAACTTTTCTTTCTTCTTATGTTGTGTGTATGGAAAACCAATTTACATCAAAAACTGATATTAAAGATAACACAATGATAGAGTTGTTCACCTAAAATGTACTCATTTTGTAAACAGTCCACACATAGGGTATAATAGACCTAGGGATATGGACCAAACTGGAAAAAAAGTTAATAAACTTTGACTTCCGGTCTGTTTGTTTCTATCTCAAATCAAGCAAATATATATGCATGTATATGTATATGCAAATGTTTTGCAAAGTGGTGTCCCTTGTTACTCATCCTTTTTGATAATGCATAAATGACTATCCTAGATAGAGATGTACATTTTAAGAGACAAATTGAAAAAAGAAGAAAATCTCATGACGACTGTGTCATTGCTGTCTATCAGAGGAAGTCCAAAAGGCTTGAGAGCCAAGGAACTTTCTATTATCCTTCAGCTATACTCTAGGTTTGATTTTTTCACCAGGACTCTTGCAGTTTTTACCTCTTTTTACCAGAGGGGGAAGTTGCAGGAAAGAGGATTTAGGAGCAAGAATCTGTCAAATAGTTGTTTATTTCCTATAGTGCTGGATGGCTTGCCAAAATCCTATTAAAAAAATAAAATTTAGGAAAACAACCCTGAACATGTCAAGGCTGTTCGAACAAATGACACAATAGAGGGATTTCTTCTTCTTCTCTTTTTTTTTTGTCCTGTTATAGGCAAGTTTTTTTATTTATTTATATCAACACCTTTTCTTTTGCTGTAACACACTGTTTCCCCCAAAGAGCTACAAAGGTTCAAAGGGACTCAGAGGACTGATAAATTATGGCCATATAAATGTCTGCTCATAAGGCTTGATGCTTATTTACCCAGAGCTTTTTCTGCCAATGTTCAGGCTGAATTCAAAGGAAGGAGATTTATCTCCTAAGAGATGCCTCCAATTCACAGAGCACACATCTCTCCAATTACATCACTTCAGATTCTTGAAGCCAAAGTGGGAGCCACATTCCAGCATTTGTTTGATAGTAGATCAGATACAGTTATGATGCTTATTATTACTGCTGCCACTACCACTGCTGCTATCTCTTCTATTGGTATTGGCACTTTAAAAACAGGATCAGATCAATTGCAGAAAGAATAACAATAAAAATGTGGCTGAATAACACCTTTTAAAAGACCCTAATCTCACTTTCAATTCATATTATCACTTCTTGGCATAGTTTGGTCTTCTTTTAGAAAAATTCCCATATTTCAGATATAATGAATCACTCAGAGCCTACTGAATACCAAATGAATAAATGATAAGGTGCTATCAATTTTTTTAAAAAAATGTTATTTTTTTTAAAGGGGTCACATAGGTATATATGTTTTTAACCATTAAATATTTTCTAAAACAAAATATCAGTACCAGCCAAATGGTCATTTACAAAGATGATCATATCTAAGAGCTACTACCATGCTCTTAGTAATAAGCCAACTGAAATATCATTTTTAATTTTTGTCCGCAATAGCATTTTAGACATAAGTCTCAGTCATTGTACAAAACTGGGGGTATCTACAGAGTATGGTGAAAAAAGTCAAGATGTCCAGGAGAACAACCTTTTCTGCTGTGTTTGCCAGTTTTTCCATGCACCTCCTGTTATGTTTTTAAAACACAGGTAGACCTTTACCAGCATTGTTGTGGCTCCCATCCTGACTTTCTTCACCATACCCTCCAGACATCTGCAGAAACCCCCACTATGAAGGTAAAAAAAAAGAAATGAGTAAATGCCCCCTTCAAAAAATGATCCCAAAGATCTATTTCAAATTGTAAATCATTATACTGTGTCATGAGGATTAGACAGCTGTAATAAACTTTCTGCTTCTCCAAAAGTAACATACCAATTTATATATAATATGTATTAAAATGAAGCTCTGAAATTAGGCTTCCAACTTTGTCTTTGTTATGAAGTGTTATGTACATTTGTTTGGCCTTTTTCCACCATCCTGTTGTCCTGTCATCATGGTGCACATGAATGTTCTGGCAGATGCTTTTAGAAACATCAGCAATGCAGAGAAGCATGGAAAGCATCAGCTGTGCTCCAGAATAATTGTCTGGTTCTTAACTATGACAATGAAGCATGGTTACATAGATGAATTTGAGATCACTGATGACCACAGAGTTGGCAAAACTGTAGTTAATCTCACACATGCTTAACAAGCGTGGTTTGATCAGTCCTAGATTCAATGTTCAGTCGAAAGGCTTAGAAAAATGGTAAAACAACCTGCTGCCTTCACATCAATTTGGGTACATTGTGATGACCGTATCAGCTAGTATCATGGATCATGAGTAAGCAAAGCAAAAGCACACAGGGGGGAAATCCTGGGTTTCTTTTTCTAAACTTGTAACAAAAAAATTTGTTCGGCTGTTTGCCTTTAACACACCAAACTTCAGCATCTAATTTCACAAGAGCTTTCTGGGATTGCCTTTATATTCTGTCTTCTTTCAAGTGAGCTATAGTTGACCTAAAGAAATATAAGAGCTAAAAATCTAAGAAATAAATAGACCACACAGAAGCCTTTCAGTCATAATTTATACTAGGAATTCTGCTTCCAAATCAAACTGAAATAGAACAAGCAAAAGACTAAAGCTATGTTTAGGAAGAAAAGAGATATAGAACTGGCAAAAATAGAGCACATTTAGTTTTTCCAGTTTACAGAGGTCTCTGTTCAGTCTACAATTGCACTGTTCACTAAGAAAAGAAAAGGGATTATTGACTGGATTCATCAATCATGCTAAGCTATAATGTGATGCATGTGGCTTTGGTTTTACGATGCTATTATGCCTTATCCCACAAGCTTTGATTAAGCAAAACATAGCTTAGCACAATGTGTGCACCCAGCATTATTGGGATAACACAATAAAATCAAAACAAACAACTCCTGTAATGAGTTGTAGTGTTATGCATACAATATGAATAAATATGAATACAATATGAATCCCGTCCATATCTTTCAATTTTAACTTTGTGCATTGAGTTGAGAGATAAACAAGATATTTAACTTTTAATTGGTTTCAACCTGACATAGGTTGTTTCCTGACAGAATCACTGTACATTTACTCAAAATGTTACATTGGACAAATCTTATATATATACATATATACGTATATAAATATATACAAGCCTGGCGGCCATGGCACTTGGACCCACCTGTGCTGTGCATGCTGCGGGATCCCAGGATGCACCAGCCAATGGGCAGCTGAGGGGCCAATGGGCTGCGGCTGCTGCTGAGCACCATGGGCCCCTGCACACTTGCCACCTCATGTGCATGCATCCGGGCAGGCGCCCAGCTGGGCTGGGGTGGGCCGGGGCAGTGGGGGCTGGTCCTCTGCTATATCCAGGCTGGCCCCATGGGCTGGAGCTGGGCCCATCGTGGGCCAGATCCAACCCACAGGCTTTGTATTTAACATGTCTGTTCTAGTGGGTTACCTTGTCAGTGTTGTGGGGGGCTTTGACTTAAAGTATTAAAGGCGATAGGCTAGCCATTATATATATTTATATAGATGCAGGGCTTTTTTTGTCATAGAACGCCCAGAACAGAGTTCCGGCACCTTTTTTGGATGGAACCTTGTAGGGTAGGCAAGGCGGGTTGTATGACGTGTGTGAGTTCCGGCACCTTTTTGTTTTACAAAAAAAGCACTGTATAGATATATATATATATATATATATATAATATAATAATCCCAGCAGCACTATTTAGCTGTTGTCAAGATAAGATCATATTCTGGAAAGCAATAATCTTTGATTATCTCCACACATCACACCACATGCAAAAAGTAAGCAGGGGTATATTGTGGATTGGATCATTATCTAGTAAATTCTAACAAAATGGAGAAATCTGACGAGCTCATGCAGAAAAGACTCCTGAACACCACTTTTGCCACATAGCTGCTCAAAGTGACACTTAGAAATATCATATTTTATTACAAGTTCAATTAAAGGAAAGTACCTCTAAGATCTCCACACAATCCATGGGGTAGATTCTTTGTTATCTATTGCCATTAAAATATTTTTAGATGTTTTCCCTTCACATTATTCATACCTGTTATTAAAAAAACTTGGTGCTCCACTCATTTGACCTATATAATATACAACAAAGGAATTCTGTGCTTGTTTGCTCAGAAATAAATTCCTTTTGTTCCCTTATTCCCTGCTAAGTGTGCCAAGCAATGCAGCTTCTGCTAGTCACTTACCTAAAATAGTCAAACATTATTCCACACAAAGTGCCTGCTTTGTCTTTATCATTCTTGTTTCTTTGCTCTGGTCTTCCTGCTGCTGCTAACTATTGTTTGAGGCTTATCTCATTCTGAGAAGGGCTATGTAAATGTATGACATGCAGTAATTACTTTACACTCACTACTTGGCCTTGTGAGATTTTGTTCAGCTAGGCCAAGTCATTATGTGAGATGAATAAATAAAACATTATTGGAATTTCCATTGCCACAATAGTAAAGGCAGATTTGAAGTCAGCCAAGTAAATATGCATAATCTGAAATTTCAGGATTCATAATATCATATTTCAGCATTAATCTGGATGAGAACTGGTACAGTAAAGAAGGACAGAATGGATGAGAAAATCAAACAAAAGCAGAATGCTTTTTTTAAAAAAAATCAGGCAGAAATTATTTAGATAGATAGATAACCTTTATTGTCATTTTTTACTGTGGGCACAATGGCACACATTAAAAATGAAATGTAGTTGCTTGCTCTCAAAGTGTACACATACATAACACACATTTAAACATACTATATACAACATATGTATAGACCTACACCCTTACATATAAGTAACATATAAATATTAATCACTGTCCATCTTGAATACAAAATGGAAAGAGGAAGATTTACTTTTCTAAACAATGCTTACTCCTTTCTCTGTGTTTTTAAGACAAGGAGAACAATACCAAGCATGTTTATATGGGAACAAGTATGTAATATGTAATTATCTCTGTGTGTAGACATACACATCTGTAGGTTCTACCCTATTTTCTGATTAATGGCAGTGAAAATCTCTCTTTCTCTCTCTCTCTCTAGCAAAATGGACAGATATAATTGCCATGCACACAGAGAAATGTGTGTGATTGATACAAGCAAAATGAAAGGTGAGGAGGCTGGAATTATAATGAACTATAAAGATCTGGATGGAAGAGGGGGAGGAAAGGCAGGAGATCATTTTTAATATGATTAATATTGCAGTAAAAAGGGAAAGAGAGAATGGAAATGGAATTCTTTTCCCCATCCCTGTTACATATAACACTTTCCCCCTTGCAATTCTGCTTAGCAGGAAAAGCTTTCCAGCTGAGGGCTATGAAACAGTTATCACTGTTAGGTGATTAAGTTACTAATCCTTCAGGGAGAAGACATTTAGAGGCCCATATTAAAGGAGAGTGAGGCAAAATTACATTCCGTTTCAATTTAGTTTAGCAATTCTAGTGATTTAGTTAAATGAAAAGCAATTGTTCCAATTAATAGTATTGAATGTTATTCATCAAAAGTGTCAAAACAGCTGTGTTGGTGCATTAGTAACCTATTCTCTTGTCAGAGATATGGATAATTTCCCTGGACTGAAGCAGAGAAATGGCATAACATTTCAAAAAGGCTGCAGAACAACAGCGGGAAGAGATTTTTGTTGCTCTTCAATTAAATTATTTGATATAGTCTGAAAAGAATAAGAGACAAACCACTATTGCTAAGTGGAACATGCATTTTGTGGAGATACATATCAGCCTTCTACAACACAGTGCGCTCCAGTTACAAAACCCATCATCTATACTCAACAAATCCATGTCCCTATTTTTTCTATAGTGATCAGTAAGTTTCCTTAAAAAAAGAAGGAAGGTAAAATGTATTCAGTTCACATTAGAAGATATGTTAATCCTTTTTTAATCTTTAAAATGGAAGATAACTAAATGTAGATAATACCTTTAAAAGGCTTCATCTTAATATGGAACTTCTATAATTCACAGTTATGCACTGTACAAAATATTTAAACTGGTCAATTCAAACCTTTCAGAGAATAAACTGTTCTTGGCTCTGAAATGTGATATGCAGGACATTCTTATGCAACTTTTCTCAAAAATTCCATTCTGTCAAATAGAGCTATTTAGAAATGCAATTACTCTGTTATTTCATTGATCTAAAAAGAGTAGCATTTTCCTTTTCCATGTGAAAGCAAGCCCACATGTTACCTTGACCTTACCAGAATTAATTCTATCACTACTAAAATGGAGAAAATGAGTGGTAACTATTCATTCTTGGTCCTCAGAATATTTAATCACCCTCATAAAATGAAAAAACAGTAAAAAAAATGTGTAGTGTTACTTATTCTAAAAAGGCAGCTGGCATTGCCAACTGGTATGATTTTGAAGGAAATAATATGGTTCTAAATGGAAAAAAAGGAAATGGTACAGTTAATCCAGATTCTGTTCTAACTACCTGGAAAAAGTGAGGTGGCTGCAGTTCTGCATAATAAAATAAGCAAAGGCCAACTTACTTACGCAATTATTTTTATCATGCCAACAGGAAACAGAAATTCAACAGATTTCTTAATCTGCAAATCTGAATGTGTAAATTGACCACTTTACTGTGTAAACTGACCACTTTACCTAATCAGTGTACTCATTGTCAACAATTACTACTTCTCTTTTAAAAGAAATAAGACCTAGTTAGTATTCTGGCTCTGCAAGACGTATACACAGGCATGCTAGACAAAACTTGGCTAGCAATTTTTTCCATGCAGATTCAGCTGGCAGTTATATGATCCTTAAGTTAATGCTTCGTGCCACATTCTTTTATATACAATGGATGCGTAACTCAGGTCAGATGTTTCAGGGGCTCTTCTCAGGGAATCAAACCGTCAAAACGAGTAATTAAGGAGCAAAGAGGAAAAGTTCGGAAGTAACCTCTGAATACAATGGGGCAATAAAACACAATGGTGCTGATAGCCTGGGAATATGACACACTGGCACAAGATGGAGTTTTCTATTTTGGGAAACAGAAAGTGGTCTGAACATGGTTGAGGGCATCCTGGAGCTCATTAATCTGTATGGAAATGACAGAGACAGGATGAAAGGTCTGAGAAGGCTTTCCTCCAGCCTTTTCCTTCCAGAACACTGGCCCTGCAGCCACCACAGTTATCTCAGCTCAATAAGGCTTTATTACATTTCCTCCCTGGACTTATAATTGCTTTCTTTGTATGGGCGATACTATCATCTTCCTTTCCTTTCAAATTTCCATAGCCTTTAAATGAGAGCTACAAAGCCCTTGTCTATTCTGAACTCCATTATTGTGGATTTCCCCCCTCCTTAGACAATCAACAAAGTGAGACAAATAGATTCAATGTATACAAAACACCCGTAAGGTGAAGGACAGGAGATGGGCTTAGAATCTTAGACCCAGGTCTTTAGGAGTCACTGACCGCAGCTTTGGACATTCCTGTAGATAAAAATATACAAGATATTTGGAGAACAAAGTTGTAGTTTTCATGACTGCCCAAGCACCTTATTAAATAGCAACTCATAATCAGCAGGCTATGGGTAAGATTATAAAAACATGGAAGCTTCCTTATATTGAGCCAGGCTATCAATCCCACAGATCTGGTCTGGTTGCCATTGACTGGTAATAGCTGACTAAGATTTTTCCAGAAAGAAAGATTTTTCCAGAAAGATAGCAGGAATTATCTTGCAGTCTTTTATTTTCCTAATACAAACTGTACTAATATGCTATGACATCTACATGAAGAACACTATAATAATGAACATCAGATTCCATTTAGCCAAAAATTTTAGTCAAAAGTTTGTCTATATCCAAAAGGAAAAAAATAGCTCAACCAATCAAAAGCAGCACAGTGGGAAACAGAACAAGTACACAGGTAAAAATAGGTGAGAACTCTCTCTTGCAGTTATTGCTGTTGAGCCAAGTTTCATCTATTACAAGTGTGGTCTTATCAAGGTATTATAAAGTAGTACTATTTATTATGATCTTGATTCTATCCCTCTGTTAATGCAGCCTAGGATTGCACTGCTGACTATATTTAAGTGACTGTTCACTAGGACTCCAAGATTTCTCTCACAATTACTGCTATAGAGCCAAGTTTCATCTGTACCTGTACATTTGTTTTTTCTTGCCTAAGTGTAAAACCTGACTTTTCTCTACACTGAATTTCATTAGATACAGCCCAATGTTCATCTGGATCTTGAGACTATCTTCTGAGGTGTTGGCTATTCTTACTAGCTTGGCATCATCTGAAAATTTGATGATTTCCCCTTCTATTCCCTCATCTAAATCATTTATGAAGATATTAAAAAGTACTGGATCTAAGATGGAGCCTTGTGGTACCCCACTGCTTACTTTCCTCCATGTAGATATAATTCCATTAAGGACTACACACTGAATTCGGTTTGTCAGTCAGTTACAAATCCAGCTGGTGGTGATGCTGTCCACTAATTTAATCACTTTGTCAAAGAATGAAATAAAGATTTGTTTGGCATGATCTGTTTTTGACAAACCCATGATAACTTATTATAACTTTGCTTCCTTCTAGATGTTCACAGATTTGTTGCTTGGTTATCTTTTCCAGATATTGATGTTAGGCTGATTGATCTGATTGATCTATTTTTTCCCCCTTTTTTGAAGATGGGGACCACATTAGCTCTTTTCCAGTCCTCTGATAGTTCCCTGGTGCTCCAGGATCTTTGAAAGATATGGTTCAGTGATTCTGAGATCACATCTGCCAGCTCCTTCAGAACTCTGGGATGTAATCCATCAGGACCTGGTGATTTGAACTCATCTAGTGGTCAGGTGTTCTCTGACCATTTTGTTACCTATTTTAATTTGTATTCCTAATCTATCTTTTAAAGTTCTGTTTTTGGTAGATGGGCTATTTTTTTCTTTTTAGCAAGAAGACAGATGGAAAGAAGGAATTAAGCAGCTCTGTTTTCTCCCTGATCACTTCCTTGTCATAATTTCCTATTTGTGGACCGATTGTTTCCTTGACATTTGAAAAAAGTCAGGTGAGGTGAAGACAAGACAGGTGAAAAAAGTAAGGTTCTACATTTAGGCAAGAAAAACCAAATTCACAGATATAGTATAGGTGGTACCTTGCTCAATAGTAGTAACTGTGAGAGGGATCTTGGAGTCCTAGTGGACAATCACTTAAGTATGAGCCAGCAGTGTGCTGCAGCTGCCAAACAAGCCAACACAATGCTAGGCTACATTAACAGAGGGATAGAATCAAGATCATGTGAAGTGTTAATACCACTTTGGTAAGGCCACACTTGGAATACTGCATCCAGTTTTGGTCACCACGATGTAAAAAAGATGTTGAGACTTTAGAAAGATTACAGAGAAGAGCAACAAAGATGATTAGGGGACTGGAGGCTAAAACATATAAGGAACGGTTGCTGGAATTGGGTATGTCTAGTCTAATAAAGAGAAGGACTAGGGGTGACATAATAGCAGTGTTCCAATATCTCAGAGATTGCCACAAAGAAGAGGGAGTCAAGCTATTCTCCAAAGCACCTGAAGGCAGGACAAGAAGCAATGAATGGAAACTAATCAAAGAGAGAAGCAACCTAGAACTAAGGAGAAACTTCCTGACAGTTACAACAATTAACCAGTGGAACAACCTGCCTCCAGAAGCGGTGAATGCTCCAACACTGGACGTTTTTAAGAAGAGACTGGACAGCCATTTGTCCGAAATGGTATAGGGTTTCCTGCCTGAGCAGGGGGTTGGACTAGATGACCTCCAAGATCCATTCCAACTTTGTTGTTGTTGTTGTTGTTGTTGCTGTTATTCTTTATATGTTTAAAGAAACTTTTTTATTATTATATTTGACATTTGTTGCAAGTCTTAGTTCATTCTGAGCCTTAGCTTTCCTGACTTCATCTTTGCAGATATGGGCTATATGCTGTTATTCTGCCTTAGTTATGTGTTCTTATGTCCATTTTTTTAGTTTAGACAAAAACTTTCAGTTTATCTTTCAGTTTGTTCTGCACCTGAGGGCAGGACAAGAAACAATGAATGGATTCTTTTTAATAAGAGATTCAATCTGAAACTAAGGAGAAATTTCGTGACAGTGAGACAGTCTAGCTTTAAAGCACCAGGCTAGAAAGCAGGAAACCATGAGTTCAAGTCCCACCTTAGCCATGAAAGGTAGCTGGGTGACTTTGAGCCAGTCACTCTCCCTCAGCCCAACTCACCAGACAGAGGTGTTGTTGTGGGAAAAATAGGAGCAGGAAGGTGTCTTGGATATGTTCACTGCCTTGGGTTGTTTGTAAAAATAATAAAGGCAGGGTAAAATAAATACATAAAAATAAATAATTGATGGAACAGCTTGCTTCCCAGCGTTGTGGATGCTCCATCACCTGAGATATTCATGAAAAGATTGGACAGCTATTTTCTGAGATGCAATAAGATCTCCTGCTTGGGCAGAGGATTGGACAAAATCCTTTCCAGCCCCATGATTCTATGATTCAAAAGCAACATGTGTGAATTTGACAAGTTCACCACACTGCAGGTGATTTGGGATAGTTAGGAAGATAAAATGAAAAGCAAGTAGCCCTGTGGAATCTACAAAATATAATAAATACATGTGAATGGAAAATGTGAATGGAAGATAGGGCTGGAAGAAGTGGTGGTTTACTCCATTGTGTGCTTACTAGAGAACTGAATGGAAAGAAACACATAAATAAATACCTCTTGCCTACTAGGATAGGTCACAGAGCTTCTGAACAGCACCTCTGTTAATTGCATCTATAAAATCCTGGAGCACAGTTTCACAGTCACTATGGCCCCATTTTACCTTCAATAACACAAATGTACAGTTGACCCCTCAATTTGGCAGAGCCTCAGGAAGCTGACTCTGCGCGCCACATAAGAAGAAAAAAAGTCAACTATTTCATTTATTATTGAAGAAGGAAACGCACTGGTAGAGTTTTTCAGGCTTAAGTGCCAAAATTAAATGAGCTGGCTTTGGGTACAATAATACTAGAATGGCTACACGGGGGGAGAGAAAATGAATTGCCTTGAAAAAAGATTAAAGAAAGATTTGCTTAAAGCCTCCATATGGTAATTTATATGTTTAAATATTTACCAGAATGGAACTAAAAAATACAATGCATCATACGCAAGTGGGAAAGAGCATAATCAGGTGATCCGACTGTACTCCAGATGTTAAGTGCTGATGGGGAGCTTCAGATACACCTTCTCTCCTTTGTGTCCTTTTTTAGGGTTCTTTTACTTGAAATGGCAGTTCTTCAAAGCTTCGGTTTAATATATCTTTAACTAGAGGAGCATTTCTGTAAAAAATGTTTATCTCCTCACCCCCCCTGAGCCTATGTGGCTTACTAGGTTTTCAGATCCTAATCATTAGCCCTCAATGGTAATAGTTGGCCCTACTGAGAGATTTCTGGGCAGACTGTTGCCTTTGCATAATTTACCATTGTTCTTTTAAGATTGTTTAAAACTCTGAAATTTTTATGAATATGCAGAGTATTGAGGGTCATGTAGCACAAACGTAATGTTGGCTTCTAATATTTTCTAGCTTCTAGTCAAATGTGGTAAACTAGTAATTCCAGCATATACTGCCTTGTTGGGGTCTTGATATCTTTCAAACTTAGCTTCTATACCTGTAAAGATGTTGTTATTATTATTAAGCATATCATCATCACTGCCTGTGGGAGTGGAGCTTGCTGGCTGTTTATTTGTGCTAGTTTGTTCCATCAGAACATTAAACTAAGCAGTGTAAAGTATTTGATAAGCAACATTTCACATTCCCACAAGAAATTCCTATTACTTTCGGATTGCTGCAAGAAGACATAGCTGATGTCTATAGATGCATTTAGTGAGCAGGACTAGCCCATTTGTGCATGAGGTCCCTTCCAAAAATTCAGAGGAATACTTCAGGAAAGGTGATACTTCAACCTCCTTTCAAGTAAGTGGAAATATCTGGAAATAGATGAAGGCAACATGCCTGGTGATGAAGGGTCAAATTAGAGCAATGGAAAAGCTAACATTTATATTATAAGCAGTGTTGCTGCATTATGAATAAGGTGACAAGATGCATTATTTATACATTTAATATATTGGGCTTGCTCATAAGTTATGTTTTCTTTCTCTCTTTTTAAAATGTGTTGCCAATAGTAATGGGAAAAAAGACCAAACAAATGATTAAAGTTATATACAATTGCTTGGAAACTTGGAAAGTATCCTTCTGGAAAGTGAAATTAGAACAACATTAAATGATGCACTGTTTTGGAATTTGTAACCAAAGGCTTTGATCCTCAGCAATAATCTATTTTTTACTGGGATTCAGAAATTTTGGTTGGTTATAGTACATCCATCTCCCAAATTGTGTGCCTCTTTGACAAAGGGAAAATATTCACAATCACAATCTGTACATCTATGGAAGGAAGAGGTCTTTCAATCCTTAAGCATGTCTTAACAACTTAGATCCTGCAGATTTTATTTTATAATTAATGCATTTTCAAGTTTATCCAAGTAGTTTTTAAAAAACATGATACATCACTTATGTTTGTGAGGTCTTTGAATCAGAATAAGACATACTTCATCTAACCAGTTTCAAAGCAATAGTAACAACAACCAAGAAAACAATCCATCATTCACAAATAGTTATCGGGTCCACTTTATCTGGAGTCTGTATATAGTGAAAATATTCTCCCAATAGCTCAGTAAATATTTTCATGAACATTAGGTATGCTTTGTTTTTATGTTCATATAATGTATGAACATAGCATGCTGGCTGGAGAATTCTGGGAGTTGACGTTCACACATCTTAAATTTGCCAAGTTTGAAAGACACCTCAGCAGCACACAGAGTTAAATATGTATTGTCAACTAACCACAGATATTATGGACACAGCAAGATAAATGTATTAATAATAATCTTTAACTGAATTGCACCATTATATGCACTATAATATTTGGAAAGTGGAACTGTTGCCTACTAATGGCTTAAAGCTGTGACAAGATTTCAAGGGATAAAATATACCATCAAGAAAGAATTCAGCCTTCGGAGGCCAACTAACATATTTTCTCATTGATTGACAGTTTACTACAAATACTAAAAGAACAGCTGTATTTGTATGCTACAGAAGTTAGAAGAAAAAGTGCAGTGGTACCTCAGCAACATATGCAGTAATTGTGATATGAGGTTTCATAAACAATGTCGTATTTTAACAGATCTTGCTGCTATGAACAAAAAATTCAAACTTTTAGCTGACACAGAATGTTGGGAAAGATTTAAAACTACTTACTTAGACATTAGGAATAGCAATTGGATCCTACCCTAGCTTTCCTATTAGATAGGAATGTTGTATGAATTCTACAATTTAAGTAACTAAAATAAGTATATGGTATAACCCTCACAACACTGCACTACTTCTAAATTATTCCCTTTAGTTAAGAAGGTGAAAAATCTTCCTACAAAACTTTCTACATTTTATGAGAGAGAGAGAGAGAGAGAGAGAGAGAGAGAGAGAGAGAGAGAGAGAGAGAGAGAGATCAAACAGGAAAAATCAAATACCATTCTTTTTCCTTTCATCTGGAACAACTTCAGCTCAAAATCTACCAAATGTGGGATGATTCCTGGTTTTCTGCATTTAGCAGCCAGCTTCCGTGTTTCCTGTTTTGTCCAGCCATGTTTCCCCCTGGAATTTGTCCAGTTTGTTCACAATCATAAGCCCAAACTGATACGATATGGCTGCTAGTATCCAGCTGATTGAGTTTCTTTCAACTGGTAAAATCTCAAAAATTGAATGTCTGGTGCGGTTTTCTGTCAAGATTGAATAGGATGCATATGCCTCAACAATGTAAGTATTTCTCTTTAAACTACGCGTATATATTTTCCAGCTGAAGTGTGTGTTATTCCCATTCAGAAAAACAAGAAAAAACATTTTTATATGTATCTGGTAACCTTCATATAATTATATTCTCATAATTTGTATATATTCAACTTTAGTTAGAAATGAACAGAAGAAAGTATATATAAAAGAAACAACCAAAGAAACTGGAAGTATACTCTACACTCTTCTTGCATAACACTGCTTGCTTCCCAGTAAACCTTGTCCTTGATTTATCTCACACTCATGATTAAGGGCAACATATAAACCCAGAAAAGAATCAAATGCCATTTCTTTTTTAAAACTCCTTTTAAATTACAGGATTGTAATGTACAGTATACACAAAGTAGATTGAATCCTATAAATATGCAGTTAGATGCAAATAGGAATAACAGATATAAATGTTCCTTCTCTAGGAGTAGTACTCTAACAAACACATAATCACCAACTAAATGTTGGCATCCTCAGAAATAAGTAGTTCCAAGTATTTGAGGATCTGACACTATAGTACCTGTAATGGGCAATTGGAATAATCTTGAGAAAAGCCACAACCAAGACAACAATCAGGAAAATTGAGTCAAAATTTGAAAAAAAAAAATCTTAGTCTTAATCCTCCCTAGTTGTCACAAAGATAAAAGGAAGGGGAGAAGCATATTCAGCATATTCAGATTCAGATTTCAAGATTCTGTTACTATAATTTTATACAGAGTCACCTCCAGATGAGATGGGTGGCATATAAGTTGAATAAAAAATAAATGATAAATGTAGTATTAGCATTCATGGCCTTGTTTCCTAGTCAAAGGGCTGACAATACCAGAGGTTACATTCTACATCTGATTTTTATCTCAGGGCATTTCTGGTGTGATCTGCCATTGGATGGAATTAGCATTTTGTTGCCATAGACATAAAACTTTCTAGTTGTCTTCCAATTTGCTGGTAACATTCATACTCATGGGGAAATAGATCCTTGGCCTGCCCCACACACCTGATGTGGACCAGTTGAGTTCCAAAGGGAGGCTGCAATTTTTCCTGATGTGCCAGTTTTTCTCCCTGTGAGACAACTCAGGATACATCTTGATTTTCTGAGGAGCTCCAGGAACTGTAGTTGAAGAAGAAATGCCTACAAGAGGAGTTCCCAACCACGGGCCATAAGACTCCACAGGGGCCCTAAATTATTTCAAGTGAAAAATATGTAACAGGACCATGGCACATGCCAAGCAGGGGAACAGAAAAGTAAAGTATATTATATTACAATTACTGCCTTACAGAAGAAAATGCACCAGTCCCATGTCTGTCTCCAGTAATGCCTGTTTGGGGTGGGAGGCACAGGAGAAAATTGGGCAGAGTAGATTCTCTACAGGTCTCTTCAATTAAAACTCATCTTGCAGGACTCAGAAAGCATCCCTTGTCTGTCATGACCCCTGCCTTCTGGAACAACATTTGCCAAGATGTGTAGGCTCCCAGCCTTCAAATGCTCTGAAAGTCTCTTAAGAGCTGGCTTTCTTCCCAGGTCTGGGACTAGAGTATTTGTGGAGCCCCTGGCAATTTTTTTCCCCTTGGAAGTGATTTATGTGATTTCATCCAGGTGGTTGTGTTCCTTTTAAATTATGTATTCTTTTTGATATTATAAGCTGCCCAGACTCAGGTGGCCTCAAAATCCAATAAATAAAAAAATAACAGCCTAAACAAAAGCAGTGCTATATTTGAGATTAACTGGTAAACGGTATTCAAAATAGCTTATAACAGATTAGTTCCAAATATAATCAAGCTTCAAACAAACTCAATGAAACTGGAACTTAGTTGCCTGCAGCTAAATCAGTAACTTTAACATCAGACAATAACACACAATTGTATAGCAATAAACAGTAACTGTCATGGTTCCGACAGATGAAACTCTTCAAAAGAACTTCGAGGCATTTTTTACCTTAAAGAATCTTTTATTCGAGAAACAAAGTATTGGCATTACATAGTCGAAACCAAAAACTAAATTCCCCTCCCCTGGATACAAAGTATCAAAGCACAATTCCCTCCTCCAATAAACAGTCATAAACCACATTACCCAGTTAGCTTGAAGCGCGGGCTTTCTCCCCAGCTCTCCAGCCTGCCAAAACTCTATCAACTCTGGGCCCAATGACCTTGGGTTCCCACAGCTGAGTTATTATTGTTATGACTAGCTGGACTCTCATCCACATTCCCCCTCCCAGCATCAATTAGCTCTAGAAGCAATAGAGAAAAATGGCTGCATTTCCATCTGTTGTCAAAGCAAGAACATCCGATGTTAGCAGTGTTGACAGTAACATCAGAAATAACAAATTGTTAAATAGTAAGAATGAGAGGATCAATACAGTTTCTTTTTGCCTAAATGGACTAGCCTTACCATTCTGGAATCCCATGAATGAACCAAGCACATTTCACATTAACAGAGCTATATATAGTATGTCCCACCCCCCAAGAACTTGTTCTGTATGGCAATGATACAAAATGTCAAATCACATACTATATAGAAGCTACAAAAAAGTAATTGTCACTGGTATACCTAGTGCCTAGATCATTATTTAAAACCCACTTTGTCATTATGGACAAGTATAGAAAGTGGAAAGAGGGGCACATAACTAAGTCAGAATATCAGCAAATAGCCCGAGCCTGCAAAGATGAAGTGAGGAAAGCTAAGGCTCATAATGAACTAAGGCTTGCGACCAAAGTCAAAAATAACAAAAAAAGATTCTTTCAACATGTAAAAAACAAGAAAAAAGTGAAGGAAATGATTGCCCATTAGTGGGTGAAAGTGGCAAGAAGGTGACAAGCAATAGAGAGAAAGCAGAACTATTTAACTCGTTTTTTGCATCTGTCTTTACACAAAGGGAAAAAATAGACCAACCTATCAAAAATAGTGCCATAAAAAACAGAATAGAAACACAAGTTAAGATAGGCAAGAAAATGGTAAGTGAGCACCTGTCCAGCCTAGACGAGTTCAAATCACCAGGACCAGATGGATTACACCCCAAGGTTCTCAAGGAACTGGCAGATGTGATCTCAGAACCACTGAACTATATTTTTCAAAGATCCTGGAGCACTGGGGAACTACTACTACTACTACTACTACTACTACTACTACTACTACTACTACTACTACTACTGGAAAAGAGCTGATATAGTTCCCATCTTCAAAAAAGGAAAAAAAATGGATCCAGGACATTACAGACCTATCAGCCTGACATCAATACCTGGGAAGATTCTGGAAAAGATAATCAAACAACGAATCAGCGAACACCTAGAGGCAAACAAAGTCATTACTAAAAGCCAACATGGGTTTGTCAAAAACAGATCATGCCAGACAAATCTTATTGCATTCTTTGACCAAGTGACAAAATTAGTGGATCAGAGGAATGCTGTGGATATAATTTACTTGGACTTCAGTAAGGCATTTGATAAAGTAGATCACAACCTACTACTCGATAAGATAGAAAAATGTGGATTAGACAGCATCACCACCAGATGGATTCATAGCTGGCTGACCGGCTGTACTCAGCATGTGGTCCTCAATGGAACCACATCTACATGGAGGGAAGTGAGAAGTATGTAGTGGGGTGCCCCAGGGCTCTGTTCTGGGCCCAGTGCTCTTCAACAACTTCATCAACGATTTAGATGAGGGGATAGATGGGGAACTCATCAAATTTGCAGACGACACCAAGCTGGCAGGAATAGCCAACACTCCAGAAGACAGACTTAAGATACAGGAGGATCTGGACAGACTTGAACAGTGGGCACTATTTAACAAAGTGAAATTCAATGGTGAAAAAAGCAAGGTTCTACATTTAGGCAAGAAAAACCAAATGTACAGGTATAGTATAGGGGGTACCTTGCTCAATAGTAGTAACTGTGAGAGGGATCTCGGAGTCCTAGTGGACAATCACTTAAATATGAGCCAGCAGTGTGCTGCAGCTGCCAAAAAAGCCAACACAGTGCTCATTTTCTTTCTGAGGTGGAATAGAAAATGACTTTCTTTTCAGGTATTTGTGGTCTCCCCTACATAATGTGTCATCCAGAGGCATGGGGTGAAATATCACCCACACAGTGGCCTGGTTCATGGTTAATGGAAAATCCTGGATTAGCATTATGTTTAGATGCTCCCATTCCTCCTCTTTATTTCTGAGGATAATGTGAGAATGTTATGGACAGGAGACCCTCCACATTTTGTTGGTTTGAAAGAATAAACCTGTTCAGGCTTTCAGAAATCTCAACAGAACACTCAACTCCTTGCCAGCATCGTTGACTCCTATAATTAGACTTGAATTGCTAATGTCTGCCAGCAATATTGTTCACACAGAAGCCAACATGCATACCATAAGAAATGGAAAGTCTTCTCTCTTCCAGACACTTACACTCAACACACAAATGTGCACAGAAGGTGATATCATGTAAGTGACATCAGTTCGGGGCAGAGGCATCATTGAAGCACATATGTTATAAATGCTCCATATTTCATAATGCCTGAATGGCCTGGTTTCCTGGAACGCTGCATGTTTGCTAACTTGAATAAAAGAAATATATATTTCCATTCCACTGCAGAATAAATAATTGGATTACAAACATCTAGAAGCTCATAAACATTATTATTTTAATGTACAACTATAGCTAGTGAGCATCTACTGACATTCTACACTGAAAACCCAGAGAGAGCTTTGAAGTGCGAAGGGGGAAAAAAACCTCTCTGTAACAGGTTGTTAAATATTGCTATTTGAGATGGAAAAGATAAATTTCAAAGTGCTGGAACAGGTCTCAGATCCCATTAATAGAAATTAGAGGGAAATCTAATAGGAAAAGACAGTAAGAGAACATTCTTGCCATCACTCCTTGGGGAAATGTGTAGACTGAAGGATGACACTTTATTTCTCTGAATCCCCACGAGTCCAATAGTCACAGCACTCACCCTGCAAATAATAATAATAATAAATACAGTCTGAAGTGACTCTGGCTATTCCAGGCTTAATAAATGGGCTGGATTCGTGGCAAACTCTGATACATGAAACATCTTTTCAATAAAAATAGATAGGGTTGTTAATAATGTTAATGGAGTATCATACAGCTAAGAGGATTATACAGCTTATCATGCAGTTTTATTATTTTTAATAAGTATTCTCTTGTGTCCTTCAGCTCCACTCACATCTAATACCCTGCAGGAACACTTTATGCCAATATTTCTCTTTAGGGTTCAGGGTAGTAAATACTTAGCTGACCCTGGAGACTTTGCGCTTTTTGTTGAACTATGGCTCCAGGCAGTTCATAAGCATAAGAGTAACCCTGAAAAAGAAAGCCAGAAGATTTTTAGCCCAGCACTAATAGGCAGAAAGACTGCAATTAAAAGAGGAAAACAATATACCTTTCCTGTTTGCCCAACCCATTCTCCTGGGCTCATGATACCTGGTTCTAAAATATGGAGGTTGCACTTAAGTAATCTCCAAGGAGAATCTTTATTTTCAGTAAATTTGTCCAATTATCCTTTTAATATACTTAGGTAGATCATGCACATCACTTCCCAAGAAAAATTGGGCCACTTGGAAATAAAAATACTGAGCTACAAGGAGGCATAGGAACTCCGCAAGTTCCTTAGATGTTTAGTTGGTTAACACCCATGAATTTTCTAGGAGAGCATTGAAGGAACAGGGAAAGGGGGAAATGAGAAAAGAACTTTGGAGGCATGGAAAGACAAGAGGAATTATCCTTCACAAGCCTATAGCAACTTATAGCTTTCCCTCATTAACAAAATGTCAGGAGGAAACTAAGGCAAAAAAAGCCACCTTTAAGAAAGTTTAATACTACTACAGGATCATTCGTTTGCTAAATGTGCCTAGAAAGATCTTTGGCAGAGGTCTGGTTGAAAGTACAGGAAGTTCTCAACTTAACTACTATTCATTCAGAGACCAATCAAAGTTGCAATGGCACTGAAAAAAATTGACTTTTGACCATCATAGAATCCCCACTTCCAGAAATGCTGGCTGCTGCTTATAAACATCTCCTCCTTCATTTTCACAATATTGTGTTGGCAAACTAATTGAAATCTCCCAATATGGCTCCCATTCATGTGGTTGTTTAAGGGGGTCCTCCAGGAATCAAAATACTGAGATGCCCAAGAGAATTGAAGATAGATGGCACTTACTCTCTCTTTTGTGGACTTTCTCTCCTCCTTTTCAACTTTGGTTTACCTAATATGCACTTGGTTAGCAAAAGGATAAAAAAGAAGCTTGTTTCTCAATCTTAAGCACACATGCAATAAAGAAATAATCAAAAGTCCAACTCTTTTATACCACGGTGCTTTCTTTGCAGAAGTTGGTGGGAGGGGAGAGAGAGAAGAAAGAAAATTATAGAGTAGCAGAGAAATGAAATGTTTGAACAGAAAATAATTTCCCTAACTTGTAGCCTGCAGGCATAACCTGTCATAACTCTGCATGAATTGAACAGTCAGGGAGTTCAAGTTTTCGGCAGCTTACCATAAACTAATAAGTTTCATCATTTCGTTTTTGGGTGACAGGCCTTTCCATGTGTTAGGAGACACACTAGTCTGCAAAGGAAAAGATGGCTTCTGATGGAGAACCATTGCATATCTAGGGGTAAGGTCCAAAAGAAGCTATTAAATCCCACTAAATAGTTCCTGTTTATAAAGGCCAACTTCCAGATATGTTGACAATGAGAATTATAGTCTTATATTTTACAGGCATCAGGTTTGAGAAAATGGAACTGTCTCAAGGTCCAGATTTAAGGAGATCCTGATCAAAGTGTCCTTGATTACAGTGTCTTTTGGGGGTTCAGGATACTATAGAAAGAGAAACTGGAGCATAGCATACAATTCACTTTTTTTTTTCCAAGAGAGTTATTTTAACAAACTTAGAAAAGTACTAGACAGGATTCCCTGGACAGAAATCCTGTGGTCAAAGAGAGTGATGCATGTTGGGAACTTCACAATAAGATAAGATTCTTTAGCAAGTATAATTATGCAATATTTTAAAGAGGAAAAATGAGAGTAATTTAGTAAATATTGTTGATACATCCTTAAGATCTTGACAATCACAAAGCATTCAGAAAAATACCACAGGAAATGAAGAAGACAGAAAAATGTCTAGCTACCATTAGGTAGATAGAGAACTGACTCCACAATCATACCCAATGAGTATACATAACCAATTCCATATTAAGCTGGAAATAAGTATTAGTATCCCAGAGCTCCATTCTGTCCTGTATTTTCAACATATTTATAAATGACTTGGATGAGGGATTAGAAAATACGATTTTCAGATTTGCATATCACACCAAAAATATTACAGCCATTTCTGGACACCAGGTTTTAGGAAGAAAATTTTAAAAACTGTCAAGAGGCAGCAACCAAGATAATAAGGACTATGGAAGGAAAAATTATAATTAATAGTTGGAGATGCTAAGTATGCATGGGGAATAGAGAACTGTGGAAAGGCTTATTTGTTCTCTTCAAGTAACTGTAAGGCTATGGGGCAGAACTGTTCAGAGGACAGGACAAGAAACAAAGTGTTTATATTACAAAGAGATGGGTTTGGCATGAATATCAGAAAACAAATCCTAACTAAGTAATCATTCAACAGACTTCCTCAGGAAGTAATAGAGACTTCTTGACTGGAGGTGTTTAATAGAGCCTGAATGACCAACTATAGGGATACCATACTTGTGAATTCCTACTGCAGTCTTTTATTATCACCCTTTGATTGCTTACTCCATGGAGAGTAGGACCCATTCCTTTGGCCCAGATGCCTGATATACCTATTCAATTTAGAGGAAATGCGAGGTTGTATTTGACTGGTGTCCAGTTCAATTGGGGCCCTGATCAGTGTTTGGAAAGAAAGGGTGACAATAGTCTTAGATAATGGATTCCTGAGAACCAAGTTGTTAGCTAGCAACTAGAGAAAGAGATACCTAGAGTAATTCTGGAGGAAGATGAAACTGAATGAAACATAGGTAAGAGCCTTTATTAAGGATTATCTTATGGGTATAAGAATGGCAAATGTTATTCTCCCATTCTTCTCATATCTACAGATTGCCAACTGTCCCATTTCAGGTGACCCAGGCCACCTTGAGGAGATCTTCAAGATTATTATGAAGACTATTTGAAGCATTTGACAGAAAAAGTCATTCCGATTGTAATTTACAAAGCACTTCATGGCACCCAGCTAGTTAACTGCAGTTATTTCTGCCCATTTCACAAAATCCAACAAGACAGGCATGCTCTACTTATTAAACAATGTCATTTGATGGGACTTCAGAGTTGTGCCTTCTCTGTCATTGCATCTGCCCGGAACAGCATGGGCTTGACACTACCAGTCTTCTGTAAGATATTAAGACCCTGTTTTTCACTCAGGCATTGGGTCATGGTATACATTTAAGTGATTTGTTTGTTATGGATGCTATGGATGTATAAGCTGCCTCGGGTGCAATGTAGTTTAATTTTTGATTATTTTACTGCTGTTCTTAATTAGATAATAGCTGCCCAGTGTCACATAGTAAGTAGGTGGCTAGCCAAAATGAACAAATAAATAAGTACATTCCTGCAGTGGAAATTACCTTAGATGCTCTCCAAGTTTGTTTTCAATCCTTATATTTTAAATTTTTGTGATTAGCAATTTAATCATATCCATGTTCACTTAAAGCAAAGTTGTCGTTCCTCTAATGGATTTTCTTCCATATATTTCTACAGCTTCAGCTATTACTAGATAAATTAATTTTTCTTCTTCTTTGACTAACTAAATACATTTATCAAAATGCTGAATTCCCCTTTTTTCTAAGTAAAAGGTATATAGCATTAATCAAAGTGAGATCTATGTGTTTCTCAAGAAAAGATGGAGTAGGCAATCCAGGATGTCACATTTTAAGCCTCCCTGGACCTGTAAAGAGATTGCCACTGAGACCTCTCAATACCCTTCAGCATCCTTCGATCACAAGAGTTTGGAAATGCTGGAAACCCAAGACAGCAAAAGGTCTTGTTAGACTGATGTGCATCAACAGCTCAAGGTAGCTGTTCAAATTTATGTGCTGTCCATAACAAAATATCACATTGATATCCTAGAGTTATAAATAGCTGTCAAGTCTGATGGGCTTCTAGCATCTGAGCTTGATTTGAGATGTAGCACTTTTGCCTCAATGCGACTCACTGAGAATCTACAGGCGTATAGCAAAGATTATACCTCTGAGATTCACAAAATTGTAAAATAAGAGAGATAATTGCTTGATTTGCCAGGAGATTTTGGGACAGAAAAATAATAATCCCCTTGGGCAGTGTTTACTTAACCTCCTAAATGAGTGACAGCTGAAAAGGGTGATGAGAATTTATAGCAAGGACTGGCATTTTGATTTTACTAAAGTTGAAAGTAGATGACCAATGCCAAAATTAGAAGAGACCACCTATTTTCTGTGTGATAGGACCCTTTTATCCATCTTCTCTTTTGGGAACAAGCTTCAGAGAACAGACATCTCATTCTTAGAAGAATTTCATCCTTGCACATAAGTTTTTTAATTTCCAAGGGCCATTTGAACTTAATCTGGGCCCTACGTTTGTCCATATCTGTCAGGCAATGGAATTCAAAGCAGAGATGCTCTCATTCTATGCCTGGAGGAAAAAAACTCTCTTACTATGTCCCACAAAGAAAGATTTACTTCATTTAAACTACAGTTGAATAAAATCGGAGACAGCTTTTATAAAGACGTCCTAAGCAGTTCCTGAACCTAGTATATGGATTCCTATTCATCTGGGTTGCCACTCTGCCAAAGTATCATAAATAATATCCCAAATAATTTTCAGTGCCAAGATTATCTAATCTCTGGGAGCTGTAATTTTTTAAAAAGATGAAATGTCTTTGATCATAGAGAGATTGTCTGCCTTCTTTCATCAAGACATCCATTCTTTGCCATCTGCGAAGAAGAATCAGTATTTCCAAAGAAGAATATCTTGCTGCAAGGCAAGCATTAACCCTAGCACCTTTTTTTAGAAATGTATCACTGCTTGTGACTAATACAAATTAAGCAATTTGCACTGGTCTGTTTTTTATCACATGCAATGCTCTGCATTTAGAAGTTCTAAACCAGCCCTAATTTAAAAAGGAACAGACCGAGCACTGTACCCCGAAGCCAGTTCCATAAGCTTGCTATGTTTTACTATTGGTGCATTTCTAAGGCAGCCCCTCTTAGGCTAGAAAATTACAATAGCATGTGGTGTATACTTCTTGAATCCTTCACATCAATGTCCAGCTTCCTTTCTTTGTCCCAAATGCACCAAGAAAATGCCCGGGATGTGACCTGCTCAACGATGGTGGCTTTCCCCCAAAGCACTCCATCTGACCTCAGCATAATGAAGAGAATTAATATGGCAAAGCCACTAACACAGCACCACTTCCCAGCAGCACAGCTACAGCCTCTAATTGATTAGTCCATAAAAAACCTGTGCACTAAATTGAAAGGAGCTGCACTAATTCTCTTTTATGTTAAATTTCTGTCTCTCTCGTTTATCGAATTCTTTGTCCAATGCCCCCTTTTTGCAGCCTATTGTGGGCTTGCTGTGGGCCTGTTTTCCTCTTGGCCAGATTAAGTACCTAATCAAAATCTTGTCTCCTTTAATGGCATAAAATTGAAAGATAGATATTGCACTTTACACAGCTGATTAAACACTGGAATGTGGCTAAATGCTTTACAGGGCTTGTTACATTAACTAACTCTGTCATCTGCCAGCTATCTTATAATTGCATATGCTCATGTTCCTCCTGGTGAAGCCAAGGTAAGGATGCTATTTTTCCCCCAATTCCTTTTTTTATTCTTCTCCCTTCTCCACGATCACAAAGGAAGTAAGGTGTCAAAGAGTACCTAAAATCTTCCCCATTTGGATTGGATGTTGTTGGATGCAAAAGACCACTTGCCTGCAGTTTTTAAAACTGCAGAAACCTATCTCTTAATTCTGGCCAAGAAAATAACTAAGTACCTAAATGATCCAAATGATAAAAAATAAAACCTGTTATAACTGTGGCTGGATTGTTAGGATACAACCAAGAGATTTGTGCTTTGGGAGGAACATTCAAAATGCAGATGGGATCCCTTTCTTGAATGATCAGAAAATTAAAAGTAAGCTTACCAGCAAGTCAAAACTAACATAGTACAGTAACATTTTATCCTAGTGTTGTCATTTTTAATTTCTGTTTCGTATTCAGAATTTAAGAACAAATGAGTGTTTTAAAAGCGTACCATCTAAAATGGTGCAGTGCTCTCTACCATCTCAGACTACCTTCAAGTAGATATTTAAATGTATACATCATTCCTTCTACTCCACTGATGCAACAACAAGTAAAATAGCTGCTATTTCCCCCCCCCCATGGTCTTTTTATCTGCCCCCTCCCGTTGCCTTATGATCCAGACATGGATTCCTATTAATTTAAACACACACACACTTCCAGGCTTTAAAAGAGCTGGTTAGTGGCCTAGAAAAGATAGACTGTCTCCTGCAGTGTATCTACAAGCATTTCAAGCCAATCTGCTATCCATACTTTCAATAAATGCATCTATGTCCGTGCCCTACTTATATAGGCATTCTAGAGAGAGATACAGCACTAGCAATAGCACTTAGATTTATATACTGCTTCATAGTGCTTTACAGCCCTCTCTAAATGGTTTACAGAATCTGCATATTGAGTCCTCATTTTACTGACCTCAGAAGGATGGAAGGCTGAGTCACCTTGAGCCAGTGGGAATCAAACTGCTGGCAGTTGGCAGAATTAGCCTGCAATACTGCATTCTAACTGCTGTGCCACCACAGCTCATGGTAGAGCTCTTTTATATATTGGCCAGTCATATGCCTTGTTGTGAATCCAGTCTCTGCTTGGTGGCTCTTTATGTATCCTTGAATCCATGCAGATACTCCAACAAATGTTGGTCCTTTGTTTTGCTGATAAGGAGCTTGGGATGAAAGATATTTTAGCTTCTTATAGATTATAGGAGAAGGATAAGCTATAAAATATATTTGTACTTATAACAGCTGTAAAGAATATTGGAAGCCATTTCTTTATATTTTTTTCTCTTTTTCTTCATTTTTTTCTTTTCTTGCACTTTTTGTATTTTCTTTGGTTTCTTTCTCCTTTTTCTCCTTACTTTGTATTAGGTTGATAAGTATAAGATAGAAACTGTTTTCAT